>CM026086.1:14581278-15951278 GCA_014839685.1 Anableps anableps | reverse complement strand
TGCCAAGGGACACATCGAGGAGGGTCAGGCTACACTTTAAGAACTCTATGTCTCTTTATAATAAGAGGAAGAAAACCAAATTATGAAACTACATACCTATTTCTGTCTGTGCGAATCGGTGGTTCATGCCATTATTTCATTTGGACAGATCTGAAAGGACCCATTAGAAATTTCCATTAAACGTAACAAAAAACATCTCCCCAGCGTTGCTGTGTGCTAAGTGTGGAATGAACTACTTTTTACCAACGCCACAATGTACTATTCCACAGGGATTTCCCCCCATATCTGGCTGTGA
The DNA here is from genome assembly GCA_014839685.1 of Anableps anableps. Taxonomy (NCBI): domain Eukaryota; kingdom Metazoa; phylum Chordata; class Actinopteri; order Cyprinodontiformes; family Anablepidae; genus Anableps; species Anableps anableps. The sequence continues at coordinate 15,950,983 of CM026086.1, read as the reverse complement.
TGATGTATTAACTGTTACCACGCCGCTTTCTGCACCTCCCTCTGACGGGAAAAAAAATCTGCCCTCCAAACTGACTGTAAGCTCATGCTGATTTTCAACAAGATTTAACACGAGTGCTGTGAATCTTTTATAAACCACAATGGCCTCACAATGAAGACGTAATGTTGTATCGCTCCATCTCGCACTATGTTAACAGTCCTGACTAATTAAAAATGCATAAGGAATGTCTGGATCCGTAAGAGGGGGGTTTATTTTTTCATGCCTCATCTTAAACAGGAAGGAAACGGAGGGATCGATAGATCCAATCCAGGCTTCTGGGTGGAGGCTATCTTCATCCCTCTTTCCATCTTCTATGTGTTAGCACTTAAGAGAAGTTTCATGCTGTCAGAGCCTGAAGACTTAGTGACTTAATGCAAAGAGGAAAAGGACATCCCTAACCATTAGTACCGGATCTAAAACAGGGGGTAACCTTCAGGAGCACTTAGGTAAAACAAAAAATCAAATCTGAAGAATATGCCATGCCTTAGCCAAAAGACAGTTTTTGTAAGGATGTATATTAGGAAAATATGCAACTGCTGATTATTGCAATGACGATATTGGTAGTGATCAGTCCTTGATTCAGCAGGATGTAAGCCCTTGGGCTAGAGCCCATTTTGTCCCTCTACCCAAGTTTCTTTTATGTTTGCAAATTACAACAGATGGACAGACACACATCAGCTTCAAGGTTTTTAGGCCTTGTCCACATAAAAATTACCAAAATGACTTATGTAGCAGTCCTTTCTAAACCGCTCCTTATAAAGAGCAACATTTCCTCTGTGAAAAAGCACCCACAATATTGCTAACTTTGGAAGCCTTGAAAGGTGTGGTTGCATCTGATATGCTGGGGGTCGAGGGTTTGGTTAGAGATACGGCTATGACAGCATTGCTTTCAAATAGTTGCCTAATCCAACACCTCACCTGATATGAGCCTATTAGTTTCTTTTGGAAATCCAATGTTGAGAAAATATGCAATTGTTAAATAAAATGTGGGGGTCCCCCAAAACCCCTGTGCCCCAGGCTACTGCCCCTATGGACTCTTTTTAAAGTCATACCCAAGTTTCGACTAGGATATTCCCCTGCCACTATAAAGTTTTGGCATCTTGTCACTAAAATCTCTCTGGTGTATCAAAGACAGGAAAAATTCATCCAGTTGAGCAAATATACAGAATAATTGACATGCAAACCATGAATGAATAAACTTATAACAGCCTGTTGAGTATTGCATCCAGGAAGTCTTTTGCCATCACTCAGCCACATTGCATTAATCACTGTGATTTGGTATATTGCGTAGCTGACATTTTTAACGTGGTAATAAAAACTTGGAGAGAGTTGAGCTCCAGCTCAGGCCTTATTTTATCATTGAATGGTCTGTACACGTACACTGACAAACTTTGCCCTTTCAAATAAACATTTCTTTGTATTTGTGTTGTCGATTACTACAGAGCTAACCATTTTTAAAGTTTTTACTCCTGTAAGCTTTCAGTATTACTCATAGTTAACAAAAACTTACATTTTTTTATCATATTTATTGTTAGTACTGGATTCATGTTTCATCTCTTTGGATTTTTGTGTTTTGAAATAACTGGTGTTGCTCTGTAAATAAACTTAGTTGAATATTTAGAGAGAACATACTCTATCTGAAAAACTACAGTTTTCTACAAAACCAACAGAGGGATTTCTGCAGGCTCAGTAACTTAAATTTAAATATTTTAAAACTTATTTAAGACTGTTATTATTTAAATTCAAGGCCTAAGTTAAAGGTGTGTTTCACCTGTGCAATCCAGAAGTGTCCTGGAACCTAATTTATTTTACCCCCATGAGAGAGTCCCACTTTGGCGTCAGGGATCTGAGGATTAGCACCGACCACAACATCAGAGTCTAAAATGTGATTAAAAAAGACAATATACCATATATGCAACATAGCATTAATCTCAGATTGCCGCATGGTGTTTACAGTTTAAAAGCTAAGTAAAAACCCTCAAAACTTTAAGGAAATGTTTAACTACAACAAATTAATTAAAACTGCACTGACTCTTGAGTTTGTGCAGCAAAGACGAAAGAAGTTCCAGTAAATGAAAGGTTTTCAGCAGTTAAACTATAACTAGTTATTCTGTCATAGCAGATAAATTCAAAAACGTATAGCGTCACCTCTTACCCTATTGGAAAAGTGTAACTATAATAAACTTTAAATTAATCTTGATGATGCAGAATTACATGTTTGTTCACTTTGGGGTGAGGTGAAGCTACGACCTGCATGTGATAAAGAGATCTTGTGATTGTTTTATTGCAGTTATACCCTGAAACAAAACTAAAATTACTTTTTATTCTAAGGTTAGTTAGTTAGTTAGTTAGTTACATGATAAAACAATTCAACCATTGTTTTGTACAAAGGTTTTCTAGCCAAAGGAATAATTTGCAATCTCAGTCCTTGGTTGAACTTTTTTAAAATAGAGAAAAATAGAACTAATCAGTCCCCCCCCCCCACACACACACACACACAACTAACTAAAACTAATGACAGGAGCTATATGGAGATGCATGTTAGAAGTAACGTATTATCCAGCCACAGTAAGGTAGGCTGGTTTACATTTCAGCCATTTGTAGTTTATAACAATCCATTGATTTTTATGACTCAAAACCTGTTACATGTCCCAAAGGAGCATTAACCATAATAAGCAGAACTGCAGAAGCTGTAGCATGTCTGCTTCTTCTAAGCCTACAATCAGTTCATAACTCCTGATCCAGTGTTACTGTTTTAATTTTGGAACATAAACACTGTAAAACATTATAACATAACTAGTTTGAGTCCTTAAATTATAAGAGTGTTTACCCTTTCAGAAAAAGAGGAAATCTGCACTTCTTTAATCAATTTAAATAATCTTTCCACTTTGTCTAGTTGATTTTATAAATACATTTTAATGTAACGCTGTGGCAATTCACCCCAGACCCTGGCTATAAATGTGTGTTTGCAAATTAATATCAGTCATTCCTGTTGCATGGTTTAAAGATGACAGAAAACATGTAGTGCAGAGGTGTTTGACCTGGGAGATGACAGCAACAAAATGTTGAGGATATTTAGGTAGTGTGAAATGTTTAGTACTCTCCCACCACAACACTCCACCTCTAGTTCAGGGTAAGTCTCCCTTCTTGCCAGTTTTGGGGGTACATATCTTCGCAGGTATTATGTTTGGCCCTGGTTCCCCAGAGGAAATGACAGGAGTAAAAGGGTTTGTGCACTGAATACACACCTTTACCTTACTTATTAAAAAAGAGATAAAACACACACAAAACATAACTTTCATCTTAAGCTGGTGTTTTTGGCTCTGGCATGGTTAACTTGCCAGAGTTTCTCATAGAAAGTTTTATGGCTGTTACTGATGTCAGGTTTTATACAACTACTGAAATCCTTGTTTTTAAGCCAAACCTAATTTATTCTACATTTTACTGTGGATCAAAGAGCTGGTAATGGATAAAGTAGCATAAATGTTTGGGTTGTAAGTCCCTAAATAAGCTACAATAATTTATTTTTTTTCATTGGTTTCACAGGGAAAGCAGAGTATCAGAAAATATAGTCCTTCCCAAGAAGCTGTTTTCTATCCTGCATCTTGTTTTGTCAAAAACAGTAACTGACAAATTCCTCAGGTAGAATAACAACACACTGGATGCATAAATCCAGCCCAAAAAATAAAGAAAAGGAAGTAGCAACAGATGAGCAGTCATATGAATTTAGGACGTAACTACCTAATTTTAGACAGTTTGAAAAATCTTGACATATTTATAGGTTTTTAAGGCTGAAATGTAACACTTAACATATCAAGACTTTTCATAGTTATTCAGAAACCCTGAATAAGATAAAAAACAAAATGTTTTCCCAGGTCAGTGCTTCCAACCGAGGCAGCAGTAATCTGGCACGACTGGCAAAATAACCAGGACTATCGATTTGGTCATCTATTACCCACAATCCCCCAAATGCTGAGTGTAACTCCTCTCTCTGTCCATTAACAGGCTTCTAAGCTTTCATTCATTCGTTCATTCATTCATTTGCTTCTGGCAGACAGCCAGTTGTGGGCATTGTTTTCAAGATGTATGGAGCATCTGTTGACATGGTCGTTAGTTACTTTTTTGCCTGAGAGGAATGGGCTCTGTCAGTGTACTGCTTGGCATTCCAGCACATTGATGATTGTGCAACATAATCTATCAAACTCAGATGAACCAGCTGATGAATTTCTCACTAAATGATGGACTGTTGATGGTTCAAAGCAGTGGGAGTGATTTTTTTCTTACTGCAGTTTAGTGATGGACATTTTAGGGCTCTTCAGAAAAGATCATATGTGTATATATAAATGAGTTTGAGAAGTTGTTTTAAAGAAGTTTTTTCTCAGAAATAATTTCAAAAGACTATTTCTTTGATTTTTGACGGGATTCAGAAAATTGCTGGATAAATCCAACTGCAAGTATGCTTTTTTTCTGCACCATGTAAATGTCCCCCTCTGTGTTTTTCCAGGTTGCTGACCAGAATGCCCACTGACGACCGACATCTACCCTCTAGCTGTGGTTCTTACGTCAAAACCGAGCCCTCCAGTCCATCTTCCTCACTTGTAGACACCGGCAGTCATCACAGTCCCAGTGGCAACTCAGACGCCAGTAGTGGCTACGTTAACGGCAGTGGCGGGCGCTCCCACGTCTTAGACTCACCTCCAATGTTCAACCCAGGCATGCTCGGTGGCGGCAGTTCATGCTTACGCCGTTATGAGGAGTGCTCCGGCAGCATGGCAGATGACTCGCCAATAAAGTGCGAGTACATGCTCAATGCCATTCCCAAGAGGCTTTGCCTGGTGTGTGGAGACATTGCCTCAGGGTACCACTATGGAGTTGCCTCTTGTGAGGCCTGCAAAGCCTTTTTTAAAAGGACGATACAAGGTATTTTCAGTCTCTTTGTGATTTTACAGACTTTTGTGATTTGCAACTTTAGAGTAAAATTTACCTTTTCCAGTGTTTATTGTGAACTGACGGCACCACCAAACAGCTTGCCTTACTGACCTTTCTATAATGACAGCTCACAAGACAGTTACACCCAAACAATCCAAGCAAACCAAAACAAACCAAGTCTAAAACTGTTGAATCAACACCAAAAGGAACGAAAGACAAACCTTGGAATTGGGACCAATCTTTGCAGCAATCCCTCATACTTAGGATGCATGTGGTGAAAGTGGAAAGGAAAATGCCCCTTTAACAAGAAGAAATCTTCAGTAGTAAAATTATCACAGTAAAATAAATGCTTTTTTCTCACCTTAGATGCTCAGTTGAAATGAATCTGTTAATAATTCATCCGTATGTTCCCAGAAGTGTCATTATGACCCTTAAGTTAAGAAGATTTTATATGCTTTCATTTTTAAATTACCCAAACCCTCAAACCCTTTCCAGTTGCAAACAGCCACCTCGGTTCAGAAAAATCTTCCAGCACCAGAACCTAAGACTGAGACCAAAAGCCGAGTTCATCCTTTCCAGTTGATAAGTTGAAAATAGCTAACAATCATTTTGTATCCCCCTGGTGGCATTTTCAGTGTTCTAAAATGTCTATTACCAGCAACAGCTCTGTCCACTACAAAAATCATCACCAGACCAGTTAGAATAACCTATGCTGGTGATGACAACACCACTTGACTGCAAATCAGAACTTGATTGACTGATCACAATTCAATTCATCATCATCCTACAGGAAACAATTTCTTGAATTACTTGAATTTACTGTTAATAACCAGTACACATAAAGATTAGCTTTTTCCCATTTATCACATTTATTTATTGTTATTATTTGATTTCTGAGACAACTTGGGTTCTTCTCTAACTAGCTTGAATGCCCTGCCACTAATTTTAGGTGAATGTACAGCAAGCTAAAGAAAGAGGTAAATTTAATCATAAATTTCTAATGTAAAACCATTTATACAAAAAATATTAACATTAAAATCCTTAACTGCTCTGAAACATTATTAATATATTAAGCCAACAAAAATATATAGGTTGAATACAAACAATTTAAAACTGAATTTTGAACATAATTTACCTAAAAATACATTTAGAGATATATGAAGATTGTATCGAATAACTGAGTTCATATTTGACCAGTTTATATTTTGTTTTTCATGCTTGTTTAAGTCTCAGATGGTGCTATTGCTAAGACAACTCTGAAAATGCATTTGTTGGGTGTTTTTTACAAACAGAATTATAGTTTCATGAATTTTAAGTTGTGATTTAAAAATTCTCTGTTCGCATGATTAAGACGGGCTGACAGAAACTGAAAAATATTTTAAAACTTTATCGAAGTTTAGGGGTCTTCTTAGGCAGAGAAAATGGTTTAAAAAGTGACATTCAGGTCAAACTAGATGCATTTTCAACTGTATATATGTTTCACCAGCTGCTTAAAACTTAATTTATAGGTTATCAGACTAATTTGTGCATGAGGTCAGTTAAGCTTGAGAAATTATGAATATAGAAAGCATTCACCTCTTTTGTTGTTTAATTCAACATGCGATTTAAACCTTTTTAAGGTTAAAAATGATAAAGTGATGAATGGCCTGTACTTGTTAGCGCTTTATCTGGTCAGGAGGACTCCAAAGAGCTTCACACTACATTCAGTCATTCACCCATTCATACAAACATAATCACACAAAAAGACCTTTGTGTGCATGATTTACAATTAAAAGATGGATCAAGTCTCAGTCTAACTGTCAGTTTAGTAAGGACCGTCTTTTTCCTGTCTTTCTCATAGATCCTCTCTCCTTTTATTTCCTCTTGCTCTCCTTTGCGGAGGACAGGCTTGTACCCAGCTTAATCTGTCCGTCATTCGTCCTGAGCCACGGGAGTTTCAGTCAATAACAATCAGTGTTGGGTGACTGTAATTAAGAGTCAGGCATTTCATTGGAAGAAAAGTCAAGAAAGGAGAACAGAGGTGCACATCTCTTCTTTGTCCTCTCCCCCCTCCCCGTAGCTCATGAGCAAGGGGAAAAGGAGACGGGGGTCAATTAGAAGCTTAAGCACGTGTTGCACTGGCAATAACAGAGATGGGAAACAGTGGGGGGAAAAAAGAGGGTCTGCATCAAAGAGTCCTCTAAATAAACGCAAAGGGACAAGGGATGGTGGGTGCGTGGTCATTCACAGAAAGAAGCCACTTTAATGGAATGGTAATCAGGGAGGGGGGGTCCCGGCCCCAGTAAAGGAGGAGAACAAGGAGAGGTCCAGCTTGAGTGGAGATGGGCGCGTGGATAATAGCATGGCATAATAATATATCAACATTTAGGGGGAAAATAAGAGAGGTTAAGGAAGGATATTAGAGTGGCTGAAATGTCCTTTGAGAAATAAAGGTGGACTCAAGACCTGATTACCTAAGAGGGTATGCCGACAGTGAGCTTTTAGATGTCGGCAATTTAAGTCCAACAACACACCTTCACCACACACAAACACACAGATGCCATGTGCACAAACAGGGTTATTTTAATATATGAGGAAAAATTGACATAGAGGATTGTTTTCTCTTTTTGTTTGACTTTACCTTCATTTATACAAGTAAATGTCACTGGCTTGTGGGCTTTCATTTTCAAGGAGGACCTGTTAAATACAAAAATAACGCTTCAATTTGAATTATTTTAAAAGAGCATATTAAATATGTGAGAAAACATCTTTGTCTTAAAAAACAATGAAAATTTTTCTGAAAATTTAGTGGAAATATTTTATAAACATGTAAATAGACTTATTTTACACACAGAATTCAAACATTTCTTTTCAATTATTCACAAACAGAGAGTTCAGTTGTTGTTTTTTTAATGGGTTTCTGTGGTGCGGCTATCACTAGCCGGTATATTACCAGCAGTAGAGCACAGTCAAAATGATCTTTGTTTGGAGAAACAAAGAATTTTTTCTAAGTGTATTTTTTTAAGCATCTTGATAAGTAGTAGTTTTTTAATTGTTATTTTGCATTAAATGTTTATTTATACAGAAATCTGTGATTATTTATGCTGAAGACTTGTTTGCTCCCAGATGTGATCAAAAAAATTTTCCTTGTAAAACACATATTGCCAAACAGAACAGAGAAAATACATGAAAGAAAACAGTAAAAATGAATTAAGTAGCTCTTGCTTGAAGTTTTACTACACTTTTATTAACATTAAGTTGTTCTAACCAAGAACATGCATCATCTGGTGAAATACATCCATAACTCAGAAGAAGCAGTTGTTAACAATCATATTTGGACTGATAGTTTAGTGAAGCAAGTTATGATTACCAGGTTTTAAGAGAGTTTTGATGTGTTCCAATACAAAACTTGTAATGTTCGATTAACAAAATGTGATCAAAACTTGTTGATCCTTCTTACCTTTGCATGACTCTAGATCTAACTATGATTGCCGGAAGGCTTGTGCAGCTCCTGCTTTCTGTCCTGAAAAAGTTGTGTCTCTGCTGTTAGTGAAGTGTGTTAGGGATATTTTTAAAGAAACTGATGATTTAAGTAAAGTTAAGTGTTTGTGATAGCCTGAGCATTTAATCTGGGTCCTAAGTGTCATATTTGAGTTGTTTTGATAATGTCTCACACTAGCATGGCAAATAACATAAAGTAGATAGTTTACATTATTGGCTGATTGATCTGAATCCAGCTGTTTTGTGGCTCGTATGTGAGGTTTTATATGACGTTTAAAAATCCACTTTTAACTTTTGCAGCTGATGAACACAATTCTAAGAATATTACTCTAAGTCAGTTTTCAAATACTGAATAGATGCCACTGTAGAGTGGCTATGTAGTATATGTTTGTTTCTGGAGTGGACAGGATTTTTCCCACTCGCTAAAGCCTCTCGGTTTATTAAACTTCACCTAGCCTAAATCTAGCAGCAGTCCCTGCCAACATCCTGGCATGGTTCCCTGCACCCCTAACTGTGCCTGTGACCCCACCGGCACCATCCATGCCAAGGATCCTGACAAATGTTGGCACCTTCTCCTTGACCGACGGGGGGTTGCATGTCTGTTTTAGAGCAAGGGGGGGCTCATATGTGGCCCTGGCAGATCTACAACAGACAACACCTGGTTTGCTGTTTTTAGGTAGCAATGATACATCTTTGGGCTTATTGGGCCTTGTTTAAAAATCCAATCATGGAATCTGGAAACTTTAAAGAGAGTATCTCTTATAAGATTTTAGGGGGTCATATTAGCTTTTAGGCACATAATAATTTAGAAAAAAAAGTTGGCCTCAGCAAATTCAATAAGTCTGCATTTCTGGCTGTTTGTGGATCAGACTGATTAAATTGCTTAGAAGATATATTCATAGTGAGCTAAGACCCATCAAGACAGACTTGAATAATAGATTTAGTCTTACTACATGATACTGGAGCCTTAGATAGACCAGCTGCTTGATTCATTCCTTATATTTTTAAGGGAAAAAATAATTAAAAGTTTTCAGAAAGGAACTCCTGCATTATCGAAGCTAATTGTGTCTGTGAATCATGGTGAGGCTGTGTAAAGAGGAAGTGGTTTGTAAGCGTCCCATCAAAATGCCACTAAAGTCCTTTTGTTCCACAAAGGTATCACATGGGGTCAGTTTGGATTTGTTGTTTGGATTGCATGGCATTAGATGTATATCCTATACTTTGTTTCAAAGTAATTTCTTTTTTTTTTTTTTTTTTACTTTCTGAGGCATATATAAACTGATTTTCATATCTTCAACAGGGAACATTGAATACAGCTGTCCGGCCACCAATGAGTGTGAGATTACCAAGAGGAGACGAAAGTCCTGCCAAGCCTGCCGTTTCATGAAATGTCTTAAAGTTGGCATGTTGAAGGAAGGTGAGTCAGATTATCCACTTTTTAATCAATGTTCTGCTACAGACTGTAAATACTGTATAAATGTCAATTATTAGGAAGAAGTTTTCAACATCTGCTTTTTACCAGTGCAACCAATCCTTTTAGCAACATAATGATAATCTTATTTACTTTTTGGGTTCTGGTTACAGTTTTAGTTTTCTTTTAATGGTTTTCAGAAAAGGCGCCTTGCAAAAGGAGTCATAAACACCAACACAAAGTAATGCTTCTCACTTCTCAACACTGATAGGTATATCTATTAGCAGAATAGCTATTAATTGTTAAAGCTACAAGTCTGGCTTTATGGATTTATTTTATTTTGAAGTGGCAGAGAAAAACATATTTTTCCAAGAAAACCATTATTAGCACCTGTTAAAGTTTGCCACAACTCATGTAAGGGATGGAAGAAACATGTGGAAGAAGGTGATCTGGTTGGATGATGCCTACATGTGAAAAGCCCTGTGAGGCGGAAAAGTAACACTGAACACACCACCCCATGGAGGTGGTGGCATCAGGCTGTGGGAATGCTTTTCTTCAGCAGAGACAGAGAGGTTGGTCAGAGTTGATGTGGAGAGGGACAGAGGTTAATACAGAGAAATCCTGGAAGAAAATCTCTGAGAGGCTGTGAAAGATTTGAGACTTCCAGCAGGATAACACCCACAAATAGAGACAGGCTACAATTGGATGGCTTGGATTGAAGCATAGTCATGAGTTGGAATGACCTAGTCAAAGCCCAGATCATAAATCAATTAAGACTCTGTGACTTGTTCAACTACACTCTCCATCCAATTTGATTGTGATAGGCTATTTTGCAGAAAAGAACTGGCAAAAATTTCAGTCTCCTACAAAGCTCATTGACAAAACACTTCCAACTATGATTGTAGCAAAAGGTGTTTCTACAAAGTAGTGTGTCAGGATGGCGCATTTTATTTATAAATAAATAATCTGAAATATAATATGTTGGAGTATTTGGTTAACAAATAGTGACTAATTGTGAAAGAGTTCTGAATACTTTTGCAAGGCACTTTTCCGGTGGAACTAAAATTGAAACTGTTTTTCTTTTTCTTTGTGTCCATTAAGAGTTTCATAAAAAAAAAACTAATAAGTTATTATTTTATTCTTCAAAAGATCATAACCAAGTTCAGTTTAGGTGTGCAGATCGTACTGAACACATAAAAGACATTTCCTTTATGATCAGCTTTTAAATCAAGCCTATGCCTTTAGAGGACGGTGTCGAGATCCCCCACCACTTACTTACTTACCTCTCCCAACACCAATGAGCCTCTGTGTGCTTAACTCAGACAGTTTGGAAATGCTGCTGAGTTGGATGTTCCTACCAAGCCTGAGTGAAATGTGTAACAGTACTCTTGAAAAGCGCACAGAGCGTTCCCCCCGGGAGTTCTCCTCTCCCCTGGGCTCTGGGTGTCTCTCACTCTCCCACTCCGTCTGAGTCTGCTTTGCTTCCCCTCTTCTGCTTCTGCCATATTGATCCGCTAAATGCTTTCCGAACATGCCGCCTCACTTCCTGCACGTGTTGTTTTTCCTCCGGTGAGAGACCTTTGGGAGTACTGGAGGAAAATCTAGCCGATAGATTTTCTTTTTCTTTTTTCTCTTTTCTTTTCTTTCTTTTTTTAAGATTTTTGTGTTACCCTGCAAAAACAAATCTACACCATAGCTACACTATTTATGCATAAATGCTAATAAAAATATATGTTGTTTTTATATGGCAGAATTTAAATGTCAAAGGCTTAGCTTTGGCTTCCTTCCATTTACACTTCTGAAAAGACTTTCAAAATGTAAAATTCCAGCATGAAAATATTATATTTTTATATGTGAAGCAAAAATGCAAAATATTGTTGGTGCTTTTTTTTTTTACAGAACATAAACTAATATATCATTTTAAATATAATATAAACATACAGACTTATACAACAATTTTAAATAAAAAAGCTTGTTAAACTGAATAACAGGCTAACTTTTCAATTCAGCTTGATTTTCAATTAGTTGAATGATACACCTTATTCATAAACATCAAAATCTTTTAAGAGCTAGATTTAAAGCTCCACGGACGGCTACATATGTGACCCGACATGTGAAAAGTAGGAAAAACTCAGCAGAGTCCTAAAATTAAACCCACTTTCTTATGGTTTTGCTACACTCTGGCCACATAAAGCATGTCTCATGACTGAGGCTAATTGTAGTTAATTGTGAGCTGCCCTCATAATGCAAGATTGTACACATGTCTGACTCTTGATTCATTTCCATGATGACAGCTTTGCTGATGTAGCTGTAGCATCCATTCTGCTGCAGCTTTAAACACATTTTTACATGAGCTCCATCTCTGGGGTTTCTCGTCACCAGGCCAAATTTTCAAAACTTGAACATATTATCTCGCACTCTAAGCAAAAGCCCTGAGAGCCAGAGTATGCCTCAGAGTATGGTGTTTTGCAGAAGTGGTTATAACAAGTATTCACAAAATTCAGTGTATTTTAACAGGATTTAATTGAAGCGACTAACACAAAGTATCACTTAAGTTTGATGGAGAATGATGCATAATTTTCCAAATGTTTTACACATAAAAATCAGAAAAGGGCTCTATTTATATTAAGCCCTCATAAGTAAATACTTTGTACTATTATGCAACAATAGCTTTGCACATTTATACACACTTGCTCACCTTAGTAAGTTGGATTTAGAGTGTTTGTGAACAGCAGTCTTGCCATTTGGATTTAAGTCTGAAATTTGACTTGGACATGACATCAGCATGCTTTAATCTTAACCATTTCATTCTAGCTTTTATTGTATTTTTAGGATTGTCATGCTGAACAGTGAACATCTGCCCCGGTCTCAAATATTTTGCAGCCTGTGATGCTGCACTCTCCCAGATTTGTGGAGTGCACAAATAATAGCTGTCCTGTCAACAGATTCTCCCACCTGGGCTGTTGAACTTTACTTCTCTTCCAGAGTTAGCTTGGAGTTCTTGGCAGCTTCTCAGATGAATGCTGGTCTTCATGATGTCTTCAGAACAGCTGCTTTTATTATGATATTATTTTAAACGCCGGCATACTCTATTCACTAGGTGACTTACGAAGGAGGTGATTGTACTAGATTTCTATTATTGGTGTTAGAGTAAAATGAATTGAACAATACGCATGCCAAACTTTTTTTAATTTGTATATATTTTAAAAGTACTTTTCTTTCTTTACAATTTTTCTCTACTTTGTCTTGGCCTGACACATAGAATACCACTGAACTAATACCTAATACACTGAAGTTTGTGTTTGCAACATCCATGGTACATTTAAATGGAGGAAAAAAGGACTTTAAATTTTATTGTGGTCTTGATCTCTTGTAGACTTGAGCGGGGTTTCGGGTCTTGGATTCAGAGGGAGGGAGATAGTGGGTTGCTACCTTTATGTAGCAAATCCCCTTAAAACAAGTTCCCAAAGGCTGCTTGGTTGCAGTGTACAGTGGCAGCAGATAGTCTTCAAGATAAAGATGTTTAGTTTGCATAAACTAATATGTGAGGAATTGAAAACCACACATGGGTGTCAATTATTAGATATGCCTATTGTGTTTTTTGTACTGCTAAGATAAATGTGTGTAAAAATATGTCAAAATGTATTAATATAAGTAACTTTGAAGCACATTGGTAAGAACAAGCAACAGTGGAACCATTAAAAACAAATAAGAATTATTAAGAAATGAATATTTCCTATAAACTTCACCTGAATGCCACATCCTGGTTGTCTCTTCAGTAGTTACAGTGGCAGTAGCGTCAAACCTGAAGGTCCCTTTGGGGCATGATGTGGTCAGTTGTTCTAAAAGTGTCCAATATTTCTTCACAATGTGCCCCTGCCAACCCACATCATAAAGCACCAGCTGCTTGGGCCCTTCAGCATTAGTAGCAGGTTGGAAAAAAAACACCCCTCTTCAGCTTGACACCTGCCACAAACCAGCTGACTAAATCTCAACACTGTTTGCTGGTTTCAGGTGTGTTTGGTGTCCAGTGTTGGCCCAGCTGTAGGACTGCTATAACAACCTGTATAGGATTTATTAATTTATAAGGCTAAGAGAGTTACTAAATGTATATTGTTCAGTCATAAATCAGTATAGTTCAAGATGGCATTCAGTGTCTTGCAAAAGTATCTAAACCTCTTTTTTGTGTGGAAGTAAAAAGAAAATGATATATTGACATATTTCTCACAAATAAACATCTGAAAAGTGTGGCATGCGTTTGTGTTCAGCTGACTAAGTTAATACTTTATAGAACCCCCTTTTGCAGCAGTTACAGCTAAAGGTCTTTTGGTATATGTCTCCATCAGCTTTGCACATCTAAAGGCTGAAATTTTTGCTAATTTTTTTTTTTTTTTTTTTTTTTTTTTTGCAAAATTTGTTCAAGCTAGGTTGTGTTTGACAGAGAGCACCCGTGAAAAGGAAATTTTAAGTCTTACCTCAGATTTCTCATTAGATTTAGGTCAGGATTTTAAATTGAGCCTTTCTGATAGATGAATATGTTTTGGTGTCACATTGAACCTCTGACTGCATCTTAGGGTTCCAGTCTTGCTTGAAAGGAACCCTTCACTTCAGTTTCAACAGGTTTTCCACCTCTTACAGGTTTTCTTCCAGCATCACCTTGTATTTAGCTCCATTAATTTTTCCTGTACCCACTAAAGAAAACATCCCCATAGCATCAGACTGCCACCACCATGTGTGATCAGAGGAATGTGCGATATTAGTTTTTCAACACATGATGTTTGGAACAAAGAACAAAAAGTTCAATTTTTGTCTCAGAGCACCTTCTTTCACAAGTTTGCTTCATTAGTTCTGGTAAACTTTCAGCAGAACATTTTATTTGTTTCTTTCACCAGTTTCTTCCATAAAGACCATATTTGTAGAGTTGCTCTGTCAGTAGATCCTCCTTCCTGAGCTGTGGCTATCTGCAGTTCCTCCAGAGTTACCGTGGGCTGCTTGGCTGCTTGTGTAATGAGTCCACTAATTTGTTTCACTTGTCAGTTTAGGTGAACTAAACTGAACATGTATACATACCACACTTATAAATAATTTTCCTTCAGCTTCACAGTAATACGCTACTTTGTATTGGACAATGATCTAAAATCCTTGCTGGCTGAGTGGTAGCTGCAGGTGGCTTTTTAGGAAAACCGTACCATAAATCCCTGTAATGTCCATCTGAGGCTGATAAAAAGGTCACAAGTTCAATGGAAAAACTCTAACGTAATTACAGCTTGTAGAAGGTATGGTGTTAGTACCCAGCACCAGGAGCCACTACACGCCGCTAATAGAAGTGCTAATACTCCTTAGTGTTGCTGTGCAGTGTATAATTAAAGCAATAACTTATTCAAATGAAATTTATGTTTTGAATTTGTAAGATTTTACTTTTCTTTTTCATTTCTGCTGATTGTAAAAATTGCTTTTTGTATTTTTTTTTCATACTGAAGGAATATCTAGTTGTGTCTTCAATCTGATAATGTTAACACATTAACATGTTGAAACACAAGAAAACAAGGCTGCAGCCCTGCTGACTTTATGGTGTGAATGAAAATCTTTAACAGCGTGAATAAAGGACACTTAAGCCGCTGCTCTTTTGAAATTAGAGCCGGATGTTTTAGTCATAGTTGGGTGTTTTTGTAGAGATTTTCTGACACTGCTGTAATGCGGTGGATGAACACAAGCTGCCAGACTATTTTGGCAACCCACACTGCTGTCTCGCTCTCACTCCGACCACAGATAGAGATCAGCCGTCTTTTCCTGACCGAACGTGGCTACCGGGGTAATGTTACAGCCTTATTTTCCCCCTGCCACATACACAAAAGATTAGTGAAGCCATATCCAATATCACAGACTGTCAGGTCCCTTCCCAATCAATGCGCTTAGATCGGAAACCAATCTATACACTAAGGTTACATCATCAAAATAAAGATATACCCAAAGTCTGTCTTTACAGGCTCAGTATTTCCTTTCATTATTCAAAGTTTAAGGACTGAACAACCTTTTGACCCTCTCCTAGTCTTATTTTCACACGGTTTGGACACTTTTTTTTTTTTTGCTTTTCAGTTGTTAGAGTCTCTGGCATAACCCAGTGGAGAGTCAGCGCCCACCCAGAGACTCTCCGCTGGCCTGTCCTCACTGTCTGGCAGGTGATAGATCAGACACGGATGCTAACACGTGTTCTTCTGAAGGGGGGGGGTTTAGTGAAGCACTGACCTCTTTACAACCCCCTCACACTCCAAACACACATTCATTTACACACATGTCAAATGTATATCACCTTTGACAGGCAACAGAGCCAGACCATGAGTTACACGCTTCCTGCCGGCACCCCGTCTTGCTTTCTTCGTTCCTCTGTTGCCCACACAACACTCTGTCTTGACACCCCAAACTGAGCACACCAAGGACCCCAAATCAACCCAGCCTCTCACATGTTTTTGATTACAGGCGGACTTGTGGTCAGAGTGGTTCTGGTGAAAGTGTTGAACATTATGAAGGGAACCATGCCAGTGTTAACAGTTGTGAGAGAACAACTCTGGCCCTGTAAGGGACTGGAGCAGGTGGGGGCGCCACCCGTCCTCCTAAATTCCCCCGCAGTTCTTCAGCCCACCCAGCAATCAAACAAAATCCATCCAATGCTCATACTGTAACTCTTCCCAGACTAACTAACATACGCACCCTTCAGCAGTTGTGCTGAAAGGGCAAGGCCTGTGTGCTTAGCTGAGGGCAAGTGTGTGTTCAGGAGGAGGAGAGGGCGGGGGTGTTGCGGTGCATCCGTCTGATTTTTCCCAGCTAAAATAGGGAGCTCCTAATCTCCCTTTGGCAGTGCAAGCCAGTCAGCCAGTTCTGACACATTCTCTAGAAAGAAGCGCTCCTGACAGGTGAGGGGCTGAAAATAGTCGCGTGAGACCCACACACCTCATTCACACACATTCACGCATGTTCGTTTAGCAGCGTGGACACACACACACATTGCTAAATGGGCCACATGCACATGCGTGTGATGGGATCAGCTCTCTCCAGAGTTCTGTCTGCATAAAAACAAAATTAATGTCGGCAACGGTTTTTTAAATATCTTGGTTTTCAAACATTTATGTAACGTTGAAGAAAGATTCTGAATAAATTTTAGAAGTAGGTGCATCGATGCCTGGAATAGGCATGAAGTTTTTATGGTTTAATAACCGTGAGCAAAAATAGCACGGCTCCTCGTTGTCACTGTAATTTTTATAAAGGTATGATATAATCTCATTTGGCTACACAGTGGAACAGTTGGTAGCATGGTTGCCTTGCAGCAAGAAAGTTCTGGGTTCAAATCCAGCCTGGGCTCTTTCTGCATGGAGTTGTATGTTCTCCGTGTGGGTTTCCTTTGGGCACTCTGGGTTCCTCCAACAGTCCAAAAACATGTCTTTTGGGTAAATTAATTACAATAAATGGCCTTTAGGTGAATGTGTGCATGATTATTTTTCCTCTATGTCTGTGTTGCTCTACGATGGACAGGCAACCTGTCCAGGATGTATCCCACATCTCGCCTGATGACCACTGGAGACTTGCACCAGTGACCCTGCAAGGACAATCAGGGATAGACAATGGATGGATGAATGATCTAATTCCTTTTTTATTTAAAAACAGAAAAGAAACAAATATTGGCACTGCTAAAAATAATATAATATTAACATTAACTCCTATTTCTTACTATTTTAATTTTGAAATAGATTTAAGCAAAAATAAAAATAAAAATATGTTTAATTTTGAGGTAATTTTCATATTGCTTATTACACAGAATGTATTTTTCAGATGATCTGCTCTTTTTAGAGTATACCAAGCTGATATTAGCTTGTTTTGCTTGTTTGTTCTGGTTTTGCTCGGTTTGTGAGTACATTTATAAGTAATCAGTAATTTTGACTTAAACTGCCAATCTGTATGGAGTTTTCACTGCCTGTTTTACATTGGCCTCATTGTATTCATGAACAAGACATTAGGTGCAGAAAACTAATGTTCGAAATCTTGGTCAGGTTTCAAGCTTGTTTAAACTGTGGAAACTCTGGAAACTTGACAGGTTTGGTTTGGGCTGTGAATTTTCTGACCTTTACGATATTCTAAAAAATTAAAAACAATTGTATGTTTTCAGTCATTTAAAGCTGACTTTAAATGACTTTTGCTTGTAGATGTGTAAACATCTGCCATGTACCTTATGTCTGTTCTCATAGCCGATAATGATGGAATAAATCCAATAATCACAGCAATTAAAGTTACAGTATGTAACTTTTACAAAAATTTTTTTTACATATGTTAAAACTGTCACTATGTTGTGACAGTTTGGTATGAGACAAATAATCTGTGAAAAGATCAGTCTCTTCCACCTCTTCCCTGAGATACTATTGCCATCTAAAGAATTGCACTGCTCCCGACCAAAACCAACCAGTCAGAATCAGAAGGAAGGTCTTAGCGCTGTCACTCAAACAGTACTCATTTTCTCGATACAAAATGTGCTAATGGCAGAGAAACAACTTACCAGTCCAGGAAAACTGTTTATCCATCGTTATCAGCGGCCATGATAACTAGCATAGCCTCTATGTGCTGCAGTGTAGCAGAGAGCAAGGGAGGGAAGGAGGGGGGCGTTGAACAGCGCCACAGGCACGGTGTTTGATAGCGCTAAGACCCGCCTCCTGGATCTGATTGGTTGTTTCCAGATAGCACTGGGAGCACTGGGAGAAGGCAGAGGAGCTATACAGGTCATAATTTTTCTGCCTTTCATTACCAAAAAACAAATCAAAATTTTAAATCCATTAATAAACAGTAAAACAAAGAATTGAGTGTAGCCAGAGAAGCTATAGAATATATCCAAATATCAAAATGTTTAAATCAGGACTTTCCTGGGAGCTTCTCCAAGTTGTTTAAGATCTTGCGTGTAAAAGGGAAGCCAGGGTCAGGTAGCTGTAAAGATTATTTGGATGTAAAAACACCTCACGTCTTTATCCACACGTAAAAGCAATTCATAATCAGGATAGACTGTCCACTGGTGTTGCTGTTGCTCAGTCTAATCATTCACAGGCTGCACACACATATTTTACTTTATTTTAAAAATCTGGACACCCTTTGCCTTGCAGTAATAAGTCTGATATTAAAGTTCGAAGAATTCGGTACTGACGATAACTCCCCTCAAGCCTTGTACTTCCAGCTGTCTTGTTATAGTTAGATTCCCAGTACTGCTCCTTATCACATTGTTGGAGGGGATAACCCAATCCAGGGTAGATCAGACAAAGGCAGCCTTATCAGGGTGGAGATGTACACCTGATGCTGAGAGGTAGATGGGTGGGGGGGAGTGAGAGAAGGAAAAAATAAAGATCTTGCAGAAAGCTGATACATTCAGCAAAAAAACAGCAGCCTGCTCTGCTACATTCTCTAACCCCCACTCTTCTGCATTATCCATACCTTCCTTATTTTCCATCTCTTTCTCTGCCCTGCAGCCTCACATCTCTGCAGTTTTCTACAGAGCTGTGAACTGAAACTTGATGGCACTAAGCTCTTAATTCTTGTCAGCGTCTATTAATTATGGGCCAGTTGGATGCTCCAGTTCAAACAGACCCTGCGGATCTTAGATTTCAAACTCTGGCTGTTTGGTCACTTGTCGTTTGTCGCAGCCATATGATCCAGCAGCTCACAGTGGGGAAACCAGTGTGTGCGTGTTTGCACATGTGTGTTAAAGTGGTTGACTGCACAGAGGCCTACCTCTCTGAATCATACAATTATAGTTTATATCTGCTAAATATACATTATGTCACACTGATGCAATACAGTCTGGAAAACTTGAGGGTTTATTTATTTAAAAAGGATATGTACATATACCCTGCCCAATAAAATAGGTACCAGCCACCCCCCATGACCCTAGAAGGAGAAGTGGGTACAGACAATGCATGGATGGATGGAAGGGATAAACATTGGGAACAGGCACACATGTAAATATGTGAAGTTAACAAGGAACTTGATTTAAATGTTTTCATAGTCTGGACAAAAATGGAAAAATATCGGTATTTTCCATCCATCCATTCATCCATCCATGCATAAAAAGGGACAGAACTGTGGAAATAATGCAAAGTGTTAAATGTTGTGTGTCGTTAATCATCTTTAACTCAAAGCAAATGTTAAAAACAGCAGCTAAAGCTCCATCTACTCCAAACCCTGCTCCTGGCTGCCTAACTGACTAATTAAAATCACAATCCACATATGTTCAAAGAACAAGAAGTCTATTTGCAAAGCCTTATTGATTACTTTAAGGCGTACAAATGGAAAGCTGTGTTAGGAGAGGGGCTCTCGATTTAGCTTCAATCTGCCAGGCATAAAATGATCTCACTGTGTTTGCTGGGAAGAATGAGCTCCCTTCGGGCACGCTGGGTAATTAGGTTAGTGGATAGTCGGTGTCAGGAAATTGAAAGACCATCCTAATCGGATTCTTTTGTTTCCAGGGGAATCAAAGGAATTTATGTGCGACTCTGGGAAATCTCACACGACTCAATTCTGCTTGACCATGTAAAATCTGTTTGCTTTCCCTCAGTGCTCAAACAAGTTTTAATGCGAGATTGTAAATTCAGCACGTAAGATGCATTGAGCCTTTTGTCCTTTGTGACGGCTTTGGAGATAATCCTTGACGTGTCACAAGTGTATGCTTAAACCTCCGAAGGACAAGACTTCTTTACACCTCAAAAGATCTGGCTTTTCAGACAATCTGGTCTTTTATATATAACATATTCTATAGTAATATGAGAAATTGTATGCAAGTGTTTAAACACCAATAAATCAGCCAGTGGTCAGAATTAGACAACTTTTCCTTGATCATCTCTGAAGGGTGATTGGCAATTCAAATATTTAAAAAAATCTGAATGTTTTGTTGCTGTTTTCATGAAATGAATCCCTTTTAGATCAAACAGAAACACAACATTCAGTCCTTTTGCTATCAAATTAATATAACATTAATTATTAGTCTTGATAATGTTATCAATATTTATTTTACATTTTTATTTTGAAACATAGATTAAAGCAGAAAAGACAGAATGTTTTAGTAGTTCTTAGTCACTTATTGTCCAGTACAATATTCTTCTAGTTTGTTCTAGTGTGCAACATACTGACAATTATACAGTTATAAGAATGTTTTTAACACATTTATTGACATAGGCTGTATTCACACCTGTCACTTTTGAGCCACTTTAACTGGACCAAAGTTTGTTTCCCCTGTTGGTCCGGACCTTTTGTGCAGGTGTGAATACACTCAAGTGAACCCTGGTGTGGACCAAACAACTAGACTGAGACCCATTTTTTTGAGGTGGTCTCGGTCCACTTCCAACGAACTCTGGTGCGTTCTCTCCTGGTGTGAATACTGACCTGGCTCACCCCAAATCAACAACAGGAAATATACGCCTTTTTGGACTTCACAAGCCACCGTTGTGGGGCATCATGGTAAAAATTTGCCCTTCAGTATTGCTACCACCACGACACACTGCAAGCTACTACTGCAGGGATGCTTATAAACAATGAGTCGTGAACAGACCTAGAGAATGTTGTGGATCAGGACACACAGAGTGTCTCATCTCCTTTGGTTTGCAGCACTCATTTGCCAACGACATTCCAAAATTAGAAATATCGCAGCGTGAAACCTGAGATGAATGAGTGGCTCTTGAGATTCAAAATGGTATTGCAGTGGTAATAACAGTTCAAATATGCCACAACAGAAATGCAGCACGCAGGACTTCCATGTTTGTTTTCCGCCCCTGTCATTTCTGTCCAATGGGAGCATAGATCATCACCCGCGTGACTTGTTTACAAGGTTTAGTTCACTTGCAAAAAATTACAATGTGAAAGCAAACCACACCAAATGAAAAAAATAGTCAGCTTTTGGTTCAGGCCAAACAAATGGGCCATAGGACTTTCCTGGTGTGAATATGCCCTAACACTCTTTTTTGCAGCTGCAAGTCTTGCTGGATTGGATTTGTCTGGTTTGTATATTGGGAAATGTGTAGTAGCCTTCCTGTCAGCTAGCTAAGTTGCAGTGTGCAGCAGCATGTGAGGGAGAGGCAGTGCCGGGTGTCTCTACGTACCATTCAGCTTCAGAAAATGCCGGTTACTCTGCACATTCTCCCATTGTGAGAACTTTAAACCAAAGAAACTGCATGACAGAAATTTTAACAGTTTTCGCCGTAAAATTTGTAAACTTTGGTTAAAACTTGTTATTGGTTAGCGGCTCATCAGAGATATTTTGTGTTGATGTGTTCATTAGTATAATCTCACAGTCCCTTAATTTTCTGGTGGATTTTATTGAATCTCTGCAGTGTTTGTTACCGTTGCCAGGCTTATAACAAAATGTTGTCATTTGAGTTTTTATATGTTATAGTCCTTAGTTTGAACATTTTGAATCAAACTAAATTGGGCCAGGCATAAATCAGTAAAACCAAACTTTATTTATGTAGCATTTTTGATACCAATAGGTGTAACACTCCTCTTTAAGTTTTCACCTTGTTTTATTTTGCTGCAGCTTATCACCTAGATATGATTTCTATTTTCTTTTATGCAGGCGTACGTCTGGACCGGGTGAGAGGTGGGAGACAGAAGTATAAACGGAGGTTGGATGCAGAGAATGGATCCTACCTTGGCCTCACCCTCCCTCCCCCAGCCAAAAAGCCCCGTAAGTATTGATATTATTATTTTGATGATTTTGATTTATTTTTACTTGATGATTTCAATGTTTTTGGTGATTTTGATGATTTGCTGTATAGTTGATTGACGTTTTTAGAACTTTGAACTGCCTTGCTGCTGAAATGTGCTATACAGATAAACTTGACTTATCAAGTAATTCTTTTATGTAGTCATTTGTAGTTTTATGTAGTTTTATGTAGTAATTTTCCAAAAGCAGGATGTAGCAACTCCGAAAGCTGCAACACAAATTTCTATCACATCAACACCAATCTAATTCATGTTTCGAGTTATAATTCATTCTGAATTGATGACTCAAATGAACATGCTCCTGTTTTTCTCCCTCAGTGACAAAGATTGTTTCGCATCTCTTGGTGGTGGAGCCAGAGAAGATCTATGCCATGCCGGATCCAACCGTGCCTGACAGCGACATCAAGGCCTTGACCACCCTGTGCGACCTGGCTGACCGCGAGCTTGTGGTCATCATCGGCTGGGCCAAACATATCCCAGGTGAGGAGCACCGATGTTTGGATCGTATTCCTCCCGATTTCAATTAGAATATACCACAAGAAGTGGCATAGATTCACTGCAAACCTATTGAAAAAAAATCTATATTCAAATCTAGAGGATGAAAGAGGAGGAGTAGTTTAAGTTTCTGTTGCAACCTTTTGGTGTGAGACCACTAAGGTAGTTCACCAACTGTATTACACCCCACCCCACCCCTCCACCATCACCATCTACCCACTCACAGACATGCACACACAGGATAATTAACATCTGCTACTCATCTGCACCTCAGGGAGAAGCCAGTCCCATATTCTAAAATCTAATCAATAAAGAGCAGCTGAAACCTTTGATTTGACTGGGTGGGGTGGGGTGGGGGAGTCTGGGGGCCGGGATCCGCCCCATGGTCAATGTATTCCATTTCAATCCCACACTTAAAGAAGGCAATCCTCTTACTTACTTAAGGATACCACACAGAGCCTGTGGAGGAATTGATTTATTTGGAGAAAAACTGATGGACCCCCTTTCTGCTTGCTGACTAGTTCTTAAATAAGACGTCTTATGCAAATTTTGGCTTTTCTGTTTTGCTCTCGTTTTTTAAATTTAAAACAGACCCTTCAAACAAGAGTCTTTTTAAGAGCAGGTTAGATATGAATATTTAAACCTGCATAAAGCTCTTTTTCTATTTAATCATCATGTTATGAAACCAAGCAACACCTTTCATGTTTTTGAGTTAAATTAAAAGATTTGTAGCAGTTTACTAAACAATTATAAATATAATATGAGCTTACATCTCCACGTGTGCCATTCTAAAACCCCAAATAAATGAATCCTAATGAACATTATCTAATGTGATCACTTGAAACCAAAAAACTGAATTTGAAATTGAATAACAATAAAAATGCATTTGTACATATTAAACTGATCTTACTGACAAAATACCAAGACATGGCCCCATTGTTGTTTTGTCTGTGTGGATGTTACAGTGCTTTGTAGAACCATGCTTAGTTTTCCAAGTTTTTGACAAAACCAAAATTTGAAAAGTTCATCATGCATTTTGATTAATTTACTCTGGTACCCCTAAATAAAATTCAGAACAACGTGCCAAGACATGGCTGTCCACCTAAGCTAACAGGCTGGGCCAGGACAGCATTAATCACAGAATAGGTATCTTGTAACTCTAAAAAGACCTGCAGAGGTCCATATCTCAGGTGGGAGAATCTATTGGCATGACTTGCATAAGTTGTGCACTTCACAATTCTGAAGGAGTTGTGAAACAATAGGCCATAAGAAGTCTTACTTAAAGTTTACCACATAATACACAGGGGGCACAGCAAACGTGCCCAGCAAATGTCCTCTGTGTATTAACATGCTGTTTTCAGATAGGAGCAAAATTAGTTCTGTTCACCTTAACACACCATCCTGGGGGTGTAACGTTGTGGTGACACTATCATGCTGTGGGGTTTCTGTTTTTCAGCAGGGACAGGGTCAGGTCAGAGTTGACGGGTAGATGGATGAAGCTACACACAGGGCAATCTTCAAAGAAAAATTATTAGTGTAAGAGATTTGGGAAAAGGGATTTAAGTTGACCTTCCAGCAGGACAGCAATACTAAACATACAGCTGGAGCTACAAAGGAATAGTTTAGATAAAAGAAAATTCATGTCTCAGAATGGCCTAATCACAAATCTGTGATAAGACCTCTCAGACACTTTCCAGCAAATCTGTTGGAGTTTAAGTTCCTTAACATAAAAAAGGCAGAAATCTTAGTCTTTATTTGTGTAAAGGTGATAGAGACATAGCTCTAAACATTTATAACTGCAGCAAATAGCAGTTCTTTAATGTCTTAACTCAGGGAGGATGAATGCAAATGCATGCTACATTATTCAGATAATTATTAGAAAACATTGTAAAAACAATAAACCCACCAGATCCCAGTTTACACATAAGTTTGTGGTTGAAATAAATAAAATGGCAACCAGCTGCTCTTTCTGTTCAGGGGTTCCCCTAATCGCTGTTCTGTCATTGGATTTATGTTAGACAGTTTAAGCAAGAATATAAATCCTTAGCTAAGTGGTGGCTCAAGCTTTCACTGCTGCCACTAGTAATTAGGCAATGTCAGTGACTGGATGCAAAGTCTTCACTGCATTTCAAAAAACATATTACATCTACCATGCTCACTGGACAGAAGTGACTCAAGCTAAAATGACTGTAAACCTCTGGTGGTTCTCAATGAAGTGCAAGGGTTAATTTGGGACACTGTTTTTAAAACGTTTCATGTCAAAGCAAAAAAAAAAAAAAAAAATTCTGGTAAAAAAAAAAGTGACCTAGTTTTGTGTCATTTCATTCTTTGGATTGGATTTTAAAAATAAGAAATTAATCAAGTAGGAACTTAAATTTGCCAAAACAGTAAAAACAAAGCAAACTTCTCAATCAGCCTTTACTTGTTTAAAAAGAAGTTACATTCAATGTACTTTTTAGAATAATGAAACTAATTTCTGCAAAGTAAACATACACAAACATAACAGCAGTGACTTAACCATCAGACACTCCATTCTTCATTTTGACACACACGCTAGTCTTCCTGTTCTCAGTTCAGTTCTGAATTCTTTATTTATTCCAAAAGGGCATATCAGTTTAGCAGCTCACCTGGATAATACAAACAATAACACATTTGTACACATTGCATGTTATAAAACAGTAACCATTCACAGATGCACAAAAAAAAAAATCCACAGCCAAGACCCCTCTGTGACTTAGTGGAATACAAGAGCATTCAGTCCACCATCACGGTTCAACAGCCCGATGGCAGAAGGAATAACGGCGTTTCAGAGTCTATTTGCTCATCTAGGAGGTGCTACAAAGCAGCAACCTGAGGGCATTATGGTAAATTCCTTAGATAGAATATGGTTCCTTCTTGCAACTATTCCCCTCGCTTCCGTGACCACCTGCCTCTCCCACATGGTGCACAAATCCCACTGCTGAACACCAATTATTTTGGAGAAAACCTTGGCAATGCTGTTAAAGTTGTTCCTGCTGCTCACCAAAAAGATCCCAAACCAACAGATAAAAGAGAACATTTGAATACATTTAATCAAAAAATATCATTCATCTCAAACCCACCAACAGAAGTAAGAGGGCGTTTGAGTTTTCAAAATAAAAGCTCTCTCATGCTCCCCTCGTTAATGCTATTGAAATTATTGCATGAGGTCATTGATTATTACATGGTCCAATTGAGCCAAGCCCGGTATCTGTCCATAGCATTGTGGTTCTGGACCACTCCGCTAGTTGGCTCAAAACAAAATGACAAACTTGAACAAAATTGAAATGTGAGATTTTGGGGGGCATCAGCGGGTACTGAGCACAATTTTTTATTTAAAAAAGTGAAAACTATGTATGATTTTTCTTCCACTTCACAATCACAATAAAATACAGTAACATTTGTGATTCTAATACTAATTGGGTGAGTTCTGAAGGCAAATGGTTGCACTGAATTTCATTTACAGACATTAATATAAAAGCATGCCAAACTTTTCAGATGTTTATATCCAAAAATATTTTTAAAACAAAATGTCCTTTTCCTTCCACTTATCAACAGTACTATATGTTTTGTTGGTTGTAGCATGACAAAATGTAAAAAAGTTCAATTGTTATGAATAATTCTGCAGTTCAGTCTTTGTTTTGTTGGGAAAGACTGACTGTTGGGAATGTTGAGTTATACCTACTTCTAGCTCATTTCGTAATACTGGCTAGTTATGCATAAACACACACTCATGCTGCTGTGAGGCACCTCTGTTTTGTTTGTATAAATTGCCAAAAAAGTACAATGGCATCTTCAGAATTTTGTTTTTCATGCAGATGTGGCATAACTAAACAGTGAAAAGTATGAAAAGAGAAGGGAAAAATGCAGCAACCCTGAACAAAAGTTTGTTGTATTTACAACTTCTCTTACATACAACAAGAGAACATACAACTATATCACTAATATTACTGGTATTAGTCTAAATTTCCTGTTGGCCCGTGCCGTAGCTGCAGAGTGTATGTTCTTGTGTATGGAGGCTACTTGTCCTCGACACACCATCCGACCTTGGGACCTTTGGTGCACATTCTCCCCCCTTCTCTCAGTCCATTTCCTGTTTGGTTACTGTGAATAAAGACTACTACTACCACAAAATCTAAAAAAAAAAAAATAAATAAAATAAAAAAAATCGCAGGTTTAATCATGAGCCTGGTAAAAAGCCTTTGGGCACTGTTCTATGTAATATTACCTGTGTAGAATTATTGATCTTTAATGCTGCGACCATTTAAATCCAGAACCGACAGAGATATTACAGGGGCACGTGGCCCTCTGGGGACACTTTACCCAGGGCCACCGGGTCAGAGTGTCACCAAGTAATAATTAAGACAAAAAGGGGTCCCTACAGTTTAACAGTCCACGCCTACCATTACCCTCATAGCTCACTGAGCAAATGGCCCTAACGATGAGGTAATAAGAGTCATTAGTGCAGATTGCTCCATTAATGTGGAAGTCCTTCAACATTCAGATACCGAGAACTGAGGAAAAAACATGCAGCTCTGAAATGTTTTTTTTTCTGTTGCATGTTATATTTCGCAGCTAATAACTTAGTTTACAGAGTATTTTAAACTGATTTTATGGGTAAAAGTTTTTTTGTTTTTTTTTTGTTTGTTTTTTTTTTTTAACAAAGCAGCTTACTTAAGCTCATTGGTTATAACTTGTTCCTCAGTGGCCTCTAGACAGGCATACAGGTTAATGATAATAGAGATGTTACGGTCTGGAATCTGAAGGGGACTGATAATTTGTCAAAAATCAGTGTACATGCATAAAACAATTATAAATGTATGTTGAAGTCTGCTGCTAATAGTCCTCACTCAATGCAAAGCATCACTTTCCTGTCCTCTTATTTTTTTTTTCTCTAGTTGGTCTTCCTCCAAACACTTTCCCCCTATGTCAGCCCTCACACACACACTCAGCCAGACTTCCTTGTTCTCCAGTTCCCCTGACTCTTCTCCCTCCTCCCGCTCTTCTTCGCTCATATAGAGCCCTCTAGTCTCATTATTACCTCTGTCTTTTTATTAAGCCCATTAGGGCTCTTAGGAGGCCTGGAATGATGCTAAATGAATAGAGAGTGAACTGCTGTCTGTTTTAGACCCAGCTCTCAATGACAGCTTCAAGCTTCACTGCCAACCACTCACTCTCTTCACTGTGCTGAATAGGGTTTCCATTTCTTATCTGATCTGTACTTGGACTATGCTGCCATCTTGTCAGAGCCCTTTTCTTTTCTACAAACACTTGCTTCTGGCACGTTGAGGATTCTTGTTGTACTTTAGAAAATAGCACATTGTTTGTAGCACTTTACGGCGGGTAGATACACAATGAGGTGTTTTTAATGTAGATTTATGTTGGAGTGAATATGTGGAAGTTAATGTGCAGTAACAAAACTTTAAGTTTTGCACCGCCATTTGAAAATATTGACTTAACTGTTAATCAGAAGTATGTATTTTCAATATCTAATCAAGACATGTTTGAAGTAAAACATGTTAAGTTGGTAATACCAGACAATCTGGCGCTAATATAATTTAATACTAAGTAGAGATTGTTTTTGTTCATTTTGGAATATTTGCAATCAGTAGGCCATCCATCCATCCATCCAGTTTGATTTTCCCAGGTTCCAAAATTAAAGCAGACCACTTTAGAATTATCTGCCATGAATTAACTGTAAAATTTATGTTTATCCTTAAAAACGAGGCTAAAAGAGGAGTGGAGAAATTAGAGCCCGGAAGAGTCTGGAATTTTGACTTTTAAAAAAAGTCTTGAAAACCTGAAACTTTTTTTTTTTGACCATAACACTTCCCACAAAGAGAGGGATAAGAGCTGAGTCAACTCTTCTCTGATTACTCAGAGAGAGATCTGTGGGCTTTTTGAAGTTCCCTTTTCGTTTTGAACTGTAAATCTGCTGCTCGGCTTTGATGCCAAGTATTTTTCTGTAGGCTGTGCCCTTTGTTGCACATGGAAAACATACTTCTTCAAATATATAAGTTCATTTTATCAAAATGTATTTCATAGAAACAAAATGTGTTCTCACACATCATTGAGTCTGTTGTTACAGTACTGAATTTCTGCAGCAGTAATGCTTCCTAACGCTTAAAGAGCAAATTTGATAGCCTCTTCTGAGAATCAAATCCATTTCAATGAGAACATAGCAAAATACTTTTGGTTGATGTAAAAAAAAAAAAACTGTTTTTGACTATAAATATATTAAATAAATAAATAAATGCATTGCACAGTTTTACTAGATGTTGTCAGAGCCATTTCTGATGCACATTAAACTCAAAATGATTTTGTGGATCCTGAGAAATGCTGGCTGACATAATCAGGATTCATCTGTAACTGTTCCTGAAGCATTGCACAGCAGAAAGTGTCTGCAGCCTGTCTAGGTCTCCTAAGGCCAGCCTGAAGCAGACCAAACCATCGATCTTTCTGTGGTTCACTGTCATTTGAGAAAGATTTCATTTTGAGGTCCATTTATAGCCTTGGAATGCATCAATTTTAGGAAGTATCTAGTAACTTCAGAATAAACATGCCTTTTACATTTTCCTTTTTTTCCCTATAAATTCACTGTCTAAAATACAAACAAGTTTGTCTTTTGCTAAAGAGTGTACACTAAGCACCTTTTTTAACAATGCAGAGGGTTTAAAAAGAAAAGACAACAATTAACCCAAAAATGTATAACACCAAGCCTTTCCCCTCCCTCTGCTGCGTTGTCAAACATTAAAACTCTGCTTTCTTGCCTTTGCCATCACACAGAAAGTGCAGACACATGCAGGGACATTGACATTTCCCTGTTTGCTCAATATTGTGTCATGTTTAGTCAAACGGCAGTAAATCAGTAAGTTGGAATATTGATATTTCATCAGGGGATTCACCCACCACAGCAACATTAAACTCAGCCACACACCTGAAGCTCTAGGGTGACCCCGAGGGAGTCAGGAAGTCTCTCCATCGCTTTGGTAAATTGACTGGATAAAAAGTATGGTGAGGAATGATGGATAAAATGAAAAGATGGTTGAAAAGAGAGTCAGATCTCTCAAGAAGGACTTGGTGATGGAGATTGTTCACCATTTTTAAGTCATTACTTTCTCAAAATATATTAATGTGATTTTTCTTACATTTTAGATGTGTTTAGTTTTATCCTACCTTGATATTTTAGATCAACTGGAAATCAATGTCATTAATTTTTCAAAACAAATTGTCTACTCAAGAATCTCAATTCATACATACATTTAGTTCATGCTTTTAAAACACAAGAGAAATCATTTTTTTCTTTTACAGGTATTTAAAGTTTTGACATGATTTTTTGTTCAGCCCCCTTCACTCAGATATTCCAACATAAAATCTCCTGCAACCAATTGCTCTTGGAGTCATCCAGCAATAAATATAGTCAGGGTGTGAGTCATTTGATCTCAGTAGAAATAAAGGACTGAGAGGTGTGTTAGAAAAAATTAGTGAACAAAAAGCATCATGAAGACCAAGGAACACAGGTGACAGATCGAAGATAAAGTTGTGGAGATATTTGAAGCATTGTTAGGTTATATTATAAGATTCCTGCATGCTTTGAACACCTCAAAGAGAATTGCTCAATCCAATAAATGAGAACAGTAAGTGGCACCACAAACCTACCAAGACCTGACCGAGCATCTAAACTAACAAAATGTGGAAGGAGAGAAGCAATTACAGTGGTATGGTTGGTTTGCCATGAAACCATGTAGGGGATACAGCAAATGCGTGGAAAAGGGTGCTCTGGTCAGATAAGTGCAAAATTAAAGTTTTTGGCCTCCATACAAAGCTCTTTACCTCACCCTGAATGCACTATACCCAATATGAAACATGGTGGTATCAGCATCTTTCGAGGGGGGTGCTTTTCCTCAACAGGGAAGAAGCTGCTCAGATTTAAAGGAAAGATAGATGGAGCTTAATACAGGGCAGTCCAGGAAGGAAGCTTATTAAGGGCTGTATAAGATTTGAGACTGAGGTGATGGTTTGCCTTCCAGCAGGACAAAAACCAGAAACATCCATCCACAGATAAAATGGAATGTTTTAGATAAACAGTGTATTCATGTGTTTGAATGGCCTAGTCAAAGTCTAGGTTTGAAACTTGATGTTCAGAGATGTTCTGCATCAGTTTTGTAAAGAAGAATCAAACTACGGATAACGTGAAGCTGTAACTGCAGCAAAAGGTAGTTCTACAAAGTGATATCTCTGGTGGAGTGAGATGAAACTTTTCACCTTTTCTTTTCATAAGAACTGTGAAATTAATTTATAATTTTCCTTCCTTTTCATGGTTACACACTTCTGTGTTTAGCACAAGAAATTCTAATGAAATACTTTAGAAGTTTGTGATTGTAACATGACGAAATGTAAAATAGTTAAGCAGTCCAAATACTTTTGCAAGGCACTGTAGTTCTCCCTTCCCCCCACCAAACATGTACCGGATGTCCTCCATCAGCTGTCTGTTTGTCAGATCTGAGGCTTGGATCGATGGCCCTTTCGCATTTGGTGGACTGATTACAATCTACTAATCAATGGCACTCCGGCACTCTTTTCTCTCCACCTCATTCTCCATCTTTCCATCGTCCCTCTATTTGCTTGATAAGAGCCATTGGGAGGGCCTCTTTTTAGTCAACCTGACGGACTCTGATCCATACCAGTTCAGATTTAGGTAAGCAGCGTTGTTGCTTCAATGCCCTGTAATCACTTCCCTATTTTCCATCAAGTATGGTGAATGGTATTGTGGCTCCTGGAGCCTTTTCAGCTGTCTGTCTGTCCTTGTGATGAGGTGAGCGTGAAAGCTGGGGGAGAGAGTTGACGGGTCGACCTCGACATCAGGCTGAATTGCAGCTTTAAGATCAGAAGGTCAAACACTCAGAAAAAAAGCATTTTATTTTGAATTATTATGAAATCAAACTGCCTGATTAATATTTTAATTATTATTATAAACTCTGTATGAATTATGGAGTTAATGATTACATTTATTTCTAAAGTAGTTAATTCAAATTAAACAAATTCACTTGAATGCATTTTGTGTTTCAGCTGTTTTATGCCTCTCACCTCTTTCCAGGTTGTGATACTCATTAGCATATTAACACTTCCTCCATCTCTAAATAAATATTAATATCCCTGAGTAATTTCACTCATTATCACACTCTTCTTTAAAATATACTTTATCAGTCTTGTTGCATGTACATTCCAGCATTTACATTTAATATATTTGCTGGATCACTTATAAATGTAATTAACAAATGTAGGAATGAGTTTTTGTTTTTCCTCCTCACAACTGCTTAGCAATATGTATCTTTGATGGAGAATCTGTGTGAAAATACTCTTATTTAATTTACAATGAGCATATTTAGTTCCATTTGTCTGTTGGTAGTGCATTACACTTAAATAAATGATTTATTTCAATTGACGTAAAAATTGTCATAACGCAAGATAAGTCAGAAGCACAATCCAGACACCACCATGTGGCTACTGCACCAGATCCTGCTTCATTTTCACACTATTCAAACTAAACTACAGAGTATTTACAGTTGTAAGAATTTACCTTAAAGTACAAAGTTTTAATGTTCAAGTGTCATGATATCTGTGTCATATTCTGTACTGTTTCCTTGAGATGAAAGGGGAGAAGTTACAAATTTACTGTAAACATACTTTATTTTCCCTCATGTTGTTTATGAACCTGTTTGATTGTAAGTTTAAAAAAAAAAACTATAAACTAAATAAATATAGGTGCATTTCAACAAATTAGAATACAACTGGAAAGTTAGAAATTGAATTTAAAAAATTAACATTTCATATATCTATCCATCCATTATCTGAACACACTTATCCTTTCAGTGTCGCGAGGGGGGCTGCTAACTATCTCCAGCAGTCATCGAGTGAGAGGCGGGGGTACACCCTTGACAGGTTGCCAGTCCATCGCAGTTTCATATATTATATATTAATTACATACGCAGTGATAGATTTTAAGCGTCTGTGTTCATTTGTATTATTTTGACTTACAGAGAATGAAAATATTGCATAAGACAAATAATTTCTTTTTTTACACAGAAATGTTATGTTTTGGCCTCCAAGAATATTGGGAAGATTGCTAACTTGGATGTTGTCCAACAGACAGGATAAGCCACAAAAGGTCATTCTGAAAGAAACTGGCTGTTCACAGAGTGCTGTATCCAAATACATTAATGGGAAGTTAAGTGAAAGGAAAAATGTGATAGCCAAAGGTGCACAAGCTACAGGGATAACTGCAGCCTTGAGAGGATTGTGAAAAAATATCCCTGTCATCAGTTTGGGTCTGATTCACAATGTGTGGACTGCTGTTGAGGTCAGAGCTACAAGAGCCACCACACACACAGAAGCATCCATGACACAGGCTGCAACTGTTGCATTAACACTGTTGTGTTAAGCCACTCCTGAACCAAAGACATCAGAAGCATTTTATCTGGACTAACAAGAGAAGGACAGGACTGTTGCTCAGTGCTTTAAGTTCTCCCCTTAGATGAAAACATAATTTTGCTTTACATTTGGAACCCAAAGTCCCAGAGGCACAAAAAAGAACTAACTGAACTTGAGGTTTTCATTAACTGTACACCATAATCATCAAAATTAATTTATAATGAATCTAAATATGAGATTCACTTTTTGAATTTAATTGTTGAAACAAATCTAATTTATTGGGATTCACCTGTATGTAACAGTGGCGACACAAGCCAGAAAACCTCCTTTTCTTTTGGACCAATACTTTGGTCATTATTGGAAATTTTAACAGGCAAGCTTGCACTGACTAATCAGCTCTCCTGTCCTTATGCATTAAAAGGTCTGACTGCTGATGGCTGAAACAGCCCTGGTTCATGTTTCAAAGGCCTTTACATTTGACAGATTTATAATCCACCTTTAAGCCAGCACATACAGCATTTGGCCTGTTTCAAGTCATACTCCTCTGGGATTTGCACAGTGATTGTACATAGTCCATAAAACATACAGAGGACTGAAGTTTGGCTGAAACTTAAGGTTAACCAGATGAACTTGGCTGCACTGTGTGAATGCCAAGCAACACCTGGAAAGAAAACCGAACAGCGTTACAAATCTTTGTTTTCTTCCTCCAGGTTTTTCCACACTGTCCCTGGCAGATCAAATGAGTCTTCTACAGAGCGCCTGGATGGAGATCCTGGTGCTGAGCATCGTGTTTCGCTCGCTGCCCTGCGAGGACGAGATTGTATATGCAGAGGACTATGTGGTAGATGAGGAGCAAGCGAGGATCTCTGGCCTGCTGGATCTTCACGTCGCCATTCTGCCGCTGGTTCGACGCTACAAGAAGCTGCGCATGGAGAAGGAGGAGTTTGTCACGCTCAAAGCCATCGCACTTGCCAACTCTGGTAAGACTCACACTTTCTAAACTTGCTTTTATATATTTATATATATATAAAATATGTAGATTTGTTTGCCTGAATCTTAGATGTGACATGTATTTGGTTTAATATAATACAATCACACAAAACTGCAATACAACTGAAGTAAAAGAATCATAGAAGTGCATTTTATAAGACAGACTAAACCAAAAAACAAATAAAAAATCACAAGGTAAAGCACCCTGCTCATCTATTGGTACCAATGGCAAACAAGTCAAAAAGTCTTTTGAAACAGTATTTAAATACATTAGCATACTAAAATGCCTTACACACTGAACATTTTAGAAAAAGGTAACCTTTAATTTGTCTCCATTTATGAAAAAATAATTGAATGATATAAAAGTAAGTAGGATTTTTTTTTTTTTTCTTTTCTGGGTGATGGTCATTGGTGTTCATTTTAATTCATATGAAAGAAATGTACATGAAGCATTTTATAAATTTATACTTTACTTTTTAAGGCTTGTCAGAAGACTCAAGGAACTTTAAATTATAAATTGAATAGTTATTTCTTTAAAATTACAAAGAAGCCCATTTCCCTTAGCCACTCTTCAGAATAGGAATGATGAGGAAAGATGCCACTTAGATGACAAAATGGCTACAAGAAAATTGTTTTTTGCTTAAATCTGGCCATCTTCTCAGTCAGGGCATTGATTTAAAAGTTTACAAATACAGATTGGAGTTTTTGTCATCAGTGTTTTTACCATTTCAAAATGTTTTGCTGAGTCTTTTTTTTTCTGCATTATATATGAAACTCTTCAAGTCACACCTGAATTTGCTTTGAAATGAGTTCAAAGAAGATTTTATGTCACATAAGTTGATACTCCTTACGCATTAAGGTATTCATTTTTTTTATTAATGTAAATTTTGGGGGGAAACTTTTCCATGTGTACTTCCTTGCAAAAACCTATGTTTGCACTCCAATAGGAACCTCAAACTGCCATGTTTTTTACTACGGTTCTATATATTGTATTTTTCTTTACCCCTTTTACTCTGATACCCCAAAATAAAATCCAGAACAAGCAACTGACTACACACGTCACCTAATTAATAAATAGAGTTAAATTAAGTTACACTGCGTGTAGCTTAATCTCGGCACAAATACAATTGTAGCAAGGCCTCAAAGGTTTGTTTAAAACTGCTCTGTCTGGCAGAAAACTGACCCTGTACATCGCCCTGAATACACCATGCTGAAACATGGTGGTGTCAGCATTGTGCTGTGGGGATGCTTTTAATTACCAGGGCCAGGGAAGCTGGTCAGAGTTGATAGGAAGATGGATGGAGCCAAATGCAGGGAAACACTGGAGGAAAATCTGTCATAGGTGTGAAAGACTTGAGACTGGAGCAGACCTTACCTTCCTGCAGGACAGTGACATTTTCACAGACATTTATCTATTCACTTTTACTTCCACTTCACAATTATTTACTACTTTCTGTTGTTCTATCACATACTGTAACTTCTCAGTAAAATCATTCAAGTCTGTGGCTATGATGTTAAAAAAATGTTGAAAATTTCAAGGGGTATAAATATATTTTCGAGGCTTTGTTGATGCCAAAAATTGCCCCCAAAAAATGGAAAAATTGAGTCTGGAAAAGGATGAAATTCAAATAAAATAAAATTGTAGGAACTCTGAAAATTAAATGATTCGATTTTCAAAAATCCTTTGTTCATCTTTACATTAGTGGTCCCAAAAGGTACGTCTGCATGTCAAATCAAAAATAACTGAAGATAGTTGACATTTCATTAAACAAACAAAGAAATTTGGCAAAAATGTCAAGAGCTGATCCATACCTTGTGAAACCATCAGTTTCAAGATAACGGCTCCCTGATAAGAATAAAGGTCAAAGTTTTTCATTTAGTGCAAGTGTGCATGTGCAGTTTCATTTTAATTTGTGCACAGATACATGTGTGCGTGACTGTCACACTGCGCTCTCATTCCCTCCATCTCCATCACGGTGGCTGCCAGCGCAGCTCAGCCAAGGGAGATATATTTAGCATTTCATTAGAAAAACAGGGGCTGTCAATAAAATGTGTTAAGTGGAGTGGAATGAGCGTCGGGGAGCGACGGGCCTCGTTTGTTCCAATGTGAAGATGCTGCTCCCATATTGACAGTTTGCTTTTCATGAGGCTGGGCCTGTCCCCCACTAATCAATGGCTGTTAGGAGTCTTTTCTCTTGCCTGACTGAAAAATGAAAAAAGATGCTGAGCCCAGAGCTTTGCTCATCTGATTGCAAACACTCCACAGGAGCAAAGGGGGGATGGAAAGGCAGGGATTGGAAACGTATGGAGGAAGTGTGGGAGAGGAAAGGCCTGGGGTTGAGCGGGAGGCTCAGTGAGGGCAAGAGGGCAACTTTGGTTCGTTTGAATAAAGTCCCGCAGAGCTTCGGCTTCACTGGTCTGGTGGGTGTGACAGCTGTGGAAATTCATGGCCATTGATTTTGTAATTAGCAAAGTATTGACGGGATTGACGCCAGGCTGCTGACGGATTACACAGAAATTCTTTCTTCAAAGTTAGTTTTGGATGCCGCCCTGTGCCACCTTAAATACCCATAAAAACACATCTGAACAAATTTTCAGTGATTTCACACACACGCTCAAATATAATCGTGCTGCCAAATCAGGATCAGATCAGTATTAACATGAAAGTTTCAAACAAAGACTGCTGGAACGCATGTGCGGTCCGCATAGCCTAGTTAATTTCCCAAGATAGAAATGCAATTTACACAGAAGGCGACTGGTAAAAGAGACTTAATCAGTCAGTTAGGAACATAATTAGCCTTGTACTTTCCCTTTTTTCTTCCTCATTTACATGTTTATACATGGTCTTAACTTCACTTCCTAAATTCATGACACATAGCTGATCTAATTCCTTCACTCTTCATCTAGCAGACATGTTCGGGTTCACTTTTGGGATAGTACTACACTGAGGAAAACTACTTTTTTATCTATGGGAAGACAAACAGGCTAGACCCAACCTTCTACTCGTCTATTAAAACCCTGCGTCAGCTCGTCCTTTTTAAGGACGACTATGCATTTTTTTTATTCCAGCGTCTAGAGTTATACATAGAGAGCAGTTTTAAATAAGTCTCAACTGGTTTTATTTTAGAGCCTATATATAAGGGGGCCAACTGCTCTTTCTTATGGAAATGAAGGCCATCTGCCACCATCATTCAGATGAACGATATCCTTGTAATGCAGCCATCTGAATTCATTAGCAAAATGGGGGGATGTACACCGTACTCCGTGCTACCAAAAAGAAATGAATCTTTCTCCTTTACCACTGTACATTTATTCCGACCTGCGGTGCACGTCTCTCTCCCCTGAGCCTCAGCCACGCTTAGGCATTTATTTAAGGAGCATCATTAACTACTAACAAGAGAAAAGCTCTCTCCAAAATTGCATGTTTGCATTTACAAGCTGTGGAATGTAAAACCAGCTGCAAAACAGGTAGGTGCAGCTGCATATTTGTGTTGCACTGCATATAAAGAAGATACTTCATTGTTACTGAATGCATTTTTTAAATATCTTTGTGGCAATGAGGTGCTACATTAATTCATATTAATGTATCAAAATTCAATCAATCTCAATCAAAGTCGAAACTAAACGAGGAATTCCTTCCTAATAAGGGAGCAGCTTTGTCACAAATTTTTAAGGAAGGAAGGACTAGGTTTTATATATTTATCAAAACTGAGATTCATCACCAGTTATATTAACTTTTCTTAATCCAGAAATATATTTATAAGTATTCACACTAAGCTGTATATCCTAATTGTTTAATTTAAGTAAAAGGAAGCACAAAAACAAACAATATAAAACAGACACTAACAGTCATTTCACAGGCTGTTATCACAGGGACAAGGGGAAAGAAATCTGAATAGGAAATACACTTTCAAATTGTTTAAGTTTTATTAAATATCTTCTGTTCTCTCTCTGTAGTTTAAAGAAAGGATTTTTTTGAGGTACAACTTTAGGTTCTAACACCCAGTACTTTTTTTTTGGTGGTTGAAAGTCTGGGAAAAATTCAAAGGAGAATGCTTGGGGTTTACTTTTCCAGCATCAAAATACAAGAGACTAAAAGAGAAAGAACTGGGAAAAGTGAATCACTTTGGGTCAGAAGAGGTTAATTTCCCTGAACCAACAAGTGTTTCTACTTAGAGGTTCTGACACCTTGGTCTCTCTCTCTCTCACGGCTGGAGGGAAGTTAGCTTTTCTGCTCCAACTTGGAAAAATGCAGGTTATGCTGTTTTTTTTTTTCTCTGATCTGTTGCATGACTTGGTTGATGCTCACTTTGGATTTGGAGTTAAATTATTTACAAAATCAAAAGCTGGTTAAACTGAATGATGTCTCTCCAATTAAAGGGTAATAAAACAGTCCTTGAGGAATTTACACAGATTTAGTAGATCGTAGCAGGATATGATTAAACTAAAAATGTAGCACAGCAACTTCTTAACAGGTGTATCAGTCCTTGTTCTGACTGGTTGGGAAAGTTTTTTTGTTTTGTTTTTTTTGTTTGTTTTGTTTTTTGAGAATGGGTTTCAAAAGTCACCTACTCTTAAGCAGTCAGAGCTTCTGGGAAAAAAAAAACGTCACCAGATCTGATCAGTCAATCAGAGGTGGAATTTGAGAAATGTGTGGCCAAGTTACATTGCAAAAAGCATTCAAAAACATATAATCCAACATTTCTACAACCAATCAGAGAGAAAGAATGAATAGAATATGAATAAGGGTGCTTGTAAATTAAAACCGTCTCCCTGCTGGAAGCAGCAACTCACTTTCAAGATTTCCTACATGTAATGATTCAATTAAATAAATAGACAGGTGTGCAATTTTGTGTTTTAACCCATAATCATTACATTTTTATTCATTTTAAAGTTTAGTAAGCTTTTAAAATAAACTGTATTTATTCTTGATTAGTTCTAATTATTATCATTCATATTTAAAGGACACTTTGAAATATATTTATGGGCATCCAACAACTTTTGATCAAAACAACATAGCAGGGTCCTAAAATCATTCATATCTTGAAGATTTTGTGATGCAGTCTGTGTCGAAGATGTCATTTTGGCATTTTTTAAAAGGCTTAGTGCAAATAGTTAAATGTGTGTGAAAAGTAAGATTTGGTGTGTTTGTGTTTGCAACAGCTTTGTTACAGAACTTTTTTCATACTTTGATGATGCATATTTCAACAAATTAAACCACAAAATATTCTGCTGTTCAAAATGTTATCTTGTAGTTGAGAAGTTTAGCCTCTACAGATAAGATCTTATCTCTTTCTTTCTCTGTCCTTGCACACCCGTCCTCTCATTCCAGACTCCATGCACATAGAAAGCGTAGAAGCTGTCCAAAGGCTCCAAGACTCTCTACATGAGGCTCTGCAGGATTACGAGGGATCCCAGCACCCTGAGGACCCCAGACGGGCAGGCAAGCTGCTGATGACCCTGCCTCTGCTCCGTCAGACCGCCACAAAGGCTGTTCAGCACTTCTACAACATTAAAATGCAGGGCAAAGTTCCCATGCACAAACTATTCCTCGAGATGTTGGAGGCCAAGGCTTGACACCTGGAACAGCTGCATCATTCAGTCAGAGACGAGCATCAGCCCATGAGAAATAAAGGTGGAGTGCCAATTAACAGCCAAAGGATGACGCTTGGGCCCTGAAGTCATTTTACCTATTTAAATAATAGCAAAAATTGAAGAAAGAGAAGACTTGGAATGGTTTTAAAGAGGGTGAATATAAATTTGACTAAAGTGGGATGATGATTGTGTATATAGAGATGTACAGAAATCAGGCAACTGAGGTCTTATTATAACCAGAGACCCGTTGTTCTATATCACCTGAATCTTCTGTGAATTTGTTCCTTATTTTCTTTTAATCTCAAAATGAAAAAGTGATAATATAAAGAACTGTACAGCAACGTAGCTACATTTTGTGTTCCAATTTCTCCTCTTTTCTTATCTCAGTTGTTCCAGCAATAGACTCTAAATGGTCTTCATTAAACTTGTACTGTAAATTTTCTGAAACCTCACTGGGTGGAAGGGAGAATTGTTTAGGATGCTTTCTGAACTTATCATCAAAGATGGTCATTTCCACATAATTACCTCATAGTTGCTTCCTTGACTTGGTATTTTAATCAGCTTGGTACTTGGTCAAATGACAGTGGTCAGCTATCATTTCTATATAAAGGTGTGTTTGAACTGTTCACTCATTCAAATTATTATCCATTACAGAGAGAGTTCAACATTTTGCAATCAGTTTTAAATTTTCAACTACTATTTCATCCACTTTGTAGTGCAGTAGAAATTTGTCACATGAAACAGCAGCAACAGGCTGCTACAGTTTTGCACTGACCATAAACCTGCATCAAAAATTGCCTTTTTAAACTCACTTATAAGAGCTGACAGAGGCACCACATGGCTATTGTGTTATTGGTCAGCAATTTAAACCAGACTTAGTTATGATTTTTAAGTATGCTGCAGTGGGACGGCCCTATGAAGACTTCCAAGATGTTCTGTGCTTGACTTTCTTGTGATGTGTGAAATTTCCTGGCCAGAAAGAACTTTGTTTTGGTTCTTTCAAATTAGAGCAATACATTTCTCTGTTCTTCCAGGGTATAGACAGGTCTTAAGCCAATTGAGCATACTACCATCGTAAGACCAACATTAGCATTGCCAGGTAGATTTTGTAAAATATGTTAAATTCCCCAAGTTTTTGAAACTTATAAACTCAATTTTAAATCCTCATTGATTTGTGTTTTTTATAAGGGGAAAGAACATCAATTAATGCCAAAAATTCACCATTTTAAAGTTAATTTATGGAAACCTACAAAGGTCACAATACCTGCCATACCCCTGCTACGTGCTGCTCTATTTTAAAACATTTCCACTTCTGAGACTGAGGTCGGGTGATCTATGTTACATTTTGATCCACTCTGAAGTTCAGTAGAAAGTTATCAAAATGGTAAATGGCCTGCACTTGTATAGCGCTTTATCAAGTCTGAGGACTCCAAAGCGTTTACTGGGCATCATTCACCCATTCATGCACACATTTACACACTGATGGTGGTAAGCTACACTGTAGCCAAGGCCACCCTGGGGCAGACTGACAGAAATGAGGCTGTCGTTCAACCAGCTCCACTGGGCCCTGACCACCACCAGCAGGCAAAGCGGGTAAAGTGTCTTGCCCAAGGACACAATGTCAAACTGACTGAGATGGACGGATTGATAACCCATCGGTCACAGGGTTTACTTGACACTGTAAATATACTATACAGAAATTCTACACAACATTGGTGGAAACAGACCAGCCATAACAGACTGATCATGCTAATTAGACCAATGAAAAGACTAGTATTAGCATTAACATTCACAATTGTTGTAAATTATTTATAATTTTTCAAAGTTTTTGAAAATGCCCACTAAGTATCTCTAAATTCACATTGGCCTGTGGATTTCTAAAATAATAAAGGGCAAAAGACATGAACTTAAACAACAGTTTACTTTTTTAATGGTAGGAGGTTTTTGAAAAAATTTTTGCAAGAGAAATGTGAAACTTTTTGTGCAAAATGAAAACAATAAAAAGGACAAAGAGATATTGTAATTTAAAACATAAAAACTTAGCTACATTTCAACCTAGCATAACTTTCTTTATTCATATTCTTAAACCATGTCAAATGTGATAGAAGTGCTGTCTTTTTGGCAAAAGGAAGCTGTACAATATATCAACAGCAGTAGCTAATACTTGTACTATCAGTGATTTTGTTTCTAAAAAGCTGATATTTCTTAGGGTTTTAAAACAAGTAGTTAACACCACAAAATTAGTGACAGAACGAGTGAACATTTCATTCACAGCATAAATCTTTGCACTTATGATTAATGTGACAAAAAATGGATACTACCACAAGCTAGCTATTGTTTAGGTATTTTTAGGAAACTGCACTTCTTCCCAATTCTTTTTGTGCTGACATTGGGAACTAAAGATGCTGTGAAACCAACTCAATAATGATAAGCTATATCTTGTTCTGAAAAGTGTTTGTTTTTGTTTTGTTTTTTTTGTTTTGTTTTGTTTTTTGGGGGTTTTTTTTGTCAAAGATCATGTAATTATTAACTGATACAATCAGTCATGCAATAGATACCAACTTTGTGATGATTTTAGGTGTTCATTTGATGCTAGTTTTTAAGGCTTTTAATTTTAGACAGCAATGTAATAGTTTCCATTTTATTATAGAAGTACTGTATTTTCTTAATTTCACCTCTATTTGTTTAACTCAAAAACATGGTGTCACTGACATTGATCTTGCCTTGAAGCTCTTTATCTGTCATCTGATTAGGTTAATGTTTTGCCAAAGCTATTGGAAAAGCTACCGAACACCTGGAACTGGAAACTTATTTAAGTACTGGCAAAGCAAA
This sequence comes from Anableps anableps, assembly GCA_014839685.1. Classification (NCBI taxonomy): domain Eukaryota; kingdom Metazoa; phylum Chordata; class Actinopteri; order Cyprinodontiformes; family Anablepidae; genus Anableps; species Anableps anableps. The sequence goes on along the minus strand of CM026086.1, from coordinate 15,908,022 downwards.
CGGTTACTCTTCCAGATCCATACTTGTTTCACTTTGATCTTTTAAATCACTTGAGGTCAAAGTGCATTCTCATCCCAACTCCTACTAATCTGGATATTTTGTTATCTTATGTAGCAATGCAAGAAAAGTAGCATTTTGTGCAGTAAAACCTTAGCATCCAAGTAACACATTCAGAGACTTGACTTCTTGTTCTGAACAATGTTTCTTCGGTTTTATTTTTGCTTTTTGTTTTATTTTTTCAAATTATTTTAACACAACCAGTGGTTTGGAGATTTTTATTTAGTTTATAACGTCTTCCTTGAATCCCAAAAGAAACCAGATTGCTCACGACGTTCTTGTCCCCTGGCTGTGGATTCTACAGATTCATAAGTAAATATGAACAGATTATCAGCAGCATTAATACTTGATAACCAACTTTGTTTTTTTGGTTGAAGGCATAGTTGTAACAAACAAATTCAACTTTTTAACAATTGTTGTAACATAAGACTTATTTTCTCTCCAAATATGGATTACAGGGTAAAATGTTGATGTTCAGCTGGAGGATATTTACACTCTCGTATTATCTTTTAAATCACATTTAAGTTTGAATATTTTTCATTATTTGGAGATAACATAAGTTAACACTCTGAACTGAAGCAACATCAAGAGTGTATATCGTTTCAGCTCACTGATACTCAGCATTTTTATTTTTTAATGGCGGTGCTAAACATTCAGAACAAACACTTAAAGTGATACATGAGTATAATCCACAGTTAATCATAGGCTTTAGGAGCATAGAATCTACCAGATGCAAACTTTTTACCAAAGGATGCTGGTCATTTTGCTTCTTCGCCAGTTCACCCATTTGCAGTTTTGGTATTTTTGTACCTGACATTTAGGATATGAAAAGGAGACCTCTTGTACCAACATTGCATTAATTCATACCTAACTAGGGGATGCCTTGTATAAACTTTGAAAATAAAGGATTAAAAGTAATTTCACATAAACTATATTTAGCTAGCTGTAAACAGATGTGATTGTGACTCATTGGAGGTCATTTATATTCATTATAGTTAGTTAGGTTTGGTTGGGGCTCATAATCATTAATATTTGATTATGGCTGGCCTAAACAAAGATCAGAATCACAATTATTAGACTTTAATCATTTGATAAAGTTAAACTGAATTGGATCAGATTAAAATAAATTTAAAAATGAATTAATTTTAAATAAAAATAAAATAAATACATTTAATTTAATTATTATTTATGTTTTATGATACATTATTTTTTAATTTTAAGTTTATTTATGTCTCAAATACATCTACCTAACATTCAGCTACTTAACCTAACTACAAAGAGAAATTAATTGATATGAAGTGGTTCTATACGTGGGACACAATGGTTTGATCACAGGAAGGGACTGTAAGTAGGATGGAATGAAATGGTAACAGCTTGTTACAAAATGGGGATACAAACTGGTGAAGGGGTGAGCTGACACGAAGTTGACACTAAATTATTTAAGGAAATCACCTAGCATATCACACTATTGCCTCAGTTGATCACATATTATTTCTTACAGTTTCATTAATCTAAGCAGGTAAGATGGAACATGTAACCAGTAGGTGTCAATAATAAGAGAACAGGTTCGTCAGCAGCTTTTAGGATTTTAGTGAGAAATATATAATTCCACACGAAGGCTGCGGTGTCTTTAAAAAGTCAAGTGCCATTAGCTTTTGCCCAAATGTGATGGAAGCATAAGCAAATAGAAACTCTTAGGCTCCCCCAGAGAGATATAATGCATAGATCATTTTAACCTTAAGCCGTCGAGAAAAGAATTTCTATGGTGCATCTCCCCATTATTAACCAGCTAATCTATCCTCAAGTGAAATAAGGAAAATATTACCTCTGATTCGTATCAAACCAAAGCAGAAACAGTCACACAACTGCATTTTTGAACTGACAAGCTGTTTTCACAAAAATATTTCATTTATGATATAATAATCATGGCTATGGTTAAGTTCTGTTGTGTCCTTTCATGTTTCAAAGTATGTGATAGTGAAGATGACAAACATCTTCGTTAATATAAGAGAAAGACTGAAGTGTAATTAGGACATGAGAATACAAATTATTATTATTATTATTAATAATAAATTATACCCCCAGTTCCTGTTGTTTGGGGGAACCGTTAAACTTTATGTGACTTAACTAACACAGAAAAAAGGGTCCTTTTAGCATTTTCCCCACTCACAAATTAATGTGATAAAAAAAATGTTAAAAAATTGCCTAATTTATGTTCAGACTTCTAAAACGGTTCTACAATATCCAATTAATTCTAATTGTGTCCTAAGCTGAAATTCTCAAAAGAAATGGAGCAATTAAATTTCTGCTTTGGCTCTACCTTGGGGACAAGAGGCGTTTTATTTTAGCTAGATGGTGGGGAGATTTGTTCGTCTAAACCTCTACAAAGGCGATTTCATGGGTGTCTGTAATAGTTTCCTAACAGAGCAGCGATCACTGGGCTATGCAAGGCAGTACGGCCACCTGTGTTCCTTATATTTGGAGCATCAGACTGACTTGTAGTTGTGCTTTGTTTACAACTTGAACATACTGTATAAATGCATTGTGCAATTCATTGTATTATACTGTATCTGCTGTGCATTGATGTGACTATGATCACATGTTCAGTTTGCCACGTTAATGTATTCTCATGCAGATTAGGAACATATTTACAGCCCAGTGTATACAAGTCTCTGTTTCAAGTGAATAATGAACAAGTTCATTGTGTTTGTTTTACGATGAGATTGTTTTTCTGTATTTTTGTCTCTCTCAATTTCTCTGTGTTTCTGTTTTTGGTTATCAGCAAAGCAGGACGAACAGCGACTAAAGTCGTCTAGACCCTATACCTCAATTCATATTTTGAAAATTACACTGGGCTTGGAAGCGGGCCATGGGATTCTCCTGGGAGTCAGTGGCACAGAAATAAAGTGACATCACCGGCTGGGTATTAAAAAAAATGTAGATGAAGTTACCGCAATTGGTGGTGGGGGAGGAGGTGCACATTCCTCGGAGAAAAGCTACTTATTCGTTGCTCCATTTGCGGACTTACCTCATCTCCATGCACTCTGAGATGACGAGATTTACATAAAACACGGAGGAACCTCCCCGGCTGATCTGTTCCACAGTGTAAAGAGGAACTTGCTAGGTGTGCGCACCACAGACTAGTGATTACCCAAGAGGTTTCTCTCCCTCTTCAAAAGCAATATGTTTGCATTTGTGATATATGAATCAAGTTAAAAGGGAGCTTTGGTTCATTGTAATTACAAACTTTCTTCATGCTTGAAGGGGGTACAGGCTAACTATGTGCACTGTTCTGTGAAGAAAAAATAAGAAAATAAATAATGGAAAGAAGCCAAAACACAGCCGGGATTCACTGGACAGGACTGTGTGGCATTTTCATGTGTTTCGTTCATTATATTTATGCCTACTGTATCCATGTGTAAATAAATGCTTTTGTGGGGGAGTAGGGCAGCCAGATCTAACAATGCACTGAATGTACAGTGACAATAAAAAAAAAAACAAAACACAATTTATGAAATCATGGCAAATGATCTTTTTATTTAAAGGCATGAGGAAAACACATTTTCCCCTCTAGAGGAAAAATTTCATTTAAAAAATTGAGGATCCTCAGCAGACACACTCTTTTCTCTATTAAACATGACATGTTTTTACCACACTGGTCAATTGATTATATTTTTATGAGTAACAAAACCACTGAAAATTTCACTATGACTGTATTTTTTTCTGCTTCACACTGCCATAATTAGAACGAGGGGAAAAAAGTGTCAAGCATATATCAGCAACAACAAAGTAATCCACACAAATTAGGCCATAAATCAAGCTTTACTTAATGAATTTGAATTGCACAGAAATAATTTATAGTTGCTTTATTTTTTTTACAAATGGTCTCAAGCACCCTCTGATTAATCCAAGCATTAACGGTGGATATATGATGGTGAGTTGGCCAGGTCCTGCTGGAGCAAAACATCTCCAAACTCAGACACTTCAACTCAAACACAGTCCTGTGCTTCACAGCTGGAATGAAGTTCTCATCCTGGAATGCTGCACATTACATGGTTTATAACATGTCCTCTGTTCTGATATCCAAACAATGCAGTTTTTGACTCCTCTTAGTCAAAGAACAATACTCCAGAAGTCATGGTCTTTGTCTATCTTCTCGCTTCCATCTTGCGGTAACATTTTTCTCATAGAATAAAGGTTTCCTCTTTGCACACTTTTCACTGAAAAGAAATTGTACTTACATGAGCTTTCATATCAACAGTAGCAAAAGCCTGGTTTACATCTGTAGTAACATATTATCTGTGATAATATGTTACTACAGATCCCAGCAGTGCTAAAACATAAAACATAAAACATATTATCTGTGATAATATGTTAGGGTTGTTGTATTTCTTTTAGTCTGCTCTTTCGATGAACATATGTGGATACCCAGACCTGGGCAAGTTGGGAAATGTTTCAACTATTGACTAAAATCTTCAGGGCAATTTTAAATCCTTTTTGGACCTCTTTAAATCCGATACCACTCTAATAAGCTGCTACGGTCTTCATTTTGAAGGTCTCAGACAGCTCTTTGAGTTCTTATCGTTATTTTTCACTTCAACAGTCAGGAGCACAGCAACTGAATGTCTGAGATTTAAATATGACAAACCTCCTTAGAAATCCTGAGTAATTATGTATGTGCTTCTACTGTAAAATGTGCCATGTCCAATTTTTGCTATTTTAAGAGATAGTAAATCTGGGGTTGTGCTTATTCATTCCTTTCCAGAAATTACAATCACAATGTCCATGTGTTCAAACATAACAGACAAAAAACATAGTCTATTGGGGGTTGCATTTCTAAACTTCATAATGTCCATTTTAGCAATGCTGGGATCATAATCTTGAAGTGGAAAAAACATATTTTCACTCTAAAACCTCTCACACCCAGGTGTTCTTCACAAAATTTGAAACTCAGAAATCAAACAATTAATCAGGACAATGACAAATGCAGAGATCTTTAAAAAGACCTGGATTTAGCAGGTACAGTTTTTCCATGAAAACAGTAAGCAAAGCATTTAGTTGCAACAGCCTCTATTCCCATTTACTGTGGAATACTCCACTCAAGAAGGAATAAGCATGTTAAAGCTTGTTTAAAGTTTGCTGCAGAATATTTGGATAAGCACATGAAATACTGTGAGAGTATAGTCTTGTCAGATGAAATCAAAATTTATCTCTTTGGATGTCTTTGCTAACATTTCAAGAAACAATGGCCCAATGTTTTCCTCCCAAAAACTCACTGCAACAGCGAAGTGTGAAGGTAGAAGCATTGTGACATGGGGCTGTTTTGCAGCACATGATCCTGGCAGACCTCATAACTGAAGGAGGAATTACGAAAGATGTAATAAGGGTGGATTTTTCATCAAGTCAGTTAGCCTAAATATACAGCCGTGACAACTCTCCAAGCAAAATAAAGCTGGTTAATGGCCCAGTAAACTGCCAAACTCTAAAGATCAGAGTGCAAAGATTATGTCCCTAGAACCTTATTTAATTACATATGAGCAATGCAGACATATTGTTTCTTCAAACAGGATACAGCTTGAAGTTGTCAGGTGCAAAAAAGGCTAACTCAGTTCATCTGTTCAATAACTGTTTAATGTGTCATTCCACTTTATTACACATAGCTTCATTTATGGACTTGCTTGTGTTGAATTCTTAGTATGGATTATTGGCATTTTTACTCACATCTGGTATGAATTTCATTTCGATATGACTATGACATACATATTTACTGAGAAAAATGTTGAAAAATGTTTAAGACTTAGTTTCCCCTCTGTACAATATTAAATTTAACACCATGTCTAAGATTTATTTGCATACTATGGTTGTTTAAAAATATAACATTTGAAATTATCATAGCAGGAGTAACAAATTACAGTAAGACACATACCTTTAAGAAAGTAGCTTTTAGATGAAAAAAATAACTCTAAATAATGCATTCAGTGGATTTTAAAGAAAGTATCCATCAGTGTGAACAAATTTGTTGATTTCACACTTTGTTGTCGTCTCACACAATCTGAAAAGTGACCAATTATTTTCACATATATGAACAAGCATCTGTGTTTGCCTGCACAGTTGGCAAGATGGTGCCTCGGGGTGTAACGGCATCCTCCTGTCCCAGACCGACCGTTGGGTGGCTGTCTACTCCGTGTCCCGGTCGACCTTCCATTGCCTATAATGCTGGCTGAATGCACATCTGACACACTCCCTTCTTTTGTGGTGCAATCCTGTGGAAGTCATTTCATTTACTGGCCTTTCAACTCCAGCCAATATAGGGGGGGTGGCGTTGGGTGAGTAAGTCTGTGTTTAATCAGCCTGCCACAAAGCATTCCCCTAAACAAAATCAGTCACAATGTCCGGAATGAAAAGAAAAAAAATACTGAACAGAAAACTGAATTAAATAAATAAATGGGCTTGTCAATTTTTTATCTTTTAGAGACAATCGTGGAAGAACAGGAGTCCATATTGATAACGGCAAGTGTTTTTTTTTTTTTTTGTATGGTCTCCACGGATGTTAATTACTGCTTTTTTAACAAATAAAAAATAAAATATAAAGTGCTCCAATCACATTGCTGATATGTCATTAATGCACATTGCCCTAATTATATAAATAAAAAACTCTTTTGAAATATGACAGGTCAGGACCCCTAATCAAGCCAAAATATCTCTGAGCAACCTCCTGTTGATAGATTTTACTCTTTGGAGTCATATAACCACATTTCCTCACACCAGGATCTTGAAAATAAATTAAGAGCATCAATTTTCAAAGTGGGTACTGCAGTAGATAGCAAAATTTCATCCCTAAAAAAAATCATGTATGAAAAGACCAAAACTTCAAGGTATAACATGGTCAAGTCTTGTTAACTTGTGTGACAAGAGTTTATGTTTTGTTCTTCTTTTCTTCAATCACAAAGATAGGAATTAGGCCATGGCCCACTGTCCTCCTACTGACTTTCCATCTCATAAACCCAGTTTCATTCTCTTTAAAATGCAGCTTACTGTCAGGCCCGTTGGCAAGCTCTGGTCTGCTAATCACCCATCCCTGATGCTACACACAGTAAATCTATTATCACACTCCTAAAAGCAACCTTGTGTCAGGCGAACCAGCTTCAGATGCTCTTTCTGTAAACTCACATTTCATTCTTTGGCTCATACAAGTATTATTCATCGGCCGAGGTGCGAGTCCCCTGAGAATAGGCTTTAAAGTGTCAGTCATGGTTATTCCAAGTGGTGTTGTCTTAGACAATGTAACTAGGTGAATGTGACTGAAGGAGATAGGAAACCATCAATATGCTCACTGTGTAAATTGAAGAAGGTCATGATTTATGGCTCCTGGCTGCAGGGAACATACATGCTGAATCTACTCTTTTTTTTCCTGCTCTAGTTCGGCTCAAGGACAGGTAAGCGTTCCTTTTTCCACAGCTCATCCCTAACACCACCGCTGCGCAGCCTGTGGCACTTGCTGATGAACATTCCTGAGAACAGCTGCTACTTTTTCTTAAAGGAGTTGAGCACCATCTATGGGCGGCAATAATAACTGAGGGGAAGGAAAGATGATCAGATAGCAGTGTGTTCAGTCTTTTTTTTCCTATTTTTCCTCACCTCATCAGTCATTCTCTTCTGTCGCTTGAGTCTCAGACATAGAGGGGGCAGCTGTGGGTATCTAAGACCCGTGAACAGCTGCAAAACCCCCAAAGGTATTGCATCTGTTCAAATCACACAGCTTGTATCTCTGCTACAGCAAGTTACAGTACTTAACAGGGCTCTGAATGGTCTATTGACCGTTGAGCAGATGGTGAGGTATGGTGTGATGTTGTAAGACTGAAAAAAATAACTTTTCTGCTTTCAGAGTTCCTATGCAATCTGGAAAAGCATACAGATATATGAAATTTGAATTCACTATTTTCCCATGTTGAATAAGAATAGAAAAAGAAAATAAGAGTTTGGAGAAATATTTGCATTTCCATATTTTAATTTCCTTCCTAATCCTGTCTTTTCTTCCTTGTGTCTTACTTCCATTTCATCATTGTGGCCTTCTTTCCTTCCTTGTGTTCTTGTTATCTTAATTCATTTAATGTCTGCTGTGTGTTTTTTTTCTTACTTTCTTGCATTCTTTGTGTCCTTTCTTCCATCCATTGTCTTTTTTTATTTTTGTCCTTTCTCCCTGCCTTACCTTGCCTGTTTCCTTCCAGCCTTTCCTTTTTGCCTTCTTTCCTTATGTCATTCATAATTTACCTACCTGTGTCCTTCCTACTTTTCTGTCTCTCATTCCAGGTCATTCTTTCTTTTGTTTTGTGTACATTTCCTTACTTTCTATATTTTATTCTCTGTCATTTCTTCCTATCTTGAATTCCTTCATTTCATTTTACTTTGCTTGTGTCCTTCCATTCTTACTTTATTTTGGTTCCATTTTTTTCAGAGTCCATAGTTATTTATTTATTTTTAATTTTTTCATTACAATTATACTGAATGTGTGTGTTGTTTTGTTATTTAAAACTAACTTAGGGGATTGAGAACTCAGAAAGTTAAGTCTGCAAAAGTCTGCAACTTTTACATGCAAAATGTGTAAATTAGTTGAAAATGGGACATTTTAACAAGGCCACATGAGGAGAAATCAGCACTTAGCCATGAATTCATTCCAGGAGGCCAATAAACACAACAAAGTCTTCTCTGAAACTTAAAATATATGATTTAATTGTATGATTTATTGCGTCTGGGCACCTCCAACAGTTTTACTCTGCCTTCAGAGTGAGCAGATGCTGCAAATGTAGCGCTCATTAGCATTTGACCTCCACATTATGCTTTGTTTACCTGCCTCTTCTCACCTCTATATCTCCTCAGACAAAATCAGGGCTTTTTCACTGAAGTATCTTGACTGTGACACAGTTTTGTTATTGGACACCACAGCTAAACACCACATTTGCATTGCAAGATTTTTTTTTTTTTTTTTTTTTTTACTTTAGTGTGCAGAAGCAAGTTAAGGCCATAGGTGCTCAGTCATCCAGTGGAACGTTTCTCCTCCTGGATGCTGTCACCTGCACTCTGGAGTCCCTTCAGCTACTCAAAAAAAATCCCCCGGGATGATAAAAAGAAAAATGAACAAAAGTTATTCATCTTTTGTGAAAGGAAGAAATTGTGGGTTTACTAATTGCATACTAGAACAAACTGTAATGAAAGCACTTCCTGGTTTTTGGATGTGATACACAAAAAATTATATTGTAAGTAATTTGTTGTGCTGGTTGTGAATTACAAGTAGGCAGGAGAAAATAATTTCAACTGCAATTATGTTTTCTACAAAAAATACATTTTCACATTTTATGGGTGAGCAGATTTTGCATACAGCACAAGCAAAGAAAATCAACAAGTAAGGGCAAATATCCACAGAAAATGTACCCCAAACACACCCACACACACACAGACTCACTGTGTTAGCAGATTGGCGGGCGTGGCCGGTAGCTGTGGTTAATTGCATGGCGAGAAACTGTTCTCTAATTTATTTCTCGCCTGTACAAGAGTGATCATGAAGCCGCTTTCATTTCACAGAACACAATTTTCATATTTAATGAGCATGACTCCAATACAATTACAGTAATTAGTCAAATCTCACTCACGACCAGTGGAGCTCACCACCATTATTAGTGGATCTTATTAATGATGTTGCACATGTAGTGCTCCTAGGGTAATTGGGGGCATGTGTGGGTATATGGGAACAGGAATACTGGAAATTGGAAAACAGTGGTGGTCTGTTTTCTCTCTTTGCTTATTCTAAGTGGAGCTGGATTTGATGTTAATATTGTTAAACCTGTAATCAGACTGCTGGATTTACCAAAATATGAAAGTTATTTTGATTTCCTTTACAATACACCTTCAATGCAGGAACTTAAAAATAAAGACATAATTCCAGCCTAAAATGTTTTCATTTTATTTAAATATTTTAGATGAAGATGAATTTAACTTAGTTGTTTGATTTTTTTTTTTTGTGTGTGTGATGGGTTAGAATTCCAGTTAAACCTTATTTTTTTTTGCCGCCAGAATACTTGGGTACCTACAGTGCTTTGTAGAAATATTTATATATCCCTTGAGGTTTTGCTTTTCACACACTGTCAAACTTCAGTGTATTTAATGCCTAAATGTGAAGTGGCATGAAAAGGATATATTCTTTTAAAATGTCTACAAATAAAAACTGAAAAGTGTGACATGTATGAGTCAGAAACATACAGTGCACCTGTGTGTGATCTACTTCCTGTGTAAATACAGCTGTTCTGTGAACTTATGGAGGTTTATTGAAGAACATTAGTGAACAAACAGCATCACACAAACCAAGAAATACAGCAGACAGGCTGGGAAGAAAGTTGTGGAGAAGTTTAAACCAGAGTTAGGCTGTAAAACAACATATCATGCTTTGAACATCTCACAGAGCTCTGTTAAACTCATCTGAAGTCTCGACCTAAAACTTTGGCAAAGCTTGAAAACTTATATTCAAAGACACTCTCTGTACAATCTGACTGACTTGAACTATTTTGCAAATAAAACTGGACAAATATTTTTGGCTCTAAAGGGGTTTGGTTGGTGGACTTGCAGTTGTAGTCGAAATGAAAGGTGCTTCTACAAAGTATTGACTCAGGGGTGGCTTAATACAAATGCACATCACGCTTATTATAATTTAATTTGTGAACAATTTTTTTGAAAACTATATATGATTTTCCTTCAACTTCGCAATTATACACTACTTTGATTATATCTATCACAAAAAAACCCAAATAAAATACCTTGAAGTTTGCCATTGCAAAATGACAACATGTAAAAAAAGTTCAAGAAGTACAGTAAACTTCACCTTTAATTGATTTCACCAGTTTGTATATATTAAACATTGATTCCAGTGATGCACCTCTCTGCATTTTGCAGGCCCAATTCTGTTTGATAGTCTTCAAAATGGGAATGACAAGAGATCATGCCATTCTGAAAACACCAACTGGCCGCTAGGTCCTTATTTTAGTCTCACACGGATGCTTTTCAGGTACCCAGGCTTCTTGAAGTTATCCCTGAAGCTTCTTGTTTATAGAAGAAAGTGTTATTGTGAAGAAAACCAAGTGGCTGTAGAAATGACCACATTAAAGGCATACTATGGATTATGTGAAAAAATATTTCAAACATTTTAAATATTTTTTCACCTAGTCCTTACATAAACAAGTGAAAATTTTAATCTGAGAAGTTTGACTTAATGACCTCTTACCCAGCTAAGGGCAGTGTCACCGCTAAGTTAATGAGTATGACGCTGCAACAGAAAAACCTCCATTAACGCTACATAATTAGTGTAACACAGAGGAATTAGAAAGCCACAATGCCACCGCTTTGGTGTTTTAATAATTAAACAGCGGGAAAGACAACAATTAAGCCAAATCTTACAGCCCCCTTCAATCTCATTTAAGCCAGAAAGGACATGTTTTGTTTTTGGAAAGCTCTGGAGATGCTGCTGCTGCTTCTGTGGGAAATTTGAATTACAGCTCAAAGACAAGAAAGTGAGGGGAGGTCATGGCAACAATGTGTGGAACACAGAGCAACAGGAAGACTCATGCAGAGCTATCTCATATTGTATAAATCGTGTTAAAAAAAAAAAAAAAAAAAAAATATATATATATATATATATATATATATATATATATATATATATATATATATATATATATATATATATATATATATATTTATTTATTTATTTATTTATTTATTTATTTAGATATAAAATGACAAATGCACCTTTGTGCTTCTGTTGATCACCATAAAAGGAAAGCTGGACCAGGATTCAGGAAAGATTATGGTGTTGGTCTTGTCACTCAACAAACTCAGGATATAAATTGTACCTTACTTTAAAGACATTTTTACTTAAGAGCTTCATCTCGGAATATTTTTTTTAATCGTTTTTACATTAGTTATTTTTACCAGCACGTTAACAAGTCATTTCTTATATCATAAATGGCGCCTCTTAAATGTGCAAACACTCTTATTAAAAGTACAGGTATTTTGTGATGTAAAAAAATGTACTTTGATAAATCATTCTAAAACCTTCTCCACATCTACTGTGACATTTATCAAATATAATTTAACTGGAAAAACAAAGATTTGGAGGAAATATCAAAAAAATAAATAAAAATCAAGAATAACCCTATTGCATAAATGTACTTGAATTAATACTTTGTTGAAACTCCTTTGATTCCGTTTCAGCGTTCTCCTTAAAAAACTTAAACAGCAAATAGCTTAAACAGGGATATGTTTAAGTTATTTGTTAAAGAATTAAGGCCAGATGGTTTACTGGTGCTGCGGTAGCACATATAGGCTCATGTGCAGATTGAAACAGCCATAGCAACAGGCCATTCAAACAAAACATGGAAGCTTGACTTCCATCCATCCATTCATTATCTGAACACGCTTATCCCTGTAGGGTCGCGAGGGGGGCTGTTGCCAATCTCCAGTGGTCATCGGGTGAGGGGCAGGGTACACCCTGGACAGGTCGCCAGTTGATCGCAGGCAACACAGAGACAGACAGGACAAACAACCATGCACGCGCACACCTAAGAAGAATTTAGAGAGACCAATTAACCTAACAGTCATGTTTTTTGGACTGTGGGAGGAAGCCAGAGTACCCAGAGAGAACCCACAAAATGCAAACTCCTTGCAGAAAGACCCCAGGCTGAATTTGAATCCCAGAGCTTCTCACTGCAAGGCAACAGTGCTACCAACTGCACCACTGTGCAGCTGAATGCTGGACTTGTTATATGTAAATTAAAAACATAAAACAAAAATAGGAATTCTAAGGGAAAGAATGGTCAGAAATTCAAATCCCAGGAAGAATTTATTTTCATATAAGCTTAAATATTCATGCTGAAATAAAACTGATGAATCTGAGGGAAATGCTGAGTAAGAAAGACATCCCTGTAAGCTGTTTCCTCTTCCTGTGTGGGTTTAGTTTCTCTGCTCTTTCTCTCCAATTTGCAAAACCTCAATCCCTGTCCCCCGCATTGATGCCAAACCTGCATGACCTAGGTCAAGATCAATAACACAGTTTAAAAAGGATGGACTGTGTAAATAAAGACGATGGATCCTGCAGATGAGGATGGCTTGACCACAGCCAGCCTCTGGCTGCAGCAGCAGCATTTGATCAAGTCTAACATCAATTGCTACTCAGAAGGACATAAACATGACATAAATATGGGGCAACAAAACTGTGAAATGTACACAACATTTTCTATGCAGTGTTAATAAAGATCAAGACTTCACCAACAATGGATGTCTTGATCCATTGTTGGGGACAAAAACTGTATAAGTATATGAACTTTGTATAAGGGGAAATATGATAAATTGTTTTTGTTTTTCTGTTGATAATGTTAACATTACCACTAAACCTAATTAATTATTTAATTAATTGTATTTTTAGTGCACAAGTCATTTAACATATTAATGTGTTTTCAGCTTTGAAAAAACAAACAAAAAAAAGCAGTTAAAATACACAAAACTTAATGGAATGCCAGAAGCCCAAAAAAGGAGGCGGAGTCATAGATTTCGATCAGTTTTGTTTAAAATCAGTTTAAGATTTTTTTAAACAAAAGCAACAGACACTCTACTTTTACTGTTAAGGGAAGAGAGATTTGCAGGACATCTGCATAGCTATTAATGAAAGACTGAAGATAAAGGCAACATGTAAAGTAAGAAAACAACAGGGCTCAGAAAGAACCTTTGAAGGACTCCAGATCCAGTTCAGGCTGCAGCTAAAGAATATTTATGTATCAAATCTGTTAACATCCCTTGTGCAAAAGAAAGACTTAAAACACTGTAAGTTGTTTCAGGTCTATCGTATTATTTTGAATCAGATTTAGATTTGTCACATTTTGAGCTTTCATTCAAGTGTGCTGCTAAAATGTTTTTTCAGACCTCAGAGGGAAAACAAAATATATATTTCCTATGAAGTTAAAATAACATACTGGAACCTTACTAGAACTTTATCAAGATACACTGCTTAAAGAAAAAATGAATGGACACCATCTGAAAGACGAAGATGTGATTTCAGCACATCTGTCAATGAGAAAAAGTATTCAGGCTTCAAGAAAGGACTGGGAAGATTTTACTGGTGACAGAAAAACTGGAAAATTTACAGGGCTTCAGCTTGGTTCCAGGAACATCATACAGGTTTAAAACAGAAAAAGGAACCTAGTTGATAAATAAAAGATAAGATACAGTATATAACAAGTTTTGGACCCTTTTTTAAAGTTTAACATTTCTAAAGATTCATGGAGTTTGTTCTTTTTCTGCTAAATCAAGAATTTTCGCAGCTGAATCGTAACAGTTTAAACAATTAATCAGTCATCTTGCTTTTTTTCCTGAATGCTACCAAACCTTTTTTTTTTTTTTAACATATACACCAAGAATCCCCAAGACAGACTTTTCACAGCAGAATCTATGGTGTTTCCCTGTTATGGGTGTGTTTCACTTGCAACAATTCCCAGAAGGACTAAACTTGGCTACATAAAAATGCTGACCCAATACATCGACTGAATAGGTGAAGTCGAGGTGTTATTCATTCCTGCAGCATCAGTACGAGCAAGATTTATATGTTTTTTTAAAACCCACCGTTTTTAGCACTTTTCTATAGGGCACATTACTAGATAGCATCTTGTTATCTAGGTAAATTTATAGAGAAAACAAAAGCATTATTCACCCACATTTACACAGCATGCATATCGAATATAACACTTTGTGAATGCAGAATGTGCTAGTCATAATTCTACTTATCTTACTTGTGTGACAGACCACATTTTAGAGCATAAACCAACCTATTACCACATTTGTAAGTTATAGGGAACAACCCAATCTGCTGAACCTGGAGCCAGGCAGGTGCTCATATTAATCTTACAGCCCACTTCCTTTTATGACACAAAGCAAATAGTCATAAATGCTCTTATCAGCCTCTTTAATAGTGGGGACGTTCCAATCAGATTCATGGTGGCATAAACTATTACATTTCATCTTTATCATATCAAACAATCACTCCTTTTTCATGGGGATCGTTAATAATAACCAGACAGCTTGTTGCATAATGAAATTCAAAGCTCTATCATTTTGAGGGATCTCACATTCCGTTTACCTATATTTACATATATTTATGTGGATCTTTGTTGTTTCACTGCAGTAACAGGTATGATGAATGTATAGTTGAGGTTCTGCTGGGACATGTTACTCTTCACAGAACTGATCTGTAATCAGGGCAACTTCCTTACATTATACTGGAAATTCTGGTGAACCTCATTGTTGCAACACAATGCACAGTCCTTTTAATATGTTTGATTTTTTGCGAACTGTTCAACAATTAACATCATTACTGTTTTTGCTATGCATTGCAATATGCAAAACACACAATTAATTAAATATAAATAAATCCAATTAAATATTAAAAATAAATATTGTCTTGAGATTATGGTAATATTTTTGCAGTTCATGACTTATGTACACAGCGTCTTTCATAAAAAGTGAATGCAAATTTTAAGCACTGCATTCTTCATAATCAAATTTTCTTACTTCTAATTTGTATACACTGCATAATTTGAAGCATTTTTGATTAATCAATTAATATTCCGTCCTCAAGGTCTTTTTTATAAACCTATCATTAATAAAGGAAGACATTCAATTAGCAGCCAAATCTTGATTGCTAATTTTGTCATAACAGACTCCTTTTTTTATTCGTTTTTAAAAAATGTGAGTATGGTGTGAGAAGAAGAATTAACTAATTTCATTAATCTAATTGTCATCACTCTCAACCATCCCACTAACAAGTCCAAATTAATATGATTAATCAATCTGACGACATACAAACTCATTCAATTACAGTTTTCAAAGGCAAGTGGGTGTGTGGGGGTGATAGGGAGGTGCGGCAAATGAAGGGAGGATGGCCTCCTGAGCAGCCTTCTCTGTGAGGAGACCAGCCCACAATGTAGAAATCAAGAGAGGGCAATTAGTCATTTTGAATGGTAAACAAACGGTGATGAAATGTGGAGGGCGAAAGCTGCACCATCACTCTGATTTGTTTAAAAAAAAAAAAAAAGTGTTATTGCTTTATGCAGAAAAATATTATGGAATGTCAACATTTTTAGCCTTGTAAAACTGAATGTCAGTTTTTTCTTGCAATGAAAATAATCAAGTTTAATTCAATAATTTACAAAAGGTGTATGATTAATTCTTTTGCACAATGCCATTTAGTGAACTGGTGTTTTACCTCCTGAAATGTAAGGTGGCATCTTTGGTTTTTGAGCAGGACTTTCAACAAGACTTATACCTCTTTAGTTGGTCGTTATCTTAACTTATCTCAAAAGAAAAAAAATATTAATCTATTCAATCATGCTACATGGTTGAAGATTTTGAATTACTTACATGTTCCATTATTATTCAGAAGTTGGTCTTCAAATTCGGTAAACAGAATTTGTAATTACAAAGAAAAGGTCTTGTGATGTCAGAAATCTAAGTGAGGCTCCATGTGATTACCAAACTTAAAATCCTATATGGCTGCCTTGCAAATAAACAGTAAAAACAAGTTTATTTGCACTGAATATTTGCACAATGAAGGAAAAGCAAATATAACCTGCCTTAGTAACCATTTGGGTCAGTGTTTGAAAGCAGAAAAAGTAACAAAATGTATTATCAGCTTGTGCCAGATTACTGACCATTATCAAATAGCATATCCCACTGGTTTCAAGTTTGGACCTGAGACATGGTTACTTTTTTGTTTGATGTTATTTGCTAGTCAATGTTCATAATTCAGAGGTAAACAAAACAGGATAAATACCCACCAGCACTTGTTTCAAGTACCCATTTTTTGCTTATGTTCTTATGAGTTCTCCAAATTTTCTGAACCATACCTCTCTTTTGAGAAGCTATAATGAATCAAAGGTGGTTTAATGTTTTGACTGTTGAAGTCACATGTTGCTGCTTAATAGCACCGAAATGCAAGGAGGAGGCAAACAAGATTAGGCGTCCGAGTGGTTATATAGCTATTAAAGATTAAATATCTTTGAGCCAAAACTAGCTCAAGGTGAAATCTGGCACAAATTTTGAAAGTTTCTGTCATTCTTTTGTGTAAAAACATGCAATTTCATAAAAGCTAAATTTGAAACATTTGATTTAGCATGTTAACTTTTCCAGAAAGTCTATTCTGGTTAGATGCACCACTTTGGTTTGACACTGTGATGTCAAGTCAATGTCAAAGTGAAGAAACTGAAGCAGGCATCTTAAAAGCAAACTCCAGCACCACATGCATACATAACCAACGGTTATTTAGTATTTATTTAAATGGAATTTTTCTCTTTACATTTTCAACATAGTTTTAGTGATGTAAACAAGCTTCGTAACACAGATTTACATTTGAACTACAACAGCCTGATGAATGCCTGTTGACTGCCTTAATCGGATTTATATATTTCAAATCTAAAGTTAAATGTGTTGGCGCAGCAGTTTGGGTGATGTCCTTTTATGCACCCTACCTCATCAGCACTGCATCACCCCTCTGCTAACCCATTTCTGATTGAACAGAGTAATTTTGTTAGCTTTTACATCAGGAACAGTTCATAGAGGTACCATCTCTAATTTGAGAATTGAGGTATTACATAGGAGACAATTAGACCGTGGTTCGATTGCCATGCACAAGCTTAGTTGCTGACAGCCAAGAGAAGGCTTTGAAATGTCATACCAATTAATCTATCCAGCCATCAAACAATATTCTGGAAACAAAGTCAAGGGGGGTGCGATCAATGTGCATCACTTTTCTCCTCACCGGGTTATGGGAAAATTGATTTGCCAAACAAAGCATTTTAGAAGCAGTGCATGGACTTGTTCGGGATCTATTAGCCTTCATTGAGCATTTTGTTTAACATAGGATTTTCATCACAGAGGAAACGCCGTGTCCTCAATACTGTGAGCCACAACTTTACAATTGCTGTTTTCTTTGCTCTCACTCAGAAAGCTTTAGAAAGTGCTGATTGTGATCAAAAGGGCCCAACTTTCATTGCGTTTAAAATACAATAATCAGCCAGATTTTTTTTCATAATTGTTGCTACAACAGATTATAGAAGAGTAAAAATAATCAGCCTTGAACTGTGCACTGTGAAGTTATCCTGCCATCCTATACCATGTGGCTGCCTTAAGCTGTATCATGAATCCCTTGTGCAGTGTATTGTTCTAACTGTATCACATTGTGCCCGTCATGCTGTTTTAGAGAGTAGAAAGCTTCCTCTATGGGATTTCTCCTTCCCCCTTCCCCTGATAATCTATCTCTCCCTAAAGGGTAGGCCTCCCTGACCTTGTCTTATTCACTGAGGGCGCCTTAAGTGAAGGAACTGAAGACTGAATGGACCATTTCTCCTCTTTTAACACCCCTCGAATGTCATTGGTGAAATATGAAGTCATTAGGCAATATTAAAACACTGCTGACAAACTAATTAACGGGAGACATTAAACAGGACCAGCTTGATTAATCCGCTTTAACGGTTCTTTTAAAGTGGTTCTGGTCAAAATTAAAACAGATTTACTGGTGATGTTAAGGAAAATTATTTTTTGTGTATCAGGCTTCAAGGGCAATCTAAAGTTGGTGGTCTTTTACCTCCCACCACTCTGACTCTCTTGATAAACAAAACGTCTTTGTAGGCTGTGTGAACTGTTAAAGCTGATCTTTAAGTGTTTGACTAAGCTTTACCCCAGACAGTACAATATGAAATTGGCATTCCTTACATATTGTCTTTAATTCAGTTATTTTATCTGTAGTTGTTTTGTTTTTTTGTTTTTTTTTTGTTTTGTTTTTTTTTTTTAATGGGGGCTATTAACAGACGCACTACACCACAGCTTTTACGGCCTGTACTAATTAGCATTGCCTACCACAGTTCTGTGTTTTAGGGTATTAATATGTGATTTAGAAATAGTTTTACAGAATAATTGCATGTTATTTCACATCGGTGTGGTTCCCAAACTTTTCAGCTTTCAATACATAAAACAACCAATGCAGAAAATTATGACTTAAAGTATTACTGGGTGAACTACCAAAAACATTGGTAATTAGCCAGTGAAAGAAATGTGTAATGACAACAGAAACAACCTTAACAACACCACTCTGTTTGTATTTATTTATTTCTTGGACCAATTACAAGAATGAAATACATTCAGCAAACATTTAAAAGTCTTGCGATTAATGGAGATCATCTCAAGTACCATCAGTGAGATGTTGACCCCGATGTTTTGGTTTCAATTACCTGGATAAAATATTCTTTTAAAACTTAAAACGTAAACGTAGATTAGTGATTTTGTGTTTGATTCGCCTGTTATTACCATAACTATTATCCTTTGTGACAACGGTACTAATGTTTAAAATCCCATGTAACTGTCTCCATCTAGTGGTAGAAGTACAAAATGCATTTAATCTTGTGACAGAAAACAGGTAACACACCTACAGTTTATGTCAAAGTGAGACTTATTTATACACCAGCTTCTTTGTTCTGTTATTTTCTATCTGCTGGAACTGTTGTATGGAAGTAGATATGTTTCAAAACATCGGTACTTGTACTTTGGATGCTGCTGAGCCATTGCGAGGTCAACTTAATATACATATAACTTATGTATGTATTGGTTTCCAATCCTAATTATTTGTAATGTGTTCTTCTGCTTTTGCTATTTGGAAAGTGACATTGCAAAATTTGCTCATTTTAACTGATGTTGCTCATTTTCAGTTTTTTTAAGCTCTTTAATAGAATGATTACACCATGTTGTTCAAATTAAACCCGATCAGTACCTAAGCAACCTCTTTTCAGAAAAAGTGTTAATAATGATTTATAAAACTACATACTTGTTTTGCGTTTTTATGTGATGTTCCTTTTTGCACCTCGTGAAATGTATCTAGTATAAATGTATCTAGCTTCATAAATATACCAAGTTCCACGGTAACAAAAACTAACAAAACGTTTCATTGATTTATGTGACAGCGTAAGAACCTCACGGACAAAAATAAATTCACACGAAAAAAGCAAAAAAAGCAAAAGCTTTTTTAAATAAAAGGTTAGCAAAGAAAACCAATGGGAAAAAAATATAATTTTATGCATTTTTATAAAACCAAGCTACAGGAAACGGTCATGAAATGTGTGACGTGTGTCCGATTTCAGCTGCGTGTTTCTGAAATAGTCGGCCATTCAGCGACACAAAGCGTCTGAACGTTTAAAATACTTTTTTGTCGAATTTATAAACTATTTAACTAGTCCTGCGAGCGATAACAATTTATTTTGTCTTTATAACATAATTAACTGTATCGTTGGTCAGAAAATGAATTGACAATGTAGCTGTTTTCTCCTGAAGAGCAGAGGTCGACGCTAGCTGCTAGCTTTGTTAGCCACTCCAGGCCCCTCTGTGTGTGTAATCACTTTGGCCTTCTGTGGCTTTGTTTTATAAAATGTATCCTTCTTGGGGAAATTACGGCCCCCCTCCGTCGCAAAACTACGGAGGACCTGGTCCTCGTAAGCCTCTAATTGGAGCAGGTCAGGCTCCTGGTGGTTTCGGCGGCTTCGAGGCTTCCTCTAGCGGCTCGTTGTTCTCCAGCCTCCAGGAGCAGCACCGCCAGCAGATGCAGCAGCTCCAGATGCTGCACCAGAAACAGCTGCAGTCCGTGTTACACCACGGTAACAGCGGCACTGGGTTTGGAGGTGGACTCTCGGGTGGGTTTAACACAGGCCCATCATGGCATTCAGAAGGACCGGGCCAGGTAGAGGGCAATGAAAGTAGTCAGTCATACCTAATGCAGGAAAAGACTCCGATTCAGACACCGAGAGGACCCCTGCCACCCAGACAGGGCCAACAGCCGCCGCAACCTGCCGAGTCCAACACGGTTCCTCCACTCCCAGAATCCCAGCCATCCAAGCCACAGGAAAACATCGGCGCTCCCCAAGCTCTCGCGGCCAGCAACACAAGCCCGCCCAGCACCAGTGATAAATCCATACCTTTACAGGTAATGACTTAAATTGGTGTTATTGTTCTGGTTTAAATCAAGAAGGTTTGCATTGTTTTTCGAGTAGGACAAGAAAGTTAAAATCATAACAATAAGCTTTTAAATTATTTTCAATTTTGATCCCAAACAGATCTTATGCAGGCTAATGAAGCTTGTGCTCGGGTATCAAATCACAAGATTTATGGTTTATAGTCGCTTCAAAACCTTAACACTGTGGTTCCACTTACTATGAAACAAAATAACAAGGTTATGATGATCAAAGCTGTAACAATCAACACTAGCAATTTTGTTTGCAGAAATCATGAAAAAATAAACAATAGATATTATTAGTATATTTACTTTACATCACCAATCTCACACTGTTAGTGACATAGTCAAATATGTCCACCTCAACCATTTGTTAAACCATAACACTACTACATCCAATTGGTACTGTCAGTAAAATTGTTAATTTTGAGGTAGCACAATTTTGTTCAGTAAACTCTTAAACATGTACATGGAGGCATATGTTTGAGTCAAAACATCAACAGTTGCAGTATATAATCCAATCATATAAACATGAATGTTTAGTTGTCAAAAGAAGTTATGAGGAAAAAAAAATCAAATGACACAGGAAATGGGTATTGAACACATTTTTGGGGAAAAAAAAAAATTAAATACTTTGTGGAAAAGCCTTTTTGGTGTTGACAACTTCAAGACATTTTCTGTACAGTAACACTGCTCAAGTGGGATTTTTTTTTTAAATAATTCTTCCAAGTTCCTACTTATTCTTCAGAAGTTGAAATTGCTTTTTCCTCAGCATTTTTAATAACACTGGTTTATTGAATGTTTGAGCTGTTACACTGAATAAATTATCTTGCTAAATTATCCAGTACTGATCCAGAGGAAAGTCAATATGTGACAAAGACTGTGCCAAAGATGAGGATTTCACTTTCTAATGTTCCTTTGTTAGTAGTCATTTTAAGGCTTACTGTTTACAGTAGGAAATCATTGAAGTTGATTAACCAAAGTATTAAAAAAAAAAAACTGGACTTGCAAACCAAAGTAAAAAAAAATGCAATTGAATTAACAGTTAAATTTAGCTTTCTAAAATTTTTAGCCTAGCTAGATTTGAAAAATGGTCTTAAAGCGTTCTTAGTTACCATAATCTTAACTGAGTGAAACCTGCAGAACCATTGTATTTAAAAAGTCTAAAGAACCATGATCGGGTATTAATGAGTCCAAACTGTGATTTAAAAGCATTTATTGCTTGGATAACTAAGTACAGAATTTTCAGTATTTTTGGTTTTAAGTGTTTGTACAAACACACAAAAAAAAAAAAAAAAAAAGTGAAATAACCCTTTATTACACTGCCAAAGCAGAAGCAGCAGTGATTTGTTTAATGTATGCTTCATCTTGTTTTCTTGCTACAATTTAAAAAAAAGAAAGAAGCTACTGCTTCTGCTCTGTCTGTTCTGCCTGCTTTTATATAAAAGTTTGAAGCCCAAAGTAATCAATAAAATTCTAATTCTATTTAAAATAATTTTAATAAAGCATGAACAAATCAAAATCAAATACAGGTTATCAGTTGCCCTGATTTTATTTTTTATGTATCTTGTTATTTTTGAAAACTAAGCATGTGTATTGATAATAGAAAAGTAAATATTGGTTGACCTGTAGCTGTCAGTGTTGTTGTGCATATGGTGCCTGGTGCATGAGCTAAACAATGAAGTAACTTGTAAGTAAAAAATGTTTTGTTCAAGTTAAATTCAAAAGCAACAGTATAGAGTGTGAAAGCAAAAACAGCTTTATCCATAATTGATTTAATTAATGTGTTTAAAGTTTCTAATAGCAACATTTCAAAAATGTTTTCTTATAAGTTATCCTAACTCTGTAAGCAATAACGTATATGTATGAAAAAGTAAAGAAATATGTAAAGAAAAAGTATATTCCTCACCTACTTTATTTCGTGATGCTGTTATTGTTTCTATCAGGATCAACAGAATGTGTGGTACAAACAGCATCTTCAGAATTTACAGAAACTGAGGCAGGAGAAAGCCCAGCAAAATCAGAAAGAGGGCAATGGCTTTCTACTGCCGCAACCTACAAGTCAGGCGATGCCTCCTCCCCCTCCCTCAGAACCACCTAAAGGCACACCCCCACCACCGCCACCAAAAGAAGAACCCCCTGTGCCACCTCCACCTCCTGTAGAAGTAAAGGTAAGTTTTCCTAAAATTAAACTGATGTTCATAATTTATCTCCATTAGTTCTACAATGTGATTTTTTTAAATTAACTTTCTATTAAAAAAGGTGCCTGAGGCCCTTTTGGTTCCGCAGGTAATGCTGCTAATGTGCTACATTTTTTATTGTTTATCGTTCAATGCAATGTAATGTAATTCAAATGCTATAGAACTTGAATAAGAAACGATATCTTCATCCAATGATACTTTAGTTTGGAGATGTTTACTTTTAATAGTATGATTCTCCAACATGTTATTTATCCTCTGTGAACCTAAAGTTTATTTGTTCTCAAAGGCTGAAGAAAAATTCCTAAAATGATTTTCACTTGAATAAAAGAACTGTTGATAAGGGTTTAGTTTAAAAGTCATTGTTCAATTGATTTTACCTCAGCACCAATTCAGAAGAACTTTTCAAAAAATTCTTTATACATGTGTTTACTGTTAAACCATGAGGATAAGTTTTGATCATTTGAAAAAAATTTTTCACACATCTGCCTTTAAGTACATATAGAAATGAGAGAATGTAAGTGCCCTACAGTCTAAATGTATGTATTGTTTGCATAATTTTACAGAGTGCAAATCTAGGACACTCACCTAAATTTACAGACACAGTAAGTCTCATTGCCCATTTTCCCATCATTTTTATGCCCATGCATATTGTGCTTCAGTTCTTGTGATGCTTTCCTTGTTCTGAGTAGGGTTGGGTTTCAACATTTTCACATCAACTGATATATGTACATTGGTACTCAAACCAATAGCTATGCAATACTTTTTTAAATGATCAAAATAAGTTAGATAATTTATAAAGGTTGTGTAAATATTCATAAATAAATAAACATAAATAATTGTAACTTAGATAGTGGTATTTATTTCTGTCAAATAACATCCCCCGTGTTTTACGATATGATCTGTACTAGACAGGCACTACAACTGCAATCTTACAATGGATTTCTTGATGTTTTATGCAGAAATCTTTAAAAGTACATCAGAACTAGTTGAAAATGATGGTAATACTAATAAATAATCTAAACTTGCAACTCCTTAGGCATCTGTACAGTTTATTTTCCCAAAATACTGACTTCAGATTTTAAAGAGCAATGTATAACATTAGCAGAAATACAAATATTTCACAAAATTAATACAACATGAAAGGCATTGTAACCGATTCAGCTTAATTATATTACGAATTGTACTGACCCTCTTGCCCTTAAACACATCAAGGGAGACTTCTACAAACCAGCTATAGGCTTTGCCAGAGATGTTTTTTACACAATATTGCAAAGCTGAACCCCTCTCTGTTGAGGTGGATATTTACCAGTGCTTCTTCAACCTATTTGAAGAAGCACTTTGTGTCAGGAATGTTTAGCCATTTGGAAATCTTTATATAGGATATTCTCAACTGTTTAAGTGTCATTAGTGTGCATTGTTGCCTGTCCAAAATATGACTTGTCCAAATGTCTTCAAAGGGCACTTTGATGCCACTAATATCAAATACCTAAACACAATCAAAGATGGGCACTGATGTGCATATTTAGGTTATACAATGAACTGCACTTCAAACATACCCAATCCTACTTTTTAACACAACCCTGACCTTTTTATTTATCTCCCAAGTTACATTTGTGATATTGTAGGTCTCCACCCATCAAAGTGATGTGTTTTCCAGTCTAGTTGTTAAAAAGTTTTAGCAATGCTTAAGATGTTTTTTGTTCGCTGTTTTTAGTGGAGGATCTCCTTAGTGCCTTAACTTATATTATTATTTATTAGTATTTATTTTCATTGCAAATTGCACTCTGTGGTTCTACAAATATTTCAAAGATGTTTAAGGTGTAAAATGATGTTCTTAGCCCTGATTTTGGTTTGTTTCTGTTTGAAGCCCGATGCCCCAAAAGACCCAGAGGAAGCTGCTCGTCTCCAGCAATTGCAGGCTGCAGCAGCACAATGGCAGCAGGTGCAACAGCAGAGAGTTAGTTTACAATACCAGGCTCTCATGCAGCAGCATGAAAAACTTCAGCAGATTCTTGAACAATATCAACGACTGATTCAGCAGCCTCCAAACCTGCAGGTTGGTAAAAACCCAATATAACATCAGCTGACGTTTTCAGCTGTTGTCGTTGCTTTGTTTATTACTATACACTGCTTAAAATCAATAGCATTATCTCTGTTCCTATTGCAGACAATGTCTGCGGAAATGCAGCTAAGGCACTATGAAATGCAACACCAGCAGTTCATACCTTTGTTCCAAAACTGGACTAGTTCTTTTGCTTTGTGGCATGAACAGTTTCAATCTTATCCTCACAAAGACCAGTTGCAGGACTATGAGCTCCAATGGAAACAGTGGCAAGAGCAGATGAATGCTACCAATGCTCATCTTCAAGAAAGGGTGACCACTATTACTGCCATGGTACCATTTGCCTCACGCCAGTATGGTGCTATGATGGGACAGCTTGGTCAGTACCCTGCACAAGATATGCAATTGCAACAGCCAGTGGTGAACCCTGGTGTCCAACCCGCTGCGGTTACTGCTGGTGCTGCGACTCCAGGTGCTGCTGGTGCTACGGCTCCAAGTGCTGCAGGTGCCGCGGCTCCAGGTGCTGCTGGTGCCACGGCTCCAGGTCAACAACCTCCTGCCTTTGTGGCACATTCAGAATCATCTGACGGACCCCCTATACAGGGAAGTCTCCCTGGTGGGGTTGGTATCATGCCCCCTGGTCCCTTGACGATGCAAACATCAAGTTTCAACAGCATAAGAGAGCAACGGTCAGTTGGATTTGTTTTGTACTCACTATGACCTAGTATTTATAATTTATCTTAGGACAGACATTTTAAAAAATTGTAAAAAACTTTAATATTTCAGTAGCCTTTTGTAAATATTTGTTTTTAAGCAAAATTAATTTTGTTTTATTTTCATAATAATGACAGGCCCAGCAGATTTGACCAGCCACCACAAGGTTTTGATGGGCCCCCTATGTTCGACCAGTCACAGCAGCGTTTTGATGGTCCTCCACGGTTCAATCAACCACGTCAGCGATTTGATCAACCACGGCAGCATTTTGATGGTCCAACAAGGTTTGACCAACCACGTCAGCGCTTTGATGGTCCCTCAAGGTTCGACCAACCACGGCAGCGTTTTGATGGGCCCCCAAGGTTTGACCAGTCACGTCCGCGATTTGATGGTCCCCAAAGGTTTGACCAACCACGGCACCGCTTTGACGGTCCCCCAAGGTTCGACCAACCACGGCAGCGCTTTGATAACCCCCTCAGACATGACCAGCCTCATTTTGGACAGCAGTCTAGATTAGACTCCTCAAGGCCCCTTTGCCCTCCACCACGTTTTGAATCTCCTTCAGCCCCTCAGCTAAAACAGCAACAAGGTCCTCAACCTAAGTTGGAGAGTGACATTCAAAATTCTGCCAGTACAGATTCAACAACTCTGTCAAAAACACCTGCTCAACCACTGTCTAACAAAGATGAAAATATACCAACTAAGGCAACAGGTGATGACTTGACAGATGATAGTTTGCTTGGAGCAGAGGGCTTTTTTATTCAAGATGACCCTATTCCTCAGACATTAAAAAGTAACACAGAGTCTGAGGAAGCAAATAAGAAAAGTGTCACTGATGATGCCAATAAAGACAAACCTGTAAGTGTAACTAAAGATTCTTCTTCAGTATCAAAACCTCCACCACCTCCACAAAATTCACAAAAGAATGATGGACCACTGACAGACAACAAAACACCATTGATTAAAATGACTGCTGAAATCCAACCAGAAACACAAGGTTCCATCCAGTTGGTGCCAAAACCAGAGCCTCCAAATCTGCCCCCTGGCAGGGGACGAGGCCAGCCTCCACTGCGTGGGCTTGGGCGTGGACAGTTGGGCCCTAGCCAATTCAGGGAACATAATACTGCACAAACTGGGGAGGGGAGGGGAGAAATTCCTTATGACTACATTCCACCAGAGGAAGATACAGGAACACCTGAAGAACAACAAGACTACTGGCAAGATCCTTCATATCAGGGGTTTGGTGATGATGAATCAGAGGTACCTCCTGAAGACATGTGGATGCCGGAAGAACATTACTTTGAAGAGGAGGAGTATTTTGAGGAGCCAGTAGCACCGTATATGGGGCGAGGCAGACCCCCACTGAGAGGAGGGCCCCCTTTGGGGAGAGGAGGACCAACAATGGGTCGAGGATTTCCTCCCATGGGCAGAGGAGGCCCACCCATGGGCAGAGGATTTCCTCCCATGGGCAGAGGAGGCCCACCCATGGGGAGAGGGGGACCACCCATGGGAAGAGGGGGACCACCCATGGGGAGAGGGGGACCTCCCATGGGGAGAGGGGGACCTCCCATGGGGAGAGGGGGCCCTCCCATGGGCAGAGGGGGCCCACCCTTGGGCAGAGGAGGCCCACCCATGGGGAGAGGGGGACCACCCTTTGGGAGAGGAGGCCCACCAATAGGTAGAGGAGGGGCACACATGGGAATAGGTGGTCCATCAGCAGGTAGAGGAGACCCAGATGATATGCACTGGGCAGAGGGTGAGTCAACCGAGTGTTCTGAGGAAGGGGAACCCTACTGGGAAGAATGGAGACCTCAAATGAGAGGCATGAGACCCCCATTTCCACCTGGTCGGGGTCGGCCCCCACGTGGACACCCTGGTTTCATGCCTCGAGGGCGAGGAGGTCCACTTCATCCTATTCATGGTGAAATGGGTCATGAGCCTGTAGGTCATGAAATGGAGTTGGATGATGCCAACGTGGATCAATCAATGCACCCAATGTACCATGAGCACGACCCATATGGCCATCCAGGGCATCCTGATGCAGGAAGAGGCAGACGACGTATTCCGCCACCTCCCCATGAAATGATGGATCGCTTGGAGGAGCCTTTGTATGATGAAGGAGGGGAGGAAGGTTCTGAATGGTATCCTCCACATGAAAGAGGCCCTCCAATGCCTCCACATGAAATAATTGATAGGGGAGGAATGAGAAGACGACCTTTGGGTCGAGGAATGGCAAGGGGAATGTGGCGCCCTGGTCCACATCATGAGGGATATGAAGAGGTGTATAAGGATGACCAAGCTTTGGATTACAATCGAAGTGAGGATGGTTATCGCCGGCCTCCAGCTCCAGACTTTCCACCTGATGACTATTGCCGTGAAGCCAAGTACCATGAGTCCAATTGGGACAGAGATCGTACTCTTCCTGAAAGAGAGTATCCTCCCCGCATGCCACCCCCTGCGCATCTCAGAGAGGAACGCTGGGATCCGGAAACCAAGAGACGTCACTCATATCCATATGATGAAAACAACAGGGCAAGAGGAGAGCTACGAATTCTTGAATATAGGGATGAGCCCACGTACAGGCTGGATGAACCTCCACACCTACGGGCTTCAGACTGGGATAGGCCTTCTAGGCATTCTCCACTACCAGTTAGGTCATATCCCGACTATGGTGACCTTAGACCTCGTTATGAGGAGCGTACGGAAGAGCCACCACTTGCTGCATCTGTAACAGATTTGCCTGGAAGTTCAGTTGAAGCAGCAACCCAAGGAACAAGCGGGGCAAATGTACTTGCCCTTTCTCAAAGGCAGCATGAGATTATCCTAAAAGCTGCTCAAGAACTTAAGCAAATAAGGTAATTTCTTCTCTTTGAATTTCATTTGGTGCGGTATGTTATAATAATAAATGAATAGTGATAAAACTGCTTTTAGGGCGTTTTTGGACATTTATTTGCACTTTTATGCCTTACATTGCCTGAGTTGGTGCCGTGAGACTTTTTCATAGTTCTTTCACCTTCTGAAAGAATGTCAAGTCAAGTTTATTTGTATAGCACATTTCAGCAACAAGGCAAATCAAAATGCTTTACATCATGAAAGAAGTCTTGGTTGTGTGTGTCTTCGCCTCAGGAACTTTAGCTGATAGTATTTCATAAATCTGTCTCAGCAGGGTCTTAATTCCTACTATAAAACTGTGGGGAGTCATGATGGTGGTAGATGGATTGATTGTGTTAGATCTGCATATTATATCGCATCATATTGATCGCAGACTTGTGAACTGAATTGAAACAAAATCGTATCAGGATGGGCTTTGTGATATTGAGAAACATTGTATTGTCATCCAAGCAAATCGATATAATATCATATCGTGACAAAGCTGGTAATTTACACCCCTATAAAAGATGTGACTTGAATCACTGCATTTTCAGCTTGGGCAGCCCTGACCAGTGAGTGGCCAGCTGGCCGAAAGTAAAAATCCAGTCTCTAATGAGAGGCATGAGACCCCCATTTCCACCTGGTCGGGGTCGACCCCCACGTGGACACCCTGGTATCATGCCTCGAGGGCGAGGAGATCCACTTCATCTACTACTTTACCAGTAGTTGAAGACACCATACCCAAATGATAAAAGGTGCTGCTAACCACAGCCCTATTTGATGTGGAAGTTGTTACTGAGGGAAGAACACTATTTCTTTTATGTATCAATAAGTTGTTTATGTAATTGGTATTAAGTAATTTAGCGTTAGTTCAGATGAAACTGTATTTTCTATGTCATTCATTCACTCCTATCACAACAAAACTGTAGTTTGGTGGGTGCTAGTCATTTTCTGTTCTTCCCCATTTTGTATTTCTTTTGGCACAAGATGTTAGTTTCTACCTGCTCTGGAGACTTGTCTTTAAAATTGATAAAGGAATGAATTGACCTGGGATAGAAATTTTAGCAAATTCTAGAACATCTGATTGTATTGAAAAAAAAGTGTCTGTGTTTAAGGTTTTTAAGCTTAAACACACTGTCGTAGAACCTGAGGGAAAATGTTTACAGTTAGTGACTGCTGTTAAAAAAAAAGGTTAAAAATCAGTGTTTTTGAACATTAATAGTGACTGTGGTTTTGATTATGCTGGCTAAACTCTGTTGCCATAAAACTTCCCAAAAATTGGATCTCAGTAATCTGTCACAAATCTCTGATTGGAGCACATGTAATATTAAGTCCTATAATCAGCTGTAAACATTCTAGTTTTAAAACCTGACCGAGAAGTAACATATAGTAACATCTGTAAAGATTGCAAAATTGCTGCAGACTTTTCATTTCGATGTCGGCGGTCATTTGTTGAAAGTTGGCTAAGAACATGCCTCTGTTTCTATAACCCTCTTAAAACAGTTTTGTCTAAAAGTATTACAGAAACACACTACATACCAAGTCCTTGATGCTCAGGAGTGATTTTCGCTACTATATCTGGATTTAACTTTGCTTGTTTTGTCTTTAAAGGGAGTTGCAAGAGGGAAAGACCCCAAGTTCTGAAAATCAACCTGCATCCAGTGACATTCTGCCAGAGCTACCTGCAGGTCTCCTTGGCTTGGAGATCCCACCAGATGTTAGGAACGTTCTGAAGGTAAATGAGAGCTACCTTATTATCAGACGTGTTGTAAGAGAAATGCAGTAAAGGAAAGAAACTGTAAGGAGGGAACTTAATTCCCATTTAATTTTACTGCATTACCATATGGTGTAAGAGCTTTGAAAGTAATGGTCTCTTTTCTTACCAGGGTATGACTGCTGGGGTGCAGTCAGCTCCCCCTGAATCAGTATCTTGGGAAAGCAAACCTGCTGCTGCTGTAGATTACCAGTCGTCACTGTCTGCTTCAGCCAAACCTCCACTAATTCCTAAAACGGTCGATTATGGACATGGGCATGGTATGTCCAGCAAAAACGAATACCCTGTTTAACACCTTTTAGAGAAGAGAGGGATTAGGTTGTGAAATCGTGAATCTGTTGTGATGAAATGTGCTGGTTGTCATTTTTCAGAGCTTGGGGCAACTGTAGAGCGGATCGCCTATGGTGAGAGAATAGTATTAAGACCTGACCCAGTGCCATCAGATCGCCTCTATGATAAAGGTAAGTTTCACTTTGTAATGCTTTTCTTATCATTTTTAAGTGTTGTGTTTTTACTTTTTAACTGGTGTTTTCTTTAAAACTAAATTCCTAGAACCGCTTGGTCTCAGAGATTCCTACAGCCGAGACCCGTATTATGACCGACGATCAGACCCCTATTTGGATCGCCGGGAGTATAGCAGAGAGAGGGAGATGTACCGAGATACCCCTCCTGAATATGAAAGAGACAGATATGAGAGGGACCGTTATCATTCACGAGAAAGAGATGACAGGTATGGCCTTTGTTATTGAATTGTACTTCCTTACTATTTTCTGTTTTAAAAAAAGTTTCCAGCTTCTCTACTTAAGTGGTACTACTTTCCTGTTTTTTATTCAAGCACGCATACGTTGGTTGAAGAAAGGTACTATCAGATTGTGTCAGATGTCATGATTCATCTTGACTCTGATGGTTTAAAATAAAAAAAGGATACGATAAAGAAATTAAAAATGGTAATTTTATGTGCAGGTCTCCACTGGCTCCTCGATCAACATACAGGGAAAGAGATAAGGAGCGAAGTGGCAGTCGTGACCCAGACGACTATTATGGAAGACCTGGCTATGACAGACCTCTATATGAGCGCCCTGGACCTGACCGCATCGGACCTGACCGCATCGGGCCTGACCGTTACAGCTCGCCTTACTGTATGTTGGACACACAATGTTAATTAACATTCCTTATCCAGAGTTTTCATGCAGTATTGAAAGCATGTATTTATTTACAATTTTAGTTTTAAACAGTTTTTGAGGCGTAATGAACATAACTCTGAAGGGTTAAATGCTACAAATACATGGGTCTAATACAGCCAAGTTTTATGTATTACATTATGAAATGTTTGAATTTGTTGAAATGGGAATATTATCATGCAGTGGAAAGAAGAGGAGGTTATCCAGAGGACAGGGGACCACACCCTGCCGCACCACTCCCCCCTCCACCAACTCCACCACCACCACGAGTTGAGAAGAAGCCTGAAATTAAAAATATCGATGACATCCTCAAAGCACCTGGCAGATTATCTCGGCCTGAGAGGGTATCAATGACTTCCTACAATGCTAATTCATGTAACATTAACACATATGCGCTTAATACTGAGGACTTAAGAAAACTGTATTTTAACAGATTGTCATTATAATGAGGGGCCTTCCAGGAAGTGGGAAAAGCCACGTTGCGAAGCTCATACGGGTACGTGATTCTGATTTTTTTTTTTTTTCCACGTTTTTAATGTACTATACAGGCCCATCTCAGTAAATTAGAATATATCAGTTAAAAGCCAATTTATTTCAGTAAATCAGTTTTAAAGTGAAAATCATGTTGTATAGATTTAATACACACAATTGAAATTTGAAGTGTTTATTTCAGTTAATTGTGATTATTGTGGCTTAAAGCTACTAATAACCCACAACTCTGATTTTTAGAAAATAAGAATATCACATAAGACCAATAGAGAAATGTTATGTTATGGCCCACTAAAGAAGCTGACAGTTTAGAGTGCTATATTATAGCATATTAGTGGAAGAAAAAATCTGATAGAAAAAAGTACACAAAGGGCATAACTGCAGCCTTGTTGATTGTGAAGCTTTTAACAATGTAGGGAAGATAAATGAGGCATAGACTGCATCGTGAGTCAGTGATTGAACAGCCCCTAGCTCATGTCCTTTATTGAGGACATGAGCTACAGATGTTGCATTCCTCGTGTTAAGCTGCTCCTGAACCAGAGACATCTGAAGCACCTCACCTTGACTAAAGAGAAAATGCAGTCCTTTTAAACCCTGCAGAGATTCTATGGTGTATTGTCAAGAGGAACATAAGAGACACCAGAACCAACAATGCAGACAAACTGAAGGCTGCCATTAAATCAACCTGGGGCTCCCTAACACCTCAGCAGAGCAAAAGGAACCCAAACTAGCAACTGAGTGCAGATGCTCTACAGCAGCAGTGCCCAAGTCTAGACCTCAAGAGCGACTATCCTGCAACTTTTAGATGCTGAATCAAATGACTGAATTCCCTCAGACATTCAGCTCAGCTGAGGCCTGATAACAAGCCATTCACTTTATTAAGGTGTGTTAGAGAAGGGATGCATCCAAACGTTGCTGGATAGTATCCTGGGCACCTCTGCTCTATGGTTCATGGACATACTTTTCAGTAGACTGTAATTTCTAGTTTAAAATTATCTTTTAAGCCTAATTT
This sequence comes from Anableps anableps, assembly GCA_014839685.1. NCBI lineage: Eukaryota > Metazoa > Chordata > Actinopteri > Cyprinodontiformes > Anablepidae > Anableps > Anableps anableps. The sequence goes on along the minus strand of CM026086.1, from coordinate 15,874,579 downwards.
TATATCATATTTTTTTCTGAGAAGCTTGACAGTCATTAATAAACACTTGAAATATTCATAATCAATTTAAATGTAACTCTTTTTTTGCTACATAAATATAAAACAGCTTTTTGACATTTTAATTAATAGAGATGAACTTTTAAAGTGGGAGGAAGAAAAGTATTGATTGACTAGTATTTACAAGAAACAAAGGTTACATCAAAGTTTTTTTGGTTACAAACAAATGTAGAAAAATTGTTGTAAATTTATTTAGGACAAGGAAGTTGAATGTGGCGGCGCACCTCCAAGAGTTCTTGTTCTGGATGATTACTTCATGACAGAGGTGGAGAAAGTTGAGAAAGACCCAGACACGGGGAAGAGAGTCAAAACTAAGGTTTGTCTGACACATATGAGATCAATGAAACATCTGTAATCTGATGGATATTGATAAATATAATCAGAATTGTTTTAGTTTAGCACAAGTAGTGAGATGCTCAACAACTTTCTTTTAGGTTCTTGAGTACGAGTATGAGCCAGAGATGGAGGATACCTACAGGAGCAGCATGCTGAAAACATTTAAGAAAACTCTGGATGATGGTTTCTTCCCCTTTATTATTTTGGACACCATTAATGACCGAGTGAAACATTTTGAGCAGTTCTGGAGCGCAGCCAAAACTAAAGGCTTTGAGGTGAGTTGTTTTTCCGTGAGTATATTCTCTAAAACAAAAGCTGTTTGGTTCCTGCTGAACAAATTCTGTGCTTCCTTATTTCCAGGTGTATGTCGCTGAAATCACGGCTGACACTCAAACATGTGCAAAGAGGAATGTCCATGGGCGCAAACTTAAGGATATAACGAAGGTTTAAATGATCACTTTTCTAATCTCAAATACAATGATAATTGTTTAAGATCATTTCTCATGTCATTCACAAAAAAATATATTCTGAATGAATGATTTTGCATACAGATGTCCAATAACTGGGAGTCATCTCCTCGCCATATGGTGCGCTTAGATGTGCGGTCCCTGCTTCAGGATGCTGCTATTGAGGAGGTAACTTGTTTTTTTGTTTTTTTTTTAATAGGTTTGTACTGCTGGGAGTTAAAACCCTTTTAACTTGTCAGCGACTGTCTGAGATAAACTTTGATATGCTTGAATTTTTAGGTTGAAATGGAGGACTTCAACCCTGAAGATGTACCCCAAGAAACCAAGAGGGAGGAGGAAGAAGAGAGCGATCTGGTAGGACAAAAAAGCTTCACATCATTTTTCATGTTAGCTTCTTCTGAACAAAATGTATTTAGAGTTTCTTCCCAAATTGATCTATAGTGTTGTATTAGTCCTAAATAAAAAAAATATATATCATTCACTTAGTATCATAGGGTAAATATTTATGTCTACGCCAAAATAGAATAAATCAATTGGACTAACAAAACATTGTAGTTTTAGGTGTTTGTATTATAGTTACCATCATCTTTTTATTAGTATTTAAATGTTTTCTAACAACATTTAAACATAATTTGTATCAAATAGCTTTTGCCTTTAGTGTAAGATTTTAGTGAATCACAGTAAAACATAAAACTAAACCATATTAAAAAGGTCTGCTTAATCTTACCATTATTTCTTTACAATATAAAATGTTCTAATTCATCCCAATACTACCTGCAATAAAAACTGTGCTTTAATGAAGCTTCACATCTGCTGTGGTGACCTGACACTGGTTGAACAAAAAAAAGACGAGCAAATTTGTTTATCTCGTGTGAAGAATATTTCCATATGTTTATACAACATTAGAATATATTATCTAAGTCATTTGTGAAATATGATAATCAGCTTAGCGCTGTTGTACTTTAAGCGCTTCATTGTCTGTTTGCTTAGTTTCCCTGCAGAGATCTCTTCGTGAAATGTCTGTTTAGAAGTTGATTGTTTTTTGTTGACTGAAATGCTAAAACATTTAGTTTTAAATGCTTATTGATCAGCAACATTTACAATCCAAGTAGTCATTTTTGGCCTCAGGCCATCTAAATAAAACTCCTTTACAGCCACAAATGAAGAATGATTTGTTTAAAAAAACAGAACGTATAATTTTTGATGAATATCTACTAAAGGAAATTTCCTTTTTGAAGAACCACTGTTTTATTTCTGCTATTAGGTTTTAAAATAGAGAAAAACATGTTTGCATTTTGTGGATACAATTTCTTCTATGAGATGTTGATTTTTCTGGGAAATGATTAACAAAAACAACTTTACAATCTCTGACAAGAAAAATATCTTTAAAAAAAAAAAAAAAACAATACCACTAGTACTTTTTGTCTCATTCTGTTGTAGAAGTTCAAAGCAATTATTCCATTAAAAATTTGGAAACTCCTTAAACCTGGATTTATTGTATCTATATTGAAAAATACATGTTTTTTTTTTTTTTTTTTTTTTTTTTTTTTTTTTTTTTTTAAATCATTTTTACCCAAAGCTATTAAGAACCACCTTGGAAGGTATAAAGAGCCTCTTGAGGCGCCGGAGCTGCAGGTTGCAGACCCCTGTTATAGAAAGTATAGTTTTAAATTGCCAGCATGAAGCTATAACTTCACCTGGGCAGCCTGAATACAGAATTTTCACAAGTGCTCACACTAACAACACTGCAAATTAGACTTGAAGGAAAAAGACTGATCTTTTTGTTATATTTATCATTTTTCTACAGAGATGTCTTCTTCATTGATGGGGGAAAAAAAACACATTTTAGCCATTTCTGGTCTGCAGAAACAGACTGTCATGGTCAGATTTCATGGAGGGTTAAAAAAACAAAAAGATGTTATGAGTTAATAATTATCAGCCAAATCAGAAACGGGCTTTCCTGATCATTTTTGAGATACAGAAAAACTTGTGGCTTTTGAATGCAGTTATGATTAGAAGCTGAATTAGTCTGATGCTTGAAAATAAATAAAACAAAAGTTAGTCATTTAAAACTGACCTTAACCTCTCGTAATAACTCTACGGATGGTGCATGTAGGTGCCTGTGTTATACAAATACTGATTTGACTGATCTGAGACTCAGTTTTCCATACACAATATGAAAACAATACTATAAATATTTTCTTCATATCTCCTAAGATAATGTATAATCTTTCTTTTTCCGTTTTAGTTTTTTGCAAAAATTCTGTACATTTCAGTAGACATACTTGTTCATTAAAACATTAAAATGATATTACCTGTTTTACCTTGAGCTGTGCCAAATGGAAGGATTGATTGTGAACTGGTTGCAATGTTTGACACTACCCTTTTTCCTAAATCTTAATATGTTTCATTCAGTGACTTTTATGACTTTTGTTTGTCCATAAAAGCTCCTTTATTGGGAATTTTTTAGAACACAGTACAGTTGTATGAAGCAAGGTTTTATAAAAAGAACTACTTCCCAACAATATGGTCAGTTGTTTTTGTTAAGACATTTTGTCATGCACTTCTGAGTGGACAAACACACTTGGTAGTGTACAGTGCTCTATTGCTCAGCCTCTATGGCTTGTTATGCTCCTATTTTCAAGCCTTACAGCTCATTAGCTGTTCAGACATTATACTTCCCATAGCAACCCCTCCCTGCCTTTTTAACACTGACTGAAGAAAATAGAATATTACATGGCCATGTTGTATTCAACAAAAGTTCAGTTTGTGGGACTTTCTAAGAATGTTTCAGGCTTTGTGTAATCAGGAAACTACCAACAAATGATTTTTGTGGATTTTTCTACTGCTTTCAAGTCTAAAAAAAATTGTCATAGAATGTTTAAAAATTTAAACTATGATGGGACAAAGCTGTGAAATCAAACACAAATCAGTGTGTTCGCTGATAAACTTGGCAATGTGATGCTTTGTGTGTGTTGACACCACCTGACCAGAGTCATATGATGCACCATAAGCATTTCATTGCCAGTGGTGTTTTTAGTCAATATCATAATCAGCTTTGTTGGTTACGATTGTGTGCACAAACAAGGAAATTAACTTTGGTTTTTTGTTTTTCAAGTGCTCACAATGTACAGACAAAGTATAAATATATACAATTTTGAGGAAATGAAAGATCAGAGGAACAGTAGATACATCTGTATGTTAAACCATTGCCTTGAAGAGGAAAGAAGGGGAGGTTGTGATCATGCAAATATGCTTAATTTGTTCCACAGCAGAGTTGCTGACTACTCTGGTTGTAAGGTGTTTGTTGTGTTCATCAGAGAGACAGCCTGGGGAGGGAAACTTTCTGTGACAGCTTGTTTTTTGCAAATAGCGCTCTGTAGTGCCAACCTGAAGGTAGAAGTCTAAACAGTTAATTGTCAGGATGTGTGGGGTCTGCAGAGATTTTAAGTGCCCATTTCCTGACCCTAGACCTGTCAAGTACAAGTCCTGGATGGAGGGAAGGTCAGCCCCAATGATCCTCTGCAGACCTAATTGTTGCTGTTTAGACCGTTCTTATGTTGTGGATGAGCCAACCCACACAGTGATGGATGAACACAGGACAGACTGAATAATGCCAGTGTAGAAGATGACCAGCAGCTTATGCAGCAGGTTGTACTTCCTGAATTGCTGTAGGAAATATCTTCTCTACTGGACCTTCTTCTGAACAGTGTCTGTGTGAGGAGCAGCTCAGGCCCAGAGTAAGGGTGGTTTCTGGGAACCACCATGGAATTGCAAATATGGAAAGATTTATGTAAGAAATTCAGAATGTTAAGCATTTGACAGAAGCATATTACTAACAACCACAATGAAAAGTAGATTTGTTTTCATGAATAAAAATTGAAGAACATAACTCAGCATAAAAACTTGTAGTGTTTCCTCAGTTTTAGAATATATTGTCGCAGAAATAAGGGAGATGATATTTCAGCAAGTATTTTATTCTAACACTATTTATTCATAACGTATAGGGGTTTTTTAGGTTTTTGTGGCACTAGTGACCTTTATATATAGTTGGCAGCCACCAGTAATGACATTGTATTTACTGCCTTTTCTATATAAACAGTTTATTTAAACAGTTATTAATACAGAAATAAACTAGGTAGATTTCACTACTATATAACCTATCATTGTGAAGTTAATTTATTTTCCAGTGGTTAAAAGTAGAATGGTTGGCCCTTGCAAAAAACAAACTGGTATGAGCACAAATTTACCTTATTTTATTTTCTTTAAAAATGTTCAATGTCTGTTGGAATTTGAAAAACACATTTTTATCTATATAGCCAAAGTCATAAGCAAGTTGAAGGCAGGCCAGTAAAGATGCAATGGGCTGCTTTCAATCTTTGCTTAGGACTTTTTTATAACCTTTGATTCTTTGCTGAACAGTTCGGGTTCGTTACATGGAATCAAATTAATTTTATTTTTTGTAACAAAAGAAAAAAAAGTCATATATTGATTGTGAAATAAAATTGCTTCTAAAAGTGTAATTGTAGATTGTGATTGTATGGCAGGTAGACAAACTCTTTATAAAGAAAAAATTGATTAAAGTTCTAGAAATTCTAAAGCCTCAAAATAAAACTTTTCCGTTTTCTCCAGTTGTGATTGAATAGAAATGTAGGTTTCAAATCAAACAAAATAAAAGCACATAAATATCAAAGAAACAATTTGAATTTAAATATAAAATTTAAGTACAAGCAAGTTGTACGTTGTACAACTTTCAGTAAGTAAACAGATTTGGTAAGAAGCTTCTCTACCAATGACAATGTGTGAATTACCAAGTATTAGCTGTCAGGTTTTTACACAGGGTATTTATTTTAACACAGATAAGGTACAATCAATGTACAACAAGGGCTCTTGCCGATTGAGAAATGGATTTTTGCAGTTTTCATACACTTCTGTTCATGTTTACTTTAATTGCCTTTTTAATATAAAATTATTGAATGATGGGAGGGCATCCCTGTTTTAATCACTTTGGATTGTTCTTTTTTTCCAAAAAACAAGGCATATTTGGAAAACGCAGCTAACAGATTCAAGATGGCGATCTGTAGGCTGTTGCTTTTTCAAATATAGTCCTGACAAGTTAAAAGTATATAAACTGCAGAAACAGTACAGCTTTAGTCTCTGTCTCTTTGTTTGTATTGAGCAGTATTTTCATTTATAACTTGGATCATTAAAAATGCAAAAGCTGTGGTTGTTGCTGTGTAAATTAGGATTACTTTGATCCCATGCCGCAGTAGAGCAAAAAATGTAAAGGGGGACTACTATCTTAAAGGGGCGCAACACAGAATCTTAAAAAAGTAATATATGATTCAGTTAACACCAGTATATGTGGACATACTGTTTTAATGGTATAATCTCAATGTATGTTAAATTTCTTCAGATGGTGAACAGAGCCATTCTGCTTTGGTCCAAATTTACTTAGGTACAAGCCAAAGAGAGATATAGCCAAACTTAAACTAAAATATTTGTACACTAATTAAATAGACATATCTCATGCCATTTCTGCATTTGCAGAAAGTCCAACATCAAGTTTACAGTGTGCATGTCTTCCACATGCCCCATCGGAAGGGTTCAGAAACTAAGGCTACATTTACACAGAGCAGGCAAATGTGACCCAAATCCAAATTTTTTGCCCATATGCGACTTTTTTATGGTAGTCTGAATGGCTATTTCTGCTCTTTTCATCCAAAAAGAATATTTGTTATGATGGCACTTCATGTTTTTTCATTTTATTTGTTAAACGTCTTTTGACTTCTTTACCCTTTTTTTTAACGTGTCCAGTCTGACATCTTGTGGAGCTAATTTTTGTCTAGCTTGATATGGCTTTTAACCAAACAGGACCAGAGACGGATCTCTTTGTTTTTACTTGAAAGATACTTTTAAAATCTTTGCCTAAAATGAACAAGCTGTTTTAAGTCACTTTTTCACTGCAGGTGGCATAAATCCCCAAGTGTGCGATAGGAGTTTTTATAATACTTTTGTTTCCATTGGGGTGAAATTAACCATAGCATCTATCATCTTATACCTTATCAATTTAATCTTAAGCATGATTTATACATTTCATTTGATGTTAACTGCACTCATAAAGAATAAAAGGAGGTTTCTTATATTTGAGGATTGATATGTTTTGAAAGAATCTACATGAAAATGTAATGACTTCATTTTAGGGTGTTTTTACACCCATAGTTCACTTACTGTAGTTTGAATCAATTAATCATTTAACTTGTAACTTTTTCCAGAGGTGAGACTTCTTTTTAAACAGAGAAAACTCCAAGCAAACCAAAACTTGTCACTATAAGCTACGCAAGAAGGTTCAGTCTGTTTAGATGGAGATGGGGTAAGAAAAGTTAAAGTTCCAATGATTAAAAACCATTCAAGTTTAAGTGATCTCTCTGTATCAGTCTGTCAGCATTCACTTGAAAAACTGCTTAGGACAAGGAGAAAGTGGCTTCTGAGCTGTATTATATCTCTTTCCACTAAGCAGTACAGCATGAGTTGGTTCAGTACGCTATGTTATGGTCTGCTGTATTCAAGAGAGCGTTTCCACCTCTAGGTGGACATTTTCTGGGTAGTCAGAGTTAAACCCATACACCTAACATGACGAAAACAAATGTGATGCACTGGTATGTCTTGTGCTAGTCGCAACTAGTGATGTTTTTATGTTCCCCAATCATTGGACTGTGTCGTGTGCGCCACCCTAATTGTGTCATAGTATTGTCCTATGGACCTACAACTGAAGAGGGCTCAGGAATGGTGTGGTACAAATTGGTTGTATGGGCCGCTTTTACAATGGAAACAGATAAAATAGTGTACTGAATTGACCCATGCCTTACCGCTCAGTGGAAATGAGGCATTAGTTGCTCACAGAGCCGGTTGGATCTCCACAGATATGAGGTTCCTTTATGACCATCTCTTTAACTTACAGACACGGGATAACACTGGTTCTCATTAAAATGGGATGGTGGTGGTCTCCTGTGCTCTGGGTTGAAATCTCTGGAGGTTCTTCACTTTGGACTAGGAGGCGGGTTATTAATGCAATAATGGCATCTTCAAAAAGTTACTTGAAAGATCTTAAAGTCGAGTGGAAAATATTTTTTAAAAAAGTGTCTCACAGACCTTTATTCAAAAATTAATAACTTGACATTTATCAAAGTTGCAATCCAAAAAGGGTGATCAGACTGGTCTACTCAGTCAGGTCTGGCTTCTTAAAAGATTTCTGCTAGTTTGGTTCGGAGGACCTGTCCTCCACTGGACTTTGCTCTTTCGCTTGGACCAGCTCAATCAAAGCATCAGAAGTGGATGTTTGGGAAACTTGGGGGAAAGACCATTTAATAACAGCCAATAAGTTAAAGGAAGTTTAGTACTTTTTATTTGAACTAAAACTGTCCGCTAAGCTTTATTCGCAGTATTTTATACATAACCATTTTACTGAAGTCTCTTTAATATTCAAAATTATGGCCTAATGATCAATCAGTATTGAACCTTACAATTATTGGTAAGGAATCATTTTAATTAGAATAAAATGAAAATGTTAACTTCAAGAGTCCGATGGAGCTGCAGATGGCTTCCATACAAATGGTCATAAATCCTTCTTCTTTTTTTTTTTTTTTTTTTTTAAGAAAACAAGAGCTTTAAGAGTTAACTTTGACTAATCTCTAAAATCCAGGTGGTAAACTTAAATAGGTAGGAGAGCAACGACTCTTTGCAAAAATGAAAGGTGAAATTCCAAAAGTTGGTACATAATACATGACATTATCCTGTTTTAAGCTTTTTTTTTTTTTTTTTTTTTTTTTTTTTTTTTGTTAGAAATATGTTTTAAAAAAGCAGGAAAAATGTATCAAAAGCTGTGTTTAGTTTTTGTTTCTTCTTGTGATCGTTCAGATTAGTTTTTATACTTAGTTTCAATATATTTTTCCCGGGAAGCTCAACCGCAGTGCACTAACACAATACTATGCATAGATACCTGCTCAAAGATGGCATATGTTGGTTATTTAGTACATTTTGTAATCCCTTTATTGATCTAACAAGAAAACCTACCTATTTACTCACTGTTCTGAACAGTTCCTTTATTTTCAGGCTTTTAAAACAGAGATGGAAAACGTATAATAATCCAACATAATCTGTCAAAAATATGTAACAGTTTAGGAATTCAATAAGGTTTTCGTTCAATCTTTAGTTGAAACAGTTTGTCAAATGTAAAGATTTTTTTATGCCGGATATTTTATGAAACATTTGAATATTGATAGCCATAATTTATCTTTTGTTTTTATCAACATTTCTGACTTGTCATTCTGTAATCTATTTTAATTCAATCCTTTGAAAAACTTTAGGCATCAAAGAACATGTTCAAATCATAAAACACTGAAATATCGGTTATAGCTAGATGCCGAAAACGTATTATTTGGCACATTGTGGCCTGACTGATCCTGTAACCTGTGCAGTAACCAGACATTTAATGATAAGCATGATGAGTGCAAATCTTTTGTAGGGCTTTTTTATAGCAGTAAGACTTCATCCTCAGCATAAGACAGAAGCATGTTGGTTAGTTGTAAAGATAATCAGTCTTTGAAGACTAAACTGAACTTTTGCTTCATCTTTTTTTCTTTGTGGAGAACATCCTTAATTTGTGAGGTCCGTCGTCATTTAGCTGATGAGGATCATTTTATCATATGAGTTACAATATTTATTAATTCGTCTGCATGCCAGCAGCAATGGTAGCAACATATTGTTTGTCTAACAATGCTGTATCATGCCAGTTTTGCTTGTTTGTCCTTTAACCTTTTATAAACTACTTTCCTCTCTTTTCAGCCAGTCCCCTCCCCTACTTTCTCCTCCCTCTTCCTATCCCTTTATCACCCAGACGTTTAACCATTGCAGTGTTTCTTTAATCTAGGGCTATATTCCAAAAAGCAAATGGGAGATGGACACATCAGAGGCCAAACTTGGTAGGTATTCAGTCTTTCAAATCTTTATTTCATCATGAAAACATCCTCCTCTGTAGTGTAGAGATTTCTTTACAGTACAGTCCATTTCCATCTCATAAATCATTTTTGTGTGTTTTGTAACTTGGGCTGGGCACTATAGAAGATTAAAGGTAGAATGGTGGTTTGTATTGGGGTGATTGTTTTTAGGATTTAAAAAAACCCAATAATATTGTCTCATTAAGAAATTACTGCAAACTATCGATCAAAGTATTTCAGGGCCATTTTGAAACATGTCCATCTTCCCTCAGATTTGTTTTGTTTTTTTAGTATTTAAGATCGTTACTATTCTTGCCAGGATTGTAAACTTCAAATTGACCCCAATGTCCGACTGTGTAATATAGACACAAATTGCAAAAAACCCAAGAGCTTCATCTGACTTTGTGTCAGAACATGTATTGAGCAAGTGTGTATGAGATTTAAATTCACACATGACAAATTATTTGTTCAATAGATATGTGCGCTTACATCAGTCTCACTGCAAGCTCAGGTTGGGGCACAAATATAACATTGAAGAGCTGAAGTCCAAATTTTGAGCAAAACTGCAGGAGAAGTGAGGATGTTAAAACAACCACATTCCCACAGGTGCAACGCCCATGGTTCACGTAACCTGGGAGTTTGGTGGCTCATTGTCAGAGCATTGGTAATGATTTTTGGACGGCTCAGGCCTTAACTTTCTGTATAATTTTTCCTTATCCCCTCGGTTTATAGGACTAGCCTAGCCTACTCACCTTGCTGTCTGGCTTCAGCACACATCATAGATGTCTCCAGGAATATGGATCACAGCCAATCAGGGGGTTCCCACCATTCACTATCTCTGATTGGTTTAGACTGTGATATGGGCTTAATGTGTGTACGCTATTGGCTGAACCAACGGGAGACTTTCCATGTCTAAGACTTTTTCTTTTTTTCTTTGAATGACTGCTCAAACTGGTCCAAGCTATTTTTTTTTTTTTTTTTTTTAAGCGCACTATTGACAGAGTAGTCACACGGTTGAATCCTATACTAAATCTCAGGCAAGGTGGTAGAAGGATAGTGATTTGGGCCTGTTTGCCTGGGCCAGTGCAGTATTTGAGTTCACCAAGAACTCCTGTGTTTACCAAAGTATTGTAGAGTCAAACTTGACTCTGCCTGGGACCTAAAGCTCAGCTGAAATTAGACCTAGACAGTAGCATGGCTGAATAGAAAATAATCCGGGTAGTAAAAGAACCCCCATTATGGACCAGACTTCAGTTCTACTTGGTGGAACCTGCTGTGCATAAACATACACATAAACCTCAATGAATTGAAGCAACACTGTAAAAAAAAAAAAATGGCCACAATTCCGCCACAAAAACATTAAAACTAATCATGATGCAGAAAATGCGTTCTATCAGCTATTGATGCCATAGGAGGTTCAACAAGTTAAAGGAACCCCCTCCCTCATGACTTACTGCACCAATCAAAAAATTCAGATTGACTGTTTTAACATTGCCCATCCCTGATTATGACTTTGCTGTGTTTTAATTAATGATGCAAAGTAAACGAGCAGAGAATCATCTTGTTGGTGATCACTGCTGTCAGATTGCTTTTTTGTAAACACTCTAAACGCTACTGAAGGTTTCTGTGTTGACTGTAAATAAAATGAGCTCAAAACAGGAGGATGACTTCTAAAGTTTGTCTGCAAAGCAAGAATGCCTTGAGTAGATAGAAGCTCGTGCTGAAGACTGTTTGTAAAGAGCATCACTAAAACAGAATTAGGGTGGGGGTTTTTTGTTTTTTTACTGGGAGGACAAGAGTGACCTGAGCAGTAATTTTCCTTTTAATAAAGACAAGTTGGATGGCCTGGTGAGCGGTGGAAAGAGGAAGCGTGACAGTGAACACTTGTCAGGTATAGAGGACTTCCTCCAGCTGCCAGACGACTATGCTACACGCACGTCTGCACCAGGAAAGAAAAGGGTAAAAGTGTTTGCTGTCATATGAAACTGTCGTTAGGAAAATTTAATTTAAATTGCCCAATGTCTATTTCATGCTCATAATGGGACACCTTGGTTGTCTTCTCTTATGTTAAGGTCCGATGGGCTGATCTTGAAGAGCAGAAGGATGCAGATCGAAAGCGTGCTATCGGTTTTGTAGTGGGTCAAACGGACTGGGAAAAAATAACAGATGAGAGCGGCCAGTTTGCACAAAGAGCTCTCAATCGTACAAAATATTTCTAAGATGATCTGATTGCTTATTTTGGTTTACAGAAAGGTACGTATAGTTTCTTTTGCCTTATTTTAATTATAACCTAAGTCATTTCAGGTTTTACTAATGGATGTTAGATGATGACTTATATATCCCAAAAATGTGCTAAGACTAGAAATCTTGATTCTATCATGACAAAATTTGTTTTTGGGCTTTTTTATGGAGTTAATTTGAAGTCTATGGGGTACTTATCCACAGTCAGTGTATTTTTTGCTGTGGGTTCCAGCAAATTCCCAATTTATAGACAGTTGAGTTGTCTTGAAAGCTTGCTTTGGATGGAACTGGACTATCAGTCTACTTTTACTGAAAAATTATAAGCTCTTTGACCATTAATCTTGGATACATACTAACCACAGTTTTTAATCAAACCAAACGCTTTTGGTTGATGAGGAGCAATTGTAATGTTAACTGTTAGACAGCTGTGAAAGTGTTGTGCATTAAATCAAACATTTTGAAACTTATTGACATGAAAGATCCTGTTATTGCATAAAATACATTAGTTTTAACTGTCATTTAATGTAAACAAATATGGCACTAAAGGACATTGTTTGCTTTCCACAGGTGCCCAGAATGTGAAGATGCTCCAGTTTTTTGGCAGTGAAACATTCATCAACACAATATTTCCAGCAGTTATCAGTAGTTTTTGTCAGTTCACTAATAATTATAAGGAACACGTTTTTCCCTGCTGGATGAGTTGTAGTTAATAATATGTGCTCATTCTGTTCAGGCATCGTTTACCTTTTACTCCTCTGTTTTATACGTAATGTACTGTATACCTGTAACACTGTTTCTGACTCAATGTGTTGTAGAGAAAAATAAAAGGTTCACAATATTATAAACTAGTAAGATTTGTCAGTGGGGTTTCATAATGGCACTTTGAGAAACGGCAGACTTTTTGTTCAGTTTATTGCTAATCTGTAATGAAAGTCTTATTCCTGTTTTGGCTTTGAAATCACCATCTTCACACTAAGATGACTATCAACTGCATCCATTTGTTTTGCTTCTCAAGTCCCTGTTACTGGGATTATTTTTGTAAATTGAACATGTAGATATTTTGTATACAAGCCAATCCAACATGAAAGTAGGTGTGTGAATAGAGTTGATGGTTCTAGTCCTGTTTCCTGTAATTGCCACCCCTAGATTTTGAGTCTCATTGGCTGTGCATCTCAAGGTGGTGGTTAAAATATTAAAGTGAAAAGGAGCTTTCAATGAGCTGTTGACTACTTAATTGTCATACAGTGCTGTGAAAAAGTGCCCCTGCCGTTTATATATTTCTTCTGTTTTTACTTTATGTCACACTTTCAAATCACACTAATTTTAATCAGCCGGTAATCTGAGTAAATAGTGTTTTTGAGTGTGATCTACCTGCCTAAACTCATGCCACATCATCTCAAATCAGTTATAACTCTGACTTTGATTAGGCCATTCCAAAACCATTTGGGGGTTTTTAAAGCTATTTAGACTGGATGATGTGATTTGGATCATTGTGCTGCTGCATTATCCAAGTGTGCTTGAGCTTAAGGTCACAAACTGACGACCAGACATTCTCACCACTGTTCATGTTTATTTTTTGTTTTGTTTTGTTTTTTTTCCATTTGTTGATGATTGACTTATGTCCCATAGCCACAGAAATCGCTTTGTAACCTGTTCCTGACTAATAGATGGCAATAACTTTGGTTATGTGTTCTTGAGTTTTTATTTAAAACTGGACATGTTGCATTGCTTTTTCAGACCTTTTTGCGTGCTTCATGTCATCAGATATGCAATTTAAGCAATTTGTTGATTCTTTATTTCAATAATTAGTTGTGTGTTTGGGGCAAAGGAATTTGACTCGGGTTGTAAATAATGGACAGTTCATGATTAAAGAAGGAGGCAATAACTTTCGCACAAAGGCCCAGGTTGGTTTGAAAAGCATTTTTCCCCCTTAAGAAATGAAATCATAATTTAAAAAGATATTTACAATTTCATTTATTGAGGGGAAAAATCTTGGGTTGGGTTATGTTCATCTCGTATGAAAACTTTAAAATGTAGGTGTGTCTAAGGCAAAATAAAGAAATCTGTAAGGGGGTAATTATCTTTCAAAGGCACTGTATAAATATGAGGTATATACAAATTTGCAGTGGTGAAATGTGGTGGTGTTTTAAAATTGACCTTTTTAAAAACGAAAGCACAATCGTAACGCAGATCATTGTGTTGACGTTCCATTACTGATTTGTTTTCTCATTTTAATGTTCTAAATTTGGGGGGAAGCATATCAGTTTTGTGCATTAGCTGGCACAATTGAGGGGCAAAGTTAATTGAAGTTTTTACATATCTTGAATTTTTATATGGGAAGTTTTATTACCAGCTTATTGTGATAATTGTAGTCATTGAGATCTTTATGTCCAATAAGCTTATGTTTTTACTGCCTGTGGAGAGATGGATATTATGCACTATATAGAAATGTCCTTTTGAACACATTTGCCTTCAGCCTCTGAAAAATTCTTTAAATGCTGTTAAGTTGATAAATCATGTTCTAAAAAAAATATGTGCTTACTCAAACATACCCAAATAACAGATTTCCAAACAAAACGGCAAACTCTTTGTTCTGTTCAGGTGTTTTAGGGGTCTGAAAAAAGGCAAGCTGGAAATCTTATGTCTCAGAATACATTATCTAACAGGTGCATCTCATTAAATTATATCATCAGGAAGTTAATTTACTTCTAGTTATTCAATTCAGAAATTGAAATTCCAGCTTTAATTTAATTCATGAAAGAAAGAAATGCTACACTATCTGCCCAAAAAAAAGTCACCAAACTAAGTAATTAGATACTAGCCTCCTACTTGATGAGCGATTGTCTCTCAGCTGTCACATGTTATATAACCCCAAATGATGCAGTGAGGAGCTTCTCATTTCTTAAACAACCATGTCGAACACATCCTGTGGTTGTGGAAAAATTGTACTGTTTAAGACTGGGCAAAGCATTGTCACGCATCAAGCAGAAAAAACATGGAGAAACTCCTGAAACTGGGTTAAGAACCATCCACTGCAGTAATAAAAATTGAAAGGAAAGCTGTGAGCCATTGTCTTTGAGGAAGAAATGTGAGCAGAAAAATATCCTGCATGATCATGATCAGCAATCACTGGTGACATCAAATCTAAGAAAAACAGTAGAACTCAGGGCTGTGTTTATTGAGGAAAGTAAGAGCATTTACACACGCACAATGTGAAGGAAAACTCATAGTACTGAGACTGAACAGCTGTGTAGCCATAAGAAAACCACTTATCAGGCTAACTGGAGAAAAACGCTTAAATTTGCAAGGGAACATAAAGATTGGATTCTGGAGCAATAGAAGGTCGTGGTCTGAGGAGTCCAGATTTACCCTCTTCCAGAGTGATTGGCATATTGAGACAGAGATGAAAAGATGCCTAGTGTCTAGGCATCATGCCTAGTGTCTACTGTACAAGCCTGTGGGGGCAGCTCTGTGATTTGGGGTTCCTTCACTTGGCCAGGTCTAGGTTTAACAAAATTATGAGCCTAAAGAATGAGATTAGCTGATTGCCTGACCAGGTTATTCCATCAATGGATTTTTTCTTCCTTGATGTCATCTGGAAATATACCTGTGCCAATGATTTATCAGGCTCAAATTGTGAAAGAGTGGTTTAGGGAACATGGAACGTCATTTTCACACATGGATCAGCCACCACAGAGTTCAGACTTTAACCCCATTGATAATCCCTAGAATATGCAGGAAAAGGCTTTGAGCAGTAGTCAGACTCTGCCATCAACAGTACAAGATGTTGGTGAAAAGATAATGCAACACTGGATGGAAATAAGTCTTGTGACGCTGCAGGAGCTTATCAAAGCAATGCCACAATGAATCTGTGTTTTAAAGAAATCTAAAGATGGTCCAACAAAATACTGTTGTGTGACCTTTTTGTGGTGCCAACTTTTTTTTGGTCAGGCAATGTATAGTTCAGTGTTTGGGGGGTTTTTTTTAGTTAATGTTGATATTTTTAGCATACAATTAATAGAACCAAAATTCAGTTGATCTCCTGGTCATTAAACCAGGTATTTGTATTTTTAGCGGTGTGAGCAGATGTCAAGTCCTGCTGGAAGGTAAAATCACCATCTTCATAAGGCTTCTTGACAGATGGGCATGAAGTTCCCTCAAATTTTCTGTTGGATGACTTCTCTGACTTTGGCCCAACACTAGCAGATTACATGACTCCCAAAATTATCATAGACTGTGGAAACTTAACACTGGACCTGAAGCAGCTTGAATTATGTGCCTCTTCCTCTAGTCTCTGGGACCTTGATTTCCAAATGAATGTAAATTTTAATTCTGTCTGGAAGGAAGACTTTAGACCACTGAACAACAGTCCACCATTTTTTCTCCTTAGCCCAGGTAAGACTCTTCTGTTGTTGTCTGTGTTTCAGGAGTGGCTTAACACAAAGCCTGCAATAGTCGTAGATCATTATTTTGATATATGTGTGTGGTGGCACTTGAAGAACCAACTCTGGACTCTACGTGTGTGTCTACATCTTGTGAATGTCCTCCAAACTCTTGAAATGGCCTTTGTTACACAGTCCTCTAAAGACTACAGTTACCCCTGTTGCTTGTGCACTTTTTTTCCTACCACACTTTCAATCTGCTCAAATTTCCATTAATTTCCTTGGATAAAGGACTCTGTGAGCAACCAACTTCTGTAGCACTGACCTTTTCTGACTAAGTCTGACTGTATGCTTGATGACTGTCAAGTCAGCAGTCACATTGGGGTTACAGCATTTCTTTTGGTGAAATGATGAACTCCAACTTGAATTTTTTTTTGGGAATACCGGAATTTATTGAGATATGTGATTTTACCATCTGTTATATCTACTGGTTTGACAGAAAACTGAAGAGAGCTCAGGTTATTTAGTGCTTCATAGAAGGGATGTAACAAGAAGGCCCCACTTGCTTTCAGCATAGGTAGCTACAGCTTTTACTGTATGCAGTTTATTAACATGTATTGGAAAAAGAGACACTGGTATTATCAACATTTTTCTTTTCCATGTTTAAACTCTTTGAAGACTGAAGGAAACCCAGGGTTTGAATTTTCCTACTCTGGATTTTAATCTGGATTGTCATTGCTCTGCCTGGAATCCCTGAAGCGAAGGCAGGGGTTGCCAAACCAAGGACAAAGAGTATCTCTCCTCATGAAGACATTTTTCCTGAGTTCTGACAAAACGAATCAAAAATGATGAACCTGTGGTAAGTATGGAAAGTAATTGTGCAAGATTTAACAATGTAAAACAATTTGTGTACTGATTGAATAGGTTTTGAAATTTTATATCTTCATCTAAATAAAATGTACTTTCAATGTTCTATAAAATATTTTGCTCTCCGGTGTGGACCTTGTTTTGTGTTCATTCTGAAAAAGTGCTTCAGAAATATGTTGGGGGTTTTTCTACGACCTAAAGACATTCACCACTAACATGTTAAAACAGATTAAATAATTCCTTTCAATACTGCAAACATTTAAGATCACTCACTGATGTAACTTCAACAGCTTTTTTTGAGTTGTAAAAAGTTGAAGCTACATTCTCAATCATTACCTCAAGCATGGCTAAAGATGTTCTTACATCCACATTACTTACCATGCATATGTTTGCCTTTTTTTTCTTTCTTTCTTTTTTTTTTTTTTTTTAAACATTTAAAACAAAATTATTCAGTAAGTCCACGTTGTGGCACAAGACGTCTCCTGGCTGGTTTTTATCCGAAGCAGTTACTTTTAAATTCAGGTGGAACGTCACTGTCCAGTTTGCAGATCACCTTGTAGATTGTCTTCTTCCAGGATGGATCACGATCTTTGCCCATTGAAATTGCAATGTAAAACTCTCTCAGTGTAATCTCAGCCACTTCAAAGAATCTGTCAGGAACCTGAGAATACATGTGAGAAACATTTGAGTCGAACAATTTGGTGGTTTTAGAAAACAAAGTAAACAAGCATTATGTTCTTAGGCGTAATCTGGTCTTTTACATCAAGGGTAAGTAACAATCAAGACTTACTGAAGTGATATAGAACAAACCAGCTGAAATGAACAAATCTTAAAGGCTACTGAACTCCGTTTCACGCAACAATCTGTTTATTTGTGAAATGCACTTTTATTTGTTTTTCTTAAATAACATGTTGAAATTTAAATAATAAGAATAATTTCCTTGGCATCATGCAAAGTGAATCTAGTAAAAAAAAAAAAAAATTGAACCTCAGCCCTAGAAATTAATAAAGGAATAGATCCAAGTTATTTTCTATACAGTTTTAAAAGATGCTGCAAAATAAGACGTAATAGCTTAATCAAAAACTCTACAAAATGAATTTGTGCTTTTATGTTTATTTTATTTCTTCAAATCCTAATTGATCATGCAAACATAAAAACCTCATCATCCAATACCCACAGCTGAACATCATTGAGTTGTGGAAGATTTTGTTTGTGGCTTTTTTTTTCTCCCAAAATGATTTTAGTTTTGTGTGTCTGTGTGAAATATCTGCTGAATTTTTCTTCTCTTAACTCCGAAGTTGGTTGTGCATCAAAGTTTTGCATAAACAGCTTGTTAATAGTACAAGGTCTCTGTTACGCTGATGTATTAATTAATAATGCTGTTTGAAGTATTTGTTTTGCTTGTACCTGCCAGGTTTGCACATAAGCAGATGCTTCTGATACTTGCGCACAATCTAAATTTTCATTTTGTCAAATTTGTTCCTTGTCTGTTGATGTATGAGATATATGCTATGATACAGGGGGTGTCCAAACTGCGGCCCGAGGGCCATTTTCTGCATTTTTTTTTTTTTTTTATTATTTTTTTTAATTAGACCTACGTTTGCACTGACGTATCAGAATCTTCAAATGAAAAATGTTAGGAACATTTGGCTAAATAAGGCAAATGTTACTGTCTGTAATAAACAAGGAAATAAACAGTGAGGTCTCCCAAATACATAAACTGTATGCATTTCTAAAATAAGCTACAAAACCCTGGTTTTTTTTGGACCCACAGTGAGTTACAAATTTCCTTCTTTTTTTTTTTCTTTTTTTTTTTTTTTTTTTAAAGGACCTTTTTTTTTTTTTTTTCTAACATGTTGGATTTGTAGTTAAATGTGGAGCAGCTAAACAAGAATAAAATTTGGGGGGATTTTAATTTTTTTTTTTTTTTTTTTTTTTTTTTTTTGGATGGGGGGGGGCTGAATTGGGACCTCGAACACCTTTAACTTGAGGATTTTGAGCCATGTGCCAAAACGTTTGGGCACCACTGCTTTAATATTTTTACAAAAGTCTACTAATCTGCATCATGCAAATTCACAAGGCCAGCAATTAGGTCAGATAAGGCTCTTTAATTTTCTAAAGGTAGTAGTGTTAATATTGACTATATTCATTGCCTTACATATTTGTAGCTTGTTTACACATGCTTCCTAGTTGAATAGCAGAAATATAAGTACTCTGAAATATTGATTTTTCACAAAATACTTCTATAACTTCACATTCCGGAGAGTTTTTCAGTGTAAAACTGTCTTAGTTGGATGCTCATTATTCTGTAATTGTTTACTCCCTAGCCTCATTTCTTAAGTTGCTAAAATATTTTCAAAGCTGTGCTGTATTATCACTAGATATATTTAAAGGCAAGTGAAAGGTGTGCTCATCAAAGCCATGCACCAAATAGGAAAATATATATTTATTTTCTCTTTTTCCAAATTGAATTTAAACAGTTTTTTCTCTTTTTCTGTCTGCATGAACAAGTTCTGGAGATTACATAAAAGTAAACCCAATGTAAAAGTACACTAATGTCCTGTTTTCCCAACTATCAGGATATTTGGGTATAAGACATCAGAATCATGGCCAACTGAAATATCTAGGATGATCTATTTGAAACTGATAGTTACAGCAGTGCCAAAACAAAAGCAGAAAGTGGACATTTGCTGTTTTAAACCATCTTTGATCCTCTCCTCTCATCAGTAGACTAAAATATGCTGACCACAATGACTTCAACTCCAGAAAGTTGGGGAAAAAAAGCTTGTAAAACCTCTCAGGCATCTTTCTGTTCAACACAATTTACCAACATGAACTTGGAAGCAACTAAACCATATTAGCCAACACAGTGAGCGCTCATATTAACTGGACAACTGACTCGTTTGGACAAAATTTAGTGGCAATAGTAAAGGAGTCTGGCACAGTGAGCAGACTGCTCTCCTTTTGATGACAGATGAAATGTATGATTGCACCATAATGCATTACTAAAATTTTTTGAAAGAAATTAAACATTTTCTCCATTATGTCGATGCGCCCCACGAATTTTCCAAATCAGGAAAACAAGTTATGACCCAAACTAATATCCCATTGTTTATTGTCATGTCCTTCCAGAAGGGATTGGGTGTCTCCTACATGTTTAGTGTAAGAAAATGTCACTGTACACAGCTGATTCTGGTCTGATTTCCAGATTTGCCTCTAAAGTAAAGGCCAATTTCACTGTTTTTGACAATATTTGATCACCTCTAGTTTAAAAATATAAAAGATCAAATCTCACATGGACCATTCTTCAATGTACAGATTTATTAAAACATGTTTTAATCTAATTAGTTTAACAAAGTCATTAGAGTGAATAAAAATATGGTAAATGTTATCAAGTTAATTTGATAGTTTACAGCTAACCTTTTTTTTTTTTTTTTTTTTTTTTTTTTTTTTTAAAAGAGTTCATCAGGGCAGCAGGTGTCTGTTTAATTGTGTGTAGAGGCGGGGCTTGCCCAAGTCACCATACATGTTAGAATCGGCACTGTTTACAGGTCATAACCTCTTTAAAGAACTTCGCTTTAAAACAATTGCTCCTCTTTACAGACAGCATGCAGAGTTTTGTGCATGTCGTAGCATAAGCAAGATATAATCCATTCCTCAATACCAATATATCAGACATCTGATAAATCCTGAAAATCTACACTGCAAAAGAATTTATATAGTTACTAATTATTTTCTTTTTATCATTTTTATTTTTTTTTTAATCTCTATAATTAGGACTGTGATGAATCTCAGAGGAAAAATGCAAAATATCTATGAACTCAATGTGATAACCTTGTGCCATAACAGTTATAAGATGTTAAAATATTTGGATTACGAGACATTTTTTGTCAAATTGTCACTGGGATCAGATTTGACTTTTTCTGTTTGGTAAACATGTTAAAACTTCACATGTAAGCATTCTGTGGACAGAATAAATACCCAAACTAATTGATGCAACTTATCATGATCAGGTTATACATTAACAGGTATACATTAAATGGCCAGGTCTACCTGGCCATTTAATACAGTATAAAACCCTCTGATAACAACCCTTATAATGACTTCTTTGTAAAACAATTATTAAATTGATAGATGCCAATTTCTAGGTGTTTCTGTTTTTTTTTTTTTTTTTTTTTTCCTGATGCATGTATTTTTCCAGTATGTTTAAAATATTGTGTAATTTACCAAATAAACTCTTCATACAAAATTTTTTAACAGGTTAGTTTCTTTAATTTTCAGGAAACTAATAATGCAGGAAATTTACAAAGACAAACATTTTTCTTCTTTTGTTTTTTTTAGAACTATTACTAATTTCCCTGGGCTTTAAGGGTCATAGGTTTCTCCTCACCTGGAAGTCGTTGGCTTTGTTGTAGTGCATGTTGAGAGCTCTGAAAAGTTCTGATTCTCTGCTTACAGTCAGATCCCTCACGTCGACCACCCCCTCCAGGAGAGCATTCCGGGCAAACTTCTCCATCTGGATGTAGTAAAACTCCCGGAAGTTGCTGAACCATTTGATGAGCTGGGAGGTGATGCAGCGCGTGAACTGTGGATGATACGCACCAGGTAAGTAAGATGGTGAAATATGACCTTGTGGAACTGGAAACTTGGACGTGAACATGTTTGATGGTGCATATAAAATGTAAAAGAAATAAAAGTTATGCAACTATTTTACCATGCTGTTGTGTTTTTTTTTTTTTTTTTTTTTTTTTTTTTTTTATTAATCCAGAATATTTTGTAATTTATACATGTAAAGGTTTATACTAAGATTTGAAAAATATGTTTAAAATGAACCCAGAAAATTATAGATCTGACGCTTTAAGTAAAATGTCAAGTTTCTGTTTGGGTTTGCAAGTTTTCTACAACTTTCTTCTAGAGACTATAAGGTTTTCTCACCTGCAACATCATGGAAGCACAATCCTCAGCACCACTGAGCTCGGATAGCGAGTGTAGAAGAACATGAGCTTTGCTTTCTTTCAGGTGGTTCGTTGTCAGACATTCCTGAAATACATCAGTGTTAAGGAAGAAATCCACAGATCTAAATCAAAATGAAGCCACTTCATTATAATACATTATAGCAACCTTTACAGTTGTTACGGCCGAAGAGACGTGCAGTTTTCTTTAGACTGTAAAATCATAAGGAACATTTAGAAATGTAAGCTGTCAAGACAGCCTTGAAAGGTTTAAATGACTCAGGAGCTCCTGAAGGATACGTTCAACAAGTACAGGTTATTTTTCTCCAAACTGTCTGGTTCTAACTTCACATGTGGGTGATGCATGGTTTCCAGAATCATCTGATCCACTGGCACGGCATGTGTGAGAGGGCTCCTCACAGATCTGGAGGTGACCTTCGATTTCACTTTCACCAAATTCCAATACGTGTCCAACCTTGGCTCGCCACCCTCAGAGCATCCGTCCTGATGGAAACATCTAAAAGCATGCCGTTGATGGTGTGTGGCGTTATTTTGCTCTGATGCTCGTTCAGGCTCAGGGTTGAAGAAGATGGGAGATTTGGGGATAAGGGGAGCTGCTGATGTAGACTGGAGGATGAGGTTTTGCGGTTGATCCAGTTCAGGCTTTTGGACTACCAGAGACAGAGCTTCTGTTTGGACATCTGGAAGCTGAACTCCTCCAGTCCCACATCTTAATTTATTCTCCATGCAAACTGCCGACTGAGGAGGGAGAGCAGTTTCTGAATTCTCCATCTCGGTTGGGCTCTGTATAAGTGGCATGCTTTTGAATATGGAGTCCACGCTCCTGCTCACAGCTTGGGTCAGCTCGTACTTCAAAATATCTGCCATCAGCTTTACCCGATCCGGTTTGGAGTTGTAGTGGCCTAGTTTCACCTTCTTCCATTCTTGATGGTTTTTACCTGGACTGTTTTCAGATTCACAGCAGGATTTAGAAAGTACCTCATCTGTAGATGCTTCAGACGAAACGGTCCATCTGGGAAGCTTCTCATCTTTACAGATGGGATTGAACCTCATCTCTCGGAGGTGCAGATGGCTTTCACTCAGGCTTTCAGTTCCACTTGTTTCCATGTGTTTCTGATGTAAAGCTGACACTTCAACCCCTTCCTCTTCTTCCTGCATACAGCCAGTGTCCTCATGCTGATTTGGCATCACATCTGTGCAGGTTATACCTTTGATGATGTTTTCAACTCTGGCACGCTTGGCTTGATGGCCACTGTAGAGACTCCAGTCGTGATGACCATAAGAAGCAGAAGACAAGGGTGTTCTTGTGCTCCTTCTGGACGGATTATACTCCATTGGACTGGAACGCGACAAACCTGAAGCTGTGTTTTCGATCCTATGAATCAGTCCGTTAATGTTCTTGTTGTCCTTGTACGAGGTGTAAAAACCACCCAACCCACCTAGATTTGATGACGGTGGGTCAGGATGATTCGAGGGGAGATGCTCTGCAGTGCAGCCGGCCAGGCAGATGTCACTGGAAGAATACATACCTTTGCTCCAAAGACTCATGCTTGAAAGAAATAAAAAAAGAGTGGAAAATACAATAATCAACAGTGTGATGCTTAATAATGAATAATGAATACAAGTATTTGTATTAGTGCAATCACTGAGCCAGAGCACTAATAAAGAACTGATAGCCTACCTGAGAGGTGCGGTAAGAAACCAGAGAGGGTTTGAAGCTTGCAGGAGGATGGGACAATTATTTATTTGTGATGAACCTGCTGAAAGCCCCTCAAAGAGCAGGAGGTGTGGTCTAATACGTCAACTCCTCCCACCCTCGCGTGTCACACAAATAGACCCAAGTCGAAAAACCATCCTTGTGTTAAATAATTAAATTTTTACTCATTATATGCATCTTTTTGTGTGCTGATTTATTACATTAAAACCACAAACTTCAGTATATACTTTTTAACATATTTCGGTGTCTGTAAAAGACACAAAGTGGTGCAAAGGTATCAAACATTGAAAAGGATACATGGTTTTCCTGTTTTATTTTGGTATGCATTTATGTTTAGTTCCCTTTACTCTGACACTCCTAAATAAAATCCATCAAAAACTACCTGCAGAAAGTCAGAAAATTGGTAAAAGGAGTCTATCTGTGCGATATAATCTCAGTATTTATATAGCTCTTCTGTAAAGACAGAAGTTCGTAATCATTGAAGGAAGCAAGAAATATACCCCTGGAACCCTGGAGGAGTTGTAGTATTCTACAGCTTGGGTGGAAAAATCTGTTGACAGATGAGTAATGTACTTTACTAGTGTGGCTTTCATGGACGAGTGGGAAAAGAATTTTTAGCTGAAAGAAAGTTATAAGAAAAAATTGGGCGGGGGGGTTTAAAGGACTACGTGAAAGAAACTTCTCTGGTGAAATGAAACCAAACTAATTTACGCTTAACTTAAATTTTATGAACTACATGTAAATTGCTATGTGAAGGAGAAAAGTAACATTGTACTTTACCCTAAACACACAAACACAGTGGTGAAACATAGGGATAGCAGTATCATGCTGTGGGGATGCTTTATCAGGGACAGGAAATCTGGTCAGTGTTGATGTGAAGATGACTGGAGCTAAATACTAAGTGATTATGAAAAAACATCTGTTAGACTGTAAAAGACTTGAGGCTTTGGTGGCGGTTCACCTTCTAGCAGGACTGCAACACTAAACATATAGCTAGATCTACAGTAGATAAATCAAAGCACCTAAATCAAATTGTTAGGGCCAGTGAACTGTATAAACCGATATTGTTTTTTTAATCTACTTCCAAATGCAACAAGATATTTTAATCATTTTCTGCCAGAGGCAACTAAGCTTTATATATATATATATATATATATATATATATATATATATATATATATATATATATATATATATATATATATATATATATATAATTGTGGTGTTCCACAAGGCCCAATGTTTGGACTACTGTTTGTTTGTTTGTTTGTTTGTTTTGGGAGGCGGGGGGTAGCAGAATTCGTCATCCATCAACCCATTCATTCATTCCTTTCCCAAGCATCCTCCCTCCATTCTTCCCTTGGCGTTTTTTCAGGTTCAATAGTTGAAGCCGAAACAATGTAGGAATGGTTGCCATAAAGTCATAACCGGAGGATAAAAAGGCAGGAACAGGAACCCCGATCTCAGGATTAAAAAAAACTGTTTTCCAGCTGCAGTGGGGTGTGATTGATATCTACTCCGGCACCGCCAGCTCTGTGCAGCAGTCCCACCACTCCGGGGCGAGCTGCGGTGGTTCCTCCCAATGAGAGCGCCGCTGTGTTGCCGGGGCGTGAGGGACAGCTCGCTTCCTTGTCCCTGTTTGCTCCAGCTTCCATAAACACGGTAATAAAGGTGTTCTCCTGGTCTCCTGCAACCGAGATGCTGTCACGGTCCCCGTGTGTTTACCGCACGCTGAGTCGGTCCCTGGCAGCGGCGAGCCAGGTAAGTAGAGAGGAAGCGCAAGACGAGCTAAACGTTTAACGTGACATAAAGAGTGCATATTAAATTCTTAGTGATCATGTCTGTCAGATGTTTTAAGGTCTCAATACATCTTCAATGTTCAGATCCTATTTTATTGAAAAACACTGAACAATACCTGTAAAGCAATACAAACTTGTTTTAGCTGCGCTTGGGGTAGTGTTCTATTGAGTCAACCAAACTTAAAAAAGCAGTTTCTTTTGTCTTTCATTTTTCACATTTTAAAAACAAGCATAACTTTACACAACAAGTTAGACTACAGATCTGTTTTGAGCCTCTGATCAAAAATAAAGTGGACAGCAGTATTTTGCTTTTACAAGATCACAAGGTGTGAGGTCAGATGAGGACAAACTACCAAAGCAACTTAAACCACCAATAAAGTGTCCTGAGTTTTAGGTTTCCTTTTAGTTCAAAAAGAAAATGTCCAAATGCAGCAGCTTTGTGGCTTTTTAAATGTAATGTGGATAAGATCGTTTTCACATGTAAGTATTGTCCAATCGATTGGTGCACCCCTTATATCAACAGAAGACCGTTTTCAGAAATACTGGAGAGTCTAGATTGCTTGTAAATAAAATAAAGAAGATAAATAGATTTGACTAAGATGATTATTACTCTTAAAGACCAATAAAAACAGTTTAAAATCTAAAACAACAACGCTACAAGGCTGAAACTTGGACACTTCTGCTTAACCCAAGATAAGCAAAAGTATGTTTAATAAGTCAAGGTGCAGCTTTTAAACCTTAGCACACTATCAAGTGTCAAGCATAGTGATAGGAGCATCATCCTGTGGGGCTGTTTTGCTACAGGTACTACTGATGAATTGCACAAAGTGGATGGAATAATAAGGAAGGAAGATGACTTTCACATTCTTTAACGAGGTCTCAAATCAGCAGCTCGATGGTTGAAACCATGTCTGTGTCAGAAAACCAACCAGTTGAAAAGGAACCACGAAATGTTAAAGTGAGCAGCCATTTATTAAAGTTATGGCAAAAGGTTGTTCATGGCTACAGAAAGCACCGCAGTCACAGAGCAACAAAAACAACAACACAGCGAGAGACTTCAATGTTATCTGTGGGATGTATACAAGTAAAATAGATGCAGATAATAAGATTCACTTGCTGCTGATAAAACCACAGGATTGCATTTAGGCAGCATAAAAAGCCATTGTAGAATATATTTTTGAGTGTAAAACTTGTTGGGATAATTAAAACACAATGGTAACGCTATAGCCTCTCAGCTTTTGGCAAAATTAACTGAAAACTGGTCAAACTTAATAGCTGCATGTCTGTGCACGAACTGGCGAAGTATGTTTGGTTCCACTTTGACTGACTCCACCCTCCCCAGGCATCCCACATCAATAGCTTTTAACATGAGAGGCTGCCAAGCCCTGAAAACACACACACACGTATGACTAATGTGCACTGTATGTCATACAGCAGTGGTGGAGCTTATAACATTCCATTTCCTCCCCACTGGAAACTGAAGTGATTTAACTGGTTGTCAAAGCTTTAAAAGTGTGTGAGTTTTGCATTTGAAGAGAAGTAAATGATTCTTTATTATGTTTATGAAAAAAAATGTCAAGGTGTGATTTGATTCAGAAAGAACAGTTTGACAGAGGCAAAGTTACAAAAGTTACAGACTCACTGAGTGCACTGTGTTTGCTCTGTTGGACAGGCCAAGAATATAGCAATAGTTTAAAAAAAAAACTAATTAGCTCACTGGTCACTAGTTTATTTAATTTGCAGGTTTGAATGGATCATAACTTTGTGAAATAGACTTTTATAACTGTTCATTTTATAGGTTTGGGAGCAATTAAGAAATGTGTAGGCAGCCTAAAATAGTCTGCAGGTTAAATAAACTTTAAGTAGATTAATTCCAAATGTACAGCTTGACATGAAATTAAAGATTTTAAAAATTAGACAAGACTCACTTCACATGGCACCCTGCACAAATATTTGCACCCGAAGTAAAGATGTAACAAAATAAAAGCCTGGAAAAAATTTAAATGAAATTTTGGAGTGATCAGCGTGTTAATAATAATAATAATAATAATAATAATAATAATTAAACTTCCTGTTTTCTTTGCGTTTAAATATTACCAACCTCTCTTCAAAATGGGAAAGACAAGAGAACATACCATGTACGTCAGGTAATGGCTATAAGTCAAGCACTACTTGCCTAAATTTGCCCATATCTACAGTCAGATCAAAATTTCAAAAGTTTAAAACATCCAAACCTAACATTTACCTTGGTTCCTATGCAGTTTGGAAAAATATTTTCCAGCTATTGATAAGCAAAAAAAAAAAAAGTTGTTCTCTGTCCTATTGTCTAAAAGTATCTATTCATGTATCTATCTGTTCATGCAACCATCTACATTTTTTAAATCATCCATCCATCCATAACCTACCATTCTTCATTTCTTCTGTTCTTTCAGACTGTGGCTTTTGTCACTGTAAAAATATATACCACAAATTCATAGTTGAGTTTGGTGTTCATACTTTAAAAAAATACTTAAAAATGACTGAAAACTTGGAAAATTTGTATGAGAGAAAAGTAAAGAAATTGAAAAAAATGTGTAGTAATCCTGATTTAGACTGTTTGTATATTGGCATTAATTATGGAGAAAGCAAATAACTATGGAGGGAATTATTACAATAAATTGAATCTAATACTCTTGTTATCCTTTTTAAGGTTTATAATTTGGGGATTCAACAAAGTTTATCGGGTAAGATTATTTCTAACTGGATTTTAGGACCACAACTCTATGAAAAAGTCCGTAATGCTGCTTCTATTCATGGTTGAAAAATTTTGCATTCCTTGATTTTGTCTTTCCTTTAATTACTTTAAGGTCACTCACTCTGCAGCCAATTCATTTACAGGAAATCTCAGCTGTAAGTTCTCTGATCATTTTTGTTTTTTTGAGTTTCAGCATTTTTCTTACCATCATAAATTTCATCAGTGACCTATTAAAGTAAAATAGCCATTTCAGACATTTATAGTGTTAACACCCTAAAAAAAACAATATTAGCAAATCAGTTCATAGTTAAAATAAGTGCATTGTTAAAAAGTTTTATATTTTGTTGAAAATTGTTTTTGTTAATTTTGTCCCACAATCTTCTTTTCTTTAGGTGTGGATTTCTGGCCCCATCAAATGCATATCTCTGCAGATATTTCAGGACATCTGCTATTCACAGTGTGTAAAAGTCTCAGTATCTTGTTTAAAACTGACTCTACTTGCTGCTTTTTCCAACACAGCAACTCTGAATTTGTATTTTTATGGTCTTTCTTGTACAGACGATGAGTTGATCACAGTCAACACTCCTGCATTTGCTGAGTCAGTCACAGAGGGTGATGTAAGGTGGGAAAAAGGTTAGTAGTTATCAGCTTAAATAAAATATTCTAAAAAAATGTTGGGTTTTTTGTCTGCATATAAACAGCTGCTCAATTTCTTTTGTTATTTTTCAAGCCGTCGGTGACACGGTAGCAGAAGATGAAGTGGTGTGTGAAGTCGAGACTGACAAGGTTTGATATAGAAAATTAAGCTAAAATATATTTTTTCCTGTTTATTTTGTTTAACATATGTTGTATATGTTATGTAACTGTTAATCCAATTAAAACTTATTTCCTCTGCTCCTCCAGACATCAGTTCAAGTCCCCACTCCTGTAGCTGGTGTGATTGAGGAGTTGCTGATCCCTGATGGAGGGAGGGTGGAACCAGGAACTCCCCTGTTCAAACTACGGAAAGGAGGTCTGATTATTTTAATAATGTTAGGAGGTTTTACAACATGAACCAAACAACTAATATAGTTTTGTTTTATAACATACTAACTGATACACTGGTTGGGATTGTCTTGTAATCTCTTATGAGGTTTAGATGTGTCTTGACATATTGTGGCTATTATGTGTCGTTTGGTAATTATAAATTTGAGCGAACAGCAATCACATATGGGGTTCCTACAGGCTCCATTCTCAGACCACTGTTGGTCAATGTCTATGTGCTCCACTTAGTTCAGATTATGTAGTATTACAACATGTTTTACTTTATGCTGATGGCATACAACTTTATATCTTTATGTTTGCACATGAAAACTTAAAGTCACTTAAAGTGACTGACGATGATATAATTGAGTGGACCAGACATTTTTTTTTTCCTATAAGTTCACTTCAGATAAAACAGTCATCATTGTTTTGGGTCCCAAAAGCGTAAGGTTGGAGATCATGAATCACCCAGACTAAATGAGACTTAAAACCTACACAGCATGTCAGAAACCTAAAATCCAATTCAAACTCGGCCTACTATCACCATGAAAATGATGGCCAGAATAAAGAGTTTCTTATCAAAACTGGAAAGATGGAAAATTAAGCATGACTTTATTTTCTGTAGGTTAGATTATTACAACAGTGGCTGTGCTGGTCTCTGCAAAAAATCAGTCATGCAGCTACAGCTTATGCAAAACACTGGATGTCTACTAAACATGGTTTAGTAAATCAAAACCTACTCTTGATGGACATTAAAAATAAATGAGTGGCCCTTTTTATATTTTTATATTTTAAGTTTTTAAATCACTTTTTTGCTTAAAAATATCCTAAATTGATTAAAATGTTCAACTAATACCTGCTTACTGTGCCTTCGACACTGTTACGTGGTAAATGTGCAAAATGTTTTTAATAGATTCATCTTTTACTATTCATTATTTATTTAGTGCAGCATATTGTTCCATTGAGCACTACAAAAAAAATTCACCTTTTATTTTGAGTACTTTTATTCAGTGTGACAAAAAAATTCTAACATTAATATTTGTTTGTTTAAAATCACTTGTGCCAAATTCATATAAAATCAATTTAAATGAAGCAATTTTTTTTTTTTTGGTCACTTTTACATCTTTATTTGGGATGCCAACAACTGCAGGGGGCTCTTGTATTTGTATTAATATCAAACAAATCATAAAGCTCGCGTCTCACTCCTTAGCTCCAGCTGCCAAAGCTGCTTCCTCTCCAGCTACAGAGGATGTCCCTCCTCCACTACCTCCACCTCAGCCCTCCAACTCTGCTGCTGCAGCTCCACTGCCACCACAGCCTGCTTCAGCCCCACCTGGTGTGTGTTCCAACTATTTATACAACCAGTTACTAATTATATGAACATCTTTCTCTTTTTCATTGTTATTAACTTGTTGCTCTCCACTAATTTTCTCCTTCTTCATGTAGTTTCTATTGTCAAACCCGCTCCTGCAGCTCCAGCACCACCTGCTCCCCCAGCAGTGGGAATCAGAGGAGAAAACAGGGTAATACACATGCTGAGGGCACATCAAAGTATTTTTTTTTTCTATTTAAGCCAAACTTATCACCAAATTTAAAGGAATACAGCTCACAGCTGGCTGTTTTGCTTCATGTCTTCAGGTGAGGATGAGTCGAATGAGGTTGAGGATTGCTGACAGACTGAAGGAAGCTCAGAACACCTGTGCCATGCTGACCACCTTTAACGAAGTAGACATGAGGTGAGTTAAAGAAACTGCTTGAGACAAGTTCAATTTCAAGTTTCTGTACTGTCTAACATGATCTGCAGTGACGCCCACCATCTCTTCTAGTAACATCAAGGAAATGAGGAAACTCTATAAGGAGGCTTTCTTACTGAAGCACAACATCAAACTGGGTTTTATGTCTGCTTTTGCTAAGGCAGCTTCACATGCTCTGATGGATCAACCCGCTGTCAACGCTGGTAAGTTAATACAAGCAACTTGCATCTGAAGAGACCCAAACAGTGTCAGAAAATCTATTCATACACTTTGAACTTTTCCACATTTTTCACATTTCAATCGCAAACTTAATTGGTTTTTACAAAGTCTTAAGTACTTTTCTGTCTCTAACAGGTCTTCCTCACAGGATTGCCTTGACTTTATTTCAATCCATCTTCCTATCAACTCTGATTACCTTCTCTGTCCCTGGTGGAGAAAAGCATCCCCATAGCATGATGTTTCCACCACCATGTTTCACTATAGGCATGGTGTGTTCAGTGACCTCTAAATTTAGTTGGTTGCACTGGATTTTATTAAAGACCATCAGAGTAAATTGGGCTAAATGTAAATGTATCTCACACTTGTGGAAAAAATACACTTAACAATCATGCAGTACTTTGCATCGGTCTATCACATACGGTCCCAATAACATACACTGAGGTTTGTGGTTGTAACGTGATAAAATGTGGAATAGTTCAAGGAGTTTGAATACTTTTCCAATGCACTGTAACAGCCGACAGTCGGGCCAAACATCAGTGTTCTGGTAAAACTTGTTGATAATTTATTTGCATACCAAGTATGTTGTTTTCCAACAGTTATTGATGAAGCAACCAAAGAGATTATCTACAGAGACTATGTGGACATTAGCATTGCTGTGGCAACTCCAAAAGTATGGCTTCTAATATTTAAAAGTTTGTTGTGAATACTATTGCTGCTAAATTCTGGACAACTTTGACATCATCTAAACTGGATGTAGTTTTACTCTTTCATGCTGTTTATCTCATAGGGACTTGTAGTACCAGTGCTACGTAATGTTGAGACCATGAACTATGCTGAGATTGAGAAAACCATAAATGATCTGGGAGAAAAGGTAAATGTTGTAAACTTCAAACTTTATTTTATTTTTACTTATTGCAGAGTTCTGAGAAGCCTTTCTCTTTTTGCTCCTCAGGCTCGTAAAAATGAGCTTGCTGTTGAAGATATGGATGGAGGAACGTTCACCATTAGCAACGGTGGTGTGTTTGGCTCCTTGTTCGGCACACCCATCATTAACCCCCCGCAGTCGGCCATTCTTGGCATGCATGGCATCTTCGACAGACCTGTGGCCATTAATGGAACGGTGAGGTTTGCTGAGAAGAAAAGAATCAACCTTTAGGGGAGAACAGCATAATGTGTAACAAATAAGATCTGCTGGTCTTCCAGGTTTACAGTGCCTATAAAAAGTATTCACCCCCTTGGATGTTTAACTCTTTTTATTGCTTTTACAAATCAGTTAAAATCAAGCTTTTTTTAAACTAGAAATTTACAAAAGAAAAAACCTTTAATGTCAAAGTGAAAACTGATCACTAGAAAATAATGACAATTAAATAAAAACGTGTAACATAAAATAAGAGATTCTATAAATATTCACCCCCATCCAGTCAGTATTTAGTAGAAGCACCTTTGGCTGCAATCACAGCATGGAGTCTGTGTGGATAGGTCTTTGTCAGGATTGCACATCTGGACACAGCGATTTTACTCCATTCCTCCTTGCAAAAGGGCTGTGAACAGCTCTTTTCAAGTCTTGCTACAAATTCTCTATCAGATTGAGGTCTGGGCTTTGACTCAGCCACTCCAGAACATCCACCTCGTTGTCTTCAAACCATTTTTCTGTTGCTTTAGCTGGACGCTTCGGGTCGTTGGCTTGCTGGAAAATAAATGTCCTCCAATGCTGTAGTGCTCTTGCAGATGGAATCCTCTTAGATTTCACTGTGTTTTATATTTTACTTTAACTACAAGCCTTCCAGGGCCAGCTGCTGAGAAGCATCCCCACAAAGCATGATGCTGCCACCACCATGTTTCACAGTGGAGATGGTGTGTTTGTGGTGATGTGTAGTGTTTGGTGCCCACCAAACATAGTGTCTCGTCTGATGACCAAAAATCTCCGTTTTGGTCTCATTAGACCAAAGACTTTTCTTCCACTTGACCATGAAGCCTCCTTGAGCCTTGATATCAGTTTTCTTCAACAGTGACTCCTTCATTGCCACTGTCCCATAAAGCTTTGACTGGTGAAGAGCCTGGGCAACATTTGTTGTCTGCAAAGTCTCTTCCATCTCAGCTTCTGAAGCTTGTAACTCCTTCAGCGTAATCAGAGGTTTCCTGGTTTCCTCTCTTACTTGTCTCCTCCAATCACTTGAGATATAGTCATTGGTCTTAGGTGATCTCATTCCACTCATTGTGAGACGACAAGCACCATTTGGCTAGACCTCTGTTGAATTAGGTCAATCACTTTAAAGGAGGTGAATATTTATTCACTCATCTATTTTATGTTATGTATTTTAAATTATTTGTCGCTATTTTATAGAAATCAGTTTTCACTCTGACATTAAAGGGTTTTTTGTGAAAAAAGTCAAATTTTGTTGATCATGATTGATTTTAAAAGCAATAAAAAGGTAAAACATCGAAGGTGGTAAGTTTTTTTTTGTTTTTTTTATTGGCACTGAATGATGACAGTAAAAATGCAATCTGTTTTGGCAGGTCGGAGGTCCGACCCTGATGTTACGTGGCGCTGACGTACGGACCATAGGCTACATCGATGGCAGTGAGAAGCGGTCATTTTCTTGCGCAAGATCAAAGCAGTGGTAGAAGATCCACGGCTGCTGCTGCTGGACATGTGATGTTGCAAACGCCTAATTACTCTTTCAAAATACTCGGCTGCACTAAATGAACCCATCAAAAACAAAGAAACACCCAAATTAGTCTACACAGCTGCTACTGTCATTAGAATCTCAGTTGAACTGAATGATGAATTGAAGTTGTGTTGTAACATCCCCAAAACTCAAATGGATGGATGTTGTTTATCTGCGGGCTTCAGCCTAATCAGGAAAGTAACAACACTTATTTCCTTTTATCAGTTCTTGTTTTCTGATGTTACAACACACATTTTAGAAGAACCCAAAGCCTTAATTGTTACATATCCAGGTAACCTAGACGGTTGTAGTTTCGACGTATGACGTTCAAGATGTTTAAGCTAGATGTAGATTTCCCAGACTTTTTCAATTTGCTATTTGAGAGTATACTCACTTACATTCAAGTAAGGCTGATGTTTGTTGATCTTCATATGTCAAGAAATGGATACATGAAAGCAAAACAAATGCAGGACACGGAAACATTACTGTTAAAGCTCAAGCCAAGTCAAAACTTAAGTTTTAAGGATATTGAAAGAAACGGGTGGCCAGTCTTTTTTTTAATGTCTGACATATTAATTCATTTATTAAAAGTTTTGTTGTGAAAAATCCCAAATGGATTTAAATGTGGTATAAAAATAATTACATTAAAATGCATAGTGGCACCTACTATACCTTATCATCTATTACTACCAAAACCAAACTATGTGTAAAAGGCTTTGAATTATAGCATAGTATCACACTGGGAATTTTTTTTTAAAATCCAACTTTTAATTTGAGTGCAAAAAAAAGTTAAATCTTGCATTAATAAATAATTGTTTTAGTAAAATCCTTGGTGCCTCAATCATTGACAATTTTTACAGTTCCTTTAAAATAAATGCAACTGTTGCATTTTTTATTTATACTATAATTTTTTAAGTTCATCATAGTTTCTAGGACCATTTATTTAGAAATCCACAATGTCCTGTTACCCTAAGGGATAAATTTGATGTGACACAGAGGCTTGTTTCTTTTAACCCTCTTCAAAATGGAGAAGAGAACATTCAAATAAAGTTAGGCAGATGTGCTTTGATCTTCGAAAAAAGAAAATTAGCTTCTTAGCTAAATTTGCCCGTATCTGCAGTCAGAGCAGTGAATAGATATATTAAAACTCCTAGAGCTTTGACAAACAAGGCTGGAGAAGGTCTTGCATTTATCCTGCCACCACACACAAGTCGGGGGATGGTAAGGGAGATAATAATTTTAAAAAATGTCCAAAGCTCACAGTTTGAGAACTGCTGCAAAAAGGTGCAATTTGTGTCACCATAGCAACCATTTATTTTAATGGATTTGGAGACAGCTTTACTGGGATTGCCAGTCATACTGGAGGGTTCTGTGTTATCAAGTTTAAAGGTTGTTTTCTGCATCACAATGGGATTCTCTGGTCTGAGCTTAGATTCGTCACAATTATTAACCGTGAAAATATTAGCTAGGGCCCTGTTGGACAAACGAGACGTTTCAATTCTGAGAACAGTCTTTTTTTTTAAAAAAGGACTTGGAAGTATTATGGTGGCAAAAATGAAAGCATGAGCCTCAGGTAGCAAGCACTTCATTTGTCAATCTTTGCTGAAACATTTTATCTCATGCCAAATTTGTCCCGCTCCCCCAGTTCTGATCAGGCAGATGAGCTGTGTGCCAAAAAGTGGATCTTCAAAGCCCCATCAGGCCGCACAGAGCCCCTCGACTCCTGAGATGCTTCGAATAATGGGATCATCTCTGACAAAGTCTTGAGGGTTGCTTGGCCTTTTCTCCCACTTCACAAACACAAGCTCAAGTGTGTGCAGCTGTGTATGGTGCCTCTTCAGGGTTTCATGTTTACTTTAATAATCGCAGGGAAGGGGGTGACAATAGCTCCTAATGTACGTCTTTGTTTCTCTGCCAGAACCTACACAAATGTCTGAACAACTCCGTTTGGAGGGAAAACACAGAATTCATTACGAGACAAAAACCCCCAGAAACATTCAATTACCATGAGAATACTGGAGGTTCTAATGGGTCCGAATACAGCGAACAATGACACAAGAGCCCTTTAATTTAATTATTTACTTTTATGACGGCTCAAGATTCCATTAGCGCTTTTGAGATCATGTTAATTGGCAGCGTGTGCCGGGGGTGCATAGATATCTGAGAGGGTTTGTTGGCAGGTTTTTTATGTTTGTCTTGGAAATTTGGCCAAATCTGTGAATTTACAATCAGACTGTTCAATAAGACGTGGGTTTCAAGTCTTTGTGTCCATTCAGATGAAAGATGGCCCATCAGAAATTGGCAGCTAGGTGTTTGTTTTCATTAAGCCACATCAGAGAGATAATTTACCTAAATTATTCTGTTTTGCTTCTCTTCTAAATAGGCTAATTATTTCAATTCCAGTTTATAAGAACTGTGTATGATTAGTGTAATTTAAAGTGTTTTTTTTTTTTTTTTTTTTTTTTTTTTTTTTAATCTAAATAGCTGTTCCCAAATGTTTTTTAGGTTTTAATCACTCTCTGTTTTATGTTTTGCATGTAAGCAAACATTTCTGGACATTTCTGATTGGGTCAGTTTCTGTTAACCAGCTTCACAGATACAGTCCTCTGAACTACCATACCATCGAGTCACCTTTTTTAAACACATGAGGAGACAGTACTCTATATTTTTTAGGAATTTGGTAACAATAAAACAGCAGACTACCTGCTAACCTGTGTGCAGATACACTGAGAACTACAACATGGACCAAAAAAACACAAACTAGGTATGCATGTTTGAATTTATTTGTGATTTCCCTGCACAGGCTTCTCTAAATGTTTTAATAAGTGGTGCTGAAGGTTCTGCAATGTCTTTCAACTTGACAAGACCTATTACCTTCTTTGTTGGTGATTGTGACTGACTTAAGTGCTCATTGCTAGAATAAAAATGAGCTGTTTAAGCAGCTTTTACTGAATTTATACTCATAAACTGTCAGAAAGTCCAAGGAATTCACTGAAGATCAAATGAGAAGAACTATAAATTTACACAAGTTGGGAAGGTCTTTCTAAACAACTGCAAATTTCAAGATCTGCTTCAACTTCAACACATTCATGCATAACTGAAATTTTGCAGTTGCTTACATGGACTTGTCAAATATGTACTTGAGAAGATCATGCTATGGGGCTAGACTTCTGCCATAATGTTAGGTTTGAAATTGTGGTGGTGGCAGCAGACTAGTCCCCACAGCATAATTCTACCACCACCATTTTGTCAAGAATATTAGTGGTAATATTCGTGGTAGTGGGGCTCGTGGATTGAATAGTGAAGGAAGAGGACGACCAGCAATTTACCTCAACTCAACAGCTACGCTGTTAGAATCTGGGTGATCCAATGGGACAACGATCTAAAACACAAATCGCAACTGGTTTACCTTTAAGCTTCTGGAATCCCAGAAGCTTAAAAACTTCACCCTTTTTAAAAAGTTGTGAACTATTCTTAAAAGTTGGGTTGTTAGCAGGACAAGAAGTAATTTAAATAAATTCCACCAATTCTACCAAGGAAACTGGTCAAATATTCAGCCAGAATCATTGAGGAATTCAGGAGAGTTGAGGTCCAGGATTTGGAAAGGTTATTCCAGAAGCTGAATCTCCTTTATCCATGGATTTATCCATCCAAATCCAGTTGACAAGTTGGACCACCCAGAGAGCGCTTCAATGTTGGAGCATAAAATTAAATTAACTCGATTGAAAACAAAAAATAAATGGTACAGATAAATATAATTATATGTTAAAAGATCCTAAGGAAAAGTATTAACAAGAATGTGTTTAGCGGATTTTTAATGAGTCCAGACTGAAGAAAACCTAAAAATAAAAACAAAGAAAGCTCGCTCCAAAGTCAAGACGCAACAGTCTGAAAAGACTGATCCTCTTGAGTTCTATACCTTTGGGACTACAAGTAGATTTTGTTTTGAGGACTTGAGGGCTCGAGTTGTGTGTGGCTTTAACAGTCAAGTAGCAAGTAGGAAGTAGAACAGAAAGATAAGATTTAAAAATTGATTCTTAACTGGTAACCAGTGTGAAACCATTAAAACGAGTGTTGTGAGAGTCTTGTGGCAGAGGTTTGGAGCAACTGAAGGCAATCAAGCTTTTAAATATCATTAAAATCTCTTCAATCAGAAAAAAAAAAACACTTGTGTTAAAAAAAAAAATCATGAGAAGCCCCAAATTATTATAATAATTAATTACAGCTATGTTGAGTGTAAAGTACTGAATTGTTGAACAATTTTAGCAAATAAAGCCATTTACACGTGGCACAAAGAACAAGTACATTCATATCATTGTCTCCTTGTTGCCACTAGAGCCACCTGACAGAAACCAATTGGATATCACACCTTGAGACAATTCACCAGCACACCCTTCTATTCCGGCTCTGCAGCGCCTGCATAAGTAATGCTGAACATCCCTATTCATGAGCCTGCTCTTTCCTTTACAAACTGTTTCATTCATAACATTCATTCAACAGCATCTGGCCCTATTCTTCGTCGCGCTCGCTCCCTTTGATGTGGAACCCAGCTCTCTTTTTCTTCCCACTCTGGTTCTGTTGTCATACCTGAAGATTGTTTTGGATTTGGAGAATGAGGTGAGGCCGCACCCCAGTTGTGGTCGGGGAGTGACGGTAATGACGAGGCCCATACAGCTGGTTGGTGTCAGAGGTTTCCATGTACACGTGGGTTTGAAGTAGAGAAAGAGCAGAGGAAAACCTGTTAAAGTCTGCAACAGATTTGAGGCTGGGTTGGAAGTTTGCCTTCATCAGGGCAACCTCAAACATTCAGCCAGAACCCCAATTAGACGGTTTAGATCAACGGCACAAAGTCCAAAATCAACTCCAGTTGAGAATCTGTGGAAAATATCTGAACTCATACTCACAGACATTTTGTATACAATCTGACTGAGGTGCTTTGCAAATCAAATTAACTAATTTTGCAGTCTCTTTCCCGGCCTTAAACCATGTGTCATTTCCTTCTGCATCACAGTGACCGCACTGCTTTGGTTGGGCTATCTATCACATACAGCATATAAACATTGAAAATACACAAAATTTATGGTTGAACTTTGAGAAAATTTTGAAAAAAAATAAGGGTATAAATACTTTTGCAAGGCCCTCTACATTTCTCACTTTTAGTGCTTGCAATAAACTTCTAGCTGCTGAATCATCAACATCGTTTCCTTAAAGAGGAAGGTGAAAATGATTTAAGCCTGTTTGTAATCTTCATTCCCTCTTTAATGACACTAGGAAATAAATATCCACATGAATACATCTTAATGTAGGAGATTTGAGGCCACACCTGAAAGAAGCTCCACAGGAACTCTGGTAATAGGAATGAAGGTCTCACTGAAGGGATTACTTGTCTCCCAGAGCTCCAGCTTGCAGGTAAAGTTGACAGGGGTTTTATCTAAGTTGCAGAGTGATGAAGAAACCATGACTTCTCCGAACTGTCGATGGGCCTCCAGGCAATTCTCTACACAGAGCAGACTCTTTCCCTAATTTGTCACATCTGAAAGGAAAAAAGAGATAAAAACCACAAAGAAAAGAAACAGCAGGAAAGAAAATATGAAGAATCAGTGACCTACAATACAACAAAAAATACTTCTATGTGAGGGTGCAATAAAAATTAAAATACTTATCAATGAAATCTGAGCAAAATGCAACATATTTTTTTAAAAATGGTTCATATTACTAAACTATTATACAAAAAATATTCTAAAATTAGAAAATGGCCTTTAAGTCTGAGGAAATGCTTCTCAACAGGAAAACTGTGAAATTCACCCTCAAAGTTGGAAGAGTCAGCCTCTACCTAGAGAGGTGGAGTTCAAAGATCTTCGTTCCTCCTTAATAATTCAATTCAAATTCAGAAATACTTTATTTATCCTGTAAAGAAGTGATGTAGGATGGAGCAGATCAGGGCCTTGTCTTCAGTGATATGGATCCTGCTCCAGTCTGTTGTGGTGGAGAAAGAGCGGAGCCAAAAAGTCGTCCTCTCAATTTACGGTTCCATCAATGTTCAGTAAAGAGATATTGATCGTGACTGAAAGGTAAGATCCCCGATACAGCTGAAATGAGCCTACTCCATAGTGTTGTTGGACTCAGCCTTTGCGATTCACTATCATTCATGCATTTCCAAGCAAATCTCTTGAAAGAGAGACCCAGAGGAGGGTAAACCCAGAAAACCCGCTGTAGGGACTACAGATCTTGGAAAAACCTGAACTTTGTCTCTTTTAACAAAACCAAAAAATTACCAAATAAAATTCCCTAAACTGTTTTTGGAGAACATGAAACAATGCCTGCCCAGTGTTTTTATTTCATTGTTAAAAAGATCCAAACTGCAGAAAAACAGCCTTTCTTCATGAAACACTTCAAAAGTCTCAATGAAAGAAAACAAAACAAACAAAGACATTTAAAAGTCATCCGTTTTTAAATCAGGCTTTTGTACAAAGTTGACGTCTCCTTTGTGAAGTCCCAAAGTGTCCACTAGATGGCAATGTGTGACCATCAGTCTTAGTCATAATGCCCATCTTCACCATCAGGCTTGTTTTGATACTATAAAGGAACGTTCACTCATAAACACACACAAAATGTGCATAGA
Source organism: Anableps anableps (assembly GCA_014839685.1). Lineage (NCBI taxonomy): Eukaryota > Metazoa > Chordata > Actinopteri > Cyprinodontiformes > Anablepidae > Anableps > Anableps anableps. The sequence continues at coordinate 15,833,723 of CM026086.1, read as the reverse complement.
GTTTGGATGTTCTCTCCCCGTGCATGCATGGGTTCTCTCCGGGTACTCTAGCTTCCTCCCACGGTCCAAAAACATCACAAGAGGCAGGCCAGGTTAACTGGCCTGCCTTGTCAAATGAAATCTTGGAAAATCTTTTCAAGCAGATCAAATGTAACAAACATCATATATTGTGCTTTAAACAATCCCATCATACCCTGTGAAGTCTGAGTTTTTTAGATTTTGAAATGAAACTGAAACCAAAAAAGGTTACGAAAGATCCCTTTAACCAGACTTCAGCAATGTTATTTCATCATTTGCACAACCCTGACTCAAATCCCAAAACTTAGATTAAAATTGAAATCTAATCCACCCTCCAGAGGATCTTGGAGCTGAAAGGTCATTGGATTGGCCCCACCCTCTATCCAGGACCTGTTTCACATCCACTTCAGGAACCTAGATTAGAAAATCAACAGAAACCCTTCGCACCTTCTTCATGCACTATTTGAACTGCTACCATCAGGCGAACATTACCAGAACATTAAAAGCAGAACCACCAGATGGCTCCACAACTTTCTGCCTCCAGCGGTTTTTAAATGCTGAACATCTGTTAAGTGTCTGACTTAAAACATTAAATATGTGCATAGTTAATCTTTGTCTGTATTTTGTTATTTAATATAAAAAAATTGCTTTGATGTGATTGAGTAGGAGGGATTTTTGCGTTGGGACCGTGTTTTGAGAACTGAGATATAACTGTTTCGAAAGTAGACTACTTAGCCATTCCCCAGCTAATGTAGCGTTTCTGCTTTTCAGTTGTCCGAAGCCTCATTTATTCATTTATCTGCGTGTTTTACTCTGCAAGCAACACCTGAAATGTGTCTCTCTTCATTCTGCAGAACAGGGACTCAGCTGCACAACCATGCATGCTGGCTAGGCAGCAAGCAATAATACCACATGCTTAGGCAGGAATGAACAATGCAACAGAGGCTGCTTTGTCTGGTCGCAGTATGGATTCACTGCAATATGCTCACTATACTGTAGATTAAACCATTAGCTTGGGCTCATGGGAGTCAGCTGTGGATAACATTTTTTTTCCTTTTCATATCGTGGTTTTATCTTGGATTTGTGGATACAGCAGCAATTTATTCACACAAATCTTCAGAGGGTTTCCTGAGCACATGCAATGATTTCTTCAGCTGAATAGTATCTGTTTCCCATAAAGAGCAGTCTGAAACTCTGGATATCAGCCACTGAGTTTAAGCTTTCAGCTCAGAGATTTACTCAAAGTATCTGGTAGAGGCAATCAGTGATTGGCAGTAAGTAGCAGAGTAATAGGTGATCCTGGTCGGTTAGATATCTGCTATCTCTGCACATTTCCTCTGCTGATCCAGGAGCAATCAAGAGAGAAGGAAATGAAAGTGTGACTGTCCTCAGAATTGCGCAAATCAAAATAAAAACCTAATTCTGGAAATATGCTTACATGGAACAAAACGTCATTACCCAACTTTTTATATTTGATTGTGATGGTGTCATGACAGCAAGTCTCTGCAAAAAACTTGAAGAGTTGCATATCGGAAGCATTAAAAACAATGACATGTACTTCCTGTTAGTTAGAAAATAAACTTTAATCTATTCAGGGTATGCAGGTTCGTACATAGATACAGATGCAGACACTCAGCTGCTTCCTTTCACAGCTGTCTGACAGCCCGACACAGATTAGGAAAGACGGAAAAAGACAAAAATCACGTCAAGTGATTAACAAGCATTTCATATATTTCATGTATACAAAGCCGTATAAAACAAGTACAATGATGAAAACACAAGTCTAAAAAATAAGTGTGTAAACAATTTGTGAATATGTGCTTTTCATGACGCCAGCGCCACCATAAATCGGATCAACCGGTGCCTGCCATCGTCGAGGCAGGGTATAAAATGCTAAATAAAAAAAACAAAACAAAACAAAACAACTGTACTCCCACTGGTGTATTTGTACTGGGTATTGTAACCTAAAAGCTCTACACCTGTGTAATATGACTAGAATACATAGGAAGACTGCAGAACTCCCAAGTCTTTGTGAGCCTCCTCACAATCTACCCAGGGCTTTGGTAACAGAGCACCATGTTGCTGTTAGTGTGAAACCTCTGGGCTTTCTCCAGCCGTATCTATTACTTCCATTGGTCCCTTTGAGGAAAGATGGATGAAGTAACAACATGACAGGCACAGTGGGTGTTTCCAGTCTCCCAATGGACAGAGCCAGCTCCATGTAGCAGTACTGAGGAAGCCCCACAACCTCAGATCTTTGGGCAAAAGTCTCCAGCCTGGAGCTCAAGTGCTCATTCAGAATAATTTTGCCAGGTATGTTTTTGTTCAGATGTCTGCCTCAGCAGTCAAAGTTCAGCTTTCAGGACCTTCGGAGTCATCTCTTCTCCCAGGTTTCACTTGGTTTCGGCGGACAGCTGCTCCAGCAGCGGGTTGGCCTCGCTCTCCGGTGTTTTCACACTGTCGTCCGCACTATCAGGTGGGCCCTGTGGAGGTTGAGCATCACCCATCAGCTGCTGCCTCTCCAGACGGAGCTCCTCGATCTGGGCCTTCAGCTCAGAGTTCACCATTTCCAGGCGCTCTGATTCCTAAAAAAAAAAAAAAAAAAAAAAAAAAAAAAAAAAAGACATCGAACTATTAGATAAAAGGTGGAGGTGGAAATAGGAATAGTGGGAGTAAACTTAAACTGAAGTTTCTTGCAGCGACAAGTGCAAATGAAGTTCTAACAATAGCAAGGCAAAACAAACAAGGTACTGACTTTGGTAGAATTTATTTATTTTACATTTTTAATGACTGCCAAATGAAAACCTTTCACTTTTATAAGTATCAGCATATCCAGGAAAAATGAAATTGCCGATGCAATTCCACTTTGTAAATATGGTAATAAGAGTTATGATAAATATAGACATGGGGTGTGCTTTTCTGTGTAAATATGTTTGAGGAAATATAGTTGTCTGAATTTATTCTGTTGTAATATGTTAATATGCGTAGAAGCAGACTATATTAGATATCTGCCCTCTTCCTGCTCTCGCTTTACCCGTGAAGTTTTGTAAATTCCCTTTTAATTGTTTCTGAGTTTGTACTTAAGGAGGGAATGTTTATATATGAATATTGAACCAAAACTTGGTAAATATAACTGAACTGAAAACATTTCACTTATCCAGGTGCAGCAATGATCACTCTGCTGGTGTAAAGCTGCCTTAAACGAATTGCAAAGCTTTGTGAAACAAAGTCAGCTTATTCTTGACCCCAGCTCCTCTGCTGTTACTTGTTACATGTGGCTGAGTCATGAACCCACCCTTTGGAGGAAGTCGGTGCGTTCCTTCTTTTTGTTTCGGCATCGTGCTGCTGCTACTTTGTTTTTCTCTCGTCTTCGTTTCCTTCTTTCTTCATCTTCGTCCATCTGCAAAGAATCATATAAGGACAGGACAGTCACTCCCTGTGTGTTATGCGTATGCTGATCCGGGCACCATTTATCCCATCCGCTTTGTTTGCGTCGCATATTTCCTCACCTCCGTCTTGATGGCCAGTGGCCTCTTCCCCAGTCTCCCCAGGAAATGCAGCGGCGACAGCATGGTGCCGAGCTGGTGAAAGTCTGCCAGCTTCAGCTGGTCGGTGAGGGTGGTAGCCGAGATGCCCGCCAGCGGGCCGAGGCTGGGCAGGGAGCCTGCCGCCAGCGAAGGGTCAGGTATCTGTCCCGGCATCATGTCCAACCCGGCCAAAGCCGTCGCTGTGGTTTGAGAGAAGACAAGGGGAACAGGGAAAGATTAGGGTCACGATCATAGTAAAGCTGCAGCAATCCAATATTTAAACGGTTATGAACTGCAAGTCAGAGGTGTGTCTGTCTAAATCTACAGAAAAAAAAAAAAAAAAAAAAAAAAAAAAAAAAAAAAAAAAAAAAGGGGGCACACCATCCTGTGCAAACTATGAAATGCATCTTTTTAAAAATAGTCTTTTCTGTCTTCTGTCCTTGTTATCAGAAATCTCTCTAAATATGGGCTGCCAGTTCCAAGAATGCCATCAAAAGTCGACAGATTTGAAAGCTGTATGTTTTTAGTCAGCAGCTGGTAAAAAAAACAAAAAAAACAAAACAAACTCAACACTGTCAGCAGCTACACACTCATTGATGTAGTTTCACATGCAAAGGGACGCCTGGAGAGCATTCGCTGTGCTCGTGTAAACAAAGCAGCAATGGCTCCAATCGCTTTATTGCTTTTGGACGTCTGTGTCCATTTTTTTGGGAGGGAATCACAGAAGATCAAAGCCAGGCTGGTGCATTAAATCACCACCCTTCCGCCAATAATTTAGGGCTGTTTTAGAAGGTTTGACCACAGCCATCTTTAATGTAATCAGAGAGGAATTAGGGACACGGTGGGGCAGGAATAAAAGGAAGAGGCTAGAGAATTAAGACGTCTCTCTAATTGCTTTGAGGTTGAGTGGAGTTGGAAAACCTCTGATGGTCAAATAAAAAACAGATGAGAACAGTGGAACATGAACTGACTCTACCCTGCCCAGCCCTGCAATCTGTGAGGAAAGAGGGGTGAAAAAAAAACAAAAAAAAAAAAAATATTTTTTTTCACAAAACCACCTACACACCTGAAGCTTGATCAACAAGAGCGAGTTGACAACAGACGGAGATTAGCAAGCGAACCCGAGGCTATGACGAGAGTTAAAAGGAGCACATGATAGCACTGGAAGTTTGAGATTAATAGCTTTATTCACATTCGCTTCCTGAGCTTTCAGCTGCAGCTGAACCTCCACAGGTTTGCCTCCGACTGAACAAAGCCCCTCTCATATGGAACCAACAAAGACACGTATTGTGAGGCGCTGCAAAAACAGCTGACTCTGCTGGTGGGTTTACTATCTGACAGGCTCACTGACTGGATTGAAAGTTAGACTTTTTTCTTTTCTCCCCCCCCACACACACCCAGTACAGCTTAAAAACTCAGTCTATTACAAAGGCAGTAAAGGAGGTCATAAAAACGCAGGGTTATGTAACTCAGTTCTGATGAGCTCCACCCTGCTTATGGACTAAGTCTGGTTTCACAGTTGGGACTGTAATGCATGATGGAGACCAAACAAGTGAATCAATACCGAAGCCAGACGGTGCGGAAGGATTTCAGGCTGAAGTGTAGGTGTCACATAACATTGCACAAAATGTAAACACATCATAAACAAACCTTAGATGCCCTTGAAACCTATGATTCGCTCCGACTCGACATGTAATAGAAGAATCAATCAAATATCTTTTCATGATCCTTCATATGTCTGTTACTCACTCTGTAGAAAATGGAGTCAGCATCTCATGATTCATTTTTATTACCTAAAACCTCACAGCCCTTCCCTCCTCTGTCTCTCCCACTGTACATTTATTCCAAGTTACACTACTTGGCAGCCAGCTTTTGCTGCAGAGAAGGGGAACAAGACAGAAGAGGGAAAAAAGAAAAAAAAAAAAAAAAAAAAAAAAAAAAATTTTTTAAATCCTTGCTCCCCACCCCCTGACAGTCCCAGGAGAGATCGGCGTGTGTTCAAGGATTTCTCATTTTGCATAGAGGATGTCAAAGGAATAGGGGGGAACCGATTGGGGGCTGATCCACTGCATCTGCTGACCGAACGAAGATCTCAAACGGCGTCAGAGGGTTTGGGCATGTGCGTCCTGATTTCTGATTGTTAGGTAGAGATGGAAAAAAACAAAAAAACAAAAAAAAAAAACCCGGAGTTTTGTGGTCACCTTCTGATCACAGGTTTGTGTAAGCTTTCACCGGCTGATACCAATTTCACTTTAAGAACTATAATAGACGGAAGAGTTTTCTAATTAACCTTCCTGCCCTGAGCGGTCGTTATTTATTTATATTAACCGGAGGTGTCGCCGTAACGTGTTTGAGAGCACAGTCACTATAAAACCGGGCTTTACACTCGTCTAAAAACAGCGACTGTAATCTGTACTCCCTTCCTATTATCTGCTGCAAATCTTGCTCTCTCTCACTCCCTCACTGTCATTTTTTAAACACCTCACTGATACTGAAAATAACAAACTCTGAGTCTTTAGAGCAAACGTATTCACAGATCAGAGAAGAATGGATTTTTGAGCAGATTTTAATCAAATGCCGATTTCTCTGTGCATCTTTCAAATTAAGTGTAATGCAAATTAAAGGTGGTGGTGGGGGGGATCCATCTAAACCCAAATAGAAGCAGCGTAGAAAAGCACAAAGTAAACAGACACCAGATCAAAAGTTCGTTATCTGTACAATAAAACTACCTCATCAGTTAAACAGAATTTAATGCAGCATCCTGTTCTTGAAAGATATTTTGCATGGAACGCCCTCATTACTTGGCATTCTAGCTTGTTCAAACTTGCAGTCAAAAGCCAACACATTTACTCAGTTTGTCAACATACATAAAAGTATTTGTCTGCATGGAGTCAAATCAGATAATCAAATACTCTAGAGACTGGTTTATCTGTTTGGAAAATCTAACAGTTTCAAACTGCACACTTTTCCAGAAAAGTTAATATTGTTCTGTTCTTGGAAAGTCTCCCTTCTGAGTTGAGCAGAAACGTCGCTGCTTTTAACCTTCGTCTCAAACAGAGTGTGAAAATCCCCCTTGCAAACTCAACAGCCATTCAAGCCTCAAGACATGAACTCTACAGAAGCCTCATGTGTATGATACGGGGGAAAGTTTGCTGATGCGTGCCTTGCAGGGCATAATTACAACCCTAAAGCATGAGTCAAAGTGAATTCAATATTTTTCAAAAGAAGGGTACTGCATTACTGTGCTTTTATAATCAAGCAGAACAAGCCGATGCCACACTTTTCTGGGCCCTCACCATCGTCGAATAAAGACAGCTACAAAACTAAGCCAGTAAGTTAGGGTGCAGCGAGACAGGGACTGGAGCCGGGAGCGGAAATGCCAAGTATTACGGATGGAAATATGAAAGTCAACTCTGTTCATTCTCTGGCATTCAGCCTTCGAGAAATCTATGTGATCTGAGTTAGCAGGAGGCAGGTGTGTGTGAAGAGAGGACGCCAGAGGGGGTGTGTTGACTGGGCAGGTGGTGCAGTTCACTGGTTTTGTCTGCTCACATAATTTATCTGTCTTCAGCTTTACTAAACGTGTCCATTTCCTGAACGCAATTAGCAGGGCTGAAGAATTCAGGCTCCTACCTATAGCCAGAGGCACGACCAGGGGCCCGTTATCCTTATTCAGTTTCAAAGTTCAGCACAGGGTTGGGGAGTGGCGGTGTGTAAGGGTTCCTGTACATTTTTAAATTAAGTTAAAACTTAGTACTTTAACCAATGGTCAAAGTAAAAGTACAAAAGTTATGAATTTAGGGCAGCTATTACGTCAGGCAAAACCCAGAGAATGGAAGGATGGAACCTGTAGATAATAGGGAATAAAGTTTTAAAATATAACCCCATACATACTTTTCCAAACTATGTGAAAACCGTGGAAAAGTATGCAGGTTTCCCAACGCTGCTCTGCTCTTAAAAGCTGCTACTTTCTAAAACAGAATTGTAACTTTGAGAGTTTTTACCCTACAAAAGCGCAGCTTTTGCGGCTCAAACTTTACACGAATACGAGCAGGGAGAAGGGAATCTGCAGCCAAGGCGCACTCTCTCAACCTCCAGACCAAGGACTTGGCGATCATCATCATCACTGTCTGCACTCAGCCGGGCCTTCGTGCTCGTGCTAAGTTACAGCGTTTTGCAATCCTCCAGGGAAACCAGGGAGTTTGGCAGAGACCCTCCTCGAGGACAGGATACTTAAAATTGCAAATATACAGTATCAGTGCGTCAGCAGCTCTTTGTTCTATTTTCACTGGAATATGGCGGCCAAACGCAGAGTGGGCCTTAACAGTAAATTAAAAGTTGACTGAAAGCGAGAGTGGAAGTGATTATCAAAACAGATTTCATTTCAGGTTTCATTTCTTTATTTATATATGTATATATATTCTTTCCACAGATAGAAGGAACTTTAAAAATCCCAATTGTGAAAAGCTATTCAGTTTACATTTAAGCTGCTGTCTTTGTTGATGATGCTTAAGTACATGCATGAAGCACTTCTGCACAACTGAGCCTAAAAAGGATCCCCCCCGTGTGATCACTGTCTGGAGGCCTCTTTGGCTTGCTTCATCCCGTTCAAACACACATCCCCATTGTGCATCTGGGTGGTCCTGGTTGACTTATTATAATGTTAGGATTTGAGGGGCTTTTTGTTCCCCTCTGTTGTAAGTCAAGATTAGACAGCACGGCAGCGAGTTTTCGCTTGGCTCAGACGGGGATTAAATTAATCAAAATATACAAAATGCAGACAAAAGCTCTTTACACCATGGAGTTGGCTTCTGTGACAAATCTAAGGCAAGCTATGAGCAATCCCTGACAAGCACATTCAGAAAATTAGATTTAATGCAGCCTGCTGAAGCAACTACCAGCGTTGCGCAACAGCCGGTTGTCACTTCAGCGCTCTTTTCATACTTTGCCCTCGGATGTTTCCTCATCTGCAGCGTGTCAAGAAGACACTTGTACAGTGCAGGCGCTGCTGGAGTGATCAAACAAGGTTCAGTGTCTTTGAGAACAGGAGCGAAAGATCAGGGTTTGGGTCAATATTTTCTGTCAGGAGTGCTTTTTGTCTAAACAGAAAAAAAAAAAAAAAAAAAACTGGCTGCTGTTCCAAAGACATTCAAGAACTCTGGAAGTCATAACTATGAAAAAAGGAAGACATTTTTCTTTAAACACCGCCTTTCTTGGTTACACCTTTAGACATCTGGGCGTTCATCTCATGCACTGTTTTTATAAACCATGTGGAAAGGCTTATGAGGGGCTAATACTGATAATGTGATACCCAGAGCAGTGAATAGCTGCTCTCCCAGCAGTAGTATTAGTACCACTGAGCTGTTGCATAGTTGGCTCGCTCGCCTGCAATGCGTCTGCCGTCTATTCAGCGAGCTGGAGCGCAGCCCGGCAATCCTACCTCTCCGGAGACGAACTGGAAGGCATTTCTACTTAAAATAAACTCTGTGCACCCGCGTCCAGCCTCCAAGGCCCCCCACCACAGCCGTCGGTACCCGTGCTTCTCGTTGGCTCGCCAGCCCTTTCCCATTAATCCACCGCAGTGTTCCACTTATGCGGAAACTATCTCACGGATGTGTCCGGGCAGGAGCTGCGGCATTTGAACCCTCCGCAACACACACTCAGACACAAAGGAAACATATATACATAAAAAGCATGCAAATAGTTTCCCCAGTGAGGCATTTATATTTGTACAAGCATGCAACAGTACCAGGTGAAGGGCTTGCATGCACTGGGAACCTTTGAACTTGTAAGGGATGAAACCAGCACATAGCCACAAACACAAGCCCCCTCCCCACAACAAATTCTATTTAATGTTGCACACATGGCCTTTAACCTTCAGGTCACAGAGTGCAGAGACATTGGCCAAGAAACAAAATGTGTCTCCTTCCTCATTTGGTATTCAGCGGAACCAAACTTGTACACGGTGAGAAGCCAAAGCAAAGACCAGGCAGTCTGAGCTCAACATCCTCAGATGAAACTTCACACTTCATTGACATCACTCATGTTTCAAGTTGAATTAGCTATGACAAGATGTGTGTCTGTGTGCAATGGTCCAGAAGACTGAACCCAAGGGAGCATCTCTAATAGAAACAAAACAAACAAAAACGATTTGATATGCTTCATACTTACTCAGAGGGAACTTGTCAGTCGTCTTCTGTCAATGATGAGCCGTGTTTGGACGCCCTGTAAGAGTAAAGAGGATGTTTGTCACAATTCTGAATTTGCATGTTAACATATGAAATGTATATTAAAAAAAAAAAAAAACAAAAAAAAAAAAAAAAAAAAAAAAAAAAAACGAGCAATAAATTAGATCTCATGCAAAACTATATAACAGCATCAGCCAGATATGCACAGGGAAATCAGTGCATCTGATCCCAAGAAAGTCAGGCATAAAATCGAGCCGCCTGCAATGGAACGTCTCGTACACGCCATACATCAACTCTACCGTGGGGACATTTCGGACCTGCTTTGACAACCCCTTAAATTTTAAGTATTTTTTGAATTTATGGTCATCTTGTATAACCTCTCACTCAACTGTAATGACAATCAAGGGAAACAGGAGTAAAACAGTTTTCAGAAAACAATCATTTTTTTGGATTTGAATATACAAGAGCTTTGAGGATGTTTAGAACTACTTATCATCCATGATTTATGAAAACTCAAAGTAATATGCAGTGGTTTAAGTGCATGGGCAGGAAACAGATTGTTTATGGGCACATAATGGAAGTTAGAAGGTGAGAAATTAAACAGTGTTTATAAAAATAAACAGTTTTTGTTTTTTTTTTGTTTTTTTTAATGGCAGCTATAATTATTTCTCTCTTTGACAAGCTCCTCCTATATGTGCCAACTAAGGCTGCACAATTCAGGAAAAAAAAAAAAAAGAGAGACTGCAATATCTTTGCTGAAAATTCTGGTAACAATTTTGATTACAATCAACACACATTTTTCTTTCTTTTTCCCCTTTAACCAATGTTCACAGCACACATAAGGCCAGATATATTGTGCAGCTCTATCGCCAATGTTCCAGTTAAAAAAAAACAGCGACTGAAGTTTTCAACAAGACATAGACTTGTTGTAAGGGCTGTACAACATATCATCTCAGCATCAGTGTGTGCATTAATAAAACTGCAAAGAACTGTTTGGAATGCAATATTTGTTGGTTATTATTTCTAATTGTGATGAATCACACTTTGCATGCCTATAAGATATTCAGTCTGTTGGATAAATTTTGAAGGTTAAGTGACTATTTGCTGAGAACAGCTATTCTCAGAGATCATTGCTTTAATTAACATTATCAGAATAAACATCGAAATAAGATGTACAAATTTTAATTGCTTTTCTGAAAGACAGTTATTTATAGTAAGATAATATGAAAGTTTTGTTACTAAGATCTATTGTATAGCATAAAGGACAGGCAAGCCCAATCAATGACGATTGCAATTCAACCCAATGTGCATTTCTAATTCATACTGCATCAAATAAATCTGTCATTTGAGTTTATGCTTTCTGGCATTTTTGCATGTTTTCCAGACTTTTTCATGGTCCATATAACCTTTTAATTTTAAATCTAACCTGAGAAAATATTTTTTTTTACACCAGACAGTGCAACATTTACAATCCAAAAGAACCATTTTAGCCCTAGCTTTTCCTAACTTAGTTTCACATAGAGCTGCAAAACCTACATAACTACTTGGAAAAAAAGATGTGAAAAGAAATGTTTATGTTTTAACAATAACTATTGTATAAAATATGACCATTTAGAGGGATCATAATTTTATTACCTGTCTGGGTTTTCAAAAGAATAAAAACACCACTCCATAAATATGGAAGGTTGTGGAAAATCATTTGCAGATACTTCACAAAACCTTTCAAATTCCTTTTACATATCAAAATACCACAAAGTTCTATATGACTATTGGCCAAAGCTAAAAGGAGCCACTCTGGAACCACAGATTTCAGACCCCTAAACAAGATAAAATATATATGCCAAAACCAAGCCCACTTATAACTGACAAACATCCAAACCTTTAATTTATGGTGTTATTGTTATTTCAGCAGGGGTTTTTTTTTTGTTTGTTTTTTGTTTTTTGTATGGACCCTTATTAGAAAGCAGTGCTCAGGGCCCCACAGTGCCTCAAAACCATCTCTGCAACTGGGAGTCTGACTGCTGCAGCACAGGCTAAGCTAGCGGGCAACTTCAGTCCAACCTGCTCTCTCTCTTTCTGTGTGTGTGTGTGTGTGTGTGTGTGTGTGTGTGTGTGTGTGTAATAGCGTTACATAACCGTCTTCAACAGGCTGACGGACACTACAGATGATGGAAGATGAAAATATCTCCAGACAGAGGCCAGATATCGCGCTGGAAAGGCGACAGTTGCCACAACAGTTGGAACAACAACGTCCCTAACGGCTCCGTCTGTGGCAGCGGCGGACGGAAAACTTTACAACCGTTCAAAGCCGAGCACTTTTCTCGCTAAACAGAGTAAAAGCCGCACATGAAAATGTGCGAATAAATCATCCTTAATGTCGCACAAGCCCTCACGTAAAACTAAACTGAGAGTGTTATAAATTCCTTACGACAGGGTGGAAAGTGCGAAAACAATATGCAAATATTAAGCTGAACCAACTAAGAAGAAAAAAGGGACTACGTGCTATCTTAAAAGCAGACCGTTAAAACACACACTTGCCTGTTTTGCGTCCAAATCAGAAAAAAAAATCCCGCAGCGTGAGAATAAACGGCACGGTGAGGCAGTCAGGAGTCAGGTAGCTTTAAGGACTGAGCGGAGGTCGTTGCATCAGCCCGTTTAAGTACCGAGTGAGAGGCTCAGGAATGCGGAACACAGGGCTCCCAGACGTAAGCATGGATGAAAATAATGCGAGAGGAGGCCCCAGAGACGCGCTGCTGTGTTGGCTCCACCCATAGCAACCAGAAAACACACAGAGACAGACACAAGGACAGACTGAAACAGAAACATACCTGCAGCCGAGCTCAGACAGATGCAAAAACCCATCGACACATGGCCGCCGCTGTGAACGGATCAATAAATAAAGATGCGGCTTGTAGAAACGATCCACCACGGTGTTTATTATCTGACAGGAGTTAGAAGCCAAATCTGAAACAAGTCTCACCGGCTCTTTATTACTACCAAAATTAATAAACAAACAAATAAATAAATGACGCGAATAAGTTTTAAAAATTACAAATCAGTGTGGTGTATAATTTCTAAATTAGTAGTTTTGAAATAATGAATCTATGCTAAAAAGTTGATCTAATATAAGAGCTATTAAGATGTAATTGCAACTAAGTCAGCTAAACAAAGACTTAAATTAATTATAAATATAACCAATTTCATTTATGCAGCGTGAGCAGCTGGCAACTGAAGAAATATCAATTTACTTCTAAACTACAATTGATTAAAAACACATCCAAAATACTTACAGTCAGTTACACACCAGCAGAGTAAAAAAATGTTTTGAAATCATTGCATAGTCTCTTTTAATGTGATATTCAAAGCCGGCCCCAAAATAAGCGAACAAAGCTGCTGCTCACAGCCCCCAGGCCAGCAGTGAACCCTCAAGAGCATTAATTCCGCACACAGCGTAGATTCTAGAAGCTGTGTTGTTGTTTTGAAGAAACTTTTATTGGTTTGGCTTATAGTTGAAATTAATAGTTGTTTATTTATTTATGCTCTATTGTTGGTTTGTTTTTTCCTTTTAATTTTTTATCAGTAAGCATTATATTATTGATTTGATTATACTGATATTTGTTATGATTTTAGGTTTGATCAAACAATGCCTTTGTTTTTGCTCCATCGTTCCAAGCATCAAATTTAGAAAATTATAATACTTTTAATTCTAAGTGATCAATAGAACATGAAAATTAATTGAACATTGAGAAGAATTTATATGTTTACTAAGAATTAACATACACAGCATACTGTGGTTCAAATATTCCTTTGGCTTTTGGTTCAGCCAGGGTCGCATTGTGAATTTCATTCACAATGTATCCGAAAATAAATTCAGCAGCTAACTGATAATGTCCCATAAGTGCAGACATGACTATAAAGCTAATCAAACCCCTGGGAAACAAATCAATCTCCACAATTCATGTACAGTTTCCCTTCAGCAACACCTTATCCTAAGTGTTCTGTATTTAATAGATTATACAATAATTTGACAGTCATTTAGTCAATATAGGAAATTAATTGTTTTTTTGTCATGGTTCCTGGGTGATGGTCTTCTCTGCAGGGGGCTCACAAATTATATTCTTCTTAAGGCTCTATTCAACATTAGGTTGGCCCTTCCTGGTGATACTTTGATTTAATATGTTCTCCTAACAAGAAAATAAAAAATTATTTTAAAGTATTTAAATTTATTTCCTTCAATATCACTCATAGTATGCGACACTGTTTATCTTCTGGTGTGGAGCATTTAGCATGATTGCATTATTTCCTGTTGGAGAGATGTGGTTTACTGCCAGATAATAAAATGTTTGTTTCTTTAAGCCTTGATAAATTGAGAATGATATGATATGAGTTAAGTCAATCTGGTAGCTTACTGTTTATTTGATAAGGCGCTCCTTTCTATTGGGAAAAAATGCAAGAAAGAAAAAATATATATACTTTTTAGGGTTTTTTTTTTTTTTTTTTTTACCAGATACTTTTCATTCATTTAACCCTCAAAGAGAGCCCTCTTGTGGATCCAGTAGAGTCATGGCCAAAGGTTTTGGCAGTGACACAGATGTTTTGCAGTCTTTGTGTTCTCAGTTATTGTGGTGACAGTTTACACTGTTTCTCGAGGCTTGTTCAGACTGGTGTGATGTATGTCAGTCATTTGGAAAGAGCTTTATACATTTAAAAACTTTACAATAAATATTATTTTTACTGGGGGGGGGTTGTTTTGTTTTGCTTTGTTTTGTTTTGTCTTGGCACAAATTTATCAACTAACTTCATTTGTATTATAGTTGTGTCATCAGGATCACTGGTGAAAATGTGAAAACGTACTGATCTAATCAGCAGATTGACCGATACAACAGATGCTCTTCAGATTATTTTGCGCATTTTAGCTGCATAAGAAAGCATGCAGCCATCGTCTAACTACATAAAAATGGCTTCCGAGGTTTATTGCACTCATAGCTTCAGATACAGCTCATGTCCATTTTATTTCTCCTAAAGCTTTAATGCAGCTTGAACTTGAATCAGCAGCAGAAACTTGAATCGCATGCAAAAAATAAAAACAAAAAATCCTCTCTCCCTCAGAACATTGGTGAAAAACTTTAAAATGACTCGGCCAGTTGTTTTCCACCTCTGCTAACAACTAAAGTTTGCTGTATTAAACAGTAAATCATTTCATTTCACATTATCCAGAGGCAGTCCAAGGTGATGACCCCGTAAGAATTTCATTTAGACCCCTTTCAAATGGTCCATGCTTGATCATTTTTGCTTTCTTCTCTCAAAAAAAATGATTACTCCAACAATGAATTGAACCGAAATGACAGAATGTGCTTTGCTTGACAGTCACACCAGTGACATTATTTATTAATAAATAAAAAGTATTGGTAATAAGCTGCTCATTTGAAGCAGTTTTAGTTTGCCTATATTTAATCTCCCTATTACTTTTCTGAAGCTTTCAATAGATAAGAATGCACAAATAATTGTGTGGTCTGGTAATATTCTTTATTTGCTGTGGACACAGTTTTGAGGGGGTTTTTTTGTCCTTATTTCTACTGTTAAGTTGAAGAGAAAGGTGCAGAAAAGTGAAAATATAGAGATTTTTAAATATTTGGATAACTTTTACTTAGCAGAGAAATAGCATGAGTTTTGCAACCATCAGCAAGTTAATGGCATAATTATGGTTACTATTTCTTATGAGAAATGACAGAGTTCATTTAGTTGGTTGGCTCCCAGCCACAGATCCAACTTTTACGCATAGCCCATAAACTTTTAATAGGGTTGAGGTACTGGGCAATCCAGAAGCCCTCAGTGAAACAGACCCTCAGCATGATGTAACCACCACCATGCTTGACAGTTCAAGCAATGTTTGAAAGCCTTAATGTGCCTCCTCCAAACATTGTTCTTGTTATTGTGACAAACCAGGTTAATCTTTTCCAGCATTTGTTTTGTCTTTGCAGACATCTGCAGATTTGAGTAGCGCTTGAAGGTGTTGCATTTGGAACAGGTGCTTCTAAAATCCTGTTTTGCATCCTCTCAGCCATGTTTAAATGGCTTGTTGTGGACATTTATAAACCTGTCTTAAGTGAATTTAAGTTTTCTTAGGGTCCCCAGGATTGAAGAAGGCCCTGAGTAGCTGCAAAGTCTGCTTATACCTTAGGCTATAGTTGATTTTATCTTTAGTGAAAGCCTTTACTGCATTAATGGATTGCAGAAAATCCATAATGATAATGATGGTTCCTTAATGAATCTTTAGGTTAATTGGGCAAAAGTGACCAAAACCTGCATTGTAAAACCCTCAATAATCTTTCAATTTCTGCTACTCTGTGCTTTTAATATTGCAATAAAATTTTAATATATCCTAACAGAACAAGTGATCAGGGGAGCCATTCTTCATTGTTCCTTTTAATACATGTCAGATTTTATCCGCACCATTATCTGAGGCTCTGTTGGGTTTAGCGGGATGCCAGCTCAACTGTTCCACCTAGAACAAGCAGCTGAGTTATTAGAGGCTCACCAAAATATCCCTCTCTGTTCCTTATTTTAGATTCTAATTTGGTTCCACGGTGATTTATGCCGCGCATCTGAGTGGAGGTCAGGGTGGACTGTGCGTCACAGTCACTCCTAACATGGATGACAAATTTCAGGGGAGACATTTGGAGTTAATAAAGCAGAACTGAGCCAGCAAACAGACGGATTTCATAAGTCTGGAGGGTCCTGGATGTGAGCAGCTCAGACAGTGCAGAGGTTGTCCCTCCACTGCAGGTCTGAACTTCCATCTGAAGTATTTGCTGCAGGCAGGAAGGCAGCCACAGATGTCACTCAGCACATGAACACACGTGGTTTGGACTCATTTGGCTCTTAGATCCTTTCAGAGAGGTGTCCCTGCCAAAAACAATAAGCTGTTTGTTACACAGAGGGAGCATGTGGTGCATTTTATCTAATGGAGAGCTCTAACCATGAGCCAATGCACAAACAAGATCAAAAACATTCTCATTAAGTCAAATTGGAGTGAAACCTTAAATAGGAGGTATTTATTTTTAAAGAATGCACTTTACTGATTTAATATTTTAAATTATACGTCAACATGCAGTACAAGTCAGGATTTTCATCTGGTACGATCCTCCAGAGGGTATTGCATAAAAACATGATCTGCGGTGAACTTTCCAGCACCTGCCAGAATGATGAATGGAGACCGAATTCAGTTTGTGGTTTTGCAGCTTTGCCTTACTCCTGCACAGGTCTTGCTTTGTGGACTCCAAGGTGAAAGCAAACTAGCTGCATTTTGAATGTAAGCAGCCATTTGTTATTTTAAACTGTTTTGATATAACTAATAGTTTTAGAGACTGGCATTCACACCAAATCGTAAAATGCTGCTATGCAGTTTAAGTAAATTAAGAATAATTTATGTATAAAATGTTGTATCTGCTCTGAAAGAGTGACAGTGTCCCAAGCATAGCCCTTAACAAATACACTACATCTGGTTGAATGTTGCATGTGTGGAGCTTGAAATTTCATTTCAAGGTAAAGTTAGATTTTAGTGTTCTTTGCAGTGGAAATCCAGTTTGGTGCAAGAATGTGCTCTTTTTTGGCAAAAGAAAAAAACAGCAATGTAAAGTCTGATCTTAACAAAATGTGATCCAGAAGTGGATCAGGGCACAATATGTCAAAGAAAAGTGAAGCTAAGAAAAAGATGCCGCTGGAGAGAAGTTGTCTCTGAACCATTTTGACAGATCTACTGCAGCTGTGGACTGCTAAACAAGGAAACAGCAGTTTTCATAGTCTTTTCATACACTAAACTCTTCCAGTTGTTGCTGGTGCTTGGATAGCACCAGTTTTCATCAACTCTAGCACACACACACACACACACACACACACACACACACACACACACACACACGCAAAAACTGGTACTGTCTCAGATCCAAAAAAGAACCTCTTTTGTCAGGAGCTGAGGACAGCCTTTGGCTTTTGATCTGTGTAAATTAAGACAAATCTGTAAAAACGCAGAGCTTTAAACATGAATAAAAACTCAAATTACAACTGGAATAAAAAGAGCTCACTGTCTCCTATCTCCTGCTTTTTATTTGGAAATTATTGTCTTTGTCATACAACAAAGGGAGGTTCAAACACTTACAAGAAAACACATATGTAGTGACTTAAAGAATGAGGCAAAGAGCTGCTTCCCTGGCTGTGGACAACCACACCGATGCCTTTATGCAGCCAATTTAAAACTGGCTCTAGGAACACAAACTGCTTTAGTGGAAAAACCAGGATATTTTGTCTGATGTTTATGATTTCCAATGAACAAAGACACTGAATAAGAAGACTGTGCATGGTAGTCCCAAAAAGAGAACTTATTTATCCTCCATAAAGAACAATACATCCTGTCTAGAGTTTACAGGCAAGCCAAAATCAGGTCAAGACAAAAAAAAAAAACCCCATTATAAATATATGTAAATAAAATAGTCTTTCATTTTCTATGTGGTGGTAGTGTCATAGTGTAGGCCTACATTGTTATCCCAGATCCAAGAATGTAGCCCAACATCGTTTTATATTTGGTGGCTGTTTCATGTTGTGGGTCTACATTGCTGTATCTTTGACTTGGCAAATGGACCAACAATTTGAAATTACGCTGAGAAATTTGAAAGAAGAAATATCACATCAGTACAACTGCTTGAATTAAATTTTCATGCAAAATTGTCTCTACGAGCATATGGACACTGAACAATAAGGTTAAAATGTTGAAAGGATGAAGTCCTTTTTCAAAAGGAATACAACATAAGAGACTCCAGACTTTTCTATGTCTATTTTTTTGATTTGAGTCAATACTTTATTTGTGGTTTAGAATACGCAATATTTGTTCAGAAACTATAAAATTCTTTTAAAAAATGTTTGCCTTTAGTTTTTCAATGGCTCTACTATCTTTTGTCCTCATCTGTTGCATGTTAACTTTGTGTTCTAGTTTTCCTTCTAACAAATCCAAAGATTTAGAGTTTGTTTTGGCTTTCTCTGTTCCTTTAACCTGTAGAGGCAGATGGTAGAGAAGAGGCTCCCCTTCCATCAGCCTGGTTCTGCTGGAGGTTTTTTTTCTCTCCACTGTCATCAAATGCTTGAAAAAAATCAGTGTAGAAGGCCTGCAGGAGCCTTTTTGTCTGTTTTGACTTGATTTAAGCCAAAACAAATAGCCATCATGCAAACAAATCTTTTTTTTTTTCATATCTATTGATTAAATTGATAAGAATATGTAGCTCCAAGTGTTTTGTCGTGTATTAACCACCATCACATTTTTGGGAAATACCCAAAAAAACCAGACGCTTCCAGACACAAATTTGACTCACCATCCATCTCACTGCAGACATAATACACAAAGTTTATTTTCACCGCTACTCTATTTAACTTCCTTCCTTCCTTCCTTTTGTTCTTCTTTTCCAATACTGTCAGACAGTTGTAGACTGCAACAGAAAATCTCTATTAATATGGAAAGCTGCACGTTGAAGATCAATGTCAAATTTGGGACTAATATGTTACTGGAGAGTGACAGTTCCTGATTTCTGTGATGCTAAGGAAAATTGATTTCATGTTTATGTATTTTTTGAGACCCAAGGATCATTCTGTCAGAGTCAGTCCACTAAAACAAATATTTTTACTATTAAATATTGTTCTTTCAAATCCTATATAAAGAATATTTTGACATACTTTATTTATTTTATATATTCCTTTCAGAAAAAAACAGTTGGATTAAAGAGTTGAGTGAACCTATATTCTGTTGAATAAAACTTGGTAGTGTTTTCTGAATTATGAAGACAGACTCAACATTTAATGTTTCACTGTTAACTAAAACATTTTATGATTTTCTGTTTACACTGTGAGGAAATTGGGCAAACCATCTTAAAAACAGAAATGAGAAATGTCTGATGTTTTATGAAATGCAGTCCCTTGCATATTTCTACCCCTTCAATTTTATCACATTTTCAAACATCCAACCCTCACTTTCAATATATGTTTTATTCATATTTCAAAGTGATAGACCAACACAAACTAGTGCATAATGGTGAAGGGGAAGAGAAATTGCAACAAAAATCTCTAAATCTCCCCTGAGTCAATATATTTTAGAATCTATTGCTGGAGTTACAGCTGCAAGTACTTTCAGGTATATTTCCACCAGGTTGGCACATTTGGAGAGGGCAGTTTTTACTCATTCTTACTCCTGAAGTAGCTCATGCATAAGTCAGTGACTGTGCACATTAATTTTCAAGTCTTGCCACAGATTCTCAGTAGGATTTGAATCTGGATTTTGACTGGGAATATGTTTTGTTTGGGGATGCATTCCTGCTGAAATGTGAACTTCTGTCCCAGTGTCTTAGCGGCCTCTAAACGGTAAATGGATTGTTCCTGCTACATTCACCCTGCTGTTCTCACACATTGATATGCAGATCAATGTATGAATGTGTGCAAATATTGGTAGGTAACTCAGGTTTAAATGCTATGCTGAGTTACACATTGACATGTGGCAGACAAGGAAGCCACAACTTCTCATCGACTGCTCTGGAAATCTGCCGCTCCTCCAGAGCTACCATGGGTACCTCAACTGCTCCTCAAATAAATGCACTCCTTGCTTGGCCTGTCAGTTTAGGTGAACAGCTACATCTTGGAATGGTTTGATGTTGTGCTGTACTTTTTTTATTTTTGGATGATGAACTAAACAGTTGTTTATGAGATGTTCAAAGGTTGCAATATTGTTTTAAAGTCATACTCTGCTTTTAAGGAAAAGTTTATCTTCTGCTGTATTTCTTGGCCTTCCTGATGTGGTGTTTGCTCACTAATCTTCACTGACAAACCTCTGAGGCCCTCACAGAACAGCTTTATTTATACTGAGATTAAAGTACATGCAGGTGGACTGTATTGACACGAGGTGACTTCTGAAAGCAAAAATGTTAAAAGCCATGTTTTTTGTTTTGTTTTTTAGTTCCCTTTTTCAAAATTATGCAATCATTTAATTTGGTATACTCCATAAAATCGCAATGAAATACAAGGAGGTTTGGGATTCTAATGTGACAAAATTTGAAAAAGTTCATTGACTGTAAATACTATTGCAAGGCACTCATGTCTCCAATTGAAAAAAAGCCGTGAGTTCATGCATGTATCACTCCATGTTAGGCAGCAGTGCAAGGTTGCTCACTACCGCAATTACTCATAAGCTCAACCTTTGCGAATCAGTGAGACATTGATTTATCCTTGTAAATATAGCACTTCCTTGGGAATATTATAGCAAGCGGGAGACAGAGTGGTCAGGAGGTGTGTGAGACAACACACCAGGAAACAGTGAACAACAGAGGGAAAAATAGAAAGATAGAGACCTGTATCCAAGCAGGCGAAGTTAGCTATGTCACACACCAAGGACAAGAAGAAAATTCATTGCAAAAGTCATTAAACATCTCCGTAATTTATATCCTATTAATTAGTGTCATCATGGTAAAACTTTACTGTTCATTTTGATGCAGCACACAGGGTAGGACAATACATAAATCCTGCAAACATAGTTAGTTGTTTTGAACAACAATTAAATGGAAATGTTTGCCTTTCTATTCATAGCTATGCTGTTCTTCTCAGAAGTTTACATTAACTCATAATGAATGTACGTTAACTCATTATGTATGTAAGTTTGACCATCTTTTTGGGGAGTGGAATAATAATACAACACCCAACTTCCATCCCAACAAGAATTTAGTGCAAGAGTTTTAATTTATTGTGGTGTTCTCCAATCCAAACAGGATTGAAATTATACACATGGATTAAAATATGCAACCTAATTAGTATCTTATAAATGTTCCTTAGCAGGCTGTAGAAAAACAGAACACTTTTTGTAGCCAGAGGCAAGGTCTTGGTCTAGTTTTGATTGCATATGACCACAGCTTTTGTCAAAAATGACTGAAGTTTTGGCAATTCCAGATACTTAATGTTACTCTGCTTCATTCATCTCATTCCAGAACCAGTTATAACCCCTCGTATTAGGGATAATTGTACTGCTAAAACAAGCGATTGCATCCAAGTTGAAATCATTTGGATCAGGGGTCAACAACCTTCTTAATTGAGATCCTGCTGCTACAAAATAAAATTTGTCAACAGCTGGGGAAAAAAAGCTAGATTTGATAAAAAAAAATTTAGTAAATTAAATGTTTTATTTTGAAAACTAGGCAGTTTAAACTAAAATTATTAATATGTTTTAGATTTTAGAAGAAAATTAACCATATACCTTTTGCAAAAATAATTTAAAAAATTTATTTTGCAGAGTGAGGCCAGCTGAGTGAACCCTTTCCATAAATATGGAAATTCAAGAAAGATATGTAACCAACTTAAAAATATAAAGCACATACTGTAGTTTAAAGCTAAGGAAAACACTCAATTACTTTTAAAAGCTTTGTACCATTGGTGTCCTTCTGCCATAGATATTCTAAGCAATTATTGCATAAAAACATACAGAACTGTTAAAACCACCCTTTTTATTGCCTTTACAATTAAAAACATTTCTGATTTGGTTTCATAATAGCCACATTGGAGGGGCAAAAGAGAAAAATATGTGTCTCTGGAGTTACAGGTTGCACACTGCTGATCTCGCTGTTGATTTGAAGTAAAGTTGAAGAATTTGGAGGAGCTCTTTTTTCACGGTTAAATTCAGTTTGTGCCATGTACAAGTATCTGCTGGGAGCAAAACAGATCCTCAGCATCATGCTACCGCCATGCTTGCCATCTGAAACAACGTTCTCAGGTTTGAAAACCTTGTCTTGGTTCCTCCAAACATTTGCCTTGTTATTGTGGCTGATCAGCTAAATACCCTCTGACAATAGAAATGCATAAGCATTTTGCTTGTCTGTGCAGACTGAAGTTAATTTCAGCAGAGCAGGTGTCAGTTTCGAAGCAGGTGCTTCTTACTGAGTGGCACCATCTCCGTCCAATTACATCCTTGGGCAATTACAGGAATGAGGCTGTACTTACAGTGATAAGGTGATTCAGAGAATTAACTAAGGGTAGCTGAATACTAATGTATTCCACACTTTTCAGATATTTATTTGTAAAGACTTTTGAAAAGAAGTGTCAATTTTCTAATTTTCTTTACAATGTAAAGAATTCAGTTGTGCTACTTTGTGTTGCTGTATCACATAAAATCTCAGTTACAGAATTAAAGAGTGTTGGTCATGGCGGTTGTGCAGGGGTAAAGCATGCAGCCCGTGTATGGTGGCCTCAGCCCTCAATGTGGCTGCCACAGATTTGAGTCCTGGCCTGTTGACCTTTGCCGCAAGTCTTTGGTTTTTCTCACAACTCAATTTCCTGTCAACTAACTGTCAAATAAAGGCCACTAGAGCCAATACTTTTGCAAGACACTGTTTGTCAGCATGACATAAACTAAAAAGAAGCCTATAAACTGCCTTTTGACAACTTGTTGCTTGTTTTCAAATATGAGATTTGTTGTAGGCTGAGAATTTATAACTGTTTGAGCAATATTTCAGAAGGTGTACTTTTGCCAGTAATTATTAACAAGCTACTGCAACGTCAGTCTTCCTGTCAATGCTAACATAAATGTTGTTTGACATGTCCTGAAGAAAGTTCTCTCTGTGAAAGCCAGAGTAAAACCATGTAAGGTTAATTGCCTGTAGGTGTGTGCGTATATGGTTATTTGTCTATGTTGCAACCTGTCCAGGGTGTACTCTACCTCTTGCCCAATCACTGCTGGAGAGAGACACCAGTGTGGATTGAGTGTGAAAAGAAAACAAATTGGAATCTATGAATTTCAACTGTCTGAAAAAGGCACTTGCAGTAAAAGCAGCAACCATGCTCAGGCTAATAAACCCTCTCCACAATAATTGTTGGCCTGTAATGAACATAATTGAATTTTGTATTATATAACAAAGAATATTATAATGTGAAGGCCTAACTAGGAATGAGGAATATAGAGTATCTGTGGCAGTTTGCTTTTAGTGACCCCTGCTGACGGTTGCTAAAACTGCGCCTCTCTAATAAGGCACACAAAAGTGTTTAATGATCTGCAGTGTGTATAAATTGATGAAAGAAAACTCTCTGTACCAGATTTACTGTGACATTAGGCTACTGTAGTCCTATTAGCTCGTTGAAGTACAGTTCTCAGTAAACGCTGTTCAAATAGCTATTTATACTAAAATATAGTCCAATGAAACAATGAGTGAACAAGCAGAGTTAAGCAGGATTGATTATTGGCAGTAATGGTGCCAGGTTGCTGTTCCGAGAAACTGTCAATTTGCAAGTTGGCTCAATTACTGTAATTCACGTTAAGGGAGCTCTGTATAATTGATGAGAAAAGTCAGGCTCCTGTTTGGGTTCGTTTTCACCAGATCCAGTCCTGAAATATGACACCCGTCGCCATGGAAGCAAAACAACTGCAGTCACCCAAATATGGTCAAAGAAAACGAACGGATACGGCAAAACACGTGTTGACGTCACGTTCGGTCGGCACGGCACGCACAGAGCTGCGCTGACTGAAGGGAATCGTGTTCCTTTCGCCGCGACGGTATTGAAGCAAAGACGGGGGTATGAATAAATAATTAACGTGCTGTTTCTGTGGCTCCCACTCGGTCTCAACACAATTCTGCCCGATTTATGTAACTGTCAGACCAAAAATAGCACGGTGACGTAATTATGAAGCGACAAGCCGAAAATATCAACATTTTTGACGTGTTCATATTTATGGACAAAATGTTTTTTACTTTTTCAACATAATATATATTAGAAGATCAAAATTTAACATGTGTGATTGTATTAGATGTTGGAGATGCATATTTTGAATTCTGTCTCACTTTTATTTATTATTATTAATTATTATCGTTAATAATAATAATAATAATAATAATAATAATAATAATAATAATAATAATAATAATAATAATAATGAAAAGTTAGTCATTTGTATTTATTTTTAAATTAGTTTTATCATGAAAAGGAACATTAAAAAACCATGGCATACATCCAGTCTTAACATATTGCCACACATTCAAACTTAAACAGGCTGCAGTGATGAAAGAAATTTAAGGATATTTTTTTATGTATGTTTTCAAAAACTGAGAAAATGTAATGTTTAATATAATGGAGATAAATGTGGTTTATGATTAGAGAACTTGGCTGAATGGATAAAAAAAATCATAATAGTATATTAAAGATGTTAATTACATAAAACTGAACATTTTTTTTATTTTTGTTGTAACCAACAAGAACATATTTTTCACATAGGCCCAAGCTATTTTGGAAAGCATTTTCCTTTTAGTAAATGAAATTGTTATTTGAAACATTCATTTTATATTTACAGTGGCTATCATTCATATTAGAAATTATTCATAAACTGAAACATGTAAAGAGATGAAAAAGCAAAAGCAGAAGAAATTTGTAAGGGACCAAATATCTTTTCACAGCATTGCAGCTATGAATTTTTTTCTGCAAAATAAATACTGAACATAAAACAATAATATCAATTTCACAAAAAGACAAATAAATGGTTTATGAATGTTGTGTTTTATTTTCAGCAATATTCAGTTTTTTGCATCAGCATCATATTTGATGAGTAAAAAAATAAACTATGCCATAAAATACAGTACATCTTGAGAAAATACATGATATGATTATGTTTTCTTTTTGTTTTTTGGTCATGGAAAAGCTTCAGGTGATAAATGTCAAGTCAGGTCAGGGGACACCTCACAGCAAGATGTTACACCAACACTCTGCTACATTTTAGCATCTCTCTATTTTCACTTGTCACAATAGCACTGTTTCACATATATTAAGCTATATCAAACGTGAATTATTCATATCACAGGTATATATATATATATTTTTTAGAAACACAGTTTACCACCTTTTCATTGGAATACAGATGATTATTTTGTTTGTTTTGTTTTTGCATGCATTTGGATTCCAGCACAAATGTAAACTCAGACAGTTGAAACAAAATGGAAGAATTCAACCCTGTTACAGTTACAGAAAACACATCGTCAATATGCACAACCTTTAATTTTCAGGTTTATACATCATAGCTCACACTACAAAAGGTTATTTGAGAGAGATAGCTTGCTAGCTGGTTAGAATACAAATACTGTATATTGTTGCATAAATTATTTGCATTCACAAGGCTAAGAGTGTTGGGGAGTTAAGACTATCTTTCATCAACTCTGACCCTCCGAGGCTGCTTTTGAGGCCCTCGCAGTCCTCAGCCATGGATTCAATCTCAGAACAACTGAAGGAAAACATGGTGCGGTAGCTGCTACAGGTGGGACTGGAAGACATGACCGGCGTGGTCAAAGACTCGAGGTCGCTTGCCACAGACTTGTAGAGAGTTTCCCAGTCTGGGAGGCAGAAGGGCCCATTCAGGTCTATGTCAGGGACAGACGCAGCCATCTCCAGACTGGGCACCAAATCATCAAGGTCATCTCCCTTAAGGTCCTCCAAGGCCTCCTCTTCTGCACTGGAGCACAGGAGGATGTTGGAGTTCCCCAAGATGGCTGCAGCAGCTGGGACACCAGAAAGGTTGTCTGCGTCCTGACCAGCAGGGACTTCTCCAACTGTTACGTTGCTCTCGGGGGTTTTTACATTCTCCAGGATGGAGAGCAGCTGCGGGGAGGCCGGAGGGTCCTGCAGCACTGAGTCAACATCCTCCTCCTCCTCTTCTCTGTTGCTGTCATCTTGAGCTGGCAGTTTGCAGGAGGACCGGTGGGAAGCTAAGATGTGCTCCAACCTCTCTTTCTCCTTCAGCAGATCAGCTATCTCAGTTTGGAGGGTAGACTTCTCCTCTTCCAGCGAATCAGTCTCCTGAGAAGAGAAGGGACAAAAAGAGAAGAGACTTAACAGACTACAAAAGAAACATCACACGTGTTAAACATTACAGTAACTCCAGAATTTCTGCTGCGAGAATGCTTATGAAGACCAGAGAGATCACATTACTCCAGTTTTAAAAGTCTCAGCATTGATTTTTAAGATGCTTTTAATGATTTTTAATCATCAGTGGTCTAGAAGTTCTACATTAGTCTGATTTATTTTTACTGTACAAACCATTCAGGTCCCTCAGGTCTAATGATAATACAAAAAGTAAGAATGAGAACCCACAGTGAGGCAACATTTTCTTTTTATTACAGCCCTGATCTTTGAAACAGCTTTCAGATGCATCTTTTTGGCTTGATTTTAGCTCCTTTTTAGTGCTTTAGATGAATGATTCCTATTTTAACTTTATCATAAGTTAATTGTATCTTTAGTTTTGTTGCACATTTTAGTTGGAATTTATATTTATATGTATATGTATTAATTCCATTTTGCTTTATAGTTGATTATTTTTACTTTTATACCAGTTTTTCATGAAATGTAGAAATAATTAATTATTGTTCATGTTGTTTTGTTGCTAGTCTGTAGTTATATCGGTTGTTTGTCTTAAATTTAGATTTTGCCTCATCAATACAATTTCATTTAATCACCTTCCTATGTTTGGGTCTTTATTTAGTTTATGCTGTTGGTTATTTGTTTGTTTTTGTCCGTTTTTATTTTTTTGGGGGGTGTTCCCAAAGTTTTTTATGGACTGACCTAATGAGGGCCACTATCAATCTTATGAAGATGTGCCAAAAGTATGAACTGAATTTCTGGGGTTTTATTAGGTATATTGCTAATTTGCAACATCAAATCTTAGGGAAAAAAGAGATTTTCCTTATGATTTCTTAAAACAACCCACCTATCATTATTTTTTTTTAATCAGCTAGTTTGATATGTTAGCAACTGCTTTGTTTGGCTGCAAAATGAAGTGTCCATAATTTTGAAATTCAGTAACTGTATTAACTGGACTTTTATTAGGAAGTTATATATCTTTTGAGTAACATAATTAGTTTGGATAAAAAAGGAAACAGTTTTGAAATGGTTATCAAGATACTGTACTGCTGTTTATAGGAAGGTGTGGGTTTGGAAAATGGCAGCAGGGTGGAAATCACATGAATAAATAAACGTTGCAATCCATTCCACTTCATGTTTGACTCGCTTAAATTCATGGTCATACAAAATATGCATAGAAAACTGAAATATGTAAAGCCGGCCATCATCCCCCTTGGTGACGCCACAGATTTATTTTGTTACCATAAAAAAGCATTTTGTGTTGCTCTCATTGTGTATGTATTGTGCTCAACAGACAACTCAGACTGATTGGCCTCTTATGGTGCCACTGAATGCTTTGCTCTTGCAGCCTTTAATGCCATGTCATATTAATGCCTGCCTTTCATCGTGAATGCATACTTCCACTGTGAAAATGTCTTCTGCATAATGTCAAAAAGCAGCACACTTACAGCTTGAAGGCTGTCTATCAGCTCCCTCCGTCTGTTGCGACACTTTGCTGCAGCAATCTTGTTTCTCTCCCTCCTAATCCTCCTTCTCTCTTCGTCTTCTTTAGAGGGCTAAAATCAGCAGGAGGAAATAAGCATAACATTAAAAGAACACCGAGATTATGTAATTCTTTTGCATATGGCTCCACAACACAATGTCTTTCGCCATGCAGGAGAGAAAATCTTCTTTGGTGTGAGTGCCGGGAATACAGATCTTCTCGAAATGCTGCACTAACTAGAACGCGCAAGATGCCTGCGTGAACGCGCACTTCATGCAATTTCCCTTCCCCAATCACAGTTAATAGAGCGGTGCTCCTTTAATAAACCATTAAATATAATTAACACGCGGTGCTGCTTATTTGTACTATAGCCTACTGCAACGATAGTGTCTTATTTAATGCTCTATTCAAAACATCGCGATAACTCCAATAACATCTATTGAGGATGATCATGCTGGTGGAGCTTAATAGAAAGCATAGATTCAATGAATACATCCAAATTTAACTAAAGAATTAATTGAGTAATCATTGGAATAGTTGACTCTGTCATTAAAGGTAAAGTAGATCCCTCTCTACCCAGCCTACCTGCTCTTTTTGCGCCTTCTTGTTGCACGTTTTTGCCCTCTTTGCACCTGTTGGGGAAGACGACTGGTTTGCGCCATTGGTTTTGGTTTTTGCAAACCCAGATGTGATGGCAGTCGGCTGCACCATCCACTTCAGTTCTGGCGACGTTGAGATTGCAGTCACAGACGGAACAAAGGCGGCTGGTGCAGAGGTGTCACCATCCTGAAAGATATGCACATTATTCATGGAGTCAATTTCTATAATTTGGCGTATCAGATGAGCGAGCAATCACGCAGTAGCTGACCTTAACCAATAGTTAAATGCTGCATCAATCATTTAGCTGAGAAATGTCAGATGACAACAAATCTATTGAAATGATAACAGAAGCAAAGCTCATTTTGATTATCATCATCACTCCAACAAAAGGTCAAAATCCAAATTGTATGAATCATAATAAAATAATTTAGGGGAAAATGACAACTGGATACGCTGCTATAGTGCTTTCCCACAGCCTAAGACAAAGGAAATTTAATGTTTTCAATAGATAATTACAGCAACATCCACGTCAGTCAAAATGCAGACTGAAAAGTGAGGAATATCAACCTATTTTTATTGCTCGTTTTCCATTGTTTAATGATCAGAATCGCATCTACCTTCGTGCTGTCCACTGATGATGAAAGCGAGTCAGGAGGAGGACGCAGGCTGCACCCAGGGGTGTCCCCGCCAGGCGCTGCCGGACTACATCTGGAGGATAGGTCGAGCTCAGAGCTGGAGTCTGGATGCATGTTTTTGTATATTTCTCTCTTCTGAGATCAGTGCATAAAAAAGTAAAGAACCGAACCGTCTGTCCTTATACGTCTATCTATATGTTCTACGTAAACAGCAGTCCCCCTCCCTTGAACGCCTACTTGCACTCCATTTGCCAGCTTTCATAAATGGTAACTGTGCAGATATAGTGGAGAGACCCGCCTTTTATAGTGAGTCCGAATTTTATGAATGAAATCTGTGCGGCGGGACCGAACCATTCCGCAGAAGGAGCTGTGACACAGAAAAGGGGCATGACGGTCGTTTTTACAATTTGACTTTTAAATTCTTAAGGTGCCTACACAGAAAAACTTTGCAAAAATATCATTGTAACGCATTATGTTTACACAGTTATCCAAAAATAGCGTGTGGTTATTGAGTGACACCCCTACCTGCGGAAGAAGCCCACCCCCATGAATGAACTACGTCACATTATGTATGCAGTGTCTGCATCACGAGTATGATGCCCCCCTACCATATATCACGACATTGCATTAAAACGCAATGGATGACCGAAGGAGCTGCTTTAATCATACACAATCAACCTTGTTTTGTTTCTTTCTTATATTAGAACAATGCTTATGTAAATATCCACCAACACTGTGTAGATCATCTCTGACCGATTATTTATGGTCTGCATATGACCTCACATTGCATTTCGCCCGACTCCGCTTAAGAATTGGGCTGCATGCAGCAAAAGATCAAGGACCAAAGCAGCCAATCGCCGAATGGACCAGTCGAGCCATATATGGTTCTTCCGGAGGACCAGCTTGCAGACGGACTGCGTGTGTGTTTATGCGCTCGCTAGTGTTTGCGCGCATCACAACTCACCGCAAAAGAAAAGTGAAACGAGCTCCTGAAAGGCTGCAACCGTCACACATTTTAATCGATCGCGTCACACTGAATGCTGCACCTGCTCTGAGGAGACTATTTAAAACAGCTTTTATCATGCAAACCTAAATATGTGTTAAATTCCCCCATAAGTATGTCTCTAAATGACACGTTAAATTGTATAATGGTTGGTTTCCCCTTCCCCTAATTATGTTTAAAAGATCAACACATATTTTTAAATTCCGTTTCCTGTTAAATGTATCGGGAATAATGATGTAAACCCATTCCCACATATCCTAATCCAGTTCCCGCTGGACAATGCCATAGCCTGGATGGATGGCTATATTTAGATTTTCAGATGACCTCACAGATCCACTAGTGTGAGAGGAATAGTTGCAGAATAGTTACTGGCCAGAGGGGCTGCGCGTTACCAGAGACTTCCCGGCAGTCACTCCCCCCTCTGGGCTCTTTTTCCGGCACAACACTGGGTGGTCGCGCCTGAGCCTATTCAACCACTTGTAAGCGACTCTAAACGGAAAGAGTTCAAAAGATCGCCTGTAGCATTAGGCAGCTGACACCTAAGGGTTTTCATCAAATCAACTTGACCATGAATGTTCACAGAGTGAAACTCAAGAGTTTAAAGTTTATGTGAATGAGGCAAACTGATTATTTAGGGTGCTTGTGCAGCTCTGGCATTTACTATGTTCTAAATACATTACATTGAAAAAAATAGGAACACAAAATTAAATATGGGTAAATCATCTTTTTAATGTGCAAATCACTTTTTTTTTGCTAAATAGTTCAACACAAAATCCTACTTTGTTTATTTAATTAAACGAATAGACGATGCAATAATAATAATAATAATAATAATAATAATAATAATAATAATAATAATAATAATAATAATAATAATAATAATAATAATAAGATTTATTTTTATGTATATGGGGCTTGACTTTCCTGGGGGGGGGTTGTTTTGTTTTGTTTTGGGATTTTTTTTTGTCTGATCTGCCATCTTCAGTGAAACCAGGTAAAAACTAACAGTTCAGCCTGACATGGAAGCTTCTGTTCTCGTCAACCCGTCAAACAAAAAACTAAAAAGTTGTTTGGTGTCCTGTTTCATTCCACTGCTCTGGAGGCACCATGGTAAAATACAGAAAATACAGCGACCGCCCCAAGAGCAGCAAACCAACAGACTTCTCACTCTGACGTGGTTTCGCGAAAGCACTGCTCCCTGCTTCCGACGCAGAAGATCAGTTTCATTTTATTTTTGTTCAAGTGGTACTCCTTGACAATACCAACGATCTTTGTTGCTACGCAAAATATGTACGTCACTGACGCGAAGGGGTTGGGCGTTGCTGTGGCAACTAGGAATGTGCAACAAAACATGAACGAGGGAAGCAGAACACAGGTCGTTAACGTGAACTGATGAACTTTGACACAGTACCACCATTGTGAATAGTTTACTCTTTAATTATTTCAAGGTAGTTTATTTTGATGACGACACAGGTAACAGTCTCGGCTCTTTTAAGGGTTGCTTTTCTGTTTTTTTCTGCCAATGTAAAAAATAGTAGAAATGCAAAATTGCATTATACTTTAATATAATATTATTAATTGCTGTATTTAAAACACTGTGAATCACACCAAATGCATCAGAAAAGCAAAAGTCAGAAACCATACAGCAATGACCAGCTGACCTAATGAAATTTTTTTTACCAACCTAAGAAAAAAATATCTTGGTAATTGGCTGTGTTATTCATGTTACTGAATTGCTGAACTTCAACATAATGCCTTCAAAGCATGCATGTTGGAGACACAGTGAAACCCAAACATTGTCTTGTCATCAATATTACATTTCATACATTCCACTCAGCTTCTTATGTAAACCTTCACGGATGAGCCCCATGGAAATCTCTATATTTTGGCTTCTGCAAGAAACAGCCAGAACACTCCTCAACAAGTCAAACTGCTTTCGTGGCACACTGCACGCGTCAAACAAGGTTATAGGTTACCCCAAGGCTACACACACCCCTTGTGAGATTGCGAAAGGTACAAGTTCTGCCTGGGGATGTAGAACACATGCCGCCTCTTTTGTTTTGACACGTACATTTGATGCTACAGATGTACAGTTTATGCAGAACCAGTGTGTATAAGGCATGCTTCAATGAAATATGCTGATACAATCATTTATGGGTCAGAAATGGCTGCTCTAGATGGTGTTGCCAAAAGAGTGGAAAAAGGTGCTTTTAAGCTACAGCTATCAGGCTTAACAATGTGACCTCAAACAGGTGAAATGAATACAACTGACTATCTCTTTCTCATGGCATCTGTACGTGAATGAGATATATTAGAGAGGAAGCAAACATTTTGTCCTCAAAGTTAGTGTGTCTGAAGCAAGAAAAAAAATGCAGAAGTGTAAGGAATTGAGTTAGTCTGACAAGTTGTGTTCGCAGGATGACTGGGTCACAGCATCCCCAAAACTGCAGCTGTTGTGGGGTGTTTCCAGTCTGCAGTGATCATTATCAATCAAAAGCAATCCAACAGATGAGCAGCTCCAGCTAAAATTGTTAAAAAACAAAAGGCTGACTCTTGTAAGAAAGGTGCCAGAAAACGCAGTGCATTTGTAGAAATAGAGGACTGTTTAATCACAGACCAGGCAGGGTGCCCATGTTGGTCATAATGTTATGCCTGGGTCAGTACATATACCATTATTCTGTTCAGGTATTTAGTTCTATCTAAAACTAATAACGTATTAAAGTGCAAAGCTTGTTATGGCAGACATAAGAATATGTTTTATTGTCATTATGAATGAAATATCGTTTATTTTATTGTATTTCCCTTTGGGATAAATAAAGTATTTGTGAATTTGAATTTGAAAACCATTTACTTTTACCGTTATTTATTTCAAACCACTACTTTTGCAATTAATTATTTAACTTTATTAATAGCTCAGGAGGGTAACTACAGCTAATTTTAATCCTATAAAATCCTACATGAACGTATTGGACCTATGTAAATTCAGTTTAAAATTATATATTTTATGCATTCTGTTATGTTTAGCACAGTCAATTTAGATTAATATGTTGTATATTTGAGGTATTTTAAGTAGGTTGCTCTTTTTTCTGACCATTCTCCTACTTATTCAGTTTTCACAACAGCTTCTGTGTTTGTTGTTTTACATAACGTCATGTAAAGCTCGGCCAGTCTCTGGATGGTGTGTTTCCCATCAAGCACCGCCCTCTTACAGGATGGTGCACCATATATGGTTAATGACGCGTCGGGGATCCCGCTCTGGAATATTCCATTTAGCTACCGATGAGCTTTGAAACGACCAAAACACACCGCGTTTCTTCGTTAGATGATAGAAAATGAAAAAATGTTTTGTGGGAGTATTTTTTCGAAAGAAATTGCAAGCCGAAATTGTTGGTTTTGTGTGTTTTGTGTGTTGCTATGCAAATGTTTTGGTGCTTTCCTCCTCGCGGTGTCAAGTGACGAACCCTCCTCTCTCTCCCTACGTCACTGAGTCTTTATAAAACGCTCCTCAGCTCAAGGAGTTGGCAGTTTAACTTTGAGTAGCAGAGCAAGGACTACAGGAAAACGAGCAACAGCTGCACTTTTAAGAGTTTTTCACAAACCTACTAAAGGGATTTCCTCGTCTCAAGTTTACATTTCCCCGAAGTAGAGTTTGCTTGGATCTTCCGACTTTTAATTGTTACTCTCCGAACGATGATGTTCACTGCTTTTAATACAGAGTGCGACTCTTCCTCACGCTGCAGCACAGCTTCCCCTTCTGGGGACAATCTGGGATACTACCCGTCACCAGCAGGATCTTATTCCAGCTTGGGATCTCCCCAGTCTCAGGTATGTCAAGTAAAATTTCTATTTTTCTATCTTTTCTCCCAGCAAACAACAACTTCTGTTGTGTTAGTAGTGTAGTCCAGTCTTGATTATTACATTAATTTACTGATTCTGATTGAGGGCAAAAAGTTAATGAATGATAGGAACATGATTGCAGTGCAAATAGTGCCATGCAATCTTCATTCATCCACCTGGAAACTCCATAGAGAGTGTGTAACGTCATAGCTGACATCAGAGAGATATTTTTAAACAGTCCAGGTTTTTATAAACTCCTCTACTGCGACCACCTCTCCTCCTGAATATATAGCAAATCCCCTCATGTTCTTTCCTTTATTTCTTCCAGGAATTCACTGATCTGACAGCATCAAGTGCCCCCTTCGTCCCCACTGTCACAGCTATTTCATCAAGCCCGGATCTGCAGTGGATGGTCCAGCCTTTGGTTTCCTCGGTGGCCCCCTCTCACAGAGCTCACCCTTACACCTCAAGGCCCAGCCCGGCCTACCCCAGATCAGCCATGAAGTCTGCAACGTCCAGACCTCACATTTCTACGAAGAGGGGTAGAGTTGAACAGGTAATTATATGATCTAATCATATAACTTAAGTCTTACATGATAGTAAATGAGTTGAACTAGTTTAAAGAGTTGGAGGCTTACTTTTTTATTATTATGTGCAGATCTCTCCTGAGGAGGAAGAGAAGAGAAGAATTCGTAGAGAGCGGAACAAACAGGCAGCAGCTAAATGCCGCAACAGGAGGCGAGAGCTTACAGACACCCTGCAAGCTGTAAGTATCCCACAAGATTCATTCTCATTTATCAAAATGTATTTGCCACCAGAGCTAATGACAATCCAACACTGTGCTAAGTGCCACTTCCTCTATTTTTTTTTTTCCCTCTGCCAGGAAACTGATAAGCTGGAGGATGAGAAGTCCAGCCTGCAGAATGACATTGCCAATCTACTGAAGGAGAAGGAAAGGCTTGAGTTCATTCTGGCAGCCCACCAGCCTATCTGCAAGATCCCTTCAGAACTGGATGTAGACTTCCCTGTTTCCTGCCTCTCCACTGCTGTCACTTCCACAATCACTTCCAGCCAGCCGACTTTCACCTCGGCCTCCAACTCCATTTTCTCCAGCACCAGCTCTGCCCCCTCCACCGCCACAGTCTCAGACAGCACGGTCAAGATGGCAGATCTGGAGGCCTCTGTTCTCGAGGAATCCCTAAACCTTCTGGAAAAGACAGAGATGGAGACGGCACGCTCAGTCCCTGAGGTCGACCTGTCCAGCTCCCTCTATCCAAGCCAGGACTGGGAGCCCCTTCACACCTCGACCAGCAACAATGACTTTGAGCCCCTGTGCACGCCTGTGGTGACCTGCACCCCAGCATGCACTACCTACACCTCTTCTTTCGCTTTTACCTTCCCAGAGGCTGAGACCTTCCCCTCCTGTGGCATCGCACACAGGAGAGGAAGCAACAGCAACGACCAGTCCTCTGACTCCCTCAGCTCACCAACCCTGCTGGCCCTTTAGAGACTCTTCCAAAAATGAACTTTCTTCCTAGAAGCACATTTTCTTAAATATGTGACAGATGTGCAGATTACAGGGCTATGGAGCAGACTTGTACCAGGAAGCAAATTATTTATGATTTTATCTGCCTTTATGTATAGCTACTTGCCTATTACACCAATGTAGCAAGTTATTAAGCATGTTTTAACTAATACCACTTAGTTGTTCTATATATGATTTCATGGTGCTAGATTTAAAAAAAATGTTTATCAATATGTGCTGAGAGCAATAGTTATTATTTGACCCTGTTTGTTTTTGAAAGTTAGAGTAATTGTGAACTGTTTGTGAAACTTAACACACACACACACAAAAAAAAAAGAAAAACAAAAAACAAAAAAACAAAAAAAAAAAAAAACTGGTGTGCTTTGTCTGAACCATGGTCTGAGTGGTCTATAAAACTATAATATTGAGTTTTCTGTGAAAACACTTGTCATTTTAATTTATTAAATTTTATTTTTTTACAGAGTACTGACGAATGTTGTTTGTAAAACATGTGAATAAAAATAGAGATATTTAAATTCATTCATTTGTCTGACTGGTTTTAACTCTAAACATTCATATGTATATAATACATATAAGCCTTCGTATAGAAATTGCTGTATTTTTCCTGCTCCTCCACCAGCTCTATTTATTGTTCCGTCTGTTGTCAAGGCTGGCGAAACGTCAGGGGTTTGACGTCAGTGCGCTCTTTCCATTTTTTTAATTTGCAAGCGTTGCGCGGTGACGTTTCACTTCCGAGCCCAAATATAGAAACCAATGGGGAGTCGCTGTTGCAGTCTGCCAGCAGAGGAGAGAATGTCCACTCTGCACAGTTTACGGAGTTTGGGACGCTTTTTTCCCCCCACCAAAAGACAAAAATCGTCTCTGTACTCTCACTGAAGTGAAATTGGCATGTCCACTGGAAAGGGGAAAACTACTGCATTCCTTCCGCAATCGAGATTACGTTGTTTCTCATATCTCGTTGAGAGACAGTAAGCTTAGACATTGCAAGAGGATCTGAAAGCAACGTTCAAACCACAGTGTATGCTGGTTTTACTTGTTGATGTTAAGACGAAAAATACAAATGCGCAAAAGCGGTAGAAATATGAAAGAGGAAGAAAATTTGCGCTTGGAAATGATTTAGGTTATATGTCAAGCCAGTTTGGACATAACGCACAAAGCGAGTCACGGCACAGCACCTT
The DNA here is from genome assembly GCA_014839685.1 of Anableps anableps. Lineage (NCBI taxonomy): Eukaryota > Metazoa > Chordata > Actinopteri > Cyprinodontiformes > Anablepidae > Anableps > Anableps anableps. The sequence continues at coordinate 15,796,800 of CM026086.1, read as the reverse complement.
GCAAAATATATCATATGGTTTTTTGTTTTGTTTTGTTTTTACAACTGTTTAATTTATTTTACTGATGATTTATGTGACAGACAATTGAGCACAACTACTATGTGGTATTGAATGCATATTTTATTTGTGTGTGTGCAAATAATCGGAAAGAGTGCGTGCAAAATGCCTCAAGCTCTGAAGCCTTTTTTAGCTCTGGCTGTATCTTCATATAACATCTTCGTATCACATGTTACAGTATGCTACGTATATCATGGCTGTATCTTTGGAGTGGTTGTCCTGCTTTTGTGGAACCTCCCAGTCTCCAGCAGAGTCTAATGGGGTTTCCTCCAGGAATGTCCTGTATCCATCAATGTTCCCATTAACTTTCCGGGACCCTGCTCATGAAAAACATCCCAAAGGCATGATGCTGCCACCATCATGTTTCACCATGGGGATATTGTTCTCAGGATATTGTGCAATGCCAGTGTTTTGCTGGGGTTGAACACTTATACATGCCACAGATTTTGTTTTAAAAGAAACATGTTTAGTTTTCCTTCAACTTCACAATTATGCCCTTGTTTGGTTTTGTTTGTCACATATAAATCCCAATAAAAGACGTTGAAGTTTGACAAGCTTGACATAACAAAAAGAGAAAGAGTAAAAAGGGGAGTAATACTTTTGGAAAGCCATGTATGGCTTCTGTGTTCATAGTTTTACAGTTATTTAAATACATCTGTGCTTAGGATTAGTAGTGATGTAAATCAGGCCCAAAATCTGGGTGTAGTGATGGACTCAGTCCTGAACCTTCAGAGACTCATAAAGACAATTACAAAGTCGGCCTTCTATCACCTGAAGAACATTTCCAGGATTAAAGGACTAACGTCTCAACAAGATCTTGAGAAACTCATCCATGTGTTAGTCTTTAGTCAAATTGATTACTGCAACAGTGTCTTCACAGGTCTGCCTGAAAAGTCAGACAGCTGCAGCTGATCCAGAACACTGCTGCTTGTGTTCTCACTAAAACCAGGAAGACAGACCACATCATCCCCGTTTCTTAAATCCTTATACTGGCTCCCTGTGGCTCGGAGGATAGACTTTAAAATATTTTTGTTAGTTAATAAATCACTCAACAGCTTAGCACTAAAATACATTAAATACCTGTTGTCACTGTATCAACCTTCCAGGTAACTCAGGTCTTCTGGTTCAAATTCAGATTCACAAATACCTTAATTTATCCCAAAGGGAAATTAAATGTTGATGTAACTCATTTACTTAAGGAGTTATTATAGATTGTAATGGCTATGGGCAAGAAAGATCTCCTGTAGTGGTCTGCTTTAGAACCAGTCTGAAGAAGCCTCTGACTGAAGAGACTCTGCATCCCCAGAATCAGAACCAAACATGCAGCATTCAGATTTTATGCTCCTCTAAGTTTTGAGTTACTTTAAATCAAGGCTAAAACTCTAAACTTTGTTTAAAGTTGCCTTTAATAATAATAACTGGAACATAGACTAATTGTAGTTTGGATTACAACTTTTTATTACTTCTCCTCATGTAAGTCACTCTGAAATGCTATGTTGCTGAAATATGCAGTACAAATAAAACTTGACTTGACTTTACTCAAAATATCTCATGGAAATGTTAACTTTTAAGGCTGATTAATGCATAATTTGAACAAAAAAACTCTGTTGATCATATCTTTAGGTTTGTGAATGCAGTATACAAAGTATACAAGAAAATAACCTTACAATTGTGTCAGTTAATTATTTCTAGCATTGGCAACTGAATCTACAGACCTATTTAATAAATTAGAATATTAATAAAAAGTTCACTTATTTTAGAAACTCAATTCACTATTAATCTACATAATTCACATTATGTAGATTAATTACATACTGATTCATGTTTTCAATCTGTTTTTTTTTTCTGTTAATTATGCTGATTTTCCACTAACAATAGATAAAAATGACATTTAAGATTCAAGTATTATGCCAGAATTTTTTTTTGTGCCACATTTTTTTAAACAGAAATGTGGGCTTAATGAAAAGCTTGTTTTATACCTGCTTAAAGGTTGTTTTTTTAAAAGGTACTTTTAATCCAGCACAGGAACCTCATCTAAATGCATATTCAAATTTATTGAATATGACTGCAAATTAAAGATGCCTATTTTCTGACAGGAAACGGATGACTGAACATTTATTTCCTCATTTTCAGTTTTGAAAAATAATTCCTTTGTGCAACATTGTTTCTCCAAAAGTTTGTCATCCAACCTTTCTCATCCCTACTTGTAATTCAACCTCAACGTTTCAAAGAGGGATTGCCCAATGGAGCTCTCTCAGGAAATGCGTAGTGTGTGTGTGTGTGTGTGTGTGTGTGTGTGTGTGTGTGTGTGTGTGTGTGTGTGTGTGTGTGTGTGTGTGTGTGTGTCAGGGAAAACTACTGTCGCACAATAAGTAACTAACTCTGACGTTTGAGCTGTGTGTGCCGTGTGGTCACACCCTTTTTATGCAACACAATACAACATACAAGTCGTACTGTTCTCTTATCGTTCATACCTTGAAGCCTGCTCCTAGCATAACCTGAGAAAGAGTCTAAATATGCTTTAATAATTACATTTGCAAAAACAGAACTTTTTCTTAGTGCATGGAGAACACATAAGAGAGCAATTGGTAAACCAGCGTTTTGACAGAACTTCCTGTTTTACTAGCCTTGTGCTCTTGCATAACAGTCTGATTCTGGCTAAATCTGTTTTCTTTTACATTGAAGCAGCACCTCCTTTTCCTCAGCTCTATGTGCGACCATCCAGCGCCACATAACTCTATTATTATCCCTTCTGCCAGGCAGGGGGAGATGGGGGTCGCAGCAGAAATAGCAGGTGCCTTTTGCTTCTTTTAACATCAGCATCAACAGCAGTAAAATTAGACCACTGTGACGCCAACCTGCGTCGGTGCTTCAGCCCAGGGGAGGAACCAGGCAGTGCATAACAGAGAAAGGGAGAGGAGGAAAGCAGTGCACAGCAAGGCAAGGTTGGAGGAGAAAAATGATGTATATATGAGGATAGCAGGGAGGGAGACAGACAGAGATCCCTTGCCTCTGTGAGAATGGTGATGATGAAACAGCTGAGTTCGCTTACGTGCCAAGATGACAAAACCTCAATTAGGCTTGGCTTTGTATTCAGAAGGCTCAACCCCCAAGTAACTTTATTTTTCAGTGAACTATTAGAATGCTGTTAAAAATGTGAATATATCAGACTTGTGATAGTTATCCAGCTCTAAATTTTCACTTAAGTCAAATCTTACACAGAGTAATTAATCTTAATATGAGAAATGTTGAAATTCCTTAACAAGATCAGTTGATCTGGTGCAATGGAGATAAAGTTCCCAGCCAAAGTGTGTTGTGTTTAGCTCCATCTATTTTTCTGCCAACGGTGACCTGCTGAAAACCATCCCCACACCATGGTGCTGACACCACCCTCAAAACTATCAATTTTTGTCTTCTTCACAATTAACCTTTTGTGTTGGTCACCACATACAGTCACAATAAAATAGAGTGAAATTTGTTGTTATAACAAAATGTGAAAGAATGTCACTGAACACTCTTGCAAGGCACTGTATTCCATGGGGTTACCTGAGGTAGTGCATGACTAATTCATTTTCTTATTTGCTCAAGTCTTGAGTTCAAAACATTTGTCTGTCTTTTTTTTTTTCTTTTACTATCCTGAAGCGATAACATGCACAACCCACAGTATGACAGCAGCCAGTTGAAGGGTGTGTACTAACTTGCGTCAAAAGGAAGGCACTTTTAAGGAAGTAGTCCAACCGACATGCAGTTATGACATAAAGCCAAGATGGCAATAAAAAGGTTAATAAATTACTGAAAAGAACTGACGTACAAGTTTCGTCTCACATCAGTGAAATACATATTTAAACCACAATAAATCTGTTCAAACATTTTTCATTTGAAATTCATCAAAAGTGTTTTTACATTTTCTCAGGTTATAACCAGAAACTTCAGTCTAATTTATTGGGAATTTGTGTGACAGACCAAAACAAAGCAATGCATAACTGTGAAGTGGAAGTACTACTTGATTTCCTAAACATTTTACAAATGAAAATCAGCAAATTAGGTGTGCATTTGTATTTCGCCCCTTATTCTCTAAAACCCTTCAATAAAATCCACTGCAACCAACCGCCTCTAGAAATTACTTAGTTAGTACAAAGAGATTATAATTTAAACTCAGCATAAATCCAGCTATTTTATAAAGGCCTCAGAGGTTTGTTAGTGAACTTTAGTGAACAAATAGCATCATGAATAACAAAGAACAAAGCAAAAAAGGAAAGCGCCAGTAAAAGGTTGTGGAGAAACTTGGTTAGACTATAAAACAATACCCCAAACCTTGAGCATCTAACAAAGCATTATTTAATCTATGATTGGAAAATGTAAAGAGTATGACACAATTTCAAACTGCCCAAGCAACAACAACATTAATCTGAGAAACAGTCAAGAGGACCATAATAACTCTGGAGGAGCTGCAGAGATCCACAGCTCAGGTTGTAGAATCTTTTGACAAGACTTCTATTAATCAAAGAGATTAATAGAAGGGAGCATGAGACATCAATTTCACACATGGATCGGCCACCACCGAGTGGGGTTCAGACCTGAACCCCATTGAGAATCTTTGTGAGGTTCTGGAGAAGGCTATAAAAATGTTATTATCAAATGAAAAGGTGGTCCAACCAAATATTAGAGCGTCTAACTTTTTTTTTTGGTGGTGGTGACTTTTTTTGGCCAGGCAGGGTATATTATAATACTAAAACCTGTCAATCATGAAAAAAGGTGGTTCTGCAAAGCAATGACTCAGGGGGCAGAATACAAACTGTCACATTTTTCAGATTTGTATTGGTAAAAAATAATTTGAAGCTCACAATAAAGTGCATTGATGTTTTTGGATATAGTATGAAAAGATGTGAAGACGTTCATGGGGTATGATGACTTCCAAAGGCTCTGTATTCTGAAGGTTTTATTAATTGTATTTCCAGCCTAAAATCTCCACAGCACAGTGCAGTATGTGGCATGCTATTCTTAGAGGTTATTTGACGCACTAAGCAGCAATACTGGAGGGATTTCTCTACCCAATAATTACTGTTCACCTATAGTGCCAGACTCCCCTCTCAGCAGCATGTCGTTGTGTCTCATGGGATCAGTAACGAGGATGTTTCCCTGGAAACTGGACAGCTATAGGGTGCACAATTGTGTAATCCCTGAGCCGCTGACAGAAAAATAATGGCTTTTGGGATTTTTAAAATATCCCAGCAAGCACTGCTTACGATGCCACCATTTCTTCATGCTGGATGACATATTATGCAATCATAAAAAACATATTCTAATGAAACTAGTGTGTGATCATTAACATAATTTTGAGTGGTATGGATATTCAGAAAATAAGACCTATCATCTCAAGATTGTTGTTATTCAGCAGAATAAATCAAAGCCGTTGATCGATTAACTGTGGTTCTCGCTGCCTCGAAATGATGTGTTTGCACAAGTCTTCCCACACACTGCCACTCAATATTAGTCTCAGGAAATGGCCATTCAGACACACTGGGAAGCCCAGACTGAGAATGCTTTGTGGTTTATGTAAGACTCCCACTAGAATTTTGCTGGAAATTATTGTTTCCTCAGAGGAATCCCACAGATGTATCAGACATTTCTAAAATGATAGCTGCCAGTACATGTTTTCATGTTACTCCAACCAGTTTTTTTGTAGAAATGCATCATGTTTACTGATAAGAAGGGATAAAACAGGTCATGGCTCTACAGCGATTGCTTTCACCATTTTCTGCAGCTCTGCAACAACCTGCTTGAACCTGATCTTGGATTGCGACACTTAGAGAGTGTTCTGGCATGTCAGCCTCACATCACACTGCTACATATGGCAGACAGTAACAGTGAAGTCTGATCACTGACGTACAATTTAGTCAGCACACACAATTTATTATGTTTTATGACTTAAAGTCAAACGTGAAAATCCTCAAAACCTAGAAGTAAAATCAAATCAGTCATCTTCAAAATTAAATTAGTAGTGTTTGCATGTTGTAATCTGTAAATGATATTCAGTAATATAAAAATATAAATATTTTTATATTTATATAATATAAAACCAGTGAATGGTATGTTTTAAAGCAGAAAAATACCATTCACATTATAATGACATGCATTGCAATGTAACACATTTTAGTTCTTTCTCATGTTTTTTGAAGGGTGATCTTGAGTATATGAAAAATGAAAGACAGCAATTAAAGTTTGAATTGGTTCAGTTAAGAAACCAATCAAAGATATTCATATTTTAACTGAGGAGTTCAAGAAAACTGTATAAGAACTAGTAATAAATGGAATCAAGAATTACAATTTTTATTATTCAGACTAAGATCTACTTCCTAACTGTTTGATTAAAGCAAAGTGGCTGCACTGATTCGACTCTACTACTAAAGATCAAAGGGAAGTTTTATTATGAGAGAATAAAAAACATATTATAATCTAATGCAGCCTTATGGTTTAGAAGAAAAATTTGATTCTTGCTCAACTTTACACAAACTTGACAAATGTGGCATAATGATGCAAACATAAACACTTGCATTCGGCTGTCCTCTTAGTGGTGTGTGCTTCTGGGGGGAGGAATAATCACTAGGGGCTGATAAACCACTCTCAGCCAGACCAGGGTTAATGTGAGCAACACATTGTGGTATAGAGTCAACAAAAAAAAGTTGCTATTTTTGTTTTAAATTGCATTCTTCAGACTGAGAAAGACTAAATATATTAGCAGTTTATTATTCTAGACATAATACCCTCATAGTTGAGACTTTCTCTTTAAGTATGTAGTAAATAAATAAAGTAGTAAATAAAAAAGACCAGTTTACATTTCAGGTTTAACCCTTCAATTATCCATATTTAAAGTTACAACCAACATTCTTTATAAACTTCTTGAATTTGCAAACTGGCATTATAAGGTAAGAAGATAATTCATATAAATAAAAGGCTATCTTGACAAGACTTATGGACCTACAAGGAGATTTTAAAGAGAGAAAGACAGGTCTACAAGGTGAAGAGTCAAATTTGTGGTGTTGTATAGTCATCATTTTCTATCAATGCTTTCAAATATTATGTTACCACAGTGTTTCCCTGCCATGGCGTTCAAGGCACGCTTTCTTACATGTTTTCAGATGATTTTGTGCTTCACATCCGATTTAATCAAAAGATGTGCAAGATCTTCAGAGGTTTGGTAATTACCATCAATTTGCGTCAGCTATGTCAGAATCTAAAATTTGCAGGACAGACTGTCTTGAAAACTGTTGTTGGGAAATGTTGCATTGCAGGGTGTGCTCATAGGCAAAAGTTGTTCTTCAACAGCAAAGCATGATGTGCTAGTTATGATTGTGTATATAAGTGGAATGCTGAGGGAAGAGGAAGTGAATAGGGGCCCACTGAGCAGGTTATCAAAAGTGGAATTTGATTGCAAAATAAAGAACATGAAATGTGAAAAACAGTTGTGGACTAAAGCAATCCAAACATGCTTGTCATTCCTATGTTTCCAGTTTACCTATGATTTTTAATGGTTCTCAAACTGTGGTACATGTAACACTTCCTATCCTAGTACTCAGAAAATGTTTTGGCATCAACCTTTTCCCACTGAATATCAGGCTAGCTTTCTATGACTAACTGTAATGAAAAGTTAACCAACAGAGATAATCAAAAAGATGAATAGCTCATTGAAACTCACTGAAGTTTCAACTCCTAATTTTTGGCAAACATTAGACAGGTCTTTGTGAGATAGGTATTTATGGACTCTCCAATGGATGCCATTCTTCCTGTGACCTCTTGATAAGTCTTTGGAGCAGTTTTGGAGTAGTTTCAGTAGGGTGGACATTCCTGGGGATGTTCGCCACTGTTCCATGTATTCTTCATAGTTGAAAATGACTCTCACAGTGGCTCCCTTAGAAATGGCTATGTAACCCTTTCCAAACTGAGAGTGTCTAACTCCAATTACTTTGCTTCTCATCTCCTCTTTATTTGGGTCTGGTCATGATGCATGACTTTTCTAGAGCTTTTGGCCTTTACTTCATGTTGTCAGACAGGTTCCATTCAACAAAGTTGTTGATTCAACAGGTTGATCAGTAAAAATACCTGGGTGTGGCTACAGAAATTGGGCCAAAAAATATTGCTGATCAAAGTTAAATCATGATTTATCAAGGGGGGAAATGAGTTTTTACATAGGCTCTAGGCTGTTTAACGAAAGTGGAAATCTTCCTTGATTGTTCTTTTGATGTTTCTTCATAGTGAAAGATTTTGATCTCACAGTTCATACATGGGTCATCTTTAGTCTTGTGTCTTTATGAGTGCAACATGTTCTCTGTGTAGCCTCTGCCATTATTCAGGCATACAGTGCCTATAAAAAGTTTTCACCTCTTGGAGGTTTTACCCTTTTATTGCTTGTACAAATCAATCATGATCAACAAAATTTGACTTTTTTGACAAAGAAAATCCTTTAATGTCAAAGTGAACACAGATTTTTATAAAATAATTTTAAAAAATGTAACATAAAACATATGTAACAGATAATAGGTGACATGATAAATATTCAACCTCTTGTATGTTTGGCTGCAATCACAGCTTGGAGTCTGTGTGGACAGGTCTCAATCAGGCTTACACATCTGGACACTGCAATATTACTCCATTTTTCTTTGTAATAGGTAAGGGAACAGCCCTTTTGGAGTCATCCTGCCACAAATTCTCTATTGTCACAAATCTCTCTTTCCAGGGCCTGCTGCCGAGAAGCATCACCACAGCATGATGCTGCCACCACCATGCTTACAGTGGATTGGTGTGTTTGTGGTGATGTGCAGTGTTTGATGTCTTCCAAACATAGAGTCTTGTCTGATGGGATGTCCTGGGACATCACTAGGACAGAGTGGTGCCCATTGTATGGCAGTCGCTTCTATCAGTCTGCCCCAGGGCCACTGAGGCTACAAAGTAGCTCACCACCGTCAGAGTGTGAATGTGTGTATGAAAGACTGAACGTAGTGTAAAGCGCTTTAGTGTCGCTGGACATTATAAAGAGCTACACAAATGCTGGCCATTAACGAGACTCTCCTTCCAACTTCAGCCAGTACCTTCACAAGCTCTTTTTTTTTTGTTCTAAGGAGAAATTCCCAACAAAACATTGTAATATGTGGGACACAGAGCTCGTCCCCTTCTTAAAGCTGCAGTATGTAACTTTTACATAATCTCTGTTTGGTACTAATTGGTTGTTAACTGAGTGGTGTATTTCTGCAATTAGTACAGGGAGCACTGGGAGAACAGAGGAGGTTGATTTTTTTTTTCACATATTATCTGTCTTATATTATAATGTCACGACACAATGATAATTTTAACAAATATGTTAAAAACACATTTTTCATAAAAGTTACAACTTGCAGCTTTAATTGTAAAGGCGGCAGGTCACTGTTCCAAGTTCAGTCCTCATGCAAAAAGATGTCATCATATTGCAGTTCTCCCTCCACCTCAGCGGCGGCGCTGCTGCGCTAAGTGGGAGCCGGAGCTCGGTGTAAAGCTGGTTGGTTGGCACGGGCTGGTTGGTTGGTCGGTTCATGATAGCCATGGCTCGATTTGCTGCGCTACTGCTGCTACCGGTTCTCATTGAATCGGTCGTTTCAATTTCTTTCTTTTTACCGGTTAACTCCAGAAAATGTTTAAGAGAGGAGATCCATAAAGACGTCCTGGTTACTGGAGAGTATGAAATTAGCGAGCAGGCGAACACCAAAACTAACCTGAAGGTGAGCACATACTTGGGGCCGTTGACGCCAAAACGCAGGTTTTATAAAACTACAATGGCTTCAGTTGCTATAGATTAGTAGTAAAGAGAAGTAGCGGCGAGAGAAGGGAGTATATTATTTTTGTAAATACAGTTTTGAGGGTTTGAGGGCTTAAATCAGTGACAACTGTTGTTAGCATTATTGCTAAGTTAGGCCCGAAAACTCGTCTTCCTGATTTTACTGGCTATTAGCTAGCTAGCCAGCTAGCTAATTCTTGTCAATGTTTTCTGTTATTAGCTTTGATATAATTGACATGTTGCATAAACCCAGATTACTCTGATGCCAGCTGTAACATCCTCTGTGAGTGTTTGCTTCACATTATTGAGTTATATTTACAATATTCCTGTAGGTGTCATCGTCTCTGCTGTGTAGCTGTTACACGTCACTCTTACAAACCGCTCAGCCACCTACACGTCAGATTTAGTTTGGATGAAATCGGCACATAAACCGGGTCTGGAGAAGTTTATATCTTCACAGCCCATAATGATGTCTGCAATCACACTTTTATATTTCCAAAATATAAAAAAATATTTTGAAAGCTAACAGCTGTCAAGTGTAGGATTTTTATGCAGTAAAAACTAATACAAAAAAAAAAAAAAAAATCACGTATTGATACAGAAAGAGTGATATCTTCCAGTCTATTAAAAAAAAAAAAAAAAAAAACAACTCATAAGTAATGTTTAAATTTAATATTGAATTCCTCCAAATAAGTTCAGATTTGCACTAATCAGTCAACCTGTTTCCAAAATCGGCCAATATTCCCTACATCGCTGGCCAGGGGTCGGATGGGCAAACAACAAAAAATCTTTTTTTTTTTTTTTTTTTTTTTTTTTTTTCTCTCCCTGTTTGTCAAATCCATCAGAGATGAAAAGTGTCTTTTTTCACAGTCTGGAAACATAACAAATTGGATATTCTAGGATGCACTTTTTGAATGTAGTAAACATTAAGTTTGGAATATTAATTTTAAAAAATGCAAATAATAATCTCAACTGTTGGTTTTTGGCTCATTTTTCTTTGATTTAGATCAAAATTTTAGCAAAATAATTTTTTTTAATGTATTATAGTCTGGTGTACACGAATTGTCACCTGGTGATGCAGTCGGTGTGCCAGGTGGTGGTTTGCACTCCATTTCAAGCGTCTTATCATGGTATGACCCATTCAGATCCAACGCAGTAGGCCAGCGGACGACCACTTTGAATATGTGACTGGAACAAACATAACAGCTAGAGAACAAGAATGTGTTCTCTGACGGTTTTTATTTCATTATTGATTATTTAATATTGATTTTTATCAGTGGTGAGTGATGTAATAAACTCAGATCACACAGGCAGGTTGTCTCTGACCTCCTTTAGGTGAAAAAAGCATTGCTCTTTAAGTTAAAGGAAAACTAATCTTTGCTCGCTTTGCCATCTATCTGGATGATTCCTTGGCCTGTTTAAAAAATGCACCCTCTCCTTAAAAAAACCCCCATCAGAATCAGCAAACTGGAAATCAGGATTGAGTGGTGAAGTTTACTTGGTGCATCTCTGGAAGACACATTAACAGTCAAAACTGAACAGCACACAATAAGGAGTGAAAATGTGCAACAGCAATAGATGGTAAACATGCTAAACAAATTAAAATGCATAAATAATTGAACATGCTGAACGTTGTTAAACAATCAAAGATTCACAGAGACGTGTCAAAACAGCAGTCTCTTATCAAAATTACACTTTATATACTTGTATTCCAAATTCTTGAATTAGAAATAATTTAAAAAAATGGATTTTCAGAATTACTCCAAAGATTGTGCTAATTGTCTGCCAGAATAAAGGTATGAACCTTTTGTTTTTGTAACTTTATAGATCACCGACTCTTCCAGTCATACTCTTTACTCGAAGGAAGATGCAACAAAAGGAAAGTTCGCCTTCACCACAGAGGACTATGACATGTTTGAGGTCTGCTTTGAAAGCAAATCGCCCATGGGTGAGTTTTATTCTCAAACAAAGCCCAACAGCAAAGTCATAAAAAAATGAAATGCTCTATTATCAGAGGCATCCAATCAAAATACAGTCTTAGTATTTGATTGTATTGAGAATTCTTCTTACTAACAGTAATTTGGAGACTGTTTTGATGTATTTAAATCCTCAGAGGTTCTGATAAATATAACTTTTCTTTTTTTTTTTTTTTTTTTTTTTTTTTACTGTTACAGAATATTTTGCTTAGCAAAATAAGCAATCACAATGTTTAATTTCATATTCTGTTAAAGCGTGAATTATGTGAAAATCTGCAGGAACAGGAAGAGTGCCTGACCAGCTGGTCAATCTGGACATGAAGCATGGTGTCGAGGCCAAAAACTACGAAGAGGTAAAGTGTCAGGAGACTGAAAACTGTGCTTCCTGATGTCAAATAAATCCAATCCAAACACGTAGATAAAACAAAATACAGCTGGGCTTTTCACTCCAGCTGTGTTTGAAATATGTTGGCATGAATATATATAACGTAAATTACTTGCAACGCTTAAATATCCTTTAATCAGTTTAGTTGAAATAAAAAAACAAACAAACAAACAAAAAAAAAACAAAAAACGAAAGACTGAGGGGTTTTGAAATGAGTGTAAAAGTTTGCTTGCTTTCTTTGTACAAACAGCAGTGTTGGTGTCTTTGTCAACATTGTGAAAGTGTCATTTTTAATTGACAGCCAGTAAATCTAAAAATTAAATTTGTGCCATACCAAAAATAATGAAAAGTGGGAATCTGTTGTTGGGCCGTTTTTAAGATCTGGCTGCCTCAGGCGTTTCTTAATGGATGCGAAAAGAATAAATCGCTTAAAGCTGAGAATCGCCTTTCTCTGCCCACACATGTGCAAACATTACACACCGTTCAGCAGAACGGGTGCGTCGGTGGATGTTCACAGTTGAACTTAAAGAGGGCATTCCTGTCTGTTTGCAAGAGGGCGGAGCTGACGCGCCGCATGTATTAACTTACATAATACTTGAGTACATTTGCAACCTATTCAGAAGAGGTTGTACTTGGGGGGGGGGGGGGAGAAACAAAAAAAAAAAAACGTAGTTACACAATTCTGTCTGTTTGGCAGACACAAGCTGTGCTGTGAAACTTTTTTTTTCTCCTAATTATCAACTCCTCTTTCTGACTGTGTGGGATTTCATTGATTTCAAAGGCCATGTATGACTATAATTTAGCTCATTAAGGAGGGGCAAAAAATAGCATTTTACAGGAAATTGACAGGAAACTTGCATATTAAATTGTTTAGCATTCATTTTGTATATTTAAACTGGCATCAAATGTATTAATAAAATTAAAAACCCAAAGTTAAGAAATGTTGAGTCTTGATTCAAAAACACTTGGTTCTTTTATTTAAAGCAATATGACCTGCAACAAGACCTGCTGGATGAACTCCAAGAAATATTCCACGCCATAATCCATCTTGTTCCCCACAAGATGGATTATGGGGAACAATTTTCATAAGGAGTTTGAGAATCACTGCAGTTTGTTGTGATTGTTAGTAATAAATTATTGTAGCTCTTGAGCCAAAAAGGTGGAAAACTTAAAGTTATGCATATTTTACATGTATGTAAAAAAAAAAAAAAAAAAAAAAAAAAAAAAAAAAGGCACTTTAGCATAATGTTTGGTACTATTAATCGGCAGGTATTCTCTAGAAATGGATATAGCTAATCATGTGTTTTCAGTCAGGTGAGTAACCTGCCAGATCTGATAAGCTTCTGATCTTTGGATGTAACCTGAGGTGGATCAACTCTTCCAGAAAGGGAAATTCTGACTTAAACACTTTTTCCTTTCATAACTGATTAGCTTTGTTAAGTTTTCCACCAACCTTTGCCTCAAACAGTGGCTTCAGTGCCTGTCACTCAGTCAAGCATGGACGCAGTTTGTCATGATGTTTGAACACAGTGTTTGTAAATTTTGTTCACTGACGGAATGAGCTGTTCCATTCTCCAAAGCACCAAACATTTAATGTTTCAAGATGCCAGAAATTGGTTTTGTAATATATGAGTTTGATAGAATTGTCAAAAGAAAACCCACCCCCTTCATAACTTTAACCCACATCTTGTCAGTATACAGTGTGGGAGAATTCCTAGAATGTTTAACAAGACTTATTGACTTTTGATAGGATCTGCACGTACAAGTCTCATTTTCCATAAACATTTCCGGTCAGCCTACCCACAACTTCTGCTCTGATAAATCTGTTATAATCTGTTATAACAGCTGTCTGTCATTTTCCATAGGAAACTTCCCTTCTGGAATAACAGTGGTAATCTGTCAAGCTATGAAATCATGAGGCATTTACTTGGTAGGCTCGAAGCAGGGAGTCCAAGATTAGAATCTTTTGGCTGCCCGAGTTTGGATGTCATACCGTTGTGGATTTTAAATGTTTTATTTAAACCATCCGGAAATAATGTTGTCCGGCATCAAATTGTGCTCAGAAATCCCACAGATGAATGGGAAGAGGAGAAGATTGCACCATACTCAGTAATGAATAAAGGTTTTGTGCCACTCCTCAGATCATTGATTTGCTTCAAAGGAATTGACATTCTTATATTGTCAAGTGATCTTGAGCAATAGTTATTTCAGTTTCTTCATAGTTTCTGTTTGAAATGCTTCCAGCAGGGTGAGGTGTCTTTTAGAAAACCAAAAAGCCCCTTCAAATGAAGTTGAATGTTGTCTCATCTATGTTGAATATAATTTACATCTATTAAGGTATCTTACTCAAGGCGATTTTGTAATTAATGCAGGTTCTACATTTAAATAATAGTCTTTAAAAGTATTTAATTTGCTGAAAGTCTCAGAACTGCAGTTATTTTCTTCCTAATCGAAATCTTCCTTCTCAGATGCAGTTCTTGTCATTTCCGTGTTCAAACCTAAGTGAAAGGAAGAACAGGCACATATTTGCCCTACTTGTGATTTTAGCTCAAGAGTGACACCTGCTGGACTGAGCAGCTATTATAATTTCAGATGTTCATCTGTTTTCTTACTTATTTTGGGATGCCAACATCTCTTAGTGGTTTTATCAACTTTTTTTTTTTTTTTTTTTTTTTTTTTTCTTCCCATTTCTCCAGATTGCAAAGGTGGAAAAACTGAAGCCTCTGGAGGTTGAGCTTAGGCGGCTGGAAGATCTGTCTGAGTCTATTGTCAATGACTTTGCTTACATGAAGAAGAGAGAAGAGGAAATGCGGGATACCAATGGTACGCCAGCACAGTACTTCCACAGATTTGTGTTTATGTATAATTGTAAAATAAAGATGCATACTGTGTTTTAACATGAATTGTCTAAGACAGGGGCAACCTGAGGCTCTGGAGCCAAATACTTCATAAATTGGGGCAATAATATGTAAAATAGCAATGTTTTTGCTTTATATAGATGATATAAAGGCAAGGCTTCTCATCATAGATCTTTTCCAAAGGTCTCATAATTCCAGTTTGTGCTTTAGTTTTCTTTAAGTTGGCTGACTACTTTTCTCCAGTTTTCAAAAATATGGAAAGGACTCTGTTGGCTTCACTGAGTGAAATACTTATTTCTTTTCTTTTTTTCTTTATCCTTTAGTCTAAAAGCAGAAATTTTGCTTTCACCATAAAGCAAAGTTTATATAATGTATATTTGTGTAACTAAATCCTTTTTTGACAAGGTTTAAGGTTTTGTGGCTGCAGACAAATTTTATTATAGCAAGATCAAAACTTGCTCCTTGGACTGAAAAAGCTGCTGACTTCTGGTGTAAGAGAACTAGCTGTTTTTAGCTTATTGCATGAATCGCAAATATTACTTACTGTTCAATAATCTGACCATTAATATCTCTACAGAGTCTACAAACACACGCGTGTTGTACTTCAGTATATTCTCCATGTGCTGCCTCATCGGCCTGGCCACGTGGCAGGTCTTCTACCTGCGGCGCTTCTTCAAGGCAAAGAAGCTGATCGAGTAAATCGCCTCATCTGGCTCCTTCCCTCAAGGGACGCTGCCTCCCAGTCAGCAAACACATCCCAGCATCCACCCTCCTTGGACTAGCCTCAACAAACAAGTGGGGTTTCGGGAGGCTCAACATCTAGTTTTCAAAGCTCTGAGAGTATCCATGTTTCCTGTGAGGGGAAAATAAGAATTACCTGCTTGTTTAGTAGTTGGAAACATGAAAACCCTGTAGGAAAAAATGCTTTGTGAGACAGAGATAAAAATTTCTTTCTACACTGTTTTGAATGTTACAGCTTACTGAATAAGATGGGGGGGTTTTTTCCGTCAACCATTTGAAAAGTTGGTTTCTTTGTATTTTTGAGCTCAGTTTGAGTGGATGTGCCACAAGTGAATGTCTGCCCTTCTGTTAATATACACACTTTGCAAAGCCACACAAACTAAATGCCCTTTTATGAAGTGAAGACTTTAAGAAACCTGGTGTGTTGTTCCTTTAAGACAGTTGGAACCACTGAACTTCTGTATTGTCGCTTAAATTACATATTTGTTCAGTAGCTAAATTAAACTGTCTTTAGTTTGTTTTCATATTGTAATTACCACCTAGTTGCTTCAACTGGTATCTTTTTTTTTTTTTTTTTTTATTTGTTTTGTTTTCCGGGGTGAGGGTTGAGTTTTCAGATTCATGTTCTCTTAATTATAAATTTATGCTCTTTGAACTTTCGCATGTTCAGATGTTCTTTTTTTTGTTTTTGTTTTTTTAAAACATCCATTAAAAGTATCGAAGAACCAATATTCTTACATCCAAGCAATTCC
This sequence comes from Anableps anableps, assembly GCA_014839685.1. Lineage (NCBI taxonomy): Eukaryota > Metazoa > Chordata > Actinopteri > Cyprinodontiformes > Anablepidae > Anableps > Anableps anableps. The sequence continues at coordinate 15,780,226 of CM026086.1, read as the reverse complement.
TCTTTCCCCTTTTCAATGTATTTATGCAATCTTTCTTGTCGGAATGCAGTCGTCATCAGCTGTGACAAGAATTGAACAGTTATCCAAACATTGCACCCTTTTGCTTTAAACTGGCAACTCCACGTTTCAGCATATCACTTCCCAGTACCAGAACCTGCTGATCTATCCAGTGTTCCTATTTTCATTTAAATGTTTGAGGTCGGGGTTATGTGAATGTGGGTGGTTACAAATATTCATGTTGTTTTTGACAGGAAATATTGAAGGCTGTCCTGGTACATTTTTAACAATGAACATGCGCATGGAGCGCAGTCAATTTTTATGTTGACTGATAAATTTTGTAAATTTGTGTTGGGCTTTTATTCAATAAAATATTGGATGGATTTACGAGTTATTTTGTTTTCTAATATATATTTGCGTGGGAAAAAGACTTTTGTACCAGAAAATGGTCTTGGTGTTACTAAAAAAAAAAAATATCGAACAAATTCCTGAACCGAATTTCAGTCAGTGAAATGACTATTAAAAACTAAACAAAATTAATACAGGTGCATATATTCTTGAAACATATCTTCCTTTAAAATACAAACTTTAAAATTTTGAAGTTGGTAAATATTTCTTGATGTATTCACGGTATTGCTAAAATATTAACATCTTCAAATCACTGACTTGAGGTGTTCAAAATCAAAGCCAGTAGACTGCCTCTCCAAACATTTCTGACAGACTTGCTTTTAAGAGCTTGAATTCAAACATGGCACAGTGATGTGATGCTACCTGAACAAAAAGTTCATTAATTTCCTCACTACTAAACATTTAAAAGTCAAGTGGGAACAACAGGATCTCACTCAAAGAAGGGCAGGCCGGTAAAAACAAGGAGGAAGGCTATCCCAGAAAAGTTGAAGCTGTTATGGCTGCAGAGGGTCACTCCTTATTAGTAACCCTATGCATTAAGAGTTGAATGTCATTAAAGATCATATGTGTGTAAAGGCGGTAACTATGGCAATCTCGTCTCATAAAACACCTTGCTCATTATTTACCTGAACATTTTATTGTTAAAAGCCCTGTAACAATCTGCAATAATTTTTTTTTTGACAATTTTTAAAATTTAGATGTTTAAAATCTAAAAATTTGTTAAAGTACTTGTAGTATTTGATAACTTTATAAGCTTCAATGCACTTGGGTGCTGTGAGGTTTGTTAAAAATTTTTAAGTACTTCATTTTCCTCTGGAGAGAAGCCATGTTTTTTTTTTTGTTTGTTTTTGTTTTTATGAAAACAGACCTCTCATGTAAATGACCTGTATAAATAAAGTTGTTTTTTTTTTTTTTTTTTTTTTTTTTTTTTTTTAAAGAGGAAATATCAGGATTTAAAAATGAGGTTTTTGGTATAAAACAAAATAGTAAGAGAACAAAGCAGTTTTATTGGTACATGAAAATTGCAATAGTATAAACGTCAACAAAATTCTTTGAGAATCACTTTAGATAACGACCTTTATTGTTCCAGGAAACCCCCCCCCCCCAAACTTCATGCTAAATTAATGCAGTAGAAGCGACTTGAAAGTAGCTCACCAATCAGTGTCTCCTCACCAACCGGTGTTGTACCGAAAACAGCGTCCCTGCTGTGAAAATCACAGCCTGTCATGGTTGCAGCTTAAACATTTCATTTTCAATAAATTTGAGAAAATGTAACGAAATTGCCAGCGGACTTGAAGTTTTTGCTACTATTAAGAGGATATTTATGTACTTAATTTTAAATAGGCTAAACAGGGTTATTTTATGGCAGCCAGTGTAGAAAGCATGTCATTTTGAGGCTGTTGCTAAGCTAGTCTATAATAGCAGAATCTGCATATCATAACTGCCTATATCAAACTAAAGATAACTATAGTGGGAAACAGTATTTATTTTGGCTTTTAGTCGTTTTTGTTGGTGAAAACAAGCGCTGTGATAAAGGGAGATAGACGGAGCGCTTTTTTTGCAACAACAGCGGATGTCCTTCACAAGTACTTCCTGGTCAACAGTTGAAACTTGTTCTCTGTTTTTTTTTCTCTGACGGCTCGTCGCTTTTAGAAACAAAAATGCCGGGGCCCGACAAAGAAACCGACCTGATGGAGAAGGTTGAAGCCTTTCTGTCCGACCTGAAGCGCGGAGGTAGCGGGGCGGGACCTCTGCGGGGCTCGGCGGAGACAGCCCGAGAAACGACCGCCCTGCTTCGCAAAATTACAGCCCAGGCTCGGTGGAGTAGCGCAGGTTCTTTTCTTTATCTGCTATTTTCATTTAAGAGCAACCTCTTCTAATATTACAGAGGCCTAAATTGCTGTGAAAGTGGTCATAGTTTTGTTAGAATGTGTGAACCTCTCAGACATTTGTTGTAACATCTATCAAATCCCTGAAATGCGACGAGCTGCATCATGGTTTTAGTAAATTTAGCAACATTGTAAGCTCACTTTTTTGTATCACTTGTATAATATACACTAGTATTAAAAATAATAGGTTACAATTTTACTCTCTAATCAACGTTTTAATAATAAACGGAGAAAGGGCAACTTAGGGTAGAGACGGAATTAAAGCAACAACAAAGTGAGAAACAACTTCCAATCATATTAAACATTTATGGTTGATTTCTGTTTTTAGGTGATCTGATGGAGATAATCCGGAAAGAAGGGAAGAGAATGACAGCCGCCCAGCCCTCAGAGACCACAGTGGGTAACATGATCAGGAGGGTCCTGAAGATCATCAGAGAGGAGTACGCAAGGTGAGGAGAGACTGGGATAGGGGCCTAATCCATGCACTGGGAATGTAAGACAAAAAGACAGCATCATGTAAAACAAAGTCACTTTGAGTTACTAAATCTGTTTGTGACACATCAAATATTGTAACATATAATATCACTGGAAAAAGGAATATATTTCCATATACAGTCATGATAAAAGGAAAATAAACCCTTAATTCTATGATTTTATGTTAGAATGTATTCCATATGATCTGTTATTTACCAGGTTCTACAATATTTTTTAATTTTATATTTTAATCAATATTTTGTACTAGCCAAAAATGGGAAAACTTGTGGGAAAACTAAGTACCCCTCGCTGCTTCAGGAGGGTTGAAGAGAGAAAATGGGTACCAGATGCTGTGAAGTAAAGCAGCTGATTATTGGAGCGTCAGCAAGTGGAAACCACCTCTGTAAAAGCAGGAGCCATATCCTGATGTGGAGCGCACAGATGATGCAGTGCTACAAGAAATAACAAAAACCCCAAGATCTGCATTTCAGAACCTGTAGGCTTTATTTCATGTGTTAAATATAAAAAAAATTATTTAAAAAAAACAGACAAACAAATAAACAAACAAAAAAAACCGATAATAAATAAATACAACTTACCATGAGAAAGCCCCATCTCTCTAAAAAGAAAATGGCTGCGTGGTTTAGGTTTGCAAAACTGAATCTAAATCAATTACTACTTCTGGAATAATTTTTATGTATATGCACTGTTCCTCAACTTTCATTCTCTAGAGTTTAATGAAAGCTTTTTAATCAGAGTCCAGGCGCTACTTTAACAGAAAGGTTCACTGGAGATCTTCAAAATATGCTTGACATCCCTTGAGTCACTAAAAACCTCATAAAGGTGCATACATTTAGGGCTTTATTGAAATCAAGATGAAAGCATCTAAGTTACGTTCTGTACATCCAGCTCATCATTTAAACAAAATCCACACATTTGCTAAAGATTTGTGACCTGATGTCAAACTGTTGAGATTTTCTCCTCAGGTCTCGAGGTAGCAGCGAAGAGGCAGACCAGCAGGAGTCCCTCCACAAGCTGCTGACCTCTGGAGGACTCAGCGAGGAGAACTTCAGGCAGCATTTTGCTCCCCTCAGAGCAAATGTCATTGAGGCCATCAACGAGCTGCTCACTGAACTGGGTAAGACAGAGGAGCTGGTTGCTCACTGATGTTCTCTAATAAATCTCTGAGGCCTTCACAGAACACCCGTGTTCATGCTGAGATTAAATTACAAATGCAGTTGGCTATTTGGGGGTTGCATAGTGAATGAGGAGAAAAATTGGATATTTTGTCTGAGTTTAAAAAGCTGTTTTTGATTTGCAGAAGGAACAACAGACAACATCTCCATGCAGGCCCTGGAGCACATCCACTCCAACGAGGTCATCATGACCATCGGTCGCTCTCGCACAGTGGAGGCTTTCCTAAGGGATGCCGCATATAAACGCAAGTTTCATGTCATTGTTGCAGAGTGTGCCCCCTTCTGTCAGGTATATAAAATACATCGAAAAGAGCTTGAAAATCAAATATTTACCTAAAAGAACTTTCAAGAAAAACTCTCACTTCTCAACAGGGACATGAAATGGCCACCAACTTATCCAAAGCTGGCATAGAAACAACGGTGATTGCTGACGCTGCAATATTTGCAGTCATGTCTCGGGTCAATAAGGTATTTATCTTCACAGAAGACTCACTTTTTAGTAAGGGTATGATCAGGCGGTGTAATTTAACTTGTTTGATGATCTGTTTGGCAGGTTATCATCGGAACTCAGACCGTTCTCGCGAACGGGGGTTTGAGGGCTGTAAACGGGACGCACACTCTCGCCTTAGCAGCCAAGCATCATTCGACACCTCTTATTGTCTGTGCCCCCATGTTCAAGCTGTCGCCTCAGGTAGGAAAACATAAACATTCAATCAAAATCTTCCAAACACACACAAAAAAATGATATTTTCTCTCTGTAGTTCCCAAACGAGGAGGACACTTTCCATAAATTTGTCTCCCCACATGAAGTCCTCCCTTTCACTGAAGGTACACCTTTAACAGTTTATTTTACAAGTGAAACGTTTATCTTTGGTTGAATATTATGTTAACATGTGCTAATTGTATGCGTTTCAGGTGAGATCCTCTCTAAGGTCAATGTGCACTGCCCGGTGTTTGACTATGTACCTCCAGAACTCATCACACTCTTCATCTCGAATATTGGGGGACACGCACCATCATATATCTACCGACTGATGAGTGAACTATACCACCCAGAGGATCATGAGCTTTAATTGTTACAAATAAATACATTTGAGTTAAATATTTCTGAGTAAACTTTTTTTTTTTTTTTTCCTGCTAAACTCTTACTCTTGGAAGATATGAATTTCCTTGTTTTAATAATGACTTAAAATGACTGCTATGCATGTGGAGAAAAAGCTCAAGTAGTTGCAGATTTTGTTGGCTGTAAAACAACATGAGAGGTATTCACCATTGACTTCAACTGATTTGCCAGTGTGTCTTGAAATTGCTTGGGTAAATGGGAGCTCTACTTAAAATAATAAAAAAATTGCTTGAAATTACGATTTCAAACAGACCTCGAAATGACTGCAAGTGAAAGCACTAATCAAATAGTTACTTAAGGTTTGGTTGAGAAACAAAACAGCCATCCTATTTTTAAATAAGGTGACTTCATAAGGTTGCATTGACTTTTATGAGTTTATGAGTAAATTTGTGGAGGTGCATGTTGTAATATCTTTATTAAAAAAAAATAATACGGTAGATTTCGGTCCATGTTCTGTGCAAGAGGTTATGCTTGAGGTTGATGTAGTGTCTGCTGTTCTCCAGAAGGAGGCGGTGTAGGACAAGAATCCCACCCCCTTTTTGAAGATTTCTGGTAAAACAAGAAGCTAGTATGGGTATTAAAACAGCTGTGTGATGCTAAAATGTAAATGTTTGTGTGACAGTAGTGTAGTGACGAGTATAAAAAGACTGGGTCTCACTGTGTCGCTCAGGCTGAACTTCAGCATCTATTCACAGGGGCGATCCCACTACCGAGCAGTACGGGGGGGTTTGACCTGCTCCGTTTCCGACCTGGGCCGGTTCACCCCTCCTTAGAAGACCTGGTGGGCCAAGGCTCCCCCAGGAACACCATATCTATACTGAACTTAGCGTGGACCCCCGCTCAACATAGTCCACTGCAGCTCAGAGCTCCTGAGCTCAAGCAATCCTCCAGCCTCAGCCTCCAGGAAGCTTGGATTACAGGTGAGAGCCACCTCACCCGGCGACAAGCAGCTGCTCTGACAAGAGCTTGACCACGAGAGGCAAGAGAAGGGACACCAAGTGATGGAAAATAGAACTGCACATATCCAGTCTTCTGAAATGATTTTGTAGTCTTTTTGTTTTTATACACAATTTTAATGCATTTTCAGTCTTTATCGTTACTTGTTTGAATCGTAGTTGAGGGTTTTATTTCTTTCTGGTATGAAAAGTGCTCAATTAATATTGATTGATGAGTTATTTTCTTTCATTTTGTCAGGTTCCTGCTTACAAACTTATTGGTTTGTATGTTCCCTTTATACAGCCTCTTGTCTTGAGTCACTTAAGTGGCAAGAAGCAGCTGTTCTGACTTGTAAATGAAAATCACGGTTTGTGTATCAAAGGATTTTAAAGTCCAAATTATCTTCTAAAAGCAAAGACTCTCTTTATAGCGTAGAGACAGCCTCCGATATTTGGCTGGTAACCTCTGAACACAGCTCTAGATTTGTTTTTCAGTCGCTACAGCTCCCTCTGAAGACCAAAATTAGTTGTGGCGATCTGTAGCTGTAGACTGCAGAAACTTGGTGACCTTTTTTCCACTTTGCTCCTCAGCATCTCTTGACCCCACTCAACAATTTCATCTGGTCTATCACCTTGTGGCTGAGCTGCCATCTTACTCAACTGTTTCCACAAATTTATCATACCACTGACAGCTTTTGATGGAATATGTAGTTGCAACAGCACTTGGTCAACAGGATGATTAAAAAAAAAAAAAGAAAAAAAAAAAAAAAGTGTTTTAGCGTTCCATTCCCCCGATTGAATTTAAAGGTAAAATCTCACATCAAAATTTGGTTTTCTCACATAAGGTCAGCCAGGAAACATTAATACAGGGGATCCTGCTGGTTCCATGGAGCTTAAACATGACTGTGGTCATGTTTTTATTAAAATTTAAAAAAAAAAAAAAGAAAAAAAGTTACTGGAAAATAGAACCAAGCAGGTTAAAAAAATAAATAAATAAAAAAAAAATGTGTGTGCCTTGTGGGTCCTGCTTTTGCAAAAAAAAAAAATAAATAAATAAATAAATTAAAAAAATCCATAGACACGGGGATTCAAATCCCATTCATGGTATTTGGAAGATTTTCTTCCACCCATACTAAAAATATTTATAATTTAGTTTGTATTGGTTTGTATTACAATGTGTAATCATTTTTGTGGACTCCTAAAATTAATGCATTTTATTTTCTAATTGAATTAAAACAAAGAGACACTGTTTTGAAAAAGCTTTAAAACCTACTTTTGTCATTTAAATCGCAGCAGATTTAGCTGCTACAGGACCACAGTTTTTAGTATTTAACCACAATTTTTTGTGAATCACATTGGCGTTATGGTTTAAAAGCTGCTAAAAATAAATAAATACAAGACCAGTTTTTCTGCTGCTGACAAGTCTTTAAATTTGCTAATCTTTTCAGGCACAGCTGAGTATTACAATCCTTATGGATTGACAGTATACTCTTGTTTTCTGTCACTCCACTACAATTTAAAATATCAATTTCCACACTATAATTTACAGTCTGAAAATACAAAAATCAGAAATAAAAAAAAATCAAAGAACATTAGTTTTACCAGTGCAATAGTTATTCTATTTATTCTGACATCTACATGCCAAAAAAAAAAAAAAGTCACTCTCCTCACTTGATTTATAAACAGGTTAATGTTGAGGCCACTAAGCTGCCTGTTTGAAAAACCATGAGACAAATGATGACATGAAATAAATAGAAACATTGTTGAGTCTTTAATATTCTCAGCACATGTACAGAAACTTGCTTTCGTCTTACAAAACACATCTTAAAAATTAGTCCAAACGAGACAATAAAAGAACATAATTAATGGTTACATCTAATGATGCTCCACAAACACAAGAAGAAGAGCATCTTCCACAGCTTGATGGTTGACCAGCAGACTCTCTGGGTTTAATTAGCTGTAACAGAAGGAAATTATAGTTAGTAGGTGCAGCAAATTTGCATAAATTTAACTCCATAATCAGTATAGAGATGGCAACATTACTTAAACTCATCAACAGGAGTCCAACAATTTGAACTGAAAACAAGACTTTCATGTGCAAAACAAGCTTAATCTATAGTTTTGGTGAGGAGAATCCATTTCCCAAAGGCTAAAAATGTTCTAATGTATGTGAGTAAATATTCTGTGATGTTCTTCTGTGGTTCACCTGCTCTGTCTTTTGTCCACTTCAGGGCATGTCTTGGAGGCACAGATGTTGTTGGATGGTAGAAGGTACACCCGGCTCGTTTACACTGAGTCGCAAAACGACAAGGCTGTAGACGAACAGAAACAAGTCAGAGCTGCCCAGTTTGAAAGCAACAAGCTGACTGTACGGTTAATGGCCTCCATGCAGAGCTCCACATATGGTCACCTTTGGATGATAAAATGGACAGTCCACCTTCTTGCACTCTGGGAAGAAGCGACACACAGTTGCACTCTGACTTTGCTGTGCAGCTGTAAAGACAAGTTAAAAACAGAAGATGTTCCAATAATTTATTATAGAAAATAAAGGACCATGTTCTCACTTTTATTCACCTACAGCTGTAGCTCATATTCTTTTTCATTTCAGATATGAGATTTGATTGACCTTTAAGATTGTTTACAAATATTTGACCACCGTGTTTACTGCAGACACCACAACTAAGGTAATCCTCAACTAGATACTATAAGCAGAGTGTAAACCCGTTTTAAAAGGCCAAGACCATGCCCATGTCCTCAATCCTGAAAAGTGCAAAATGCCTTGAGCCATTGAAAGACAAGTGACATGCCAGACATGACAGCAGTCGTTGACTGATGTGTCATTTAGGAGTGAATATCTGACACTCAAATGGCTGAAATTACAGAATATCTGATATTTTCCTCTGATTTTGGAGTGTTCAGATATCCACATATACAACTAAATGGTAAATGCACAGCACTTGTATAGAGATTTATCAAGTCAGAGGACTCCAAAGCGCTTTACACTACAATCATTCACCCATTCTCACACACTGATGGTGGTGAGCTACACTGTAGCCATGGCTGCCCAGTTAATCACTTTTGTCCCATATACCACAATCAAACAATAAGGTGATAAACTTCTGATTGTGTGTGATTATGTGCCATCACCTCAGGTTAGAATGCACCAACCTAACAGCCAATAGTCCCTACATTGGCTGTTATCTGGTAATACTGAAAAATTTGAATTTTATTCCCTGAATCATTAAATGCATCAAAGTTAAAAACTCCCATCATTTTCTGTGCATAAATACCACAGCCAACAGTTTGGCCTTCGATGTACTTTTCTGGCTGCATTAAATAAAAAAAAAAAAAAATCAGGTAACAGTTAAGGACATGATTTAATGCATAAACAGAGACATCATCTTATGTATATAATATATTGGAATCTCACCAGTGAATACCTTTTCAAATAGAATGAACATTAAGAAAAGCAAAACAGACATGTATAAAGTTATAGATGTTGCGTGTTTAACTATAAGGGTAATGAAAATGTACCTGGTCTGGGTGGAGGAGCAACAGTGCCTCTGCGGATGACGTGAGTGAAGGGACACTCTGGCTTCGTACAACGAGCGTCATATTTACAGTTAGGATGCACAAAAAGGCATTTATCCCCAAACTTGCAATTTGGAAAAGTCCTGAAGAAACACAGCAATCATCATCATCATCATCCCACAAAGTAACTTCAATGCCTTTGTAATTTACGCTTTTTCTATTACAGTTACTCACTTGCACTGTGCTGTTGGGTGATGGTACATACACTCATCTCCACTTTTGCAGACAGGCCAGAACTTGCAGCGCTCCATAACTTTCTGCTTCTTCACAGGAATGTCATTGTCGCCTTCCATCTCCACGTCCATCCTTCCATCTGTCAAAGAATTACATAAACAAAGCGCTACATATATCATTTAGGTTTTACAGAAGACATTTAAAAAAAAAAAAAAAAAAACCCCACAGAGACCCCACACCTTCTGATGATGCCACCACTCCCTGCAACCTGTCTAGGATGCTGACTTTGGACGCTCTGTAAAGATGGCCAGCTGCCTCTGTAACCTTTGTGGGTGGTCTCACATCATCCAGCTCCATGTCTCCATCTGTAAGGTTGCCAAGCGGGCTTGGTACTCCATCTAATGTCACAATGAACTTTGGACTTGAGGTGTCGACTCCCTCCCTTTAAGTGTGACAGAAATTAAGAGGGAAAACCATAACATAAAACGATAACCAAAACTATCATTTTCTCAAAGGAAAAATGATACATGGCGATATGGCTTAAAAATAAATACATACGGCTACCATCATGTTTCAACAATGTCTTTCTGTTCCCACTCTTCACTTTGGGCTAAAACAGCGAAATGAAAGACTAATAGTTTTGTCAACAGATTCTCCTCCAGAGTTACGACGGGCCTCTTGCCTTCCTCTCTGATTAATGCTCTCCTTGCCTGGCCTGTTAGTTTAAGTCTATGGCCATGTACAGATCACATCACACGTCGGTGGACTCTATTTACTAATTAAGCGACTTGTGAAAGCCAATTCTGTGTGCATACCTGGCCTGGACGGTGCGTGGCAAAGCTGGAGGCTGGACATGTTGCTGACTTCGGACAGACGCTTCCTCTATTGTCGGACGACTCATGATGAAGGAGCGCGTATCAAAGGTCTTCTGCTCACAGCCAGCAGGGGCTTCGACACCTAGCAAAGAAAATATATAAAATATGGAAATTCAATGAAATAACTCAAATTTAAGGCTGGGTTTATATTTTATCTACTGTTTACACTTTAAAAATAAATGTACCGTTTTTTTAAATGCATTTCAAGGAATCTATTATTTCCTAGATGTCTACTAAAATTTTGATTTTAAAATAACTGCCTCCTTGTAAATTAGGACATTTTCACCCATGTTCATTAGTGCTTTTATGAAATGATATTTTTAGCTGCGTAGCTAAACAAAAACAAACAAGCAAAAAAAAAAAAAAAACAAAAAAAAAAACCCTCATAACACATTGCATATGGTCTGAAAACTGTAGACAAAAGTCTTGGGGATCATCTCAATGGGTTGAATGTTTAACTTCTCTAACAACAGCTTAAACAAATCAAACAGGGGCTAAAAACACTCACCATATTCACTCTGCTGTCTTGCATCACTGCCGTCAAGCTGAAGACGTGAAGCTAATGATCTTGCTAGAGTGAGAAGAACGAAATAACATATTTACTTAGTCAGTGATGTAGATGAACAGCTGTTCATTTTCTGCATACTTGTTGTTCTGGAGGCAGGCTGGTCTGCAGCAGTGTATGCTTCCACCCTGGGGGCTAGGCTGTGCAGGTTTTGCATCAGTTGGAGGGCTGCAGTCATCTCTTCGCTGCTGGCCAAGCGAGTACGAGGCGCCACGGGAACCGTCTGTCGCTGCGGTACTGCAGGGAAAGTTAGGAGTAGGACAGGAGAGATTATATTTGATATGGTTACCTTGAAGCAAAACAGATTTAGAGTGCAACAACCCCAGAGATCTAAATAATGTTGCAAATACTCAGTTGCTGGAGAGTGTGTTCCCTTTTTAAATGTTTGGCTGAAAGAAAACGTACTCGGAGGGTAGGATGTAGTTTTGGTGATCGAGTCCTGAGCCTCAGAGATGGCCTTCAGTATCAGATTCCTGTTGGCTTGCTTGGCTGGTGGGAGAGTCGGTCTGAAACAGTTACAATCCAGTAAAGAATGACATTGGTTAGAGCTTCAGACAGACGTGCAGGGACAAATCCATGAATAATATCAAAGAAGATTTAGCAAAACACAATGCGATGTTGAGCCTTTTCCCCTAAAATAAAGAGCAAAATTGAGTTAAACGACATTATGAGGTAGTAAGACTGACTTTCGTTCAGGTTTGGAGGGGAGGGACACTCTACTGGAGAGGCTCCGGCTGCCAAAACTCGTGTCGTCGTCTTCTGCATCATCACTGTCTTCTTCATCTGCTCGGCTCACTCGAACAACAGAACTTGCAACGGGTGCCTTTCTTTTCCGTGACATCTCTTCCTGCTGTACAAAGGAGGAACGTCGTCATCATCATTAAAAACACAAGAAGGCGATGGTCCAGATTTCTTTATTCCTTTAAGTTTGGCTCCTCAAGGATAAGCTGGAACAACTGTGAAAAATGTTTCAAGCCAATTTATCAGCCCATGGTTTTTACACATTTTTCCATTTTGAAATTCCATACTTTCCCAGGCTCAACACTTCCAGATTCTTTGGTTAATTTTCAGCCCATTTTTGACCTATAAGAACAAAAGTTCAAATTCAGTTTATAGCAAATGTTTCATTGGATTTCCAAATACTGTAGCAAAAAACTTTAAGTAAGAAAATATTTTCTTAACATGTTTATGGTCTAAAATACCCAAAGTTCACCCATGTCTTTGTTCCATCACCTGAAAAACAGCTATCCAAAAAAAACATCTACAGCAGGGGTCTGCAACTTTAGTCCTCGAGTGATGATGGCCTGCAACCTTTGGATGAATCCCTGCTCACACCTGAGTCGTCAACAAGTTTTGCAAAAGGCCTGGTCATTAACCATTCATTTGATTCAGGTGTGTTGGAGCAGGTTTCCACCAACAAGCTGCAGGCCAGCAGTACTCAAGAACTGGACCTGCAGACTCTTGTTCTACAGGAGTGCAGGTACCTAGACAGCTTTGCCTAAAATGTTCAAGGCAAAACTCGATGTGGTAAAAGTTGGTTCCAACTATTTTAAGAATTTGATTGGAAGAAAAAGTCTGGAGAAACACATTTCTATACTCTCATGTTACTTATCCAGACCTGAAAAATAGTGAAATCAAAATCTGTATTTTCCAAGATTGTGTAGGAAGCTGTTTAACATATAACAGAAAGTAAATATGCTAATGTAAACCTACAATTAAAGCTAGTGTCTCCACATTATAGCACTGTCAGCAGGAGCAAGAGATTATTGAAAACTGTTTAGAGATATCTTTAAACTCAAATCTTAAATGTGTGTTTTAAGTGACATATTGCCAAGACATTAAAGCAGCTTTTCTGCGCTACTTAATGTCTGTTGGAGCAATGTATTGATGCTATCCTGCAGAAACAAAATATGAAGAAAAAGTGATCTGCAGCATTCAGAATGTCACTGGTGAGCAAGTTAAATTGGACAAAATAACTAATAGAGATAATGTAATACTGGAATGCTGGGTATTTTTTTACTGTACTTTAAAGCTACTGAGTTTTCAAGCAAACAAATGATACCAATTTTCCTGACTGAAAATAGCGCTGAACTAAACTCTGTTCTGGAAAACACCTCAGCTCATTATTATTATTATTATTATTGGAGACAAAAAAAAAAATGTTAACATCGCCAGTATAGCACCAACGGGCTGATTCAAAAATAATAAAAATATCTGCATACAAAGCTGTTTGCATCTAAAATATTTAAAGAAACACATGTCAAGGCCAAATAATGTTGAAGGCCAACAATAGCAACTAGAGAAGATGAACAGTTGCTGAAGGTTGTGTCCTTTAGAAAAAGTAAATAATCCAAGAAGACCTTGATGAGAACTCCAAACAAACATCTTCCTTTTGAGCTGAACTTTTTAGCTAACAGCCCTTTGAGAACCACTTTACTGTTAACCTGGCTTATTTTGTGAGGCCAGGTGTAAGCAACAAAAGAGACAGGAGCAAACTGCTTTTACAACATACGCAGGGGGAAAAAAAAGAAAGTTGTCTGCAATACAAGATAACACAGGAATATCCTCGGCATTTTTTTTGATGCTTCGGTTATTTATCGGTCAGTGTAAACTTATTTAATAAGATAGAATAAATATTCTCCAGAAAATAGTCAAGCACATGAAATGGATCAAACATTAGTAAAAAACAAAACTTAATCGCTAAAGAGAACATTTAAAAAAAACCAAAACAACAAAAAACTTTCAGTGGTTTGAAGAAATCAAAATAAACAAGAAATTCTAACACATCTGAAGCAATAAAAAAAAAAAAAAACCCTGAAATTAGATGTATTTTGCAATTTATCACAATAAAAAGTAGCCTCTCTGTACCTTGCTTAGCCCAGTTCTGGATGTTTTGCTGCTCCTGCCGTCCTGCTGCCTCATACTTGAGGATCCTTCTGTGGGTTGACACATCTCCAAAGAACTCATAGAAGTAAACTTGCTCTGACCAGGTCTGTAGATCTCAACAGTTGGCCGACTCGCAGCGCTGCGGGTGCGAGTGTTTCCCATTTCTACGGATTCCTCAGCAATTAGATCATCATCCATCTCCGGTTTGATATCGATAACAGCTTCCAAGGGGAGAGGCTCTGCGAGAGGCCGAATAGTTGAGGGATGTCGTGAGAAACCCCTCCCCGGCACCCCTTTCCTGATAACAAACAAGTGCGTACATTTTATTACTTAGAAGAACTATTGTTAGACAAACTATGTATATTATGGCATTCCAGGTACCTGCTGTCATAAGCAGAACTAGATACAGGAGCTTCAATCCTATCGGTCCGTGAGCTGGACACTGCAAGCAGCTTTAAGTCTTCTGCTCTGCCATTTTCATCTATTGATGACTTCCCAAGCACAGTAAGAGTGTCTGACTGCAGCTGCCTTAGAGATCCTGGCTCTAAAAAAAAACAACCCAAAGGATACAAACAAGCAATAAAACACACTTTCAGACCATAGTAAGCAAAACATGAAAAACTATTTCAGCAGAAGTTTCTCACCTCCAGCGACAGATCGTAGTTTCTCTAGGACACCATGCAGCCTGAAAACAGTTATTTAATGTTAAGAAAGAAACATCGAGCAAACTGCTGGAAACAGAGAAACCAAGAACTTCATTTTGATCGTACCAAGTGGTAAACTTAATTGTGTTGTTTCCAAGGAACAAAGAGAGGTCTTCAGTCATCTGCTGTGAGGTTTTCTTGTTTGCCACCATCACCATGATATAGTCAGGAAGCTCTTCATCTGTAAGAGAAAAATAAAATTAATAATTCAAAATAGTAAAGTGTCCAATGGATTTTGCTTGTTTTATGAGCTTACCTATATAAGCACCGAGCTCCTGCAGTTTGCCTTTTATAGCAGCCTGAAAGAAAACAAACCCACAGATCAACGTTAGCAACATAAAGTATGATTAGCATATTAGCTATCCTGACTTCATGATCAAATAATAAAACGTTAGAAAACTAGTCAGTGAATTGTTTAAAAAAAACGAAGCAAAAGAAACCCGTCAAACACACTAAACTGAATTGCAAACAGAGGGCCACACAATCGACACTGCGTAAAAAGGGCTTTCTAGACACGTTGAAGCTAACAAGCTAATGAGCTAGCAGGGGCTCGGTTTCGTTTCTGTAAACATGACGGGCTGTTCAAACACAATATCTACAGCTACTCACTCTTATTTTCTTGCTAATTTCAGTTCCAATCTCCATGCTTGTTTTTTATTCAAGCAAACAACATTCAAAAAAGGGTAAACTGTTTTAATGACACCTCTAGCACTAAACAGCTACGAACAGCTGTGACGTATAGTCACGTGACCACCAAGCGACGCCGAGGGGTTATGAGTTAAAGCATCCACGGTTTCGGTCAAATTTTACGCTTTGAACTTCAAAATAAATAAAAATAAAATAAGTACGTGCATTCTAATGAGATTGTATAGGCATTTTCAATTGTTTTATTATTTTCTTTATTGGTAATTATTTATAGTGGTGCAATGGTGGCGGGAGTTCGTCCAGTAATCGCAGTAATCGGCGTGTTGCTGGTTCGAGCCCCGCTTCATCCGGCTCCATTGTCGTGTCCTTGGACACTTCATCCACCTGGCCTAAAGGGCAGCGCCTCCCAAGATGGCTGCAGCCTCAGTCACCTGTCTACCTTGTACGGGCTGTGCTGAAACAATGAAATTTCCCCTCTGGGTGAGGGGGATTAATAAGGGTATTAAATATATATATATATATATATATATATATATATATATATATATATATATATATATATATATATATATATATATATATATATATATATAATCAAAGCTACTTTCAGCTTGGTCTGTTTTTTGAAATTGGTGCATGTATCACTGGTGATACTTGGGCTGTCTCATTAGAAAAATAAAATGGAATAAATTAGCTGTGATGTAGTGAATGAAAATGGAAAAACAAACAAACAAAACAGATGCTATGGGTGCTATGCTAAATTTACCTCTGAAAGAAACTAATTTTTTTTTTTACATTAGTAAACCCAGACAACCAAAAAAGAAAAACAAACAACCAAAACACACACACACACACACACACACACACACACACACACACACACACACACACACACACACACACACACACACACACACACAAAGACAAGCAGTTTAGTAAACGTTTATTAGAGTAGAATAGAATAGTAATATATTCTTTATATTCTTTATTGTTCCACAGTGGGAAAATTCAGCTGTTATGGCAGCAAGTTAAGGTAAGTGGGGACATACCTTTCACACAAAGGTAAGAAAAATATATAAAATAAGAATAAAGACTAGAAAGTAAGCACAAGTTTACAACATCAGAAAAATAATAGTGTGCAGTTATTCAAAAAATAGCATACTCAGATTGAAAATAATGTAGCCGAGGGTAATATAGAGAAGAAAAATGTATAAAACGTGCATGAACATATATGTGCATAAAAACAACTGACTATTTACAAGAAGTAAGAAAACTGTGGAAACAGGGATGTGCAAATAACAGCAGAGTTGTATAGACTTACTGAGTTTGTTGGGAATAGTGATGGTTATAAAGTCTTACAGGTGGGAGGAAGGAACTATGATAACGAGATACAATAAAATAAATAAACAAACAAAAGCAACAACATAAGTTAAAGATAATAAAACTGAATTAAATGGTGGGGGAAAAACCGATTCAGCAGAAAGCTGACTGGACCGAAGGGACTTTTAATGTCAGATTGAATTGCAAACAATGAAACCAAAAAAATATCCTGCCACTAGATGGCGCAAGAGACTGCTCAGGACTACTTTTTATTTCCGAATCCACGGTTTACAGTAGTAAGTTTGTCCACAACAACGACATCGAGGGCCTTTGTCAATGAAATAAGGCAACTTGAACAATGTGCTCAGCTTTGATAATAATAAGAATCACACTCAGTCAGTCACTAATAAGAATTACACCTTCCTTTGGTAAAAAAAAAAAAAATAAAAAAATGTATATATATTACCTAGTTGCTAGTGCATTGTTTAAACTCCTTACTGTGTGTTGTTCAGAATAAATAATTTTTTTCGTCAGCCCACTCTTTTGCTTTACGCGTGTTTTACTTTCTAATCTCCATTGCTGTGTGTGTGTTTTACTCAGCAATTATTTCCTGTTTTGCAGCCCCTCAATGCCAACTAACAATGACGGGAAGGATCTTGCCTTCAGTCTAGACGAATGTCTAACACATTCTCTGTGGTAGTTGTCTGCTTAGTCTCTTTCTGCCATGTTTACATCATGAGCTATGGGAGCATTGTCTGCTTGCACAACTCAGTATATGGACTTTGTATGGCATCACGTTTTTTAAAAAATCTATTTTTCAGGTGTTAGTATCAGAATCAAAACATGGTTGTATTAAGGAATACTTCACACGCAATGTAGCTCAATGCTTACCTCAGTGGTCAAACATACCACAACCCCCTGCAGTTCTGCACTGATGTTCAAGGTTAAGGAGGAGATGTAAAGTAGGCAGCTTTTCAGAGAAACAGAGCCTTGAATGGTCTCGTATGAAACCCTCGGAGAATGCCTGAAACAAATCCAGCACAGGGCACAAAGGTGCTCTATCTCATTGCTATTCTTTTTCACAACTTAACAGGATCACAGGAGAAGCTGGACCTCTGCACTGACCTGTGGAACAATAGCTCAAAAACAACATCCATCAGCACAGCTAAAACATCCCTTGTGCTGTGTTACACAAGACCAAGTCTGGTGCATTTTCATCAGCGTTTTAATGAGCCGGTTCCTGTGCTGTATACAGTGCTTTGCAATCACATTGATACTCCTTAAACCTTTCCACATCTCTTCTTACAACCACAAATCATAATGTGTTTTTTTTGGATTTATGCAACAGAGTAACACAAAGTAGCACGTATTTGTGGAGTTAAAGGAAAGCAATGTTTTTCTTCCAAATAAAAATCTGAAAAATGTGCATTACATATATATTCATTCATCAGGTTTTGCTGCAATTCCAGCCGCAAGTCTTTAAAGGAATATCTCCATCTGCTTTGTATATTCTTTGGGAAAAATTACTAAAACTCAGTCAGATTAGACGGAGAGCATCTCTGAACATTAGTGCAAAGATTCTCAGTTGGATTTAGGTCTGGGGTTTGATTTTAAACCTTTTAATTGTAGGAGTAACTATGTTTAGGGTTGCTGTTTTGCATGAAGGTGAACCTCTGCCCCAGTCTTAAGTCTTTCTCTACCGCTAACATATTTTCTTACAGAATTACCCCATATTCAGTTCCATCCTCTACCAGGTTCCTTATCCCTCCTGAAAGCAATGCAAGGGACAGCAGATTATTTATATAGCACAAAAAACACATTTATTTATATACCACACCCACAAAATCAAAGGAGAAAGATTAAGCTCAAGCTCAATCTGTAGAAAAACTTCCCCACAGCATGATGCTGCCACTACCACAGTACAGCGTTAGTTTTCTGTCACACTTAGCATTTTGCTAAGAAATAACTTCACAAGTAACCTATGCTCATGGACCACTAAAACAACACAAGATAAAGGAGGTGTGTGAAAAACACTTCTGAGAACATCTACCTTAATTCCAAATGTAGCTGGTATAAGGCTACTGAAAGCTTGTCACCACAAGTCGACTAATCTGTGGCTCGCATCGCCCTACCCTCTCACACAAACATCACTGAGGTAACTGTATTTCCTTTTCCTCTGAAATGTTTGAAACTAGGAGAGTTGCCTCGTGAATCAACTGATCAACTTCTGCAAATTCTCCAACCACATGTGCCTTGATGACGACAGTCCTGACACCACAAAAACCTCATCCTGTCCCAGAGCCACTGTTATGCTCTTCTCTAATTTTCCTCAGAAAACCAGAAAAAGTCTTGATGTTTGGATTGCATTTATGAAGAGTAACGGTTGTGCCTCAAGATTGGACAGGTCAAGAAAAGAATTAAAAGGTTGTGGAGGAAATCCTTAAAAAAAAAAAAAACAAAAAAAAAAACAAAAGGAAAAAGAATGATTTGTACAAATACAGTCATATTCCAGAAACCTTATATTGGCTTCCCCCAAGAAAGTGACACTCAGATGAATGGGCATGCTGCATTGAAGTGCCTGCACACAACCAATGAGAATCTCAGAGGAGTTATCAGATTGATGCAAGCTAAAACAGAAAGGGGTAGATGCACAAAGCAATTTGTGGTCCAAAATGTTTGCAAACTTGAGTTTGCTTGTGCTTGTAAATCTGAAACTAGATCTGTTTCCAGAATATCTCTACCAAGCAAGCATTGTCTCTCTGCTCTGATGCAGTTTGCCTACAAATAATTGAAGCATTATGCATACGTTTTGGAAAAAAACGGCTCATATTTTTCTGCAGTTATGGGAGCAAATAACTCCACATTCTCATAAACCCAGTATTTTCACGTATGCATAATGTACAAAATAACATTTTGAACAAAAAGAAAAGTTGTCTCCGTCTCCTGTATGCAAATTGGATGGTTTTTTATGGCCTTTTTTCAAAACTTGCAAGTCAGTAGTGGTCCTGTGTGCAATACAATTTCAGTATGAATTCAGATGCTCTGTGAAGGTTTCCGAGGTTTGTTAGAGAATATTAGTGAACAATAATGACCAAGAAGACCAAGCAACACATCAGATAGGTCCAGGACAAAGTTTTGGAGAAAGTTAAAGCAGAATTAGGTTAGAAAACAGTAAGCATCTTAAACTTTGAAAATCTCAAGGAGTGATGTTCACTCCACCATCAAGAACTTGAAAAGTGCAAGCTTACCATGAAATGTTGGGCTGCTGAAACTGACAGGCTGTCCAAAGAGAGCAATATCGGAATCAGCCAGGAGGGCCATGGTAACTCTAGAGGAGCTGCAGAGATCCATGGCTAAGGTTGCAGAGTCTGCTGACAGGAACACAATTAGGGATGCTCTATAGAAATCTGGCCTTAAGGGAACATTGGATGAAGAAAGCAATGGTTGACAGAAAAGAATGACAAGTTCAGTTCAAAGTCTGCCATTAACTATTTAGGAAACAGAAAAAAACATGAGGAATAAGTGCTCTGGTCAGACGAGACTAACATTTAACTTTTTATCCTACATGGCAATGCCACGTGTGCCGGATATCTAACACTGACCATCACCCTGTTCACAATCCCTGACATGAAGCATGGTGGTGGTAGCAATGTATTGTGGGGATACTTTAAATTAGCAGGAACAGTGTAGCAAGTCTGAGTTGATGGGATGATAGCTCCAACTACATACAGGGGAATCCTAGAAGAAAACATGTTAGAGACTGAAACAGACCTGAGACTTGGGTGGAGGTTCATATCCAAACAAGCCAGTGACTCTGAACATACAGGTAGTACTACAATAGAAGCATGTTCAAAACTACATCCAGAATCCAAAAAATCTTCACAAAGGCTCTCTATCCAGTCTGAATATTAAGGTATTTTACAAAAACAATTGCCAAAAACTCTAGCTTCTAGATGTGCAAAGCAGGGAAATCTGCAGAGAAATCCACACAAATGCACACCACACTTTTCAGATTTCAACCTGCAAATCTTCCACTGCACATTTATGCACAACTTTGTATTGGTCTATCTCTGAAAATCCAAAACTTTAAACATCAAAATAGTTTTTGGTTATAATGTAACAAAATGTGTAAAATGTCAAAGGGTATGATTACTTTTGCAAGGGACCATGAAGCTGCAGCCAAAACCTGTTTGCAGTGAAGTGTATACGAGCAGAAAACTAAATTACACAAGAATGCTTCAAAACATTTGAGTAAATCCTGCTTTGATTCCCAAATGTTCTTCCTGAAGCTTTTTCTGATTAGTGTGGCAAGTGAAAGCCCATTAAGATTCAGAGCTGGTTTAAACACCACTAGCTGGAGGCTCAGTTTCAACATGATGAACCACATTCTCACAGCTGCAAACAGTTGAAAACGTGCCCCTTTGTGTTGTGTGGGAATGCAGGTCAGGACAAGTTCTTGTATATGACTGTAGATTTAGAAAACAATACAAACTGGTACACATTCTGACTGTATTATGAGTTTTGTTTGAGTGGAGCTATGAGGATCCATCCTGTTGTGTTTTTAAATTACCCTTAAGAGAGCAGCATCAAGTTTAAGAACTGGATGTTTTCTCTTTGTATTTGTTACTTTCTATTTTCTATCACACACCAACCTCCCACACAGACTGGCAGTGTTTGGTTGGGCTCTTCACAGGATCTTGTTTTAAGAGCAGGCTCTAAAGTGGCACCCATGTTATAAGGATATACGGATTTTCAGGATTAAATGCAGACAGCAATCAAAACAGGTTCCTAAGAACACGGATCAAGGTGGTGATGTCCTATTTTCAAAGTGCATTTGCCCTCTGGCAAAGAGCATAATGAGAAGACTGAAACTAAATCCGCAGCCAAGCACAAGGAAAGGAAATGGTGAGGCTTTCTCCTCCATTAGGCGGTGATATGAAATCAAACATCACATTTACAAAGAAAGAAATACATGTTTTAGTGGTTGTTAATGAAGTATCCTACACCTCTGCAAACCATATCAAAGCCTGTATGTAACTTTTTGATACTTCAAATTAGGGGACAAATTTTAAACAAGCTAAAACTCCTGTATCAGTACTGATCAATAAATACTTAATATTAAGCTAATCATGAATCATTTCATGATGTTCTATGTTCAGATAAAAGCAAAGAGAATTTATTTAGGATTTTTCTTTATCAGTTTGTTCTAATTTATGAAAAAAGCTCCATTGTGCAAAAAGATCCCAACAGAAACATAACATCAAAAAGGGGATATTAGATTAGATGATTATTGATGTATTTAAATATGTTTGTGCCAGACAAATGTCTGACTTGAAGAGTGTGAGTCCTACAGCAAATGAAAGCAAATCACCTAAAGTACACAATAGATGTTTTGTAAACAAGAGGAGTTTTGAAACTGAGCAGTAAGTCATTTTCAACTAAATGCTTTTGTAAATTCTTGACACAGCTATGATTTGTCTTTGAAAAATTATATAAATTTTAACGGCCTGAAGTAGATGTGTGACAGAAAATAACTGCAAACAAAGTCAAGAAGCCTCTGACAATCATTTCTCGAAAAAGATCTGTAGAGAACAGAAACTACTTTAAAAAGTCTATAAAAAAAAATGTAGGAGCAACAATATTTTTGTTCAGGAATTAAAAGTGTGGTGCTTCACACTTTCGGAAAATCAGACACGGAAGCCCAACATTTTTTATTGCAGGTGTATATTTTTGTATATTTTAGGTCTGGATACAATATTTTCAACAAAAAAAAGAAAAAAAAAGAAAAAAAACACACTAAATAAATGTATTTTAGAAGAAAAGAGAACGTGAGCATCTTGTATATTAGTTAAGAAGTGTGTGATGGTTAAATTGCAACCTCCATCTCAAATTGGATACATGAGGTGTATCTGGTTTGTTGGTGTGTTGGTCTAGGTTCTTTTGCGTAAACATGTTTATTGGTTTAGAGGGGGTTTTTTTGTTGTTGGAGGTAATCAAAATTTGTGAAGTTGGTGGCTCATTTGCATGTTTAGATATTGCTTGTAGTGTCCCCCAGAGGAAGGTGCTAGACCCAAAATTGTTTATTACATGTATGTGAAAAAGGTCAACTCAGCGTCTTAAACTAAGAGATAAAAAGGCTCAACTTTTTAAATCGAGATTCATGCTCCCCCCTTACTAATTCTAACCTGGGAAACAACCTTTGTTCCCATATAAAAATTACTAATGATGCCACATGCACAGTTATGTGCCATTTCTTTAAACTACCAGATGTAGTAAGTGGCTTTTTATAAGCCTTCACAGCTTGGCATAACTAAAAGAGAACCTCACATGCAGCAACTTGAGCTCAAAAGTGCATTTTCCTATTTGTACTGAATTTTCGTCCCCCAACAGACTCACACTGGAAGATTGGAATAGTCTTAGAAATAATTTCAAAATTCAATTTAATCAGCATATTGGCTGAAAACCAAACTTTTTTCATGAGGATGAAAAGGAGCAACAGTTTTTATCTTGAAGAACTTTGCACACATTAAAGACTAACATCAATAAATGTTTATCTACAATTTTATTTGGTTTTATTCATTTAACAATTGATTATCAATTGAAGTTTATTATTCTGCCTGGTCATATATTAGTGAGTACTAAATGAAATGCTCCTATGCCCACATGGTTACTTCTCCTACAGCACGAAACATTCATTTAGACAGCTTGTGGGTGTAATATTTCTCACTGTTAGTGACTAACTACTACACTAAGACTGAGTGCAGCTCATGCCTTCAGTCTCTGAAAAGCTTTCCATTCACTCTGATAACAACTCACTGCCCTTTCTATGTTAAGCATCAAAGTCTGAGATATTAAATGCTGATTGTTGCAAAAAGTGATATATTGTGCTTTTCTGGATGCCATCTGAACAGATAAAAAGGGATAAAATGCTCATTCAATGCAAAAGTTTCATATGAAATTAAAAAAAAGAGTCATATGAGCATTTTGAAGAGATTTAATCGTTAAATGATTGAGTTACAAGTAAAATGCATATGAGCGGATCTTGAGGACTGCA
Source organism: Anableps anableps (assembly GCA_014839685.1). Taxonomy (NCBI): domain Eukaryota; kingdom Metazoa; phylum Chordata; class Actinopteri; order Cyprinodontiformes; family Anablepidae; genus Anableps; species Anableps anableps. The sequence goes on along the minus strand of CM026086.1, from coordinate 15,756,390 downwards.
GATGTTGAAAGCTGTTCAGACAACAGATGGCTTCAAATGCTTATTATGTGGTCATGGCCTCCAGGTGTAAACTGCGATCTTGTGCTCTCAAGTCATCCATCAGCACCTTCACTGACACCGCTCAACACCTGCACCACACTAAACCTCCTCCTCTGACTCTCTGTTAGTCACGATGAGGAAAGAAATTATTTAGATGTGCTGTTTTGGATATTTGAAATATAATTTCAATTCTTGCGAAAAGTTCACAAAAGAAAACCTTGATTTTTGACTGAAAGCAAGTCTCAGTTGAGTGTAATTACCGAAGGATGGTTGCTGAATTGGAAAATAAAACATCTGGAGGTGAAGTTTTCAGTCTCTTTCAACACTCCCATTGCTCTTGTGGACCCAAAAACCTTGAAGGTATATTTTTGTATCTCGTTTGGTGCAAATGGGGAGCGACTTTTGGTTTCAGGCTTAATTACCTTTGAGTGAATTTCACTGCTGGTGTTACTGCATGAATAAATCTGTCAGACAAAGAAGCAAACAGGAGACTCACGCTGAGGTGCTGTACTTGGAGGACATGAGTACTAGTAATGAAAAATAGAATCTGATGGTGTAGATAAACCAAGATAATTTATTCAGCTTCATTTTCAACTGATTTTGGGGGAAATCTCAAACTGACCTTATTATACATATTCTTTTATTTGGTCAGATCTTACATTCTAGGTTCAAACAATATACAGTAATATAACACAATCTGGACTCCATTAAATATTTAGATCTATACTAAGTAACATTCTCAAATCAATGTCTAGTCTATTTTTTTGCCGCTGGAAAAGAAAGTGATATAATCATACTTTCACTAGCATGAACCACTTCACAAAGACAGAAGTTTAAAGTTTTATTAAAGGAAGTCATGGGTCATTTTGGGAAACACAACTTTGGGGTTCAGTCTTCTGAAAATAGTCTTTTCCCAAATTAACCCAGGACCACCATGATGGAACCTGGAACAAAGATGAGTGGGTGAAGAATGAAAATAGAAAACAGGGATGAGGGTGAAGGAATGAAAGGAGGAAGATGGATGAGGGATGTCCAGTCTAGGGTAAGGGAGAGTGAGGTTGAAAGAACATGGACAGTCAAGGATACTGCAATTGGTGTGAATAGACTGCTGGGTAATTAGAGGTGGGGTTGAGGTGTGACCCTTCTCATCAACCTAAGTTAACATAATAATTTCATTAAGCAACAAAATTATTCTTGTTTAAGTCATTGTACAAAATATATTAATAAAAACATACATTCAAGCTAGAGAAAAATGTAAGATAAGACTCCTTAATACCTAGTGTGCCATATTCCTCACTTTTCAGTTATGAGATGTTTGATAGGTTTCTGCATATACAGCCCATTTCAAGGCACCCCACAAACTGAGATTCTGTGGGATATACATTTGACCATTTCAGGAATTCCATTTCTTAGCTTTCAGACGATTTTTGGTGTATTTACTCATTTTCATATTGCAGGGTTCAGTTCTGCTCGAGTCTTACTTTATTCACAGATGGCCTCATATTATTATTAAGCAGGCACAATGGTATACACAATGGTGTACATTTGTTGTAGAAAAGAATCCACAAACCATGATACTCCTCCCTCCATACTTTACAGTAATTATGAAGTTATTATTTTAGAATGCTGTACTTGGTTTATGCCAAACAGGCCTACTGGTTCTGGTGTCCAAATAATTTAGTTTTCAACTCATATCCAAAGAACATTACTCATGAAGTTCTGGTCTTTGTCTATGTTCTCTCTGGCAAATGTTTGTCTGGTCTTCATGTTTTTCTTAGAAAGCAAAGGTTTACTCCTTACACACACCTCACATGAAAGTGAAGCTTGTGCAGTTTATCTCTGATTGCACAGGCATGTACTTTCATATTAGCAGTAGCAATAGCCTGCTGTAGGTCCCATGTCAGGGATTTTTGGAGACTTCATTTAGAATCTTGAGGCATGTTCTGTTACTTTGACAGCCAGATCTGGGGATGTTGGAAGTAGACCCCACTGTAGATTTTCTATACTACTTTTCCGACCTACTTAAACTCCTTACCAGACTCATCAGCTGACATAATCTTCTTTCTAAAGGTTTATGACAGCCCTTTCGAGCTCACCATAGTGTTCAGTCTCAATTAAACACACACCATACTAAATGTTTGAGGTTTAAACAGTGAAAAACTTGCTTTAAAATGATGTTCTGATGTACACATGATGCAATATGCCTGTATGGGTTTAAGCCATTTTACTGTAAGTAGGAAAAATGTGAGTATCTTAGTTAATTTCTCACCAGAAATAACATAAGGGGCTTATAAATTACATGTTGCATAAAGTTTTAAAAGGTATTTTTGGGTATACATTTTTCAATATTTTTTTAAAAAACGTTAAATATCCATATGGCTAAATATGTTAGAAAAATACAAGCTTTCAACGGCTGTCCTATTTTTTTTTCACATGATTATACATGATCCTAAATTATCCTAAAGTGTTGTGTGTATAAATTAAAAATATTTATAAGTATTATATACTATATTATTTTATATGACGTAAGATCAGTCATTATGTTCTGTTTGACTGATTCTGTAAAAATAGGACAACTGTTAAATTCTGATTGTGATCTAAACATAATTTCTCGTGAAGTTTTGTTTTGCTTTTGCAGGGTCATATAATGTTTTAGAGAATTTGCTGGTTCATATTATTTTTGTTACTGTCTAATGTCATCTGCCCACTCGGCTTACAAACAGAAGATGTATTTATACCTTTAATGCCATCTCACTTCCTCCTTCCAATGTTTGTGGTCTAAAAGAAACCCCCAGAGGGACAGTCCCTTGAACGTCTTCAGTCTAAAACTTCAAAGACGAGAACTTTAATGAGCTTTTTCTGAGCAATCCCAGAATAACTCTGTGCCTAATTACTTTACCAGATATATATACAGAACAGTCATAACTTTTTTGCTGGTGTCAATTCAAATTGATAGTATTTAAAGACACTGTAACCTTGTAATTTTGGTGCCAAGGGTTAAGCATTTATCCATCTATTAAAACAGTTTTACTGTAGATCATCTCTATGTTTATATGGTAAAGAGTCAATTAAAAGTAACATTTTTGTAAAACTTTATTAAGCAAACATGATAAATTATGTCCAATCATAATTTATCATAATAATTGGACTGGATAAAGTAGTCTACAAGTACAGGCCATTTACCAATGTTTACCATTCTACAACATGTCAAGTAATAAATGTGGGTTATTCAGGCTGCCAGATAGAAAGAGAGATCAATGCTTGAAGATAACAGAAAGGCTCAGTGGAACACAGCAAATTTCTGTTTCATCAACAAGCTGGATTTGAAAATGAAAATGATTTCAGTCTTTTTGAAATTTCAGAGGCGAGGTAAGGATCTACATTGTCTCAGGAATGCACGTAGAGACTACTGTTTTAGTAATACGAGCCATGCACATGGCTGCATAAGACACCAAAGACATTCTATAATGTCATCTCCGTAATTCACTTCCCAGTGAACGCTCTATCCCACAGCTTTCTGACATTACCATTTCTCCTAATCCAAATAATTGACTGCTTATAGCAGGAAGGCTAGAAAAAATATTTTAATGCTCTTCTTCTAGCTTCTTATGGTGTAGCTCTTAAAGATAACTTAGAATTTTTTATTTTAAAGGTTTTTCTGGTGCTAGTGACCTTTATTTGCAGCAGATCAGACATGAAATGGGTAGAGAGAGAAGGGGAGAAGACATGTAGCAAAGGTCCCAGTGTCAGAAATCAAACCCCTGATAGCTGCGTTGAGGACTAATAGCCTCCGTATAAGGGGCAGTTGCTCTACCTCAACACCACGCACCACCTTGATAACTCTGAAGCTGAAAAGATCTTTACTGACAAGTGAAAGTTTTGCAGTATCCAGAGAGTGAAAATTGTTGGAGAAGTTCAGATTGGTACATGTGAGCTGCTGCTCTTCTTCTGAGATAGAGATGCCTCACTTGTTTCTCTCATGAACTCTATATCCTCTCTAGCATAAGATAAGTGGGAGTCTGTACTGTTGCCAGATTGCATGTTGACAATCCAGTAATCTATTCTAAACCTTTTTGTACATATGTGCTTGTATGTTAAACAAGTTACTCTGTCCTCAGATCTATTTATGTAGAGCTTGCTTTGGGCTTCTATTGTAGCATCCTCAATAATGCTCACATTACTTCCTGTTTGGATCACTGTGATACTCACCTCCTTCCTTACCACAGGCCTTCTGTGCTTCATCTACATATATCAATTTACCCTAATTTGTCCCTCTGCATATAATTTTTTCAATCCCTTAAAGGTAAGCATGAAGCTCAAGATTTTCTCCTTCCTTACACTATCTCCATTGTACCTTCTTGCATTCATCAATTATGATAAAGTCATTTTAAAAATTTACTTGGACTATTCATCCCATCACACTCAGGTATTAAGATATTTCTGAATTAGATCTACTTTCTGAATGTTTAATGACATGATTCATGATAACTAAATCAAATAGAAAGCAAGATGTAAATAAAATGTCATAGTTTTTAAGCCTCTGACCCACATGCAAGATACCCTGAGGAGACAACGGCTAGTTTAAAAGGGTTTTTTTTAAACAATGAGGTAATATGAAAAGAGTTCTGGTCTTGAGCCAGGAGGTTTCTTGGTTCGGGAACAGACACTATAGCTACTACAGCTGGATCTGTGGTAGATGCAGGTCGGAGAGGTTGAGGAAGCTTCGAGACTTTGGAGGACAGACAGGTTGGATCAAAGGACTGGAGGTAAGAAGAGCCTGAAGGTTGCCAGTCGTTTGATGATCCAAATGCTTATGGAGCAGGAGTTGTAGATTGTGGGTGATAAGAAGGATCTTGGAGGACAGTATCCAGGAGAACACAAGGAGGTACCTTGGAGAGGAGAGCTCAAGGAGATATTACTGTGGAACCTAAAATACATGGAGGCAGGAGTCAGACCAAAGAGGGGTTAGCGATAACACTCAGGCATCGAAGGTCCGACCCCCACCTTCTCTTATCCAGCAGCTTGATGATTAGCAGATGTACGGGAGCGCACACCGTACAACCTTGTCCTCCAAGGAAAGCATGCAGCTCTAGCACATTGAAAAAGTGTCACACAAACATTAACAACCCCAAACTCTAACATAAAATGAAATAAATAAACAAAATCCTTGGAACTTTTTTTAATGTCAGATTCAAAAGCACATAAGAGACTGTTCAAAAGATTTTGTGTTGCTGCAATGTATTTTTTAGCCAAGGCAAAACAAAACAAAACAAAACAAAAACTATTGACGGGGGAAAAAAGTAATGTTTAAAAATTTATTTTACTTCTCTCTTCTGATTTGTACACATATGTGATTGGTGTATGAGTATGCTTCTGTGAAACCAGTATACTCTGTGCTGCTGGAGTGAGATGAAAGTTCAGGCTGAATGCAATCAGAATGCCTGAGGCTGTTCTCTGGGGGGACCCAACAACCACCAAGGGTCACTGCTTTGTCTGCTAATTACAGAGCACACACTCTGCAGCTGTATGAAACAGGTCTACACATTACACACAATTACCTTTGCATCTATCATGTTATGCTTCCCTGCTTCATTGTTTAAAAGCAACATGCCAAAAAGTCCACTCTGCAGTACAAATTAGATGCATTCAGATCTTGTCATGTTCTTGTCATGCTTTCCTTATCTGCAATAACTGGTACGTTGCATGTTGTCCTCCTGTGGAATAATGCATTTCATAAAACCATACAATGAACAAGAACACTTTCTTCAGTATTTTTGGACTCATACGTGCATGATATTTGCAAGAAGAGTAAAAAAAACTACATTAAGACCTTTCTTTTCTTTACTTACCACTAGATCAACACACTGTTGATCTCTGATACAGACGAAAGTGAGTCAGAGGACTCATAGGAAGTCATCGCCACAATCTGGATCCAGTCTGGGAACAACGGAGCCAGGGCATTCATTGTGTGTCTCCTTCCTACAGAGGAAACAACTGTCACAAGTTATTCACTGCATTTTAACCTCATCTATCAACACTGCGCTTTGGTCACTAATAAATGAGAGTGGGATGACTAACAATGGGCCCAAAGACAGATTCACATGTGGCCCATTTCCTACCTAAAGCTGAGTTCAAAGAGAAACCAGTGATAGACTGATGACTGGGATTTTCATCAACGTCTCCATGAACATTGTCAGGAAACCGATGGATGGATGGATGGATGGATGGATGGATGGATGGATGGATGGATGGATGGATGGATGGATGGATGGATGGATGGATGGATGGCTCATCTCTTTGGACCTTGTATGACATATAATGCTCCTCGGTCTTTAGGTAGGAGCAAAGGTACACCCTGGATAAGAGAGACAACCATGCATGCACACATTAATACCTTTAGAGGTATTTTAAGGCAATTTAGAGAGATCAATTAACCTAACAGTCACATTTTTGGACTGTGAGAGGAGTACCTGGAGAGAACTCATGCATGCAAGAGAAGAACATGTAAACTCCATGCAGAAAGGCTCCAGGCCAGGAATAAAACCCAAGACTGTCTTGCTGCAAGGCAATATTTTCTGGAAAAAGTCATTTTGAATGTATGTTTCTCCTTCCACAGATGTAGGGCTGGGCAATATGGCCAAAAAGGATACGTCTACTATACCACTATAGTCTGGATTTGCGTACTATGAACTCATAAACAACATATGTCACAAAATAAGTTATACTCATACTTATACTCATTCTGGACATTGCATGTGGAAAAAAGCACAATACATCAAATATAACTGTTATATTACCCAGTCCTATGCAGATGCTTAGATATGAACATGTTCAAAAATTCAAATTGTCCAGCACTATGTGTGTGACTAATTTAATGAGATACCAGCCACGAGAAGTATTAATAAATAGCAACTGCAACTGCAATACCTGCAACTTATACTACGTTTTATATGTATGGACAAAATTATTCATAACCCCTTTTAATCCACATCTTGAAAAGTTACAGCCTACAAAAGTCAATGTTGAGATTTTACACTATATGACCAAGAGAATGTAGGGCTTAACTGTGAAGTGGAAGGAAGGTTTTTTTTTTTTTGTTTTCTTTTTACTAACAAAAATTTTTAAAGGTGTAGCAAGCTTATTCAGACTGTAAATGCTTAAAATAAAATAGACTGCCAGCTGTGTATGACTTAATCTGAATATAAATCCAGCTGTTCTGTGAAAACTTCAGAGGTTTGTCTGAGAACCATACTAAACAAACAGGATCATGAAGACCAAAGATAACAGCAATAATGACAGCAGGGAGGTCAGGGATAAAGTTTGGAGAGGTTTCATGCTGAGTTAGGTTATAAAACAACACCCAAACATCATTAAAGTTGCGGTATGTAACTTTTATAAACAATGTATTTTTTACATATTAGTTAAAAAATGTCAATATGTCGTGACAGTAGAATATGAGACGAATGATCTGTGAAAACATCTGCTTTTTCCCTGTGGTCCTACTGGCATCTGCAGAAATACACAGCTCCCAGTCAGAAACAACCAATCATAACCAGGAGGACGGTCTTAGCGCTATCAATTACCCTCATGTATACACCGCTCACATCCTCCCCTTGCTCTCTGCTACACTATAGCTAGTTCCCCAAAACAGAGCCTGCCATGAATGCAAAGGCTAGTAAGCATGACCACCGATGACAGCAGATAAACAGTTTTCCTGCAACAGTAAGTTGTTTCTTGGCCATTAGCATATTGAGCAATGGGTGCAAGAGTCTGATTGACAGCGCTAAGACATTCCTTCTGGCTCTGATTGGTTGTTTTGGACCAGGAGCGGAGCATTTCTGCAGATGGGAATAGCAATGGGAGGAGGCAGAGGAGCTTGATGTTTTCACAGATTATCTGTCTCATGTTATACTGTCACGACATAGTGACAGTTTTATCAAATATGTAAAAACACACATATTGTTTATAAAAGTTACATTGTGGAGATTATAAATCACCCAAAAGGGGCATTGTATCTCTAGTGGAGTTGCAAAGATTCACAGCTCAGATGTTTAAAACTCAGTTCATAGAGAATAATGAATTGGTGCCTGCAGTTGGTCTCATCTGGTCAGATGAGACCAAAAGTAACTTTGTGGCCTTCATGCAAAAATGTTACATGAGGCAGGAAGTCTTAAGCAGGGCCACAGCAGTTGGTTGGAGTTTAGGTCGCATAGTTGGACCTAATACAAGGAAATCCTGAGAGAAAACTTGTTAGAAGAAGCTAAAAACTTGAGTCTGTGGCAGAGTTTTACCTCCCAGTAGGATAACAGCACTAAATCTACAGCCAAAGGACATTCAACTGTTACAAATTGTGTTAGTCAATCACTTAAAATGTCAATAAAATACATTGAAGTATGTGTTTTTAATGTTAAAAAGTGCAGAAAGGTTGAAAGGGAATAAATATTGTTGTAAGGCACTGTACTGGATACTGTGGTATCTGGGGTATCTCAGGAACTTTCAGTTGGTTTCAGAGGGAGTTTTTGTTGTAATTCTGACAAGGAACTCAGAAAATTTGATTTCCAAGAACAAAGACAATGTAACACGTATCATGGGTCATGTGGGTGTACTTAAAAAAAAATCAAGATGCTGATTTAAGTGAGAGAATAAGACAAAAGTGAATGACTCATATAATCTCATGTTTTAATTTTCCCTCAGCTCTCTAATCAAACCCTGTTGCAGCTGGAAGGTAAATGTTTGACTCAGTCTGACACTGAGGACAAATATTTCCTTCAAGAGTCAGTGTAGGCCAAAAGGTCAGACTAAATATTGGGCGTTTTGGGTGGTCAGGAAAATTTACTCCAAACATGCTGTAATTTTTCAATCTTAATTTCTCTGGAATTCTTGATTGTAGATGAAAGCTCAAGCTTTAAAAAAATGATGAAAGACCCTGAATATGGTAATTTACCGAAGGGAGTCCAGTACAGCTTGGCATGCAGACTCATCGAGTGGAGGAATTTGTTATTCCCTTCAAATCTGTGGACATTATTAATGGATTGTTGCTGTTTGAATTCAATTTTAATCCCAACAACATCTCTGAAAAATAAATTCAACAAAAACAAATTAGGTGTTACTTTGAGCAAGATACGGGTCCCACGATTTGTTTTCTCCTTTGAAATTGTGAACACTTTTAAAAAAGAAGGTAAGATCAAATATATTATATATAATGTAACTGAAGTAAACAACATGAAGCATAACAATAAGCTTTCTTTTTTCTGGTCCCAGAATGTGTCACACAGTGGAAGAATCAGCCTTCAGCTCAGAGTGTAAATTCAACCTGACAGGACTGCTGAGACGGCTCTGCGTCCACGTCAATGCTCGGAGAACCGCCTGCCTCGACGTCCACACGGCAACAAAGCTCACACAGCAGGGCCTCGACCAATCAGGACTCTCTAAAAGGTGACAGGCCTGGGCCAGGTCTTCTTTTGCTCTCTGTCGCTATGGCTGCTGTGGCTTTTTTGTTTTCCTGAGAGAAACACTGACAGAGCAGGAGAGAGAGAGAGAGAGTGAGAGAGACAGAGAGAGAGAGAGAGAGAGAGAGAGAGAGAGAGAGAGAGAGAGAGAGAGAGAGAGAGAGAGAGAGATATGCTGTAAAGCTGGCATACATATTCAATGTAAATGCCTTTTATGCTCATGTATGTTGAGGACTGAGACAGAGTCATCATTGAGTTTTTTTCCCTGTGACTGTGAAAGATAAATCAGAGGGTAAAGTTTAAATAAGTGTGTGATTTTCTGTGGGTGGCACATTTGTTTTGAGTTTGCACTCTTTTTAAAAAAATGTGTGGTTTTGTCAAAAATATATTTGTAGACAACATTTGTCTACACATTTTTACCACAAGTAAATCATGATAAGCCATGTTTTAAAATGATGTCCAAAAAAGAACAACCTAAGTTTGTCCATCTTGCAAAGAGGAAACTCAACAGAAATACACTATTTAAATGTACATTACAGTAATGACTGATTTGAGGCCTCATCTCTGTTTGTGTTTGCAATAAGTTTTTCACCAAATTCTCCTGAATTATCCTCACTTAGTTGAGTTCGTAAACTTCTGCAAGCAGGGAAATGCCTTTGGAGTCGACAGCCAACAACAATGGTTTTATTGTGTGTGTGAGTGTATCCTGAGCTGACCTCTATTCTTCTTCGCTGCGTGTATTATTGCTGGAGCCTGCTGGAGTCCATCTGGGTGTTTGGATTTGGTCGCTTTGGTCCGTGCCAAGAACAATACTTCTTCCTCCTGCGGCCTGGCCGCTCTGCTGGCACCGACTCACATGCCGCTTCACTCTCACATAGTGTTCTGGCACAACACCAGGCCAATTAAGATCCACTGAGTGAGAAAGCCACATCAGTGACAACCTTTGAATATTATCAGACATTTTTTTTTTTTTTTTTTTTTACTGAGTTATGACTTCAAGTAGCTCCATAAGTGGTTTTAAATTGTTACTTTTTCCCCTCCAGAACTTTTTTGTCACCTGGTTTTCGTAAAAACGAGAAAGGAGTTTTTAAACTGACAAGATTTTATCAAAGTGAACTAGGGCAATGCATTATTGAGTTAACATATGGCTAAAATGATGGTATTAGCATTTAATCAATAATTTCTTCTCTCTTCTTTTTCTTTTCCATCATCTTGCTTTAGCATATCAAATTTATATCAGGCATGAGCTTCAATCACTAGACTCCATTTAAATGGAAAAACAAAGCATCACGAAATGTTTTTGTTGCTTGGGAGAGATATCCAAATACAAAGTAGTGAATAATTACAAAAAGGAATTAAAAGGATACAGGGTCTCTGAAAATTTTGTCCCTAAATGATTCTGCAAAGCGTGGCCAGCATTTTATTCAGCCCTCTTCACTTTGATACTTCTAAATACAGTCCATGGCAAGCATTTATCTTTTGAAAACCCTGCAGCCATTCTTCTTCCTCCTTTATAATTATGCTCTACTTTGTGTTGGTCTATCACACACAATTGTTTATATATATAAACATTATATATATAAACATTTAAATTTGTGGTTGTAATATGCTCTAAAATCACTCTGTGAGTAATCTCATGTTCAGACCTATTCAGAGAATCTTGTACATTAAAGAAATGGTTAGCATGAAAGCCTCCTGACATATCTCTTCAGCTCTTAACGTTGTGTTTCACTTCTCAGACATGAAGACTTCCTTTGAAAAGGGTGGTTTGTTGTGCTCAGACTGACTGCAGATAAGCATCTTCCAGTGTCCAGGTTCAGACAGTGTGGGTTAATGTGTGAGACGTGACGTAGCAGGTAATGCACTGATTGCACTGCATTTGGAAAGAGCAATCATATGATAGTGCTTTATTATAATATACAGTATGACCTGTGAATGAAAGCTAACTGAAAAATGTTTCCTACATAAACTGACACAACTACTGTATATAAATATGGTTCGGAAATATTCATTTCTCTTGAATTTTTCAAATTTTTTTCATATTATAGTCACAAACTTCAATGTATTTTATTGGGTTTTCTGTGAAAAACCAACACAAAGTTGTGCATACATTTACAGTGAAAGGAAAATGACACATGCTTTTCGAAATTCAGTAATCTGAGTCAATATTTTGTTGAAGCATCTTTTGCTGCAAGTCGTTTGGTGTATGCCTCTACCAGAATTGCACATCTTGAGCTCAGTTAGATTGGATAGATATTGTCGGTGAAGATCATTTTTTAAATCTTGCCACAAATGATCAAAGTGATTTAGGTCTAGACTTCGAGTGAACTATTCCAAAACATGAATATGCTTTCATCTAAGCCCTTTTATTGGTTTTGTCCACCTGAATTCATCCCTAACCTGTCTGGTGTGTCCCACAGTGTCCATGATGCTGTTTGTTCATTGATGTTCTCTAATAAACCTCTGATGCCTTCACAAAACAGCTGGATTTATTACTGATATTAAATTACTAAGGTGGACATAGATGGACTCTATTAATTTGATGTCTTTTGAAAGCATCTAGTTGCATTGGATTTTATTGAGGGGTATCGGAGTAAAACAGATATGAACACCATTGAGATTTTATTTGTGAAAGAAATGAAAACCATGTATCATTTTCATGTGACTTTACAACTATGTGCTTTGTTGTTGTCATGTGACAAAATGTGAAAAGTTAAAGGTGTATTCAAATTGTTTCTGCCACTTCTGTCTACAAAATTGTCAAGCACTCAAACCAGTTTCATCACCTTGAGAAATGTGGACGCATATAACCCTCGCTGATCTTTGACGTATAAAGCCATTGCACATTTGGCTTGTCTGATGGACTCAGATATATGTATATTTAGCTCATAGCCATCAGCTGGCAAAACATCTCTGCTCAGCTGAGGCAGCCTAACAAAACATCACAGCAGCATGCGCTCTGAGTTTTTCCCACGACCGTTTGTCCTCGACAGCTGGCCTCCACAGTTACAGAGACAGGTGCAAATCTTTCACTATGTAGGCTGCATAGGTCAGTGCTCCTCCTTAACAATGACCTTGAGTCATTAAGTTAGTGGATAGGATCTCTCTGTCTGTTCACATTAACATTAGCTAACCTTAAACTGACAAATAGCTCAACTGTAAATTAAAGTTTGCATGTTTCGGGCCGGTTCCTGCATTTAACCAAAAGACAATAAATGAAAGAAAAATTCATATCATTTTTTTAAATAAATACAGAGGGATGAACATCAGCTGCAGTGGGGGTGGGGGATTAGGCCTAAAATGGATGTCACAATATTATTTTGAATAATTATGATAATGATGGTATGATTTTGCAATATTTAAAGTCTGTTCTTCATCTCTATGATAATGTTCAACCTTCTAATTGATTAATTAACTGATTGACTGAATCAATCAATAAATCAATCAATCAATCAATCAATCAATCAATCAGTCAGTCAATCAACTTTATTTACAGAGCACTTTCATAAAGCCAACTTTGCAGTTTTATGAAAGTGCACAGTTTTTCCATCAAGACAAACAGAAATCCCTCAAATCAATAATCAGACCATACAAATACTAAACAGTGACCAGATCACAAAATTATCTCCCAGTCACACACACACAATAAAAAAATAAATAGGGTACAATGTGACCATGAACTCTGTAAAATAACAAAGTATTACAGCAATAAAAGTCTCATATTAACTGTTTCAAATCTTTAGGTTTTAAAGATTGGCTAAAGAAAGCATAAGTGATAAGATCAGAATATGAGCTGTTTCACATCAGCCAAACAGTAGCTTTCATAAAACCCAAGTAGTTTTGAGGGAGACAAGTTGAAATCTCTCTTCTCTTCTTTCTTCTAAAAGTCCTGTTTGTTTATAATCTGTTTACATTTGTAATGGTGTCTTCATTCTCTCTCAGTTCACTTGATAAACAATCTGCAATTTCTGGATTTTTCTCAATTGGCAGGGGAGGGAGTTGGGTGATGGGCTCAGGAAAGTTGAGAAAAACTGAGCTTCTAGTGAATTAGATGCAAAAGGGCAATGGTTGCTTTGAAAATTTATGCACAATAGTCACAATATCGTCATTTTAGACATCACACGATATTTGTCATATGCCACATGTATTCAGGCTGTGTATATTGTGATGTTTGTGGTTTTACAACAGTCTGGTGGTTTATTTTGAAGTTACTGATTCTGAAAGTAATAATGTGTTTGACTTTTCAGAATTTTAAATCTATTGCTTGTTCTCAAACAGAATTATTCTTTTAATAAATTGATGTGCATAGTTTCCTTAACCTAGGGTGACATTGAATACTTGGGGGGGGGGGATCCATGTGCTTCCAACAAAAGGTTAACATAAAAAGAAAATCACCTCAATGCTTTAAACCTTTTGGGTCATGGTTTTAGTAACTGGGTATCCATTCCTCTAAAATTTCCATGCTGGCTTCAGATGGTCAGTTAAACTTGATGCTGGATTATGAAGCAACGCAGATGTGAAATAAAACTTAGAGGAATTTAAAAAACTTTACAGCCCACTCTAAAACTCGTAAAGCCCGTTCACTTATAACCAGTAAAGCTGCTAAATAGTCCCATCTGAGACCATCTGCCTGTGCTCTCCTACAGCTGAAAGTTCTGACCTTGCTGTTTGGACCACTGACTTTTCGACCTCCTGTCAATCCGGCTTTGACCTCTGCACAAGTGCATGAAAGCCCCAGCTTGAGCTGGGTGGCATGCCACAGATACTCGGAGCGTGGGTTTACTTATGGAGCGAGGCGTGCCAGCGACACACACATGGTCAGAGCTGCAGCTGCTGCACGTAAAGCTGTGTGCTGTGAGCCCAAGGTGCTTCTGCATACCAGACTGTCACTGAGTGTGGATGTGAAAAGTGGGGCTGACATAGATATGGGTGTGACCAATGTGTGAACGTGTCTCATATGTGCAAGTTTGCATGTTTGTGGTCCGAAAGCCTTAGTTGAGTCTCAGCAATTTATCAGTGTAAATGCCTAGGATGGTCAGCAAGTTATAAGATTCATCCACAAAAATGTGAAATTATTTTGGGGGTCGTTAATAGCTTCTTTAAAACTGCTGACACAACCAAAAATGTTGTAAATCTCAGGAAAAAAGTGTGACTGCTGGACATGCTGTTCACATGCCACTGCACTGATAAAAAAGAAGCCATAAGATTGGGTGATAAGTGTGTGTCTGTACATGTTTGGACAATTGCAACTCCTCCACCACATGCCAGATGGAGATAAGGTTGCAGGCGCGGTCTGTGTAACATTAGCTCAAGGCGCTGATTGAGATACTCTGTCTTAATAAGGTGGACAGTGCAGCTGGACAAAAACAGTGATACCAGTAGTACAGAGCACTGTGGAGTGCTTCAGGCTTAGGTATTAAAGGAAGGGGGGAAAACAATGTGTGATGTTTCCTTGTCACACAGACCACCATAATGCAGGCTGTGATAAGGGCGATAACAACCTCTGCCATACCGTGCTATTCTGAGAGGAGTGGGGCTCTGGAAAAACAGGATATCCCCTTTGTTTTGTTGTGGTTGTTTTAAGCAGTTAAAAATGTTTATCTTTCTCATCTGTCTTATTATATATTTTTTTCCCAGGTATTTGCTCTTCTTACAGTATATTAGGAAAATGATGTGTTTCAAGTCATGCTTTTTTTTGTACATTTAACCATAGTCTTCTGAACTCAAGATATGGGTCAAGAAGGCCATTAAGGTCAGGAAGGAGGTTAAAGGTAGTTATGTGAATACTGAGACGCTCACACCGTCTTCTGTCAGGTCTTATTAGATCCATGAAGCCCCAGTGTGCAGATGAATGCTTAACAACAATCAACAAGTAATTTCATTAAACATCAAACTATACTCATCAGAAATATGAAATTAGTTTGGTGAGTTTACAAAAACCCTCAACAAACCTACCACCATAATGCTGGTGAATGAGAGTTGTAAAGGGATCCATCAAGCACTTTAATACAAAAAGATTTGGGATTTTTATTGTGTGCTTTATTTAATATCGCTACATGCAAGTCTACTTGTGGATAGATCTTGGATAGATCTTGGATAGATCTTGAAGAAGGCTTGATCTACACTAATTCCAAATAAGGAGCACTAAACTGTGTGAGCAAAAACAAAAAGAAAAAAAAATTGTACTCTCAGTAAATGGACGCGTTACATGCCATCTACAAAGACTGACCGCCCTCTTTAAATGAGGATTTTGCATGTGCTGCTGGCTGTCATTGTGGAGAGTGTTGGAGAGCAGAGTGGCCCTAAAAGAAAGATGAAGAGGAAAGTCAAAATGCTGGAGGTATATTATTATTATTATTACATTTCATTTAAATAAGTATACAACATGGTATAACACAACAGTGAAAGCATTTAAAGCGCTAAACAGCTGTATTTGTGGATGTGGGCTACATTGATAATTGGCGAACATTTTGGGGAAAACCCAGTCTGATCCAGAGAGACATCATCCATCCCACTTTGGACGGAGCAGCTCTTCTTTCTAGGAACCTGGCTAAATTTATTAGTCCTCCAAAACACTAACAACCAGGGTCCAGACCAGGGAGCAGAGTCACAGTTTAACACACCTCTCTGCAGCTTCTGTACTGTCACCAAACCATTACCCTGTTGAGACAGTGTCAAATGGATTAAAGACAAACCTAAAAAGAGCAAATCATGAAAATCTCATAAAGATGAATACGAGTCTAACTGAACAGAAAAATAAAAAATTAAATGTGGTTTATGCATAAGATCTCTCTTTTCAAAGACTTTGCTAGTTAATTACTTGATTTGTGATAATCAGATTGATTTGTTCTGTCTAACAGAAACCTGGCTGCAGCAAGAGGATTATATTTGTCTAAATTAGTCAATCCCTTCTAATTATTTAAAGTTTCACATTCCTTGAAGTACAGGGTGAGGTGGAGGAGTAGCAACCATTTTTCATTCAGATTTATTAATTAATCCTATGCCTATTAATAGCTACAGTTCTTTTGAACATCTAACCCTTAGTTTTCCTCATCCTAGTAGCAAAGTAGTAAAATCACTTTTGTTTATTGTTTTGTATCGTCCACCAGGCCGTTACTCTGAATTTTTAGATAATTTCTTAGTTTTTTTTTTTTTTCATCTAATTTAGTGTTAAATACTGATAAGATCATTATAGTGGGAGATTTTAACATTCATGTTGACATTGAGGGTGATAGCCTAAATGTAGCCTTTATCTTGGACTCAACTGACTTTACTCAAAGAATTGACAGTCCTACCCACTCGTGTCGTCATACTTTCGACCTTGTGCTGACAAATAGCATTGAGAGTGAAGAAATAACAGTAATTCCCCATAACCCTGTGCTGTCTGACCATTTTTAATTACCTTTGAGTTTATTTTAACTGAGTATTCCAAACCTGAGAGAAAATTTCATTGTAGAAGATCTTTATCAGACAATGCTGTAAAAATGTTTAAAGAATCTGTTCCGTGTTTAATTTCCTCAGAATCTCAGATAAACACTGTAGAAGGCAGTAGTTTAATCTCCAGCCCTTCTCAAATTGATGTTCTTGTTCATAGTGTTACTTCCTCATTGTGTGTGCCATTAGACAATATAGCCCCCTTAAAAAAGAAGGTAATTATCCATAGGAGGTTGGCTCTTTGGTTTAATTCAGAGCTGCGTACTTTGAAGCAGAACACTAGGAAATTTGAGAGAAAATGGCACACTACACATCTAGAGGAGTCCTACTTAACTTGGAAAAATAGTCTACTGCTGTACAAAAAGACCCTTCACCAAGCTAGAACGTTGTATTTTTCATCATTAATAGAGGAGAATAACAATAATCATAGGTTTCTTTTTATTACAGTTGCCAAACTTAGACAGAGCTTTGTATTCCCCAGCTCTCAGCAGTAATGACTTTATGGAATTCTTAAATAAAAATTATTCTATTAGAAAAAAATTGTTGGCATCCTCCCGAACATGATTACTTCATCCTCAGTAAGTGAGGCAGCCCTGAATGTAACTCTAGAACCTGATATGTGTTTGGACGGTTTTGAGTCAGTTGAGCTTTCTGAGTTATTAAAAACATTAGCTTCTTCCAAACCTTTGACTTTGCATGTTGGAGCCCATCCCAACCAAATTATTTAAAGAGGTGTTCCCTTGGATTACTGCCTCTATTTTAGATGTGATTAATCTGTCCCTAGTAAATGGACATATTCCACAGGCTTTTAAGGTAGCTGTAATTAAATCTTTACTTAAGAAACCTTCTCTCAATCAAGATGACTTAATAAATTACAGACCTATATTTAATCTTCCTTTCTTATCTAAAATCCTTGTGAAAATAGTTGCTAATCAAATGTGTAAGCATCTAAAAAGTAATGACCTGTTTGAATAGCTTCAGTCAGGTTTCAGAGCTCATCATAGCATTGAAACAGCACTTGTGAAAGTTACAAATGACATTATCTTGGCCTTAGATAATGGACTTGTGTCTGTTCTGATTTTTCTTGCTCTCAGTGCTGATTTTAATACAGTGGACCACAATATTCTCTTAGAAAGGCTTTGTAGGTATCAAAGGAACAGCACTAGGCTGGTTTAAATCTTATCAGTCAGACACATTCCAGTTTGTACATGTGAATGATAAATCTTCTTCTCACTCTAGGGTTACTTGTGGAGTACCACAGGGCTCTGTGCTTGGACCAGTTCTTTTTACTATATATCTGCTTCCAATTGGAAAAATCATCAGATAGCATGGGATAAATTTTCATTGTTATGCTGATGATACTCAGCTATATCTGTCCATAAATCCTGATGAATCCAATCTGTTAGGTAGATTACAGGCATGTCTTGAGGACATTAAAACCTGGATGACACTAAATTTTCTTCTTTTAAATTCTGACAAGACAGAAGTGGTTGTTTTTGGACCAGAACCTCTTGAAAGAGGCACTGCTTAGTCAATCACTTGATCTGGGTGGAATTAAATTGGCCTCAGATAATAAAGTAAAGAACCTTGTTGTTATTTTTGACCAGGATATCTCATTTAAGTCCCATATTAAACATGCTTCTAGAATTTCCTTCTTTCATCTCTGGAATATTGCCAAAATATTATTCTGTCAAGGAATGATGCTGAAAAACTAGTCCATACATTTGTTCAAGGCTGGACTACTGTAATTCTTTGCTATCAGGAAGTCCACACAATGTAGTTAAACGCCTTCAGCTGATCCAAAATGCTGCAGCAAGAGTTCTGATAAAAATTAAAAAGAGAGATCATATTTCTCCTATTTTAACTTTTCTTCATTGGCTCCCTGTTAAATCCAGAATAGAATTTAAGATTCTCCTTCTCTCATATAAAGCCCTTAATAATCAAGCTCCATCATCCATCAGACATCTGATTGTTCTATATATTCCTAACAGAGCACTTCACTTTCAGACCGTATGTTTACTGGTGGTTCCTAGAATTTCGAAAAGTAGAATGGGAAGGAGATCCTTCAGGCTCCTCTCCTGTGGAACCAGTTCCCAGTTTTAATCCATGAGGCAGACACCCTGTCTACATTTAAGTCTTAAAGGCTTAAAACTTTCCTCTTTGATAAAGCTTATACTTAAACTGTCTTAGGTTATTCTGAGATATTTCTGTAGCTATGCTGCCATAGGTTTTGCTACTGGAGGACAAACTGACCACTTTTTCCTCACTTTCTTCTTCTAATACTCTCCAATTTGCATTATTTGCTGTTGTTTCAACTGTAAACTTTTTGTTTTCTCTCAGTTATTTCCTCTCCATAGAAGCTACAACTGGACTGGTGTTCTGTTTGGCTGTGATGCCTTCCTGGAGGAGGGCTTCAGCTGAGATAATGCTGCCATCAACTAATCGTCCTCCTTCTCTTGCTATTAACTTTTTATTTTCATGAACATCGAAAATAATCTTACACCAGTTCATCTGTTTTCCTTGTACATTCTGCTCTGTCTTCTCAAACCCTCAGTTGGTCATGGCAGATGGCCGCTTGTACTGAGCCAGGTTTTGCTGGAGGTTTCTTCCTGTTAAAGGGGAGTTTTTCCTCTCCACTGTTGTGACATGCAAGCTTGGTATAAGGGATTGCTATAAAGTCAACGACACAATGGCATGCAGTCACTACATGCTTGGCCAGGAGGAGTGAATACTGCAAGTCAATGACTCGATTTAATCTGCTGGGTTTCCTTAGAAAGTTTTTGAACTACTTTGAATAATTAATTGATCTTAATGTACTGTTTGATAACTTGGGATCAATTGCAAGATATGTATGATTTCATTTTTTTTTTTTTTTTTTTTTTTTTTTTTTTTTTTTTTTAAAGTGCCTTGGGATGACATTTGTTGTGAATTGGCCCTATATAAATAAACTGAATTGAATCGAATGGAATGGAATTGAACTGTATTTAACTCCGCAACTCCGACAGCTCAAATTCAGCATTGCTGGACGATATTTTTAATCTATATTTTGTTATTTTTGTTTTTGTTACTTTTTTAAATGTTCCATATATTTGACATGCAATGTCTTCTGTTATTGTATCTATGCCTCTTGCTCGTCACAGCGACCGCACACATTTCTGCTCATCAGTTTGCGCTTGCTTTTCAAACGTACTAAACATAGACGCAAAAACAACGTCTGAAATCTGGTTCAGGTTTGGTAAATCACATTGTGCGTGGTAAGTCATTACATTTACAGATCCTCCTCCCAGTATTTTGCACTTTCTGATGATCAGCATATGTTTTCCATATTCATAAAGGCAGATAGGGTAAATTTATTGCGCCTACTATTCTCCTCATTTTCCTGATGCAATCCTGTTTGCGTGTTGTTTGTAGATCAGGTTTGTGCATGCTGTCATGTTAGCGCCTGTTTTTGTACATGCAAATCTTTTAAAGATCAGGCCCTCAGTATATTTCTATATGCCTTGTAAATCCATCTATGCAAAGAAACAACTAACTTCTGGTATACCCAAGGTGTTAATATGCTACATTTTATCTTCATTGCACATTATTTTCTTTCTGCTCCTTTTCGCTCATAATTCTTGTCCTCCCTCGCCTTTTTCTGCAAGAGTTTGAAGCTATCAGCCAACAAGTCAGCAGGGCTTCTGCCAACAAGGCACCCTCCCCGCAATAATTTATCCCACCCTCTTTAATACTCACAGACAGCACTGAAGGGATTTGTTGTTCACTCGTCTCAGGTTACACTTAATGCAGTCAAAAGGAGAAAAAAAAAAATCCCAGCTGGGAGTTTGCCGTGAATAGAGAAACACAGCTGGTGCCAGCTAATGTCAAACAGTGGTTTATGTTTCTTTATTTTATCTGACACCGAAATCATAGGCTGACACAATCTCATCAGCTGAGAAGTTTAGACATAAAATGGATCATTAACAGATTTGGGGACAGTCCAATTGGAAACCTGTTCATACTTGTAGGAAAGCTGCTCCCACCATATAGACAGAGGAAACCATGTTATCCAAGCATAACTTTGACATGTGCATGCTTAATGTATCTACAGTCCTGCTGTAATAACTGTAAATATTTCAATAAAGCAAAACACTTTAAGGGTGAAATACTTTTTAGGTATCATTTACTAAGCTGCTGGTTTCTCTGAAGACTTTTGTGTCCTCTAAATAAAAGTGCCCAGAGGAAATTATGTTTTATGTGCTAGCCCCACTGTTTTGAAGATAATCAGAATATCGTTTAAACTCAGCATTTTCCCCATGTCCCTGGAACTGGCTTGTTGCTGCTTTTTGAGGACATTTACAGGATTTGAAAGGAAAAGTCACCCGCACATTCAAACCAACACAAACAAAGCAGCTTGTGTCAATACAGCCTGAATGTGAGCTTACCGCACAAAGGCCTAGGTCTAAGATGGTAAAGGGAATCCCACTGGATTTTGCTCTATTTACTTTCAGATTCAAAGACAATGTTGTGAGGGTTTATGTCTCAGGACAGTAACAGAGTTAGATAAGAGCTGTCTGGAAAGTCCCCTGCCTGCGCGTGACTGTCTGGGCTTATCTTAAAACTTGTTCATGGAGGTCACTGCTCAAGAAAAATTGCCATGTATTATGACCACCTTTTTAAGGTAAACACATTCATACTATCTGCTTCTTCTTTGCCACTTATCTTTAACCAGATAAATGTTATTTTGTTTTAATCAACATTACAGTGGGTTGTAGAAAAATATTGTAAGAAACCCAGGGAAAAAAAAAATACAAAAAGACAAAAAATACAAAATTTCAGAACAGAACAGAACATCAGTAGTCCCCTATCTTCTTTGAGAGTTTTAAGGTAGAAGTTGCAGAAACTAAGCAGAGAGTTTGTACCCCAAATTGTGTAGTTTTTATTATGCAATCAACCTGGGTTGATAAACACTAGCAACCAGATACTGATGAAGAAATCAAGGTAACACTGCTAATGTTTTCTAAATGTTGAAGAGCTTCTGATGGAGCCTAAAAATGTTGACACGATGAAAGGTTTTTAAAAAAGGCAAAACAAAGAGGTACTATTTAATACTCATCCAAAAATAAGCCTCTATTTATTTCAAATTTTGAAGGATATATGGTTTCTGGCTTGTTGAATGGCATATTGCACAACATTTCCCTCGAACTTATTATCAAGTGTAATTTCTGAATTTAAAAAAGATAAATAACCAAGGTTACGAAAATGATTTGTGTGGTTTCAACACACATTCATTTAGCTCTTTGTGTCTGTGAATGTGAGCTGCTTGGACCTCATGGACAACCACATGCCTGTATTCATACAATTTTAAGCTCAGCTGAACAGACAGTTTTTACTGTAGGCTCATAGGGGGCAATAATATGATGGTTTGCACACTGTTTTCATAGAGAAGAGGAAGAAAATAAGTGATAAGAATAAAGTGATTTCTGATCTGGATAACAAAGCCATTTTGTATTTTCCATGATGGATAAATTATCTCTCCTTTAAAAGTCTTCTCACACTTAAAAACAAACATCACTGTTTCTTGTGATCACAAAAATTTGGGCTGATGAGGGTCCTAGCTGACCGTGGTGGGTGGGTAAAGATAATGAAATTTATGTCACACAAGCTTCATTGTCGAGCGGACAGTATAATGGACTGAGATGTATGAAATAGGCCTCAACATGCTGCCACACTGTTTTCTATCTTGTCATGTATTGTGGTGTATTAAAAAAACTGTGATACAGGTCAAAACCTGGGAAAATAAATTGGATTTATAAAAACTAGTAAAATGCTCTCAC
Source organism: Anableps anableps (assembly GCA_014839685.1). Taxonomy (NCBI): domain Eukaryota; kingdom Metazoa; phylum Chordata; class Actinopteri; order Cyprinodontiformes; family Anablepidae; genus Anableps; species Anableps anableps. The sequence continues at coordinate 15,733,652 of CM026086.1, read as the reverse complement.
CAATTTAGGCTTTACTCAAAGGGATCTATCATTCCTTTGTGTCAACCAAAAACTAACATCAGTAAACACATATCTGAGAGGGTTATGAACCTTTTGATATGTAACACATAGTACCTGTGATACATTTAAATTATTCAAAAGACAAATGAATGAAAGTATGTAAAAGTAAGAAAAACACCTTTGGGCCACAAATGAATTTGTGCATTTTTACTTTAAAATTTTTACATGGCTCTAATTAAACAGTTTACATCTCTCCATAATCTCTCACTTGTATTCTCTCAGTAATGTGTTTCAAGTTTCAGGTTTATTTGTATTGCACATTTCAGCAGCAAGGAAGTTCAAAGTGCTTCACATCATTAAAACATCAATTAAGTATACAGTAAAATTATGAAAATCATCAAGCAAATGTCCATGAAAAGTCCAGTGGAAGGACTTTAGAACTGGGGTGATGTGCTCTATTTTCCTGGTCTTAGTGAGAACATGAGCAGCAGCGTTTTGGATCATCTGGAGCTGTCTGATTGATTTTTTAGCCAGACCTGTGGAGACACTGTTGTAATAATTGACTAAACATAAACACATGGATGAGTTTCTCTAGATCTTGTTGGGAGATTAGTCCATTAATCCTGGACATGTTCTTCAGGTGATAGAAGGCCAACTTTGTAACTGTCTTTATGTGTCTCTGAAGGTTCAGATCTGAGTCCATCAGTACAACCAGATTTTGGGCCTGATCACTAGTTTCTAGTTGTAATAACTGAATCTGTGTGCTGACTCTAGATCGTTCCTCTTTGGATCCAAAGATAACTTCAGATTTGTTTCTGTTCAGCTGGAGAAAGTTTTGGCTCATCCATGCATTGATTTGTTCTAAGCATCTTCACTAATGTCTTATTGACTGAGGTCAGTTGCTCTGTGCACACAATGCATTTCCTGAACTGTCCTTTCAACATTATCACCATGTGTGACTTTAAGTCTGACAGTTATATGCTACTTATAAAGAAATGAGCATTGACTACATTAGCCAAACCTGTTACAGACCCATGGTGCGCAATTATTCAATAGTAAGTTCTCAGCTCAGGATCCCTTGTATGATGAACAAAGTCTTCCTTATAGCTAACATATCTGTGGTACAAATAAGGTTAAAAAGTTCATCCATCCATCCATCCATCCATCCACCCAAACCTCCTTAAATATAAAAATCTGTGGCTGAAAAATGGGTTTTGAACAAGAAAAAAAACCTTAATTCATCTATCACACTGACAAAAATTTCTAAAACCATAATTATTGTTGAACAAACAAACCACTGATTTGTCACACAGAGCAGCTTCAACAGCTGGAGATCATCACGGATGTTTGTGTGTGCTCAGCTCACAGACCCTTTTGGCCTTTTGTACATGTCTGTGGTGAAGGAGGACAATTTTACTCTGAACTGCTAAGCAACCAGAAGTTTAATGTTCTTCACACAAAATAAATCCTGAGGCATAATGGAGGAGCTCTCCGTCATTTCAGGTTGTGGCAGTCAGTGCAGCTTTAGTGTAACAACCTACTCTGTGGTATGTTTGATGTGATAAAGAGCCATTGTGAAATCAGGTCTATACTGGACTGAACAAAGTAAAAATACAAAATGTCATGAGAGATTTTCCTCTAATTTAGAAATATAAACCTGTAACATAGTGCTTAAATATTAGTCATGAGGATTCTTCTTATATAGCGTGTGAATGTGTGTCTGAATAGGTGAATAAGTGAATGTAGTGTATAGCACTTTCGGGTTCTCTGGACTAGATGAAGCTCTATATAAGTACAGGCCATTTACCATTTAATTACATGTCAAATTTTAAAAATCTGAAAATTGCTTTGTGGATTTGTATTGTATTGTATTTATGGTGCCACTATTTGCTACGATTACAGCTGTAAAGTTTTTGCAGCCTTTAGCAGTTTTTCTTTCATCTTTGAATTTACACTGTAGACTTTCCTGTTGCTGCTGAAAAAAAGCATATTCACAGCATGAAGCTGCCACCACCACCATGTTTAACAGTGGGAATGGTGGAGCAATGGGAATCAAGGTGACGTGCAATGTTAGTTTGCTGCCACCCGTAGTGTTTTGTGTTGGACAAAAAGGTCATTTTGGGTATCATCTGACAATTACTATTAGTATTACTTTTCCTCTTCAGAGTTATGCCCAAAATGTAATTACATGTTTCAAATAACTCAAATAAAAGACATTGAAGTTTATCGATTTCTATTGCTGTTAATATTGATTGCATAATATTGAATGCATCAGAATTTGAACTGTTCTTACTCTTTGAGCACATTTAAGAGCAGGGTGCAAACATCCAAGCATAACTAGTGTCTAGACTGTTTTCTTTCTATGGGTGAAAATGAACAACTTGTGAAGAAACATGTGCACTATCCGTGAGTTAATGTCTGTGTATTTTCATTTAGATGCTTTTAAAACCACAACATTATCTGCAAGAGTCAGTGTCTGACACGAGGTTTTCTGTGTCTGTAATATGGTGGGAAAGTGTCTGAAGGGAACATCAACTCACACACTAATCATGAGATATCATGATCATATCCTTTAGATGACAGACATGTCTGAAATATTCTGATGTATGGGAACAGAACGATTCATAAACAAGGTAATAAGCCTGCTGACAAAAGTTTAAAGGAGGGTGATTTTGTGGCTTGGTCCAGTTGTGCTTTAGTTCCAAACATTTTATAGAGCTGCTATAGAAATACAAAATCAGGCACAATTTATATTTGCAATCCAATTAAACACTTTAAAGCAAATGTATAGTTTTTAAAGTGAAATGTAGCTGTAACTTGACAAGATTTTTCTTCCACTTCGCCCTAGTAACAGGAGCTCCGGCAAGAAACCACAAAAAAAGGAAGTAAAAGCCACAAGACTTACTTCATATAATAATGTGATACAAGAAACAACTCAGCCTAAGGATATTTAAAAACACATCTTGCTTATGTTTGCAAGTTGACTGGCAGATATTTTTGTGTTGTATAAAAACATTGAGTTCATTATCAGCTTCCGTTCACTGCAGTTTAACTAAAAATGCATTTTTTTTTATTTTATTTTACCATGACATATACTGTGATGCATTTCTATGTACATAACTTTGCTTTAGACTTAAGGGCCATTTGAGGAACTCAGTTTTTATGAGTTTTCCATTCCATCCTCTCGGTAAAGTTCTTTGCAAATAATTTACTTTCTAAGACTTCTGGGTGGACTTTGCGTCACTGATTAAACCTGACAACATAAATCACACTGTTCACATCCATACACCAAGTACCTAAAACATGCAAGTAAGCAAGTGCATATTGTTTTATGTGTGTTTATTTCAGATCATACCTGCCTTTCACAGCTAAAATACGTAAGAGCTAAAGATACTTTTGACTTCTATTTAAGAACAAACAATTTCCATTGTTTTTCTTCCTGTACCTTAAGTCACTGGCCTGTACTTAAATCTCTTCTTCAAGTCAATCAGCCTGCAAAAGATAACACAGGACATGTACTCAGAGCTACTTATTTGGCTAACTAACCTTAGGATCCTCAGCATTCTCCTAGTACCAATTTTTACTTATGGTCGACTCAATAAAAGTAACAAAATAGCAGTGGGCTACAATATTCTTCTGTGACTACATAAAGTAAAGAAAATTGATTTCTTAATTTATAGCATGTAACAAAACTTTAACGGGCAACAAGTTAGCAATCCAGTAATTATAATGGAATGGTTATGTGCTCCGTTAACTGGATAAAAATGGTAATAAATACTCCTTAACAGCAATAACACAAATAGGTGGTTTATTATCAGTATTGAAAACACTAATAAATAGTCATACACTAATTCAAACATGGGTGAAGAAGTGGAGGTGGTGAAGGAGTATAAATAGCTCGGTGTTTAACTAGACAACACACTGAACTGGAGTTGCAACAGTGAAGCCGTTTACAAGAAGGGACACAGCAGACTTTACTTCTTCAGGAAGCTTTAGTCATTCATTTTTTGCAGTGAGATGTTACAAATCTTCTAAAAGTCTGTTGCTGAGAGTGTCATCTCTTCTGCCATCATCTGTTGTGGTAACAGCATCAGAGCCAGGGACCTAAAAAGGCCCAATAATTTGATAAAGAAGGCTGGTTCTGTGGGACCGATGGAGATGATGTTGCAAAGAAGGATTCTTTATAAAATGAAGAAACTGATAGACAACCTTGAGTGTGTTACTGTCATACAACAACAGAGTGTCTTCATTCGGAGCATTCTTCAGTGTTTATTGCTAATTGTTTATCTATCTCTTGCACTGTTTTAGGACATAAATTTGAATTGTTTTTTTTTTTTTTCAGAACCAAGAATAAAGCAAATATAACTCAGGATGCTGGTTGTGCATCTCTATGTTTTCCTTATTTTGTGTCACATTGCGAACCCCATCTGTTTAAATGTCAGAGGAAAGTGCTAAACTGAGTTTATCTGAGGAAGTCCAACACATGACCAACCTGATACAGTTTCCTTCCTCACCTTCATTCTGCTCAGTCATGTGGCCTTTAACCCTCATACTGATACCACCCCCTCCATCCTTCAGTAGTGTGCTAGTTTCTGTAATATGATAAAAAGCCCTCAGGCAAAGAGTGCATGCAGAGAAGTGAGAACAATAACTCAACAACATGACAACAGGAGCATTATTTCCGTCCCTCTTCTTGCACTTTTTCTTCTCAATGCATTTAGGATGCAACTGGATATCAGTGCTTTTCAGCTTGTTGTTTTGTGAAATCAAATGCCACAACTGTCATGTGACATGCACAAATGCCAATACTAAAGTTGGTGTCTTGCTCAAGACAATTTGGCACTGTTGTATTATATTAACATCATGCAAAGGATTGTAAATTCTGCCTCTGTTATCTATAGTGATGTCACTGAAAGATTATAAAGGTAATGACCAGATAGGATCACAGAGTAAACAGACACTTTAACTGGATGTCTGCTACTGCAAGCTAGACTTTGACTTGTTTAACTTCTTTTCAAAGATATCTTGATTCATTACAGAGTGGATGGTTCATTATTGTGTTGCAAGAAGAGTCATTTTATGTAAACATGCCACTTTATTGAATTCCCAAAGCTCCTAACTTCAATAATTATTAAATTATGTTGTAAAAACTGTAATATAACCTTGCAGTCTCTACATTTTGGCAATGGTTAGGAGGCATTTTAGGCTTGCCAGAAAAATGTAGCACTCCTGTCTCTCAGCTTGTCAATTTGAATTGCTGCCATATCTGTGTGCCAGGTCTAGGTCATCATTTGTCAGGAGATGAAGGAAAAACAGAAAAGAAAGAAAAAAACTGATGTGAGGGTCATTGTCTGATAGTCGCTAATGCTTGTTGTGGGTTTCAGTCCCATAGATACTGCTGATTGAGATGGAAAATCAGCATGCCTGAAGGGTGTTTGAGAGTCTGCACATGCCATGCCTAAAGATGTAGCAGATAAAGTAAAGAAAGAAGCATCTGATAGCATTTAGTTTGCAAAAACTTAAACTTTTACAAAACATCGGTGATGAGATTTTTTACTTTTTTCCAGAAGTAGTCATACCCCTTGAACTTCACCACATTTTGTGACATTGCTACCACAATCGTTGATGTTTCTTTCTTTTCATCTGACATTTAATGTCAGAGGCCTACATACAGTGGCATATAATAATGAAATGTAAGAGAACTTAGACTTTGTTTTCCAAAATGTTTTGCAAATGAATATACCGATTCTTCTAAATGAAATCCTATACCACAAGTTGCCTTCAGAAGTCACAAAAAGTTTAGTTTATGATTAGCCACAAGCCAGAAGATGCTCTGGTCTGATAAAACCAATGTGCAACTTTTCGGTATACACGCAAAGAGTTATTTGTGGTGAAAAACTAGCACTGTAGACCACATTGAAGACATCTTGTAACCCACAGTAATGTATTATCATGGCAGGATGATGTATATCATGCTGTGGGGAAGTTGTTTTCTTCAGCAGAGAATCTGGTCAGAGAGGGAGCTAAATGCAGGGCAGAATTAAGAACATTTTTAGAGGCTGCAAAAACTTTACACTGAAGCAACTTGCTTCACCTTGTAGCAAGACAAGCACAGAGTGAGAATAACAATGGAATGGTTTAGCTCAGTGGTCCTCAACCTTGGTCCTAGTCCCAGTCCCAGTCGCTTTTCCCCAGTGTCCCAGTGTGTTAGCTGGGTCTCTGCTCTGGGATACCTGATTCAAATGAATCCATTATCTCCTCAGCATGCCATCAAGTGCTGCAGGAGCCTTATTAATCACCAATTAATTTAAGTCAGATGTGTGGCAGCAGGGAAACAACTATTAAATGCAGGGCAGAGGGTCCTAAGAACCAGGACTGAGAAACACTGGTTTCAATCAAACCACATTCCTATCAATGAAGTGTTGACACTTTTCTACATATAGACACAACTTGGTCTCCAGGAAATATTTTATGTTAATAAATTATTAAATAGGAACATGTTTTTCTGTTTCACCAAATTGTCAAAATTAACAGATTATTTTGGATCGGAAAAAAAAGACATGACTACACATCTTTCTCCCAGCAACAATTTCCAGTTTCTCAAGAGGGTTCCCAAGGCCTTTCCTTTTCCTATACCATACTGCATATATACTGTATAATCCCCTCTGTGGGGTTTCATTCAAGTGGGATGTACCAAAAAAAATCTCCCAAAAGTAGAGTCTAGAAAAGTATCCAAATCTGTACCCTTGGGCCAAGCTCTATTACTGAACAAAGCAATCTACTTATATTCTTGCCAAACTAACAAGATTTCAAGAAACAATAATCTGACTAATGTAAATGATCTGGCAAAAATCAAAGAAACCAATAAGCACATATAATTGAGAAAGTAATTGCTAACAAAATAGAGGCAATATTATATATGTATCTATTAGTTTGGATTCTGGATTTCAGTTCTCTGCACAATCTCTCAATTTTGAAAGCCTAAATGACAGCTGATTTACAAAAGTATTTTTGTTATTTTTTGTGGTTACATCTTAAAACAAAGATAAAAAGATGTCTTCTGTATTAGCATGTGAAATTTTCAAAGACAATTCAATGAAACAAGATGTTTACTTTATTAATATCTACTGGAAACCTCTCTTCCAATGCACCCTTGTTTGCTGTAACCTAACCAGAAGATAGACTTTCTGTGTGTGAAACACAGTGAGCTCTGTTATGACTTGTACAAGGCACAGAAGGTTGGCTCTTCCTTTCTGCAATGAAGCAGATGACATGTCATTTTAACCTTCAGCAAGAAATCTAACTTGTCTTTTCATCAAACCAGCATCTGTGCATTCATACATAGTCACAAAAATCCAATGACATTTGCAACATTTCTCTTAGTTCATTTTTGTTGAAATTAGATCTCACAAAAAACAAGTTAAATTAGATGTAATTTTCTTTTAAGTAGATCTAACTATTACATTACTCATTACATTAGATACTTGAAAGTATTTGCTAAACATGATTAATAACTCAGGATTTCTATGTGAGGTTTTACAGTTTTGTCTCTTATCCCCACATATCTGCCAGACAATTCAATGGTGCCTAGAAAGATACAAAGCCTTAATAACACTCCAATATTCCCTTTCTACTTAAGGTTACACAATTATATCACCAGGTAGAACATACTGGTACACTTTATTTGGACATCCCAAACAAATACTGAGTGCAGTACCACTCTTATGTAATTAATGCAAGTTCTTTTGAACTGTCACAACAATGATCCAGTAATAACATTATTTATTCTAGTGTTATGCTATGCAGATGCTCTGTTTATATCAGCAAAGACCTACTCACCTCACCCTGCTAGTTATTAGGGTGTTTTTACAATTGGTAGTCCAGTAGACTCGGTTTGATTGGGGACCAAAATTGCAACATTTGTTTCATTTTCAGCTGGTGCTGTTTGTACTGTATATGAAATCCATGTGCCCATCCTTCTCCATGAATATCTCTGTCACTCTGTTGTAAAAATTGTCTTTGTTTACCTTCATTTTTAAAGATCTGGCTACTTTAATGGAAATTATTGCCAAGGAGGGGTCCCTTCTATTCCAAATGTATGTTTTGTGCTTTTCTGACTATATTGTTTTCAGTATTTTGAGAGCGTAGAAAAACAGCATCTGTTGTGCTTTGTGTCAATGGAGCCGAGCACTACCCCCTATCAGTGCAGTTGTGTACTTTTTGCCTCTACCCCCTATCAGTGCAGTTGTATACTTTTTGCCTGCACATTTTTACTGCCCACTAACGGCCAATCAGAAAGACTAAATATGTCACACACAGTTATTAAATGTAATAGACAGACTGTGGAACATCAACATGTGTCATACATGTGTCGTACATGTGTCGTACATGTGTCGTACATGTGCGATCAAACACGTATTGGTGATATACCTTCCTTGGATGGCCTGCTATGCAACCCTTTCTTCTGTAACTCAACAATGGTCAAAGGTAGCCCTTATACCAATTTAAAGCAATAAAGATGGTTTCTTTGTGTGTTTTTACTTCTTGAAAAAAAAAGTGTTGTAAATCTCAATCTGTGTTCTGTGCAGTGTTCAGGTTGGACCAGTCTGAGGATTTTAGATTTTGAACTAGAGCTCATGAAATGCAATTCTCATTCATTAAAAAGTGAGATAACCCCTTTACTCAAAACTCTATCAGATTCCATTGATTGGACGTGGATGAATTGGAGGACATGGATTAATGAGCTACATAAAACTTAGCTGGAGCGCCCTCAAGCCTGTGTCGCCCTGGGCGAAGTCCCTTACCACCCATATAAAAAACCCTACTTGTGACAGCAGCTGAACAGATCAGTAGCCAGAGGAAAATGTGTTAGTGTACCAAACCTCAAAAGTCACAAAAATAGCTCAGTGTTAAAAACATTAAACTCTGTGCATTCCTCACTGTTTATTTATAAAAAAAAAAAAAAAAAACAACAACCCATCTTTGTCCTGTAATATGGGTCAATATGGGGCAATTTTGTGTGACATTTTCAATTTTCTCCATGTTTATGAAAGCAGCTTGCTTGTCTGAGCTGGTTAACAGGTCTGTCTTTGGTTTATTTTCCCCATGATTTCCAGACGCATAGAACTGTAAAACGTTCTATGCGTAGAACTGTAAAAAAAAAAAAAAAAAAAAAAAGAGAGAGAGATAAATAAGAGGCAAAGAAAAAAAGGACTTGTTCTCTTGGAAAATATGACAATGATCAGACACTCTGTGCCACAAAAGCAAGCATTAAGGCTCATTTCCAGTAATTTTCTGTTTCACTCTTTTGGCACTGATAACCCATGCAGCAAAATGAAAAAAGAAGAAAAAAAAAACAGATTATTGTTTATTTTCAGCCAGTAAATCACAAAAAAAGCTCCCTAAGTGCAGATGCAAACATTTGAAATCCCGTAATGAACTCTGTGAACTGGGTTCATTAAAGAAAGAAGGTTCATTATCATCTACAAATCTGAGCCTCCTATTGAATGCCTTTATGTGCACATATAAGAAACATTGTTTCCATCCTATAGCCTGGAGTCGGGCAACACCAACAGTTGCCTGTTTGGGGACATCTGCTGCCATGTCCAAATATTGTTTTTGGCTCAACCTTTGCTGGCTGTGCAAGTAAGAGAACAGAGCAGGGAACTATTTTTACCTCCATTGGATGGACTGTGTTAACATAAAAACAATGCTCCTCTCCGTCGGTCGTCCAGCTGCAGAGCGGCTTTGTAACTACTGAGAAGTGCAAGCTAACAGATCATCTGAGCATGCTCAGAGAGTTAGGCCAGAGGTGATAACAACACACTGGACTTTTTATCCTCTCTGTCTGCTTCTCACTATTCAGTCTTGTTCTGGATAAAAGCAAACGGTAATTCTTAGAAAAGTAATCCAAGCTGAAATTAGCTCACACGTTTAAACTAAACTCACATATTTGATAAACACACTACACTGTTTAATGATAAATTTCACTTATAATGCACTAGCTGTACATTCAGTGACCTTGCACTGTGGAGCAAGTGGACTCTTCCTCAGACACTTGAGTTCTCTGCTCTTACCCAGGATGTCCTATAATTCATTTTCCATGCATAATGGATTCAAGAAGTCACAGTTAATGCAGAGACCTGAACTGTTTCAGAGCTTTTACAGAAACTCATGGTTGGAATAAATAACTGAAATGAAAACACTGAAAAGGAAATGATCTGTGGTTTAAGGTTAAGACATGATGAATGCTCAAGTAGTTTCCCTTTCAAACTATATTAGTGTTATTAGCCAGCTAGAGACACAGACATTTGAGAATGCCCCAAAAACTTAACAAACACATTGGTGTTGCTTGTTTAACATTTTGTCTTTACAAAGAAGTTTCTTAAGCATACTTAGGTTTAAAGCCTTTGTTTTTAAAGTGATTTTCATAGCCAGTATCTAAACTACCCTCATAAAGCATTTAATAGACCTCATAGTCTAGTTTAGATGGCAGAGCTAATGTCCCTCATGTCATGTTTCCTTCAGTGAAATGTAAAAAGTGCACATGTAAATTAAAAATTCCTGAAACTTTGAAACCTAAATATGTTGTAGTGTTTCCTTTATCAATCATTACAGTTGCAACACCTTTTCTGAAGTGATGTGATTTCGTTGTATCAGGTCATAACCTAAACAAGACACCAGTGTAGCTATGTCTGTTTCATAGTAACTAAACCAAACCACACCAGCGAGTGCAGGCCCCTACTGATTACACATGCTTCCTCCACCCTCTACACTGGACTTCTTTTTTGTGGACACCAGCATAATTACCACCAAATCTTTCTATCTAAAGTTTTAGACATGCTTGGGTTTCTTGGAAAACACTCACACTTTCTCATAGTCAATCATAATGTGGAGGAATGCATCATCACTATGCCACTAAGGCTCTTGCAAAGACTGCCTATCGCTGAGAAGAGGTAAAACACATGGTGACCCTTACTAAGCTGCATGTTTCCTCTTGGGACTTATATTGGAGTGATATTTTTTACATGTTTAGGGAGAGATAAAGCTTCTTAAATATATCTATGCATTAAAAAAAATCAACCTCATCAGTAAAATAGAATTTCTTAGTTATTTGTTGCTGTTATTCTCACTTTCTGTTTTTATCTTTTTGTAAATCTACATGCTTTGACTTGCCTGTCACTTTGCTGCTGGGATACCTGAGTCTCCCCACTGAGGGACACTATAGGTTATTTCTATTCTATTCTATTCTATTCTATTCTATTCTATTCTATTCTGTCTCTAATCTGTCAGTAATCAATCTGAAGAAGTAGATGCTTTTTCTTAATCCACAAGTCTTCTAATTATTTACAGAAAGGAATAAGATATATATGTTATAGAAATTTATTTATTCTTAGAATCCCAACTTTGGCTCTTAAGTTGAAGTCATATAACTATATTGGAGCTATATAATATCAATAATTAATCTATCAGTAATCACACAAATATATTTCAATGATTAAGTAAAGAAATCATAAATATAAAACATGAACTCTATCTACTTCCAGAGAATCATTCGAATTTAAAAGAAGAAACCATCAGGTTCAGTTTTGTAACAGAACTTCTACGATCATTGAACAGGACAAGAGAGTTCCAATGTTTGGGTCAGACAGGGTTTTTGTTCCAGGTTCTGTCAGCTCTGTTCTCTTTCTCTTGCTTAAAGGGATTGTAAGCAATGGCTGCATCATCTGTTTTGTCTTTCAGAGAAGGAATCTTGGAGGGTGGGGAGATGCCTGGCTCTGAGCAATAGTCAAGTCATCTTAGTTGTTCTTCTCTTTTGAATTCACAATCGAATAATAAACAACAGCAAAAAAAAGTTATTTTGCTGGATACACTGGCTTTGGTCTTTGCTGCAGGTGCACCAAGACAAAGTACCAAGAACTACAAACAATAAAATCAGAGTTCCCACAGAAAACTTATTAAGCCCGGTGGTTGGGGTGCTAGGGCAGTTCACCAGTGGTCCACTGTGTTTTTGTGTTAAAAAATGTTAAAAGTTGACAAGAAATTTTTAATAAAACATGGCTAGGTAATGATGTTATTGGAAGACATCATTGACAATACTTAAACACCAGCTATAGAGTTTTAAAAAAAGCGAAAAGACAATCAATCGTAATGTCTGCAGCTTGGTGCAGTGTCTTGATTTGGAGGTTGTTGTTGGTTTTTATTGATCAAAGTGAATGAAGTATTTGCAAGAAATACTTTGAATGGAAAAAGCCCTGTCTGTGTCTGCAAGAGCACCTTCTGTGCCAAGTTACAAGAATTCTGAGGTGCACGACCAGGCGCCACATCAGCACTGAAGATCAACACCAGGGGTGGGGATAGCATGATTGGTGTGCGTCCCCTTGTGCCAGTGCTATAACTGTTTCTGGTTTATAAAAATGTATATGACGTTTAGTCTGGTGGGGGGGCAGGCTTATAATACATTCGGGGAAACCATGAAAATCATCTTGATCATAAGCAAGGTTATTAGGCTAGATTTTTTATTCCAGTCAGGGTATCTTCTTGGTTCTGGTTTTGTGTCTTTCTTAAAGTGTAACTAACCCCTTGCGAAAGAATATCCTCGCTTCCATCAAAATGGTGCAGTGCCAAGAGAAACTGAGGGGCACAGCCCAGTGTGGGGTGGAGCACAGCGGGTTAAGCAGGGCTATGGTCAGGACAAAGCAAAGCCAACTTGTTGCCAACTTAGCACTTTGTCACCATATTTAATGACTTTTCAGGACCCTCTTAGAATCTAGCAACTTTTTTTCAAAAAAGCGACTAGTGACTGATCTAGCAACTTTTTTCTGCGTTATCAGAGGCTTTGGGGACAACATATGAAGCACCAATCGATCTGCAGTAACTGTCCTGACTGAGGGAGTGTTGCCATGAACCCCTCCTGCACTCCAGTTAGTCTCACACAGTTGTCCTGCTGCAAACTGCCGGCAGTCAGAGAAGAAGAAGCTCTTTCCACTCCATGTCCATATTGCAAATGAGTCATACGTGTGCAAAGCTGAAAAATGATCAATGCTCACCATGCTCCCAATACCAAGTACTGACTTGCCACAGGGGTTTGTGTCTGATGGTTTTTTGCTCGGGGCTGTGACGTAGACATCAACCAAGCTTTACCCTTGTAACCAATAGGAAAATTTGACTACAGTAGCCACCATTCAACCCAAGAAGGAGCACTAAGAAAGTTTTAGCCAAATATTGCAGAATTAAATACATTTTAATGAAAATTTCACAACTTGCACAGTAACAAAAGAGAGTACTCTTAAGGACCAATTTATGTTGTTTATCTTCAAAAAGAAAGTTGATTTGGGGTTTATTTACTCTTTAAGCAGTAAAGAGTAAATAAACCTTTACTGCTTTTGTTCTGTGATTTAAACATCTATATTCTAAAGACAGAAGAGGAAGCATCACAATCTGCAAATATGCACATAGGATGGCATCTTATCTTCCTTTGTGTCCATCTGATCCAAAACATATTCTAATTACTAGAATCTGATGCAGATAATAGCATGCTGATGATGGCCCACAGCAGTAGAACTGAATGTGCTTACTAACTCAAAGGACAGCCTAACTCCATGAGCATCAAAACCCCATGCATTTTATGTCATGAATGGTGATAGTTGTGAACCTTTTTTTTCAGCAACTCGAGTTGCATGATCTGAAAGCACACAAGGCTTTGCAGATCAGTTTTAACGATGTGAAAATAAAAAGCAATCCATTACAAGGAGGTTGTGGTTGCTTGTTTATTCCAGAACTATGATCTAAAAGGAGTTTTTGTGTCACTCAGCAGAGACCTTGGCTCAGAGAAGGTGCCCAGTGCTGTCATCTAGTACTGATCAATAAAGGAGTTTTGTTTTTCACATTAGATAGCTATTAAGAAAAAAAACAGGTTCTACTATTTCTTCAAACAAACCTAGACCAGAGATAGCTGGTTTGAGTTTTAGTCAGTTGAAGATTTACTGACATGCATTAAAAAAAGAAAGTGTGTACTCAGTTAAACACTTCAAAATTTAAAATCAATCATGAATTATGGGTTCTAAGCTCGCTGAATAAGACCATTCACTTTAAGGCATCATTAAAGGGACGGTATTATATGTTTTCAAGGCACATAGAATCATTTTATAGCACTATCAAGAAACTATGTTACCTTCAGTTATGAAAAAAATGCTGTATATATCAAATATGACCTAAAAGAAATTTGACTTCATAATTTAACACCTTGAAATTGGGCTGCTATGTCTTTAAGAAACTCCGCCCCCAGGAAGTCACCACAACAGCCAACCCTTTAACAATGTTTTTACCAGCCTTGCACTGAGAAGTAGATAGTATAATGAGCTCAACAGGTGCGCAGTTCCACCAGGTCTTTGCTAATTGCTGCTGGCTAGTCTGAAGGAGCTGAGTGGGAAAGTTGTGGGGGAGGGATGGTCTGTGTGGCGTAAGCTCCAAAGCTTAGAAACTGAAGCTCTAAGGTGGAGCTACAACCCGAAGGCGGCACTAGGTCCATCCAGGCGTTTTGCACAGCTAAATGGCTGCCATGGGAGATTAAAGGATTTCTCAAACATGCATCAAGGCAACACTCCAGGTATGTTTTTCATGAGGGAATAACATTATAGCATGATGTAAAGCTCAAAAAAGTCGATTTTACATAATACTGCCCCTTCAAATATGTATTCCAAGCAATCTTCATAAAAAAGTTTATTACAGCAGTTTTGTGATCATTAACATTGCCTGTTCTGACAGTCTAAAGTGCCTTCCACACAGAGACAATCTTAGGTGTTTCCGCAAAGATTTTTTTTTTTTTTTTTTTTTTTTTTTTTTTTTTTTTTGTGTCCACATGGATCCAGAGTTTTGTGAGACCAGAAACGATCATTTTTGAAACCGGGTCCTCATCTCTCACTCTATCCTGTATGCACACCTACTAGAGCAATTCCTGTCGTGTGGATGCACGTTTTTTCTTAGTTTACAAAAATTTACCATGCTCATTTCCTTGTAGACGGGGCCTAAGGCATAGAATCTGTGGAACAAAAGATTATTTTAGTTCAATCTTATGACACGATGATGGCCTTTTTGAAAGTCTTGTTCAAAGGAATGAAACATTTTCATTTTTTGGTTGTTGATCAATGTTACAAAAAGCAAAGCAGTTTGCTTAGAATGAGAATTAGAAAGTCATAATTATGTTTCATAACACAGTCAATTGGACTGACAGTCAAGACAAATATGCTTCATTGCCTCCACAAAGATAAGCCATTCAACCGTTCAACCAAGTATAAGTCAGCATTTTCCATACTTTAGTATGTTTCTCATTCATAAACAAACCCATACACCCATAAGTGTTTCTGTTGTTTTATAAAGTCACTTTATCTCATGACATTAAAGGCAAACTGAAGACTAAACATTGTTGTTACAGTTTTCTTAAACACCATGCTACTTATCACAAATGGTGTCGTGTAACTAAGTCATTATGTCACTGTGTAAACTGAAACTGCCTTTTGGAAGTATTCCTGCGTGTCTGCAGAGTCAATAAATACCATCATCAGAGTTTGACTCTCATCCAACTGGCAGACTGACATAAACAAAAGCTTCCGGTAAAGGTTGCAACAAACAAACAAAAAAAAGTTTAGATGATATCAAAGAGTAGAAATTAAAAATAGAAGTACAGTGACTGACCACAACAATCCTGTTTTTAGGCTGTGTAAACAGGTTTTAAATGAATGCAAAGGTTATAAAGTGTGAACACAGTTTCAGCTGCTGAAAGATGGCAATTTGTGAGTTAGCCTTCCCCATTTGATAATTCTTTTGATTTTTAGGGCACTTTCTATCAATGTTAAAGCCAATATGGGTGTGCCTTAATCTTTAAAACAGATAAAATATAGGTGGTGGTTATAATAGGCTCACATTCAAATTATTTAGCTATTTATTACACTTTTTTATATAGTCTTTTCTGTACCAGATCTGTGTCATATTGGTTATTAATCACAATTTCTTTCTCCATTATCATTCATTTATAATGACCAATACTTCATCTTGGACCAAAGGGATCAAGATGATGATGACATTTAAGTTTATCTCAACGTTTAACTTGTTTGACTTAAACATTTTGCTGTAACTTGTTGGATGTTAATTGGTCTTTTTAAATTACCTGAAGGAATCAGTGAATGCATGCATGGTTGTTTGTTCTGTTTTGGTTTGTTCATATTTTCAATTCAACTGCTTCACATTTTTAAGTGCAACTGACTTTTTAAATTTTCTTTAATTTTGCAAACAAATCATTGTAAAGTTAAGCCTCAAAAGAATCATACCCCTGACAGATTTAGGTTTGAAGTAATCTCTTTATTTTACCCATATGTTTCTTTTGACTCGAATTAATAAGTCGCCCAGCCGGTGTTCTAAGATTAGGGTAATGGAAAGGAGACCTTTCAACTTCAAGACGTTTAAAATGCAAAAAGCTTCTCACTAACTGAAAGAAAAGAGTGACTGCTGTAACATTAGTAGAGATTCTCCCACTAACTCTAGACAAGGGTATTTTTTAGCATGTAAATAATTTTTTTTCAAAAATTTATTTTACTTTTAATTTTTTATCTTTCAACAGATAATTTTTTTTAATCAGAAATAAACTTTTTGGTTAAATAAAAATTATTTTACATCTAATCTCCCAGGAGGTTATGTATGATTTCACCCTGGTGAAGATAAAATAGAGAAGAAAACCTTGATCAGTTTTGGTCTTTAAATAGGTTGAAATTAACTTGTAAACCACAGAAAGCAAACTTTAAACATAGCTGAGCAAACAGATCAAGCATAACAGGTCACCTCACTTCCATAAGCTTTGTTAATGCTAAGATGGAAATTTCCCAAGCACACCCACAACTGCAGACTACAGCAAACATCAACTCAATGTCTGTCTTCTGAGTCCAATATGTCCTTACGTAAAGGCAGCTTGACACATAAATACTGAAAATACTGGTACATGGTAATGATTAGAGTGAAATTTTGTTATCAAGAAACCAAATGAAATTAAATCAATGAGATGCAAACATTTGTGTGAGAGTTTATGTGGACTTTTCAATGAATAATTTACCTTTTGTGTTGCATGTTGTAGACTCTCAATTGTAGACTCTCAATTAGTAGAAAGATGATTTTTATTTGTATGAAGCTTAAGATCTGTTATTTTAATTTTTAGCCCCAACATGTACAGAACAGATTATTCATGACACTAATGATAAAAACACTTTATTTATAATACTGCAGAAGTTATACTTCCTTTCTTTATAATAACAGAATAACAAACAAACAAAACAACTTATGAACAATGAAAAATGGCCTTGTGAGACTCTTTGTGCTGCAGTTCTCATCTGTCTTGCAATCACTACTGTTAGAATACCCAGTTATCATCTCAGTACTTTATCCTCCCCCCACACAGACCTGAGATGATGGAGACAATGGCAGAAGAACCCCTGGAGACATGTCTCGAGCCATGGGCTGCATTTAACTTTTATTACCCGTGGAGAAGGATTGGCTGCTCCATGTTCCTTATTTGGTGGTGTGGTGTGTGTGAGTGTGTGTGTATACTAGAGTTTGTGGTTGTAAAGTAAAAGCAGAGTGGCCCAGTCAGAGTGGAGCCAGGTGACTGAGGAACGTTTGCCAGAGAAACTCTCCTAGAAACTCCTATGCATAGCTCGTAGTTTTTTAGTTTTGTTTTGTCATTATATGGTAGCTTTTGAGGCTGCAAGTTTTGGTTTGAACAAAGATGTTGAGACTCACAGAACATCAATTTACAGCATCACTAATGGAAATCCTTCATCATTTATATCTAATTAATGGTAATCACATTTTCAGTGAAGTTTCTAAAGAAATTAAAAAATATGAAATATACCCTATAGGTAGAAAGTTTTATGAAAAGAAGATCACAGCAGGAAGAGGTATATTTGTCATTACCGGAGAGGTACAAATTACAGACCTACACATGGGAGCACATGAATGAACAAATAAATGAATGATTTACTAATTCATAAGATTTATTTTTCATGCATATGCATTTTTTGCAGGATTTTTTTCTGTCATGGTCTGTATGGTTTGAAAAACTCCTATGAAGGCTACTGACAGTATTTTGCTGATGTAGCAAACATTCCCTTATATTCCATGTCTTTTTCACATTTTACAATGATACAATGTCCACAGTGAAAGAGAGAATGTGTTGGCTGCTGAAACCTATTTTAGGTGTGATGTATTCTGCTTTGCTCACTCTACTCAGGCATTTGTTGGTGTGGGGCAGAGCTGCTCAACATGCAGCTGAAAAACTAGTTATTAAATTTGACTCTCTTTAAAGCAAACCACAAAACACATGAAGCAGGAGAGTAAGTTTTTCTGTCAGTTCTGTCTGCGCACAATTATGAGGAACCACATTAAAATATGTTTCTGCGCGAATAATCAAAGGTTCATATTAGAACAGGAAACAAACACGCAAAAGTTAGAACCACCTACCACTTCAGCAAACAGTTCTGCATAAAAAGGTTTATTGAATCAGTTTATTGATGATTGTAGCTCTATGTATTAAATCAGAGCATAGTTGCTTGCTTTGCTTAAGTCCTGAGGATCATCATAGGCAAATGTGTGAAAGATCTTCACGTTCTGTTTGGATGGGAGAGGTTTTCATCTAGGAACTCTATAATGGATGCTATTACTGAATCATGAACACTGACTGCAACTGAGCCTTTTGTGTTTTAGGGGTTTTGGGTCATTTTGTGACCTCCTGAATGAATGGTCAGAGTGCTCTTTGAGTAAATTTGGTAGGGGCCACTATTCCATTTTTTTTTTACCATTTGTTGATAATGGCTCTCAGTTTGGTTCACTGCAGTCCCAAAACCTTTGACTTGGCTTTATAACTCTTCCTGGACTGATAAATGTCAATGAATTTGTTTCTCATCTGTTGTGTAATTTCTTTAGATTGAGGTATAATGTCTTGCCTCTGGAATTTTTTTTATCCTACTTCATGCTTTCAAAAAGGTTCTAATTTATATATTGCTTAATTCACACATTAATCAGGTCAGGATGTGGCTAGTGAAATTAAAGTAAAATCGCTGTGTTTAACCACAGTTAACTGGGGGCAATTATATATTTTTATAGGGCGTGGTAAATTCAGATAGTTTGTTTTTTTAAACAAATTAAATCAACATTTGAAACTGCATTTTGTTTTTACTGAGGTTATTTTTGGATGACAATAAAATTTGTTTTGAGAATGGAATATTTTTAAATTATGACATAGAAGCTGTAACAGAAAGAAAATTATCAGGGGACAAATATGCTTTCACAGAACTGTATATCAAATAGTGATCCTGATAACACATTTTGCAGGAAAGTTTTGAAAAACAAATGAGATGATGACATGAAAGTAAGAAAAAAACTGAGAACAACAAACAAATTAAACTGTCTACAGATATACAAAACCCAGAAACAGATGGTCAAACCAAGCAGTAAGAATTAAACAAAATGCCAATGTCCAGTAAACAGAACCAGAAACCACAGCACTTGACCAAAACTATTCCAGATTATAATTGCTGAGACCCAGCTGCAGATTATCCTCGTAAAACAGCAATAATTCAGGGGCGATAACTGAGATGTTATTTTTAATGACGCATTTTATCAACAATTCTGTTCAAAACAAGCTGTTTACAGACCACCCTGTTGTTGTGAACAGAACATATCAAACATGAAATGAACAGATGTACCTTCATGCTTATGGGATGTCAGTAAACAGCTGCACTAGGTGCAGTGAGAAAATCTTATGCTGATTCGAAATTAACCCTGGCTCAGTCCTAATGCCTTGATGAATTTATCATAGCTACACACCCAGGTTTGGAGACTGAAGGGTTAATAAGCAGAGCTCACTGGCAGAAAAGGCAGATGTAAACAAAGCAAGTTAAAGCTTCTTTTTCTGCTGCAGTCCAGGCGTGACCCTTGAGATAGGAGCAGAGCTATCATGAGGGCGTCTCCCTGAGTGAGTGGCCAGGAGAACAGAAAGGTCTTTGTCAGGGTTGTGCACAGAAAAGAAAAAAAAAAAAAAAAAAACTGCTGAGCCAAGCAGACCCTCACCCCCTTGCTACTCCCTCCTCCAGGGTTTTTTTTTCTCTCTTTCTCCAACAAGACACACATACACACACTTGTCTGTATTTATCATCAAGCCCAGACTTTCTCTTCAGCTGACAGGAGCACAGGGACTGTTTTGTACTTCAAAACCTATTGCTGTGTAAGAATGTCCATGTTGCGCTCTAGGATGTATTTTAATGGGATTTTCAAAGAGTTTCAAACAGTTACAAAAGCTTTAAAAATTATATCAGCATGACTCTAAACAAAAGTAATTTCTTGATGATGATTGAGGATTAAATTCTTTTGCTTTTTACCTCAGGTCTAGTTACAATTGCTTTAAATGATGTTGATATTATACAGAAAAACAAAGCCTTTTATTTTTGAGTGAGAAATGACTAACCTTATTAATATGTGTATCTCAGTCCTGATGCCTGTGCAACAAAGAGCCATAAGACACTTATTAGATTTGTGGGTCTATCGCCACCACAACCTAAGCTGGACAGGAGTTCAACATATGTGAAAGCACAACCTCTCAACCAAGCAATGGACATGAAAGGTTTGGACTGTGTGTGGAATGAATAAGTCTTCTTTGTTTCTCTTCACTTATGTCAGTGATTGCAAAATAACATTATTACCTTTCTTAACCTATTAAAGATTGATTGAAGTGGAGTGGGAGAGTAGAAAACTTGTTCAGAGCATAAAAAACAGAAAGATTTAACATTTGGTGCTCCTGCACCCCCTTTTTAATGCTTCCCTGGGCAACTGCCCATATGGCTCGAATCAGAAATCACCACTGACTAAGCATGATATGCAATGACAGGGTCAGTTAAGACACTTTATGCTTTGACCCTGCCTTGTAGTGCATATTTTAAAGGCGTCCCTGCTCCAGCAGACCTAATTCGAATGAATTAATTACCTCCTCAGCAGGTCATTAAGTTCTGCACAGCCTTCTAATGAGCCATCAGTTTAAATCAGGAATGTTGAGGCTAGGGAACAACTAAGTCATTGTTCCTCACAAACACTGAACTAACCTGAAAGCTGATCTTTGAAGGATTATTAAGGGATTATTTGTTTTATATTCTTTTCAGATCTTGCTCTGTACCAGTTAGTTACAGAAATTTGTAATGATCATCTAAGTCTCACATGAACATGTTGTGTGAGATCAGCATCAACCATGTGCTGTCTGTGTGAGTCGTAAAAGACAAAGGAAATGCCCGAGAAGTGACAGCTGTAAGTGCTTCTGTAACAGAATCGTTTTAACTCATGTCAACTCACCTCAAAAATGACCAACCCTGCAGTGTATTTTAGTATTTACTCAGTTTCCTGAGGACATGAGTGCACAGTATTTCCTTAGGCCATGTGTTTAAGCACCCAACCCCTCACACATTCACTCCTGCCCATGTCAACACAAAGCAGCTGCCAGAGGGAGATTGCTCTAGATGACTCAATGACAGAAAAGTAAGTCATTTGTATACCTTCCCTCTTCTCAGACAGTATAGGGCACATAAAAACATAATGACTAGCTCCAACAATACCTCCAGGTCTCATGAAAAGCTCCTTTTATCCAGTCTGATTTAATATTTTAGGGACTTTTAGAGTTAAATCAATGGTGTCAAATCACAGAGGAGTCTTTATTCATTTTTAGTGGGGGGACTGTTGCTAAATGTAGCCAGAACCTTGTGAAGGAATTTGCACATGACTGATTAAATGTGTTTTTAGAAATGTCAATGTAGCTTTGTTTATTAGTTTAACAGTGTGATCCTAAATGACCTATCTTAATAGCTTCTGCCTACAATTACTTTGACTTTTGCAATCTTCAGAGACTAATCTGTTCTTGTTTTCTATAAGTCTAATTTATTAAGTTTTTATTTAAGTCAGGGTTTCACTTATCCAGGATTTGTTTAAATTGTCATATTGTGCACTTATTAGCATTATTGTATCTGGTTGTCTGTGATGGACTGGCATTCTGCCTGAGGTTTACCTTGCCTCTAACCCAATGACCGCTGGAGATAGGCACCAGACTCCCCGTGACCCTGCATGGATTAGGGGGTATAGACAATGGATGGACTGACAGATATACAAACATAGAGAATAGGATTTTTTTAAAAGTTATTATTTGAAAGTCAGGCCAGAACTGTAGGTTTTTATGTATGAATCCTCTCAATTGACAGTTTTCTGTATTATTTTTGAATATTACAGAAAACACTGGTTACTATTGAACAGTTATATAGCAGGAAAAATATAAAACATTTGCTGCATTTGTATAAAAACCTCCTCTACACACTTGTACTCCTGCTCCTTATACAATAGTGACATCATAGATGCAAATGATGTATGTTTTCTTGCTCAGACTTCATGCAAAACGTCTGATTAAGGCAGCATGATGTACAACTATGCTGTTGAGCTGTACTTTATTCACACCTAAAGAGAGGGATAATGCATTAATGTTGTATCAGGAACTTTGGCAGCTGTCAGGGGGGTTTGTTGTCTAAAAAGTTCCTGCTATTTAATGCAGTCAAAACAGAAATGATCACTACTGGTCCAGCTAAACTAAAACATTTTCATTGTTTCTGTGGATGATTGTTTAATTCCCTATGAGAAGTTGGAGTAGTTTTTGACCAAACACTTTCAACACAAATGAGATGACCAGCCTTTTTCCAGCTGAGGGATCAGACCAACCCTGTCACTTCCAGATGCTGAAATACTTAAATTATGTTCAAGTACTGACATGTTGTTTTATTAGGTTTAAGTAAGAAAAAAATGTGAGAACTGCAGATGCTGCACAGCAGATCATATTTTCATAGGTACAAGTAAATATCACTCCAGTGCTGGCCTTTCAACATTGGCCTCCAGTAGAGGATAGGGCAGATTTTAAGCCTGCTAAGCATCCTCTTGAAAATTGCATAGCCACAACAAAATGGGTATATCTATGCAATTATAAGGTCTATTTGGATACTTATGGTGTCATGTTAGAGAACCCTTGTGATATGCATTTGCTGGGATGTGTGAATATCAGTATCTGTGTTACTGGGAAAGAGAGTATAGCAAAAAAAGCACTTTGAAATTGATGCAGATGAAGCTCTAAACGTCAAATTTGCTTTTAACATGTAGAATAGTACATGGCTTTGCTTCATTGCTAATGTTAGAGCTGGTATCCCCTATAACACCTACAAGTGAGCCCACAGTTATCTGCTGAAAGTCCCCAAGATTTGCAAAGGTACAGCTGGTGAGCAAATCTTTCATTTCATGCACCAACATCACGGAACAGCCCACCTCCAGATATTAGACAGGCATTATCAGTGGATTATGTCAAAATTAGAGACCCATTTGTTTAATTTGGTGTTTTAGACTGGCAGTGTTTTTAGTCATGTAATAATCTTCATCTTTATTCTGACCTTTTTCAGTTATTAGCACTGTTGGGTTGCAGCAAAAAGGTCCTGGGTCCAAATTGCAGCCTGAGGTCTTTCTCCATAGTTTGCATGGTCTCCCTGTGCATGTGTTGGTTCTCTCTAGGTACTCTGGTTTACCCCCTCAATCCAAAAAATAATTATCCAAACTGTTTCGTTAACTAGTTACTCAAAATTGTCCTTGGGTGTGTGCATATTGGTTATAGAGAACATAGCAAATATGAGGTTAAAATGGAATCTCAAACTCTTTAAATATCAATATTATTGTCAAGTGAAAGTCAGGTTTTTTTTGTTGTAAGTTATCATTTTTGCTAGAACTGCCATTATTCAATTTTGTGTTTTAAGTTCAGCACTAATTAATTAGTGTCATGACAAAAGATTATTATTTTGGGCCATTTTACTTTGCAAGTAAGCCTGTATTTTGTTCTTTAATTACAATGAATGCTGTTTACATAAATAAAACTGATCAAAATCACTGTGCCAACCCTAAGACTTTTTAATAATTGAGCATCCTAATATGAAACCAACCTAACAGTACAACAAACCCTACTTAGACAGAGGAGATGGTTTTTAATATGAAGAAAAAGGAAAAATGCTTATGTTGTTTAGTTTCTAAGGTTTTCTGCAAGAAAAGTTTTTCATGATTTGGATTTGCCTTGAACAAAATGAAGCTCAGAACATGTCAATAGTTCATAAAGTTTTAATAGAAATCAAAACAGCAATGTACCCATTTAACAACAAAACAAAATTAAGAGAAATTGTAAGATTTGGTGAGCCAAGCTCTTATGTACAGCATATTGCACTAGAAAAAGAACAAACGTCCCCCCTGTCCTCCTCCTCTAAATCCCTCCATCGCTCCAGTGTCCTGCGTGGTTCAAAAATCTGCACAGGAGGCACAGAGCAGTCCCAAAGATAACACAGCCAATGCTTTCGTCAAAAAAAACCTGCTACATCTGGACTGGGTCTCACTTCATTAGGACACACGAGCGTGAAATCCTTGAGACCACTCTGAACGCAAAGAAAGCAAAAGGTGAAGACGATGCAGCTGAGCGCAGTAGTCTCAAGAAAGATTCCACTGTTCAGTTCACGTAGTAAAAGAGATATTGTGATTCTCACTCAATTAAGTTACATTCAAACCTTTTAGGATATAGATTTCATCTCCAGGAATGTTGGACATGCATTTTTACTCCATT
Source organism: Anableps anableps (assembly GCA_014839685.1). NCBI lineage: Eukaryota > Metazoa > Chordata > Actinopteri > Cyprinodontiformes > Anablepidae > Anableps > Anableps anableps. The sequence continues at coordinate 15,708,946 of CM026086.1, read as the reverse complement.
TACATATATTAAAAAGCCCTTTAACTGAGTGACACAGCAGACTTGGCAATATCCAGAATCAATAATGTCGTATGTTAAAAACTGTAATAATAGAAAACCAAAAACATCATGTTGTCGTTCTTTCTTCTTACAAAAAACAGTATGTAAAATTTGTTGTATAAAGATAGCAACCGGTGTGTCAAATTCATGTCAAATGTATATAAAAAAAAAAAAAATTAAAAAAAACACCAAATCACAACACTTGACAGTTTTTCTCGGTTTTTCCAAAACAAATTGATATCGATATCAAAGACCCTGAAGGACTGAACAGAAACGTCTCACTTGAGCCAAGGTAGAGACACTGGAAAATAACGGCAGGCTCAGATCGAGTGGCTGTTCAACCCGTCTCAAACAGAAACAATACTGGGCACCGCGGTGGCTCATTTCCCCCCTTCAAAGCCTCACTAGATTGCAGTTCATAAAGCACGAAAAACCCGTACGAGTCGGGCCGGTCCAGCTAATAAAAGATCTTTCAAAAAGGTTCCAGCAATCTAGAAGGAAAGCTCAGCACAGAAGTAGAGAGAGGCGCAAAGACGGTATACAGATTAAAAAAAAAGAAAAAAAAGAAGAGAGAAATCTTTTTACAGTGCATGTTGCAAAAACAGTCGTTTCTGGTTTAGAGAGGGCTCAACGTTGTGAAGAAGGTCGCCGTTCGTGCTGAGAGGTGTCAAAGGTTGAGCCTGTGCCTCGCGAGGTGATGTGAGATTTGTGAGACGGAGAATCAGGACCGGTGAACTCTGGGGTAAACTATGCCAAGTGCTGATGAGGATGATGTCGGGACAGGTCTTTTTACTCACAAGGCACATGTTTTTTGCAAGTTTTGATTGTCTTGTCGTTCCACACGATTTGTAACGACTCACGGCGTTTTGCGCATGAGAAATAGCGAGAGAGAGCGTGAGGCACGTGGCTTTAGTCCAACCTACTCACACGCAGGCTTTGAAAACTGAATGCACCCTGACGACGAGGAGAAAAAAAAGACTGTACAAGCCGAGACAGCGTCTATACAGTGGCACTGAGCAGTTATGCACAAAATAAATTAGAATAAATTACTTCAAATGAAACCACAAATGAAATTTATCTTCGAAAGGAACAGGGAGTAGTTAAGTGAGTGTATCTGTGGTGCTTTGGACTGTAGATGACAGTGTGTATCAAAACCATCTAAACTGGCTCAGCGTTCAGTGTTTGCAGGAAACAAACTCAGCTACTCTCATAGCAAACAAAAAAAAAACAAACTTGACAGCATGTAACACACTTCATGTTCATCATTACTTTAGCAAATACAGCTGAATAAGTCAGACTTCTATGATAGTGTGGCTGTTAACTACTCCCTGGAAAAAAAAAAAAAAAAGAAAGTAGAAAAAGAAACAATCAGTGTCTTCAAATGTTTATATGACTCTATAACCAATATTATAGCAACAGGAGCAATCTTGAACATATTATTCCAGAATTTACATTGACAAATAGTGGCTGTGTTGGTGCGGGTTGCTGCACGCAGGTTGTGTGAACGTCATCCCCACGTTTGTGAGATTTTTAAACTGTACAGAAGTAAAGCTGGCAGTTTGAGACATCTCGCATTCGAAACAGTGCTGGAGAGATTTACAGCTGGAGTGAAGCAACCCCCCCCCCCCGCCCTCCCCTTTGATTGCCAATACATCTGATCGACTGGCTTGAAGCCGCAGTGCAGCAAAGGGCAAAATTTGCGATTGTCGATCCAGCCAGGCGAACAGCTGAATGTTTGGGAAATGATGGCGTTTTATCCAGAGCGCTTCAGGTGATTGTTCTCGGATCCCTGATAGTAATCCCAGACTGAGTGAGGCGTCTGGGCCTGTGTTTGCTTGTGCTTGTTTGTTCTCAGGATTTGCAGAAGGAGAGCACCAGACACATGACCCCATAACTATTACTGCGTCGGATCTTTAAACGTTGTGCCCGGAATCTCTTTGGCACGTGCAATTCAAGTAGGTTTATTATTTTAACAGTGTCTGAATCTGCACACCGGATCGTAGATCACCTCTGCAGACGGAGTTGCTGACGAGTGACACCAGCGAGTTGATTTAAACGTGCATCTGAACAGACCGACAGTTTTAATTAGCCAATGTGGAAAGGTGAGCGCTGAGTACAGGGCTTTCTTTTGTCTTTAGGAGAATAACTCAGAAATGTGCCTTGAGTCTTTCTTCAAAGTTTCGCGTCATTAACTTCAGCACAGAAATGTCCACTGTCTGTCACCCAAAAGTGACCTAAACTTTATTCGTTGTCTCTCTCTCTCTGATATTTTTGATGCAAAATGGCATTTCACTGTGGCAGGAGAGAGTAAGGCATTCCCTGGACAGATGGAGGTCCTTCAGGAGTCAACACACCAGATAAAAAGAGCAGTTTGCTGTACAAAATAGGTCATCTTACAAATATTTCCAAAATATCTCTTCAAACAAAATGGCTTCTTCTCGGAGAGGCAAAACGAAACAAATAAACGAAAAAAAAAAAACAAAACAAAACAAAAAACAGTAATCAGTCTCCGTCCAGCGGTGACCAGTGTCTTCTTCATCTCATCTTCATATTCAGTTAGAAAACAAAATCCAAACCCGTCGTTCCATCTTACAGTGCCATCTCTTTAAAGTTCGAGTCCTTGGTTCAAATTAGAGAACAAGGGCCAGAGTGAAAGGCCAGCGGAAAGTCCCTTCATCTCTGCTCTCGTCTCAGGCGCGGCACGAGAGCCTCTCTTGGAAACAAGAAGCCAAAGAGGGCGATTGTAAGGCGCATCCACACGGGCAGGTTCTGTCTCTGATGCCTCATGAACTGCAAGAGAAAAAGAAACATAAATGAATCTCAGTTATCAGTTGAACAACGTTGGCTTTTGAGGTAAAACCTTATGAGTAAAAACCATTTGATCAACTAGACCGAATATTTCCACATAAGCTTGTATCTAGAAAGCATCTCTCACATGAACTCCATCATTTGCTGGCTTTAAAAGGCGAGATGGATTTTTTTTTAAGAGACATTCTATGAAGTACCATTAGCGTAAACTAATTTTAGCAATTTCAAGCAACTCCAAAGATGTTTATGTTTATGGGATACAATACTATATTAGCAAATAAACTGGCAAAACTGCTACATTTGTTGCTGTTTTCTCTGCCAAACAATTATTAAACATTACAGTGCTAAATTTATGCAGGGGGAGGGTGCTGGCTACCAGTCTTGCTCTGCCTCATCAGCTGATCATTAGTCTGACAGGATCATTTCCAAATAACATGGACATGTCATATTTGTAAGTGCAGGAAAGATGTTGCAAAATGCAAAAGTTTACTCCACTCTTGACGGTTTTCGAGCTCATTGACGGGTTGCAACTAACGAACTAAACAGCCAGCAGCCTCAAACAGAGAAACTTTGGTGCAGCAAGACTGGCGCTGTTCAGCTAAGAAAGCAACACCAAACCTTGCATCTGCTTCTTTGTGAAAGTGTAGACAACTAATAAAGTGTTCTATAAAAAGGATGCAAAAGAATTTTTTGGGCTGTTTTAAATTGCTGAAATGAGCTAAATCTGCTGTTCTGCTCTGAGGATTGATTTTTCTTTTCTACAAAAGGTTGAAACTTATTAAAAAGTAAAAAGGAAGTCAGGTATTTTGTTCCCAAACAAAGCAAAACTGAATTTGCTGTCTCCATTGTTTTCAGAAGCGATGATGAGCCCTCATCTGTCCTGCTTAAGTGCATCCGGGAATCTCCTGCCTCCCTTCAGCCACTGTGGGACAGAAACTGCCACCCGTAGATATTGCAGCTTGTTGCATAAGCACTCCAAGGGCTCCGTTCATCAGGGTCCCGACCAGCTTAGGAATCAGACTCCGCCACAGGCTATTTGATGCAGAACCAGCAGACTGAACTGAATTTAAGCAGCACCACTAAATGTAACCCTAATTGTCCCTAATTGCCCTTAATTCTACACTGCTAAGCTTATTTTAACAGTACCCTGGTGTTTCTCGTGAAGCTCATCTTTCTGCACTCGTTTTTTTTATAGGTAACAGAGAACACTGAGCAATTTGTTTTCTACTAATTATTCTCTAAACCATTAAGACAATGTGAATGTTTGGCCCTCATGCTTAACGTCAGGATGGGGTTTTTTGCCTTAAAAGTGAAGATAACCACAAATAAAATTTGTTTCACCCAGGCAAAAACCCACACACTGGCCCGGAACGTTAAGTTCTGCTTGGAAAGCAAGTAGAAACGTCCAACACTCGCAGCACAGAGGAGTGATTGGATATAATAATGGGTCATTTGTGATTATTCTCCCCAGTGGAATATTCCTCCACAAAGTAGAAACCAATCCCCGTGCAGATGCCTGACAAATCAGGAAAATAAAAGAAAGTTCTCCCTTATCTCTCTGCTAGAGAGTCACACATGCAAACCAAAACTCACACAGACACGCACAGGCTGAGGCAGGCAGTGGGACAAGTGAGGTATTGTGGGTAGCCGTCATGTTACTGGCTGTGTTCATAAGTGTGTGAGTCAGACTCTATTTTTAGATTCGCGTATAAACAGCCAGCAAAGTCTACCCAGACACAGACGTCCTTCGCGCTAATGTTTGTGACAGTCGTATAGATCTCACCTCTACTTCTTTGGACTCTGCTACGTCACTCTTCACTCTTTTTTTGTCTTTCTGGTCTTTCACCACTTCTCACCTTTTCTATGAAACTACGCATTTAACCACTTCTCAAAAACCACACCTTGCTATTAAAGCAGCCTCAGCTGCAAGACAGCCAGGGCAGCTGATACGAATCTTTAGTTGTACCTATTAATTAACATGACTAATAAAACTCGCAGGCAGGACAATAACCAGCTTCTTTAACTGCTTATCGTACACTTAACCACTCAAATATGTGTTTAAATCAAATATTACTCATCATTCGCAAAATTTGCCCCACCTCACAAGCTGTTTCAAGCATCAACTATGTTTATAATCTAAAACTTTTACTCCCTTGTATCTTTGAGGCATTTAACTGGTTTATTGTGGATTCACCTCAATGCTCAGAACTGAGGCTTACCAGTTCAATGTGATCCTGGTGGAACTTGTCTCCAATCTCCCGGAGTTTGCGACCAATTTGGACCTCGGCGCTCACCCCCATCGGCTCCACCTCGGGCCTCTGTGCCATCCTATCGTCCTCCTCCCTTCTGTCCTCTTCCTCAACAATCTGTCTTTCTCCCCGGTCTTCCATGGGCACAAACTGAGCAGGAAGATGTAAGGGCAATCCAGCGTTGCCTAAAAAGAGTGAATCAAGTTTCTTACAACCTGAGTTCTTTTTAGTTTTTTTTTTTTTTTTTTAAGTACCAAACAATTTCCTATTTTAGAAATTTTACAAGTCATTGTAAAACATTTATAAGGCTGAATACTGCTTTCACAAAACACTTTCCACACAGGCCTGAGGCGTCTTCTCGGATCCTGTGTAACTAGTGTTAGGTCGAACATAGGGGTTAAAGTCAAAATCAAAATATCTATAAATAAATGTCACAGATAACATCAAATTTGCCTGTAATAATCAGTCTGTTACATTATTTTAAAACGGTTAGAGGTTAAGATTTTTGTGTAGAACCTCATATCTGCCTCTGAGCTACCAAGAGGGGTAATTACAGAGCTGACAGTCCGTATATTTAAGGACAAGGCTTATTTAAGATTAGAGAATAAGTAGGCATCATTTTAGCGTTGTACTTAATCACAGCAAAGTTGTATTCTGACTCCTTCAGCTGCCTCCCTAAGCAAGCACTGATCTCCAAAGACATGTTCAGCTTGAATGATCGACCTTTGAAGGGCTTAAGGAGTTAACTTTAGAGACTTCAACTTTAACATTTTGTCTTTTGGGCAATAAATTAATAATAATAATTTAGCTGTGACTAGAAAAATCTAAACGTAAGAAGTCAGAGTATAAATAAAGAGTTCATAGACCAAAAAGAAGACTGGTCCAAGGTATACAACTAAAGCACCTAATTAAATCAACAAGACACTCAGTGAACTACCAGTTTTCATTGCGCCGTCACTGAGTTCACTTACTGCCTCTGGCACGCGTATCTGCAGTCATGCCACCATGAGGGAAAAACAATTTATCTGTTGTTCTCGACAGCAGACTTTGTTTGTAAAGGAGGGGTGGCGCTGAGCCAAGTGTATGACATCTATTACTGGCTAGTTTACAATGAGCGACAAGGTCACAACAGGCAGCGATTTTAACGTACTGATGATTTTAACCCCAGAACAACAGGTAGCTCTCATACACCCAAACTGAGTCAACAAACAAGCATTGTTATGCTTCAACATTCATTTAATTTACTTAACATGATGTCACATGGATTCGATTAGACATGGGAAAATGCTATTAGATTTAGAATGACGGCTGTTATCAGTGTGCGTATGCGACTTTATCTGTCTATGAAATTGTTGTTGTCAATTTTTTTAAATTAGATTTTTAAGAAACTCTTGCAAGAAAGTCCCCGAAAAAGAAACTGTGTAATGCAATTAGCGTCTAAATTTAGTTTGGTGTGTATTTATAGTGGATTATAAAATAAATGTAATTTTGATAAGGTTAAAAAAAAACTGTTTCAAAGATCACTTTGATTCTGAGCTTGCTTCTATACTCATCCACTGAGGTGCAGTTATTTTGATGCAAGTATTCAAACTGTCATTTTCCTTGTCGGAAAAGTCAAGATTAAAAAAGTTAATCCTTTTAATCTTATCAGATGAGAAGAAGCCAAAATAACAGAAACCATTTTAAAAGCTTGGATCTCTCCAGGAAGCTTCATGAGGGATAGAAACCAGACAGACAGCTTAGGGTCAGAATATCTCCCAACTGCTTACCGTTGAAAGGTACGCGAGGCTGCAAGTGTATGCTGCAGGACATCGCGTTGATGCCGTTGTTGTTGTGGCCCTGTGACGTTGCCACGACGGCGGCAGCAGTGACCGTGGCCACTGTTTGACTGCTTGGCCACTGTTCGTGCTGTTTGACGTCCCTGAAGGGCAATACCCTGAGCTGTGAGATGGGCAGTGACATGTCCTCCTCCTCATCATCCATCCGACGCCTCAGCGGTAAACTCCCTGGAAACAAAACAGTGGGGGTACACGGCATGGAAACTTTAGAATGGGATGATTTTAGGCATGACATTGGTGTAAAAGCAAAATGTACAAGCATGACTAAGTGTTTATGAGCATATGCTCTGTTGGTTAGTGGTGATTTCTTTAGGAGGAAACAAAAATCCCAAATATAATCCTGTTTTCAGTAAAAACTTTGCCCTGTGGCAGATGCAATGATCTCATCCGATCTGCATTACATGGGAAGAAATCATTACTCATTATAATGCCCGGTAAGAAGCTTACATGTATGCTGTAACAATGAAAACAAACGAGCAGAGGTGGATCATCCCAGAAGCATGAAAGATGGGTATTTAAATGTATGCATAAATGAAGACTAAGAAGAATAAGCCAAAATAAAATTGAACGGAACCCAATCATGCGGAAACAGCCTGCGCATGGAGGATTTAAAGATTTGCTGCTCTCCTCAAGCATATTTTGCCAATCCTCTCGAATAATGTGCCAAATCCAGACTGAGTGCCAAAAAAAATTCACTGTAGGTTGCTTCTCCAGTGATCAACATCAAGCTATACATTTGTTTCTCCTTTTCCCTAAATATTACTGTCACCGGATAGACACCAATCTGTTCTAGTAATCTACAAACACACACACAGTGGCAATCAGAGTGTGAGTGAAACCAAAACTCTAGACCAGACCGCCAGTTAAGTGCGGTGCGTGCTGCGAACGTTTCATGACGGAGATAACCAGTTTCACTCAGCTTATTGGACGCTGGATTGTGCACTCACTCTTCCTTGTTGGCTGTCTTCCCAGTTTGGAAACAACTGTTATATCATTTCGTCAAGTGTGCCAGTAATTCCTTTTTTTGTCCTGTAAGCGGAGACAAACAGGCAGGAGCGTGCGAATGCAAAACTTGAAACTGAAGCTGGTATTGTGTTTGTCGAGCAGGGCGGCTAAAGTCATGTTTTCCTTTGTGAAAGTTTCTTTGAGCATGATGTCATATCTGGGGCGAAAGCAGGTAAACATGAACTTAAAGAAATGCTAAGAAGCATAAGAAGGCAACAATATGAAAATATAACTTTCAAATCTTCATCTTTTTATTTGCAACTCTCAAATGTCATAAACCCTCAAAATTACACTGATTTGATTGGATGTGATGGGCACGTCTCACCTAGTAAACACTTTTAAATTCAAGACAATCTCACGGTGTTAACTTCTTCTTCAGGAGAGTAGGAAATAAAGACAACTGAGCAGCAAGTTTCAACAATATCAAATTTGCACTTAAGTTGTGCGTCAGTGACAAAACAAGCCCTGTCTTGAATTTCCACTGGCAGTCATCAGAGGACTGGCACAATTACCAGAGCGTCAGACATAAAAAACAAACACAGAGAAGACAGGGCACACACGCACAACACACATACACACACACACACACACACACACACACACACACACACACAACACACACACACAGCCCCGGGGCTGCAGGGGAGGCCTGGCAGTGAGAAAGCTGATGGTCAGAGGCTCAAAGCCCCAGGACAAAGTGGCTCCCTCTGCTGCACCATCTGTGCTCACCGACAGGAAAAGCTGGTCTGGGACTCAGCGGCTCTTCACGTACTGCTTTCAATCGTACTGCTACGAATCAAAGGCATTTAAAGCAGGTATACAGTATGTTTTTTTTTTGTTTGTTTTGTTTTTTTAAGTGGCTTGCTACTTTAAAGCAATACACCCCAATTTTCTTTAAACCAGGAAAATATAAAATCAAATCCGGTAAAGTTTTGTATTTGTATAATGAATTATATTGTTTTTATTAAGTTACCGGGGACCTGAACGATACATAAGGCGCTGCACTGCAAGACGATATCAGATATGCCAAGATTTATATGTAGTCAAGTTGTTCTGAATCGCAAGATTGAGCCTCCGGAGGTCTACCGGTAAGATGTGGCGCTGGTATCCGCACCAGCAGCTCAAAATCCGGACAGCCTCGCGCGTCAGCCCGCTGAGTTGAGCAGGACAGCACAACACTGTCAAGCAGCACCCACATTAACACGGCTGTGATAATTTACATTAATAAAGGAACCAGGTGGGAAATAAATGCTTCTACATAAGTTATAAGAGTGAACTAGTTTTATAACTTGTTAAGTTTGGTATAACAACTTTGATCTGGACTATAAATCGTCAGCGAAAACTAGCTTAATCTTGATTTTTGCACATAATTTCGAAAACTTAGGGTGTTTTGAGACGTTTTCTCACCTCGTCGAACAGTGTCCCTCAAATTCACCAAAGCCAATCAATAGAAACTGCGATAATTACACTTCATAACCAACCTTACATCGTGTACACTAAGCTAACTGCTTACTGTCAGCAATAACTGTAATAGTACCGAAAGTTGCTAGCAGAAGAGAGCGCCAAAACACCGGTCATCTGCCGGGACGACACTGAATCTCACCCGTTACTTTGCCCCAGTGCTCTCCGTCGATGACACCGGGACACTTAGCAATAATTCGTGTTAGATCCAGCACATAAATCCGATTCTACAACCACTTTCTCCCGCCTTCCATCCGCTTATCAGCACCGCTCGTCGTATCTGTGCCCGGGCATGCCCATGGCTGGCTGCCCACTCCGCTTGTTTATAAACTCTGGTCCCACAGATCTAAGCACGCGACATGTGTGCGCGCGAGCTCGTCCGTTACTTTCTTCTTCCCCCTTTCAACAAGGAAGCGACCGCTTTAACACACTCACCGCCAGGAAAAGCGTTTTCCGTTGTTATCGGTGGTATCTTGACTAGCTGCCGTCTCCTTGATTCCTATGGACTGTAGCGGTTGGAGCCGTGCACCTTCTCGCATTACAACCATCAGAGTTCTGCTGGCAGCGGAGCGGTTGTTTTCCTTTTTTTTCTCTCCCCCTCCTTGTGTCAAAAATGGCCCGCCCTTATCTCTCGGACACGCCCAATTCTCAATGTGAAAGCCGCCACACTGTTGTTATGCAAATAAGACATTGACAGGTTATAAAATTCAGCTTTGGCTGTGTTTTTTTTTTTTTTTTTTTTTTTTATTGTATCGATTTTTGTATTTGTACAAGTAAGTGTGTTGTTTATTGGATGTTTAGCGAGAAAGCGTTAAAATTGTGCACATAAACATGAAGTAGAAATGCTTCACAAATGGAAATCTTGTGTTAAAAATGTTAGTTAGTAATCTAACTATAAATTATTGTGTGCTTATCTCATTGATGTATGAAATTAATTTACATTCATATATCAAAAAAATCTGTGCTCCCTGTCAAGTAAACAAGACAAGAAAGCTGAAGATGCATTGCTTTTCTTTTTTTCTAGATGTCATGGTGACCTAACCATGTAAAATTACACCCCTTTCCTCTATTACAGAGTCAAAACTGCCTTTTCATAGTTTCTCGAGACGATCCTGTGTTGTTTTTCGGGGTAAAAATAAATGTGCCTGGGACTTTAAGAGAACAGCCCTCTTTGCCTAGTATAACCTGGTGACACGCAGTGAGCCAATCAGGGTTTGTTATGGTCCCGCCTCCTGTTTCGTGTATCTTGACACGTGGAAGAGGGGACGGTAGGGGGGTAAAAAACAAACCCAGTTAAGACATGTGACTGTCTTCAGCCCGCAGCTCAGCTGATTGGGAGCTTCTGCTAGATAGGGCTGCAGCACCCACCCAATTGCTGGGGTGAATATGATGATTTGCTGTGTTTTGTCACGGCAACAAATAGATTCACAAATGTGACTGTCACACACTGGTAAAAGGATAAGCGAATGTAACTGTAAATAGACATTTTTCACTGAGCAATTTAAAGCCCGGTGGATTTTTATTTTTGTTGTGTACATGCAAGACTTCTGTGTCCAAATACATGCTATGAAAAAGGATTATTATTATTACTATTATTATTACTAATTAAGAAATCCATTAATTGCTTAATTAAGCAATAGGTCATTCTATTTGTGCAATATATTGGTTCTAATCACTGTTAGACATCAAATTGCTAGTATCTTTAGAGTGCTAATAAAGCCCATGTCAGGCTAAGCTACCAGCAGATTTACAGTATGACTTTGCTGTTAGGAAGATGTTCATGATTTTTGAAGTGAGGTTCTGTTACAAGGTTATAAACTGTTGATATCTTACTTACAATACATCACACACTTGGCATCGTCATTTAGGAAAAATCCAAATTATTTGCTCCCAGAGGCTGAACCTAACAGCTCATCTGAGTGAGGTTTAGGGTACAGAGAAGATCAAAGCTGACTTCTGTCTTCTTAAAACAACTCTTGACTTAAAAACCTTATAGTGGATTAGTAAACACTATTTTGTAAACCTTTAAACTATAACACATTTACATTGGGATGTTACTAATAAGCCAAGCATTAGTCCAAAGAAAATGGAACAGGATGGTGCGCACCAACAATAATTTTCCTTTGTGAAACACATACTAAAAATGGAATTCTATAAAGCATTTCTGGTCAGAGTAACTACCTAAAACCTAATAGAAAAGTAGGGCAGTACAGAAAGCAAAAATATTATTGTGGTTTGTGTGTACACTGTTTCATTTTTACTTTGCCTTATTTTCTAACAAGTGATAACTCTAACTGGAAACTCTTTATAGGTCTTGGTCTGAGTAAATGTTTTATGCAGGATGATCCATCATGGTGCACAGCCTCCAACCTCCATTCTTTCTGTAAACAATTACCCTCAACTGTCCACTGCAAACATGACTGCATTTTAAAGATTCATAACTTAGTGCTAGCATAAACCGCTTTGGTTCTGTTGAGACAGAAGCAGAAGTCTGCTTCGGTCATGTTCCCTCTAAGAATAGCCAATGTCTTCCAGGACAGGCTAATCGGGATTGATACTAAATGAAAACGTCTAGGGAATTATCCACTGCACCTGTAACTAATTAATTTTTTGTTGATTTATTGAGTTTTAAAAAATTATTTAGGTCAAATGTAACATTTTTATTTTGGCTCATAAACAACTTTATTTCAGTCACATTATGGGGTGAAGGCGACAACAGTTCGCCCTGCAATCGGTGGGTCGTCGGTTCAAGCCTTCGTCCCGTCTGTGTCTGTCGTTGTGACCTTGGGCAAGACACTTCCCCCACCTTGCTTTCTGGTGGTGGTCAGAAGGGCCAATGATGCGATATGACAGCCTCATGTCTGTCAGACAGTTGTGGCTACAATCCAGTAGCTTGCCATCATCAGTATGTGAATGTGTGCATGAATGGGAATGACTGATTTCATTGTAAAGTGTCTTGGAGGGTTCAGAAAAAGCGCTATATAAGTCTGAAGTCATTTCATTATCAAAGTGAGAGTCTGCCACTCTCAGCGGTGTATGCCACAGCTAATTCCCTATTTAAAATGGTTTGCAATCACACCTAGCACACTAGTCTCCTCTCCAGTCTTTAAACTGTGACTGACATGAAGCACTTTGTGTTAACCAAGGCCCATTTGTTTACTTTGTAATCTAAGTAAGAAAATATACTGGACGTTCTAACAAATGGTGTCTTACTTGCTAACACTACATATAGAATGTGCCAATATACTGTAGCTCAGTTGTTTATAACCCATCAATTCAGCAGAATTTTCCCCCAAAGCATCCACCCATGTTATTTTTTTCTATATATGTTTTTTTTTCTTTTAAATAATGGGAGGGTAATAAAGGTACATATATTCTCACTGTATTCACTCCATGTCGTTACCAACTTTCGGGCTGTGGTTAGTCATGAGTACTGTTACAGACTGATGCAGATAATAAAATTTATGTCAGACAGACTTTGCATACAAGCAGACATGTAAAACATGGATCATCGTTAAATGTTACAGTTTTGAATCTTATTACTCTGCAATAAGAGATGGTGCTGGTTGCAACCAGCACCGTCTTGCGGTGGTATGCACAGCAGCTACTTCTGACTATGACCTTTTCCTCCCGACATTTAGCCTCATTACTTGAAGCATGAACCAGATGCAAATCTGTCTGTTTGGTGTATTTATGTGAACATAAACTATACGCTCAATCAAAAAAGATAAAAGCTCTATTTAAAATCCAGTACAGCATTTTGGCACACAAACCTAAATGTCCTTTATCGGGATTTGATGTAGTAGACCACCACAAAGAAGTGCACAACTTTGGACAAGAGGAAAGAAACAATAGATGATTTTATTTATTTTTTTACGAATGAAAATCTGAAAAGTGTGGCATGTATTAAGTATTTATGGTAATACTTTATGGAACCAACTTTCACAGCAATTACTGCTTCAAGTCTCTATTATCTTTACACATGCAGCAAAAACAATTTTATTGTTAAATTTGTTTTTTTTTAAAAAAAGCTCAAGCTCACTCAGACTGGATACAGAATGTTTGTAAACATGAATTTTCAAGTCTTACCATGAGTGCAAATTGCATTTAGGTTTGGACTTTGTCTGGGCCATCAATGTGTATTCTGGATGATGTGCAGAGTTAGTTTTTCACCACACTTTGCGGTTTGAAAACTGCAGAGATCAGTTTTGGTCTCATCTGATCATAGTTCCTTCTTCCACATGTTTGCTCTGCATAGATTCCGCTGCATTATAGCTTTTATTTGCGGTAAAGTATTTTGAAGTAAGAACTAACAGCAGGATATAACATAAAATAATACAAACAGCCTGGGATTCAAATGTCCTTTGCTGCATCCCAAGTTTACAACACTACAGAGCCATTTTCAGTTCAGTCCCTGGGGGCACTCACAGTGTCCTCCTCTGATGGATGCACTGTGACACTGGCATAAACAACAACCTTCGCTGTTGACCCTCATTGCAAGCTGGGGGCACGCCTACACATGGCATCACTCAAAAGAGGAAGAAAAAAGTGCTGTGAAATCATGGTTGATCTGTAGGGAAAGAAAGGGGGTTATTGAGTGCAAAAGAGCGAAGCAAAACAAGGCGAGTGAGACTATTTGATCCATCGTGAGTCAGATTTTCCTCAAGAGACAATACGTGGATGAAAGCAGATGCTGCAGCCTTTGAATGAAGCGCTGGTCAGCTCATGCAGGATGTTATGTTTTCACACTGTCCCACTCCTTTGTTGTGCAGCTGATAACATGCAAAATTGGTCTCTCTCAACTTTTCAGAAAATTCTCATGCTCAGTTTACTGGCAGTCTAGCAAACAGCCCCCCACCCCTGCTCAGCCCTGCTTAAGCTGCAGCTCGACGGCTCCCAACCCCCCATCTACAGCGGCCCCACTCCACAGTGAAAGGGACCCCACCCAAAACTGGGAAGAAGCAGTCAGAAGGGGGTTGTTGATGCATTGTCCCCATGTATCTGTGAATTTATTTTAAGGAAAGCTTTTTTTATTTCTAGCTGAAGCTAATCACTTGTCTGTGAATAAACAACCAAGGATGTTGTTTCATTTGGAGTTATTTAAAATCATGTTTCAGTTACTGTGAAACACAGTACACTTCTTTTGAATGCATATGTACAGTGCCTTGCAAAACTATTCATACACCTTAAACTTACCAGCCTCAAACTTGAATATATGTTATATGGATTATTTATTATAGACCAACCACAGAGTAACACACAATTATCAAGTTGAAGGAAAAGGATACAGGATGCTTACATTTTCTTTGCAAATTTAAATGGGAAATGTGTGGGTGTGCATGTGCAATCATCCCCCCAACTCAGTACTTTGGAGATCCACCTCTGGCTTTTTTGTGTCTCTACCAGCTTTGCGTATCTAGATAAATCTTTGCCCATTCTTTAAAATAGCTTATACATAGTCAAACTGAAGGAAAATTGAATGGAGACAATCTGTTAAAGAGGAGTTATCAAGTCTTGCTACAGATTGTCAATTTGTTGGAGCTCTGGGCTAAACATACGCCCATAAGCCCTTGTCCTGCTTCAAGATGAATCTACATCCCTATTTTCCTAATTTCCACCTTTTTACCTTAATACACCTTCCCATCAACTCTGATGAGCTTCCCTGTCCGTGCTCAACAAAAGCACTCCCACAGCACGATGCTACCACCACCATGTTCCAAAGAAAGAAGGATGTGATCAGGGTAAATTGTATTGCTAGTTTTCTTTCCCACAGAGTGTTTTGGTTGTAGATGTCATTAAACTTGAGCACCAACTTCCACATATTTGCTTTGTCCCCTACTAGGCTTGCAGCAAGCTTATAATTGGACTATAATTAGGCTTCTTATGACTATCTTTCTTTTTGCCACTCTTCAGTAAAGGTTAGATTTTCTTTGAAGCCCCTCTAAAGTTATCAATGGGTCTCTTAGTTGCCTTTCTGGGTAATGCTGTCTTAGCCCAGGCTGCTAGTTTAGGTGGATGGCCGTGTTTTGGTGGGTTTGCAGTTGATGGATTGAACAGTTATTTGTGAGCTGTTAAGAAGGTTGGGATATTGTTTCATACTTCAATCCTGCTTTAAATTTTCTATAGTTATAAACCTGACCTGTCTCCTGTGTTTCTTGGTCCTCATGATGCAATTTGTTTTCTGATTTTTCTAACAACCCCCTGATGTCCTTACTGAAAAGCTGTATTCATACTGAGAATACATTAAATACAGTTATATTTTTCACATAAATGGGGGGGGGCTAAATATATATGCACTCCACACCATTCAGATTTTTACTTGCAAAAGACTTTACTGACAATATGTTCAAGGGATGTTTTTCAGCTGTAAACCTCTTCTGTCAGTTTGCATATTTAGATTCATACTGCACATTATAATATATAATTGCACTTTTTGTGTGACCTCAAAGCTGTATCAGCTTAATGTATGACAATGAACATTACTAATTAATCACAAAACATCACTGGACTGTAAAGAAAACTGGAAAATACAGAAACATGACTATAAGATAGGACAGGTTTCATAAAGTTTGTTGAGGCAGCAAGAGATTATTCCGTTGTTTGCTGTATTTATAAAAGAGAAAACTCAATAATACACCAGCATGTATCCCCATGTCACCATTGTCAATAGCTAATTAGCGCAAAATGAAGCTCCCACAACTGCACATTTCCAATACTCTCACTTATTTTATTGTCATTTTATTGACTAAACCCAATGTTTTTCTTATCAAGCTGAATTGCTTATGTACAGTCTACTAGTCATTGTTGTTTTTCACGACAACAATGTTAATCATGTTATGTTAATATGTTAATCATATTTTTGTGAGTTGTTTTTCTTCTTTTGACAATGAAGACAACATGATGTGCGGCCGATGTACTGAATTCAGAAACACAGACGTCATGGGTTGTGCAATCGCATCCCCTGTTTTAAGTCATTTGCTGTCTTCTACTTTGAAGTGTGCCACTTTGAGCCCTTTGAAGAAGCAAAACAGCCTGTGTTAGCTCTGAACTCAGAACTTGTCATCCAAACCTGAAACTTCCTGTGCCTCTAATGTGTCAGGCACAGCAGCAGACAGCATGTCCCAGCCCATTTATGTCTGAGTGATTTTTTTTTTTGCCAGTGAGGAAGTCAAAAAATTTCTCCTCAGTGAGTTATTTCTGAGGGAGTACTGCCAGCGGAGGTGATAAGACTCTGAATCTTGAAATTATTCAAAGTTCAACACATTATAACACAATTTACTAGGTGGCTTTTTTACTTAATGGTACGTGACAACCAGACGCTTTGTCTTCTATCTTCAGCTTGCTCCCCACACAAACAACCCCGTCATTTGTTTGTGCTTGTTCAATATGCACTTTCACATCCCAATTTTACAGTTTCCATCCTGGTGCCATTTAATTATCTGTCCAAATCCCTGTTTTAAGAGGCTGTTTTTCACATAAATTAATTGCGAAACAACGTGACAAAGATGCCAAATTTTCCAGGTTTTTTTGGGGGAAATCTCGGCCCCCTTCATGTCCCCCTCCTCCTGCCTGTTCTGTCAACACCTCTTGATTTTAGCCACAGGTACAGCAGGGGCTCTGCAAATGAATTCAGCTCTCCCAGGGTTCATCCAAAGGTAACACATTTGAAGCCCAGAACCACCCGAGGGATACATTTCCCTCACTATTATGTGTATTCTGACACCACTTTAATGTGATGAATTCAATGTAACTCTATATATAACAAATACCAGACAAGGTTTGGAAGACTTCTGTGGAAATGAATTCAAGCACTGTGTCTGTCAGTATGTCTTCACACTTCCAGCTGCAGGGAAAAGTTCCAGGTAAATGAACTCTTAATGATTACTTGGTAGCGGCAGTGGCTCAGGTGGTAAACAAATCATTTGTCAGGCATAGCAGCAGAGTGATGACACCTGGGAAATATCCGAAACAGCTTCTGGATACAGTTTGCAGGTGTCCTTCAGCTAGTGTAGATGTGAATTATCATGGTTATTGAGACCACTTGGCTGATTGTGCCATTGTCAGGATTATAAAGATAATGCCACACTGCATCATATAATTTATCAAGGAATAAAGAAATAATAGCAACCAGATTTATTTGGTCTTGTAAACAGTTTATTTATGAGTTCCATTTTAAGATGGAAACAAGAACCTCAGGTTTGACTCACTACTTTAAGTTTCAAGAACTGTGTCCAAAAGTCTTCAGTGAAATGTTAATATACTTTAGTAAAACTACAGTCTCTAGTTCTTTAAGATTTACTTATAGGTACCAGACATTCTTTCAGTTCCAGATCACTGGAAGGCTTTGAATAAAATACCAGCTTTAATAGCACCCTTAACCCAAATCTTTGTGTGTATGAATGCATTTTTTTAAATGATGGCTTGAAAATATATGCAACATGCCTTACATATTATTTTGTTAACCAACCAAATCTGTGTTTTCCCTAAAAAATAGTTTTCCTTCCTTCACAGTTAAGCTCATTTCCTGTTTGTGTGTCATGTTACACGTGCCGTTGTAAGGGACGGCTAGGTAGAGAGAAGCTGAAATACCTGTCAATCAATTTTATGATGTTTAAACCAAAGCACTTAGTTTACGAACCTGGAGAAATACATTTTTCTGTAAGATTTCTCTAGGATTGAATTGAAATATGTTACGTGTCAAATTATAAATGAGTTTCATGAATTATGCATGAGTTGCATCCTGACATTCCTATAGAAGAAAGAATGTATTTGTTTCATGTTCTTAGGATAATCACAGATTTACTAAAACCAGGATTTAGATGAATCTGCCCAGTAAAAGGGAAGGTATGTACTTACAATTTTTTTTTTGGAGCTATTGAGAACATCCAGTATCATCACTGCAACTCAGTTTGGTTTTTCAATCAACTTATTCAAGAAATTGTGTGAAAACCAAGGTTTTTCAGAATCCAAAACAGCTGCTCTCAACGACAAATGGAATCGAATGTCATATTTTCACTGTAAAATTAAAACCAATTTGGTTGAAATGCATTATTTTTTATCTGGGAAACTGATCCTGTGGTTTAAAGTACTGATTTTATGTGAGTATTTAAATCTTTTAGTTGAAATATTAGATATATTGATCTAAAAATAGTTTTCATGAAAGTGTTCTTTTCAAAAAATTCTTACATATTACATATTAGAGACGCCTGGCCTAGTGTCTACATTTTGCTATATCTCTCCTAGATTAAGTGACTGATGGAATTTTTGCTGCTATTAACTTTGTAAACTCACTTGGTTTTCTTTTCCATAGAAAGTAATCCTGGCTCACGGCTTCTGTGTTGTTTCTGCATCTCTTTACTGTAACTCCACTGTCAAAATTGACATGATGTCAAGGTCACGTACTCAGGAGAAGGAAATGTTGCAAAGTCAACCACTCAGTGCAATAGACTTTGCTTCTTTAAATAAATAACTTTTTACCAGTTGGCAATAAATGATCACCTGACTTTGTACTGTATTACTGTATTGGAACTGGATTTGAACTAATGGGATTCTATGTAACTGATGTACGGAATTGATATAAATGTGGTCTGAGATAACATTTCTGATATTTGCTGTTAATTAGTGCTATATAAAGTAAATTGTATATAATCAAAAGTAAATAACTGTTGTAAACACAAAAAGTCCACATTAACGTAGACATGCTGGAAGCTGTAAGGCAGCATGATGGTGCTCTTTTTTTATATAATAAATATTTACATTTTTGCATTTGTCTCTGGTTTTCTTATCTAAGCATGGATTACATTCTAGAGATGAGCATTTAAAGCAACCAAAAGGTTGCTTGTTGCTGTTCATAACTAGTATTTGTATCCCTAATTATCTAATGCACACCTGGCCAAGTCCACTTTCTGTGTAGGGTGTTTGATGACCTTTTTTGTGAGGCTGAAAGAAAGGGTCAGAGTGGTCAAAGTGGAGGATGGGTGAGAAAGCAAAATGCCTGCCCCAGTTTTCTCAGAGGAAACTGTTTTAATGCACAGCACTATGTTAAAATAGGTTTTGAAAAGCCTTGTTTCCTATTAGCAATGTGCATTGTTCTTAGGTTTCACAATCCAAAATTATTAACTACCAAATTACTTATACAAAAGCTATGGTGACCAGGCAAAGTAAGGCCTGAATTGTGAGAAATTTGTCATATCAAGATACTCTAAAACAAAGATATAGTATAAAGAAATGCGTATAAAGGAATTAAATAATAACAATAAAAAAATCAATAGTCTTGATCGTGCTAAGGATTGGTACACATGGGAATATTCTTATTTAAATGAACAAATATTGTTTATTGCTGATGTTTTGTTTTAGGAGCACCATAACAATGCTTTCTGGAAAACAATTAAGTCATAGCCCTACTTCTAACCCAACCCTCAGCCTTCTGTTTTTTCATGTATTTCCACGACAGCATCACAGATCTAGCATAGTCATTATTACACATTAGTTCTCAGACTGTGGTAAAAGTACTACTAGTGGGTTTTGGGTTTTAGTTGTTAAGCATGTACAAAATACATACAATGCAAATTAACCATTGTAGGCTCAACTGTGATGTAAATCTAATGAGTACAACAAGCCAAAAACAGATGCGTTGTTCATATACAGTAATTCTGGCTTCAATAAAAATGGTTCAAAAGAAAGGTCCAATGCAGAACATTCAGAGACAGCCTAGTAGAAAGTACAGTGGAGGAGTAAGAATAAGAAAAAGTTATTGATGGCTACACATGTTGCAGTTCATTTACCTCCAAAGCTGGAATTTGGATCTGTGAATGACATCTTTGCTAATTGTTGTGCTCTCTGATCTGATATGTGTGCCAAGACATTTACTCGGTTGTACAGTACTTTAAATGGCAAATGATTTAATGAGATACAAACCATCAAAAGTCCAAATAAACAGCTTACCACTGCAATAAAGCTACAGTTTCAACATGTGGTGGCCATACTGGAGTTAGTGGTCTGGGTTGGTAAGAAGAAATAACAAGAAACATTTTCATTTTTCCAACTTTTTCAATTGTGATTTTAAGGTACAAAAAAACCACACACGTCAATCAAATATGCAGAAACAGTGAATAAGTATGTTACCTTTTGTTTTTGTGTGTTGTTTATTTGTTCATTATGAAAAAAGACTTTTTTTAAGACAGGTTTTAAAAAGTGAACATGTTTAAAACCTGTTAATCAACTGTTTTAAAATGCCTGTCATAGTGGTCTATGTAAACCATTCTATTTTCTGGGAAAGTACTTGATATAAAAAGTTTAGGTTGTTTCTGTGTGGATAAAAATCATTTCTAAATAGGAAGCTATGTTTACTAGGACATTTTCACAGAAATAGTAAAATCATTTTTGAAAGACTATGGTGCAAAAGATTTGTTTTCTATCCTGTGAAGGAGAATTGTGTGGGTGCACATTGTCAAACGTCCACTCACTCCCTCCAATCCAGTTTAATTCTTGTAACTCTGTGCACTCGGGTGTTAATAATAGGATTTTTGGAGACCCGTGTCAGATGGGATGAGTTACTTTCCTGCCTTAACTGCGTGCTTCAGTGGGGTGGGGAAGCTAATATGTTGGTGAAAGACATGCTTGTGTTTGTTTTTAGGGTTTAGGGGGTGTAAGCTACTCTGCCAAACAGCTAATCTTTTTATTTTTGCATCACAGGCATGTCTGACAAAGTTCAGGTGCTACTGTATGAGCTGTTCTCCAGGATGCTTCTGCACTTCTTCCCCTTCAGAGATGTCCCAGAATCTTCTAAACACTCGATTGGCCTCTAAAGTGTTGGTAGGCAGGTGCTGTGTGGTAGATTAAAAAAAGAAAACAACGATAAATCATTGAAGGAAGAGGCATGGATGGAAATAGAGTTGGAGTTGCTCTTGTTTCTAAGGTAACTGTCGATGGGGAGGTACCAGTGGTGGAAGCGGAGAGAAAACAAACCTCCCCGCTCCGATGGCAACAGCACAGCAATTGGTTCTCGTTTCCTGCAAGGACAGGAAGAAAAAAACCCATAACAAGGTCCCCTAGTAGCCCAGGAGAGGCAGTTCGATGTTGCATCAGAAAGCAAGAGGCAGGGCAAAATGTACACACACACACACACACACACACACACACACACACACACACACACACACACACACACACACACACACACAATCACATGCTCCACTTCACTGTGCAGCGGCCCCTCCCACTCAGTAGCTCTCCCACTCTCCCGCCAAAACATCTACAGCACGTGAAACCTGCCTAGAAACCGAAGTGAAACTTCCGCCTTCCTCCGATTGGCTGAGCTCCCTAGCAACCACGTATGCCTCGCCAGCCAGTCAGGCGCGTCGAGAGAGGCACACTGACCCAATGAAACAGATTATTCAGAGGCACGGGCAGGCACACTGACCTGGTAACAGTCAGGAGAAGAAGTCATGGAGATGCTGCAGAGGGGAGAAGAAAACTGCCCTGCGATTGGCCCATAGATTTTCTCTTTGTTCTGATTGGTTCAGCGGCTACTTCTTTGCAGTCATTCATATATTTCTCTGGCTGCATCAGCAGCAGCTCTGATGATTCCTCCACCCTAAGCCACTTGGTTCAACTTCCAGAGCGGCCACCCTGCCCTCAAGGAAATCCATGCCGAAGGTCAACGCAAAGATTGCAGTGTTGAAAAGGGATTGGTTCAGACACACAGGAGCAGAAGAAGATCCTAGTAACAAGTCTACCTCATCATGTCAGACCAGGATTAAAGTCTGCGAGCAACAGCTTGCCGAGCAACACAAGTGCTCCTCCTGTTGTCGCTGCTGATATGCATGTTATTGTCTCGCTTGTGGTGAACAAGAGCCAGTGAAAGACGTAATTAGTTTCTCGCTTAATAATGCAGACAGTGACAGGGCTGTTCTCCAAGCAAGCTGCAAGACACATAAGGAAATAAGTTAGTTTGTTTAGGAAAAAAAAAAACCCTTTAAGACAGCTTGGACTAGGCTTGCTAAACCTTTTTAAACATTCCAAACTACTTGTCCCAGTGGAGAGGGGAATTAATGTCAATACCCCCCAAGGATCAGGAGTTCACTTTGAATAGTTAATGAGGTAGAGGGGTGGGTGGTGGGTGGGGTAGGTTTCAAATAGTTCTGCGAATCGAAGATGCCATGCATACAGCCTAATTTAGTATAACTGCGGGCCAAAATTCTCTCAGGCAGGAACATTATACCGTGATGATTAGTAAAAACAACATTAGCATCCAGCAGAGAAATTGCTTGGAGCTCCCACACAAATTAGTTTTTGAGGGTTGTAGATAACGCAATCTATAAAGAGAATTTTAAAATTCTTTTTCATGAATAAACACTTCACTCAGTTGCTTTTTCAAAAAACCCTTTTTATTTATAATTATTTGCAGCCAATAGATACTTTCACGGTCTTTATCAATGGTGCAATAGGCAGAACTTGGAAACCATGTTTTACGCATTTTCATACCTTTGTTATAGAAAAATTCAGAGCATTCATGAGTGAAAGAAACTTAAGAAACTGTTAGAGGTAGAAGTTAGAGGTTTTGCTGCACTAACTTGACAGTTTGCCTGGTACATCTGCGATCACATGATGTGGTGAACACATAGGTGAATTTAAACAGATGCTGTTATGCACATGTCAAACACATGTTCAGCTTCTGTCTTGACACACCCTTAAGCTGCAACACCACAGTTAGTAGCTCAGTAGAGCTAACTAATATGCATCTGGGGTGAAAAAAAGTCAAGATGCAGTCTTATAGTCTACATATTTTAAATTCTATTTTTTAAATTATTTTTCAAAGACCAAGAGTTAAAATAATATGTTATATAGCAGTGCTTACAGAATAATAATAAAAAATTATGTTAAATAAAGATCCGATATTGTTTTTTACATACTGTTTTAGAGGAAAAAACAGTAAGTTGACCACAAGTAGTTGACACAGTGTTAAACAGTAAGGTGAGAGTTCAGCTACTTACTAACAGGGTGGGCCAATAAGGGACTCTGATTGTATGATAACCCTAATTAAATGAACCATACGTAGTTCTGTGTTGCATAATAAACTTAAAAAATATCTAACTAAAAATAGGCAAAAGTACAAGTGTCCATCCATCCATCCATCCATCCATCCATCTATAGACACTTGTCTGTGCAAGGTCACAGGGGAGGTTGGCCTGTCTCCAGTGGTCATTGGGTAAGTGGAGGTGTACACCCTGAAAAGGTTGCCTGTCATTCACTGGGCAACACACACAGGACAAACAACCATGCCAACATACCAAAGGATAAGATATTATATTTAGAGACACCAATTAACTGTCAGGTTTTTGGACTGTGGGAGGAATCCAGAGTACCTAGAGAGAACCCACAGGGATAACGTGCAAAACCCATCCAGAAAGACCCCAGGCTGGGATTTAAACCCAGGACCTTCTTGCTGCACAGCAACAGTGCTACCAACTGTGCCATAATGCAGCCCCTATAAGTATCACTCTTTTGAATTGAAATAGTAAGAAATTAATTACATATTGTAATTTTTTTTTTCTTTTTACCATTTTCTTTATTGTAAAGTATTGTTGAGAACTGGACAAATTAACAGCGCTATTAGCATCAATGCTGAACCTGCAATACGCTGTTTATTGTACTGATAAACAAGGTATTGCTCACAGTTTCATTCAATTGTTTTACACCCCAAAAACAGATGTGCGGCACTGCTTTGGTTGACAAGATTTTGCTCTACGCATTTTGAAAAAAAAAAAAAAAAAAACATGTAAAAAATCCTCAACGATGCATGGATAGTTTACAAATACAATGTGATGCAGAGGCCCTTTTTTCTCAGCTGCTGTTCAAAATGGGAAACACAAGAAAATATGCTATTTAAGCCAGAAACATGTGCGTTAAGCATCATAAGTTAAGAAATGGGTACAAAAAGAGTTGTTTGCTTAAACCTATCCCTATCAGCAATCAGACCAACAGTTAAGTTTCAAACAATAAGAAATGTCACAAAGTCTGGATTAGGACACAAACCTATCTTATAACAATGTACAGGGAAGAGGATGATAAGTGAGGTAAAAAAATATCCAAAGCTCGCTGTTGGAGAACTGCCATAAAGAGTGACATCTTGGGGGTCACCAGGTCTCCATTACAGCAATGTATTTTATGGCTTTTGTGTAGAACCTCAACAGGGGAATATATATCTGTGTTGTAGTCATAGTGCTGTAAATACACTTAAAGTGGAACAAAGAGTCACTTTTGCATCTTTGAACTCCACTGTACTCGGTTAAAACTGGGGTTGTTGGTTAAGAGTGCTTTGAATTGACATTTTTCCCTCTTTATAACATCTCAAGAAAATATACAGAATAATCACATATTTATTGCTTCTACAGCAAGTTGCTTTGGATAAATCATTAAGTCACTGGAGGTTTGGGTGAGGCAATAATCAGCAGCGGCTGCTCTTAGATTTGGAGAGTATTTCCTTAATCAAAGAAGAAAGACATTCTGGTCTCTCCGGGTCAAGATGTTTTCCCACTTAACTTGACAAGCAGGATGGACTATAATCACCTGGCTCTACTCCACTGGTTAAATAGACAGATGGTGTAACCCATACGTTTTTGACAGGAGCTTCCCAGATGGCTCTGTGTACCATGTCAGTTGACATTACCGTACGCTGAATAAATTTATCCACTCAGTATGCAAATGGATTAAACACAAATTGAAATGCTAAGCTAACTGTTCTTGTGTAAACTATGCATAGGTTTTCATACCCCTTGAACTTTGTGTCATTTTACAACCACAAATGTCCATTTATTTTACTTTATTTTTATGTGATAAGATTTGTTTTTGATATTTTTAATAAAGAATAATTTTAGTCATGTTGCATGCTTTTGTATAAAGTCTTAACCCTAAGACTTTGCAGAACTACCTTTTTACTATAAGGTCTTGACTATGTCTCTACTGCTTTCTTACATCTAGTGACTGAATTACTTGCTCATTCTTCTTTGGAAAAAAGCTTAAACTATATCTGATTTGACGGAGCATGTCCTTGGATGTCAGCTTTCTAGTTCTGCCACAGGTTCTCAGTTAGATTTAGGTCGGATTGCGCCATTTTAAAACATTAACATAATTTAAAATATTCCATTGCAGCTGTTGTTGTATATTTGGTGCAACTGTCCTGCTAAAAGGTGAACCTCAGTCCTAATCTTAACTCTGCATGATGTTCCCACCACCATATTTCAAGATGGAGAAGACCTGTTCAGGGCGATATCCAGTGTTAGTTTTTTCCCACGCAAAGCATTTTGCTTGTAGACCAATTCTTCTCTCATCACCTTCACTATGTTGACTGTTTCCCCTACATGGCTTCAAGGCAAACTGCAAAAAATAATTCTTTAGGCATTTTTCAACAAAGAACTTCTTGCCACATACAGTGAATGGCAACATGTTGAAAGCTTGACTTGTAGGTGTGCTGTTAACCTGAACTGTAGATCTTTGCATCTCCTTCATTCTCATGGTTGCTTCTCTGAAAATGATCTCATTGCTTTGCCAGTTTAGGTAGATAGCCATGTCTTGTAGGTTTGCAAATGTGCTATAATCTTTCTAGTTTCGATTTATAGGTTGAATAGTGCTGCTTATGATGTTAAACGTGTAATTTTACAACCTAACCCATCCTCCAACTTCTCCATAACTTTATCCCTGAGCTGTCTGCTATATTTCTCCTACCTGTCTTTTCCTCTAAATGTTCTACAACAATCTCTGAGCCTTTAACCAAAAAAAATAAATTTACAGTAATACTGAGAATAAATTTCACACAAGTACACCCTATTTACTAATTAGGGGACTTCAAAAGTAATTTTTTGGAGTGGTATCAAAGTAAAGGGAGTAAAATATGTTAAAAAAATATTTTTTTTTTTTTTTTTACAGAATTGAAAACCATGCATTATATTCCTTTCACTTTACACTAAAGCATTGTTTATGGTCGATTACTTAAGATTCTTAGAAAATTCAATGAAGTTTGTGGTTGTAAGGTGACAAAATGAGGACAGGTTTAACTCTCATTTAGAATCTGCATGTCTCGATAGGCTTATCTCCACTTAAGATAACAAAAGCAAACTTTAAACTGTAAACTGGTAAAATATCTATGCTTTTCTTTATACATGCACATTTGACTTAGTCACTATGAATGCTTGCTTTGTTTCTTCTGATCGAAGTTGACTTTGTTCCCCAAATGAATTGCTGATAAGACTCCCCCAGGTTTCTGCCAGCCAGAGGAATTATAGGATGACAGTCTATTTAACTCTTATCAGAAGAAAGCTATTAAAAGTGGTTCATTTTCTAAATCTAATAAGTGGGTTTCTTTCATGTACCTTGCATCAAGCTGAAAACCTTAATGGTGAAAGTTAAAATGTCAGCACCCGAGAAACGTAGAAATTGCTGAAGCAATGTCTGCATCAAATTTTATTTTCTTCATGACAGTCTTCTAAATTGCTGAAAGGGGTTGGCAGCGTTGAGCTCCTTCTTTGCCAAAGCCCCATTAATGTCAGAGGGGGATGACTTTAAGACAAACAACCCTTGAGGGCCTGTCCAAATAGCCTGCAGCACTGATGACTAACCTGATTTAAAGATCCATTTTAAGGGATCATAAATCCTCCTTTTCAATATGAGTCTCCATCTTTCACTTCTCAGAGGCTTGTATGTGTCACGATTTTGAGGGATTTTATGTTTCGCATTACATCATCCCTCACCCCATGCCATCAGGATTTACATATCCTGTGCAGAAGTGCTGGCCTCATCCGTGAAATGACCTATTCAATATTTTTTTTGTTCAGCATCGGAAATTTTCTCTGCTGTCAGTGTGAAGCTAATTGGATACAGCAGACACCCAAGCTTTGCTTCACAGTGAGGAGGAATAATTCCAGGAAATAAAACATAAAGGTATGATTATCGTGAAAACAGTGTACATTCAGCTTTTGCTACTGAAAGGAGACAGCGGGGAAATAAAATTAAAGATGTCAGACAGGCCTGTGAATAGACTTGAAACAGACACACTGTAGAATGTTATATTTTCATGTAAATTTTTACTTTAGCAGGAAATGCCACTCACTGGACATTCATTCATATTAAAAATATTTCCCCAAATCACCCCAGAACTGCTAAGCCTTGTTCTGATCATCCTGACACATGGTTGTCATAATGGTAAAATAAAAAATGTAATGTATTCCACATGGAGAGAGAATTTTAAATTATGCATGTGCTTGAAAACTTGGTAACTTTAATTGTGCCTCATTTATTCGTTCTGCCTTGACCTACATAGAAACTTCTTCAAAATCATTAAAACAAATCGATTAGGAGGCATGAAAGACCTACAATGCTTTCAGGAAATCAACTCTCTCACATGGTTTAGGGATGCATCCAGTAAAATTGGTAGAGCTGTGCCTTTCTTTGAACTCTAACACGTCTGCAGGTTTCAGGGCAGCCTCGTTTAGTCTCAGGGGGTCTGCGGCTCTGAGGGATCTCCACTCAGGAATGCCTTGAGGTGCACACCTTCTGATCTATCATCTCCCTTTAAAGATCTAAGGACAGGCTCTGCCCACGTTGTCGCCTCACAAAGTACCCCAGAAATTACACAGTTCCGCATAGAGCACATGCACCAAAAGCCCCGATTTCTACTGTCTTTCCTCTGAGGAAGGAAATGACTGCAGCCAAATGAGTGCTGGGCATGTTCTGAATAATTTTAAGGTTGTCTTAATTAGTCTTTCGTCATGCAAAAGCTCAGTCAGTGCACATGTAGAGTCATAATGCAGAGCATTCTGACAAACACCCACCATGCTTCACACCTCAGATGTTAGAATTTGCTGAATGCAGTTTTGTACCCCTTAGCGGGAGCTTTGGTAACATTTGTCAATCAGTGTTGAGAAATGATTTAGTTTACCACAAAGGAATTTTATGGTCTTGAAAGTCTATTTTCTGGTCAATTTGGAGAAGAGGTTGAGGAAGCTGCATGACTGAGCTCCAAATTAAATTTAGTCTCTTTACATTGGCTTCCTTCCTTGTTTCCCAGAGGCTTTGGGAGCCTTCTCATTTAGTATTTTGTCCCAGCACATGGGCTGCAGATGTAAGTGATCTGTGAGCCAGGACAGGATTGGTGATACCACAACACCAGTTGCATCAATTTAACAGATTCAGCTCCATATCAGTTGAGTTCGATAAACACACCTGTGGCCAGGACCACCTGCTTTTTATTGCACCCTGAAGTCAGTGTGAATAATGACTGTTTGGAAAATCACTGTGTGCTGGGGAGAAATGGTCTCGCCACACTTCCAAGGCACTGCAGACAAACTACCAAGGCTAGTCACAAATAAAAGCAGACACCATAGACTTCATATAAGTGAAAATGTACCAAAGAGTTTTTTAGTTTGCAACTAAGGCTGGTCTGTGTTCTCATGAATATTTTGCAAAACAAGATTTTCTGCTTTGTTTGCACATCCCGTTCTCCACAGTCTTATAGATAGTTACAAACAAACTTCAAAGTGGATTTTGTAAAACTCTATTTATGGTCTATGCATGTGGACTGAACTTTCAGAGACGAGTAGTGTTGAACTCTCAGCCATGAGGGACTCAACTACACACAGAGAACAAAGAGACTGGTATGAACACTCTGAATCCCAGAATGCACTGTGTTAACTCACTTTAAGTTTTCATGGGGAGGAGTATCACAGCATTAATATGTGACAATGTTTTAACAAAAACTCTGAAACAGAGCAAGTTAACTTTCTTATCTGCAGGGGATAAGCATTGAGGGGAGACACAAATGAGATCCTTTTCTTGCTAGCCAAGAAAAAGACTGCTTCTTTGACGAAACCTTGGATCCAATGTAAATGGTCAGTTTATCGTTTGGTCAACTGATAACTGTATTCTGGCAGAAGATAAGCTTGACCCTTGCTTATCTGAACTTCTGCAGAAAATGAATCCTAAAATAATTATAGATTCCCCAAAAAGATCCGCTGTCTCTGATCCCACTGATGAACCAGTGTGCCAGTCTGAGGACACTTTCCCCAAGCTGATAGACATTTCCCTGCCGCTGCAAAAGCTCCCTTTTGTTCATCTGCCAAATAACTCACTGGCCACAGCAACTAACTTTCCCCTTTTTTATTTAACCAGCAAAACCACCACAGCCCTCTGATCCCATTATCTCAGATTCTTAATAGTTAAAGCTAAATGCTCTGTTGATGCTAAAGGAAGGCACCTTGCTCCAGTGTTTCCATCGTAGCTTTTAATGTTTGTGTCATGATCAACAGTAGCAGACTGCCGATGCTCCTAAATGCATTAATATTGGTATTAACAGTGCTCAAAAGTTCCTGATAATCAGGTGGTGCCCTGACTTGGTTATTTTTATCTAAATTACTAATTTAGTTAATAATTTCCTTTGACACTTATTAATAATTATATAAGTTTTAATAAACCTATTGTTAGGGTTAGATTGTTTGCACAACAGTAGAAATGGTGACATGGGGACCTGCAATCCTTTCCTATGCTTGAAATAGCAACAGAGAAGCTGTTGTTCCTGTTTTTTGTTAATGAAAAAAAATTTATCAGTTTAAAAATATAAATCTTGTGTAGTGTAGCTCAAGCCTAAGTTTTTTTTCTTGTTTTTTTTGCAGGTCCTGTCCAAGCCAAGAAAGATAGTTTTCAAAACTGAGCTTTTCTGTTATCTTTGTATCTGCTGTAAAAACAAGCAAAATTTTTGATCAGTAAAAAGTGTATTTTTAAAGGGGTGGGGATTATGTATTTTCCAGGCACATACAACCATTTTATAACACAATCAAATAGCTATGTTACCTTCAGTTATTATAAAATTGCTGTATATATCAAACATAACTTAAATGAAATTTGACTTCATAATTTGATGCCTTGAAATTGGCTTCTGTCTCTTTACTAAGCTCCTGCTCTTTCCAACACTCCACCTTCAGCATGTCATCACAACAACGTTCCTCCACAATGCCATTTACAACCATTCTTATGAGCATTAGACTGAAAAGTAGTTTGTATGATAAGTTCAGCAGACTCACAGTTCCACCAGGTGTTTTGTAATTGCTGCTGCCGCTAGTCTGGTGAAGCTAAATGTGGAAGGTGCAATGGAGGGGAGCTCTGTGAGGTGGAAGCTCAGCTGGAGACTGCAGCTCCAAGGAGAAGCTATGTGGAAATAGGCGGCACTTTGTGAGAGCAAGCATTTAGGCACCCCTGAATGGCTACAACCAGATATTTAAGGATTCCCCACGCATGCACGAAAGAGTCAAAGCAACACCTCAGGCATGTTTTTGATCAGGGAATAACATTATAGCATGATATAAAGGTTAAAAAAAGTTGATTTCACAAGTTATATGACTGAAAGGAAACTAAACAGTGTCAAAGCAAAAATGATCAACAAGTGATATAGAAGGATTTTTAAAATATTTAGTCTAACGCTGCTTTAGCTATGCTCAGGATCAGAATTTTATCTTGATAATGTTAACGGGATCATATCGTACTAGCATGGCATATGTATAGTAGTTTTTTTGTTGTTGTTGTCAGAATCCAATAGACTATAACAAAATTGCTTAGAGTTGGGTAGCCACTACTTAAGCATCCCATTCATAAGAATTCTTAGTTGAGGCAGAAATAACATGAAAAATTAACAAGAAAATATAACAGTGAGTTTTTTTTTGTTTGTTTGTTTTTTAGAATAACAATTTTGACCCATTAACTTAGTCTAATGTTCTATCAGATCAAGAATACAAAATTTCCTGGTGAAGTACATTTCAAACTAATGAGTTAAATGCAGAGGTCTTGATAATTCACTTCCTGCCAACAAGTTCTTCTTAGGGCTTTTGCAGTTTTCCCCCCCAATAGTAAGGTGACAATTTAGAGTTTCCCTTTTGTTATTGTATGCAGCATCAATTAAGAGACTAACATTCAAAACTGAAAGTATACAAACAAACTTTAAAAGATATGTGAAGTAGTGGCTCTGCATGATTATTATGACAACTTTCTTGTCATCTGATTGGTTGTTTCAACACTTCGACAATATCTTATCTGTGGTGCACAGTTTTACCTATTTGCAACTATTCAATGACTCAGATGCAGACATATGAAATTTAAATGTTTAGGAAAGAAAAAAAAAAGCACTGGTCAAAGCTCTTTACACCAACAGCTTGCTGGAAAATGTAAGAAGGGAGTGGTACAGAAACCATAGATTGTTTTGAATAAAAGCAAGTCAGAGATGTCTCAAAAAGATCACAGGAAATTGTGTTAATTTAAAAAAAAATGGCTTATCTCCTTCAACAAGATGATAGACCAGGTCCCTATTTCTGTAAAAGAGGAAATAATGAAATACCAACAAAATAACGTGTGAAATTCTTTTTGATTTAAAACAAATTCCAAATGTTAACACTGCATTAATGAAGTACATTGCACTAATGGGAGGGGACTCAAGTGAGGGACATTACAAGTGACATTCAAGGTTTGGATTAATGTGATTAAATCTACCTGAGAAACTAAAAGGGCTTGTGTGAAAATAAAGAAACCTTAGATAAAGACTCCAGCTAAATAACAATGTTTTTGCTCAGGTGTTTTTACATACCTTTACTGACTGGAAGGAGAAAAAGTCAATTGCTAACAATAGATTCTTTTGCGACCTTCAACTCTAACAAAGGTTCTGAAAGTGAGTTAAAAAGCAGACAATTATGAAATCACATGACTATTCTGTTGATGAGTATGATACTGTACAAACAACAGTTTTATATATACTATATACCATGCACCATTGTAAACAATACTTTTTGTGCGGTCTCATAAAATAAAGTATGTGATTTTTAATGTAACAAAATGGGAAAATGTTCAAATGGTATGAATAGACTAGGTATGAATAGGTATGAATAGTATTAATTTGAAAGCTTGTTAACTTTAATAAAATCGGGGGGTGGGAGCGTAACTGTATGATCTTTCTTGGCTAATCCATTCAGTCGTTTTTAAGAATTTTGGATCAAACACCAAGTACTACAGAAAATGTTAAACCATTACTGAAAACAATTATTTATCTTGTTTTGACCCTAAATTTCAGTGCAAATTTTCACAGCCATCCAGTAATCATAAGGATGTATAAAAGGGGCAGATCAGTGTCTCAAGGCTTGAAGATAAAATTGCAGGTTCTGTTGATTTATAAGAAATTGTTTTAATATTTAAAAAGGCTCAACCTTGGCAGCAATAGTTCCAATAAGTCCAAGATATCTGCTTTTTAATAATTTACCATACCAGGCAAATTTCAGTAATGGCTGGAAACAGCATGCTCTGAACATTTCTTTGCAAGTCAAACACATATCATCCTTAAGCGCTCACACCTCCTGATGCCTTCAACTGAGTTTGCAGAGACAGATATGGCTCTGCTACTTAAAAAATTATGAACAGATTCTGGCACGGTAGATATGAAGATCCATGCATAGGTGTTTGTCACAGCCAGTCTCTTCAACTCTTCCAGGCATAGTCTCAGGGGAGGCAAAAATTGATGTGCTTAAGAGAGTCTGAAGAGAGGGTACTGTCAGCATGATTGCTTCTGCTTTTTAGAACAGCAGTGAGGAAAAGGAAGTAGAGAACAGATCTTGGTACAGCACAACAGCGTTAATTCCTGCTGTAGCCTATATACTGAGAGATATAGGTGTTCCTAAAGCAAAATTTGAAAACAGGAAGTGTTTTGTCCACAAAAAACAGAACAACATAACACCAGTTATGTTTAACTTTTGACCAAAATATAATGATGGTAAGTTTTCATTCACTGATGGGTAAAATAATTCAGCAGATGAAAGGGCCTCAGTTTGTTGTTGTGTAGTAGGGTTTAAGGTATTTTAAGGATAATTTTGATTTTGACTTTAAAAATTAAAGATGTTCACTTTTCTCAAGTTTTCATCTTGTAGTTGCTGTGACTTCTAAAGTTTAAATTTGAAACCATCTTTCTGACAGTTAAAGCTTGGCTGAAGCTGGGTCATGCAACTGAACAATGATCCCTAACACAGCAAAGAAGTCTCCAACAAAATGGTTGAAAAACAAAAGAATTAGCATATTGCAGTGGCTTAGTCAAAGTTCAGACCTTAACCTGATTGAAAAGCTATGATGGGGGTTTAAAGGGGTATTGGCAAATACCTGCAAACCAATGAACTGCTGCAAAAATGGAGGGTCTAAAGTTCTCCACAACAACATGAGACTGATAAAATCACTTAGAAAATTACTGTCTAATGTTATTAGTACTAAAAAAGGTCCTACAAGTTGCTGAGTCATAGAGTTTACTTTATTTATCATACACTACATTTTGCCTTCATCTGTTTGTTTATAAATATTAACAGTGTGGAATCTGCTGTTTATCTGAGATTAGAATTAAGTCATTTTAGAACCTGGACTAAATCATTTTTATAGTCCTGATACATAAGCTCTTACATTTGAAAGAATGTGTAAAACAATGAACAATTTACTGGTTAGAAATTGAAATTATCTCTTTGAGTGACATGTATAACTGTTGATTTATGGTTATTAGTTAAGCAAAAGGCAAAAATTCAGTTTGCAAAAAAGTTAGACAATCAAATATATTCTTTAATTTTTTTTTCAAAATGTGTTTTTTCTTTTTCACCAAACATTTTACACCATTCCACTAATATTTATTAAAGTCAGACAATGCAATATTACCATAGATGATACATGTTCCAATCAAGCAGTACACAAGCTCATATGCTGCCTTAAAAACAGCATAGTGATGGGAAACAGCTGTAATGTCATTAAATAGATGCTGTGAACACATTATATGTCTGCTTTTGTACTCACAAGCATTCTCACTTCATAGCAGTTTTAAGAAGCATAACGGTTCCTGGCATGGATCAAAGTAAACATAAATGATTTTATCAGCATTTACGTGAAGGTTTTATGTTTTATTTTGTATCCACCGCTAAGGATAATTTTCTTCATTGTTTATCTGCCACATCACTCTCTCACTAGGCAAGTGCCCCACCTACAACTGCAAACACTGGCACTGTATCTGCTGCCACAACTGATGAAAGATCAGGCGAGTCTGTAAACAAGCTGTGTAAAAGGGGTTATGTTATGGATGACACCATCCCTTAATTACAGAGTCTTTTACACAAAGCACAGTCCTGCTTGTTTTCCTACTGGAAATGAATGCAGATTGTTCCTGCTGTTGCAGAGCAGCTTTCTAATTTACAGAGCATTCAATGGCCATGTCTAATGAACCCCAAAATACACTGATATCTTAGTTTATACTATCTATATACGAACAACTTGAATGCAGTAAAGAATCCTGTAACCATTACTGAAAAGTTCTAACTGTATTCAAAGGCAAAATACATATTCCTAAATACTCTTTTCATGACTAATTGAAAGAAGAAACTTCATGGTTTCAGTGTGTTCTTCACTTCTGAAACATTTTATTTAATTTTTTTGTTTGTTTGTTTTTTTCATTTTTCATCATCTCCTGTCCAGCACTGTGGCACTCAGAATCATTACCTGAGTGTCAAGGTGAGGCCCAATAGATTTACTTTCACAAGCGCAGAATTACAGCTTCTGCTATGATCTTCCACTTGAGATATATATATCTGAAACTGTATTAGAAATCGCTTTGGGTTTATTTCAAATGTAATGGACACAGATATGAAAAAGAAAGGAGAATGGTGGGGAAAAGGTTTAAAGGGAAAGAAGGAAATAGAGGAGAGGAAGAAGCATAGAGTCAACACCCCAGAAGTCTGCCTCTCGACCTGCGGAAAGAGAAAAAAATAAATCGAGAAACCACAAGAACAAACAACATATGCATAGATAATAATAACAGTTATAACATAATTGGAAAATACACAGTACACGGTAATACAAGATATATTCAGTGGCAACCGCAGCTCAACTGAGAGTGCATCTGACAAACACCTGAATCTAAACACATTTAATGTTTATAAGATACTCTGAGCTGATACATTATTCTTGTCTGTTTGTAAGTCATCTGTGTAAGACTATTTTCAATAAACAGGTATAATTTACTAAATAAACTGAATGGAATTGAATTTTCATCACCACATTTCTTAAATATAACCAATTCATTCTAGTTGATCAAAGCAATCAAAGCATTAACTTTCACATTGGAACAATGTAAAAAAAATAATTCTGAACCACTGTTTAATCCAAAATTCTGGAAATTTTTAAAGGTTAATTCATAAAAAGTATAGTAACAAATTGAAATAGAATACTAATAATGAAAAATTACATTAAGATAATCAAATGGAAAACTGGCTCTATCATTCAATAGATACATCGAATTTATGTTATCTGAAGAGGCTTGGACTTGTTATTAACTGTATATAGTTTAGGCTGGGAACATCTATCCATCATCTATGCTTGCTTACCCTTGCAGGGTCATTGGGCGAGAGGCAGGCCACCCTGATGTCCAGGGACTGGTTTCTAGTTCATCATGGGGCAACGCAGACAAACACAAGACACATTACCATGCACAAACTTACTCATACCTAAAGATATTTTAGAGTAACCCTTGAAACCTAACAGTGATGTTTTTGGACTGTGGAAGGAAGCCAGAGTACCCAGAGTAACTCATCCATCCAAGAAGAAAATATTCAAATTTCATGCAAAAAAACCTGAGACCATGATTTATTGCTGCAACAGTTGAGCACATGTTTACCACAAACGCACATTGCCTTTGTATTTTCTGCTGCATTGACATGCCTATGGTATTTTATGGAAGAGTAGAACCTCGTGTGATCTCACCAGGAATATGACCGTTTTTGTGTTCTTCAGGAATAAAATGACCACATGGGGATTACAGTAATCTGCTTGCATTCTGTTTTTCTTTCTCTTATTATAAGCCCCTTTCAGATCATCTTTTCATTCCATGATCTGTATTTATTCTTTAGGCCTTGTGATCAGATACTGACAGCATAAGGGCTTGAAGAAAATCCATCAGCATTATGCCTGATCCAGCTCGTAATAGGCAAAGGCAATTACCCTTAAACACAATGAATTCTAAGGGATAATATCGGATTGCAAAATGAGTGTGACAGTGATATGATACAAACCAAAGACAAAAGCCAGTGTAGCATTAGCAGAGATTTTCCATTATAGGTCTGGTCTAAGAAATGCTGTATGTTGACCAGCAGAATCTGATAGGATTATAGCAGATCACCTTGTATGTTGAAATGATTAAGTGAACTGTGATGGGTAGTTTGTGGTATTGTGTTCATTGTGGAACTATTATGTGAATGGGGCTACAGTGTGAGTCTGTCACATTTGTCTGTTGCATGCTCAGTGTCAACTTTTAATGGGAGTTTTACATCACTGTCAGGGCAGTCTCAAAGCATCTTACATGCATGCCAAAATCCTTTGAGAGGCCTGTGTGGATCTTGTGTGCAGGTACGGATGATGAAATTTAAGTAACACAAACTTCGTTGTGGAGTGGACTGAGAGGTATGAATTCCACCTTACCTGCAATCAATGTCATTCAGAGTCATTTTAGTTTGGAAAGATGGGAAGAAATTCTGACGGTGCACTGAACAACTATTTTGGGAGGGCCAAACCTAAAGCAGAGTATTACAATTAAAAAATTCAGTCTTAAAAATTAAATTGCAGTGTATGCTATTTTGGAAACGTTAAAACTGATGTCATTTTTGAAAATAAGACTACACTTTTTTTTTCTTTTTTTTTTTTTTTAACAATGCTGAGATTCTGTGTAAAACAGGTCTTAAATGTAACTGGCCTGTGTAACAAGTTAATGCAAAAGTAATCTGGTGCTAAAAAGATTTTTAAAAAGGAAATTTAAAGTAATTAAAATGTGCACAATTTAATTGGTTTTCACAGCATTTACTATACATTTCAAGAAAGCAAAAAAATATATTTTGGTGTTATATCCTCACTCTAAGTAGTGTATATTGCATCTAAGATATCAAATCCTCATAACCAGTCCTCAAACTCCCACTTTAAAATATCTTATATCCAAAATCCATTTAAGTGAGTTATATTTTAATAGTCTGATACACAGTTTTTACATTTCTTTTCTTATCCAGTGTTTTATATTTTCATATGCATGAAAGCAAAAATGGCAAATGAAGTTTAACATTTTATGAAAGAGATTCTATGTCTTTAGTTTTAGTATACATAAAAAAATCAGATTCTCTGGCTTTAAGAGGATTTTTTTCAAGCAGAGGAAAGCCAGTCTTTTCAAGCAGGATTCCCACCACTGTGTTCACAAAATTATTATCATTTCCTTAAAAGTCCTACAGGTGTTGTAAGCAGGATTTTTTTTAGTCCCAACTTTGAATCCCCAATCTCAATTTAGACTGTGGAATGTGAACGTTTGCTTTGTGGAAAGTCAAGGGAGGGGCACAAAATGGACAAAAATATGTTTTAGATCTCTTTCATGTGGGTGTACTGGACATTGGGTTTGCAAAAGAGGCATCTGATGACATCAGGATCAGCTCCCACGCATGGTAAATGAGCCATCGACACATCAGGATTAAGTGAGCTCACCCTCCAACGCTTTGCTTTTGTGGTCTCCCTCCAAGACCCCTTTGACCCTTTTAGGAGCCACCTGCACTGCATAACCAAGAATTGGGGGTTTCACAGGAAAGGCTCCAACCCAAATGGCAAACACTGAGCGTCAGCAGCGCAAAGGGCCGGGGCCAGTGCAGCACAACATTCTTGTTGCATGTAGTCAGTCTGGTCAGGGAAAATCCACCTCTGAAATGTTAGTCACCCGGTCTCCTAAACCTGTCGGGTCAATGAGCATGTAGCCTTTTGATAGGAGAAATGTTTGGTGAAATGGTGATTCTGCAGATGTTGAAGTTGAGCACTTTGAATAAAAACAATAAGTCTTTTCTCTGTGTTATTAAGTCTGATTCAAATTCACAATTTAAATGGTAGATGAACACAAACGGACTCACACAACGATGAAGAAATTACAGGAAATACACATATTTAGGTTATTTCGATTACTTCCCGAAGTCCACTCAGAAGCTTCACACGGCATCAAGTTTTTACTATAATGAGACAAGGAAGTGAAAGACTATTTAGGGCATTTTAAATGGCACTATGTAAATCATGCCATTTCTTGTAAATCATGAGAAA
This sequence comes from Anableps anableps, assembly GCA_014839685.1. Taxonomy (NCBI): domain Eukaryota; kingdom Metazoa; phylum Chordata; class Actinopteri; order Cyprinodontiformes; family Anablepidae; genus Anableps; species Anableps anableps. The sequence continues at coordinate 15,670,392 of CM026086.1, read as the reverse complement.
TTCCTCAGTTGTTTGTAGTCTAATACATCAGCATATGAACTTTGTGGAAATGAAAAAGAACTGGAAAGAGGTTTTCTTGCTTACTGACCAATTTATTCTGACTGTCAAAATAATGCCATGAAGGCAACACTGGATAAAAACTCTTTATGTTGCACCAGTCGTCTTTCAGGTACCCCCTACAGTGTAATATGCTTTGCCTTCTTGAGCTCTCTGTGTCCTATCTGTTAACTACATCAATAGGAGTAATTTGTTGTTGATTTGTTAATAAAAATTCCCAAAGAATTCAGTAACAAGCCTCCAGCTCTTCCAAACTTATGAAAAAATAACTGGGAGACACCTGGGAAAATGTATTAACAACTAGAATGTTGTCATGACGAGAGGTTTCCATTTTTCCACAAACACAAGTACACTAAGAGCCACTGAATATGTTCAGGGAAGATTTCTTGTGCAATTGTGTAATGTTGGATATTAAAGAAAGAGGAGAACAAGGAATGGTTTGTGAATGGTGGGTATTCAAGGTTTATCTTATACTTGAGTTGTGAGAATTATTCATGCAGGCAATGGACTGTAGATCCATGGATGAGAACAGAAACGTGGACTATCTGATCTGTGTTGCTCCTGACAGGGTTTCTGATCTCATAAGAGTATTTGTAGGTGAAAGGGAACAAGCAGATGAGCTATAAGATAAATAGGCTGCAGGAGTACCACCAGTGGACTCTTATGAACTGAGGTGACTTTTCCAGATAGGTACTGCAAATGTGATCTGAACCAGGAAAGAACTTGAAGAACCAAATAAGGCACAGAGGGAGGCTTTTGTTAGATGACACAGAGACACACAAATAAGTGGGAGCTCAGCACAACAAGAGTAGATGAGAATCATCAGCACAGGAAAACAAAGGGGGAGGAGAAGAATAGGGAAAGATAATCTCAGCTAGGAAGTACTACAGCAATGCCAAAATTAAAACTTTGCTCTTAATTTTTACCTGGTAGTGTGCAGTAGACTGAAACTTCGCTTTTATACTTGCATGTGAAAAATATATGTCGTGCATGACTTTTCTTCTGTGGCCATTCTTCCTTCATTGGGATAGTCTCTGTAGCGGCATTTAATATTTCAAGAAGGTACTGCAGTTTTTTTAAAGCAAGTTAAGTCAATGTCCCAGATGGCTGATACCATAACTTGTATGTGAGTGTTTTGAATCTTGAAGCTTTTGAAGATTTTGAAGCCTTCTGTACTGACAGAAGGCTTGTGAAATGCATATGCTAAATCTATCAACCACTGCAACATTTATCAGTAAAGCAGGAGCTGAGTGAGAATATTAAATTATGCATGCTTTAAACACAACAAAATAAAATTGGACACTTTAAGCTAAAAAAAAATGTGTGGTTAAGGTGGCAGCACACACCATGGCAACATTAGCAGAAGTACAGTTGACAGGAGATTATAGAGGGTCTGAGATCTGCAAAGATGCAAGTGGAAATACAGAATATGCTTTGCTTCAGACTTGGTAAGGCCACTATACAAGACAGCAATTAACCAAACTTTTTAAGATGACATGTTAATTTTAAACCATTCCAATATAATTACTGTTTTAATTTGAGATTTTCTTGTTTGGTGCCACACCAGTGAAAACATAATTGTTTGTGCAACTTTAATTTAAGAAGTGAAAGTTCAAATATAACAGAAACTCTTCAAATGACTTAAAAACATTATGTATTACAGAAGAATCTCTAGACTGATGGTCATACATCATATCTCGTTATATGAGAAAAGTATAATAGAACCAAAATTAGATGTCATCCAGCCTTGATGACTTTAAACAAGATCTACATTCTCCTTGGATTTAATGTCTTGCAGCTCGATACCTTTGCCATGAATCATTAAGGAAAAAATAAGTAGAGCATAGTAAGAGGAAGTTTTTAGTGTTCGCTTCCCTATTGACACCTCAGAGGCTGGAGAGTATCTCTATATCTTAATTAGCACATATACTACCCCTTTAGCATGTTGGGGTGTAGGAGGTGTTGCAAACACCCCTGAGCTGATAGAAGCAGACCCACTAGAGTACAGACATTGATGTGCATCTAATGAGTCCATCAGCTTGTCAGCGCTGCGTCCTGAGGGACTTTCCGCACAGCATTACCACCACATCATGTATGAATGTTCAAGGTTTGGAAATGCCACCTGTCACTGCATCTTGGCTGAGCGTTTACCAAACAGGGCTTTGAGGTAATTCCTGTGGAAGCGCACCTGTTGTTTTGGCAAATTAAAGTAACCTGTCATCGCATGTCACAGCACCGCTCTCATTGCTTCACTGTGCTCTCCCTAGTCAAATTTATGAATGTGTGTAGCAGACCTTTAGGAGGAGTATAGAAATGTCAAAAGCCTCCAGATTATGAATGATTTAGCAGTTATACCTCATGAGCCCATGCTGCTGCTTCCCATGCTGTTGGCCACTAACAGTACTTTCACACTTTGGGAGAAGCAATCAAAGCAAAAAAATATGCATGTGATTAGTTAAGTTTGCATTACAGGATTTAAAATAGATTCATGATTATATAGAAACTATTCATACACTCTTGAAACTAATGGGTCCAAAAATCTCCTACTGTAAATTAGATTTTGCTAACCCATTTGTGGATCAAACTCAGACTGATCTAACCCTGAGTTGATTTAAAACTGAAGCATGGGGTTATATATTGATCCAGCATACTGAGATAGTTTTCACACCGCAAACAATTGATTAAAAAATGTTTTGTTAAAGCAACCAAACAGTAGGATGAAAAAATAATCTAAAACCTTGATTACTTAGCGATATTAAAGTTAAAAATGGATGATCCGTTCATTTTTCATACTTATTTAATTCCTTCCGGGATCAGCAGGCAAGCTGGGGGGGGTGCACTTGGTGTAGCAGCATCCTATGTACAGAGGCTGCTGGTCGTTGATGCAGCTGTGCAGGGTTTGATTCATGACCTTGGGACCCCTGTTGCAGGAATCCCCCCCAACCTCCCCATCTCTCTCTCCAGCCATTTCCTGTACCATTACTTTTATTAAAGGCCATTAGTGCCGCAAAAAATTGAACAAAAAATGTAAAATTTGAAGGTAGGACCTTATTGCTGTGAGGCAACAATGCTAATGACTGCACCAATGAATGAAGGACAAACAAGTACAACCTAATAATGTCAAACACTTCTGGCTTCTCAAACCCCCAGACGGTCACGACAGATGGCTGCTTCCACTGCGCCAGGTTCAGCGGGAGGTTTCTTCCTGTTAAAGGAAAGTTCTCCTTTCCACTGTCGCCACTGCCAAGAGAAAACATTTTATATAGGAACTAAATCTGACTGCATTCTTTTATTTCTAGGATCAAACTGGAATGAATTCATTTTGATTTTGACTGCATGATTAGACTGAACTGACTACATATTTCTGTTTATAAACTGTATCTGAATGTTTTACAGAGCCTTGAGATGACATTCACTGTGAATTGCACAAACCAAAGAATTTTAGGTTGCAGGAATAACTCTACAGTCTTCAGTGTGCTATATAAAAGGCTGTTAGATTCTTGTTCACATTACACTTAGCTGAAAGAGAGGGTGGGTGGATTTGATTTTAAAAAGCACATTTCAAATTACTAAAACTACACAAAGCACCAATGAGCACATTGAAAATGCAACTGAAAAAACTCTTTATTATTAAACATACTAATCCTACAACCTTGGCGTGCATATACCATGGCATTGGAAAAAACTCAATCTTGTTGGAATCCATGCCAATATTCTGCATTTTCAGCACAAATTTGTCCTACATTTTTATTTTATAGTTTAAATAAAACCTTATGCGGGAGCTGATGGATGCAGTATTAGATTTGAATAGCAACAGAGAAATAATGGATAAATATTAGCTGCATTGTTAAAAACAAAGTTTAAAACAACACTTTTTATATGCTTTAGAAGCATTAGAATAAGGAATTGCTTTTAGTTGCAGCCCTTGTTCCCTTGTTATTGCTCGTGTTCATATTCTCAACACATTTGTGGACAGTTGTTATTCTGTAGTTGTAACATGTGCTCTGGTTTCTGGTCAACTTCCTCTAGGTGTGAAGAGAAGCCTTCTGCGCCCTGTGATTCAACCATGTCATACAGAAAAAAAGCAATCATATGATAAGACGGATGCTTATGGTTTCAGAAAGCTCTTTTTGCCCAGATACAGCTTGAGTCTGTGTGTATGGCGGTGTGGGTGGGGGGTGGGAACTTGTTTACAGCTCACACACGGCGCTTTGAGTCCTCTCGACAGGGAAAGAAAGACAGGGTATCAGAACTTGGCGGAGTTGAAAGTGCGCTGCACTAGTGGTGAGTTTTTTCAGGTATAAAAATACTGCCGGTGAGCAACTGAGAGCTCAGCAGTGAGACTGGAGGTACAACAGCCTCTGGGCTTTAAACCAACAGTTATCTGTGGCAATCAGCCCAGTGTTGTTGAAGTAGGTTAACCAAATCTCCATAAAATGCAAATGACCCGTGAAGACTTGGGATCAAACTCTCCAGTAGGGAAGGTTTGCCTTTTATATTTTAAAAATGGGTGTATTTTTGGGAATATATTTTTATTATCACACTGTTTCACAGACTTTAGAGCAAATAAAACCAGTACGTTTTTCATAATATCACAGATTTTGGGAGAGAAATAGGGGTAAAGCCAGAAAACCTTAAATGAGCAGATCCTGAGGGTGAGGAGCTCAGCGAGGGACTCACTGCCAACGAGCCTGGAAACCTGGCACTCCTCGGCTTGATTGGTCTCAGTGGGAAACTGGGATGGAGGGGCAGAAATCCCATCTACATACACTTGCATGCGCACAGCCGGACCTTACACATGCTGGTGTACTTAAAGTGATGCACACAGACATCCAAATCACACTCATATTAACGCAAAAAAAAAAAAAAAAAAGCAACATCCATGTCCAAAGCCATACAATCCCACATTAAAAAATCTCCCACATTCAAATGCAAACCACCCACATGACGCCCACGCACATTAAGTCTCACACATCACAACTTATGAGCACAGCATGGGGGGCTGGGTTCACTTTGCCTGTGTACTCGGAGCCTATTCAAAAACTAATTCTCCGGCATGAGGAATCAGAGAGCCTGGACAGCCACCTGCACGGAGGAGGGGAAGAAAGGAAAGGGAGGAGGACATGAGCAGAAAGAAGAGGGGAGGTGGAAGAATGACATCACCTTCCCTGAAATGTCACCATTATCTCAAGCCTCAGCCCTCAGCCGTCTAGAGAGGTGACATCATTCTCTCTTTACCCCCCTCCCTCCTTCTCTTCCTGTGTTCCCTCCAAGGCTGTGTGGTGAGGGAGTGTTTGTTTGTGTGCATAAAGGCGTGCGCACAGGAAAGCATTTTCTAAAGAGACAGATACAAGCAGAGGTGGATGTTCGTCTGTGCAACCTCTTTCTTTCAAGCTTTTATTTACTGTAAAGTAGACAAACCCGCTTTTGTGGTTTTACCGAAGTAAGAGTTGATACCATCACACCTGAGTTACATGCTGGTAGAAATTTGGCCCAGCCATATAGGACTTTTTAATTTTGTTCCACACAGTTTTGTTTATAGGAGTGGTTCCTAGTCCCAAGTCTGAGGTTAAGACCCCACTCAGGGTCATGCAGGAAACAACAAAGTGGTGGTTTGATTGACAGCAACCATTTTTATTCCTTTTAGGACTTAATTAAAAATAAAAACAGTTGTCTTCAAGAGATAAAAGTAGCACAATTGGTTGTTAAGGCTGTCTTTGTCATTATGTTTATATTTAATTGGTTTATGTTAATTTACTGCATTCCAGCAACAGTCAGGTTAACAAATATCTGCCAGTAAAATTGTGTGGATTGGAACCTGAAGAGTTGTGAAATAAAGTCCATCTATTAAAATGAATAATCTCAGGTAAGTGTGCAGTTTCAGTGTACATTTGCTGATTGAGCTTGCAATTGACATATTGTTTTGACAAATATTAAACAAGTAATTAAATTGGTTTGATCAACCTCAGTGGGTGATATTATACCTAAAGTTCTCCTTGGCCGATTCTATAAATATTTGTTGTTCTAGATACACAGAGATATTTTTAATTTAATTTTTTTTTACTTCAATTTAAATTAAAAAAAATGTGGCAAAAACAAAAAAATAATAGATTCAGTTCTACCAAAATGCTGCAATTTCACCTTTCAACTAGTAGGTAGTGAGAAGTTTTTTTTCGTCATACTGAGTACTTGAAGCACTTCTACACTCGAGCCACAATCCCCCAGCTGGTCACACATTCACAAACTGATATGCAACTTGGGGCTAAGTGCCATGCTCCATGCAAATCAACAACATCAACAACAACAAAAAGTTAATGGTGACAGATAGCAAATATCTGAGAGATCTGTTGGGTTTTTCTGTGGGAGATTTTTCACACCACTCTCTTGTAAAATGTCGGAAACATCAGTGGGTGAAACAGTGTGAAAAAGAAGGCATCAAATCTTGTGAAACATTTCTGACTCTCTTTTGTCCTCTCAATATTTGGAGATTTGGTCCAACACAACTAAAAGCTATTTATGATATTCTCACAATTTCCAGACCATGTTTTCTGCACCTTTTCTCGTTCCTATGCACTGTAAACAGATGTTCCACTACAACCCTTCACTTGTATTTTCAGCTTTGGGAGGCCACCAGAAGTAACTGTGAGCAAAAAGTGTGAGTAGCATCAGTGAAAAAACACCAGACCCAGTTGTTTTTCAAACCACTTCAGTTTTTCTACATTAAACTGCTGTTTATTTCAGCATCCTTATCTCAAGCACTTCTTAAAAATGTGATGAGTTTTTAAGCACATCTCATTATTTTCTTAAGTGTAATCAGTTCGTTTTCGTTGCACCACATGGGAGGGAAACAGCACTGCAAAAACAGCACAATGAAATAAAAAAAGTAACCAAATAATTTCAAAAAGCAGTTCCAATCATCTGAGAGGATTAGTGGGATGTGTGACTTTCTGCACCTCTCTCTGGCATTTGGGAAGAAAATTTTCTTTGTTTTGGATAAATAATTATTCCAGAATATAACACATAGTTTGGCATCAGACACACACAGGTATTTGAAAAAACAATAGTGAACTACACTTTTTGCATACTTCAAGCTCTTCAGAAGCTTTGACAACACAACAGCACCGTTAAAGATTATGTTTAGCAGTTGTTGTTTTTTTTTGCAATCAGACATGCATTTCATTTTCATAATTTATGTTTTTGACTAGAAAATCAGAATTTTATGTGAACTAATTTTAATTTGTAATTTCTACCAAACCAAGCAACACCAAGCAACTTGAGCTTTTGTCACCTTTTTTTACATTACAACCTCCAAACCTTAAATCCTTAAATCCCCAAGTTTAATGCAGAGGTTATGAAACAACATTAGAAGCTGTTCACAGGACCTTTATTGATAGTTCAATCCACAAATCAGGAAAATATGGAAGCATGATCAAAAAGAAAGCGGTTGTTAAATTAAAGCTTTAGGAAGTCTCATTTGCAGTTTTCCACAAGCAATGTGAGGGACACAGCAAGCACATAGAAGAAGCTGCTCTGGTCAGATGAGACCATAAATATAATTTTTTGGCCTGCAAGCAATTTGCTACCTGTGGGATAAAACTAACATTGCACATCATTCTGAACACATCATCCCCACAGTGAAACATGGTGGTAGGACTATCATGCTAGGGAATGTTTCTTCAGCAGAACATGGAAGCTGGTTAAAATGGGAAGTTAAAGTATGCAGCTAAGTGCAGGGAAATCTTGGAAAAAAATTGCCTGAGTCTGTGAAATCGCCTCCGTGCAGGTCTATAACCCTGTACATACACCCAGACATACAATGCAATCCTTTTAAATCAAATAAATAATATATAAAATTATAAAATATGTTAGAGGGGCCCAGTCATAGCCGTTGTTTGGTCACATGGTTGCAGGATGTTCATTTTTGCACACACCCTCCAAACTCCAAGGTCTGTGTCGGTATAAACACAGTGATCACGACAGAGAGGAATGACTACTATGAGTTCACAAGTTTGGAGGAGGAGGAAACAAGGATCAAAGAGCTGGAAAATGTAATTTTATTTTGCATGTTGCATGAAAGAACAGAAGGCGTTGGTGGAATGCTTGTCCACTGCATCAGACCAGAACTGAGCAGGGGGTTGTTCAGTGTTTTGGTCCAACAGATCCAGCAGATAGATAGTGAGATGCACTTCATCTACTTTTGGGTGATTGCCGCCCACAAAAACAAACACACCCACGAAATTATGACCAGTCACACAGTAGTTTTGCATGCAGAGGGGGGGCAAAAGTTCACCAGTATCAAGAAGGGGTGGGCGACAAGAGGCTGAAAACAAAATTATGTGATTTTCATCACACAATGGTGATAATGAGAGTCGATTTTGTCATGTCAACTCAACTATACAGGGCCTTTACATCCAATCACGTATGTTGTTACTGTTGCCACGCAAGTTAAAAAAAAGTCACATCACTCAATCAAGTCAATATATAAAATGTATTAATAGATAAATGTGACTCTTATAGCCCTGATTATTCCAACCAGCACCATCCATACACTCCACAAAGACTGAAAGTCAAAGACAGCCCTGACATAAATATAGGTGCAAAACCACAGCAATCCAAGAATCACAGCAAAGTATAACATGCAGGGCATTTCAGCTAACACAGCAATCTTCAGGTTCCCAAAACACTTCACACATGAGCAGGGTCAGGTCTCCTGGATAAATAAAGGTAGTTAGTCTGTCCTCACAAGATACACTCCCAGGTCTTCTGGTCTATAGGCCATGCAAGGCAGGGCAGACCAACAACAACAAAAAAACAATTAATTCAGCTAGACTCAAAAAGTACAGGAGGACATAATTCATCTAAAACCATAAAAACATAAAAGACAAAGACAAAGACAAAGACAGCCGTCACGCCCCTGTGCAGCTGAACGAAATACAAGCACCTGAAAATCTTGTGTGTCCACACTGCAGCATCCATAAATACCATCCATCCATCCATCCATCCATCCATCCATCCATCCATCTATCCATCTATTATCCAAACCAGCTCAACCTTCCAGGGTTACCCGGGGCTGGTGCCTATCTCTGGCGGTCTTTGGGTGAGAGGCGTTGTAGAACCCTGGACAGGTCGCCTGTCCATTGCTGGCTATCCATAAGTCCAAAACAGTAAACGGAGATAACGGCATTCAGTTCGAGAAACCACAAAACGATGATAAAATGATAAAATGATAAAATTAGTACACACTCAAACAGTGGAGGCACAAAAATTGGAGCCCTGACAAACATTTCTGATGATGCCACACCCACTCTATTATCTGCTCCTCTTTCAATCAGTGGCCTGGAGCACCAACAGGAGCCACTGGTTAAATTATGAGCATTTATTTACATTTTGCCCTTAGTCATTAAAGTATCCTAATGGCCAGGATATGGAGCCCCTAACAAATTGTTCTTCATTTTGTTATACAATCAATAAAAAAAATAAAGTTTTTCTTCTGAAATACCAGATGTGAAGGTTATTATATGACCTTATTATTATGTTTGATACATAGTGTCTCATAAATCTTAGCTGTAATTTATGGTATTGCATCTCTTTACACTAACCCACATTCTTCTGTCTTCATTATGAGTCTCTGTTACCTACTGCAGTGATTGACCTCTGTCATGTTATTACGCCATCCTCTGCAGCTGACGCTTGTAAAGCCCACCAATGCATTGCTACCATGCCATCCCTGCCCTTTGTACATGTCCTAACACACCCTGAATACTTCAGCCGATATCTCATACGGAGCACTGCTTTACCAAGAAATACAATGATGGCAGGTATAAACTTTAAAATTTCTTTCTTTCTCTGTATAAATATTATTGTTTTAATTTATGTGTCACTGACAATTTCTGTGGCAAGATGATACTTTAATTGCTGCTTCAAAAGAACCAGAAAAAATGAAGGTGACTGTAAAGATAAAATCTAACTTCAAGACTAAACTAAGCAGGTAAAAAGTTGTTTTAACTCAGTTTTAAACCTTATTTAAATCACCACAGAAATTATTTTCTACAAAGGCATAGTTCATGTCTAAATATCTTTAGTTTGTTACTGAAAGTCTTTATAACCAACATCTTAGTGATAAAAATGGATCAAATTACTATTACTAAATTACTAATGCAAGTTCCTCAAAATCTGGGTCTGACGAAAAGATTTTGCACTTTGCATAACAGGTGCAGAGATCAAACATGATCAAACATGCTGCAGAATAGTGAGAGCATGTTAATTTTCTCAGGGAATGAAGGAGAGAAATTTTAAAAAAGGGTGATTACCAGAGTTGGTCAGTTGGACAGAGACATGACAACTCAATGCTAAAGTTTATCTATGTCTGGTGCATATGAGTTTGAGTGCTGAGTCTTATCAACTTCATTGGGTGAGAATGTGTAAAAGTTTTTTTTTCTGCTAAGAGTCTGAAATTTTTTTGTATTCATCCCACACGTTCCCCTTCAAAATACATCATTAAACTATATGCCAAACACACATTAACAAAGCAGCCAAAACAGCATAAATACAACAAAGCCTGTATGTCTCTAAAAACTTATTGCCCTTGTTATTCAGTTAAATGTCAGAGGCAATAAATGTCTTCAAATGGTGATTACTTCTTTGGCACACTGTAACATGAGCATAAAGGTAATATGTGGTATACCCACTGAGTGAATGTAGTCACAGTGGTGGATGATTGTCATTGCTTTCTCAGATGTTTCTTTCTTCTCTGCTGGACTCTAACAGTTACATACGAAATCAGATGTAGTTTGGAGTCGCATGATTTTCAGCCTAATTTGCCCTGATTTTTAAGAAGTCAGTGATAAACTCATTCTTTGACCTTTTGCCAATTGGTAAACATACGCCCTTCCAAGTCACTCAGACAAGAACACTCTTCGGTGTGGAAGTTGTTATTGCAAAATAAGACTTAAACTTTGCTATTTTTAGTATCAGTGGGATGTTTAAAAATCCCACTGATTTTTACTTACTTCAATGTTTTTTCCAATAAGGGGAAAAACATTGAAGTAAGACACTTTTAAAAAGGAAAATATTTTGTGACGTTTAAAGACATATCAAAGCAGGTCTGTGGTTCATCCAGGCAATGAGAGACAGACATTTTCAGTAGATAACACCAAGGAGATATGGAGTGCAGATAAGTTGCTCTGTTTTATTCTTTGGAAATTTTAATCTATATCTGTCAAAGAAGATGTTAGATTTCAAAATATTGGCAAAGTTAATGTTGGCCACGGTAAATATAGACCTACGTTCTCATATGACACACTGACACAGCTATTTCGGCTACTCCAGCTGAAATACTTGCTGTAATATATTAATAATATGATTAGTATTATGTAATATTTTATGCTGAACACAGTTTAAAATGTGGACAGGCGCTGTAACAATTTTGTCTCTTTTTTAATGTTAAAACCCTGTGATGTTTATTTGGCTACCAAAACCTGAAATAAACATGTATTAGTCAAATTAAATTCTTTCAACCTTTGAGAATCTTTTGTAATGTTGTAAGCTTTTCCTTTTATGCTTTTACCGGTTTAACCTATTTTTAATGACCTGCTGTTCATTAATGTTTTTACTGTGAGGGCCATTTAACCATTACTGTGACCTTAATGCTTTTCTCCAGGGGGCTTAATTGTGTATCATTTTAAACAGCACCTCTGTATTCAGCAAACTTCTTTAAGGGCACATGTGACATTCTTGTGCATTTTTAACTTGTTTGCTAAATCTGCAGTACCGGGGCCCCTGCTGCTTCTCACCTTCATTGTAATGCAGGATGGGGTTATAATCCAGTCAGGGCCCAGGCCACTTCACACCTCAGTGAACACTGTGGACCCCCACTGAGTCTGGATGGGAGTCAATGACCACTTCTTACTCAACACGCATACACACACATACACTCCAGAGATCTACACACCTGCTCCCCAAACCAAACAACTCCCCCTTCACTGCTCGGCTGTTCTGCTCTGCGATTTCTTTGTTTGCAGGTGTCCCATCTACAAGTCAAAAGGTAAGCAAACAGAGGAGCCCGGACAAGTTGTGGTGAACTGTTATTCACTGAGCTGATGTCAACAACCATTTGACCTCACTTGCTGTCCAATATGACCATCAGGAGGAAAGATAAATATTTTAGACATTATTAAAGACACAGACGGTGAGTTTCTACATGAAGTGAGGTGGTGTGGGGAGTGGACTTAGAGGATCAAAGCATTCCTCCACCAGCACAGCAAGGACTCAGGGTGTGGATTTAGGTGGGATGCTTGGGCAGAAGCCGGCGTCATTAAACCACTTAGAACAGATGATCCCTCATAAAGGAGCAGGCTCTAAAAATAGAGAGGGCAGGTCCACCTTATTTAAAACAAAATCTAATATTTGCTATGTTAACCGCCAGATGTTCTGGACAGAAGTAGTGGAATTAAAAATGATAACTTAGCATATATTTAATCCACCATCAGATTATGGGCAAGGAATCCCCCTGTGGACAAAAAACTAACTGCTCAAGAAAACACTCAGCTGGTATTTGACATGAAGCAATGCTGACTTAGAAAGATCCTAAACAAAAGAAAAAAAAGTTTTAATTGAGTTGTTGAAAGGGAATATATCTATTAAAGTTGTAATTGACTTGAATGTTCCTCTTTTCCAAACCAAAGAAACTGTGTTGGTTTGAAGAGGTGATATGATCTTCCAGATTCACAAAAGTCTAAGATCAAGGTCTGAAACGAGATCATAATATCATCTGTTTTTTTTTTTTTTTATATATATTTTCTGGCCCAGACTGTTTTTGTATGGAAAATTCATCTCAGTATTACAACATTATTATTTGCTTTCAACCTGTTAAACACAAGTAAACTGCTGGGTTATTTGTTTTAAAAATCCAAATGCTGAGTTTAAGCGTTGGTCAAAATTATTATTTATTTTTTTTTTTAACCTCCACTGCCATGTTGAAATAAAGGCATTTAAAATATTATTTCACTTTATACACTGTCTTTTAGCAATTTTTGGCCACTTGCTATTTTCTTGTTTTTACAACTGGAAGCTTTTTATTGAGAGCAAGAACCCTCATGCAACTGATACATCAAAAGAGTAGAGTTTATTGTTACAACCAAACTATAGGGCACCATAAAATGCTGTATCATATTTAGCCAGTCAATCAGCCTATTTTGTAGTGGAGCACACACAGAGCTTGTTTTCTTGATGAATCAGAGTATTTTTTATGCTGCCTTTGTTTTGTGATGAAAGCTCATAATATTTTAGCCATTTAAAAATCAGCCATACAGTGGACCCCCACCTTATCTATCACAGTTCAGTATTTGAGGAGATGCCTATTTGCAGATTTTTTTCATAGACCGTGTTCAAAATATTCTAAAGAAAATGCAGCTTGGGAAGTTGAAATACTAGATGCAATGCTACTTGACACACTATTGGCGAGGTTTGGCAACTTTTAGCGTACATTGTACATTGTTAAAATTTCAACTGAAAAGACATCCAACCTCAGTCTACTATTCTTTTGTAATAATTTAACAAACAGCCAGTAGGACTTATAAGTGTCTTTTCTCCAGTTTAGTTTATCCTGTTGGAGTAGAAATTGGGTAGTTTGACAAAATAGTGGTTACTGTGTTCATTGGGTTTAAGAAGACACCAAAAGCAGCGTTATCATTGATCCAGGTCACCCTTTTGACCTGATCAGACTTCACTGAACTTCCTCCACAGGATGAGAAAAGAATTGGTAAAATGATGCTGTTCAATAATAGTTATCTGAATTGGTTGTGTGAACGACATGAGCTTAAAAGCAATTTCTTCATTCAACATATTAGCCATTTACAATCTAAGTAGTTAGCATGAGCTGAGTATGTTCAATCTTTACACTATGACCAAAGAATTTGTCATGAAGTCTATACAGATGGGCAATGTTTATCCAGTGTTTTATCCAGTGTTATATATTGAGCATTAAGCTATTTATTGAGATTCAATTGTTTGGATCCCTACAGAGCCAAATGTATAATTTGTGATACGAGTATTTACAGACATCAGCCTCTTTAACAAAGACAGCCTTTCTCAGTTGTTTCAGATAAAAATGCTGGCAAATGTATTTTACATATTCTTTTAAAAAAAAACTGCTACATGTGTTGCAAAGTTCATAAAATGTATCTTTTTGGTTAAGATAACACAATGCTTGCAATCGCAATGCCTACTGTATTAATAATGATACAAAAACATTTGGGAACACCAGGCAATGTTAAAAATGTATTTTGTTTTGATGAAGCATCAAAAATAGCATAAAATTTTAAGAAAAATGAATTTTCTACAAATATTTCTTGTTTCGGACTTTAAAGAGTTATTATACATAATGAAATTGTTGTCTTTAATTTTTGATCTGATATATAGTTTATATTTTTTATATAGAATAAAAATCCAAAAACTCTTTCAGTCTGACTGCAGTATTTTTTATTAGCAATCCAGTTTGTGGGTTATTTCTTTCAGCCCTCTATTTGGTAGCCTTAATGTTTGTCACTTTAATTTTTTTTCTTTGTTTTTAATTCAGTGGTTTTAGAGTGCTGTGAAAGACAAAGGAATTCTGCTTTAGATGTGTCTGTAAGGAATCACTGAGGATCTTTTTATTCCTTAGAATAAGAAGCAGAGTTCAGTTTTACAATGTTTGTTTTAAATGCATTCCTCCAAATCATTTTACCAAACAGGGGAACTCTAAGAGGGAATGTGTGCCTTCATGACATTATTCTTGTCCTTTCTATAGGGCAAACAATGAATCTGACCAACATAACAGGGGCAGATACTTGTCACTGACTATTGCTGGCTGATTTATACAGACAGTATTTATAAGGTAATTCAAACAAGGACTCAATTATATTACAGATATTTACTATTTTTATTTATTTATGACAAATATTTTCATGTCTTGTAACAATTATGGCAAAAATATGTAATTTAAAGTCATTTGAAATTTCATTTCATCCTAAGGTCCCTTGCCTGTTGTTCCATGATGCACATTGGGTTCCAGACTACCAACTTGTCAAACCACTGCTCTAAATTACTCACTTTTAATTTATAAATTAAATATCAGGGATATTAGGATTGTTCACAAATCGATTGTTCCTGTTTGACATAGACACAAATGACTACTTAATGACTGCCTTGTGTATCTTAAGCTAACATAATAAGATCATACTGGTGGTCTTTCATTAATTTTAGACTACAGAAATGTCATCATTCACAACTTCAATGAGTAGCTTGTGGCAGGCCATAATTATGTGTTAATTAAGCGATAACAGGCTTCCCCCACAGCATGACGCTAGAGTTAGGTGAGTCACCATAACTGACTTTGGACAGCCTTTGTTGGTTTCTCTGTTTGATTCAGATTAATTTAAAAACACAAAGGGTCACAAAGTAATTTAACTCAACAAAATGACCAACATACAAAATACTCACCCAAAGACTACATTTGATAAGTTGAGAATTTAATGCACATTTATTAAAATAGCCTGAGAAGACAGAATCAGTTTTGTTAGCCATTAGAGCTTTGGTCTTCTAAGATTTGGTGGAAGGATCCGGACACATGGAGGAGGCAATCATGCCTGTAGATGCAAATAAAATCCTTAATAAAACTAAACTTACAAAAAGAAAAGTGGCCAAAGGCTGAAAAACTAAAGAGGTATGGTAAAAAAAAAAAAAAAAAAAAAAAAAAAAAAAAAAAAAAAAAAAGCAAAATAAAAAGAAAACAAACAAACAAAAAACCCACACAACAAGACAGTCATTAGCAGGATGGATTCATCCTTTTGCCAGTTCGTACCTCATTTTGTATCCAACCGATTCTCCTTTCTTCTTCAATTTGTACCTATACACACATACTAATGTAGCCTACCTACTGCGTATCAATTTATTTCTGTAGGTAGATTTTTTTATGAATTGTGCAGATAAACATTGAAAAATAAATGATCAGATTCCATGCATGATTAAATTTCATTGAAAATTGTAGTCCAAAGAATTTATATTACTCCCTGAATTTCTATTAATTGTGGCTCTGAGCCCTGTTTGGGCCAGTCCACTTTTTATGTCCTGATCAAACCAAAGTAAATATGATCAACCACCAACTGATAGATAGCATTTATTGAGAAAAATAGTCACATTTTGTGACAATAAACAATGAGAAGAAGAAGGATAGATAAATTGTTTTAAATCGTTTTCCTAAAGTGTGTACCATATATCTCCAAGGCAGGTATAGTCATACCTGCCTTGGAGATATATGTTGACACGTGGCAACATGACTAGCAATATAAATCCAGTAAGTAATCAAGTTAAATTAAAACGATCACTTATTCATATACTGATATAATTATATAACGTGAGTTATAAAAACATTGTAAGATTCAAACATTGTGGCATGAGGGTTTTGGTTGGAAAATAGCACAGGTCTTTTTCCTTTACTAAACATGGAAAACAAAGGGGCTAAGGAAGAGATTTAAACTCTGGTACAGCTCCCTTCCCTCAGCCTCGATGTTTCATCTTGGTTTAACTTCCCTACCATAAAACAAAAACACCAAACTGTCTTTCACAATTCGTTTGACCAGGAAACTTACCTATTTACCTCAAAATTCCTTATCTAAAAAATGCAATACCCTGTGTGATCTTTCTATTGGGATCCCATCTGCTTAATAACTCAAGATTTACTTTGATCTCATTCTGTGAAATTTCATGACTTTTTTATTACTAAGTCTTGGTTACAATATGTGACTGGAAGCAAAAAGACAAATAGAGGTATAAACACCAGTTTCATTGTTCCTGTTGGTAATAAGGGTCCTCGTCACTGACATACAACACACAGATCTGAAGACTTGCCTGTGGCAGCTCCTCTTCTTCCCTCAGCCCTCCCCGT
Source organism: Anableps anableps (assembly GCA_014839685.1). NCBI lineage: Eukaryota > Metazoa > Chordata > Actinopteri > Cyprinodontiformes > Anablepidae > Anableps > Anableps anableps. The sequence goes on along the minus strand of CM026086.1, from coordinate 15,653,414 downwards.
TCCCTCACTGCAGCATCCACTGCTTTCTATTTTGAGCCAGGGGGCTTTTGAAATAACTGTGTCCAACAGTGACAGCTGTAAGAGAGTTCAAGTCTGGGGCAAAACAAGTCCCAACCACACCCTCCATTGCCCATCAGATTAGAGCAGCATCAAGGCCAGGAATCTTCCAACAGGTGCTTATTAATCTCTGACTTAAACCCGTTCACACAGTAGCAGGCGTGGGCACTTCAGTGGTTACAATAGTTTGACTGTTCAATAGGCTCTATGTGATCATTAACACAGACTTTTTAGGAACTCTCCTACCCTGAATCCCCCCTAAGCTGTCATCATCACATTCTCCTCCTCCTCCTGATTCATTTACGGTGTCGCCTTCATGCATGAAGCTGTGCCAGCATTCAGAAACATGAACTCAGGCTGCACAGATGGCTTTTTGGCATGTGGCGTTACTGTTCCCCTGCGTACCTCAGAACCCCCAGGGAGGAGTGCAAAAGTATCATATATGTTATGGCAGCATGTAAATGAGCAAATAATATGAGTCACTGGTACTCTAGTCCCTCTGGGATTATGGAGATATTGTAATGTTAGAATAAAAAACATTCAGGCAACAAAAAGCAGCACCAAAATAATATGATGTAATGTTTTAGTTTTTTCTACAGGAGATTTGGAAAATTTTGTTGAGTTGTGAAATATTGTGGATTCATGTTAATATTTTTCGTTCGTATGTTCCTGAAAATCTATCCTTTTAATGGGGGAAATCCTGTGTTTAGAAATGATTTTACACAAAATAAATATTACCAAAGTATTGTTTTTATTTTACTCTTTACTTTTTTAAGATAGTCAGAGTTTCTTGGAGCTTCTGATTAGTAATCCTTGACTTTCTGCTTCTCTGGGGTGCAAGTATGACTCCCACTGTAGGCTGGATGAGGAACCATATTTATTTTGTTCCAACAAACAATAAGGAGGACTGTAACGGAGGTAAAAAAAAAAAAAAAAAAAAAAAAAAAAAAAAAAAAAAAAAACTTTCTGTCTTACTAATTCATGGAGATTGCTAAACTACACTGGGACTTTAACTGGAGGTGTGTGCTTTGATTAAAAGAGAATAAGAATAAACTTTTTGACAGTAAACATTCCAGGTGAGGTTGGCATGAAATAAAGAATGATTATGCGGCAAAAACACCTCTTGTTAAGTATGTTGGAGGACCTGTGCTGCTGGGGGCAACATCCTTACATCATACACACACTTAAAACCAGATGCCCTATAAAAAAATAACTTTTTTTCTTATTGAAAAAAAAACACCATTGTAATGTCTAGCTATCATACTGTCAAGAAAGGTAATGTTTGTCCCTGAGATGAACATGTTTTGGTGTAAAAATGTATAAATGGGGCAACAAAAGCGCAGCACCTTGTGAAGATACTGGCTGAAACTGACGAAAGAGTATCATTATCCACAGAGAAACAAATTCTGTACTGACTTGGGCTGAACTGCCTCATTGAGAGGAAGAAGCTATTACTGCAAAAGCAACATCAAGACCAGATTACAGTTTGCAAATAATGACAAAGGACAACAAATTCAGTGTTTAGGAATGCCCATCACAAAGCCCTGAACTTAGTCTCATAGAATGTTTGTGGGCAGAGCTGAAAAGTCGTTAGGGAGCAACATGGTTGTGAAAACCTGACTCAGTTCTGTCTGGAGGAATGGGACAAAATTCAAGCAAACAGTTGTTAGAAGCTTCTGGATGGACACTAACAACATTTCATCCAAGTCATAGAACTTACAGTTTTTGGTGATTGACCGAATACTATGAAAATATATGTAAGCTTTTGAGTGTGATGACAGTATATATATATATATATATGAGGAAATAAAAATAGTTTGTATCATCCTAGTTGACCTGAAGGGGGAAACAATTAAACTGATTTAAGTGAGACAGTGAAAAATAAAAAGGGTGTCTCTTTTTGTATAGAAATGTAAATGCAACTGAAAAAGGGATTAGATGTCCCTACCCTTTGTTCAGGAACCTGTTTGAGAGCCACGGCAGGAACAGGGTGCTGGATGTTGCAGAGACTCCTCATCTTCTCTTCATGAACTTTTTGAACTGCTGTCATCAGGCAGCAACATGAAAAGCAGAATTTTTCCCACTATTCTCTTTGTTGATTCCAGAGAAACTATGTCTCATTTTGTTGTATGCTGTTTAATTTCTAACATAGTTTACATCAAATCATTTTAATTTAGTTGACATTATGAATTAAAATTTACTGTCATTACAGACACTGTTCTGTTTTTATGGTCTTTGTCATGCATAACCTACTTCATTATAATGTTGGTTAATTTTCTGTCATGGTTCAAGTTAGACTATGGGTACCTTGTGCTCTTAGAAATGTGATTATACACTGAAATATCCTTTACATAATTTTGTCAGTAACAACAAAAAAGCTTGCATCTCAAACCTATTGAATTTTTCAAAATTTATTTCATATCTAATCCTTTCATTTTTAATTAATTTAACGTCAGAGTCTTTGCTGTATCATATTTTTACACCCAACACGGTATCTGTTTTGTACTATCCATAACTGAAGGAAACAGAAATGTTGGAGCCATGAACGTCATTTCTAAAGCATACACTACCACCTGCTGGGCAAGACATGTAATCGCAAAATCATAGCCTAAAAAAAAAAAAAGAGGGAAAACAACATAACAGGATAAAACAACAACTGAAGACCACAATTTTAATATGCATTTTTATTAGTAATTGTTTTAAATTTATATCTAAATTAAATTTTTTAAAAACGTATCAACATAATTCGCATTTATAGAAATGCTTCCTTAGGAGGCTAAATAAAGTAGACTAAGAAGAAAAAAATTGCACTTGGGTGTGTTTTGTGGTATAAATGAAGCTAGATTCCGCTGTGTTCAGTTAGGGGGCTGAGATTCCTGAAACAAGGAAGTGGAGCCGCCTTATCTGAGGACTGCAGAGGTGAGGGAGTGGCCACCTGACACCTTCTGCTCCACTTTCTGACATTCTGTTCGGCTTGATCGCTCCTGGAGGGATTTATATACTTTTTTTTTTTTTTTTTTTTTTTTATAAATCAAGCGTTTATCCTGGGAGAAGTTCAGTAGAATGAGGTAAGAGTCGAGATGATGTTTTGTTTCTGCTTTTTTACCAACGAAAAGTATCTCATCTTACAGTTGTTTACAAAAAGGCCAAAGTTTATGAGCATCTAAAACGAAATACATGCCTGGATGCTTTGGTTTTTTGCGCTGTTGCTGTTAAACTTTTTAAAATGTTGATTTTATTCAGAAGAAAGCAAATTATACCTTGCAACTTGTGTTGCGTGTATTGGTAAGTATTATTTACGGTGATTGTAACGGCGCAATGTGAAACTCAAGTCGCTTTTTTTTTCCTCTCAGAGAGAACTTTGTTCATGAGCAAAGCATGTCTGTGCAGGTGAGGAGGCAGCCAGGCGCATTCCAGACCCTGGGGTCATAATGTTGCGATATACAGACCCCCTGCTATCTGTTCAGAGCACAGGCATGTCTGAATGGGTTGTCTGGGTTTGAATATGCGCTTTCACAATAAAAGCTCTATTTTAAAGATGAAAAATTTAGCATTGAAAGTAAAGATGAAGATTTTGGTATGTGTTTTAAACTTGGTTATCTCTAAAATATCACGGATTTCCACAAGCTCAAGGGTTGTCCTTCAAACCTAGAAAATGATGATTAAGGTCTAAAGTATGGATAACAGCACCGTAAGTACCAAGAAGTGCCATCTGATCTTATGCCAGGGTGAAACAGATGCTTGTACAGCCCAGGGTGCATGTCTTAACAGATTTTTGCAACACTGAACTGTACCTGGAAAGAAGGACAGTACCGGGAGAAAGGGCTTTTCTGGAGAGGTTCTACCTAAAAAAAAAAAAACGAGTGTTTTTATGCTGATATTTTTAGGAATTAAAAAAAGGTTAAGAATCTTCTTGCATTGCAATTTCTAAAACAAACAAAAACGCTACAATGTTAACATGCATTTTAACCAAAGAAAAAATATTATTGCTGCTTAGAAACAGTCGTGTTAGATTGTCCTTTGTCTCCCTAAACTGAAACTCCCCTTCAAAGGGTCCAACTTTTAAATACTTTACTGATAAAAAAAAATCTAGGTATTAAGGTTACAGAGATGTTTCACAGCTTTTAGGAGAAAATCTACAGTAGATGAGACACAGTGCTTTGCAAAAATATTTAATCAATGTGTTTTCATGTAATTGCAAAAAGTAGTGGCATTATTGTAAAAAAGGGAAGATAAAAAGTCAGTGGTTTTTAGACCTTTTTGTAATCTCATAAAATGTGGTATTCATTTGTATAGCCCACTTTACTTCAATACCCCTAACAGCAGGTGAGGCGGGTCAGTAATATAACTGAGGAGAAGTTTAAAGCAGCATTAAGTTATCAAACTATGTCTCAACCTTTAGTGTCTCACATAACATAAAAACTCCAGCCTGAGCAGCAGTGTAATAGTTAGTTGTGTGTGTGTTGCAAGAAATTGGTCCAACACATGCTGTGCTTCACACTGTATACATGAGCTTCCTCTTTCCTCAAGTGCTGTCTTGTTTAAAGTTCTTGCCTATCTGTTGGCCCCTGAGGAATTTCACTCTCATCTGTCAGTATTACCCTCATGAAGATACTGGATGTTCCAGTACAACATGACTGTTCACAGACACAGAGTATGTGGGCAAGTATTATCTATACAAAATGTCTGGCTGATGAATATTCCCACTCTTTGTCTTTCTGATGCCTGTGTAGTAGTGAGATGTTGAAAGAATTAGTTCACACCATTTAGGCCTCATAAGAAGAAAAAAAAAACATCCTGGTGAACATATTATGCCATAACAAGTATCAGCTAGAGAATGTTAGGTAAAGGCACCATGTGCTAACTCTAAAGACAGCAGGTCAGGTTTTTATAAGTGTTTACCCATATTTCACAAAATGACTGAAAATCTTAGATCCATTTTTAATGAGCACAAATATTAGTCTTCTCAGTTTGTCACAATTAACTGGGGGATTTTCTGTGTATCAACAGTTAAAATGAACAGAAAAATTGTTGTGTATTTTCCAGATATAAAGAGATATAATATTTACCTTCTGTGAGCGTGTATTTCATACTGTAGCTGATTAAATCTGTGAAAAAGCACAAAACAATGACCTTGCTTATCAGTAATGAATGTCTGGTTTTACAAATCTAATGTGTAACAAAAAATAGTATTTCTAAAAAATAAAATAAATTCTGGTTAAGAAGTTACTAGAGAAAGTATCAGTTAGCTAAAGAGGCAGATGACAATGGGAGACACAAAGAAATTTTCTTCCAATAAAAATCAAATTACTTTGCTCAACCTGCTAAAGCAGAAATCAGAACTGAAAACCAAACATGGCATGCCAACTGAACAGACTGTTGTTTATGCAGGCGAGCAAGGATTTCACAGTGAATAAAGTTAAATCAGGGTTCAAAGTGTTAACTAGTTCACTATAAAAGGCATTGGCAGTGCTTTCCAGTTTTGTGTTTAACTTTTAGTTGAACACAAAACCGTTTCTCATCTTTCAATGTAAGTTAACATAAAAAAAACCATGTGTTACATGAGTCTCAACATGAACAAATTAAGCACATATCATTTAGATCAATTTCATAGTAATTGTGCCTATGGATGGTAAATATATGTGACATCTGTAAGTTGCAAGAATCCCTTTGTAAACTTTGTTTCACATGGCTTAATATACATCAAATTATATATACTACTGCATCAAGTGCATAGGAATGTGTTGCTGGAACATAATTTACCTAAAGTCACACATTTTTGTTCACCATTAAATACAAATCATTTTGACAGGGTAGGGGAGTAAGTAGTTGTGCAGGGGCTGCAGAAGACAAAGTTGACTGAGAACTGACTTCACACCACAGGAAGTAAAATTCTGACCACTACACTGAACATAGACTATAACACAATAACAAAATGAAACTGAAACTTAAGAACTGTACAGCACTGTGAATAGCTAGGTTCATCTGTAAGTGATCTGAAAGTGCTTCAAGTATCACCCAGCTAGATAACCCCAATAGAGTACACTGAAGTGTTAATCTGCTGGACAGTATGTTCTGATCTCAGAGCTTTGGCTTATATTGAGTGTAAGAACCATCAACCGCAGATTTATTAAGGATGTTCTCAAAAGAAAAAAAAACAAACATTTAATTAATATGTTATCAGGTAGACATTTTTATTGTTGAAGTCTAATATTGTAACCAATATAAAATGTAAACAAAAACATAATTTAAACATTGATGAGATTTTTTTGATGTGTGTATGATTTTCTTCATAGGAAATATAAAAGATATTAAACTAGAATCCGCCTCATATTCCTTACTTTGCATCACTCAGAAGTCACAGATTTGCGATCAGTTAACAATATCAAAAAATCTTTCTGATGATACTGTGAGAAAATGTCAACAGGTACAGATAATGTGGAATTATTATCATTCTCTTTTTCCAATCTGTGATAGCAAAAGCACATGGTTATCAATATGCAGCTTTAGATTTTGATGATGGTGATGATGATGGTGATATTAAACTCATATAATCCTACAGGAGTATTGAACATTGAGTAATGCACAAAATACAGCTTTCCTGTTGGCCTAAAAGTGTTTCAGCCAAAGAAAACTACAAAGATATAACTGGAGCTTTTTTTAATTTTTTTATTTTAACACCTTTCAATAGACTATTGATATTTGTAGCTTGTAGCTTATATACTTGTACCCTACCCTATGTCTATTTGCGATTTTCCAACTTAAGGGTGTATGAGTCTTTTACATACTGTGGAGGAATTTTAGCCCACTCTTCTTTGCAGAATTATTTCAATTCAGCCACATTTGAGGATTTAAGGTCAGGTTACAGCATCTCAATGTAAGTCCAAACTTCTTCTAGTTTAAATTCAGAGATGAACTTATTTGTGTTCTTTTTATCATTGTCCAGCTGCATAGTCATAGTGTACTTGAGCTTATAGTCACGAACAGATGGCGGGACATCAGGATTTATTGGTAGGAAGCTAAACTCATGGTTCCATCAATTATGGCAAGTCATAAAGCAGGTCCAGATCATTACATAAGAACCACCATGCCTCACCACCAGTATTATGTTCTCCTTTTAAAATACTCTGGTAGTAGTTTTTACACCAAATGCTACAGGATGGACGCCTTTTAAAAACTTCCACCTTTGTCTTACCAGTTTATTGAATATTCTGGGATCATCAAGATGGGTTTTTTTGGCAAATGTAAGACAGGTTTTATGTTCTTTTGGTCTGCAGTGTTTTTGACCTTAGAACTGTTCCATTAGCATTAGAACTTGTTTTTTGATGCACTATATTTTAGTGTTTACAGACACTCTCAACCATGCACACACATACTTATACCTAACAGCAATTTTAGAGTAGTCAAGTAACCTAACAGTCATGTTTTTGGAGTGTGGGAAGAAGAGGAGGTACCTGAAGAGGACCCACACATGCACAGGGAGAACATGCTAACTCCATGCAGAAAGATCCCTGGCTGCAGTTCAAACCTAGGACCTTCTTGCTGCAAGGCAAAAGGGACAAAGAACCCACCAACTGTGCACCATGTTTACTTTTGCAAACTAAATTTTATAAAATGTCAAATATTGATACAATTAACTACACTTTTCCGTTCTTCCATGCACTTTTTTCTGTTCTGCTGTGTTTAAACAATTTATCTGTCTTTTTTTGTGGAAAATGCAGCATATTTTGGCTGAACAGATTTGGTTATGTTCTAAACACTCAGAATCTCAGTGTTTACTAATTGTTTCTTTGATGTTAGTCAAGAGTGTTTATAAGTCAGGCCTTCTTCATGAATTTATCTGTGAGACTGTTTAAAAAAATGTAAAAACCAGTTGTTGAAACCCATTAGTTGGGCCACTCACACTCAGGTGATGGTGCAACATGCTTTGCTCTCATCTTCTCAGCTTGTTTCCCTCTTCTCTCTTCCATGTTGTACACACTTGCACACAATCACTCAGAAAAACACGCCTACATGATCTTGCTGGGGAATTTGTGGCCCCAGGCTATCAAAACACAACCTAACAGCGGTCGATGAGCCTTGAGAGAAACTAACACAACTTATGCCGCTCACAGCCGACTAACAGCATGGAGCTCCTCAGTTATGACATTTAAAAGGCTCTTTCCTCACCAGTGGGATTGCAAGGTAGGTAATTGGCAGAAATCTCATGACGAGCATACATGTTTTTGCAAGATTGTATCTAAACATGCTGAGTCAAAGAATTACAGGGAGGTTTTAGGCAGAGGGACTCTTAAAATAAGTGTATTTCTAACAGCATTTTTCTTTTGCATTCACTGGAGATGTTTTTTTAGATTTACGAATACAATCCAAGCTGACAGTTTCAATGTGTGTGTTTGTGTAGCAGTATGATAAAGATTTATGATCATTTTTACAATCAGTGACTCTAGTCATGTTTGCTTAAACCAGGTGGTCAATAGGTAATCTTGCGTTGCTGGGATGCATTTCTGATCTGGGAATTCAGATTCAAAAATCTAGAGGCTGTTGGTGGAAACAAAGTTTAAGGCAAGAAAGTTCCCTGTCATCCTATGCTAGAAATAAATAAGATAACGTTATTTCACATGGTAAAGTTTGTGGATGCAAACAGAAAAGGGATGGAAGTGGTGCAAACTTAGTATTGTAAGTTTACAAATGTACTGCACTAAAGTACAGAATTTTGGTTTAGTAATGTTATTCAATTTATCAACTCATTGATTAAAAAAAAAAACCAATTGAAAAAGTCAAAATAAACTGAACAATTGCTTAGAACCTGACATGCCATATTTCTACAGTCAGCTACACTGAAAAAAGAGAATCGGTGATTCAACTTATTAAATAAATTGCTTTAAATTGGTCACAGGTAATTGAATTAAGTTTATCAAAGTTAATTTCTTACATTTATTAAGTTGTCAAGGTAAACAAATGTAAATAAATTAGGTTGGATTAACTTTATTCAATTATATGTGACCAAGCTGTAGTTAGATTCTCTTTTTTCGGCATAGCCACTACAAGCATATTCTCCTGCACTAAGGAATATTCCTCAGTGCAGGAGACAAAGTGCATCTTTGAGCATTATATTACAAACTGTTTTGGGGTATTGCTATTTTATGGTATAAAGATGACTTTTTCTCATAAACCTCATATTTAGATAAGGGACTATATTAAATGTTTATTGACAGAAGTGTGGCAATGGAAGTAGGTATGCAGGCTGCTTCTACAAACAAATGTGAAAGAATGGGTTACTCTCAGGAGCTCAATATATTCCAGAGTGATCCCTTAGTTGGATGTCACATGCAAAAAGCACAGTTGTGAAATATCCCCATTACTAATCGTTCCATGGTCAACAATTAGTGGTAACATACCGCTGTGGAAGCTAATAGGAACGACATCAACTCAGCCACAAAGTCTGAGACTGTTTAAAAACACAAAGCAGGGCTGACTGATGCTAAGGTGTGTAGTGCCTTGAGATACTTCAATACTTAATTATTAAGGAACTCTTCATACTTCAGCATACCAAGACATTTTTGATAATTTTATGTAAACATCTTTGTGAGGACAATTTGGGGATGGTTCCTTCCTGTTCCAACTTGACTCTGCACTAGAGCATGAAGCAAGGTCTATGAAGACATGGATGAGTAAGTTAAATGTGGAAGAAGATGACTAGCCTGAACAGAGCCATGAGCTCAACCTAACAGAAAACATTTGGAACGAATTAAACTGAAGACTGTGAATTAGGCCTCCTCCAACATCAGTGTCTGACCTCACAAATCTCTTCAAATAATTAAAAAAAAAAAAAAAAAAAAAAAAAAAAAAAAAACTTTTTAAGCCTTGTGGAAAGCATTTCCAGGAGGATTGAGACTGTTGTAGCTTCAAAGGGTCGGCCAACTTTATTATAAGCCCTATGGATTAAAAATTGGGTACCATTTAAGGACATGTTTAAAGGCCAGTGAGCCAGTACTTTTGACAGCACAGTGTTGGTAGACTAGTTATCAGTAGATTGTGCTTTCTACTGTTTGCCTTGAAAGCCCAACTTGTATCGGGGAAGGAACATCTAATTAATAGTCTTGCAAATCATCAGAAGTTGTGTTGAAGAGTTTCTCCAGTTATCACCGTGTTTTGATTGCAAAGGCATTCTAGTTGATTGGACCTCCAATTACAAATGAAACACATGACTACAGATTGATGTTATGAAAGATGTAAAAATTATTTAAGTGTTCAAGGACACAGATCTTTTTACACCCTCCAAGGAGACTGTATATCAGATGTACTTTTTGTAAGAAACTGTTTTTTCGGTCTCTCTGTTAGCGAAGCTAACAATATCCTTCAACTTTGTGAAAGAGGTAATGACTATTGTCATAATGGCAAAGATCTGAATTTATATTGGGCTTTTCTCATCATACTAGACCACTCAATATATTTAATACTAGCGTTGCATTCACCTAATCACACTCACAAATGTGTATGCTATTTATACACCAATACAAAGATCAATTGGCAACTTGGGGATAAAGTGTAACTAACCCCCTATGAAAGCATAACCCCACCCCCAGACAATTTTTGAAAAATTCCACCAAAATGGGCAGAGCCAAGAGACACTGAGGGGCATGGCCAAGTGTGGGGCTGAGCAGAGGGGGTTAAGCAGGGCTGTGGTCAAGACGAGGGCAAGCGCTGTTGCTAACTTAGCACTTTGTCACTATATTTAGCAACTTTTCAGACCCCTCTAGTGACTTTTTCTCAAAGAATGATTCGTGACAAATCTAGCGACTTTTTTTCTGTGTTTTTGGAGACTTTGGTGGCAACACGTGAAGCACCAATAGCTCTGCAGCAACTGTCCTGACTGATTGAGAAGCGAGTTCTGCTGTGAACCCCTCCTGCATCCTAACCACTACAGTCAGTCTCACAGAGTCGTCCTTTCAGTGAACCACCTGCCTTAAGAGCAGAGAGGAAACCCATTCCACTCTGTGTCCATATTGCAAATGAATCACATGTGGAAAGTTGAGAAATGCTATTGATCAATCCTTGCAATTCCAACTCCTGACTTGACACGGTGGCATGTGTCAGAGTGGGACAGTTTTATACCTGAATGCAGGGCTGTGTTGGACAACAATGAAGCTGTACCTTTCTTAATCAGTTGGAAAATTCAACTGCAGTAGCCTCCGTTCAACTGAAGGAGAGCAGCACTAAAATTGTTTTTGGCAAAATATTGTAGAATTAAACAAATTTACATAAAATGTCACAATTTGCACAGTAACAAAAGAAAGCTCCCTTAAGGATAAATTTTTACAGTTTATCTGCAAAAAAAGTTTATTTGGGGTTTAGTTACTCTATAAGTGCCTTGCCCTGGGCACACATATCTCAGCTGCATCTGTATATTTAGCTGAGGAAGCTGGAATCAAGCCCACAACCTTCAGAATGTATGACAATGACTCTTCCCACCGAGCCCCAGTGATTAACACTACTGGTAATGGTAACATCACTCCAGCTGGTGGTTTATTGTCTCCATATTGCAGTTCTGACAACGATGAAATGTTAGTTGCTTCTGAAGACTTGACTTTTCTTGCTGAAACCTTTATGGTTAAACACTGTTTTGTTTGATGAATGTTACAGGTCCACACTTGACATCACAAATATGGAAAGAATGCAATCTGTAGATCTCAGAATCAAAAGTTATGAATCACTGCACCCATGTGGGACAAGATCACAGGATGAAAAGGATGTGAAGCATATGAAACATGACTGTATTAGTATGATAAAGTGGGTCACAGAACACAGTGTCCTTTGGTGATATTGTCGTTGCAACATAGTTTGTTTTGTTATTTATTATTGTCAGTCTTTAAAGCCTAACTATTTCTGTTGAATGGTCTCAGTTTTCCTTCATTCAAATGTTTTCTTTTTTGTTTATTTGGTTGAAAGAATGATGCGGGCGTGACGACGCCAACTCTGATGATGTATGAGGTGATGTCTGGTGACACCCTGGCCTGGAAAGGAGCCAGTCCAAGACAGAGTAGCACAGACCCCAACTCTGAAACCGAGTTTACTGGAGAGGGAGGGCCAGTAAAAATCCTCAAAGTGTGCTTCTGCACCAACAACAACCTGGGAAAGAATTTTAAGCTGGTGAAATGTGACAGCTCCTGGAAAATCCAGGTGAGAGAGTGCTATTGCAGGCATAGAAGAACTGTAAAGTGGAGTCAAGGACCTTTCTGTTTTGATAGTAATGTCTGGTAGAAGGTAGTAAAGATTTGAAATGAGGTTTTTATTTTTATTGTGTATTGTGTTTATTGTGTCAGTGACATCCCTTAATTTGCTGCTCTAGTTAAAATTATAGATGATTCAATTCAAATGTGTTAAAGGATGAAAAAAGAAAAGCTGCTGGAAAAAATTGACAGTTGTCTTGTTTTTTCCCCTCAGGCTATTATACGCTCAATCCTGGTCAGCGGTCGTTTGGGGCCAAACGTTGAATTCTCAAAATGTTATGGTCTCATGTTGAAGCACTTAAAGTCCGAAGAACTTCATTGGCTGCATCCAGATCTGACTGTTGGTGAGGTTGAACAGCGCTACGAGAGTCATCACGTGGAGGCTGAGTGGAGGTCCAGATAGATTTTTAGGGCTTATTGTTGCAAAGATATTTCCTGTGATTTGAGATATAGATATAGAAATAGAGGATGTCTAATAAAAGTATGTATCTTCTCTTGTTTGCAGGTACGACCTTAGGATCAGATACATTCCAGTCAATTTCCTGGAGAAGTTTAGAAAGGACAGATCCACGTTTCTTTATTTTTACCAACAGGTACTGAAATATATTCTTTCTCTCTCTCTCTCTCTCTCTCTCTCTCTCTCTCTCTCTCTCTCTCTCTCTCTCTCTCTCTCTCTCTCTCTCTCTCTCTCTCTCTCTCTCTCTCTCGCTTTCTCTCTCTCTCTCTCTCTGTGAGAGAGTTCAAAAACCAGATATTTACAGTTTACAATACAACTAGTTTTAAATTTTTTTGACTTAGGTCAAACATTTGGGATATCCTTCCATGAGTTTCTGACAATAGTTTCCTGGAATTTTGGCCCATTCCTGCTGATTGAACTGGTGTTACTGAGTCAGATGTTTAGGTTGTCTTGCGCACATATGCCTTTTCAGATCTGCCCACAAATGGGTTGAGATGAGGGCTTTGTGACGGCCACCCCCAAATATTGAATTTGTCATTCTTAAGTCTTTGTGACAAATTTAGCTTTATACTTAGGACCATTCCTGTTTAGAAGATTTTGCCCAACTTTTAACTTCTTGACTGATGTAAAGATAAATTTGAGAAGTTGTTTAAATATTTTCACAGGCTGTTCTTTCCTTATGATGCTATCTGTTTTGTGAAGAACACCAGTCTCTCATGTTGCAAGAAAAAAAACAAAACACGTTGCTGCCAACACTGTACTTCTCAAGTATTCACAGACTTGCAAGCTTACCTCCTATTCCTCCAAATGTAACGATAGTCATTATTGCCAAATACTTCAAGTCTCCAAAATTTAAGATCTTTGTCTCTACACATATGCAAAATGTAATCTGATTTTTTTACATGTCCTCTAGATTAATATCTTTTTCCTCACTGAGTGACATTTCAGCCCATGTCTGTCAATTTGGATATCGAAACTCTCCTACCAGCATCTTCACAGGGTCTTTTGCATCTTTCAAGGTTTAATTTGAACCAAAACACTTTCATCCTTGAGAGACAAAACCCCTCTCCTTTCTGAACATTATGATGGTTGGACTTCCCTATAGTGTGAATACTTAAATAAAATTTTTTGAAGAGATGAATGAACCACCCTTAAACATGTACCCAAGAATGAACCAGATTTGCAGAGGACCGCAATCCTCCTATGTTGGCTGATTTCTTTTGATTTTTCCATGTTACACAATGAAGCTGTGTGCAGTTGTGCTGCCACTTACCTCAGATGTTGTAAAATAACCTATCTGAACCTTGCAAAGCCATGACGGCATCATTTGAGCTTCAGCAAATTCTTTGAAGTCAGTAATTTTATTGTATGTACACTTCCGAGTTTGAAGAGAGCAGCGAAAGATTCTCTAAAATCTCTCTTTTTCTCATTAGTTTGGGCATTTAGGAAATATAAATTATTTTGGAAATCCTTACCAGCCTAAAACAAGAACTGCTTAGTCTGATTTATTGTCAGACAGCGAGACAAACAAAGCATTTTTATACAGTAAATGTAACCATCTGGTTTAAACTGTTTGAAAATAAAGTCATCACCTACAGTCAAAGGAAGAAACAGCTAATTATTTTCATACTATTAGAATGAAAAGGATTTAATATTTTACACAGTTTGTGTTGTAGCTTTCAGAAAGAAACTATGGAACTGTCCCTACAATCTGTAAAAGAAAGGGAAATAAAGTCATAAATAAATAAGGTTCTCTGTAACAATTTAATGAAACATAGTAAAAATAGATTTATATGTTTTTATCCAGTTTAACTGTTCAGTTATGGTATATGTTTCCATTTCTCTGAGTGACAGTGGGTACTGTTTCATTACAGGTGCGTAGTGACTACATGCAGTGTCATGCCAGCAAGGTCAGTGATGGGATGGCCCTGCAACTTGGCTGTTTGGAGATCAGGTGAGTCACTGCATTCCTTAACTCACAAGTCAATGAGTTGTTTGAAGTCTGGGTGCATTGTGTATGGGGTTGACTGCGGATGCTTTGTTAACCTGTGTTGTACATTCATTTCATAACATAAAACTGTTGTTGAAGTTACTGGTATTTTTCTGAAGAATATATCAGAAATTTACATGTCACTCTGTTTTTACAGGAGATTCTATAAAGACATGAATGCAAAAGGTCTTGAAAAGAAATCTAACTTTGAGCTGCTAGAGTAAGTTTTTACACTTTGCTGTATCTGTTCTGACGTAAAAGTTTTTTTTGTTTGCAAATGAAATGGTTCTAAACTTGGCCAAAGCAAGGTTTCAGGTTGTTACAATCGGTGTGAATGTTAGAAATGGTATTCTCTGATGTTAGGTGATACAGATGCACAACAGACACAGGCAAGTAAAAAAAACAAAGTTTTTTCAACTCAAGACAAAGTATGGGGTCTGGAGGACTGCACTGGGAAGCAAAAACCTGCCAACAGCAACAACAAAGGAGACTGAAAAATGTGCATCCTATACACAAACTGTTTTAATCAAAAGAATCAAATGAAACAAAGAAAAGTGATTAATAACAGGTGGATAGATGTTTACAATAATATTGGAAATAAAAAAAAAATACTTAAAGGGAAGAAAAATTTGAAGGAATAAAAGATAAATTCTAAAAGAGACAAGATGATCTTGCTTCTGTTATAATACAGAAACATGAACAGAAAACCTACGAAGTCTAGAAGAAATAACAACATAGACATCAATATTTGGAGTAATAGAAATCTAAGTTAAAGAGTTTTGGTGCCTTGCAAAAATATTTTTATTCCTTAAACTTTTCAATCCTTCACAAATTTGACCTTTAAGGATTAGTGGTGAGAAGACTTTGTTGAAAGAAATACCATATGAAGTGCCATATGCAGTTTGCTACAAGAGATTTAGAAAGTATGTGGACGACATGTGGAAGACATTCGGGTCTGATGACATCAAAATTACAATTTACATGCAGACTGCCACAGTAAAACATGGTGGTAGCAGCGTCATGGTGTTGAGATGCTTTTTTAAACAAGGACAGGAAAGCTGGTCAGAATAAATGAGCCGATTAAGAGAAACTGCAGCCCCCACATGTCTCAGAAGACTTCTGGTTGTAGTTGCAGCAAAAACTGGGTTTGTTTTTGTTTTTTTTTTTCAGATTATTAATCAGATAATTAACTTAAGTGTACTGAATATAAATACATACCAAACATTTTAGATTTCTATATTTTAAAACAATTTAAAAACCATCAGTTTCATTTGACTTTGCAATCATGCTCTTTGCAATCATGTCTCTTTCATAAAATTGTCCCAAAATACATTTCTATGGCTGTAATGTGACAAAATGTAAAAAGGTTTAAGGGGAAATTGAAAATTTTGTAAGGCTGTGTACATCCTTGACAGAATAACTAATAACTAACCCAAATTTAGAAGAACACCTTGTGAACAGTGTTTTAGCTATGTCAAGTACTTAGTTAATGGTTTACATTAAGTGCATATATATGTGTCCTTTAGAAAAGAAGTTGGGCTGGACCTTTTTTTCCCTCACCAACTGATAAACAGCATGAAGGTAAACTTCTGTTCCTAATACTTAGCATTTATTTATATGTGGCAACATATTCAGTTTACATAAATGAATTACTCTTGATGCTTACAATGTCTGTTTGTGATTGTGATCCAGTCTAGGCAGCTACGGAAGATGATCCAGCAAACATTTCAACAGTACGCAACACTTAAAGAGGATGACTGTATGATCAAGTTTTTTGAGACCCTCAAGACGTTTATCAACTATGATGAAGAGGTCTTTCCATGTGAGCTAGTGGTGAGTTATGAGGCCCCCTCTAAATAACGTCTTGTAAGCCCCAACTTCTATGATTGTCAGGTACTTCAGACGCACTTTGTTAATGTTATCACAAACCTTTGTGTTCATCACCAGCAAGGTTGGAGTCTGTCTGTTGAGCTGGTTATTGGAGGAAGGGGCATTCGGCAACGTTCTCAGAAGGATTCAGCAGTAAGTGAAAAGTTATTTCTACATTTCTTAACTTGTTTTTTAAAATTATAAAACTAACTTTTTTTTCGATCTGCCAGGTCATTTTCAGCATTGTAAAGTTTTATTTTGGTGTTTGTTTGTTCTATCAGTTCTACTCAGCTTGGCAACAAATTTCATTCCTTTAAAGCAATTACCATTACCAGTTTGTTCTGGTTATTAAACAGATTTTAGTGTCTTCTTTTCCACTGGTCACCATGAGGATTTCTGTATTTGTTAAATGATTACTAAATCAACTTATCAGCAGCTCTAAGTTTTATTAATCAGAGAAAGAGGGTTGAAGAAATAGTCAGACAAACGTGTCACTTGTGCTTCTCAGTCTTGGTAGATGAAAAAGTGCTGTGCAGCTTCACACTTCACAAGAAGTGATTAAAGGTTCAACTCACACAGATTAAAAAGCAATTAATTCATTCTCGTAGTTCACAACTTAAAAATTCAGTGTTACTTCTTACTCCCAGCAAGAACAAGGTGCTCCTTTGTCAAGTTCTTGAGAGAAGTTCTTGCTTAATGTTTTTTTTTTTGTGTATTTGTTTTGTTTTAATTGCCTTGCCTTTGTGAACCACTTTGTGATTTATATGTCTGTGAAAGGTGCTATAGAAATACAGTTTTACTGTCGGTGGAGGATGTTGTTTCAATAAGCATTGTTTTGTTGCACCACTGTGTTGCATTTATGGTAAGGTCTTAGCCATTTTTTAATCGTCTCATTTTGTGTAAACTAATATGCAGTGCGTTAAAATATGGTCTAATAAAGTAGCACCTATTTTTACATTTCTGTCATTTCCTTTGACAAAAAGCAAATAAAATGTCTAAAAATATAACCCAAAAGCTGCCCATTCAGACTAAATTTGTACAACTGTCCCCCTACAAACATTGTGAGAAGAAATATCTATTGTTTACAGTTATCAGTAAAAACTTAATAATATCTCAAACCAAGCAATTTTCATCTTAAATGAGCCTCGTTGTTTTGTGCCACAGGCTTTGTTCCTTACTGACTTCAAACAGATAAAGAAAATCCAATGCTTGCCACAGAGTGACGATAAGGTGCTCCTAAACATCAGTGTCGAAGGCGCCAAACAAGTAAGTGCAGTGAAAAAGCTATTCCTGGAACCTCCTTAAGGTAGTGCTTAATATAAATACAACCAGGGAAAGACTCCAAAGATATTTGAGCCTGCTTACATTTGTATGTTATCTTATTTAACAGAATCTGTCTATCAGTGTGGCTACGGTTCATATGGCAGAGAACATGATGGATCTCATTGATGGATACTGCCGCCTGGAAAATGACACAGACGACAGTGTTATTTACAGACCAAACAAAGGTGTGCTTATCTACCATTGTCTCACAATGGACAGCAATATTAGTTGTGCTA
The DNA here is from genome assembly GCA_014839685.1 of Anableps anableps. Classification (NCBI taxonomy): domain Eukaryota; kingdom Metazoa; phylum Chordata; class Actinopteri; order Cyprinodontiformes; family Anablepidae; genus Anableps; species Anableps anableps. The sequence goes on along the minus strand of CM026086.1, from coordinate 15,635,252 downwards.
GCTCTACAAAATGTAAACAAATGTTCTTAAAACCTTTCCAAATCAGATGCCAAGTCTGTACGAGTGTCCCTACCTGACATCCCTACGGGGTGAGATGTCTTACTAGATTACTCACGTGACACTTTTAAGAAGCCATTATTAAAAATTTCTGATTAATCTTGTTTTGTTTATTCTGTCAAGCAGCAGAGACCTCAACTCAGCAAGACACAGTATGGGTGTGTCAGAAACTTTAGGTTTTCTCCAGCATATATTTTTCTGTGTAATCCTTTCAGAAATAAATACATATATGTTTATTTGAAATGTCTCTCTTTTTGCATTTTCAGGTTCTGATATTTATTGTGAGATTCTTGATGAGAGGCCAAAATCAGGTTTGTCTGAAGCTGTTACACTTGGCTCTGTTAGGATAATAGCAGTTGAAACTCCTTTTCAGTCATTAAAACTATCCCTATTGCTCCATAGCTGTGAAGTATGGGATCGATAGAAGCGACATTGTTCTGGGGCGAACCCTCGGTGAGGGCTTCTTTGGAGAAGTCTACGATGGAGTGTACAAAAAAGCCGTAAGTTACTATTCAGACTTTACAACAGAAGCTAGACAGGAGACACATTTGGAACATAAAAACATATTTGTTTATTGTTTTATTGGACAGAATGGCGAAAGAGTTAATGTGGCTGTCAAGACCTGCAAGGACTGTTCATCTGACGTAATGGAGAAATTCATGAGTGAAGCAGGTACGAGGGCCAACATTGATTAGAAATAAAAGAAGAAGAAGTGCAGAGAGCAACATTTATTCTGTGATTCTCATTTACTATGACTCAGAATTGATATAAAATGTCCCAAAATTGATTTTTAAAAAAATTAAACGAATCCACTGGCTATTGACTTTTATTTTGTAACTATGCGGGCGTCCTGATGTCACCACGGAGCGTGCACAGGCGCAGAAAGCACCAAAACAAGGAGGAGATAGTAAAAGATTCCTACCCCTATTTATTATGTATGAACTTTGCTTGGCAGTTATTATGAAGAACCTTGATCATCCTCACATCGTCAAGCTGATTGGAATCATAGAGGAGAATCCTGTGTGGATCGTTATGGAACTTTACCAGTATGGAGAGGTTGGTCCCAATGATTGCTTCTTTGTTAAACTGTTCATGTGGTTTGATTCAACACAGTTTTGCCAACGTTGATGCTGTGTAAGTGAAAGTTATCTAACTGATTAAATTATTGACATCTTTACAGCTTGGTAACTACCTAACTCAGAACCAAAACAAACTGACAAACACAACCCTGGTACTGTTCAGTCTGCAGGTCTGCAAAGCCCTCGTCTACCTCGGAGGGTGCAACATGGTGCACAGGTGAGAAAAGGATTAAAAGATTAACACAAATTCGGGTTCTTCCTCTTTACAGGTTTGAAAGGTCTCTGTCTATATGCAGTTGTTATATTTAAACTTTTTTAAAGGAGTGACAGCATGTGTCAATTATTTGTCAGCTTCTCAGAATATCAGAAACATAAAATAAGACAGAAAAAAATTACCCAAAAGATAAAAAAAAATATCAATAAACTATACGATAAACCCTCACAAAGCTATACAAGAGAAAAATGGCATTGAAGGTAATTTTACTAAAAAAGAGTTGCCACAGTGTTATGTCAAAGCATTCATTTCCCTTAAACCAGAAATGTCAAACTCATCTTCATTTTGGGCCATATCAAGATCAAGAATGTCTTTAAAGGGCCTGTTGTGGCAGAATGTATTGCTAAAACTACCCATTAACAAACAGTTAACATATAAATAAATAGCCATCCCTGCATTCGATGAGTACTTCTTGAAATCAAATAACATTAAACATATTTTCACCTTGATCTAATTTGGCAGATTATAGATAAAACTGCTGTGATTTGATTCACAAAATATTATTTAAGCACTCAACTGTTATATTAAAGGTTATATTTCATAACCTTCATGCATTTGCAATGCTTTTCAGTTTTTATTCTTATTTTTCCAGGATTGTTTTGTATGTAGCTCCATCCATCTTCCCATCAACTGGGATCAGCTTTCCTCTCTCTGCTAAAGAAAAGCATTGTCATAGCATCATGTTGCCACCACCATGTTTCACAGTGGGGATACTGGCTTTGGGGTAATATGCAGTGCTAGTTTCTTTCCACATGTGGTGTTTTGCATATAGGCCAAAAAGTTATATTTTGGTCTCAGCTGACTAGATCACTGTCTTCCACATGTGTTTCCATGTGTCTCCTAATACTTTTCTAATGGTAGTCCTGTCCACCAATTTTCAAAGCAGGGGATGTTGTTAAAAATCATGGATTATTTTCTGTTCACAATTATAAACTGCTTTGTTTTCATCTATGACATGAATCCCACTAAAATGCATTGTGTTTGTTACATGACAAGAAGTGGAAAAGTTCAAGCGGTATGAATAATTTTTCAGTACACTGTAAAAATGACTGAATGACAGAAAAAAAACAATTCCTGAATAAATAAAGAAAACATAAATTCTCTTGGTAAAGTATTGACACTTTAATGCTTTTTGAAAAATCTCCTTTTACGAAGTGATTCTCTTCCACATGCCAACAAATGTCACAGATATTACAATTTAAAACAGAAAATAATCAAAAATTTATTGTTAAATTAAAAAAAGGTCTTTTGTTTAAACATAATTATCCTTACTCCAGTTATGTCTCTAGATGGCACTGTGGCTTCACCCTAGAAACTCTGATCAGTCCCATGGCCATTTTCAAAAAATCTTTTGATATTTATATCAGTTTACTGTTGTACATAACCCAGGAAAATCAAAAAATGTCTTTGACCTCATTCAAGTTTATATCCCCTTCAGTCCAACATTTTTCTATTAGGTTTTAGATTGACACATCTGAAGAAGCTGAAGGAGTCCTTAAAGGTCTTATCCTAACTTTATCTGGATTCTCTTTTAATGGAACTATTAGTTACTACAGATAAATAAAGCAATCAGTTAAAAACTTTTATTTATAATTTGATCTTATCTGATGCCCAAACTCAAAAATGCAATCAAAAAGGACTTTTAAAATGAACTATCATTTTTTTTTTTTCCAGTTAGTATGCAGAGAAATCAGGGTTTGTATGGAACATAAAATGATAAACTTGTGCTCTATATTGTGCTTTATTTTTCTGTGTAGGTGGGAATAAATGTTGCGGGAAAAATCTTGTGATTTTCAAATAGTTGTCACTAGTAACTAATATCAGGTTATCCAGTTTGCATCCAGATTGCAATTTCCCAAGGAAAGAACTCTTGAGAAGAATCCTAGACATCCCTCTTCCCAGCTCATTTTGGGTTTCCCAACCAAGCAGGGAAATATAAGTTTTCTAGCGAATTCTGAGTCTTCCCTGACATCTTTTCCAAGGATGTGCTCAAAAACCTCCAAATTGACCAGAGTCTCTAAATTGAGATTTGCAGGTTGCCATCAAGCTTAGATGCCTGAAACACCTCGGCTTACTCATTTTAATGTGTAGGAGCAGCAGCTTTATTATGAGCTCCTAATCTTATCACAGCCAGACACCTTAGGTGGCTGATTTCATCTGCTTCTACCCAGGATGCTGTTCCTACGGATCATTATCCATAATCTCATGACCAAAGATGAAAGTTGTAGATGAGTCTGTAAATGGAAAGCTTTGCTTTTTGACTCAGCTCAGTCTTTAACACAACAGTTCAGAGCAGTGTCCACATTATGGCAGACGAGACCCTGATCACTCTATTCATCTTCAGGTCTACCATCTCTTCTGAACAAGACACTAAAATACTTGAGCCCCTCAACTTGAGACAGTGTGTTGATGCGGCCTAACTTACAGTTATACATGATGGAAAAGCATCTGCAAACACTTAAAAACAAGTACCAAACTACAACAATGTTAAGATTACTTTTTTCAGGGACTACTGAACATTTGTCAAAGATATTTATGAAGGGATTACTATGACAATGTAATAAGAACTGTAAACATTTTCTTGAAGTTAAAATACTGACAGTGAGGCAGAACAGTTGAGTAAGTCATGCTACTGGCAGAAAAAAACTGAATGTTATCAGTAGGATTCAGGCAGCAAGACAGCTTTTCACAGCTCCAAGCTCCTGTGAAGACAAAACATCAACAAAAGAAATGACTTTTTAACCTTCCTAAAAAATGTAAACATTCCTTTCCCCCTCTTTTGATTCTGTTCATATGAAAGTGATTTTTTTTTTTTTTTTTTTATTCTCAAGGACAAATCTTCTAATTGATCCAAATGCTTGTTTATAGATATTCGTCCTTATTACATCAGCAGGTTGTGGGCTGTCATAACCTATTTCAGCTGCATTTTCATGTTCGGTTTTTTGTTTGCTTTCAGAGACATTGCTGTTCGGAATGTGTTAGTTGCAAGCCCGGACTGTGTGAAGCTTGGAGACTTTGGTCTGTCGAGATACATTGAGGATGAAGAATACTACAAAGGTAACAGAAGAGACAATAAAAATATTTCTGTCAGAGGACCTGGGTGGTTAATAGATATTAGAGAAGGCAATCTAAAATCTAACCTTTTACCTTTTGCACAATGTGGCACGATATTAATTTTTGGCAATTTCCCTGCAGCTTCTGTTACTCGATTACCAATCAAGTGGATGGCCCCAGAATCTATTAACTTTAGACGTTTTACCTCAGCTAGTGATGTCTGGATGTTTGGTGAGCTCAGACACATTTTCTGATTTCTCTTATAATCCTCTGATTTATATCTATAATGCTTAATGCTTCCTTTTGTAGTCCTATCTCATGAATTACAGAGTAAAAATATCTGAGCTTGTGTGTGCTTGTGTATGTCTTGTGTGTGCATCGCTCTGTAGCTGTGTGTATGTGGGAGATCATGAGCCAAGGACAGCAACCATTTTTCTGGCTGGAGAACAGAGATGTCATCAACCAGTTGGAGCAGGGCATCAGACTGCCCAAACCAGACAACTGCCCTCCTGCTCTTTACTCACTCATGACGCGCTGCTGGTCCTACGACCCCGGAGAGAGACCCAGTTTCACTGAGCTTGTGATCAAGATCAGGTATTTATTTAAAAATGCAATAAAAGCAGAAACACTCCTATTCTGTTATGATCTACTTCTCTATTACTGTGATTGTTTATAACACCATTGTTTATAAAAAATAAAGATAATGTGTTTTTAAGTAAGAAAGGGTTTAATTACATCCATTCATCATGCTTATCCATGAAATGTGCTGTACAAATAAACTTGAGGACCAAAAATACACCCCTGTGGAACTCCACTAGCTCTACTAACTTTGTCTAATTTATAATTACAATTGGACATTGAAAATTCTAGTTAGACAGGAACATAGTGAAGATCAGTACCTAGCTTAAATACCCAAACAATCTTCAGCTTGCTGAAGAAGATTTGCATGATCAACTATATCAAAGGTTGCCATGCGACTTGTTACAGTTTTGTAGTCCTACCAAAAATATATATGTTTTCCTTTTTTTACCATAATTGCTTTTTACTTTTGGAAATGTTACAAACTTAAAAGGTTTTATAAATATTAATAATGGGAAAATTTACCCTTAAATTAGGATGTTATATACATTTGTAATAATTTGAACCTAATATTGATTTTAATTCTGAAACATTTGCAAGATTTCTTCTAGGTCCAGAAAGGTAGAGAGAAAGGAAATGTGGGTATTTTCAGTTAGAAGGTTAAAAGTCTGGTCTTTTCTGGACAGCTTCCCACCTATTGGAACATAAATTGAGATATGGGTCTTGTGCCTGAATTTTTAAGAAATATAATCGCTCATGCAGCAGTTGACAGTATATAATCTTGGATTCTTGCCCACAATTAATATTACTGACTCACTCATTTATTGAATCTCTTTTGTAAATTGTATAATTGTGTGTAGATCTGATCATGTTTCAAAAAAGTTTCAAAAAAGTCTTAAGTTAAAATTTGAAAGGTCATTTCAGTTTATGAAGACATGATACTAACATGTGTCTTTCAGTGACGTCCATAAGATGGAAAAGGAGCTGGATGTAGAGAGAGAAAGAGACAGAGCACGTGCCACCAAATTTCTGGAACCAAAGGTCAGCTTTGCAGATGCTCCCCCCAAGGTATAATATCTTGTTCATTATATGTAGTTTTAATGTATTATATGAACAAAGGTCTGATATAATACAATCACTCACCTTTTTCTTACCTTTACTGAAGCCCTCAAGGACGAAGCCAAGCCGATTTGGGAATACACTCAGTATCGGTCTACATATTCAGGTGCGTAAGTTTAGGCAAATAACCTCACATTTTTACAGCATTTTTTGCAGTCTGGCTGATCTGCTTGTGTGTCTGTGCAGCTGAATGAAGCTCTTTGTGCGAGCTCACCTGACCTGGCCAGCCCGTGTGAGTACCAGTCCCCAGTTGACTCCAGAAACACGCTTGCTCTGCCGGTTAGGTCCCCTCGTCGCCGCAGCATGGGGGTAAGGTCACAATATTTAAGCTTACTTCTGTCAGATGGCATACAATAAATGCCAGTCATTAAGAATTAAAAGAAATGATCATCTCTGCATTAGGAGAGTGAGTTTCTGCGAATGGAACCAAACACCAGGGAGGATGCCCAGTGGCTGTGGCAGAAGGAACGACAACACATGCAGGACACTCTCCGGCTGCAGAAAGAGCAGATGATGGAGGATAAGAAGTGGCTGGAGAAGGAGGAGAGACTCCTGGTGGGAAACAAAGAATCATTAGCATTTGTCAACCCACTCTCTGTGTCCCTGTGTCCTTCTGCTCACCAATTCAATGTTACCCTGGAACCTGAGTGGAAAAAGGCACCTTTAAACATAATAAAAACTGTTGTTGAACCTCGACGCCCAACTGATATTAAACTGAATGTTCCCCTGATAACAGTACAAAAGAGAGGCCCCATGTCTTTATTCTTTAAAATGAACCTGCCTGTTCTTTTGCAGGACCCCATGGGACAAGATGACACTGCCAGTTCAGGGGTAGGTATCCATGTGTGCAAAATAAAATCCTAGTGAGAGTAAATGAAGTTACCAGGTAGTCTACGGTTACCAGACTCTCCACATAATTTCTAAGTGAAAATGCAGTTAATTGAGGAAGCATGTCAGTTTATGTTAAGTACCACAGAACACAATAGTGCATAATTGAGAAAAGAAACCACTTTTCACTGAAATTACAGCTGCTCATCTGACTATTCTGTTCAAAATAGCTCCAGCTCAGTCAGGTTGGATAGAACGTGTCTAAGAAAACCAATTTTCAAATCTTACTGCAGATTCTCAATTGGATTTGGGTCCAGACTTTGGAGTCTTCATCATATGATTATGCTCTGATCTAAACTATTCCATTGTAGCTCCAGTTGGGTTTTTTTCCTGCTGGAGGGTGAAACCTCAGCCCTAGTTTTAAGTCTTTTGGAGCCTCTAACAGGGTTTTTTCTAGGATTGTCCTGTATTTAGCTCCATCAATCTTTCCATCATCTCTGTCCCTGCTGATCCACCCTTCACCATGATGATGCTGCCACCATGTTCCACAGCGGCAATGGTGTATTCAGGCTGATGTGCAGTGTTAATTTTTTGCCTTACATAGTGTTTTGTAATCAGATCAAAATATTATGGTTATTTCTTTGAACAGAGCACCTTCCTACGCATATTTGCTGTATTCCTTTAATGGTTTCTGGCAAGTGCAAGTGGAGGCTTCTTATGGCTTTTTTTTCTTCTTTCCTCTTTTCTATAACAGTAATGGCAGTAAAGTAAAAATTTGTGGAGAGTACAAATAAGAGTTGTCCTTTAAAAAGATTCTCCCACCTGAGCTGTGGAGTGCTCTGCATTTCCTTCAGAGTTACCATCGGCGTCCTGGCTGCTTCGCTAATTAATGCTCTTACTCAGCCTGTCAGTTTAGGTAGACAGCCATGTCTTAGCAGATTTACAGTTGTGCCATGCTCTTTTCAGTTTTGGGTGAATAATATACTTTTATTTCCAAACCCTGTTTTATGTTTATCAACAACTTTATTATCAATGATCTGTATTTCAGGTTATCTGAGTAAAGGGGGCTGAATACAAAATACTTGCTGCACTTTTCAGATTAAAGAAATTTTAAAAATGTATCTTCCTTGCTTTTCACAATTATGCACTTTTTGTAGGTGTGTAACAGAAATTCCAAATGCAATATATTGAATTGTGGTTGTAAACATGACAAGATCTGAAAAACTTAAGAGGTGTAAATACTTTTGGAAAGTACTGTATAACAAAGATGAGTAACATTTCTTCAGGTACTTTCAGACATTTTTTGTGAATAACATTCATGTAGATTAGGACTGGAACCAAAAATCCAGCCAGTAAAATTACATATGCATGCGTATTTTAGGTGTTGCTTCAGTTTACATATTTTCTGATTGTATTTTACTTTCTATAATTATCTGGTTATCTACATCTTTGTTTTTCTCTTTGTAGCCAACTGAACCTGAGAGTGAAAACGGTAAGGACTAAGAAAAAACTTCTGTTTTACATTCAGCTCCTTTGTTTCCCTTTTTTGTGTCCTGTAACGAATTTTTCTTCCCACACAGCACCGCCTGAGAAACCCCCACGACTCAAAGCACAGGTAGTTAGACAATTGTGACATTGCTAAGTTTTTCATGGTCATTCAAAGCAGATTAATTAATAAGCTTTTCCTACTTAAAGTATTTATGTTCTTTACAACGATTAAAATTCCACTTTAGGCTGCTCCCACAGCAGAGATCGACCGCTCTGATGATAAAGTATACCAGTACGTTATGGACTTGGTCAAAGTTGTTGTCCAGCTCAAGAATGACATCACTGAGCTGCAACCAGAACAATACATCACCATTGTCAAGGTACACTGAGACAAATTACCTGCCCTCCACCTCCTCTTTGTAGGTCGTTGCTGTTTTATTGGGTCATTTAAAATGCAGAGGAAAACCTCCTGAGTCATACAGATGATTCATTTTCTTTATCGATCTGTCCTCACAGTTAGTCGGGATGGCCTTAAGAGATCTGATCCGCAGTGTGGATGATGTGCTGCCTAGTTTACATGAGTCGAACAGGACTGAGGTACAGTATATTGTACAGTAGGATTACAAACACAAGAAAAGCAAGATGTTTAGGACTAACATCCTTACCTTGAATGTACAGGGGTGGAACTCTGTAAAAAGTACCCAAATTAAATGAGGCCAGCTTTTATTTTATCTGTTCAATGTCTTTTTTCAGATTGAAGGTACCCAGAAGCTGCTCAACAATGACATGGCTGAGCTGATCAGCAAAATGCGCCTGGCGCAGCAGAATGCCATCACATCTTTAAAGGAGGAGTGCAAGAAACAAATGTTGGCTGCTGCACACACTCTGGCCATGGACAGCAAGAACATATTGGATGCTGTTGACCAAGCAAGAGTCAGAGCTAATTTAGCCAAACCAGCTTCCCCAGAGTGACCTGCCTTTTTTTGCTTTTCTGTTTTTTAACTGACTTTTTTTTTTGTCTCTCTAAAATAACATGTGGACCTCGTCAGTTTTGTTTTGATAAATATGAGACAAAGGCACACTCTGGTTCTTTGGAGAACTATCAGTGTGTAGATGAATATGTTTAAGTTTGATGCTACTTATTAGCTCAGTGAGACTGTCAAAGAAAAGTAAAAAATCCACACTGATATTTGATATGATAATAAAATAAAATTCCATAAAATAGACTTAAATGTCATGATCTGATTTAGCAGTGTTTAGGCTGCTGGATTGTTCTGATCAGTCCATCATGGATTTAGTCAAAGTCTATGACAAGATATTCATTTTTTTTTTTGTTGTTGAAAATTACAAATCTTTGTAAATACAGAATGTGTCCTGTGACAAATGCTTGATAGTCACAAGATAATAAAGGTTTTTACTTTTCTATCACATGTGAAATGCAAAATCGTAAAATAAATAAACAATCCTACCAGAAGATGAGTGAGCAGATTAACTTTTTGAACCAGAGTTTATCAAATGAATAGTTGCATTTAATTAAAGTGCTGTTCTGTTGAAGAGGTTATGACTTGTTAATGCTTTACCTCCAGTAGTAAATCTTGTAGTGTCTACACTTTAATGACCCAGACATTAATTTACCAGTTAACAGTTATAGTGAAAGAAAAGTGGACTTTGTTAAACATCTCAAAAATGTGTTAGCATCTTAAGTGAACACTTACAAACCATTAAACTACAATCATGTTTGCATTATATATTTTCATTGAAGTCTAGCTACAATGCACTATTTGAAATGTTCACTCACTCACTTAATTGCATCTTGCTTCTTATTTTGTCATTTATTACGTGCCCTGGTCTGCAACATGTATACTGATGAATCTGGGCAGCAAAGGTTTTAAATGAAAACTTTTTTTGTTATAATTTCCATGCAAGTCTTCAAGCTCAGTTTAAAAAGAAAAGCCTCTGGAGCTTTTTTACATTGTAGTGGACAATGGTAGGTCATGGTGCATAACAAAGACTTTCCTATGTGAAACACAAACTGCAAAAAGTAACCTGTTAAATGTGTCCAGACATAAAAAAAATATGCTCCAAACAAAAAATAGGCTTCTTTAAATGAAAAGTTATTACAGTGTGTTATTTTTCTATCTAGTATTTGGCTGGATACCTTTAAAAAAATTATATTTACAGTAAATATTTCTCTTTGATTGGACCACTCTAACACATGAATAAACGCTGATCTAAATTGTCTCAATGTAGCTATGGCTGCTTAGGTTAATTATCTTGCTGGAAAGTGAACTCCTGCCTCATTATCAACTACTGTGCAATCCTCAACAGGATTTCCTCCAGGATTGCCCTGTATTTCGCTCCATCCATCTTCCCATCAACTCTAACCAGCTTCCCTGTCCCTGTTAAGGAAAAGCATCCTCACAGCATAATGCTTGTTCCACAGTGGGGATGGTGTGTTCATGGTAATGTATAGAGTAAGCTTTTTCAGTTAAGGCCTAATCTGACCAGAACACCTTCTTCCACATGTTTGCTGTCTCTCCTACATGACTTGGCAAACTCCAAACTGGCTTCATGTGGCTTTATTTCAGCAATGGCTTTCTTTGTGCCTCTGTTCAATAAAGGATGGATTTCTTACATGCACATCTAAAAGGCAAATATATTAATTTCAAAAGAGCATATTTTTGATAAACTGTTTTGAAATATTTACTTAAATTGAGTATGACAACCACAGAAGTTATTTAAATGGAATAACAAAAAACACTGGAGGCTTTGGTTTATTTCTGATTTTTTTTTCACATTAAGCAAATTTTAATATGTCTTAAAATAATAAACCATTGTTAGTAGGGATCTGTGAGCATGTCCAGTGTAGTTTTACTGCTGTATATTTTATACAGTTTTAGTCAGGTTATTTTTGCTATATAATAAACTGTACAACACATGTAAATGTCTTCTCATAAGAGATAGGCAGACTTTATTCATTTTATGATCATTCCAAAATAACTAATTATGATAGCATTTTAAAAAATGAAAATAAGGGTGCTCGGTTTCTCAGCTGGTAGAGCGTGTGCACCATGTGCAGAGGCTATAGTCCTCGACGCAGTTGTCCTGGGTTGATTCCTGGCCTCAGGCCTTTGGCTGCATGTCTTCCCTTTCTCTCTCCTCCTTATTTCCTGTCTATTTACTGTAAAATAAAGGCCATTAAAGCATAAAGAAAGCTTCAAAAATGAAAACAAAAAGAAAAAGGCAATGCAAATAACGTTTCAGCTCAAACCTTGTTGCTGTACCCCATAACAATTACTGGCTGAGAACAGTTAAAAAAAAACATTTCTGATGTCAAACTCAAAATTAAAATGATCAAACATGATTAGATCTGCCTTAATGGCTCAGGCTAAAAAAAAAAAAAAATAAATAAATCATAATACTTATTTTTACACTCATAACTGAGAGTTTGCTGAATATACAAGTATCATGGCATCTGGTATAAACTGGCATAAATTCAAGGCATTGAATCCAGAGAATAACTGAATATCGGTCTAGTATCAACAAAAGATGAGAAAATTTGACTTAACTGAAGATGCATATACTGCTGAGATCATAGGAGAACCTTCAAAATGAACATTTAGCCATTGAATTAAACCTTGGAAGAAAAATTTCCTGAAATACTGATTTTAAGCTGAATGCTACAACAGGAAAAAAAGCAGTCCAACCAAATTCTGGCCATGTACCAAATTCTGTGACCAGATTGTTTTGCTAAATGCCATATCTTTCTCAAATTGAATTGATAAAAAATATCACTGAATTATTTCATATAAGACCAGGAGCATGGGCAAAGAACCATGATAAGGTATAACACTAGATTCCAATGATGAATGAGTGGAAACTCGAAGCCTAAATACTGGGAGGATGGAACAGGTGAGTCTAATTAACTGAATAAGCAACAGCTGTGTGGGAAGCATGACAAGAGGAGCTGAGGGAAATAATGGCTAAAAACTAGAGAAATAACTAATCAAAGCAAAATAACTAAAGATAACAGGAGCTAACAGGTTAAAAACTAAACATGAAAACAAGGTTCAATATCTCACGACTGCAACAGTGATCAAGTTTGAGTAACTGAGGTTCCTACAGAAGTTGGGTCACAGATTCTGGTCAGTTACAGAATTTTGTGTTTCACCACCACCATCGGCTCACATACAAAAGAGTTTAGGTTAACATTAACATTTGTTGCATAATTTCCCATCATTAGCATGCTAACATGGTAAATTTCACTACTAATTTATTGTCAGCATCCATGTTCATTTGTGAACGTATTCTTGCAGATGTTAGCATTCTGCTGTTAACCCTGCTGCAGTAGTACTGAAGGTTATCAAAGGAAGGCTTGTCAAATCCGGATGCTTCAATATATCTGGCAAATTGTATGTTAGATCCCATAGCTTTTTAAAACACTTTTTAAAATAAGAGGTGGGAAACTAAACTAAAAAAATCAATGGTCTCATTATTTTTTTTAAACAGGTGACTTCTGAGCCCATAAAAGTTGTACTACTTAATAAGAAAAATAACAACATTAACATCAAATCAGAGTCCAGCTACAGATTTTTTTTTTTTTTTTTTTTTTTTTTTTTAATTTCCCACAAAAACCTAAATCATGCCAGCCAACCATGGGGGTAGGAAGAGGCCTATTGTCCCAAGCAGGCAAACAATAATGAACATCCACAGGAAGATCCGATCAATGACCATGGCAACATATTTCCAGTCCTCCTTCACCTGTGGAAAAAAAGATCAACAGTGAAGGGGGGGAAAATGAATAAAAAAATATATATATAGCTAACCGAAGACAACAATCTTATGAGGTAAATTTATTTTGTTTAGAAATTAGTTTTTTAATTTACTGCTTTAAGACACTTGAACTGCAATATATTCCTGAGCACTATGTTGTCTGTTTAGAGACGGTTCCTCACTATTCTCTTCAGGCAAAGTTATTTACTGCAAATTGTAAGTATCAGTCATCTCACAAGAACCTCTTCTTTGAAACTTTTGATATTGGTTCTCATCTGGTGTTTCAGTGCAGCCTTTAGAGGTACATCAAAAGTAGACAAAAAAAAGGGAATTTCTGCCTAAGTGTCACTACTAGTTGAAGAGCCCAGGATAAAATCTCCCTGAAGTGACTTTTTGCCAAAGAATGATCTATTTTTGTACCTCAGTGAATGTCAAACAAGAAAAGTAGCTTTTTTAATCACTGTACATCAACTGGTCATTTTTCTAGATGTACTATGGATCTAACTTTCATCAGCTTGTTAGTTGTCAAGAAAAAAAACAACTTGATAGTTGAAGTATTTATTGTAGAGCAGAAAACACATGAAATCTTCCCTTTCACAAACACTTCACTACTTTCCTAAAAGACCCTAAATTATCTTTGACCGGCCACAGGTCTTGTGGTAAAAACTTCTTATCCCACACCAATAGGGCTGTGAACCTTAAAGTGTGTTTGAAGTGGTGCCTGTCAGTGTAACTTAAATGTGAAAGCAGCTTCAATCAGAAAATAGTTTTAACAACAGTAATAGTTTGTTGACATTTTTGGTCTTGCTCTAAAGAACGTGTCAGAACAAAATAATACATTTTCTTAGTATTGGTTGCCTAACATGACATATCTGCTTCTGATTGGTTGACCAACACCTAGTGTCGACTCCCTATCCAGAATCAGGGCATCCCCTGATTCTGGATAGGGAGAAGCCATGAGCTGAAATGTTTTCTGACTCAATCAAGAGACAAAGAAACAATACCATACTAGGCAGATTCCAAACCAAAACAGATTATCCTGCTGGTTTTGGTTACAATACAAGTTTCATTCACATTGTTAGTTTGTCTGATTTTTGTATAAAATTCCTGCAAGTGTTTTTGCTTTGCTTTACCTAGGACACCTGGGGTGTTCAGTATCACTTGTTTCTCTTTAAAATCTATGTTCCCATAAAAGATGGAAACAAAAGTCTTCACACAGACCCATCTTCATATGGATTATTTTCTTTGACATCCTTTTCTGGAATTTTTACACTCCCACACAGACCTCTCTGGTAAATTCATAAAGTAAAATAGTTTCAGCTGATCCAGCCACTTTTCTAAATTTTGTAAAAGGATAAAAAATTACAAATCTTTCAAAAGAAATGCGATCCCTGTCTATTACATCCTGCTCAGATAAATGTATTTGTTCAGTCAAATTAAATCTGCCTTCTATGCTTTTTGCATGGCCTATCAAAATAGGTAGTGGTTTGAGACAAACTTGCAACAATAGTCTACAAGGGGTTTAAATGTAATATTATCTGATTCTTGCAGTTTGACACTTCACCTATGTTAAAAACTACTCTTGCCTCAGTAACAACGTTCACACTGGAGAACGTTGATGGTTGCGCAACCAGAGAGCACCTAGGTATGGTACATTCAGCGAATAAAAAAAAAAAAAAAAAAAAAAAAAAAAAAAAGAAAGGAGAAAGGATTTTTAAGGTTATGGCCAGCTGGTCAATGGTTTGGAGCAATCAAGCTGGAAATTATCCGAATCAGGTTACCAGTCAGTTTCTCAGTGCAGTCACAAGATAGGGTGCTACGGTCTCCAACACACAAGAGGAAAATGGTAAATTTTAAAAGAGACGAGTAACATATCTGCTATTATCTATCATACAGGAACACAGTTTATCTTAACATTGATTACTTTTAACTTTGTCAGCTAGTTAATCATAGATTAACTTATTAATAAGTACCATAAAATTATATCTGACTTAGCTTGTTTTAATTTGCAGGAAAAATAGTAGTACTGTGGTAGATATAATAAGCAATACTCACACTGAAATCTGCATCTTCAGCCCTCAGGTGGTCTGCAATGTAGTGAACCCCTTGTAATGCACGTATTACGCTTGGTGAAAGCACAAAAGGTGACTCTGACACTGAACTGTCCCCTTTAGGTGGCTGCTGGGTGGAGTTAAACCTGGCTCCAGTTGGTTGTCTGTTTAATCCTGCAGGACCATCTTGCAAGTTTTGGCTGTTCTGAGTTTTTTTATGTTGCAGTGGAGGAGTCAACCCTGGAGGTCTTGGAGAGGGTGGCCGGAAGGAGAAATATGACGTCAGTGTTCCAAGCTCCAAATCCTCATAGCAGTTTCTCTCTGGGTTTTCTAGAGTGCTCCCATCTCTCATCCAGGTATATGAGGTGCTGATGCAGTGGCTTGATTCATACCCCGCTATTTGCATTTGCCGCCTCTCTGCTGCTATTTGCTGCTGGAGCAGCAGCAGTCTACGGCGCCGACCGTCAGGTGCTGGCCTGCGCATGAACAGCCAACGTGGGATTAGGTCCAGGAACACAGAGTGAACCCAGCGGGGCATCTTGTGAGTGCTTGGGGAGCGATGGTGCACGTTTAGCACAAATACAGTGATGACAATAGACAGGGTGACGAAAATCATAGTGAAAAGGAGGTACTCGCCAATGAGAGGGATGACAAGAGATGTGGAGGGTATGATCTCTGTTATGAGCAGCAGGAACACAGTGAGGGACAAAAGGACTGAGATACAAAGAGTGATCTTCTCACCACAGTCTGAGGGCAGGTAGAAAACTAAAACAGTGAGGCATGAAATCAACAAGCAGGGAATGATAAGGTTGATTGTGTAAAATAAAGGAAGCCTTCGAATGATGAAGAAGTAGGTAATGTCTGGGTAGATCTCATGGCAGCAGTCATATTTCTTTGTGTTGTATGTTCCCACAGCATTGATGATGGCCCATTCGCCACTTTCCCAGTAGTTGTTGAGATCCACAGTGTTTTCTATTCGCTCCAAATCGATCTTAGCTTTGTCATAGGTCCATGAGCCAAACTTCATTTTGCAGTTCTGCTGATCAAAGGGGAAGAAGGTGACGTCGATGCTGCAGGAGCTTTTGTAGATGGCAGGTGGGACCCAGCGCACTTTACCAGTGTGGAACAGGTGAGCTTTGGTCATATGGGTCACAGCAAACTCACCATCAGCACTAGAGAAAAAAAAGTTATAAAATAAACTCAACATCTTAGTGCCTTAGAAGGTAGCAAATTTGGGGCAAGAGGGCTGTAACACATACAAAAGTATTTTTATCTTATGGAAAATTCATATGGTGAAAAATTGCTACTCATTTTAAACCCCATTCATTATTTTAATAGTTATAATAGCTTCTGTTGAAGAGCTGCTATCATTTCATCAGTTTAATTTCACTGACAGTCTGTGATTAAACAGAGTCAACGGAGCAGAACTTCACCATCGACCTGCTTGATTTTAATCTGAGTAAGGTGACTTTAGGTGTTGGGAGTTGAGTCTAAACGTTGGATTTTACATCTGATTTCACATGGAGATATGCAGGTATGCTTTTATGAAGGATACCTTCATTTTAAAATGAGTAAACTTCACCAACAGTCTAAAAAAGAAGCACTTCAAATAAAAGTAAACATGTAAACAGCAATAAATTTACCATGCCACTAGATGGCACCATACACATGTCATAAACCTACAAATTAAGCGTTGGTATGGTAAGTGAATCATTCACTTACCAGTTTGAATAGCCAGCAGTCTGAATAGCCAGCTGTGTGATATCCACACTTCATACTTTTTGACAGTATTAACCCATCAAAAAAACATTATAACTACATATTATTTTTAAACATTAATATTTGATCAAAGCAACTTACATATAATTAACAAAAAAATTGTTAAAGTAAAGATGAATGAAGAATAACTTAACTATTGATATGTTAGACTCACTTGTTATAGAGGACTATATCTGGTACCCATATTAGCTCTGATGGAACTCTGATGGACGTTACATTGTCATAGTCAGATGGTCTCCAGCGGAGTTTGTAGTCGTTCCACTCCTGGGGAGAACAAACAGGGAATGATGTGATCCTTGAGTTTTTCATCTCTCCATATTTTGTCATAGACCATAGAAACATTCTTAAAAAATGTTCATATATTAACAAGTTTATTTAACCTGCTTTAACCACACGTTAGTTGTCATCATTTGGTTCTTCTCATCCTAAAAGGCAAAATAGAAAGAACAAAGAACAAAGAACAAACAAGTAGTTAAAGATGTATGTGTAATGCCAAAGTACTATAGACTAAATGACACACATGAGATCCAGTCCATTTGGTTGGATATTCCCATGAATATAAGTGATGGAACAAATGATCATGGCAAAAAAGAAAGAACATCCTCTTTAGATTTTAGAGATTTACAGATTTTGTACATATCCATGATTTTTGTACTTCTTTCACAAACACTTCCATTTTGTATTCACATTTGGTTTGAGATTAGTTTTAAACAGTTTTACAACCAGTTTTAGGATAATTTCTACATCGAAAACCTAAAACTGGCATGCACTTTCTTTTAATCATGACTGTATCTGAACAAGAAAATGAATAGTTTTGTTTTTAGACCAATTCTTTATCATCAAATGACAAAGCAGCATAAACATTATTGAAAACAGACCAAAGATACATCAGTTCTTCCTCGGTCACATCCTGTAATCACTGGTGAATATCACACTAGGATGCTTAAACTCCTTTGTTTGATTCATAAATATTGATCTAGCATTCTCAGAAAAAAAAATATTTTGCATTAAAACAGCAATTTTGCTTGAATCTTTTTACAACCACAACTACAATCCATTCATTCAGCTTACCACATCAATGAGCTGGGCTATGGACAGTCCAAACTTGACAATAACCACATCAGAGATGTTTGGCACAGGTCTTGACCACTTGTTGTAACCAGAGAACAGTGTCTTGAAGAGCTCATCTTCAGCATGTGAGTGGGTCTTCACATAACCAAGAACTGTGGAAAATATGATGTGTTTATTTTGCCCAGAATATTTTTTGTTGGATAGAACTTTATAAACACATATACTTTATTTAGGTGATTAAATTTGATCTCTGATATCATTCTGTAAAATCAAATTTAAGTCAAGGCAGTTCTGTTCTAAGTGATTACATGATTAAAACATAACACAATAACCAATGAAACAAACAACAAACTACATTTTGTCAAATGTCATCATGAAAATCATCAATAATAATCATCATCAGATATATATCAAATATATTAATCAATGTTCCAGTTATTATTAATCAAGGGCAACTCTAAACAGGTGGGTTTTTAGTCTTGATTTAAAAGAACTCAGTGTTTCAGTATCTTTGCAGTTTTCTGGAAGTATGTTCCAGAGTTGTGGGTGTTTGGTTTTCACTCTGGAGATACAGAGTGGTATAAAGTAATTTTATCTAAATATAATCCTTAAATGCTTTGCAAATCACAGCATTTTGTTTGCATTTACACTTTTTATTTAATATTTTATTTACACAAATATATCAATTGAATGAACTAGCACAACAGCGTATAAAGGGATCATACTGGTGTTTTGTCATCATTGCCTTCTATAATCGTCATTTAACAAATAGTTGTCTATCTGGATGGCATCATATTGTGGTTTGTGGAAGAAAGAGTGGGAGCTGGGCACATGGACGTGTTTCATCACAGAAGTCTAGATACAGTCCACCTGTGTGAGATTTAATCTCAGTATAAATCCAGCTGTCTTGGTAAGGTGTCAGATGTTTGTTAAAGGGGTGGTGACGTCATTGTATAAACCATTTCATGTAGCTGATGTTGCTACATATGTCAATTCTCCAAAGAATTTTATTTAAAAAAAAATAACGTCAACTCTTTGTAGAGGGTTGTTTTGGCAAGCCAAATTTCCCTCCTCGGTTGGGTAGGTGATGATATGTGGTTCTACCTTGCTGACTTCACTCTGATGGGCTACAATACTATTTGGGAAACTCTTTCGTAAAAAGCACTGAACATTGTCCCAAATCGAGGTTATAATTGGGTGGTGTTTCCCCATAAATGAACTTCAGTTACTCTTCTCTGATTCTCTCATCCTTTGGGAGAAAGTGGAAACTTCCAGCTGTTTTTGAGCTCCCTCAGACGTAACAGCTCTGCTTTTTAGTTGCCATCCTCTTCTCAAGTGGAGTACCCAGATATGCTAGCACAATTTAGCCCTTAAATTAGCCGGTGTATCAGCTGGGGGGAGGAGGGAAGGTGAGCGGGAGGGCTGTTTGCTTGATGGTGTTCTCTAATTGGAGAATATGAATTATGTGGAAAGATAACCTGTTCTCTAATTCGTCCATTTTTGAACAAAGAAACAGACCTGGCCGTCTATGAGCAGGCTTTTGATACCAACTGTTAACATTCACACGGCCTCAATAGTGCACAACAGATCATATTATACCCCCAAAACCACAGAAAAATTAAGTTTGTTGCCCCTTTAAGGAACATTACAGACTAACAGTATTACAAGGATCAAGGAACACAGCAGAAAGGTCAAGGATAAAGTTTGAAAGAACTTTTAAGCAGAGTTAGGTTAGGTTATAAAACAATATCTCAAGCTTCGCACATCTCACAGAGAACTGTTCAGTCCACCGTTTAAAAGTAGAGAAAGACTGCAGAGCAACAGCAAACCAACTGGCAGCCCAGGCTATGAGAGTGTTATGTATAGAAGGAACCAAGAGGATCAACAAAAATCTGAAGGAACTGCACAGATCCACAGGTCAGGTGGGAGTATCTGTTGACAGGGAAACTATTGTTCATGCACTACACACATCTAGACCTTAAAACAGTGACAAGAAGAAATACTTTCCAGAAAGAAAACCACCAGAAATCCCATTTGCAGTTTTTAACCAAACCATGTAAGGGACAGAGCAAACATGTGAATAAAGGTGCTTGGGTCAGATGAAACCAAAATTGAGCTTTTTGGCCTACATGCAAAATGTTGTGTGTGGAGGAAAAATAACTGTGAAAATGACCCTGAACACATCATCCCCACACTGGAACATGGTGGTGGCGGTGTACCGCTTTTGGGATGCTTTTTCTCAGTTGGGACAGGGAACATGGTCAGAGTTGATGGGAACATAGACTAATCTAAATACAACTCTAGAAGAAACCTATTAGAGGCTACAAAAGACTTAAAATGGAACCAGAGGTAGACCTTCCATCAGGACAATGACCCAAAAACATAGCTACAGCTACAATGAGATATCATGATCCACAGGTATTGTGTTGTTTGGTCTTGCTTGTTTTTGTATTTCTATAGTTTGTTTATTATTGACCTTAGTGTCTTTCTGCACCAGTTCATTCTTTTGTGTGGAGTTTCTTAGTTGTCTCCGTGTTCTGCTCTTTGTGTTTATGTTTAAGATTCTTACTTTAATGTTAGACCTTTACCTTTGTATTAGTTCATTTTGTGATCTTTTTTAACTTCATCAGGGTTCACTCTGCATTTAGATTAGTCACCTTCCCTCAGTTTCCCTGATCTGCTTCTTCTCCAACTGCACCACATTCCCCTGATTAGTCACCCCTGGTTCTCATATCACTCATTAACTCTCCCAGTAGTTAAAAGCCTGACAGTTTCGTCACTTCTCTGTCAGATTCTCTGTTCATCTATGTCCATTCAACATTGCCTGCTTTCAATCGCCTGTTTTTGACCTGCCAGTTACCCTGTGTTCCATTTATTTGTTGTTGCCTGTTAGTTATTTTGGATGTCCTTTTCCTAAACAAACAATGATAACCCAAATGAGACCACCCCTGTCTTTTCTGGGTCTAGCTCCATCACCACAACAACCTTATATGGCATGGAATGGTTTAGATCAAGGTGCATTCATATGTTGGAATGGCCCAGACAAATGTAGATCTGAATCTAATTGGGAATCTGTGGATAGATTTGAAAATAGTTGCTCTCTAGCACATCTGACCAAGCTTGGGATATTTTGGGGTGTGGTAGATCTGGTGCTGAACAGAAATGCACACTTCATTATTTGTAAAACATTTTGAAATGTACTAAAGTCTATGGTTTTAATGTGACATAGTCCAAGGCAGGGGCGAATACTTTTGCAGTGCACTGCACCTGGTTCATTACTTTCACATGTTAACTGTAGGATAACTGATTTCTTTTTAATGAAGTGTTTCTTGTTACCATGTTTGTTCTTTTGGTTTCACAGCTTATGCAAAAAACAACAGATTTTAAAGAAGAGTTTTGATGTAATTCACATGCAAAAGCTTTAAACTGGCAGTTTGACATTTTGCAATGGGTCATGCACCATAGCTCATTATATTTCACCCCCCAAAAAATGGTGATATATCCCTTTTGTGCCTTGGTATACTGGACAGCATTCATTATATTAAATATTTGAACTTTTAAGAAATTAGTTCTATCTATCTATCTATATATATATATATATATATATATATATATATATATATATATATATATATATAGTGTGTGTGTGTGTGTGTGTGTGTGTGTATGGGGGGGCATGATGATATCATTTGTTAGGGTGACAGTGAAGTTTAAATAAGGTCCCACTATGTTTGCAGTTTTCTGTAATAGTGCAAAGGACTTTGCGACTCAGTGAAGTGTGCCACCATTATGGATCATCAAGCAATCTGCATATGCTGCAGCTTAGCCAAGGCCACCACAATACCTGTCTGGGTGAGTTTTTAGTTCCATTAAGAACATTTTTACAAATTGTTACTGCAGAACAACCCAATGCATTGAACCAATCTTAAAATGTCAATGCTTTAAAGAGCTGTGGATACATGTAAATCTGATGCAGGGATTTACTGCTTAAGTTAACATCTTGGATGGGCTTTAAACAGCAAAATGCTGTTCCAGAGTAAAGATTTAGTGTTTAAAAAGGGTTTTTTTTCAGGGTTTTTTTTTTTTTTCAGACAGAATCTTTGTCATGTCATTGTGGCTTTTAAGCTGGACACCTGGGTTCATCTCATACCTTCATTTGTTTATTCTAATCTGACCAACAAGGTTACAGCTGAGCCTTCCTTTCTGGTCTCTTGACAGCTCTGGTGAGATGCGTCCATTTGTCTGTGCTTATAGGAAGAACCAGATGTCGGGCTAAACAGAAAGGCTCCTGGGCACCATAGATCAAAGAACCTCCTGCCAGTGGAGTCTTGAAATGAGATGACACCTTCAAAATCCAGCAAACTGGGCTTAGAAGACTGGAGGCCAGCCAGGCCTCTTGGCCAGGTCTATAAAACACTGACCCGTTTGGAGGATCGAGTCAGCAGCTTCCTTGGCCAGAGGTGCTATTGGTTAAATTGGGCTGTCAAGTGCTTATAGTAAAAAGTTTGCAGAGGAACAACATACAACATTTTCTGGGCAGGAAAACTATAAGGCTTAAAGTCAAAGATCTGATATTTGGCTTGGTTGCAAATGAACCAGCTGAAGATTGTCTATCTACATTTTTTTGCTACAAAAGTAAAAAGAAAAAATGGGGAAGGAAGATCTATTGAGCAAGTTTCTGCAAATGATTTGTTTGTGCATTCGAGTGAAAAACTGATTCAAACCTATTTAACTGCAATTTAAATTGTTGCTAAAAAGAGCATTCTACTGTCAGTCTCATTACATAGACCAGGGCTTTTCAACGTGTGGGGCACCAGAACTCTCCAGGTGGGTCGTGACACAGGATAAAAGACAGATAAAGTAACTGCAAACATTTAGCCAACTTCACTAAGCCAATGCTAAAGACAAAATTAACAGTTTTTTAGTATCTAAAGTTACAATGAGTAAGGAGACAAAAAAGTACTACCATGATTATTTCAAGTTGGGATTTTTATGGGCTGGTTCTGAAGATGCTCCACTGCCACAGTGTTGTCTACAAAGCCCAGGGGTTTTTGGCCACCCCAGGAAAATTGTTACACCCCCCCCCCCCAACTCCACCCCTCCCCAACACACACACATAAGACCACCACCTCTTTTAATAAATAATGTTAAGTTCATGTTCGTGCAAACTATTTTATACCATCTAATATCAAAGCATGGTCCGAATGAAAGCATTTTTGATTAATTGGTATTATAGTGGCAGACTAGATTTAACTCCAAATCTCTGTTGTTGACCTGCTGTCTTTTGTTTTACATCAACTGTGCCACAATACAGCTGTTGTTAAAAATGTGTAGGGACCCTGAAGGGGGGAGGCGCTCGAAATTTAGAAATAAACCATACAGAAAGACTATAGACAATACAATGGCATAATTTACATCTTGACCTGTTGGCAGAAGGGAAAAACAAAACAAAATACAATGCACATTGCAACTGCATAAGGCAACTGCACATCTCCGCCATGAGTTATTATAGACAAGCTAAGATCATGCCATTGACAAAAATAAAATAATACATAAATAAAACTAATCCAACATTTTCTACATCACCCCGCCCAACTACACACCCACTTTCCTCGAGAGGGGGGCTTGGAGCTACTTAACAGGCCAACTGTTTACAACTTAGATATTTCTGATTATGAATACGCTATGTGCTGTGCGAGTGTGCAGTAAAAACTATAGGTACGGATTGAGACTCAATGCTTGCATATTGTGAGGGTCGATATGAAGACATTCTAGTTTGTAGGATAGTTTGGAACTACTCCTTATACCATTAGAGAAAAATTAATCGATACTGGTTTATTTATTTAGATTTAAAGGTCGAAAAAGGCAACGAATTGATAATAAAAACTGCTTACAATGCACTTTTTAAAAGAAAATTTAGTTAAAAACATAAGACTACGTGAGTTCTGTGAAATTTTACACAGTTTTAAGAAGCGTTCAGTAATTAAAACAAGGTTGTGAGACTGAGGAAGAAAAGCCTTTAGAAAGAAAAAAAAAAGGTGACTTGATTAGTTTTAACTAACAATAGAGACGACGTTTGACGTTAGTATAATTGTGGGACATTTATCGGGAAACAATGCAAGTGAGAATCATTGCAGTTAACAGGTTTTGGTTATTTAAAATAATTATTTTTGTTGCAGCTTGTGGTCTTTTAAATTCCTGTTTGGAGTTAGCCACTACAAAAAGAACCGCTTACCTGTTTGACCCAGAATTAGAGTCCAGACGATGACCGTCCCTTTCAGGAACAGGTGGTTCTGAATCATTTTGCGCGTTATTGAAAAAGATAAGTCCAACTTGATCAAAGAGGAGAGCGCAGTAGGTACAGTCCGTCAGAGTCCTCTCCGTGAGAGAAGCATGTGTCATCTTCGCAGCTGGGAGGCATATCAGGACAACTGAACAACTGCTGCTATATCAGAGGGAGAGAGCGGAAAAGCGAATCCGAATTACTACTGTACCGTCTTTCAACATTGGTAAATGTCTCTTCGGTCACCACCGAAATGTGTTGCTGCTGCTATTTTAGTAACCTAAACACTGGAAAATGTCCAGGTTTGCGCAGATGCCAAATCCAAACCATTGCGCATTTTTACGCACGTTCACAAGCTGTAACCTTCTTGTTCTTTAAAAAGCTTTTAATCTGGAGAGAGGTAGATCCAACTAGCAGGATACCTCTGGCAGTCCCTCCTCTTATTTCTGCTCATTCTCATCTCTCTCTCTTTTTCTTTCTCTCTCTCTCCCTCTCTCGCTCTCTTTCTGTCACACACTGTGATTGCAAAAAAGACTTTGATGCAAAGGAACTGAAATACCACATTTTAATCTAAAAACACGAAAGTTTTTAATTATTGTTTTATGTCAAGAATTGGCACAACTGTTTCAACCTTTCACTCGAAGAAGCAGCACACGCAGCTCAACTCAAGTGAGATATTTCTACGGAAAGCAGCTAGAGGGCAGACTAAGTGAATAAATAAATAGATGTTTTCCAAAAGTGAGGACGAACACAGACAATGCATAATACCCTTGGACAAACAAAAAATATTTTATTGGAACAAGTATACATTATCATCTTAATAACAACACACTTTCTGAGACTCAGGGGAAACTCTTTCACAACCGGTTCTTCCTTGATGGGTTCACTCTCCAGGAAGTATAGCAAAATAAAACATCTTTACAGGTTCTATTTCGCCCTGATTTTAAAAGAGAAAAATCTAATTATCTGACAAAAAAAAATCAAAATGATACCCGCTGTCCCAATATTAGAGTGATTGTACTGTTAATTAAATCAACAACTATGAACATATGGTGTCTTGGAGAGGATCAATGCTTCTTGAATTTATTCAAAAACCACAAACTTCAATGTATTTGAAGCAGGAAATCCAAATTTTAGGATTTTTCTTAGATTCACAGATCTAAGTCTAAATTTTGTCTACACCATTCTAATGTATAGATATTCTTTGACCTAAACCATTTAGAATCTGTCGTTCTGAAAGGAACATTCCCCAAGTCGTTTGCAGCCCTTAACAGGTTTTCTTCCAGATGTGCCTTGTATTTAGCTACATCATTCTCACATCAGTTCTAATCAGTTTACCTCTTCTGCTGAAGAAAAGCATCCACCACAACATGATGCTGCCACCACCATGTTTCACTTTGGAAATGGTGTGTTCAGGGTCATCATCATACATAGCATTTTGCATAGTCAAATAGTTTGATTTTGGTTTTATCTGATCAGAACACCTTCTTCCATAGAACTATGCTACACTTTCAAGATTCATATTTGTAAAGCAAAAAGAAAAGAAAACCAGTTATAACTTTTCTAATTTATCACAGAAAGTCCCATTAAGTTTGTGGTTTTTGTTTTTGTCGTTGGTGGCTGTTGCCTATCTTCAGCAGTCACTGGGCGAGAGGTGGGGTACACGCTAAACAGGTCGCTAGACCATCACAGGTCAGCAGTACTTCCAGCAGGATGATGCACTCTGTCACCAATCGCCTCAGATGGTTTGAGTCCAGTTTGGTACTGGCAAATTTGACCTAACAAAGTAGCAAGTGAGTATAGTTTATCTGTAGTTTACACCAAGTCCTTTTTAAATGTTGAAAAAACATCATCTATATGAATGGTTTTCTCATTCTAAATATTTTCCTCACCCTGGAACCAGATGGCCAGTCATTCTCTGATGATGACCAACACTGTTATTATCTTTGCTTTCTAAAAGACTCTTCTGGTTTGATTCATAAATATTAGACTTGGCTCAAACTTGCACCACAGACTGTTGCCATTTATTTCACAAACAATTCTTGAATCAAAGATAATATTTAACAAGCTTTGAATGTATGACTTTACCCTGTAAATGGTCATTTGTTTAACCCATCATTTCCCCTGCTATAAGCCATTTTTAAGCATTTTCTTTACTATTGTGAATCTGCTAAAGGTTCAGCTAGGCATATTGTTGCATTTTGGTAACAAAAACACACAAAATATTTAGGTTCGTCATTCTTGGCACGTAACAACTTGCCAGCCTTTATTCATATAGTTATTATTATTCAACAAGAAACTGACATTTGAACAGTTTTGAAATTCTTTTCATCATTTTCCTAGTGGTGGATTCTGACAATGTCTTTTAGCTGCTGTGTAAATGAAACATGCAGGGCTTGTGATGACCTCTCCAACCTGCTGGCAATGTCTGCTGCAGCACGAAGCATCTCTTCAAAGACCACAGACTCTTCTCTTACTCTGCTCCAGAATACGAAAAAAAAAAAAAAAAAAAGAAAAGAAAACAGGTTTCAGGTGGAAAGATAAAAACAGGGAAGGCAAATGAAGGAATGCCTGTTGACCTACTGAACATTTCCCCAGGGTGAAATATGATAAAAATTTTTGTAATGAAAAAGACAGACAAATATAAAACCAGTTACACAGAAAACAAAATACTCTGTCATTATCTACAGGGTTCCCACACCTTAGTTAACATAAAATTTAAGGACCTTTCAAGCACTTTCCAATACCAATCTCCTCAAATTTAAGGGCCATTCACAGTGGCATTTACAGACTGCTTCTGCTGAATATGTTATCAATAAACAATCTTAATACAATGCAAATTCGGTAAAAAAAACTGGCTTGAAGTTGTTGGGTCAGAATCAAAGAAAGAAAGTGGATTAAATGTATACCTACATCAGGGGTGTCCAAAGTTGTTCCTCAAGGGCCTTGATCCTGCATGTTTTAGTTCTCTCCCTGGTGGTAGTATCTACCTCCTCAGCAGGTCAATGTTCTGCAGAGGCCTGCTAGCAAGCCATTATTTGATCGAGGTGTGTTGAAGCAGGGAGAGAACTAAAACATACAGGATCAAGGCCCATGAGGAACGACTTTGGACACCACTGCTCTACATTCATCTCCACTAGGGCTGCACAATATTAGAAAGTCTTGTGATAATATTGGCAAATATTGCAATGACAATATCAGTTGTGATATATACCTATCTTTCTCATCTGTACCTCCATCACTCTGTGACCTTTAGCATTTTGGGAAATGTCATTGGTGTCTGATGTGATCATCTTGTCAAATTAAATTGTAAAATGCAAGTTAATAACTCTTAGAATATATAAGCCAACAATTATTGTACTCCAATCAGTTCTTTGCTATATCAATAGTGTGATGACGATATATTCACAATATATTGTGCAGCCCTAATATCCACAATCCATGGATATGTCTAGTGATGGTGAGATGAAGCTTTGTTGAAGCCTTGAAGCTCCTCAATAAATGTATTGCAAAATGATTAATTTCTCAAAGCCTCATAAGCTTCAAATGCTCACTAAGACCATCTAGTGGTGAATAAATAAATATTCTACAGAAAAAGTCTGTCAAGTCTTAATTGTATGACATGATAGAATTGAAAAGAATTGTCTAAGCAAATTAGCACACTTAATAGCACCCTGTTTATGTGAGGCAGTCTCAGTGAAAATGTTTGTGATGAAAGTAAAGGTGTAAAAAGAGCTGTTCAAATAAACCATTTGGTCCCAAATTAATGTCATCCCTGCCTATGATAAGATAGTGAGTGTATGTGAACATCTGACACCAACTGTATGTTGTAAGGACGAGACTTTCATAGATCACTGTTCTTTACATAAACCATAAAGCACAGAACCTTGTTTGGATTACACCAAACACAAATGGCATAAGCCGAAAAACTTATGCCATTTGTCAAGCATGGTGGTGGAGGGATTGTGATTTGGGTGTATGTAGACATCCAGTAGAACAGGGAATCTTGCTGTCATCGATATAACCAGGTAGTTCAATTCAATTCAGTGTATTTATATAGCTCTGTCATAGATACAGTGCTCCCATGGGTCCTTGAAATCCTTGAAAGTTTGGGAATTCAAAAAAATAAGTTCAAGGCCCTGGAAAGTTTTTGAAAGCAGCTATAAAAAGACACAGTCCTTGAAAGTCATTTAATGTTTTTTGGGGTTTGAAAATTAACATGAATGATGACTGCTGTCAATGTGTCATTATTTTTTTTTTTGTTCATTCGGCACTGCATTCTTGTGTTTCCTGTACATAGTTAATGTAGATAATGTGTGTAACAGCATGTGCATTGGTGCGTGCAATTTTCTCGTGAATAAATTGGTGAATTGCCAGTCACATTGAGTCAGAGTCAATGAAATAATAAACCAACAGGGTTTATGCTAATTCTGTCAGTTTTGCTTGTTAAGGTTAACAAAGCTTTAGAAAATTAACTGTGAGAATAGTTTAAATGTATCTTTGAGCCTAAAGTTTCAATCCTGCTATTCATTTTCACATTTATGGCAACTGTGGCTGTTTAAACAGAGTGTTTAAGTCTAAGACTAGCTTCAGTGAAACAAACTATCATTCTGAACATCTCAGTGCTGCATTACTTCACCTAAGATTCCATGAAACAGTAATGAACAGCACATCCTTAATATATGTAACATGGACATATCTAGTGATGTGCAGATTGTGTTGCGTGTCAAGTAAATCACCTGCTTCTAGCCGAAGCCCCCTGTGTTGAAATGGAGAAACATGACGTCAAAAACTTTCTTTAGGGAGGTAGTGCTCAGAAATGAGGTTTGATTTTGGCAAGATGTCCCGTGAAAGATACGACTGGGGTTTTTGAGAAGAATTTTTTTTTTTTTTTTTTTTTTTTTTTTTTTTTTTTTTTTTTTTTGCTGTGAACTGCAACATGTGCATTATTTTAACAATGGAGAAGTCAAGAAGAGGAAGTGTTTGGCTGTTCAGAAGCATTTTGGTCAGATTTTTCCCAATAAGCTGTTTACCAAAATTCGACCCGGTTACTAAAACAATTTGGTGGAAGTATTATATAGCAAGAAACATCCATCCATCCATTGTCTATACCCGCTTCTCTTTCCAGGGTCACAGGATGGGTGGTCCCTATCTCAAGAAGGTACCCCCTGACAGGGGGTACCTAACTACCCATGACAGGGTAGTTAGGTACCCATGACAGGAGAACACAGAGACAGACTGAACATACATACATACATACACACACCTCAGGGGCCAATGCACCTCAGGGCAATGTAGAGAGACCAATTAACCCAATAGTCATTTTAGGTTCTCTCCGGAGTACCTGGACCCATGCTTGGACAGGGAGAACATTCAAACTCCATGCAGAAAAACCCCAGACTGAGACACGAACCCAGGACTTTGTTGCTGCAAGGCAGCAGTGCTACCAACTGTGCCATCTTGTAGCCCTCAACAAGAAATAATGGCTAAAAAAAGAGAACAGAGTGCACAAGTTTGAGTTTTTGTATGTCTAATCCTCTCGAGAGAAAAAATATATATACAAAATCAAATATATACCTCTATTTATTCACCTAAATTTTTTCATGTAAAAGCATGATACTTACTGTCTAGCATGACTCCAGTAGCATCAGGCTGCCAGTGATACTCAAGCATTGTACAAAGTGGAAGTCTTCAGTTCAAGAGCTCAACAGTCAAAACTTGGACACAAATGGGTGTTTAAACAGTGCCATGGCCTATGGCCTTCCTGAATTTCTAGCCTTTGTCCCATTAAAAATTTGTGGATTATGATGAAAAGCAATTTATGTTGCAGAAAACAAACATATTTCGGTTAACTTGACCCATTCTGGCAAAAAGAGTTGTCAAGCCAGAAGCTTGTTGATGGCCATCAACAAGCTTCTGGCTTGACAACAAAAAGTGAATTTCAGGTTGCAAACTGCTAAGAAATATTTGACAATATATGAGCTGGCTGGTACTAAGACTAAGCAATGTCTTTCACAGTCTGATGGATACTGCTGATCTGGGCTTAATGCTAACAGCCACAAGAGACTATATTTCTGTATTCCTCATGAATATTTTTGCAAATGACATACTAGGCAAAATCAACTAAAAATGCCAAACCAATAAGGTTTGATGAAAAAGCCTTCTCTTTCTATTGTTACTCATTAACTTTTAGCAGTACTCACTTCTGCATCCCAGCAAAACCATCTCCCGCCAGCTGGTTTTTCAAATCTTCTTCAGCTTTCTCTAAATCCTCATTGCAGCCTTTATGGTCTTCTTGGATGCTAATAATGTTTTCTTTTATTACATCTTCATATGTCTGATCCCCCAACTCTGCCCCCACAAACTGCTCTAAGTTCTCCACCACTGCCTTATTTCCACGTTGAATAGCCCACAGATAGTCCAGCTCCTCTCGCTGGGCCTTCAGCTTTCGAGCTGAAATAGCTGCATTAGTGTTGAAGTGGACAGAGCACTTATCTGGTTGGGGTTCAAACTGGAGCAAGGGGGGCGGTGATGACAAGGTTAAGAGATGGTTGTTTTTCACACTCACAGGCTCATCACCAACAGCCTCCAATGTGTCATTGGTGGCCATTAAGCCAGGGGAGATGTCAAAGCCTGAACCCCAATCACCATCTCCACTTTGGCCAAATACCAGGGTTGCCAAGGATATCCAGGCCAAGGTGAGCTTCATCCAAAACTGCCACATGGTAGCCTGAACAGATAAAGGTGAGTGACTGTGAATTTCATTAAAATTAAAAGGTGTAGAAAGATTTCTAGGTTTTGTAAAAGATTCAGAAGATATGGTTTGGATCCAAGGTATGCTGTTAAAACTTTCTCCTAGAATGCCAAGGAAACACAAACATGAAGTTTGTTCATTACACAGAGGTAAAGGCAATTTTGCAAGGTAAGTAAGTTGAATTTAGGGCTGAAAACATTTTGGAAATATTGAGTATTTATTCACAATCATTAGCTCTAATGCTGCTTATTTTTTTTTTTTGCATTGCACAGCTGTGCCTTGAAGTTCTCTACACTTTATATTTGGTTCATCAGCAGCTTATACACCAATTTATATGTTTTCAGTTCTACTTTTAGTATCGTCAGCACTGTGCAAATGGAAATATTGTTTTTTCCTTTATCATAGAACAAGAGAAGTGTTCAAAATCACTTTGCAAAGACATAAATCTGGTAAATGATATTGAAATATTTCCATAAATGTTTATCCTATTTATATTCTTTTCCACAAATCATCTGAGGAGTAAATGTGGCTGCTACTCTTCTGCTACCTACATGGCTCATAAATGTGACTGAATGTCACACTGCATATTTTAGCAGCAATCATATTTCTATGTACAATTTATCAGGCAACCTCTTTTCAGTTGAACTTTTGTTAAATGCTATATGCAGATTATAAAATAATGTATGTATGCAGTATGTATGTATACAGGTTGCTGCAATCTGAGTGACTTCTATTTGATAGAAAGACATACTTTAGAGACTAATACTACAGGGAAGTAAATACCATTTATTTATTGAATTCAGTTAATTTTACAAGTAATATCAGCACAAACTATCTTTATATCTTTTTGTGGCTTTTTTTCCTCTATGAATTTTCCATTTTTTATTTTGCTTCTTTTAATATAAAATATATAAATACTTTAGATTTCATATGTCAAATCTATCTAAAGAAAGTTTTGACTTAAATGTGAGTTTGTCCATCTTTACATTTTAATGAGGGTTATTTTAAGACATTATTCTTACCTTCAAAACCTAAGGCATTATTTAAAGTGCTTTGTAAATTTATTCACCTCCCTTCACATTTTGTCAAGCTACAACCATAAACTTCAGGGGATTTTATGTGATGGATCAAAACAATGATGTGTGCAAACATGATTATTTTTTTTAAACAAATAAATATCTAAAAAGTAAGGCATTTGTATTTACCCTATTATTGTAATACCCATAAATAAAATCCAGGGAAGTGTATTTGTTAACACTGTTACCTTGCAATAAGAAAGACCTGGGTTTCAATCCTAGCCTAGGTTCCCTCCAAATACATGCATGTTAGGCTGGTTGGTTACTCTTAGGTGTGATTATGTGTGTGCATGACTGTCCTGGTTTTCTTGCTTTTTCCCTCTAATAAATTTGTAACCTGTTCAGAATCCATCTTCCCTCTCTAGAGAGATCCCAGAGAAAAGGGACTGATGGATTGAGTCCTGTGTGTAATTTAATCTCAGTATAAATCTAGCTGTTCTATGAAGGCCTCTGAGGTCTACTGGAGGACATTAATGAACAAATAGCATCATGAAGACCAAGTAAGACACTAGGAATGTTAGGCAGGATGTTATGGAAAAGTTTAGGAAGCCAAGACGTACCATCTCCACAGTAAAACATGGTGGTGGCAGGCTGCCCTGTAATGGTATGGTTTAGATCAAAGCACAATCATGTGTTAGAATAGTTCAGTAAAAGTCTAGATTTATATCTAATTGACAATCTATGGCAAGACTTCAAAAATCTTGATATCCAAAAAGGTCTAAAGCTGGTAGAGGATTACCACAAAATAAAAGACAAAGGTTTAAACTTCAGTGTTGGTTCAGGGGGACTAAATACAAATTTGTACAACGCTTTTTCTCCCTCTTCACTATGTACTATTAAATAAAATCTCGTCTATACCTGCTTGGTTGCGTGCATGGTCTAAGGGAGGCTGGTGCTAATCTACAGTGATCACAGGGTTAGAGGCAGGGTACACCCTCGACACACAGCCAGGGCAACACAGAGACACACAGGACAAATAACTATGCACACACACATGCAGCTAAGGGCAATGTAGAGAGACCAATTAACCACCACTCATATATTTGGACTGTGGGAGGAAGCCAGAGTACCCAAAGAGAACCCATGCATGCATGGTGGGAAAATGCAAACTCCATGCAGAAAGACTGGGAATCAAAACAAGTACCTTCTTACTGCAAGGCAACAGTGCTAACAACTGCACCACCACGTAGCCCCTTCAAAATATGTGTATAAAATCACAAAAGCATTTTAGATGTCTGAGAAGATCACAATTTTACAATAAATGGCTGCATCAGCATGTGTCTCTGTTTCAGTTGTCAGAAGGAAAATAGCTTAAATTTGGTCTTTCAATGGTTTTATTTTATTGCTATATAAAAAGATATTGGAAAAACGATGCTGCCTCAGCTGTGGTGTAGTAATAAGCTTTTCATATTCTGTGGCTAGACTATGTGGTGACTTTTGTCAGCCAAGCCTGTGAAAGCTGAAACCTCTACTTACAGCAGAGTTTCTGTTGTTTTTGGTGGTTTTCTAAGGATCTTTCATAACATCTTGTGTAAGTAATAATATATATATAATATATAATATATATATAAAATCTTGGCTTAAAATAATGGAAGTGTTTCGACAAAAGGAAAACCATTAGTTTACCAAACTATTTTGTGTTTCATCATAATCTTTAAACACAAAAATCTGTAAGTCTGAATTTTAAATTCTGTATATTTAAATACATTTTTCATTGAACTTGTGTGGCTATCTAGGCTTCTCACTTCACCATCTGAAAATGGAAAACATTTAAAGGTATCCACCAGACCTTAGAGGATGCTACAATACAGAGATTTTTCTGCTGTCAGAACATATTTGGTTTACCTTAACACATTTTCAATTTCTCAAAGTTGAGAGGAAAATCTGGTTAGTTTTTACCTATAAAAATATGGTAAAAATATGATATGGTTTTATATCTGCTGATACAAACATAGTAAAATAGTGTGTTTATTTTAAGGTAACTTGCAGTGTAGAAAGACCCATAAAACAGCCCATAGTGGACTCCCTATGTTTATGCTTAAATGGTGACTTCAGTTGTATTGCATTGGTTTTTTTGAAGAAGTGTTCAATTCAGATTACAGTGGGACAATGAGGCTTATATCCTAATATCATGGTAACACTTTCTTTAGTATGTGTGTATTGTTGCGGTTGGTATGACGTGGCATTTAAAATAAAGATAGATTTAATGAGTTTTCCAGATGTGTTCAACATCGATGACAGCATGCATTACATCTGTTTCTGCAATCATTACATTCAGTCTGAATAGACTTTATTATTTTCAGTCTTAAAACTAATTGGCCAACTATAAATAGAAAAATTGGGCGTTTATTGATTAATTCAATGTGAAACCTGTCATAAAGTGGATGCATTTTATGTCCCCTAATTGGGACAATGCAAAAACTTTTATTGCTACAAACTTTAACTACTCTTGTTTCAGCATCAGTAAAACAAATCTCTGTTGGCCCACAGTGACAGCATTGGCCTAATGACAGACGGTAGTCAGATAAAAATGTAATTTGTCGGTTTAGAAGAGGCATTCACTGACATTAATTTGGTCTGCTAAAGTCATGCTAACAAAAGCACATTCACTCCTCAGTGTACCACAGACTTTCAGTAGCGGTGGTCTTTGTCTTTGAAAAATGCCTGGAAAGTTAAGATACAGGCAGTTAGGTACAAACTGTGTTTGTGTTGGACTCTCTGCAGTATGTAGTCACTTTTTTATTGGCTCCACTGCAAAGGATTCGTCACAGTGAAGTAACTTTCATGGGCTGACTTTTCTCTTGGCTTAAAATAATGGAAGTGTTTCGACAAAAGGAAAACCATTAGTTTGCCAAACTATTTAGTGTTTAAACACAAAAATCTGTAAGTCTGAAGTTTAAATTCTGAAATAGAATTTGTTATCATAAGGATTTGGTTGTAATAAAAACAGAAACATTTATGAAATATAATTTGAAAATGTTTCAAGTGATTTGTACAGCTGAATCCAGATATGTGTACACTCTCTATTAAAAGATAAACCTTTTTCTTCTCACCAATTTTTACTGTTTCAGGTCAGTTAGGATTACCGAAGTTAGTTTTGTTAGCCAAATGCCAAAAATAATTTCAGACATTTTTAGACATTTTTTTAAAGTTAAGAAGTTCCCTTAATATTTGGTTGAATAGTCTTTTAAACTATATTACTTGTGTCAAATGTTTGGCCATCCTTCCACAAACTTCTCACAGTACATTTTTGTAACTGAGTCAGGTTTGTTGGCCACCTTCATAGTTAGGATGTTGTTCTCAGGTTTCCAAGCATCACCCTTTTAACATCTAAATTAAATAATTGTCATTATGGCCGAACATTTTAATTTCAGTTTTAACAGACTGCAGGACTTGTCTTCAAAAATGAAGGTCTCTGACCATTTTCAATGGTCTTGTTTTTTATGTTAATTTTGGAGGAAAGGTTTTTCTCACAGAGTGGCTTTTCTCCATGTGTCAGTACAGGATTCGATTCACTGTGGATAATGGTACTCTCTTACCAGGTCCACCAAGCATTTGTAGCATTTGGCTTTATTATTTACCTAAATACATTCATATCTGGAAGAATATGAACACTTGAACATTGTGATAGCAGAACTTTCCTATGGTGTTCACAATTGTTTGAACAGCTGAAAACCTAAAAAAGAAACAGTTTAGTCTAATTTAATGTCAGACTTAAAAGTAAGAGAAAATGGGGTTATTTTAATACAGTGTATGTAAAAATCTGGTTTCAACTCTTCATGCAGCTGTATATGCATATTTGTTTTCTGAAAAATCAGGCCTTGGTATAAATTGATTCTGTAATTTGCAGAAATGTTTTGGTGAATCTCTTTTTACTAATCCCTGACATGTAGATTTTGGATCAGTTGATTCTAATGCTTTTGGCTGCACAAATCTGTCCCTTTCACTGTGAGTTTAGAAGCTAATCTGAGTGTTTGTTTGGGTGGGTGCCATTCAGCTTTGTGGCCCCTCCTGTCAAAGCTTGACCAGGTGTGTTTTACAGCTGTCAAAATACATTTACTTCAGCGACAACCATGACAAGGTGGTCTCTGGTTTGGCAGTTCCAAAAGAAATGTTGCTATTTTTTCCTACTAAACACAAATCAGAGTGAACAAAATCAAATGAATGAAACAAGATTAAAAGTTAATAGTAAGAAAGATTATTATGTAAACTTGCATGCATACAATACGTTTAATGTCCTCATGGTCTGGTCAAGTTAAAGATACATATTTCCCTATTTCCAGCAAGAATTAATTTGTATTTCTCCTTCTGCAGGTGAAAAATACAATGAAAAATTCATAAAGGAAAAAGAAGGTATTCATATTGAGAGATAACACCTGGTAAAAAAAAAGCCCTCTGTTAGAGTGTGTTCCTTGCTGTTTAAAATGTTTTTATTTTGCTTTAAAAATGGAGGAGGCCTTTCAGAGTTTTGTGTAAGGCTTTAGTTGTGCCACTAGATGTCACTTTGATGTGAGGAAATTTGTTTTATAAAATAAAAGGGGTTTGGAGATCGAAAGAACAGAGGAGTTGTTTGACCATTGTTTGACCAATTAAGCACATTTTGTAAAACATCAAGTTCTATTACATTTATCAAGTGTCTGGGTTGCTTTTGATGTCCCCTGGTTTCATATAGTGCAAATAAATCGGCATGAGGATTGGAAAATACAAACTGCTGTACAGCATTAAAATGCAGTATGTTTTTTCTGAGGTGATATCTCTAGTTTTTCTTTTTTCCATACTTCATAATTGGCTGATAAGCTCACTCTGAACATTGATTGCTTTATGAACCATCTATTAAGTGTTAGCTGAATTAATAAGAAAATAGGTCAGACTGCCCTTCTGCTGTAGCCCCTCAAGCTTCAAGCATGCAGAGGTGACTGAATTTTCTTCAGTACACACAAAGTGTTTGCATAGCTGTGCATGAGATTAGGTAATCTCACCACTGGGTCATGGCTGCAACAATTAAGTAGCATTATGTAAATGTCATAGCAGAGGTGCACATATACTGATTAAATAGCAAATATAAGTTAGTATGTTCATGAAAATGTCAGCCTGGACTTGCTGGAGATCAAATTAAATATTCCACAGTATCAGATGTTTAAAATGATGTTGGTGTATCTTTGAACACCATTAAAACACAAAGCAGGTATGCAATAGTGTGATGAAGATGGTAATGATCATTTACTGTGGATGCTGTTTTCTCCTTTGATTCTTCACTAGTCATAAAAAAAAAAAAAACAATGTTAAAAATCCCCGAGTACAATCCTGGATTTTCTTCAAGCATTCCAAAAATGTGGAATTGTCTTTGTGCCCTATCTTTGTACCCCCATCTACACTCTGGATTCATTCCTTACTTAAATCATTACATACTTTTATTCATTGACCACAGTCCATGCCTGCTTCTCTGAAGCTCACAGTAATAGCCTTTTCTTCTACTCAGGAGTAAAATTATGGGTCACATTTGACTTTTCTGTATGTAAACTTTATCAC
Organism: Anableps anableps; assembly: GCA_014839685.1. Taxonomy (NCBI): domain Eukaryota; kingdom Metazoa; phylum Chordata; class Actinopteri; order Cyprinodontiformes; family Anablepidae; genus Anableps; species Anableps anableps. The sequence continues at coordinate 15,597,458 of CM026086.1, read as the reverse complement.
TATCTGCTTGTTTCTTATAGCTTATTCATAAATATTAAACCAAGTTTACTTCTCATTGTCTTAGATTTCTATTACTACCCTTTTTTATTGTGTGCTACTGTATATTGCACATTGTTTGAAGTTTTCACCCCTAACATCTTCCATAATCTAGTTTTGTCTCTCTTTTACAATCTTCCCATTTTAAATGAATTTACTCTATAGTTTAGTCACAGCTGGGAGTAACTAGGACCTTTGTGTAACTTCTTTGTATTAAAATACTGTTCTAAAGGAATTTTCTTTCTATGTTAGTTCAGCTCTTATTTGGGACTGCATTTCCTCATTTGGTTTTTCTGAAGTCTGGAAACATTCATTTTCAACCCCAACAAATTAGCTTTTTAAATGTTTTTTAGGTAATTATTTCAGGACTACAAATAGACTGAAAACACATCAATCCATCAATATTTGTTCAAGTGTTTCAAAACCAGAAATGTATTTACTTTTGCACCTTATGATAACTTTGTGCAACTGATGTAATCATCTTTACCATAGCTGAGAAAAAGAACTTGAGTGTACTCTCTATATAAAGTGTTATTCAATCCATGCACCAGACTTACCTAACTTCAGTAATTTTTGCACCTCTGGGTTCTTCGACTTCTGCTCTTTTAGTCGATCGGATCCACTCAGAACTTCAAGAGCACCATTTACAAGCAGAGAGAAGAAATAAATCAGCTTGCCCCTTCATATCAGAGAAAGAAAAGTGCAGACACACGCAAACGCAATTAGAGTAAGTCTGGAGAGTCTGGTCGCCTGTGTGCCTCTGCGTGTCTGCTGGGAGGAGTTTTATAGGGAAGGGGAATGTTTTCAGAAAAGGCTGAAACTGAGTTATTTCTTTCTTTGAAATGGGTAGAGGGACTGAACATAGGGAGGGGAAAGAATGGACCTAATTTATTTCACATATGGGGATTATGTAAATACAACGTAGACTGTATAGCACAAAGGAAACTACTAGCTATCTATATAGTAAATTCTGCATGTAATACATTTTCATTGTGTTTTTCCTAAAATATGTCAACAGATTAGATCACAGGGGGCATAAAAAACACTTTTCTTGGCTGGGGAAGTTTTATTTTCCTTAAACCCTTATTATATGTAGGTCTGAGTTGTGGCATGTTCAGAAGTCCTTTTTTCTTTTACAGATTTACATACCCCTTCATAATTCAGGTCCAAAATCTTTTCTTTGCATGTTAAAAGAAACAATTTAAACCAATAGCTTTGAAGAAAAAAAATGTTTATTGTGCTGTTTTGAGAACATGATGTTTTATGTTAGAAGCACAAAAATCTGATCTGTGAAAATCCATCAAGACACACATTCTGCCTATCTGCAACTGGGTCTTCAGAATTTGTTTCAGGAGCGAAAACCAGAAGTCCTAATTTGTGGACAATCCCAAGGTGTACACAGGTTAGAAGGGCTATATAGCTAGTGCTGGGTCTGCCTCGGGGTCTCCTGTCAGTGGTATGTTCCCAGAAAACCTCTAAGGTGAGGCTCTCATCATGATCCAGAATGAACCACCTCAACTGGTACCTTTCAGTGGGGAAGACCAGCAGCTTTACATTAAACTCCATCCAGATGAAAGAGATCCTCAGCTTACCTCTAAGGGTGAGTCCAGCCATTCTAAGGAGAAACTAATTTCATCTGCTGTATCCAGGTTCTTGTCTTTTTAATTATGATCAATATCTAGTTGATAAGGGTTGGTCTGGTAAATCGAGATCTTTACTTTTTTACTCAGTGCTTTCTTCTCTACACCAGACTGAAGCAACATTTTTATTTTGAAATACATGTACTAAATAAAGGAAATAATGTTAGATCTTAATTTATTTTAAAGTTTTTTGTACACCTGCTTTGCTGGGAGCAACAACAAAAGTGGAGGGTGCCATTTGTTACGTAGACAGAGGTGAATTCAGGGCTTGGGTTTTGTTAAAGTATCTCAAAGTATAATTCATTAATTGAATGAAGCAGAAGGAATACTGGAGTTGTGTCCATTTCAAACAATAAAAATCTCAATTCCTAATTTCAGCTTTGATAGCGAGCTTTGGGAAGTGACCAAAGAAACGGTATTTGAAATAAAAATATGAATATTCTCAGAAGAGTGGCTATAGGCTCGTCCTACATGAAAGGTTATAAAGTTTAGCAGTTTGGAAGATGTTTAATGTATGTTTTCTGCTCCTCTGTAGTAAAGTGGTCCAATTAACGTATTTTTTTTAGCTTTGTTTTTTTCCTAAATAAATTCTATCACATAGATCACTTTTTTCATGATGAATTCCCATCCATGCAGCTATTCACTCGTTATTTAAATGGAGTAACACAAAATATAGCAGTTTTAACAACATAGGAACAATTTGCTGCTGTGCCTCTGAAATACAAGAAGATCGATGCGCATAATCCATGATCCTATTAAAGCAGCAGTCAATACTTAAATTTGTGTTACAGTTTTATGATAATATGCAGTAGCAAGTGCTACAAATTTAAATGAGAACAACTCGAGAGACAGAACCTTTTTTTCTTTTTTTGAAAAAATGAATTTGCAAAATTGGCAATATTTGCCAGGGCAACTTTGCTCTACAAGAAAAATATATGGAGATGGTATCCTAAGTGCTTGACTGACTTTATTAAATTAGAGTTCCATCTGGCATCAGAGAGACAGGTTGCATTAATAAAATATGAACATGTGTTTATGTGACCTTCAACCTTTTGGATTATATGTATGGGTGAGTGAGTCTGAACATAATGTATGCATTTGTGTGTGAGTTTGTTAATTTGTCACCTGGAACTGCAAAAATGTTAGTAGTGAGGAGAGTAGAAACCTTGCAGCACTCAGTGCCCAGAGCAGCTCCTGAAGAGTTCGGATGTAAACAGATACCAGGCATCCCCACAAAGTACCCATACAGCTGAAATAGAGGCAGGTTGGTAGCAAAGTTTTGCATTGGCGTCTTATAAACATTTTTTCTATGAGGGGTCTTGTGTTGTTCTGTGGAAGATTTTCCAGTTTGCTCTTCAAAACGGGACCTTTTTACACCTGCTCTTTATTAATGAAGCCCCAGGTTATAAAAAGCTATAAAAGCTATATGAAATTATGTCCTTCAGTAAATCTTTTCCATGTGAAGGGAAAAAAGCTTTCATTTCAACTGATTACATTGGTTCTTCCTCTCTGTTTTTCTGCTGGGTAATGGTATCAAATTGTTATGACACGGCCTGTTGAGCCGTAACAAAAGACAAGGAGACACGGACTTGCAAAATCATTAAGCTCTTTATTGAGCAAAAAAAAAAAAAAAATTAATAAAATAAAATTAATCAGAACAAATAAGCAGGCAGCCCCATGGCTGATGGCATTGCCAAAAGCAGGTGGTCTGAGTAGGGAATACTGCAAAAGAAAGAAAGCTGGGGTGGGCTAGACAAGAAATGCCCAGGAGCAGAGCTGAGCTGAGAAGTCAGGTTCAGCCGCCAACAGATGGGAACATGCCTGTATATATAGCCCAGAGATTCTGGGCCCTAGCAGGTCCTAGTGGTTGCATTCTGGTGCTCCTCAAAAAGAAAAGCATACAAGGGAAGTTCCCTCCAATTAAAGGGGGAGGGACATCACAAAATCAAACTAAAACTGTGTCAGAATGGGATACGGAGCAGCTTCAAAGTGTCTTTTTTTGAGAATTTAGAGAAATTAACTTACATTGAGATTACTATGCCTTTAAACAATTTGAAAAAGCCTATACATTTTAATATCATGGCTTTCCAAACTTCTGATTTACAATATTTGAGTAAAAGATAGGAACATTGTGGTTATATTTTAAAGCAACACCTATGTCCTTGTGTGACATGAAAAAATTTAAAGAAATTTGCGACAACATCAAGAGAACTGTGGACATCTGAGAAGAATCATTCTTTGGGTACAATTTCCAGATAAATGAAAATGCCAAGTTGTTCTGGTGAAATAATAGTATGCAAATATAAACAGCATGTCCAGATATCATTCTGTTCAGGAAGAAGAGAGATTCTGTGTCCCAGAGATGGATGCACTGGAAATGTGTGAAACAGAACAAAAGCAAAAGACCTTGAGAAGATGCTGCTCAAAGATGTTAAAAAAGTGACATCATCCACAGCAAAGAGATTCTTGCACTGTCATGGGCTTTAGGGCCACGCAGCGAGGAAGAAGCCATTAAATTTATATATATATATATATATATATATATATATATATATATATATATATATATATATATATATATATATATATATATATATATATATTTGATGTTATTATTCACATAAACCTTAAAAATTACCCCTAAGCCACCACACTAGTTATCCTCACACTGACCAGATGTTCATTGTCAAACACCAGACTGTTAAATGTCCTCAGCCACACGTAAACAGTATGTATGTCTATCTATGTAGCAGGTCCAAGATGCTTCTCCCAAAACAGAATGAGGGCAACATATGTGGTTATATTTTAAAGCAGTTGTTTATCTTCAATGTAAAATGTAATTTTTAAGACCTCCAAAATCCTTGAAACTAGTGATAAATGTTACATATTGTCAATAAAATGCAGAACCTTTCATTACAGTTGTAGGAAAAAAGTTTTTAGAAAAAGCTGTTTAAAGTGCATGACAGCAATTATCTATAAATTATCTATAAATAATTATCCATTATCTATAAATTAAACATGATTTTTTTAGGGGAGAAAGTTCAATATTAAATGAAAGATTTTATATTTAGTATCAGTATTTGGATGTAAAAACCAACTAAACAAGAAAGTCCACAACAGCAAATAGTTAAGATAATGTCAGTCTTATTACATGAATAGCTCAAGGCATGTTTACTTTTAACCTAAAATCCTTTTTATTTTTAATTCTTTCCGATATTCAGTTACCTAATAAATTTTGAGTTTCGAATCAAAATAATATACTAGAGTTCAATACATATACTGTAAATTAAACTGCGACTGAATATATCGACCAAGAGAGTGAGAGTGAGCCTTTTCTAATTGACTTGCACCTTGTGCATCCTTAGGGCTGTTGTTGACCAAGGCAAGGACTCAGACGTCTTCCAACCCTCTTATCCACAGCAGTGTGCACGAGCAATGAATGCCACACTGTGCTGGGGCTGATAAACTCTACAAATCCGCTCTGGGACCCAAACACAGTTTAGGCTTTTCTCAGTGCCCAGAACCAGGCCGCTTTGCCCATTTGTCCCATGCTTCCCTTTAACTGCACGGATTGCACAGCTTTGTGACTAACAGGCAGGGAAATTGTGATAAAATTGAGCTCTAAAATTTATAACATGTCAAATTCTGTGTTGTAATTATTAAATCTTCCTCTGGAGGTGTTGTGTGAAATTTTAAGAGAGTAGCTGTATGGCTTATAAAACACTGTGACACAAGAAGGTGACCTTAAATAACTAGCACCTAAAAGGGTTGCTGGTGAAACTTCATTTAAAAAACACCATAAATCCCATGTACATGCTTGAATGACATGCAGCTTTTAAGTATTCCATTATTTGGCCATGCATATGTTAAAAAAATTGCTTTGACAAATGCATTGTTTTGTTTCCTGATCTTCCCTGATGCTTTCTTCAGTGTCTCAGCTCCCTGTACTTCCCAGCTGTCTTCCTTCTCCTCATTAACTCACCTGTCTAGCATTCCAGTAATCAAGCTGCCCAGTATAAAAACTGCATGGTGTACTCATTTAGTGTCAGATCCTCCTGTTATTGTCACCTGTCTGGTTCAGTTTTGTTGTCTTATGAGTTCTTGTTTTGGACATGCCCTAGATTTCAGTTTTTGATTTTATTTTTTCAAGTAAAATAAATAAATAAAATAAAAAATATTGCTTTCACCTACCTGCCTCCTCCCTGCATTTGATCCCTATAAAATATTTCTGAAATGAAAATGATTCAGTTGTAAACTACATGGAGAAGGAGAGTTAATATAAACTTGGCAGATGTAAGATGGCATCTATTTTCTGTTTATATTGATAAACCTGATGACTGTTCAACTGTCAAAGAAGCAGCCTGAGTTTTAGTTCTGGTAGTGACTGACGTTATTGTGCCTATGTACTCATTTGCACTAAATGTTGTGTACTCAGACTCCACATCATTCCAGGGAGTAAATCTCCATGGTTTTATCCTACTATAGAGATTATGCTGGTATGTTAGATCATGTTGTATAATACACTCTACCGACATTTTCATTGTCCTCTTGCTGCTTCATTTTGACAGCTTAAATGAAGGATTTTTAAAAAGCTTTATCTGACTGAGCAGATAGAGATAGATCCGAGTTAGTGTTACACATTTTCAGAATGGGATCATTTTCCAGTTGCTTTTCTTTTTCTGAAGTCTCAAACAGCCAGTACCGTTTGGTAGATTCAAGCTTACAGAGTATTGTACGTAGGTTTGCTTTTTATCAAGTCCAATGAAAATTACACAATTTCTTGAACCACATTTGTATACCACTGTTATGTACCATGACACCATAAACACAAGTTTTAATTCTATATTCATGTGGAAAATCAAAGGTGAACGTATCTAACATTACTACTGACTTTGAACGATTCAGACAATTTTATATTTCGCTTAAAACTTAAATTTCTTTAAGTGGGAATTGAAATCCTTCTTGTTGCAGTGGTTCTACCGCTCAGCTGACTGAAAAAAGGCCTTCTGAACAGACTGCCTTTGATATGTTTTATAATAAATGCCTTCCCTGTAAAAGGAAGCCCAGACCTCCCTCCAGACCTCATTAGATAAGTCAAAGAGCAGGAAATGAGCGAGCCCAAGGATACTGAGAACACTGATCAATCAGACTGACACTGATTTGGACCAATTTGACATCCGAGTGTCTGCACACACTGCATCAAAGGCAGTGTTCCTTAACATCCCAGCTCTCTTTACTCATGTGTAATGTAATTAACTATCCCAGGATAAATAGAAGAAAAGTGGCAAGAAGGCGGGCCAAAATTTAATCAGGCAAACATAATTAGTCAGTTTGTATGCTTCCTGGAGACCACGAGGACAGAGTAGATGACTACATAATGGAAGCCACTGCTTGATGCTATCCTCTTAATGCTATGTTGTCACCCATCAGAAAATGCTGTTAAATAAAATTACCACAGAATTTAATGATACATATATAAAGTATTTTATGGTTGTACTGAAAGAAATTAAAGAGTTACTTTCTCTTTTTAAAGTCTGACCAATTTAGTTTTTCTTACAATATGACGTCACATCAAGTAATAATAATAAAAAAAATGATCAAAAAAGTATGTCAAGATTAGGCACGAGTCTGGATTACTGAACAAACTATAACTTGAACAAAATAAAGTTTGATTGTGCAATTAAACAAATACATAACTGAAAAAAACTTTAGTTGAAACAAAATATTTACATACATGAAGTTTTGTCCTCGTTTAATTCTTGAATTGTGGTTGAGGGGGTGCACAAAATCAGTCCAGGGGCTACAAATGGCCCCCAGGCCAAACTTTGAACACCCTAGATCTATTATTGCTCTCTGCAATGTGTTTAAGCATTCAATTACAATGCTGATTCGGGGTCATTGTCTCACATCATCCTCAAATCTTTTGCAGTCTCCACAATTTTGTCCAGAATTGTCTCGTATCAGTTCCTTCCTCCTTATCAACTGTTCAGCTCCCAAATCCCTGCATAAAAGAATCCCCACATCATTATGCTGCCATCACAATGTTTCAAAGTGTTTAGAGTGATGTGTTGTGTTAGTCCTCCTCAACACATGGTGATTTGCATGTGGGTCAGTATGTTTAATGTTGGACTCAGCTGACCAGATCACCTTCTTCCACATGGTTGCTGTGTTCCCTTTAACATTAAGGAAGCTTCTTTGCATTTCTTTCAACAGTGGCTAGTGGCTTCTTGCCAATATCCTGTGAGGTAGTTCTCCTGGTGACACATTCTCCCACCTGAGTTGTGATCTCTGCGCCTCCTCCAGATTACTGTTGGCCTCTTTAGTGCTCATCAGATTAAACCTCTCCTTGCCATACTGGTTGGTTTAGGTAGACCACCATTTTGTTTTCTCAATTTAATTTTTTTTTTTTTTTTTTTTTTTTTTTTTTTAATTAGTCAATATAAGCATGATCCTTACTATGTGACTATCAGATGTCTAGCTGATGACTCCAAAAAAAGGCAAGCCAACAGGGACAATTTAGGCTATGTATACTTCTCTAGAAGCAAGTATTTTTGAAACCACTGTGAAAGGTAATCTTAGCTTTCTCTATACCATCATATGTAATAGGGAAGGTGAGTGTGAGAATCAAGACACCAGCTGTGCCCTCACTCTTGTAAAAACTCTTAATCAATACCAAACAGCCCCAAGAAAGCCATGTTGAAAATGGTGGTGGCCGGGGTCACATACATCCAGTCAGTCTGAGGTATGAAATTGAACACCAAGATTCTAGGCATGTCGGACGGTTCTATGGATGTTGGCCTGTTTCAAGGAAGACAAAAAACATATTTCTTTTGTTCTTCTAGTTCAGTATAATTTGACTTCAAGTTTGTAGGAAAAAAAACACATTCTTTTCCTTTTAAACTTCAAAAGTGACATTCAAAGTACAGACTGGCAGATAAAAAAGGTGAAAAGGAGGGGGAAAAAATCACTCAGAATTCAGGTCTTCCTTCATCTGTTTTTTTTTTTTTTTAATGTATTTTCAAACAGGCACCCTGCTTAACTGTATGTGCCATTGAAATTCAGATAACACCAGCCAAATGCATTCAAGACAGCCCTCTGAAGAAATCAGGCTGTCCTTCAGGCTCTTGTCAAACCTACCTTAATAATGGGATTTTCACCCATCACATTCTAACTCACAGGGGACTAATGTAGAAAAATAAATTTCTAGGATAAGGTGCGAGTGGGTCCAAAATTTAATTTAAAATGATAGAATTGGCAGGAAAAAACCTGACTTTGACATGTATAATGGTCAGGAAATCATGCTGCTCACAGTGGGCTGGGTTTCCCACACTCTCGCGCACCATCTGAGTCCAGCTCAGATGTTGAACCATAGTCTCACTAGAACTCTAACCGCTTACTGTAAGTGGCCTGCTGTCGAACTCTTATAGCACTAATATGCAACTGCATGCTGGGTCTGGAATTTCCTATGTTTCTGTTTCCTCCTTATTTCCTTTGGCTGCCCTGTTCTTTTACCTTTTCCCACATGCACAGTGACTAGCTCGCAATCATTACTGAAACAAACTTTTATGAAACCAGGCAGTGGTTGAATTTGCACTGTGATTGCATTAGCACATGGACATGGTCTGTGTTCTACAGCATCTCAAATGTATTGCATAAAAGATGCCCAATCTCCAAAGGTGTTTATATCTGTTTGTTTTTTGTTTTTTTTGTTTTTTTTGAATGTGAAATGAAAAAGAATGGATAATGCTTGTTTCAAATGGTAAATCATCCCTATTCTGTCTAAACCAACCAATAGATCATGTTTTATTTTCCCTTTTGTTTTATTGTGTCATGATTTTGGACATGGTCACTGCATCTTTTATGTTCTAGCATTCTATTCAGGTTCAGTTTCCCTCTGTAATGTTAAATATTTTTGTCTGTGCAAAGAACAAAGGATGATAGGCTGCTGGTGATATGTCCAAACATCTCCACTTATTCTACACTTCTGTTTGGAGAAAAAAGTCTGTTTGGCATATTTGAGTAGCTTATTCTATTCTCCTCCAGACTGAAAAGGCAAAAGCAGAAAAATGAGTCTAACTCCTATTGATTTAGTTGAAATATATGTTGTGCCCCCAACAAAGTCGAAAGCAGACTTTATAGTGATGATGTAAGATAATTTCTCTCTGTATGTGTGTCCTCTCTGTTCTGCTGAGTTTTCACAGTGCCGCCTGTTACTGGATGATGAGGCACTTCCATTAATAGTTTTCACTTTGCTGAAATATGCTTTTTAATTTTGATTCAGCTGGAAGTACTGGTGTAAAATCCCATGTATAAGGTTATTTGAAGCGCTTCAATATGATCATTAACAAGAGAAAGCAACAAAACAGTAGTGCATAATTTATAAGTAGAAGGTAAGAAGGAGATGCATTGTTTTCAACATTTTTCTTATGAAAGTATTAAAAGTGTAATCAACATTTGTATTCAGCTCCACGGAAGCAATATGTTGTGGAGATACCTTTTACTGCAATTACAGCTGAAACTATTTTGGTTTGTTTCCGCAAGCTATCTCCATATAATGAATGAAACCTCAAGTAACCATTTTCAAGTTTTGACACAATTTCTCAATTAGTTTTGGTCTGCACACCTGCAGAACAGGGGCCTTAAGGACCAGGGTTGGGAACCACTGATCTAAACCCTACTATTGCAGCTCTAGTTGTATATTTAGGATTATTCTGCTGAAAGATAAACCTCCACCCCAAAGACTGAAGTATTTTGCAGCCTCCAGCATTTTTTTTTTTTTTTTTTTTTTTTATCATAAACATGTTCCTGTCTTTCAACAACGTCTTTCTAATTACCACTCTTCCATAAAGGCCAAATTTGTGGAGTGCATAACTAATATTTTTTCCAATCAACAGATTATCCCACCTTAGCTGTGGCTCTTTGCAGGTCCTCCAGCGTTATCATGAGACTCTTGACTGTTTCTCTGATTAATGCTCTCCATGCTCTCCTTGTCTCTTTTGTTGAACAAGCATTGTTAAGAATCAAAATTTGTATCAATGTTTGGCTTATGTAATTATTTATAGTTAATCAGTTATTATTAATGCAATTTTTAATAAAATTAAAATTTCTTTAGCTGAACTGGGGCGCCATCCATAAACTGGAACCATAAATCAAACTTGTCAATCTTATTTTTATTAAACTGAATGGTCAAATTATCTTTGGGTGTTTAGTGAAAATTATTATAAATTGGGGAGCAATTAAGGTGACATGTTCTGATAGTGATGTATTCACTATCAACCAGCTTTCTAACTGATCCGAATACTCTTCCCACAGATTGCACCAATGTTTCTGCTGCACTTTGACTTCCTCTGGCCATAAACCAATTTTATATGAATAGCTGGTTCCAGCACTGGTATAGCACTCAACTGCTTTCCTGACATCAGTGAAGGCAGTGCTTATTTTAGCCATTGCTGGTAAATGTGGCTTATTGCACACAGGCCATCATTGTTTTTTTTCCAACAGTATGAGTAAAATTTAAAACATTAAAACCAAAATCTTAAAACTGCCACTGTAAAGATTAAACATTATGTTTTTTCTCCTTTCCATGTGAGGATTTAAAAGTTAGATTCAAAACACTTGTTTGGCTTTGTAAAAAATTCATTCTACTTGTAGCTCAAGCAAATATATTTAATCTCATTATGGCATCATGATTTGATGTATCTTCACTATGCACTGGAGGCTGAAATAATTTCTGAGGACCAACAGCAAAATTCTGTTATTAACAAAATTGTAGATGGTCAAGCATTAACCATCTGCGATCACAAATAACCGCTTGTACTCTACTTTTTCTGTTTTGTTTTCCAGAAAATAACTAAAAAAAAAAAAAAAATTAAAAAAAAAAAAAAAACAGTTCTCCCCTCAAGATGCAAAATCCTCTTCAAAGCTTGGACAAATTTTATCATATATTTGATTACTAAGCCAAAGTACGAAAGTTTTACTGAGCACATGGCACACTGTAAGTAAGCCCCGTCATTAGAGAAACTGCAGAGATTTTGCAGGTCACCTTTTTCATGGATAGATTCTTCCACACTAAACTGGAACTTTTTCGATTTCCATCCAAAATGAACCAAGAGATTTTAGTTACTGTCTGAATTGTTAACCTTATTGAACTGTAAGTCTGACTCAAGATTTTTTTTACTTTGTGAATTTGTTGCAAAGTAAAAAACTAATATGAATGGAATTAAAGATAATCTTTTTAATTCAAGGACACATTTTCTTTTTTTTTTTTTTTTTTTTTACTTGCACTTGTGCATTACTGTTTTGTGGTATACCAAAGCCAGGGGCCATGCTTAGGACAATGCTGTCCTGTTCCTCTCACATTACTGTGCTTTGTTACAAAACTAGCTGATGGCACTGCTTTAGTCAGGGTCAAATACAGCTGTCTCTCTCTGCATCTCAAATTTCATGTTGACCGCGGAGACCTATGATTTAGCTTCTACAGTGAGTCATTGCTGGTGGAAAGAATAAATCCCTTCGCCAAAATTTCATCCCATTTGCTGGCTGCGATTTTAGCTGTGGATCAATGCTACTCTGCTTCCTGTCTCAGTTTTAATATCAGAATGACATAAGTCTGTATCACTCAAATCTCATATGTAACTGAGAATAAACAGGAAATCAATCTTTTAGTCTCTGTTCTCTCTTAATGTTGTATTTATTGGTCTGCTAAAAGTTAACTTTTAATGTTTCGATAATTGTTTGAGCTTTCTCTTTACATTCCCCACAGTGGTAAATTACAGCTACTAATGGCTCCAGATGGATACTCAGTGCCTGAGACCCTCCCCGCTATTAAAGTAGCTATAGCAACAAGGAGTACTAAAAGGCTTTGACATAAAAAATTTAATTTGCTACATTTACTCATTGTAAATATACCTATTTTTTTCAGATAAGTAGTTTGAAGAATGTTTTCAACACTATTTTCATGCTAAGTTTCACACATTTTATTAGTGTAAGTGTGAATTTATTATTAGTGAATTTAGCATGTTCAGCATTTTTATAAAATGTTTTTTATAGAAGTTGAAATACAAACATTGAACTACTTAAAAAGAAAGTGAAAAAAACAGTATAAACTTCTGCCCTGGAAAAATGTCTGTCCGATAAAAAGCACCTGCAAGACAATTATGTTACATTATTTGGTGATATTTGTGTAAACTTAAGAAGGTTGTGCTAGGTTATGGCTTTGAATCAATTTGAACATCAGTTTTGTACACTCCCATTGTCAGTTTCCAACATTTCCACAAACAATTTCATAAACTGTTTTTTGTTTTTTTGTTTTTTTTTTTGCATTATTTTTGATGAATTATGGATAAACTAATCATTAAAAAAAATCATCAAATCTCACTCTTAATATATATAGTGGTGTATTTGAAGATTTTTGAGTATACCTACTTTCTATTGCTTTTAGTTTTAAAGAGCTTTAGATTCTTAGAGATTTAAGTCTCAAAGTCTAAGAAATCTTAGACTTTGAGACACCTCTTATTGAGGTATTATAGCCAGATTTCCTCAGCAGACCATGAGTGGATTAGAAAAAATAAAAAATACTTTAAATCATCAATTGATAAACCAAATACAAAACTTCCCTGGGACAGGATTATGCATGGTCATTGTTGTGGCAGACTGAAAAAGTGTCATACAAACCAACCAACATTACAAAAGTCAAAAATGGTGAAGGGGCTTGATTGAGCTCTGATCATTTGATCCAGTGTCACCAAAGTTATTAAATGTTAATAGATCTATGTTTTAAGCCACAAGTTGGATGCTGATCAACTCAAACCTTTGCCATTTTATAATTTTTAATTTTTTTTAACACGTTGGCAACAGTAGCTGGAGGTGTGAACTAACAATTGGTAAAACTGACCTGGGGTGTCCTACCTTTTACCCTTGTCACAATATCTGCCTTTCATTTCAATGATACCATTGAAATGAAAGGTATCATTTCAATGGTATTAAAAAAAAACAAAAGGAAAACAAAATGCCATAGAAATATAATGCTTCGGTATTGCCTTGCAATGCATTTGACACTGTAACATTGATCATTGGGTGAGTCAGACTGCCACAGGTTTTTTTGTTTTTTTTTGGACACGTAGAAAATTCCACCAAATGAGCACTTCAGCTCACACACCATAATATAATAACATAATAACACACCAGACATGTGTTGAACAGCTGCAGAACCTATACAACTGTGACTCAAATATTGCAGAAATGACTTGGGCAAAGCAGCGACAAACCAGGGTTTTTTCTGAACATTCAACACATTCAGCAGTCTTCTTGCTGAGCAATTTCTCTAGATATTCTGAGGCTGAGGAAATTTCATGGCATTGTAAACTTATTGGTAAAGCTTCCTGGATTCCTACCTGCTCATTAACTGTGATTTTTCTGTTTGGACTTTGTCTAGTTTCTCTGTCTGTGTGTGCTTTATCTGTGCTTTATCACAGTGGAATGACACTACAGAGGCACAGTGCAAAGGTGAGATAGACTAATCATTGGTTCAAAATTAGCCCCAAGTATTAATGTGAGACTAGTTTCCCCTCCATCTGTGTTTGCTGATTATTAAACTAGATTATCAGAAGTGGCTCACTGATCAGTTTACAGAATATTTCAGTAATATAACAGATGTGATGGAGTCATTTAAAAATAAACTAGCTAGAATGTTTTCAGGAGCATGTGTAAAAGTATTTTACACATGCTCCTGAAAAGTATTCATTATCAAAATAAAGAATGAACTGTCCAAATTAATTGGCTCACATACATTTATAATAGAAATCTGTATTTAAAAAGTTTGAGTGTGTCAAAAGTGAATTTGTTCAAAACAAATCAAATTTAAACAAACAGAACAGTTCTGTTTGATATCCCATTATATGTAAATTTATGTACTATATAGCAGTAGCATTGCAGCTTTTAGGAAACTGTAGATATTAGTTATCACGCTGACTTTACTGACTTATCAGGCTTACATCACATCAAAAACTGATTAATTACAGTCTATCAAAGGAGTTATTACTAATCTGGCATGACAAATAATAGCCTAATAGGTGGCTATTAGGTGCTAATCAGCCTCATTATTCAAGTTCAAGGGAAGAAGTGACAAAGTGACAAATGTTTTCTTTTGTTTAGAGAACCACAGAGCTAGAAGAATAATGGTTTCAGCCAGAACTCTTACTTTTGACTGACGGATTTAATAATCTTTGTCGTTCATCATTAATATAGATGTTTCTCAACAATCCCATAGGTGACACGCATTCAGCCATTTCCCACAACAAAGCAAGTTCACAAGTTTCAAAAGTTGTAATGGTCAAGCAGAGATTCAAGGTTTTGTTTTATATGTAATAAAAAGCTTAAGATGCAGAGTAAGACACTGAGGCACTGGTGCACATTTTAATGCAGTTATCCTTGAGTTCATCATGTAATCAATTTTCACAGAGTATAGACAGTGAAATCCAGAAACTTTGATAAACTCCTGCTGAGTGGTGTGTCAGTGGGCTTCTTGTACCAAACCAATGTGAAGCACAGAAGGGGAAGTCATATAATTTGTGGTCTTCGGATATTTGGATATTGATTGTGATGCACGAACCAAACAAGAATCAGACTGTTGATGTGAACAACAATGATGTTTATCAAAAATGTTTGAATATTAAACAGATAAGGCTGTCTGAACCATATCCTCAGTTTGTTGTTTGAGGACTGGTCTGAAGGAGAGAAGCGGCATTGCAGGTGTTCGGGTAAAAACCAAGGTGAGTGAATCAAGAGAGATTCCATGTTACAGAGTGATTACAACTCTGGGGAGGCATGGATCCAAAGGTGCCTGAGTGTGGTTAAAGTTGAGTTGAGTGTTGGTGACTTGATGGCTATTGCCATTTAAGTGATGTTTATTGATCTCCAGATGGTATATTGAGAGCAGAAAGGCAAATAAGTAGAGGTAAGCTGGAAATAACTCAGACACCCAGGGAAGGTTTACTTTTAATAACAATAAAATGTAATGAACAAAACCATGTTTTATGGGTTGAATCAGTTAAAGAAATTCATGATTACAGTATTTTTGTGGATTTTGTGGCAAAATTAAAAGTTATTGATTTGCCATTTTAGGGGTTCCTTTGGCTTATTAGTCATGAAATCTTTCTAAAAAAAAAAAAAAAAAAAAAAAAACCTGTTTGCCACTTGTTTCACCCTGGTGAAGAAATATTAGTGTTGGGCTGTCAGGAAAAAAGATTAGGTGCCTTCACACAACATTTCAATAATCTCTTTAACATTTTCCCTTCTAATTTTTAATCTGTTCATAAGGTTGCTCTGAAGAACTGTGACAAAATTATTCCTTTTTTTTTCCTCTACTGATGCCAAATGAGCCTGTTCAGAAATCCTTCTGCTGCTGGAGTGCTGCAGCTGTGCAGCGTAGTGAAGTGGCGCTTCCTTCAGTCTGCCTGCAGGAATTCATTATCTTGAAAGCAAGCGTGGCAAAGACCATGGGCAGGTGGTGTGGGTAATTTCACATTTCTCCTGTGCCCTGTGAGCTGAGGATGCCACTTTGCGTTATCTATCTGTAGTGAAACAGCACATTGGCAAGGTTTGTTCAGCTGTCAGTCTGGCTGAAATGAGCCAGCGTTGATTAGACGACGAGCTAAAGTCCCCCACAGAAATCTCTCTTCACTTTTCAGCTTTAAGGACTGATAGACTGCAACTTTGCAGACTACTTCCAAAAAATACAACTAAAAGCATTCCCAAGATTACAAAAATAGATACTGACACCATCAGAACTTCTTCTGTTGAACATGAACACATGAACTGTGATAAACCCTCGCATGGGAATCCCAATGAAAAGAAATACAGGCATTTGGAAAAAATGTGAAGTGATGTGAGCCGTGTTGATTTGATAGCTTAGCACTCTAAGGGGCATCTAACTGGGGTCATCGCACAATAGCCAGACTGGAGGCTTCACCTCTGCACTGTGTGTGTACTGCTGCAAACAAGAGATAAACTCAGACCACTGGGCAGTGCAGGCAGACACTGGAGCAGAAGTGTTAGAAAGTTTAAAGCAAGGTTATAACATCTGCAGCAGCATGCTGCTATTGTGACAAGCTAAACTCCTTTTCCATCAGAAACTTTTTAGTGCTCCTGTTTGGTACTCTGAGCTTAGGGAGGGAACAATAGGTATTGTGATGCAGAACCTAATATGATTATCTTATAGAACTTGTAAACAATAAAAAAAAATTGTTCATAATTTCTCTCAACACGATGAAAAACTGGATTATACATTCAGATGCAACATCTAAAGTGAAAAAAAAAAAAAAAAAAAAACTCTTTAGTCTCAACAAGCTTTTCTTGTGTGCCGCCCACCCCCGCCCATCTTTGCTGTACTTGGAAATCTGCAGTTGTTCATTTTTCATGAATTTCTTGTGTTCCTCTGAAATTGTTGGGTTTAAAACATGTTTTTGTTCTATGGTTTCAGATGGTCATGTATATTTCTTACATTGGAACTTTCTATGCACAGCAGCAGTGTTGTTCACCTAGCAGAGAGAGCAGCATGTTATGACTCGGAAAGTATTTTCACAGACCTATGAGTTGAGGATATGATCCTGCAGTCATGTCTCAGTGAAATACAATACTGAATTCCTGATACTGTGGCTGGGTCCTTGTTAGGACTTAGAGTTCAGTTTGTTCGCCAAATATCTCACATTACCCATTATGATTGATGGAAGAAATGGTTTGAACTTCCTCTTTCTCTCTTTCCTCTTCACTCCTGTTCTGCATCCGTGACACCTTGTTTTCAATTCATCCAGGAATTAGGGATGTTGTTGAGGTAGTACTTGAGCTTTTGAGATGTTAAGCAGATGCTTTCAGTTAAACAAAATAAAACATTTTGTTGTGAAAATCCTTCCAACTTCACGGCATACAAAACCAGAGGAAATTGTTCAAAAAAGGTTTCAGTCAGAAAATATGGGAATAAAGGTTTCTAAAAAGTGTTAATCAGATGAATGTTTTGCAGCGCTACTACAACTCATTCCACCTTGAGCAATGAAATTATAGAAAATGTTGTGAAAAGGTAGAATTTTGCACAGATTTAGGTTTCTTTAGGGCTAATGGTATTGAACTGTAGATCAGATGATCAACTAAGCTAAAAATCAGAGATTGTAGGGTCTACATGTTTCTCACTTTAACAGCTCAATAACAGTTGTAGTGGCACATCAGAGAAAAATGTATGGATACAATTTGTCAATTTTCTCCATTAATGAGCCATCACACAGTAAACAATAAAAGGCATGCAAGCAAAGAAAGGCTATGCATTCGTTATTGCACACATGACACCAATAAAACCCATTTTATCTGGACTACTTCTATTTTCTGTTGTTAGTACATAGAGAAGTCACTATTACGATCAGGCATGAAATACAAAATGAAGCTGAAGCTTAATCTCCTAACCATGAATAGGAATCCAATTTCAATTCTGAAATGTGTAATATTTATTTAGTCTGTTTTATTAAAAGATCAGTACAATCTTTGCTTTGTCAGCACAGCAAGTTTTTAGTAAGTATGAATGATGTTACGATAAAATGAAACGTTCTATTGACTAGCTTTTCAGTTCATCTTCAACTTCATATCTGATAGATCCAAAAAAGTTAATTTCATGGCTGTAAGACACTGAAATAACCAATCAACAATCAAGCCTGAGGTAGAAAAAGGTGGATAAAACATTTAACAAGTTAGAGGGTATTAGTTAGGTCATATGAAGTGTGAAAATAATATATTTTAAGTAATGTCAGTGTAAATTAAAAACACACAAGAAATTATATAGTTGATAATTGTCATAAACTCAGCCAGTCTAAACTGACCTCAAGCAGAGAGATGGAAAATAGCAAGAACAGTTTCTTATTAGCAGGGGGTCGTTTCCATTACTAACACAGTTTCCATGTAAATAATGACCATTCATATTATTATATGGAGCCAAAATGAAAATGTGCTGTTTCAGAGCCATATCGCAGTTTGACATATTGCAAACTGTGAGAAAAAACAGTTCACTTTTCCATATATAGCATCCAGGAAGAAAAATGTGTTATGCAAAATCTCAAATATATTTTACAAAGACAAAAGTAGATACAAGAGTCTGGTGAGGTCAAGAACAGAAGAGGATGAATTAAAAAAAAAAAAAAAAAAAAAAAAAAAAAAAATATATATATATATATATATATATATATATATATATATATATATATATATATATATATATATATATATATATATATATATATATATATAGAGAGAGAGAGAGAGAGAGAGAGAGAGAGAGAGAGAGAGAGATGGATGTGTATGTATGTGTGGTTTTAATTCGTCCTTTGATATTCAGATAATATCAAAGGTTCATTATAACGCGTTAATAAGGCCACATAACATACTTTTCCTAGCTAAATACTTGTTTGGCTTTGGTTACTGAACCTCATTTACACTGTGTAGCTGTCCTTTGATGTGACACAGTCTGTGGTTCTTGGCTGATCACTAAAGGTCATTATAATTAGCGAATGGTAGCACTCATGGCTAACCTCAAATGACAACTAAAAGTTATCATAATCAGAGATGTTTTAACTGTTTGAATGATGTGAAAAATGATTCATGCAAACTCACATAAAAATGCCTAATGGACATGATCATTGCTTATCAGACTAGGAATACACATAGTTTGTACAGAGTTAGCATCATATTATTAAAAGAAGAGCAAAGTGTGAATCTCCACAGTGAAAAATTTATTGTAGTGTGAAAACATACACATTCACAAATAACCAAATGTTCATTGCAAAAACACTGTGTGACTTGACTCACCACAATGAAGTATTTTGTTTCTTTAAACTGGTCATTCGGTCAGTTGGGGTTAAGTTTATTGTTTGCGGCCATTTTCTGCCTTAGTTTTTGCCAGACAAAAACTAAAGGCAGAATTAAAAAATTGGTCAACATTGATAACATCTCTACCTTAGTCTCATCTTTACTAAACATATTTCTCCAGAGGTTGTGCAGTTCATTTAGAGGCAATTTTGCAAACCAAATGATACCATTGCAGTCTGAGATGGGTGTTTTTCAGTTTCTATAAGAAACTGCACAGTCTGACTTTGGGGTAAGTTTGCTGCAACATTGACTCCTAGAGGAATGGTTTTAAATGAATTCCACTTAAGCAACATTTTTCTCAGTAGAATGAAGGACTTTAAATGTTTGAAAATGGTCTTATAAGACATCTTGATAAAAGAGCTGCAACATTTACTTCTCTTGGATCAATGCTGGACTCTTACCATCCTGGCGTTGTGTTAACACACTTTCAGGCCACTAAACTGCCAAAAGGTGGTCATATCTGCCTATAATCATCATATCATTAATTTCTAAAGTGATCTTTTAAGCCTGTTTTTGCATAGGAGGTATGCTGCAGTTGGTGAAAACAAGGCTGTTGTGTATAATATATTCTGTTAATGCTATGTTAAGTATTGAAAACTTAAAGCAATTTGTCATACGGAATTACTGTCTAAAAAAGTCAGTCTTCTCTTTTATATGTCATTTGGATGCATTTATAATAGTTTAAAGTTGTGTTCTCTCCAATATTCAGGATAATCAAAAAAGTCATATTTTCTAGTTATATGGCTAAATGACACTACCCCGACTGATTTTATAGCTGCCGTGGACACTGAAAAGTTTTCCAATTATTCTTAATGCCATGTTTGTCAGATCTGAAAGTTATAATAGCGTTCATCACATTGACTTTTACTTAACAAAAATGAATGCAGAATTCTTGCTCACACACAAGCATCCTGCTATGCCATTAATGAATAACTGATTTGTTTTGCATTTCAAACAATGACATTATGTCAGCAGATACTACTTCACCAAAAATGCCCATCTAAATGCCCATTTACAACTGTAAATTTTAGAGGACAAACTTTTCTGGAAGCTTGTTTGCTACCATGACTTCAAGACTTCAAAATACTGCAGATGTGGCATGATTGGTTGCTTTTAACCCCACATCTTGAGAGGAGATTTTGAAATAAAATTACAATTTGCTCACATGCTAGACTGAAAACACTTTGGTTGCATTACATTCTCTGTGGGACATTTTATTTGGTCAGAGTAGAGCCAATACCTGATAGCAGACAATAGCAGACCTCTCAAATGACAACACTATAAATTTCTTAGCTTCAAAAGAGAAATAGGATGAGGTCCTATCTCATAAGTGACATGTCAGTCATTTCAGCCACCACCTATTTTATTCATTGCTACCTCATAAACACTGCAAAAAAAGAAAAAAAAAAGTATCTCCAACATCTTTAAGTTTTGACCTGAACACATTTTTCTCATTTGACACAGACTGTACATCAGTCATGTGACTGATGTACAGTCTGAATTTTCCCATCACTTTTCACATGGCTGCTCTGTGTATAATTCAGTCAGTATTAGAGAAACTTTCGTTATTTAGGAAATGTCTCTTGCTTCTTCTTCTACAGCAGCTTTTGACTTGCTATTCAAAGCCCTGAAACAGAGTAGCTTGAAAGATTATAATTTAGCTGATAAACAAATATGATAATGCTTTTTTTTACCCTAACCCTTTTCAAGGGACGTCACCAAATGAAAAAGATCACTCTGAAGAGTGAAACCCATAGAAAATATTTTTATTTGGTTGAAAGCTACGCTCAACTCCAATTTTGAAAACACTGACTGCTATCATATGGATAGCGGTGTAATTTTATGGACAAATAAAGCAAAATTTCCATATTGATCATCAGTGGAATGCAGTAGAGCTTCTCTTTCATTAAGTGAATAAAAGTGCAGAGAGCAACATACAGATATTGATGTAATCTTTCACGGACAAGAACTGCTTTCACTTAGTTCTTTTAAAATTGTATGTCAAAAATGTCAAAAAAAAAATCTTTGACATACAATTTTTATCCTGTGCTGATGGCACCCTAGAATCTTTACACTAAAAATGTTTTTATGACCGCAATAAGAGCTATGGTCAGAAAACTGCCTGTCAAATACATGTCAAAGTAACTCTTACACAATTAATCTTATTTTACTAATTTAGAAATTCTGAAAGAATTTTTAAAATATAACTTTAAATATATTTAGAGTTACAATTTACCACATTTTAAACTTTAAAATGTGGTAAATTGTGAATGTACAAGTGTGTCTTTCTGTTCAATACAATGATTACATGTTGGACAGCTTTAATGTGAAAGAAGCTTCAAGCATGAAATGGTTTAACTATCAGGATTGATTGTTATAAAATACCCCATAGATTCAGAGAAGACAACAGAATCCAAATTTCTTATTGGCTGTCTAGTTTGACATGGCTGACTTCTTCCCTCTGAAGTTGCAAGCGCCTTTCTTATCACCCCTTTTTTCTCAATCCAACACAAAGAAGCACCTGAAATTTCCAATGAATTGACACAGCGTCAACAGTCTTCCAAGCTTGGAAGAACCATCCAGGCAGATAAAACCACTGTTGGAGTAAAAGTGGATTATCCCTCCAGCCAAAAGAAGGCTAGAGGTGACCGAACCTTGGATCAGAGACAATAGTTGGTTCTAAGAAAAAAAAGAACGGTAAATGTGATCCACAAGGTAGGCATGATAATTTCCTCTCTAATATCTATCTGTTCTAGAGCAATAAACTGATTGATAAAAGTTGCTTCAGAAACTTTAAATTGAAAAGAAGTAATCCTTTCACCTTAAAAACTATCTCCCCAAATTTAACATTAGTTACTGGTACTCAGATTTCTAAGTCTTAACTGGTAGAATAATCAGTTTAGATTATAGCATTCATAAAACTTCCTCTCACAGCTGTTACAAGTAGTTTATAGAGCAATGAGTGCTGATTGCGTGCTTATTTTTACCTATTAAATTATTAGAAGCTAGACCTTAGTGATAATACAATTAATTTTTGATTATGTTAATTACCAGTTCCTTTTGGTTTTCCTTGTCATCCTTAATTGAGGGGTAATTTGCCTTTATTGGTTAAAAGAGCTATTACAGGATCTCCTTGCTTCTTTAATTGCAGGGTAAAGATTAATTGGGAGGAAAAAATTAACCCTTTTTTTCTAGCTCATGAGACAGAATATGATGCTGAACATGTATGTACATAATGTAGTTTATACAATTGATAGAAAAAAGATCTCATCTACCATTCAAGATCTATCTTGAATGTACTGCTAGTACATTCAAAGTCAGAGAAATTATAGAAGGGATTCAGTCAAAAACAAAACAACGGCCTTATCTTACGAGTCCAATACGAATACAAAAACGGCAACAGAGGTGTATTAATTTTCTGATCTATGTTCTATGCCACACCTGGCCGGCAGTCCTGTTGCCCAACTTCTGCTTCCAGGAACACTGCATCATATGTATCCTTATTTGGTCCAACATCTAAGGTTTTTTTCTAGAAAACCCACAAACACAAATATCTACATCATAAACCCAGAAAAGTGACCAAAAAGAGTAAATCTGTCTCAAAGCATATCACATTTTGTGTGTACCCACTCGATCAGCTGTCTGTCTCAACATTAACAAGGCACATATTATCTTCCTTTCACCATCAAAGTTTTTCATTCTACAGCCAAAGAAAACGAAAACAAAAAACACAAACTTTTCCACAAAAATACTGACCTGAGAATTTGAAGACTTAACCTCTAAACACACTGAATCAATTTTTAAATGATAAAATACCAAATTGTTACGCATGTACACAAAGAGCTTTAATGCATCATAGAGGGCAAATCTTTCTTACACACTGCTCATATAGGCCATTTGTGATTGCCTTGTGAACACCATCAACATAACAAAATCCATTAAAAAAGGAATCCACAACAGAAAGTACAGTACAATTCCTGCCTGAACATTATGCTCAATAGTCCTCCAAGATTGCATTAAATAACACATCAGATCCTGAATCTCCCTGCTCTGGGATATTAAATGACATTTATATTCTTGGAAATTTCTATTCTATTCTGGCTTGATCGCTGAGTGGTCTCGAGCAACATTTTGATATATTTCTCAAATAATGATTTTCTTTATTAAGAGAAGACCTCTCCTGACTAACCTAAATCTATGCTAAAAAGTCATTGAAATCCTTCTTATCCCTGAATTATCTGTGATTAACCATTTTTTTAAAGCTAACCAACCAAAACCACACCTCTCAGACCTGTAGAATCATGAAATTACCTAAACACAACCTATGTAAAGGATTAGGACATTTCTAAAGCTTTGGGACCCCAGTGATCCACAGTGAAAGCCATTGAGCACAAAATAGAAAACATGGAAAAATGATGAAACTTCCCCTGGGTGGTCAGCCAAATAAAATTACTCCAAGAGTTCATCAAAATTTCATACAGTTAAAGTCAGTGTTCTTGAGTCAGTAAAAAAAAAAAAGAGAAACTGGGAAGAAACGCAACCAAGGGAGAGTTCCAAGGTGAAAGCCACTTCTGGCCACAATTCATCTTCCATTTTCTAAAATCTTGGTGATAAACAATTTTGGGAAAATATTCTGTAGAGTGATAAGATAAAGGTGAAACATTTTGGAAGGTGTGAGTCCCGTTACATCTGGCTTACAGAGCATTATAGAAAAAAAAAAACCCTAACACAGTTGAACATGGTGGTGGTAGTCAGATGTTCTGGGGCAGGTTTGCGGCTTCAGGATCTGGACGATTTGTCATAATTGATGGAACTAAGGATTCTGTTCTCCAGCAGAAAATCCTGAAGGGGAATGTGAACCTCATTTAACCCTCATGCCCTCATGTTGCTGGAGAATTACCGAAATCAAATAACCATTAAGTCCACCTCTTAATGGCTCAAAAATCAAAAGAAAGATCTTGGAATAACCTACTCAATGTCTGGACTGAAACTAGGATTGCCATGGCATGATCTTAAACGGACCATTCATACTAAAAATCCTGCTGTATGGTTGAGTTAAAATGTTCTGCAACAAAGAGTGAGCAAAAATTCCTCCACAGCAAAATAAGAGATCGATTGCTAGTTACTGCAAATGCTGGATGACAGCTGTTGCTGCCAACATTCGCACAACTAATTATTAGGATTGGGTAAAAGTACATTTTCACACAAAGGACCAGGGTGGCTTGGATAGCTATTTCCCTGACTAAATAAAGCCATCATTTAAAAAGTGCTTCTAGTATTTGCTCAAGTTTTTTTTTTTTTTTTTTTTTTTTTTTTTTTTTTTTTTCTTTTCTTATTTCTGAAAATGAAGTTAATTTCACCATTATGCATATATGGTTGCCTCTGGGACAGCATCCTACGTAGGATGTCATCTGTCTTTGTTTCATGCTTACCTCTCTCCATTTTTTTTCTTTTTTTCTTTTATTTTTTTTTAAGAGTTGTTCAAACAAGTGTCAGAATCATATTCAAATTTTAAAACATCCTATAATTGTGCAGGGTTTATTGTGATCGAACTTTAAAAAACCTTTTTTTTTAACTGTATAAAGCAGCTCTTCTGTAGAACATAATCCTCATACACCATATATAGGGTTCAGTGACATAAATGTAATAGCAAGTCAGAACATTTTTTGAAGTCTTCAAAGTCAACCCTCATTTGCTTATTACTGATGCAAGTTTGAATCCTTTAAAAAAAAAAAAAAAAAAAAATTAATCTTCTTTAACTTTTGAACAACTATGCAATGTTTTCAGAGGCACCCATGTTACGCTGATAAAGCCAGCATTCTGAATGAAATCACTTTAGCGAGTATCCTCACAGAAATCAACCAAGGAAAAGCAAAGAAATCAGAAAAGGAGGACTTGGTCCACACAACAGACTGTGACAGGGATGAGGAGATAAAAGCTTAATTTTTCTGACCACATTAGATTGTTGCACAATAGAAGGGACAAGATAACAGCTTTGGTGAGGAATAGAAGGGTCTTTTTTCACAAAGACATGGCTGAGTGACATTACGCTGATGTGACCCAGTCAGTTGATTTGGGTCAGACCGACACGAATCAGAAGTGGAAAGGGAAAAAGTGGAGAGTTGAATGCTTTTGTTAAAAAACTGTGCTGCCTCTCTCATCTCTTTGTCCTTTTATACCTTAACTCTTAATAATATTTCTTCATTGTTTTTCCTCTTCCTCTTTCTACTTCCTTAATCCTGTTTCTCTTCTTCTTCAGTTTCTTCCTTTTCTTTCATCCATGTTCAAATATTGATAATTTTATTTATCCTGTACACAAATGCCACACACTGATACAATGATCACATATATCTTCTGCAAATACAGCTCTGTTCTTAGAAAACCTTCAAAGTGAATGAACCAGTCAATTTTCAGTGTGTGCTAAATATTCAAGAGTTTAAGGCATTAGTTTATGTATTATTGTTTTATTGCGCTGCAAGGTTAAAAACCTTTGACAAAGTACAAACTGGCAGGATATTTGCCTCCATCTGACATTGTTAGTTTATAACTAATTTGTTTTGTCTCTCAAATAAGGACAGAGAGTCAACACATTTTTCTCTGCCAAAAAGTACTCATCAGCTTAAAAGTAAAAAGGACACTTTATGCTCATAATTTAAACATCTGTTAGTTTTATTGCTGAAGAGGTCACAGAATCGAGCTTTTTGGGGCCCACATAGCTTATTAGTAAAGCAAGGAGTACTATTTGCAGAACCTCAATGCTTCTGTCCCTGGGTACTGTATGTCATCCCCTTCTCTCTTTACCTTCCTTGTCTTCTTCTCCCTGTCCAGGTACTGATAAATAGCAGCCATTGGTGTCACAAAACATGTAAAAAAAAAATTGAGATTTTAAATCCAAAGTGTGCCAACAACCTACTGTTTGAAATACAAAAACCAAAGTAAACTTAAATTGTTTTTCTGAGGGATATTTTACTTTTCCCTGTCATTGTAATGCATTTTAACATGATTGTTTTTTTTTTTTGTTTTTTTTTTTTTTTTTTTTTTTTGTTTTTTTTGTTTTTTTTTTTTATGCAAAGCATAAGAGAGTTTTATAGAGAGCTGTGATCTCCTGTAGAATAAGTGTATGATGGCAAATCTGTGAATGTCTGACTCACTGTATCATAAATATCTAAACTTCAGAGGAGTGGAGGAGGATTAGGTACTAGCTCATCACTGACATGTCAATTATTTCTCACACCTCCAAATTATTTATATACATGGCCATACCTGATATGAATGCTCTCAACTTTTAGCTGTCAGACATCTTGAAGTTGGATCTAAATACATTTTCAGTTTCAGTCACAGACATGATTGATATATAGTCTGCCCTTCCAAATTTCTTGGAACCACTTGGTACTTGGTACCACTAAATAACTTGGTACCACTAAATAATTCAGCCAACCCCTTTGTAATGTTCATTACTGTCACATAGACTAGAGGAATCTGTTATATTTCAAAACAACCTCTACCAGACAATGCATACAGCTTTGGTCAATTGAAGGTCAACCGGAAAATAATTACAATTCTTTTTTTTTATCGTCACAGATGCCAGACAGGTTTTATGTTGGTCAACAGTTTTTTTTCCATCAAGTGACCATCACATATGGTCAGTCTGTGTGGTAATTACAACACAACATCAAAACTGCCTCAGACTAAAAGGATGTGCAAAATATTGCAGCCCTTTGCAGAGAGAGAGAGATGTTTTGCTGTCTTTTTGTTTGTAATGCTGACAGGGGAAATGAAATTCAAGCAACAATCTGTGTCGATTTATCATATAAAACCCCAATAAAATACACGAATAATCTGACAAAGAGTAAAAATGTTCAACTAGTATGGGTGCAAGGTATACTATAGTCCCAATTTTCATCAAACCTGTTAGTGTACTTATAAAGGACAAAATAATAATTAATTCAAAAGCAGCTGCTGTTTGCTGTTAGTGTCAGCAGTGTGAGTTAGAGGTAACTATAATGTGAACTATTCCTTAAATGGAAAAAATACCATTTAGGATGAAGTAATTAATCTGCTGATGACAGCATATTTTATCCTGCACCCACAATTCTGCTGAGTGGCTAATCAGTGGCTTAACCAGAAGAGGTGTATGCTACAGGACAATCAATGACTGTGGTGTGATACAGTGTGACTGTCACAAAAAGTCCCTCTACTTTAATCACCATCAATCACTATCATTTCAAACATCTTAAAACTGTCTTATTAAAACATAAGACAAAGGAACATATTTTAATTTTCAATACCTAACCCATCGTTCTTAATAGACAAAACTGTGTTCAACCTATTATCTTTTAAACTCAGCCGGGCTACAGCCAGGATTAATCATAGAGCCAGGCGACAGAGACAGAAGTCGTCTGTATTCCCAATCCGTATATAATTTAATACATCTGCTTTTAACCTTGTTGGGGGGGGGTAGAAATATGTCATCAGTGTTGACAGGATGATTCTAGAGTCTGTCAAATACAATAAGAGTAAGAAAATTCAAGATTATTTATCTAGAAATAGATAAATCGTCCTGTTATGTTAACACTCAGTTTAAATGAAAATGCACTGAATGGCTTTAAACACTTTAAATCTTGTGGGTTTTTACATTTTTTTCTCCAGAACTTCAAATCTGTATAAGTGTGCTTAATTATATGGGGTACATTCACAAAGCTATTTACAGGTGCTATTGTAAATAGGTGCCAACAATAGTTTGCATGTGCTTCTAATTCTGTAAAAGGATGTAAAGGCAGATCTATTACCTAAAATTGCTTTAGCTTCTCCCTGTGCTGCCCCTAGATATTATACATACATGTAGAGGAAAGTCTGCTCATATTTATGTACTATAAAGTAAACTGCAGCTAAAGCAAGTTGCTTATCACTCTCAAAGGGCAGAGCTGATTGCATAAAGCAGACTGTTCAGAAAAACTAGTGTCTGGTGGTAATTATTATACAGCAGTGTTTTGGATTGAAGTAGGACACTGTTCTATCCTGAGGGAACTCAGGGATGCAAAGGGGAGAACATGAAAAGTACATCCTGAGGCATAGGTTCAACTCCGAACAAGGACCTCCTTGCTGACAGGTAAAAGTGCTAACTATTGTGACACCGTGCAGCCCTGTCACAAAAGTCAGTACAGTTTATTTTTAAAAATGACATGTAACAGTGTTACACGCTGACAAATTTTTTACTTTAATCGTTGGATTTTGAATAAGAACGGATCACTTCAAGGGTATATAGTTCAACTTTCTTTTGCAGTTTGCAGCACCACTTACTGCTTTAGAAACACAATTCTGACATTATTCCTTGAGTTAGATTTTGTTCTTACAACTTTTAGAAGTGCCTTAACATCTGCGACTGGAGCTCTCTGTGACTTAAAATATCAGTAAAAACAATTTTCTAAATCTCTTTAAATCTTCTATATCTTTGTTTATGGCTGAAGTGTGGACAACTGCAATCAGATTAAAAATAGATGCAAATTGCTGCCCTGTGCTGGCAAAACCTAAAGAAAGTTTGTCGAGTTATTACTAAAGCAATATTTTTTACATACATTTTAAATTCACTCTATACAAAAAGTCTTGTAATGATATAAAGTTATTTTTTAACTTCAGGAAGCGTACATAAGAAATGTTGGTGCAATGACATTTCATTACATTTGACTTTATTTACAAAATATTTGAAAAGTTTGTTCAGTTAAGCAACATAGAACTTTTTGCAGCCAACAACATTTCTGTCTATTCAAATGTTGCTTAAACATCCTCAGAAATTGCTATTTGCTGTTCAATTTTAGCAGGACACAAGAGCCAGCATGGGACAAATAGCTTTGGAAAATACTTGAGCATGTGATGATAGTATGTCAGAGCATTCCAGGTTGAAAAATAGGTGTCATGGGTTGTCCTGTGAACATCATGGCCAGGTCACATGAACATGTTTGCTGAGCCCCAAGGTCAGACTTTCAGCCCATAGTCACTTCAGCAGTCAACCCAGGTGTTGCTTATAATTCTACAGCCAAGGGCTGTGAGTTAAGGACCAGATTGTCATCACATTTTATTTCACCATAAAACTCGTGAAAAAGTCCAGGAGTGACCTAAACTACACAGCTGCTCTCCACATTTTTGTTGCATTTGGAATAATAATAATCGATGTATTTTTCTAATACGGTCTTTTGTGAATTCCATGGAATAGGAATAATTATTAGGCTCAGTGTAAGCAGAACAAATATATAGGGTATGTCCTCTTAGTACTCTACATGGCAGAGATAATAATCCAGACATATGTTCACTGTCTTTAGAAATTGTGCTCAGAAGCACCAATATTTCAGAGATCACAGTTTACAAAGATGAATGAACAACCTTCTAACCCTGACCAGTTCTGATCTGTTGGTATGAAGCTCATTTCTCCTCAATACCACAGATCACAAAATCTTTCTGTAAGTCTGCTGAAAATACCACTTATGACTTAGATGAGATTAGCTATTATGCTTTCATAATAATATTTCTCCAGCCTTGAAGGTAAATAAAAATGAAAATCAGTGGTTTTGATAAATATGCCAGTAACTGTGAGTGAAAATTAGAGACAGAAGCAGTAGAGACAAACAGACAGACAGCTTAATTTACTCAATTGTATGTATTAATTTATTGAGTTTTACATTTCTTCTCTGGGGGGGTCCAATAGGGTGGCCATAGCCCCTCCTTTGGGGCACCACTGGCTTTAACGATGGATAAACAGGCAGATGAAAGCTCAAGGCTCTTTAAGTTTCAAATTTAAAAAAAAAAATCATTATTATAAGAATCACTTTTTCCTTCTAGAATGCATTGTTTTCTCCTCACTTTGGGAATCACTGCCTTATACTAACACTGAAGTGAGTCTGTTTATCAATGAGTGGTGGATGAATCATTATTTGTTGAAATCAGTTGAAGCAAGACTGGTATTGAAAGGAATCTTAGTAAAGGAAAAAAAGAAAAAAAAAACTAGTAACTGTCTACACAATGTTTTTGCAAAAAAATAAATATAATATAATATATACTATATAATATAAATAAAAAGACATTTAAGTATTAAATAAGGAAGAAACAAATTAACAAAGCTAGGTTTTAGATCTTGGAATTTTTTTCAAAATGTTAAAGTAATAAGGTGAAAGTATTAGCATTTTAATGACAGGAAGTAATGGTGCAAAAATGTTTGATGAACCTCATGTTATTAATTGCTGTGGTTTTTCTGAGTTTGTCTCAACACACTGACAGCTCTGGACTTGTCATTTCCAGTCAGTAACTACAGCAGGTGATCAATAATAGCCTCCAGCAACAGTAACATAGCAGGCTGTGTGCACCTAGATCAAATGAGAGGTCTTTGTCATCAATATCAGCTTGCTTCGTCTCAATTTCTTTATGCATTTCTTTCTCCCAACAGACACAAAAACACACACATTTCAGCGGGAGACACCATGCTGAGTCATTTGACATGGCAATCTTTCCTGAAGATTATTAACTGGGCTGAGTTGACAGTGTGAAATAAGCAAAGTCTTCTATGCTACAGTTCTATTCTAGTTCTACAGTTCAGTTTTTACTTTTTGATGAACAGCTTTTAATATATAGAAAAGAAACTGAACTCATAATAACATAAATGCAAGTGATGTGTCCATGAACTGGTAATATTTATATCATTTATCAATAAATATATATAATTTAATATACTCACATAGATATCTAATGATGAGTTGTGCATAACAGGTGTGTTGAGAAGCAGAGACACATCTAAAAGTTGTGATCAGAATAGAAATACAGATAAAGTTATACAATTTATGTGTTGATGAATTTAGTTTTATGAAGGATTGTTTTGTATTAGATCATAAAAAATAAATATTTCAGTGAAGTGCTAAAATGATGCCATATTTGAACACAGAGGCTAGGACTGGATTGTTTAAATCACAACCCTCGTATTGTCTGATGTTGAGGTTTAGACTGCATTTTAAAACGCACTACATAAAATCAAATAAAAAAGTAAATGATATACACAGAATATCAATCAGTTGAGCCACTGATGTAATGCACCAGAACATACAGTCAGTGCTCTTCTACAATGGCTTGCTCCCACTGTTTTTAAACATATTTTGTGTCACACAATCAATTTAAACCAGCTGTCTTCATGTTCCCGCACTTTTCTTGAGATGACAATATATAAATATATTCAAAGTGACAACCCAGTTGGCTGCTTCTGAAAACATAGGCTGCGCTTAAATTGAAAAGGGGACCGCCAAATGAGGCTGCCGCTCAAACAACTAAGGCCCTTGATTGGATGACAGACAGAGCTGAACCGTATAGTTTAAATTCCCCTTTTTTGCTCTGACACCGTTGCTTTACATTCCAATTTAATGGCAAACCAAAAGTACCCTAGTCTCCTTGCTTTGTCCTTGTTTTATTTTTCTGTCCAGGTTCTCTTATTGTAAGAATGGAGGGAAGTCAAGACCCAAGCAGAATAATTTAAAGACACATTGCATACACATTTAGAGATTTAAACTGCTTGCTGTTAAAAAAAAAAAAAAAAAAAAAAAAAAGTTATGACTTGCAAAATAATTCATATCCTTTGAACTTTTTATATATTTTTTTTTCATCTAAAAACAACGTTCAATGTTTTTTTGTTTTTTTTTTAATTGGCAATTTAAAGTCTAATTGTGAGGTGGAAGGAACATTTCTAAACTGTCTTTGAAATAAAATTCATAAAAGTGTGGCAAACATTTCTATTAAGCCCCTTTTATTCTAATATCCCTAATGAAGTGTAATTGATTCTGATTCCATGCTGAAGACACCAAATTATTAAAGGGGCAGTATAATGTAAAATAAAAGTTGCAGGACACTGGCCCTCGAGGCCTGGAGTTTGACACCTGTGATTTAGGCTTTAGAATGAAGAGCTAAAGGTTTGGGTTATTATGTAAAATAGACTTTATGAGCTTCAAATCATCTTATGTTATTCCCTCATCAAAAACATACCTGGGTGTTGCTTTGATTCTTTCATTCTTTTTAAGAAATCCTTGAATCTCCCGTGGCAACCATTCAGCTGTGCAAAACACTTGGTGGGAGCTAACTCTGCCTTCGAGATGTAGCTCCTCCTTGGTACTGCAATTTCTAAGCTTCCAAGCTTCCGCTACACAGAGCAGCCCTCCCCCGTGACTTTCTCTCTCAGTTCCTCCAGACCAGTCAACAGCAATTAGCAAACTCCTGGTCGAACTGCGCATGTGCTGAGCTCATTATACGAGATACTTCTCGCAACGTGGGAAGGCTTATGTGGAAGAATCTGACAGGATAATTATTTGCATTGCACTCCAAAAATATGGTCTTTATGAAAAGTAAAAATAAGTAAATCACTATTGTAAAACAGCAAGAAGTAGTCTGTTTTAAGTGGAAACACTGTTGAGAACACAGTAAATGTGGAAAAAAAGAGGAAAAACTGATTTTTTTTTGGGCTATTTGAAGAACTGTGATTGGTTGAAATAACAATGGTCATCAACCTGAACTCACCGTGAAACAGTGATGACAGAGTCATGCTTTTTTCTCAATATCAAGCTGGTTTGGAGTGGATGGGGAAAATGGATAAAGCTAAATATAGAGGCATATTGGAAAAAAATCTGTTAGAGGCTGCAAAAGACTTCAGACTCAGACAAGGAATTTGACTTCAGTTTCAAGCGCTCACAGCATACAGGCATTAAATATAAATAGATAAACTTTAGGGGAAATAAATAAAGGACAAAAGATCTTAAGGCAGTGGATGATCCTAAACAAACATCTAAAGCTATAGGAAGGTTAAAATGGCCAAGTCATTTTCCAGCCCTAAATTCAACTGAGACTGTCACAAGATGTTGCTCTTCATCCAATCTGACTGAGTTAGAACTGTTTGGCAGCCTATTTGTATGTTCAAAACTGGTAGAGACATACCCCCAAAAGACTACGAAGTATTGATTCTGAACTACTGAAAAACAATGTACACAAAATGTTTCTGACTTAAAACTATTTGTAAAGAACAGGAAAATGGTGTATCCCTACATTTCAAAATTATGTACCTTTTGAGTTATCTATCATATAAAATCATAATAAAATAGAGTTTGTGGTTGTAATGTGACAAAATCCAATTAGTTTAAGGGTATAAAAACTCTTGGAAGGCAGAGTACCTTGGAATGTTTTAATGTTTAATGTGTCTTAATAAGGGTCCATCCATTTGTTGATCTCCAGTTATTACTTGATGAATGCTGTAATCCCATTAAGGCGTACTAAAAATAAATACCAGCATTTTATTGCATGACTGAATGACTCTCTATTGCACAAAATTTATACAGGTTTTTCTGACTCATATGGTAAAATCAGAAAGTTTTTTTTTTTTTTTTTTTTTGTCATTTTTTGTCTCTGTGAAACAACAACTGGGATCACAGCTTTATGAATTGTATCTTCTGCAGCAAGATAAATTACTGTATGGTCTGGACAGGTATTTAACAAAGCATTACAGAAAAAGCACAGATGATGCCTTAGAGAATAACAAAAGAAAAAGAGTAAAAAATTCCCAAAGGGAAATTCATTTGTCTTAATGTTCTGTATCGTTTTGGTCTTTGATTTACAGTGAGGATATAGAAAATAAGAGGTCATGTTCTGCAAAAAATAAATAAATAAAGATTTGTCAAACAAACTCTTCTCAAAATGCCTGCATCTAATAGTAAAATTTAATCCACGAAGATTTACTGGGACAAAGGTATTATTTCCCTCATTGTTTGCTCCAAGGTTTGTCTTTATTGTGTGTTGACAAAGGAGGAAGTTATTCATGTCTTAAAGCCACTTGAGACTTGTTAATATTCTCCCCAATAAATTATTACCCCTGAAGTAGGTAATAACTCCATTTGGGTTAAATTATCTAAAGTAAAATATATTGCAACCCTGAGCAGAGTCGTTAATGGAAATTGTTCTGGAAGCCAAAAGCAAATCTTTCTAATCTATAAATAATGGCATACAACAACCTGCTAGTGGAGAAAACAACAGTAAACTGATCAGGTTGCTCAATACGCATTGGTTCCTCATTTGTTATAATTTGCTTTCCAGTTTGTTCACTTTAACTTTGTTTCCCTGGTGGTAAATCCTCCCAAAATTAGTCTAATCATTATAGATTATTTTAGAAAAAGCAATGTTGTGTTGCAAGGAGGGTAGTATGACTATAAAACAATATCTGAGCTTTTTCACTAGAAAAGAAAATGGACATTGATAAACCTGACTTCTCTTCACTCACTTTGATAGACGAGGTATTTATAGGAGGTGACTGTTTTATAGATGGTTTGATACAAGTGAAAATAATAGATTACCTAAATTTAGAACTTTCATTGTACAACTGTGGCATCTGTCCTCTGAGCTTATAAAAGTGTGGGAAAAAATGTTGGAATTCTCCCTGGTTTTTGAAACTAAGGGTCATTGGAGTTAAATTATAATGTTCACCTGCTGAGTGCAGTGTTGCATATAGACATTTTCTTGAGTGGATAGTTTCCATTCAAAATAATTAGTCACAATTAGTTTACAGAGCTATAAAAATAACGAATATACTATTAAAATTATTTATTGTTGAAATTATAGCAACACATAAATACTAAAAGACCAAAACCTAAAAATATAAGCAATGGGATACCCAAAACAAACAAGAAAATGACTCTGTGTTCATGTAAAGCAAAAGCTAGAAAAAGAAAAGAAAGAAATACCACTAAAATGATTATTTACAATTTGTTTTCAAGAACAACTTCATAAAAAGGAGCAATTTTGTCCACTCTTATATTTGAGTTTGATGATTTTTAACAATGAAATAAGTTTGTCCCTAATTCCAGTATATATATATATATATATATATATATATATATATATATATATATATATATATATATATATATATATATATATATATATATATATATAAAAAGGCTAAATTAAGATTTGAAATTAAAATGCCAGAATGGTTGTTTTGCAGAAGCTACAAACCATAAAAGACAATTGGCAACACTATTTAAAGGCCTAATCAGTGTCTCCACCTTTAAACAGCTTGACTCTTGTTAGATTATGAGATGCAGAATAATATGTGAATTTCAGACATAACAGCTGCTTCTCCTCTGAACAAAACAAGTGGCTGTTTTCCCTCAATGGTAATTATGCTCCTTGGATGATTGGTCACAGTCATTTGATGACAAATCCATGATTGAGGACTGCAGTTCCTTTGGGATCTCATTATTAATTACTGTTTATGGATGAAACTTGAGCAGGTTCAAATTTCATGGGCTTCTCTGACCTCTAAGGCTGATTGGCAGTGGCCTGACTGTGGCGGCTGTGGCGCGTTAAGTGTGTCTGCCGCGTTTCATGCCAGTTGATGTGCTAGCAGTCTGGGCTTGTCATGGGCTCTGCCAGAGCTCTTCACACTGAGTGGCCATTATTTAAAGCGGACTCTCACTCACTATTTGATTTCACATACAGAGAGCCTATTTTGGTTTTACTGGAGCTGCTAAATATTTCTTTCTTACTTTTAATTTTGAAACAATACAGTGAGGAAGCACTATAATAAAGGCATTGGATAGAAGATAAGTTGATTCACAGAGCACATACTCTGAAAATGTAGCACTGAATGTATGTAGGGCACTGAAGTAATTAATCTGTTCAAGTACCAAAGCACTCATCAAAAAAATGTGATTCTTTGTAATTTGGCTCAGTTAATTAGAGGTTTGTATAAAAAAGGATCTGGTTTGCTCTGTAAGGGACTATACAAAAAAATACCAAATCATGCCTCAGAGCTGTGACTATATAATTTACATGATTATAGAAAAAGGGTTTACATTAAACTTGTAACTGCAATTTGAAGATTAGTGAAATTGTTTCCCATTTTAATGTCCTAAGTACTTCCTAATAAAACAGACATGCTGCAGAAATGATTATTTCAGCCCTCTAAAGCAAGCAAACCTTCAATCCTCTTTGGATAAGCAATTGAAATAATCCTAATTTTAGAATGAAAAGCCTCCTAAAAAGAAATAAATATTTATGATGCTGTCATTTTGTTCCAAAGGAAAAAAAAGGTATACAGTCTGAACCTACCCTGACATGCCTATTTGTGTCTGTGATTTTGGGCTACTTAGACCTCACAGACAAACAGGTGCCCATAATGTGTAATGGGGTTATCTAGCTATGCAGAGACTTACCAATTTCAGTACAACAGCTTAAGATAGGGCAATAATTATGGAGAGCCATTTTATTCAAAATGAATTAAATAAATCAATAAAAACTGTTATTAATACATTATTAATAAATATTCCATGAAATAAGTAAATGTCTCCATGAAATCAAACAAAAATAAATATTAAAAAATATATTTTTATCTTGTTTATTTTTATTAATTTCAAGATTTATTTATTTATTTCACGAGTTATTTATTTTAAAATTTCTTTTTTTTTTATTTATGTCAATATTTATTTATTGTTTATTAATTTCATCATGGTGTTTTATTTTGTGACACTTTTATTTTGTAAAGCTACTTTATAGATTTCATGGGCTTTTATTTTTTTTAACTCCTTTTTTATTTCAGGCTCTTTTATTTCAGTGTTCTTATATTCAAATAAGAGGGCAGCGTTTTCACTGTGGAGTGGGATTGCCATTGGTCAGAGTGACGCGAGCAGAGAGACATCAAACTTCAGCGCAGAAGGCCACTGTTCAGTGTTAGCTTGTGCTAAATGACAAATCATGTTCATGCCGAAAAACAATACAAAACACCCAAGACATCATTAATGTACTATTTTGACGAACAGTAAGGACAGAACCTTTCTTCAATCGAAATCTTTTTGCATATCCTGTCGTGTGCCGTTGGTAGTTTTGGAATGACTCCTTCCTGAAATGATTTGCACAAACTAAATTAAAATTTTTTTTGGCAATCTCGTGGGGACATTGTCATCAAAAAAAAAAAAAAAAAAAAAAAAAAAAAAATCAAGCAGCTCTGTTCTCCGTGACTTGCAGTTCATGGATGGACACATATTCTGTAGTGCAGCTGACAACAAAACATTACCAGCAGCCATTGTGCAGCGGTAAAACCAGCAGAACAAACGTAATGGTCTTCTTGTAATGAAGTGGGTGGAGCTCCACCTGGGGTTGCTAGGTAACAGAACAGTGATGCAATAATTTGCAAAATAACCCGCTTCAAAAACCTCCAGACACCAGCAAAACATTTATACATTGCCAAAAAATGGCTGAGTGTTTTTGGCGCTTGGAGTGTTTCTAGAAGCAATAAATACCCAAATGGAAATACAGAGTGCAAAAAGTAAATTTTGCATAATAAATCACCTTTAATGCTGAACTTGGACCTTTTCATTGTATATTTTGACCTTTGACAGTCAGCTTAGTAACTACTTTGACTTGGCTGTCCTATTTTCTCTTTCTGTCACTTGTGTGTACAACTTAATGACGGCGCCAGATGTTGGTTTAAAAGCATCACTGAGCTGCATCAGAGAGAGATGCAGCTATTATAGTAATTACCATCTGTTTATCTGTTTAGTGTCTAACTGCCATGTTTTATTTTGTATATTTTCCATACAGCATTGCCATACCAAACAAGACTGAAATAACTGAAAGTTGTCATATACATGTCAACAAAAATTGTTTGGGGAAGAAAACCACTTTGGATTTAAATTGTTTAACCCAAATCATTCATAATCCCATTGTTTTGATTTAGATGTAAGGTAACCTTTTAACTTGACCAACATGTTTTTTCTGACTGGAAAAAATATACAGGTTTATGTCAAAATATAACAATACACCCTATATTTTAGTAAAAAAAAACAACAACATTTTTTTAATGTTTGATTTACATTTAATGTGAAAGAGATTGATCAAAATTGTTCACACAGATTATATGGGCGTCTGTGGGAAAATTCAAGATTTTGCACCATCCTTGCAAAATGAATGAATGAAGCCTTTGTCTGTGGTGTTCTGAAGCATCCTAATTATCCTAATTTTTTTGGGAACAACTGTTTTTATGAAATCAACAGGTGTAAATTGACAACTCTCTGCTGTTGGTTTGTGGCAGATCATGGCCAAAACAAAATTGTTCAGTGAGGACCTCCAGCTGTTCACACTTCAAAAAGGGCTACAAAGCCATATTTAAATCTCTTCAAGTTCCGGTGGCTACAATAATTAATTAATTAATTAATTAATTTTTAATTAATTAAAAATTCAAGGCTCTCCACATGATGGAAAATCTCAGAAGACCTGGTTGAAAGTCAAAAGTGACACCTGCACTGCCAATGTTGTTTGGGGACAACAGGTAAAAGAAAATTCAAGTATCACCATTAATGCTGCCCAGAAAATGTGGGTAGTGCCTATGGAAACATCTCAAAGCAGAATATCCAATAGACACTGTAGACAATCCCTGGATCCAGACCAGGGACAAAGCCACTTCTTCATGCACACAAAAGCTCACGTGGCCTTTACAAAATCTTGTTTGAGTAATGAAGACTTCTGTTCTGTGGTTGGATGAACAAAAATGTTATTGTTGGCGCATAGTGATGTAGCCTTCAAGAACACCATCCCCACAGTCAAGCATACTGGTGGGAACATAGTCTTTGCCTATCTGATTGGTCTAATTAAAATAAATGGCATCATGAAAATTGTCCAAAGCAAACAGTAGAAGAAACAATGAACTGAAAAAATACATTTTCATTTTGAAATGGCCCAGTCAAAATCCCAGCTTGAATCTTTAAGAGTTTTGCAGAGAAGAGCTAAAGGGAAGCGTTCCATTCTCTAAGACCTGGAGTTCATCTCAAAACATGGATTATCAAAAATAATAGCGGAAATATCAACAATTTATCAGCAATTATTAGAATTTAATTTATTTGCTGTAATAAGTAATGTAAACTTTTTCCACTAACTGAGAGGGGATGAATTTTTTTGGACATTGCAGTTTTATTCAAATGTACATGCTTGTCTCATTTCCAAACAGAAAACAACTTATTGGTTGATCTAATTCTACCAGAGGTTTGAATAATTTGGGGCTTACCTGTCAAACTAAAAAGAATCCTTTCCTAATTTAAAATTGCTGTGCTGTATCATCACTTGTACACTCCATACAAATGTAACGAAGAAGCCAAAGAGGTCAAAACAAAATGACTCCCATATGATCCGTGTTCCATTTTTCCTTCGTTCCCACCTGATGTAATTGACTGGTATGTTTGTTTGCTTCAAGGCAAAACATCTCTCCCTAATCCATTCTGCTCTTTTTTCATGTTTGTTTTGCTCTTAGCTGGCATTGTACTCTCTCACAATACTGCAGACTTTTTTCCAACCTTTTCCTATCCATCAACTGATATGTGCCTGGACTAAATGTGGTGTCACAGTGCTGTAATAAGCGCAGGATGTGTCACATCCTGTGCAACAATATATTGGAAAGAAATATTAACAGTAAAAGAGCATTTTGCATTTTTTGTACGTAAAAGGAAAACACATTGCTGCACCTAACCAGGAGCACCTACCAATACTAATAATGAATCGCTTGGTAGATGCACTCATACTCTTAATGGGATCCTGTTATTTTTTTTGATTTTTTTTTTATCGCTTTGGCTGTCGAGTAAGGCAGCTTGCTCTTTGATCTCCGCTCAGTGTTTTTACTGGATGTTCTAATTGGTCTTACAGGCCTCAGCTTTGATCAGGTCCTGCAGGCAGGAAGCTCCACATCACAAAGTAAAATAATAAACCTCATTGGTCCCACAACTTTCATCATAAGAGCATGTCCATCTTTAGGCCATGCATAATCGCTGCCATGGTACCCCATGGCAGCGATTATTATTAGAAATAAACCCAGGATGGAATAGATGGGCATGTCAAACACTGATTGCTGTAGTACGCTCCTTTCATGATCAAACAAAGAGTTTGAAGTTGCAGGGTAGTAAGAGGTCACATCTTTCTCTTTTCAGGAAATGATGGCTGATTGTGGAAGATGCTTCAGAAAAAGAAACTCCCTAGCACCACTTCTGAAAACGTATTAGTCAGTTTGAAAGTACTATCCACTTCTGCCAGAGCAAAAAAGCTTATTGCTTCTAATAATAGAGCCAATAAAAGAATACACTTGCTGTTGTCAATGTCATAAAGTTTACTGGATGACAGAACTGAATCTCCTGTGAGACATTTTCCATTGATAGCCTGTTGCAGCCACAAGTGATTAGCATTTAACCCACTGAACCTCTGGCTGTCATATCTCAAGTGTTTTGTTTTCAAAAGTCAGCAGTGATTAAATATTACTAAGGCCACCGTGAAATACATGAAATATTAGTCTTGACAAGTCCAGCATGTGCTTTAATTAAATTGCTGAGGAAGAGCGGGGGAGTTTTTTTATTAGCTCCAGCGGAGCTGTAAAAACAAATATAATGCAATTTATTTGCTTCAGTGTTGAAAATAAACCAGTTTTTTTTTTTTGAATGAATCATAGCTGTGAGTGTGAAAATTGTCCCCTGTTGTAAAATGGAGAAGCTTCAAAAGGAGGGTGCAGGTGGTGCATAAAATCAGATTTCTTTTAGTTTAATTTTTTTTTTTTAAATTATGTACTATTCTCTTATGTAAACTAAAAATAAAAAGCAACATTACTTTTTAAACATGAAAATAAACTATGTACATAACAGTTGAATCTTAAAAAGTAGAAACAAAGGAAATCTGCAGAAGAGTGTACAATACAGCACTGACTTCTATAAAACATTATCATTAGTGATCAGTCTTATTTGAATTCTTTTTCAGTGTTTTGGCAAATTATGTTTTTTGAATGAAAAGTGAGTATTTTTTCAGCTCAGTAGAACTAGTTCTAGTTTCTGCCAATTCTGCTATTTGAAAACAAGTGCATGGATCACCTGTTATATTTATATCCCTTTTGCACACTATTGTACATTTGTTTTCATTTTAATGGTAAATCAATTTAATAAAACTGTTCTGTGTAAATAGTGTTCAAGCATTCTTAGTTAATGCATCTAATACCATAGGATACATAAACTGATCATCAGTTCAGCCAGGCTGCTGGCAATTTATGAAAACGTCAAATATTTTGCAACACGGGTGTCTCAGCAAAGATGCTACATACTCTATATATGTGCCACTGATACAGAACTTAGTCATTGCTACAAATGTTGAGCAGCACTTACATGACAATAACACTTATTGATCTCATGTTACACTGTGCATATGCTCTGTCTGCACTGCTGAACAGGCACTGACCTCACCGTGCTGAATGATTTTAAGTGACTCCAACAGGAAGGCAGTCTGACATTTATTTATTAACACAGCAAATGATTATTTGAGGGGCAGTCAGTCAATGACAGAGAATTAATTTTTATCCCTACATGGTTGGGCAATAATTATTTTTTAAAAGAACATGTCACAACAAAAGGAAGTTACTATGTACATTTACCCTCCTTCTTCTCAGTAAAAAAAGCATTATGCAAAACAGAAGTACATTAGAAAGAACATGCATACCTCTTTGAAGTGAAAGAGTGTGATGTTTCCAAAACTACTTGTCATGGGACAGGCTAACTCCAGTAATTTATTATATAAAAATATTTATTAACACATAAATGTAAAGGGCTTGTATGACATATTTTAGATTTGTCCTCGCTCCAAAGCAGCTAATTTGTATAGCTGAATTACATCTCAGTAGCTAGTAGACCTAGCTCTACCTAGGTCTGCTAGTAAAACCATAAATTTTATTCAGGTATGCTGATCAGTGTAACATCTTTCTCTACAATCACAAACATGTAAAACACATTTTTAGATTCCATCATACATGGAAAGATAAGAGTGTGACAGCAACTCTGAGATATATCTAAATGTACTTGAACAGCCTTTTTTCACTTTAGGAAAACATCCAAATACAGACAGAATTTTGATCAAATAGATCCATTTCCATCATTATCAATGATTCATCTGTTTTTGTAGACGTAGACATGCCTCTAATTTTTGCCAAGATTTTCTTTCCAAAGCTGACCCCAAAATATGTCTTAAGAACATTATCCTAGCTTGAGATCAGGTTGCAAGCATCAATCTAAAATGTATAACCTGAGCAGCATTCCTGAAGCTAAACATTCTTGCAATAAATTTTTGCACTTTCCTCTGATCTTTTTTGCTTGTAATTTTTTGGATGAAGGGTTTTAAAGTAAAGTAATTAAAGATAAAGAAAAGTAAAGTAAAGGAAGTTTGCTAGCAAGAATTGTTACCAGGCTTTAACAGTAGAGGCATTATATGGTCAAAATAAACAATAAAATAACAAAGAAAATGTTAACTATGACATTAGAAATAAATGGGTACGTCAAAAGTTTGCACACTTAGTATTAAATTCAGATGAATCTGAAGGAAGACTTTTCTCATGGAACAATAACCACACTGGTAATCAGCAGCATGTATTTAAACTAAGGGACATATACATATTGTACTGCAAGAAAGCTTTTGGCTTTTTTGCCTATACCGTGCTTGCTGACGGTTTAGAAATACTGACGTAGTTTGGGCTTGAAGCATAAACTAAAAGAAAGAAGCATAGCTCTAATTCTGGAAGGTATAGAGACCTTGTTGCCACCACTGTTGCTTTGGGAGCAGGAAACTTCAGGCTTGCTGTACTATACTTTTATGTGAGACACAAGAAGCCTGGCTTATCATTTTAGTTTGTTTTTACCTCTGAGAAATAAATATGCCAAAATGGGAATTTATATAACTTTTTTTTCATAGAAGTCAAAGAGAAAAAGGGCTTCCTCTTCATATTGAGAGCCGCATGATATGATACACTAAGGGCAGAACGCTTGGTCAGTCAGCTCAAACAATATACAAAATCCTTCATAGAGAACCTCTGTGACCACAAGATAGATCAAAACCAGAAAATAAGCCTTAGCAAAGAGGCTCTTTAGGATGGTGTCCTTTCAAAGCAGCTTAAGGTCTTCCCCACTGGGCAATTGAGGGGAATTAGATGTCATTCTTTTTCTCAGAAATAAAACCCGGCTGTTTCTGCGAGTTAAAGCTTTGTGGACAACCCGTTAAATCAGCAGCAGGATTGAACTGAGTGCCCATCTCCACAATGGGGATTATGGAGTGATAAATCTCCATTGCTGCTGTTGTGGGGATGGGTGTAACAAATAAGACTTTGTAATTCATCAGTCGGACAGAGTACATATTATTTTGAGTAAATTGCCTGGACATTATTTGTTTGGTCCATATTTTTTTGTTCAATCAGAATTTAATCTGAAATACAGAGCAATGTCACACAAATCTACAGGGAAACACTTGAACAAAACATGTAAGAGTTTATATCAGTGATTTCAGGTTAGCCTCCTTTCTTCTGTTTTGACAAGTTAATAATGTACAGATCAGTTATTTTTAATTGCGAGCCTGTTTCAATAAAAAATGGTCATCCAGTGTTTTTATTCTTCTTTAGCTTAGGAAGCAATCAAGTAAATGATAAAACTCTTGACTTATCCAAAGCTGCAGTTAGCCTTACACAAAGATGGTGATTATGGCACAACTGTAAGAACAACTCTACTTCGCAGAATTAAGGTCTTCTCAAACA
Source organism: Anableps anableps (assembly GCA_014839685.1). Classification (NCBI taxonomy): domain Eukaryota; kingdom Metazoa; phylum Chordata; class Actinopteri; order Cyprinodontiformes; family Anablepidae; genus Anableps; species Anableps anableps. Next base: position 15,553,286 of record CM026086.1, on the reverse strand, counting down.
ATTTTGACCTCGAACCCAGTCCTGTACAGATGATTTAAACATGTTTTTTACTTAGTCATCCCATAAAATATTAGCATAATTTCTCACCCCAAGAAATTAGAATTATTCTTAGAATTCTGATGCATTTTCACTCCTGATCCAATTTACAGCAAATCCATTAAAAATGTGTTTGCTTAGCAACATATTAAGGAAAAAAATGCTTTATTGTCATTAAATCGTTGAGTTCATACAGCAAGAAACAGTCAGTAAGTAATTTTTCATTTCAAATAAAAATATAGTGAAACTACCAGGAGAATATCAATGAAATAGTGTCTTCCTTAAAATATAAGGGATTAAAAAGATGTTTCTTAAGGCTTCTTCAGCCTACATTAATCCAGATGCTGAGCTGCTCCCTGTACTGCAGGAGAGCTGCTGCTAAATACCAGGTCATATAACTTCTCTTTTCAGCCTGTAGTTGTAGAGTATCATATGTCTTTTGCATGTGCTTGTTTAATTGTCTTTAATCATTAGTAAACATCGTTTGATTAAAAATAAATGTAACATTTGGTTTTTTATTAGTGAAAAATGCATCATAACTTTCTTACAACCTTTATGAAAATGTCTTTTTTCTGTTACTATCCCTCCACATACATCATCGAACATCATCCTAGTCGTCAGGAAAACATAGCATATGAAATCTAGACCAAAAATATTTTTTTTTTCTTGGAGTTAGACAGGCATATAGAAATATGCACCTGCTAAGTCCTTGCAGGGACATGGGTCCATCAGGGGCAGGTTGCCAGTTTATTACAGGGTAACACAGAGAAAAGGAAGGACAAACAAACACACACAAACATTCAAACCCATGGGCAACTAAGAGAGGCCAGTTAACCTAACATGCATGTTTTTCACTCTGGTAAGTAACCAGAGCAAACTGAAAGAAACAATATAAATGCACTGAGAGAACATTCAAACATCATAAAGTCCCAACTGGTATTCAAACCCAAGTGTTTTTGGCACATTCCAAAGTAAGCAAAGATATCACCTAAAGGGCACCGCTGAGCCCCTACTGTGACAAATTGAATAATAATACAATAACACAATAATTAAAAAAAAAAATGTTTCATGGAAAGCACTGACAAATCCTGATATCCTATTCTGTACTCTTTTAAACAGATCACAGCCCCACATATATGGGCACTAATAATGGAATTGGTACTGGTGGTCATAGCAATTTTAAGAAACAGCTATAGATTTAAAGAGGTCTTCAATAAGTCAAAAGCCTGTAAAACTCGACCTAATTACACTTGCTGTTTATGTAGATCCCAGTCATGTATAAATATTCTCCATAAAGTGTTATTATAAACTATCACATAAACAGCCTTGCTATGATTTTCAAAACATCTCTGTAATTTCACTTTTAGTGCAAACCTGATGAGCCACAATATCCTTGATTTCTCTCTGATTGCATCATACTGATTGCTCAATATTACATGACAGTGTTATTAGCATAATTAGACCAAAAGTTATGTTTTATTCAGCTAAAGGAAAATCTTTAAGGCAGCCAGCTATGAAGTCAGCCTACTTAATGGCTAATTCAAAAGTTAAGACTGTGCTGTTGCAATCATCTTTTTAAGTGAAATGTTATTGTTATTTCTATCTGGAAATAATATAATAATATATTACTTAAGCCTACAATGCCCCAATGTATTTTTTAAGCAATGTAAGCAACTCATGTTGCTTCTGTATTTAAAATAAAAAGTTAATTTATCGGATTAGATAAAAGGAGATGTGAGTGATGGGAAATTTATCTTCATATGTAACGCCACAATATCCTGTCAGCTCAATTTGAAAAGGCAATTTCGCTACCTCAGGTAACTCGAAGGGCCTGGATTATCTTAAAAAAAAAAAAAAAAAAAAAAAAAAAAAAAAAAAAAAAAAAAAAAAAAAAAAAAGGAATTTAAGGGAAAAGACACACGTATTTCATTTTGTTGAATGATTCTTTTTTTGTTTTGTTAGAATTCAGTTGGAAATGGCGTTAATTTTTTCACTTAAGCCAACCTTCTTTGACTTACAGCTTTGACTTACAAATTATTTAATGAGGTTAGTTTTAACTCTCAAATATGATTGTTTTGCTTTTTCCAGCAACTTGGAAAAAGTTGCATGTTGAAAAGCAACATGTTTTGAATCAGATCTTCTGCAGTGGCCCAAAAAAGTGAAAATGGCCCTTTTCAAAAAACTCTAAGAAAACATTTTTAATCTGTCATATAATGTGACATATATCCTATACAATATATCCCAACAAGTAAAAAAAAAAAAAAAAAAAACAAAAAAAAAAACTAATAAAAAACTGCAATAACCTGGTTGCAGAAATCTGCACACCTTTAACAAAATAGGTAAAACCTATCTTGTCTCTCATTCAGTTACATTCATTTTTATTCAATAGTCAATAATAATAATAATAATGATCAATTTGATTGTCTGAAGTGCTAAGCCCTTCCTAACTGACTCCCTATTCTGACAGGGTTAACACTTGACCAACTCTCCATCCAACAGGTACTGAGATTCTTAAAGTCATCGAGTCCTGACCCTGACCCTTACAAAAAAATATTTAAAAAAATCACAATTTCACATTTCAAAATCACATATGAAAATCTGTGTGTACCACATGTAAAATTCACATGTGGTACACACAAATTTTCACATGTGAATGGTGTGAGTCGCATTAAAAAGCACATGTGTGCATATGGATTTGGAACACTTCATGGTTAAAAAAAACAAAACATGTTGTTCCCATGTTTCACATGGGAGTCACATATTTCCACATGTGTATTACATCCTAATCAGATGCCTGAGCCACCTCAACTGGTGGGTCAGGCATCTGATTAGGATGCCTCCCGGACACCTTACTAGTGAGGTGTTCTGGACCACGTCCCACCGGGAGGAGACCCAAAGGAAGACCCAGGACACGCTGGAGAGACTATGTTTCTCAGCTGGCCTGAGGACGCCTTGAGGAGTTGGCCCAAAGTGGCTGAGGAGAGGGAAGTATGTGTGTCCCTGCAAAGGCTGCTGCCCCCGCGACCCGACCCCGGATAAGCGGAAGAAAATAGATGGATGGATGTTAATCTCATTTAATTTTGTGGAACATGACTCCATTCCAAAATAAACATGTAACTATGCATCAAAACATCCAAGACAAATATATTTGACCAAAAAAAAAAAAAATTTACTTATGTCTGTTTGAAACTATTTGGAGCCAGAAAAAAACTTTAATCAACAGAACATCGCAGTTGTATTTAAACTTGAGCAATCTATCGATTTGCCCCAGATCAACTCCAGCCAACAAACGTGTGGGACCCATATTAGTGGAAGCTTATACTTGGGGCCCACTTGGGTTAACCACCTGGGACCCAGATAATTTTGTCCTCACTTTCCATGGTGGCAGGATCTGTAGGAAATTTATTTATCTGGTTTATCGAGGAAGACTTGGCTGGCTAAAGACGACCCACATCTAGGTTTCTCACCCTGCTTCTGTGTTAATCGGACTGTGTAGCTCTGCAGTCAACTAGGATTCAAAGACCACAGACTGTTAAACCATGATAGTTATTTACAAACATGTGACACCTAAAGGTAATTTTTAACATCGCAACTAACCTCACATGCAAGTTTTTGGATTGTACAAGAGAACTGGAGAACATGGAGAACAGTGCGCAGGCCATAAACCACCAGGAGTTAAACAGCACAATATGAATTCATCCTGTACTCATCTTTATTCTCCTTTATTCAATCATTTAGATTTATTGAGTGCTTAAAGCAGAAGGAAGCAGAAATGATTAAAGTTCACCTGTATTCTCAAGAGACTCTTCAGTGGAGAAGCAGTGATCACATTTCCAAGTCTTTGAAGTGAGGACAGATAATTATTCAGCAATAATTGAAAATTACAATCACCATTTTTGTTTTCAGTTATATTTTTCATTAATACAAATTAAATTATATGATTAATCACTGTAAAGCCAGTTATATAACCTAACATGCAAATATCGACCATTAAATACCTGAGATCCTCTGTATCTTGGTGCAGTTTATAAAGATAATTCTGTTTATTGTCAGATTTTTTTTAAGTTTTACATTCACATTTAATTTTTCACTATTGTGTCCACAAGCTTTGTCTTTATTTAACTTAGTTCAAGTTAAGTTTTTGTCACTTCAGAATCAAAATAGAATATTTTTGCCATTTCTCTTGGCCAGATATTTATATAAAAGAAGAAATGCTGTACAGCTAATTATTCAAGTCTAGGGAAAAACATTTTTTGTTAGTTCCTGAAAAGAGCCAGATGCTTTATGACTTTATTTGATTTATTGCTTTCCTGTCAAAGCCATCAAAGTTATACATTTTTTTCTCATAACAGCTTCCAGAGGCTATTAATAGATTCAGTTCTCTGAAATGACTCTACATTTAATTTAAGTACCCCCATTAGAAAAGCAACAAATGTGCCAACATGTCTTGGCAAAAGGAGGACAGGGAGCTCAGTTCTCCTTTGCCTTTGTTCATTATAGAAAACGGACAATTTTGGCTCTTGTGCCAAAGTGAACCAAATTTATTTATGCAAACTCAAGTTCATTCTAAATTTAAAAGCCAAGTCAACCCTTTTTCTCTATAGGCAACACCTTAAAGATCCATTACAGTAAGTCTGCTCTATAAAGACAGTGTAATATGTTGTGGGAAGCAAGTAGAAACATCATCAGCTAGAACGCATGATGAATACATTAGGTTGCTCTTTTTTTCTTGTATGGTGTGATGGTAAAGTAGAAAGAAGTATATTCAAATGTTATGAACTTTTTAAAACAGGATTAATATTTTTGACTTAAATGTTGCCAAGATGACAGAGATTTGAGTTGGGGTTTTACCTGAATCTATTGGTTGTGAGAAAAAAGTTCAAGACTCCCTCAGGGAGACCTGAATTTAAATCCTAAATGTCCTTGTTTGATTGAGTTTAAAATTAAGAAGGCAACTTGTTCAATTTCACCCTGGAGGTGGGCCATTATTTTCTGTTGCTTGCTCAGCAACAGAACATTTATATGGTTCAAATAAAAGTATCAACCAAGGTATAAATAAAATTAGTTCAGTTCCTGATGTTGTGATGACCCTGTCAGGTGACTGACTGAAGGACAGCTCCATTGACTGGAGTGCAGCAGCCACACTCACTGGGAACACTGGAGTTGCTTCTTCAGGCCTGTATAAAAGACAGAGGTGCTGTGTTGCACAAGGGGGGGATACTGGGCCTATTCCTCACCTTGCGTGTCCTTCTGGGTTTGGTTTGTTAGCTTAGTATTGTTTGCTTGCTTGGTTCAGTTTGGTTTAGTCTGGTTTGAATAATTTAACTTCTTTTTTGACAGGATTGATTTTCTCCATTGTTCAATTAGACTGTTTATTTTACAGTTTTTTAAAATAAACATTTATAAATCATGTCCTGATGTATTTTTTCCTCTTTTATGTCATTACCCCTGAGCCAGGTTGTGACAATGTTCAGGAATTAAAACAAAAATTTATTAAATCAAGTCAATTCCCCCCTCATTAAGTAAAACAAATGTTGAAGGTTTCTAATCTGTTGATGTGAAACTGAACTACTGTAATATTTGATGGATCTATCTGAAGTTTTATTTTACCTGTCTTTACCAGGGGGTGCTGATAATTGCGGAGGCCGTTGTATAAAAAGAGCTTGCACTGGAAGTTAACTGTATTTTTCATACAACATGGAAATTATCAGCCAATTATCAGCAAACATAAGGGTCAAACATTCATAGCTTCTTTATACTCGCTTGTTCTGGAGAACAAGCGAGTATCCTTGACTGTCACTTTTACTGAGTGTATCTACTCTAAATCCTGACAGCTGGCAAACAAGGCAACATACCAAACATACCATACTGAAAAAGCAAAATGGAACCCTGCTCTGTCTTCACCTGTCCATTGTTACAGCCAAGTTGGTGCTTCATTTTTCTTCCTCACAACCCACTTGAGACTAAATAACCTCTGCACAGGAATTACTTAACTTAATGAAACGTGAAGAATGATGTACATCTGTTAATAGCACAGATTTTCCTCCTCAACCAAATTGAGACAAGGTAAGTGCTACACAAATGAAAATTGTTTTCTAAAACCAACTATTACAGTATGAATGTTGATTGCTTTCTTCTTTTTCTGAGAGTTTATTTTCTCAGCAGTCAAGAAAAAAAAGAAACTTTCTGCCCTGAAATCTTCTGTTTCCCTCTGAGGGCTTTGTGTTTGGTCAACAGCTCACATATGAGAGCTGCTGTAGCTTGAGCACCAAATGTCATCTGGCCTTTTGTGTTTGGGAAATGATAACCACACAATGTGTCTACAACCACACTGAGAAAAGCTCTATTCTTCAAAGTCTGGCAGAAGAAACAGAGTAACCTGCACTCTGAGGTAAAATTGTAGTTTTCACCTGTGCCTTGTGTAGCCAAATGAAAAAAGGGCTTTTATTTAATAAATTGTAATAAATACTCAGGAGATTTTTATCTGAAGTTCAAAGCTCTTCAAGATTAAATTGAGCACTCCAATGACTTTTTCTCAACAGTAATGGAAACTGGACTCCTCAGAAAGGTCAGCGACATTTTCTATTCTGATTTCAACACTAACTTTATTTTACTTCAACTGAATGAAATCTGGACACCAGATAATGAGTGAATCTCATCATATAGTTACCATTTTTATATCAGATGTGTGACTGTTTATAAAACATTTTGACAATATTTGAAGGAAACAAGTAGGCCTACTGAAACTGTAACTTATATCAAAACAAAATATATAAAAGATGTTGGTTTGTCGTTCCTTTTTCACACTTTCTGTGCAGAAGAATGTATTCTTCTGGTTATTCACATGGCTGCAACCCTGGAGTCATAGTGCTTGTAATCAACAGACGGATTGTGTTGACATATGACAGAGAGATTAAAACCAAATTAAGGGGCCCTGGGTGGCTGAGCTGGTGTAGTGCAAACACCATGTGCAGAGGCTGTAGTGCTCAATGCAGTTGTCCTCAGCACGATTCCCAGTCTCAGGTCATTTGTTGCAGGTGTTCCTCTTCTCTCTCCTCCCTATTTTTCCTATCCATTTACTGTTAATTGAAGGCCACTTGAACCTAAAAAAAATCTTTTAAAAAAAAGAATTAGGAGAGGCTCCATTCAATTTTTTTAGGACTTTCCTCCTCCACAGGCTTTAGTTTTAAATACAAGGAGCACACATGCAGGGATTTCAATATTTGTTTCATATTTAGATTTATCAGGTACATTTGTATTTAGTTCTAATCTGCTGTTAATCATTGGTCAATGGTTACCAGGATTTAAACCAAAAAAATCCAGTACTTGCAAGAATAATCTCTTTAACATGCACCAGATGAAGCCTCAAATTGAACTTCACTTGATTAAAGCTGCAGCTCCAAACAGCTCAACACATAGGCATGTTCAGACATGTGCCAGATTCAAAACATGTGATAACCATAACAGACAGAAGACGAAATACCGAAATGGTATATCAGATGCTCTTAATATAATCTTACAGCAGCACCACCAGGAATACAGTGAATATCAGGTTAAGATTACTTTATTTAAACTTCTGGCAAACTTTGTTCTGTAACAAGAAACCAGGTACAGCTATAACATTGCTTGCATAGTGCAATAACACCTAAAATCACCTTACTAAGGTGTTCTTCAAAACAAATTTTAAAAAATTGCTTCCAGCTGTCCTTTTTAACATTGTTTAACTTTAAAATACTTAGCCTTGGGCTGCATAAAAGAAGTAGACCCATCCCTTGTGATGAATGTAGTAGAACCAAATACAGGTCACAGCCAGTTTATATCTAACAAAAAAGATGTATTAAATGGAGCTGGGATCAAAGCCTGACAATCAGAAAGTGAGGGAAATCCCCCAGATCTTGGAAGAGCAGGATCCAGTAAATAAAGTGATGTTCAATATGAAGGAGAAAAATGAGTTAAAATTACTGAAGCTTATTTCAAACTGTAATATTTTCATCAAATCAGTGATTTGACTTGTTAACATGAGATGTTTTGCATCTTTACATTGGCTGTCCTCCTCTTCTGCTTGGGAGATAAATCTGTTTTTGTTCTTTGGAAGGATGAGCTTTATACACCGATTTTTATTACTGCGGATGTTTACAACAAAGTTTTCAACTTGAGCAAGGCAGGGAATATTCGACTGACAGAACGATGTGCTTTTGATTAGTTGTATCATTCAAAGGTAAAGGCAGAAAGAGTGGCAAGCAGATATGTAAGAATATTTATTACAACATTGAATATGTCCCACAAAGTGATCTGTAAGCTACAGGTACATCAAGGTTAACATCATAAATCAATTTTTACATTATTACATTTTCAAGTGTGCTTTCCCTCACAGTGCAAAAAGGTTGTTTACAGGGATTCACTGAATTTACACACATGAGCCTTGTTGTTGTGGGTTTTTTTTTTTTTTTTTTTTTTTTTTTTTTTTTTTTTTAAGCCAAGGCAAGGGAGTTTTATTTGTACGGCACATTTTCAGTAACAAGGCGATTCAAAGTTCAAAAATAACATAAACAAGCAAAAAGCATTACATTTCAATGGAAAAGTAAGAACATACTCCATCAAATATATCTGTTGGACTACCTACCATGAGTAACTTCTGAGACTAACTTGCTTTTTTACTGCCTTCATAAAAGCATTTATAAAGTAAAAGCTCGACAGAACAATTTCAAATCCACAAATGGAGAAAATTTGTCGTACAAATTAACTGACACAATCCAAGGGCTAAAAGTTTCCTGTAAACAGGAAGGCAACCAGGAAGAAATTATATTTTATTTGCACTGTAACTGCCTCTAAGGAAGAAAATTCTTGCTGCTATGCATCAATGTCTTGTGGGTTTGTTTAATTCTGTCATTTAGTTTAAAAAACTTAATAAAGAGAGGACTTCTTTACAGTTTATTTTCCCTCCCTAAACCTACCAACCTAAACTGTCATATAAAGTTATGTGGAGTATAAGGTCTGTATACTCCAACTTAATGGTCAATAAGGTGACCATCTTCTGTTTCCACTATGACTAATTTTTTTTTTTCATGGCACATTTAAAGATGATACATTTGGTTGAGCAGGCTGGGCACTGCTAGTTTGAAGGGTGCTCAGAAAGGTCAAATGTACAGATGAATTTATTTTATAAATTAAGAACACACACAACTTGTTGTTTAAAGTGTTGCTATTGAGCTGCTGCAAGAAATAAAAGAAGATAACCTTTAAAGACTTATTTCCGAACATTATTCACACCATATTTATTGCTCTTAATTTTTTCTTTTTCATTTTATTTTATTATTTTATTATTTTATTTTATTTTCATTTTCTGCTCAAATTTAGAGAAAACAAAAAATCAGCAAATGTAAGTCCTTGCAAACGTACTCACACTTCACAAACTTTTTCATATCTTGTCACATTGCAGCCACAAACTATTAGATTTTATTGGGATTTACTGTGATAGACCAACACAAAGTAGAATATAATGGAAGTATAAGGAAAAAAATAAATGGTTTTTCAATCAATTTAACAACTAAACATCTGGAAACTGGCATGTGCATTTTCAGTTCGGCCCCTTGAATCAATATTTAGTGTGTGGTAGATTTTTGACACATACAACACTTTGCATGGACACCAAACAGTTATTTTTAGCTTCATCCTTACAGATCACCTTGCTGAATGTGTCTTCTGCTTTCTTCTAATGTCTTGTGGCAAACTGCAAACTTCTTGTGGAAGTTGCCAATAAAAGCAGTTTATGTTTGCAATGGATAATTTTTGGCAGGCTGCATTGCTCTGTATGAGGGCTACTTATCTGTTTTCATCTCTTGACATTTGCAACAAGAGAAACAGTGCATTAGCTCCCTCACATTATTTATCATGATTAAAATCAATAGTGGAAAGGTGTTAGAGTGAATTATCTTCAAAGACATCTAAAGCAGCCTCATTAACTAGTAAGAGTGATGTCTCTGACATCAGAAGGTTTCTGCTGATCTTTAAGGAGAGATAAAGCATTTATTATCCCCAGGAGAAATTAACTTGCGTCAAAATTCCTCCCACAGTGTTACCAAATCAGCCTGTTCTTGCAATATTTCTGTCTTGTTTCAGAATGCAGTGATTAGTTGTAAATTACTCTCTGTCCGCTTGTTGAAATGTTCAGGGACTGTATGTGCAGCTAGAGGAAAGCTGAACTCAAGTTAGTTAACTGTAATTACCTCCTTTCTATTTTATAGCAGCTTGTATCTCTGCTGTGTTAAATCTATTCAGATTCTATTCTATTCTATTCTATTCTATTCTATTCTATTCTATTCTATTCTATTCAGTAAGCTTCAGTTAAACATGAAAACATAAAAAAGTTTAAGAAAACTAGGAAAAGTGTGCATCAAACTTTATCTGCCAACAGATTAGAAAATAACATTATTCTTTACTGAACAGAGATTCTTTAAGAAAATGATCAAATCTTTATGTCCATCCATCTATCCGTTCAGCCATCCATCCACCCAATAACCCACCTACTTATCAATAAAATTGTGTGTGCTAGATTGTTGTTTTTTTGTGTTTCATGTCTCTTGTGAGTGAAATGATAGTTTGGCTTTATGGGGGTTTTGGGTGTGTTTTTGGTCTTATGTGGGTAGCAGAAGACAGGGTTTGCCAAGAGTGCAATTCATACAAAAAAACAGAGATACCCCTCCATCACCATCAATTTTACAAAATCTTAGGTGTCACCGCTTTCTCAGGCTTGAAGTATACATACAGATAGTCAAAGAATCTTTGACTATCCAAAGTACAGTGTCTTCCAAATTAAACTCATCTCTTCAATTGACCCAGATTTTCATTTGGCTTTGGGTCTGGGGACTGATATATATTTATATTTGATGAGCCCTTTCTGTGTTTTGAATCATTCTCCTGCTAAAAGTACCAGTGATAACACATTTTAAGGTTTCTTTCAACCAGATTTGTTCTAAAGATCTCCTGGTATTTTAAAGAGTTTTTGATTGCAGCTTTTCTTCCAGTTTTGCCTGGGGTTTTGAATGAGGAATTCCCCCACAGCATCACAGATCCCCCATCATACATAATTGTAGGTATGTGATACTTTTCCATGTGCTCTTTGTTTAGGACCAGACCCACCTTGGGTGTTTGCTGCCAAGAAGGTCTTTTTAGCTTAATCTGACTAAAGCTAAAGTACTAGTTCTCAACATGTTTACATTTATGATGGTAGCATGCATAGAAAAGGCTTTTTTCCAGACATTCTTTCCAAACAATTGGTTAGCATGCATGATGGTTGTTGAGACTTGATGAGTCCAAGACACCACTGCTGCAGTTCCTCAGCAGTGAAAGTGGGTGATTTCATTAAGCTTCCTTACCATGATGCACACTATGAGTAGTAGAAAGATAAACATTGGTCCTTGTACAGAATAGTGGCCAGAAGCTAAAAGAAATGGGCCTATGTGTCATGTTATGTTTATACCCCAAACAAAAGGAAGTATCTGTATGTCATTAATTACAAATTGCATGTTTCTTGAATCCCTGGTCGACTTAAAAACATTAAGTAAATATATTTTTGTTCCTGTTGTGCTTATATCTAGGAATTGTTCTGGGTGCCAGTTACTGTGGTACTGAAACAATTATTTCTAATGGATTTTGTTTCCTCAGTAAATAAATTAAAATGTGCTCAAAGTCTTTTTTTTCAGGGGCTAAGAAAGTAGGGCTTTTCACAGACTGATCCTCTTCTTAAAAAATGTGTCCCTTGAACAGATTTTGTTGACAATCTCTTCTGTACATGACTGATCTAATAAACTTATAGGACTTCATGCTTGTGTGTGAACTGTGTGCTAATTGTATGATTTATGAGCAAGAACACTCTGTTTTATTTTCCATGGTATGTACGTCACACTCAGCATGGCAACCAAGAGTAGGAGGACACATTATACACATTAGAGTTAATTGACCACATTCTTAATCATTCTCCACACCAATGAGTCATGTTGCACTTCCACATATTCTGTTTTTTTACAACAGGACCATAATATATTACTTGAAACTATATGCCCATTAGTCATGGGCATAGTAATGTCATATCACTGCAAAAGGAGATCACCTTGTTTGGCACTACAGTACAACCAGAGATGTTAATGATGGTGACCTTTTGCTTGGGACAGTAATACATTTTACAATGTATATTTGGAAGGTTTCTCCTTTGGCTATTTTCCACACCTACACAAGTTTAATAAAATGCAGTTGGTCATCTTTTTTTATTCTTGCTGATAAAGCAGTAAAGAGTTGAGTGGCATTTCCTGCCTCTGCAGTAATAATGATAGCCTTATGCACATCATAATGCTTAGATGTTTTTCTTTGTTTTATTCACAATAAACAGGTAGTTCAACTATTATTTATGTTTTTGTTTCAGTAAACAGTAACTTAAATGCTGTGAATTAACCTATCAAGAGCTTACAAAACCAGAACAGAATCATCTGAGCTTTACCAAATTGTGTAACCATAATAACCATAATAACCTTGATGTATGTAAAAATCTGACTTTGAAGAAAGTCCTACAAAGTTCTCCAAACAAATTATCTTTTATTAGTCTGCCATTTGGCAAATAGAAACATTTTTTGTCATCTTAACTAACTTAATAAGAAATGCTTATTCTGATTTAATGTCAGACAGAGAGAAATACAAGACACATATTTTATTACAATGTATTTAACTGGTTTCAACTACATATTTATGTCATTACTACCATTAAACCAGTTCCCAGCCAGTTCCCAGTCAGCACTGTGCCTGATTCAACTCCTAATCAAAAGAATTTCTGGAATAAGAACATATCTTGTTATGGGCACTGAATAAATAAAACGCCCTTCTTCTCACCAGCCCAGATTCATAAGGTAATGAGGATAGAATCTGAAGTGAAGAGAGTCAACTTTAAAGTGTACATAGATCCTTTGCAATTGACCTTCCTTCTTTTTCAGCCTCATCTTAACATACTGATGCTGAACATGCAGGCTATACTGATTCCAGGGTTCAGAAGTCCACTGAAGCTGTTTTTCCAGTCAAAGTTTAGTCGACATATGTGGTGATATTTCTGAACATGCATTCATAAATCCCAGGAAACCATCTTCAGTCAATAGTTTATAGATATGGAAATGTTGTGATGGAAGCTAGGTGAGTAGAGGGCCAATAATCATGGTTTTGTTAATTTAGTTAACACCTTCTGAGTGTGTGGGCTCTTTTGTCACTAATGTTAGTGCCATACCAACATTAGTGTCACTAATGTTGGTATGGCATTACTAATTTTTTATAGTTATTTTTATGTGGTTTCTTATGCATAGTTTTTATGTCTATTGGGCTTGCACATCCTTATTGTTATATGTTTATATCATGTGGTTTCTATGATCTTTATTTTATATGACACTTTGTAATTATGCCTGTATAAAACTCTCTGTTCTAAATAGAACAGAGAGTGCCTCTGTTCTATTTAGATATTTATTCATTTAGCTGCATGCCACAAATGATGAGAAATTATATCACTTAGAAAAATTCATTTTACATAATTGCTATTTAAGTTCAAACTGTTACCCAGGCTTAGATCGTTCAGCAAATATGTGCTTGCTCATTCTGAGCTTTGGTTTTAACAATATAAATATGAATTTCAAAAAACTCTATAACTGCATATGATTTTGCAGTAAACTTTAAATGCAGCATTACTTTAAATGTATGCCTTTTATAATAAATAAAATAAAAGGAGGAGGAAGAAGAAAACCAGTTCTTAATATTGTTCATTTGATTTATATTTTAAGTGATTTCTTTTTGAAAAGAAAGAAAAAGTAAAATGTCCAAGCATTGGTATTGAACATGTAAAAACAAAAGAGTATGCGTCCTTTAGTTGTACAATTGTGTTTAAAAATTTGTTTCAAGTATTTTCTCTATTTGTTTCTGTTTTTTCATTCAACACCTGGATAGATTTTTAGTTCTGAGGTTTGGTTTAATAACATAAATGTGTCCATTTATGTTGTGTTTTGTTGTGTAGCTGGATCCAAGGGCAGTCAAGAGATGAGAGTAATAGCTTCTCTAGACTTACAGAAGGCAAAGGAACTGGGATGGGAGAAGTGAAGGAAAAAACTGCCTGAAAATAACAAAGCAACTGAGGGAGTAAGATAAACCGGTGTGGACGATACTGATGATGAAGAACAGACAATGGTGAAAGTAAGAATCTAGTGAGGAAACTAACAGGCTTTTAATTTCTGGGAGAGTTTGATGAGTGGCATGAGAAACAGGTGTGACCAATAAGAAAAATACAGAGCAGCATGAGCAGTACCTGAGAGGGATCTGAGAGAAGGTGATCAAAAAATACAGAGTGAACCTAAACAGGACACAGAAGAAGCTGACTAAATAAAAGGATTAAAACTAACATAAGAATACAAACCAAATTCACAAAAAAATTTATCAAGAACTTAAAACAAAGACATGAACCAGGTATAGAACATCCTTAGTGACAACAATAGATAAAGAACGATCTAATACAAAAACACGTGAGAACCAAAGAACACAAACACCTATGGATTATTACAATTTATTAGCAAACGTATAAAGCTGCAATAATAATAACAACTTATTGCCTATCTGTAATATCTATAATTAATTTATTTTAAGAGGCTGTTTTACATGTAAATAAGAAAATTACTAATTGATACAAAGATCAATAAAAAAAAGATATGAACAAAGCATTAACTGTAAAAACAAATAATTTAAATTTAAATTTTGTTTTAAATTTTGTTTAAAAAAAAATAAAATAAAAAAATAAAATAAAAAAAAAACAAAATAAAACAAAACAAATTGAAATAAAATGTGTAATTTAGATCTATTTGTCATGTGTGTTTCGCACATTTTTGGGGTAGATTGGGCTATGAAGTTTTTTTCAATTGGACTTCTTTAGGCAGACCCTGTCGGTTTTATGTCTGACTGGGATCAGATGGGTTGATCTGACTGGGATCAGATCAACCCATCTGATCTGATGGTCAGATGGATTCAAGCCTTTTTTTGAGCTGTTAGATAGATTGACCTGCAGGAGGAGGACACAGTTATTACAAAAAGCCTAAAGTTGATACCAGAGGATGTTTGGACCCTCAGGAATACATGAATGTAAGGAATGAAGGTTGCAGTGAGGAATAGTCATCTCTTCATCTTTTTTATATCGTTATAACTCACGCAAATTACATTGAATAAAATATAAAATCTTTCAAGAAAATCTGAAATCTGACAAGAAAAAAGCAAAAAAAAAAAAAAAAAAAAAAAAAAAAAAAAAAAAAAAAAAAAAAAAAAATATATATATATATATATATATATATATATATATATATATATATATATATATATATATATATATATATTATATATATATAGATAGATATAGATATAGATAAAGCTGCTGCTTTTTCTTTTCTTTTCTTTCTATGTCTTTTTCTTTTTTTTTTTTTTTGAGGCAAACTGATTCAAGATGACTTTTAGATCTAATACAGAAAGTTGAAATGGAAAAACGGTCCAAACTGTGACCAATCTCTGTAGCAGACACAGACCTTTTGAGGTAAACAAAGTTCTCAGACTGGTAGAAGAAAAATGATATTTCACCTCACTTGTCTCATCTATTTCGACTCTCTTGTCTCACCTTTATGGCTCTGGAAAAAGAGTGCTGCATATTAACAGGTTAAATAAACCAACTTTTATACTAAATTTTCAGATTGTTGTTACTTTACAAGTTTATCCATGCTTAAGAAAGACCAGTGGTTATATATGATTTATTTATTTTGAGCATGTAATATTTGTCTTTTCTCAGCTGGTGAACTTTGCCTTTGTAGTCAGCACAACAACATAAGGCATTGTTGCCCCCAAGTGGTCAGGAGAAATAGTGTCAAAAATGTTGAGGTACTGAAAAAAATTAAGGAAAGAATTGACAAATTTAGATGTCTCTTGAAGGGGAAAAAAATCAGATGAAACATGGACACGTTCAGAAAGAAAATGTTAGAATTTTGTGGTTCAAAGGGTTCTTATCTTTTTGGAAATAAATTTAGACAAAGAACATACAAACATCTACAATTACACTTACAAATGTGATGTATTTTAGTGAAATTATATGTAAATGACAAACACAAACAAGTGTAGCATCATGTAGTGGAAAAAAAATGACACGCTTTGCATGTTTTTCATGAATAAAAATCTGAAAAGTATGATGTGCATTTTTATTCAGAATCTCTAAGTCAATACTCTGTGGATATATGTTTTTATTTTATTTTATTTTTTTATTTTTTATCACAGCTGCAAGTCTTTTCAGATATGCCTGTTCCAGCTTTGCATATTAGCCTATTTTTAGCTACGCGCTAAAAATTTTTTGCCCATTTTTAGCCCATAGCTCAGAGTGAATTGTAATGGATAATGTTTGAACATCAGTTTTCAAATCGTGCCACTAATTTTTCATAGGATTTAAGACTAGGCATAAAAATTCTTTGATACGAACCATTCTATTGTATCACTGTATGTTTAGGGCTATTGTCCTCCAAGAAGCTGAACTTCCACCCCAGACTGAAGTCTTCCAGCCTCTGACAGATAATCTTCCAGGATTTCCCAGTATCTGTCTTCATCTATCTTCTCTTTAACTCTGGACAGTTTGCCTGTCTCTGCTTCACAAAAGCATCTGCACTGTATGATGCTGACACCACCATGTTTCACTTGTGTGTTCAGGATGGTGTGGAATATTTGTTCTGCAACACAAAGCCTTTTCCATGTAGATGAGGGAAAAAACAATTTTGATCTCATCAGAGCACCTTCTTCCATATATTTGCTGTGTCCCCTACATAGGCTTGACGCAAACTGAAAACTTGACTTCTGAAGGTTTTACTTTTTACTTTTCTTCTTCTCACTCTTCCATGAAAGCCAGATTTGTAGAGTGCACCAGTAATAGCTGTCCTGGCCACCATGCCTGCTTTGTTTTGGGGATTTTTGTTGTTGTTGCTCCATTTTTTTAATATCTTAGCTGTTTTGCTGTTTTGTCCTTCCCTTGCCCAACTGGTGGGTTTGAAGTCGTGCCATGCTTTTTCCATTTTCAGATGATGGATTGAATAATACTCTGTGATATGTCCAAAGTTTAAGATATTGTTTTAACCTTGCTTTAACTTGTCCACAACTATATTCTTGCTGTACTGCTTGGTTTTCATGATGCTGTTTGTTTATTAACATTTTCTTAACAACCTCCTTTGTCAGCAGATTATACATAGGTAAACTCTATTAACTACTTCTGATAAAGATGAGGGACTCAGTTTTTACATTTAATTTTCAAAAAAGTTTTGAAAACCATGTTTTGTTTTATAAAATTAATGCACTACTTTGTGTTGATCTGTCACTTAAAATCCCAATGAAATACACAGAAACTTGAAGAGTGACAAAATGTGTTAACATTTATGGAGTACAGATACTTTTGCAAGACACTGTAGGTATTTATGATTTGCTTTCAATTAACATCCTGACTACTCTCTAAGAACAGTAGGTATTGTTCTCAAATGAAGTTCACAATGTTTTAAGTCTCCTGATGACCCCTCACTGAACAGTTTCCACGGTTTTTGGAGTGTGCTAGACAACTAGGTCTAAAGGCAACTGTTACGGCTCTGTGTTTCACAATAACTCTAATCATTTCCTCAGCCTGGGTAGATAATCTGTCATTTTCATCACATGCTTTATTCCAACCTTTTATATTAATATCTCATCTGTGCATCTGTGTTAATTCCATTAACTTTGTATATTAATCATGATGATCCTGTGTTTGTGCTTCAACAAATAAAAAAAAAATAAATAAATAAAAAAAAAAAAAATAAATAAAAATATATATATATATATATATATATATATATATATATATATATATATATATATATATATATATATATATATATATATTGAAATTGTCCCTCCAGAGTCAAAAAGATATTTTACAAACTTTAATAGTTTTGCTTTTTCTTTTCCAAGCAGTGGCTTGAAATGCTGGATTAATTTCAATACCACTTTTACTGACTCACTCATCATCTTGCAGAGCTTGCAGAACTCTCAGATTTCTGTTCACACTGTACTCAACATCTCCTCACGGTGTCCCTGCATTTCATGCACTCTTTAATACTGTTGAGTCATGTCCAGCCTGAAGTGCAACGTGCAGGAGAGGTAAGAGATGTTACATCACTGGACTAAAAACAGAGGTCAGAGGATGAGGCTGCTATTCATGTCATTGACTCATGCTATGATTTTCAGTTGTTTGTAAATGGTATTGTAATGAAATATACTTGAAATGTCATCAAGTTTGATTTCCCTACATCAGCTGGACAACAAACCGAAAAATAATTAAAAACTGATTTTGGAATGGATGAAGAAGAGTTATATTAAGTTTCTGGATAAGCCCTGACTTCAAACATTTACAATTTATGAACTATGACTAAAAGCTGGGTCTGAACCAAGAAATCAACCATTTTAAATTAACCCTATCGTTTCTGATTTAAAATAGCGGTCAAACATTTAACTAAATTGTGCTCTGACCTTGTTGATACAAAAAACATGTAGTTTCTCTGTAACTTTATATGGAACATTTAACTAAATAACCTAGGGGTGGGTGTATGTGCAGGTTTTAGACTATATGTATAATTTTGGCTTTGTCAGAATTAAAGCAAAATTAATAATAAATAGAAACTTGTGCACCAAATTCTTGTTTTTCTTCTGAATGTCATTCTTAAGATGACATTCATGCCCATAATTGTCTGTAAATTTCTTCACCAGAGCTAAGAGTCAGCATCAGGTCCAGACTATTGGTCTCACCTCCATTATTAAGATCAAATGAGCCTTATGCAAGTAGTCATTGACACTGAACTGTGTGTGAAGCTTGAGTTTGTCAGCAGGTGAACACTGTTCTATTCGAAGACACAGAGAGAGACATGAATCAGCAGTTGCATCTGCCAAAATGACTGACAAAGTCACTTTACTAATGGTGCAATAGGAGCCGAAGCTTGGCACTTGTGTCAAATCAGATTAATGTGTTCAGATAGTTGTGGAGAGAATCAACTCAACCAGGAAACAGGGTGTAACAGTTCAAGATAACAACTGCAGGGTTGGGAATAGGTAAAAATATGTTCTCTTAATACTGTCACTGTCCTGAAGGGAAAGCTTGACTGGCCTCTTCCTCATCCTGTCAACAGCAGCAGTAGGAAATCCAAATCTGCTGACAAGTCTGAGCTCTTTTGACAGTTTGAAAAAGGCACCAACATAGTATCTAAAGGTGTATTGAATTTTTTTTGTCTATTGCTTTCAGTCGTAACTCCATCCATCTCCTGCCAGCTGGATATATATGTATGTATATATATGTGTGTATATGTATGTATGTATATATATGTGTGTATATGTATGTATGTATATATATATATATGTGTGTATATGTATGTATGTATGTATATATATATGTGTGTATATGTATGTATGTATGTATATATCATATGTGTGTATATGTATGTATTTCTGTCATCTAGTCTCTATCTCTCTATATTATCTTCTCTCTCTAATATCTCTCTCTCTCTCTCTCTCTCTTCTCGTCTCTCTCTCTCATCTCTATCTCTCTCTCTCTCTCAGCTCTGCTCTCTCTCTATACTATCTGTGTGTGTGTGTTGTGTGTGTGTGTGTGTGTGTGTGTGTGTGTGTGTGTGTGTTTATGCTTTACCTCTGTGGTTCATTTCATAAGTTATGAAATACTGCACAGTCAGAGACATGAGAGCAGTGGACCTGTTAGCAGTTTAAATCATCCCTGACAGCTTCCTGATTACAGAGGGTATCACCTCAGACACAGATATCCCTGACAAACACATCTCTGCCTCTCACCTCTTCACCCCAGAATCTCTTTCTGAACCAAACGTTCATGTTCAAAGTAAATGGCTGGAAAGAAATTGGTTTTGGGTTTTCTTTTATTTCATAAATTGATGGGAAAGAATCATTTAGAACATTGAGGCTGCAGATGAGGCCTGTTACAAATAAGTGCAATATATCAACAAACTACAAGCAATTTTCAGAATTCAGTCCAATTGTTGCCCTCGCTTATCATGTCAGTTTGAGTTTTGAGAAGGATTTATCAGATTACAAGTCGTGGATGTTCCGCGTTCCCATTACAGTGAGTCAGCAGTGTATGAAACAATACCATCTGCTGTAACGCCTGCTCCTTCTTATTGTCATGCACAATTCAGCCCTGCTATAATGTGGATTCACTTTGATACATATTGGTTTTCTGTGAGACTGTGAGCTGCCGGTAAGAAGCTGCACATCAAGAAAGAGAGAAGAACAAGCATAGACACTTTTGATACTCATTTTGATTGGATTATGTATCTGAAGACCATATCTGAGAATTGATTGAAGAACGGAGCAGCCCAAGATGATTTGACACACATGGACAGTCTCATGTGTCAGCAATTAGTCAAAACTATAACCTGGCAGGGCAGCACGATTCATGGTTTAATTAGGAGCACTGGACCATGAAAAAGCTTAGAGCTGGAGCTTTTTTATTATGCTTACGTGATGAAAAGTGTACTATCAGTTGGTAATACAGCAACGTCAAGGGTTCAATTAAGCTTTCATTGTGCTTCTCAGCTTTTATTAAACCTACTGTATACTCTGATTATTTTACTCAGTATTCCTCATTTCTGGAATGGGATACATAATTGCATCCTTAGGGAACTATAAAACTCAAATGGATCTAAATTAGATATTTGATTGATCCCACTGATATTGTAAGTGTCTTACTTGCATCCCAATGAGCAGCCACATAAACCATTCCTGAAAGCCAATGATAACATTTTAATCAAAACACATCTGTCGTGATCCTGGAGATGTTGAGTTGTACTTTGATATTTTCTTCCCTTCTCCCCCTCCCCTTCCTGTGGGTTAATCTCCTGCAATTCATAAGATCATCAACTCCCAGCGTTAAAAGCAACCAGTAGGACTCCAAACCAGTGCCAGACTGGCTGACAGTGGTTGGGGTAATCTAGCTCCTATTGGTATGTTCTGTTTATTTTACTCCATATTCAGTGTGATTTCTGTGATGGATGAATGATAAAACATGAAATATTAATTCACTATTCCATTTTTTAAGAAACAATTTCCTTCAACTTGAAGACATTCAAACAAATATAAACAAATATAAACTCTAAATTAGGTTTTTGATTGATCCCAATGAGTTTATAAGTGTTACTGCCTTCCCAAGTGACCCTACATAACCTGTTCCTTAAAGAGTATCGAGTGAATAATTATCCATTATCTCTCTGGCTCATCATACTCTTGATGACTGTATCACTGTTAGGGCACTTTTCAAACAATTAGAAATCTCTTTGTTGATATACTGGTTGACTATAGCAGAAATAGTTAAGAGGGAGATTGTATTGACCAAATTCATTGAGGACTCATTTATAGTTTGTTTTTTCTTTTTCTTTTTCTTTTTTTTTTTTTTTTTTAGGATAGATTGCAATTATAACAAACAAAAAAACTGATACAAGCTTAATAATTATTGTTTGAAATAGATTTTTGTCTTGCATTTCCATTTTTAAAAACACAACAAAACAACACAACAACAAAAAAAAAAACAATTGTAAAACCATTATACATCAAGGCAGAAAATCAAGTTTCTGGCAAAAGGAGTGGATTTTAAGTACCTCGTGATCATTTAAAACCTAAACCTTCATAATACTTCTCCACGACTTTATCTGTGGACCCTTGTATTCTTGATGGTCTTTGTTAACAGTTATTCTTTAGTAAACATCTAAGGCCTAAACAGAACAACTGGATATATAATGAGATCAATTTACACACAAGTAGATTCTTATGGCAATGGATGAACTTTATTTAGGAGTATCAAAGTAAAGAGGAATGAACACAAATGCAAACCACAGGCTTGAGATTTTCACTATCAAAAATTTTGAAAACTATTAATCATTTTTCTTTCCACTTCAAATAAAATGAGAAACTGTCAAAAGGTTGAAAAGCTGCATGTAAATACTTTTAAAAGGTACTGAATTTAATACAAAACCATTGTGCAGTTTATGGGTTTAGTATGTAATTGAGTAAAAGTTTTAATTTTAATGGTATGAAGTATAATTTACCAAACTATAATTTAACAGGAAAGGTTTTACTTCATGAAAAGCTGTTCGCCTTTCGAAAGCTAAAAAAGGAAATGATCCTATTTACAACAGATATGTATGTTGCTCTGATGTCATCCATTTAATCATTCTAAAAGTTTTTGTGGCATCCTTAAGCCAATTTGAGTATACATTTGTGGTGTTACAATGAAAGATAAGATTGCTAAAGAGCAGTTGTGAATATTCATATGAATACCTATTAATTTTAACATTCTTTGGCCTTTGAGACTGACATTTCATCATAGAATAAAGTACAGGGTTTGTTGTGACATTTTGCAAGCATTATAGCTCCTTAGAGGAGGTACCTTGCAGGTACATTTAATCAAATGTACCTGCAAGGCTTCAATGTGAGAAACCCTCCAAACTTTGTTCATGTTGTACAAGCTTCAGCACCTCAGTTTCATTGCATTCATAACCTTCCAAAACCATCGATGTTTTCTCTAATGACGTTAAACTTGCCATTTACTTATCACTAAAAAGTCATTAATGTGTTAGCCATCCTCTGATTGAGTTCAAACTTTGAGATTTGGAGGCCTGAGGGTTCTTGTTTTTACATTTGAGGTAATTCACATTAGAGTTGTAGTTTTTTTTTATTTATGAAACATTGCTGTTGCTTTCACAGCTGTTGCTTACTGTATTTTGTTGCTTTTTATTTAAAAATGATTTACATGGAGTTTATCTTGTGTCTCTATTATATTATCTCCTTGCTCCTCAAGTCACTTCCTGATCTGTTCCTCTGCTGCAATACCCACCTGAAAGCCTCTCAAACATCCACAGGAGCGCTTTGCTGGTCCTCTGTGAACAGGCAACATATCACTAGGTAATTAGCCACTAAATAAAATTTAGTAAAACAAATTACCTTCAGAAGTCATCTAATTAGAGGGTTGTTAGAAAACATTAGCGAACAAACTGCATCATGAAAATTAAGAAAGACAACAGAGAGGTAAGGAAGAAAGTTATGGAGAGCTTTAAGGCCCGGATAGTTAAAAAAAAAAAAAAAAAAAAAAAAAAAAAAAAAAGAAAGCCCAAGCACTGAACAAGACACTGTTTAGTGATCAGTCATCCAAAACTGGAAAACGCATGGCGCAACCACAGACCTAGTAAGACAGGGTCACCTAAACTGACAGACCATGTGAGGAGAACATTAATCATAAAAGGAGCAAAAAGACCCATGGTAACTCTGGAGGAGCTGCACAGATACACAAGTAAAGTCAGTGAATTGGTTGATTTGTCGATTGAGTGGCCAAATTTGACCATTAAGGAAGAGTTGCAACTACAACGCCTTGAAAGTCCCATCTGCAGTTTGGTTCAAGCCTTGAAGGGGAAGGTGAAAGAATATGCCTGAACTGAACTATTTGGTTTTCATTCAAAATACTATGTATGGTAGAAAATTAACACTGCACATTGTCCTGAAAAAACACCATTGTTCTGTGTGGAAGCTGTGGAAACACTTTTTTTCAGCAGAGACGGATAAGCTGGTCAGAGTTGATGAAAGTAAATGCAGAGCAGTTAGAACAAGAAGGGAAACTTAAGTCTTTGATAAACGCATTTCCTGCATAACATGTTTGACTAGCCTAAATGAATGCATTGTTTGCAGTCTCCTTACCCGGTGGCTAAGGAGGTTTAAGGAGGTAATTAAATGATTTGAATGAGGTGTTGGAGCAGGGATATAGCTTAAACTTGAGAGACACCAGACCTTAAGGACTAAGGTTGTCCACCTCCATTGTTAGAGAATGCAAAAGACTTGAAACTAGTGGAAAGGTTCATCTACCAACAGAACAACCTCCTTTAATATACAGTCAGAGCTATAACTAAATGATTTCCAAAGCAGTTTAGTTCAGTTATAATTGCACAAATTCACAACAAATGTCACCTCAAGGCTCTTTACAAGAAACTGGATCCAATTCCCTTTCCAGTTATACAGAAATACATCATTTATCCAAATTTATGACAACTCATACGAATACAGTCCAGTCAAATAGACAGATTAGATTCATTGGCACAAAGTCCTGTCTAGTCCTTAATGTAATACATGACATTTTAATTCAATTTATGGTGCCAATTGGTCAAAAGTTGTCTTTGCGAAGAAGCCCACATGATTAGATCAAGTCATTGACTTAACAATCAATCCCCCTTCCTGAGCAAGTAAGTTGTGAAGGTTGGAAAAACAACTCCTCTGTAACAGGAACAAAAACCTTCAGCAGAACCAGGATCAGTGTCAGCAGCCATCTGTCATGATAGATGGTCAAACAACAAAGCAAACATCAAAGAAGATTTTAGTCTCTCGATGTGTAAAGATGGTAGAGACATACATCAAAAGGTGATTCTGCAATGTATTGATGATTTGTCTTCCACAAAATAATCCCAATACAATATGAAGCATATCGCAGTTGTTGCAAAATGCTTAAAGGTTCAGGGTTTTATTTTTGCAAGGCTTTGTAAGTGGGATATAGGGTGATTAGTGGTGTGAAAGAGGAGGATCCTTGGAATAGGATGAAATGAAGGCAGATGATCTGACATGGCAACAGTAATAAAGTGTTCAAATCAAGTTGGAAAAGTTAGCTATTTACTTTTCTGAAATACTCCCAGGCCTATTAGGCCTGAAATACTCCCATGCTATTAGGTCAAACATTCTTATCTTGTAGCTCTCAGAGTTGTGTTTGTATGGGTTTTACTCATTTCCCCAAGATAATTTCCCTAAAACTTTGAGTATTCCCCAAGAAATTCCATAAACACTAATGCTCCTCTCTTTCCCTTCCTAAGCCACTGCCCACTGTGGGCCTTTCTGGGATATTCTTTGGCTTTGATAGGATTACAGTTATGTGTTTCGCCAGATAAAACGAATGGAGTGCATAAAGTGCAAAGGCTGCATTTACAGGCAAGCCTTCTCCACAATATAAAAGCCAGATAAATCAATTGAAGCCAGAGAAGTGGGGAAAGATCGATTTTTAGCTCATCCCCTGATGATGTAAATGAGAGACAGGGAAATTACATAAATCAGTCACGCAAAATGATTTTGTTATGGTGTCAATATTAATCACTTTTCAGACAGTTTTTCCCACAACTCTAACTCTGTCCAGATTGTTCCAAGACAATCTGGACACTTAATTAAATGAGATGAAAGGATTTTTCATTAAGATATGATGAAATATGTGGATTTATAAACTCTCAAATTAACGCTCTTTAAAAAGGATGGAAGATTTACTCA
The DNA here is from genome assembly GCA_014839685.1 of Anableps anableps. NCBI lineage: Eukaryota > Metazoa > Chordata > Actinopteri > Cyprinodontiformes > Anablepidae > Anableps > Anableps anableps. Next base: position 15,527,837 of record CM026086.1, on the reverse strand, counting down.
AGGATGCTGTGGTTTGCAGTTTCTATTCCCAGCTTCCATTAGGACCTTCTCCAGATGTGTTTGCAGGCTGATATGTTGATAATTCCCTCAAACTGTACATTAAAGTTTGTTTTAAGTAATCCAGAAGTTTTCAGTCTGCAAGAAATAAAAGCAAAAAAATTAAAACTTTAAAATATTCATGTCTTTCATGCCCTTGATTTGCTCCACTTGTCGCAAGATTGATAAACTTATCCTCATCTCATTACCACACTGACAAAGTAAACAGATTTTGGAACCCCACTTGCTTACAGCTATCTATTCCTGTAGAGCTCTTTATACTAATGAAAAGACGTCATGTTGGCCCAAACCATGATGGATTGAAAGAACACAGCCTTTGAGGAGATCTCTGGCACTCCTTTGCTTGAGAGAAGAGAATACACACTGCCAGTCTAATGCGAGGAGGCATGTCGTTGCCAGAAAAAGATCCAGGGATGTGATTGATGCCACTGTAACACAAGCTTCATGCAGGGCTCTATCTGGATAAGCTGTTTGTTGTGGCTACTATCAACAATTTGCTGATGGAATTGTAACAACTGGAGACAGTAGCTCAGTGTGACTCCCAGTCTTTTTTAATAAGTTCAGCCTGGAACAAATCAAAGTATTAGAGGGAAATGTTGTAACAGAAGGGTGGTACTTTCAATTTTCAGTTTGATGGTGCAGCACATGACTGAAATCAGCATTTTCTTTTTTAAGTCCGAGTCATTCTATTAAACTTCCCAACACTCTAACTCAGCGTCTGTCTCCCAGGGAAAGTTTAGATTTGGCTGCTGACTACGGCACATTGGCTCAGTCAGCCCGCCTGACAGGATTTGCCAGAAATGAGTTCCTCTATTCTCGCAGAAACTTTTCAAATCAATAGTGAGTGCATATTATCTGCTGTCAGCCTTGAACATCTGTTAAAAATTAAAAAGTTTTGCAGACCCACATTGCATATAAATTTACCCACAGGAAAGCGTTTGGCTTTAGTAGCCGTAAGGTTACTGTGGTTTTACATCTTACAGTGTTTTATAAAAATCTTGGTTTATTGCAAATAAATTTATTTATAATGCAATCAAAAAAACAATGATTAATTTTACTTTATTGAACTTTATCTTAGGATAGAAAATCTGATTTTGAGTCCAGTAAATTTGCTGACTAGAACACAGGCTCACCAACAGCAGGGCACCCGGGTTGACTGTCCCGGGTCCAGGGTGGAGGGAGGCCAAGAACTAGGCCCTCGTACTATCAAATTAAAAAAATATAAGCCTAATATTTAAGTTACATAAAACCTTTTATTTATTTATTTTCTTTCAAATTGTCCCTGCAACAGTTGGGTATAACCCCAAAACCTCACCCCATCCTAAACACAAAATGGTTTGGCCAATGACACAACTTCTGACTTTTTCATTAAGTCACTCTAGTAGAATTTAAAATAAAAGAGAGGAAAATATGCATCTTCAATCTGTTCCGCCATTCTGGATCAGGCAGCCTCCATCACCTCGATATAAAGAAACGGCACCTGAGGAACACGCATCAAGCTGCAGGTACAGCCTCTACAGCTCAGCAGTTTCTGTCAGAAATATGTTGTGTATCGTTGCTACTGGAAGTTATAACTAGAACAGGTCCAATAAGTAATGTTTGGATGCTGGTAAATGTTTCTGCACTGCAATGTTTCTGTCTGCTGAAACCTTATTATAGACTTTAATCTTAAGGCTGATGAACTCGAACCCTACATGACCCAGAGTATTACAAGCTTAAAGTTGAAATAATGCTGCGACATTCATTATAAAGTAACTTTCAGTATAGTTTTGTTGTATCATATGTGTGTAGCTGAGGCAAGAGCTTCGTGATAAACCATGATTCACTCTAGTGTCACGTATGGCAATTTGCCACATTAATCGCCAAGGTAATGAGAAGACAGGCCTATTGACCTGCAGTCCAATAAGACATGAGGGCAGAACATACAAATCAAAACTGTCCTGCCTCATATTGACCAGGCTGTCCACAGGAAAAGAGATTCATTTGCCAAGTGACCAGGGAATGAGGAGTGGGAGGAGATCAGGAAGTCACATAGATTTGATCCTGCTTGGTACCCTGAGCTAGATTAAGAGTAAAATGTGTTTACATAGAAGATGGCAGAAATAAAATACCGGTTATGTTGGTTTTATGTTTGAACAACAATATTGTTCTAATTACATGTTTTCAGTTCTATTTTACCTCTTGTGCATCTAGTTATATCTTGGAAGCTTAGCTTAATTAAAGAAAAGTGATTGAAAGTGATCACTACCTGACCAGTACTCATCAATGCATGTCATATCTTTTCCCATTATAACTTGGCAACACAAGCAAGCTAATAGTGAACCGATCTGAGAGTACTACAAACCTCTGTTGGTTTTTTGTTAGGAGCTTTGCTTACCTCAAAAATAAATGATGCTAATTCACAGAAGCAGGCCATGAAGAAGAATGCTGCTTATTGTTCTTAAGCTCATTCTTCTTAAGTTCTTCTCATAGTTATTGCAACAGAGAACTGTGATGAATGTACATGCTGTTGCCAAGTGAACATTTTCACAAGCAATCAATAAAATACAGTTTTTGAGAAAGAAGTTGCTGCTTTCTGATGATGCAGGTTTAACAACATGATGGAGGAACTTAAGAGGTAGTTTTAACTTTTAGGGAGCCTTCAGTGGGTGTTCATGCATAGGATGGGTGTGACTGCAGAATAGCACAGGGTTATAAAACAAAATCATTAAAGTTTATGTGCTCTCCCTATTGTTGTGTGAATTTTTGCACATTATCATTATTTATAGTTTACACACTCTGTCCAACATTAATATAATTCAAGACAAAGATGCCCATTTGTGATACTATGCACGTGTTGTCTAGTGTTTTTGTTAAATTAAATTACTTACTAAAGAAGAGCAATTTAACTTTAAAAATCTTTGGAATTAATTATTTGAAATGGTAAGTTTCAGCTCCTGTTAAATAGGTTAGGAAAATGGATAAGAAATGGATCAGGAGTGTCCCCTGCTGGTTGAAGTAGTGATCATCTTGGTGAACCATGTAAAGTGCTTTACATGATAAAAACATGAAACAACAGCAAGAAACGTTACATTCCAGTGGCAAAATAAAGGAAAGCAATGAAAGGTTTGAATACAGAGTACAACAAAGATGTTCCAGTTTTTATTAATATAAGGCAGCTCTGAACAGATGTGCTTTTAGAGTTGATTTAAAAGAACTGTGTTTCCACATTTTTGCAGTTTTTTGGAAATTTGTTTCACAGTAGAGGAGCATACAAACTGAATGCTGATTCTCCATGTTTGGTTCTGCTTCTGGGAGTACAGAGTGGACTTGATCTCTCAAGAGCCTTCTGCTGCAATCTAATACTTTGAATGGGATGCTGCAACCTTATTTTAGCCAATCTGTAGAGGATTCCCTGCTATGACCAGGGTTATCTTGTTGCAAAGCTGTAGTAAATTTTAGGTCCTTTAACTTTCAAATAAAAGTTCAAAGGCTGCCTTAAAGCTATGAGTAAAGTCAACTTTCAGACATGAGTTAAATCAATGTTAAACTTAAAAACAGTCAGGACAATTTACAGCTGTAAGTTAAATATGGGAAAATTCATAAACTTACATTCTGTGAATAGAAAAACCTCATTATAATAAGAGGAGTTTAAGAGATAAAATAAGTATATTTCACTTAGGAGAGATGTCATTTTTTACAGTAATATAGTGTCTATTTGGACAATAATGTTGGAAAGAGTTTAACGGGGAGTCTTGTCTGACCCACAAACTTCCAAGCACCATCTGGTTTCTTCCTTCCAAGTCATCATCCTACTACCATTGTACCTGACAGTTTATGCCTAAATGCTGCATTTGACTCTTAGCAAAATTGATGGCATGCAAAATTGAGTAAACATGTCTGACTATAGGGGCTTGTTCCACAGGGGTGTAGCCATTTAACTGCCCACAGATCTCTCAAGAACCATCCAATGCATTCCTAACTTTAATCAATTGTGATACATGTCTTGATTTGTTGATATGTTTTAAGAGGAAGTCTTGATCAGCTCATTGACTTACAATTGCGCATGTCTTGCAATTGTAAAACAAACCCAAATCATAATCCTAGGCATCACCATGTTTGACATGTTTTTGTTCAAATCCTGAATTTGATTTTTGCCAAACCTGACAGCATGCATAATAGATCTTACATCTGACCAAATTTAACACTTACACAGATTTACAGCCATTTTTTTTACCCACAGATCTCTCATTATTCCTGTGCTATTGCCCAGAACTTTGACAGGGACAGTAACCAATCTGCTGAGCATTGATTGTAAATGCTAATCATGGCCAAACTTCAGATGTCAGTCAATGCTTGACTCTGGCTCTGTAGCTGCAAAGAAAAAGGCAAACAGAGATACAAGCATTATTTCTAACTAATTTCTTACTCTTCAATAACTAATATTTAACAATGATAGTGATAATGCAGCAGACTGGTAGACAGATTTGCACAGAATGATAATATTGACTGTAATATTTGAAACAGCACAATAGTAATTAATATATGAGTGCTTTTGTTGGAATGAAAATCATTTTACTGTAAGACACTAAAGCGTTTTGGTGTTTGTTCTTGCTGTCAATAGTTCAAACACGAACTGCGTCACCATATAAAAGCACCATTATAATATTTCCAAACTTACCTAGCAACTGCTGAGGTAATTCCTTTTTACTTTGATTTAAAGACCAGCGGATACCCACTCATCTTCACGACACTGGATGAACGATTTACCGCTCAGCGAGGGTTCATGGACCTGTGGGATTCAGAAAGATGGATGAAGAAGGTGGTGTGGACAAACCAGCTGTGTGACAACCAGCAGGGGGTGTGTCTGTATTAACAGCCTGTTAGAGTTGAGAGTGGGAGACAACACGCTGGAGCTCTCACTGCAGCTGCAGTGACGAGGCGAAGGGAGTCAAAATCACGGAGCCTTCACCATCTGTAAGCCTCTCTGTTCTCATTACAGTGTTGGTCGCGTTTCTTTCACGCGTCTCATGGATTTTCGCTGCTGATCATGATAACGCTGTGTGTTTTCTCGTGGCCTTTGGAGATGGCAGCGGTACGTGTGGACTTATGCCCGTTCATGTCATGGATATAGGTATATTACCCCCTGGGCGCTGACTCAATGACTCATATGATCCACAGGAGGCCTGATTGTTAAAAAAACAAAAACAAAACAAAACAAAACAAAACACTTATTGTCTTACAATTTAAGAGACGCCTGGTTCTGTTAGACTTCATTATTCTTATTGATCAGTCATTAAAGCTATGCTATACGCTGGTATTTTACAAGATTAATTTATCTTTACTTAGCACAAAGGTGAGGAAACTTGTATTTGATCGTTTTGTTTTGTTTTATTTTTTTGTTACAATGCTTCTAGATCTACTGCTGGAAAGCTAGTTTATTTCTCTTTAAATTATGCCACGCTTGTATGGAAATGCATTTGTGTGTTGAGCAGATGAGGCATGGACCTGATCTTCTCTATAATTCCCAAACAGCTTTTTCTGTTATTGACCCATGTGGTGTCCTTTATTAGACTGAGTGCTGGTCACCAGCTTGGTCACACACTGCTGTGAAATAGATCTGGTTACTCAACCAACATTTGTCGCAAGTCAACTAGTATGGTTGTGTTGGTCCCTATGGCATGAACAGAACCCCCAACCTGATGGACAAGTGCTTATTGGTTGAGGTCAGGACTACAGGCATGTTTTTCCATTCTCTCAACTCCCACATTCGGTGAGCATTGACATCTTGGAGTATAACGTTTGGTTGAACTCTGCTGTTCAACCTACAAATGCATTTTTTTTTCTTACAAATGAACCATCTCTTAAGAGAGAATAAACAGTAAAGGGGAAAGTTCCCAAGAAGCATTTTTACAATGGAAAAAATATCAACCAAACCCAAATATCCTTAGTTATGTTACCAAGTTTATTTAGCTGAAAACCCCCCATTTGGCATCAGACATGGGAAACATGAATGAAACATAAGGAAATAAAACAACAACATGGTTCCTGTCTCTTCTCTGTGCATTTCTTATTTAAGGTGGAAACATGATGGCTAATTGATTGATTGACTGATCCTTGACCTGCTTCATCAAAAGAGGATGCTGCTTCCAAACAGCTATGGAGAAACATAACAGAGACTCTACCTCCTACTTTTCTCTTTAAAGGACAGTTCTTACTGTACACTAAGCATATGAGGGCTGTTACTGTCTGCCACAGCTGTGTGCTGACCTGTAAGTACTATCCCTATAATTAAAGCAATAAAGTGCAATTTAATACCCTGAAAAAGTTCTTTGTTTCCTGTAGCTTTAACTTGCAGCAATTATAGAATTATGAATTTTATATTTTGTTATCATCTATATAACCACAGAAAAGAGGCCGAGCCATGGGCTGTGGGGGGAGCAGGACCGATGCTCTGGAGCCTCGCTACCTGGAGAGCTGGACCAAAGAGACAGAGTCAACATGGCTGACGAGCACGGACACCGACATCCCTCTGTCATCAATCCAGAGCATCCCTTCAGAGAACTCTGAGACTGGCTTTACATCTGAGAAAACAGTCAGCTCCGGTAAGATGGCTGGCTGATTATTGATTTATTCACCTTAAAAGAGTGAATACAGAGAGGGAAAAAAGCTCCCTGAGAGGACTGTGAAGAGTTGGTCCTTTCATTACAAGTTAGAATACACTCTGTAATACACTCTGTATGATACAGAAGACCTAGTACTGTCAATTTTTTATTGGTTTTGCAGATGCAGCAACACATTAGCTTTTAGAATCCATCAATATAGGGTCCTCATGCTGTCATTTTTTTCATCTTGTCTTTTGCACTGAAGTGCAAGTCTTTTTTCTTTGAAGCAGAGGAAAGATGAATCAGTAAGAGGAAATTAAGCTGTATCAAAAGCCACTGTGCTCCAACAGGACTTTGCTTTCATGGCAACCGACACAGCTGGTGTTGAATGAAGGAGCATTGATGTAACTGTGAAGACAAAATGAGTTCCAGATTCAAAACAAAGACACAGAAAAACATGCAGAGAATTTAGAAAAATCAATCAGATATGGTTAAACACACTGCTTCTAAAAAGAGGCTCTACATTCATGTAACAAGCAGTTTAAAAGGCTGCTTCTCTGTCCTTTTTAGGTCTTTTAGATAGATAGATAGATAGATAGATAGATAGATAGATAGATAGATAGATAGATAGATAGATAGATAGATAGATTAGGAAAAAACTGACAAAATGTTAAAAAAAAAATGCTTTTTACATCAACCAAATGTTCCCATGTGTAAACCCTCCTACACACTGTGACATTGCTAGTAATTACAGATGAATTAGAAATAAATTAAGCAGGTTCAAGCTGCTAGCAGATGTTAATAAGGCTGAGGATTATTTTTAGCAGATAAAAACAAATAAGACTGATGTTCAGTTAAAGTAAATTAATCTTTGTTAATTTTTGTTTGATCAGTGTGCCAGAATTAAACTCAGTACAATTATTATTGAATCTTTATTGATCTTTTTCAGTGTGAAAAAGAAAGAATAACATGTTGCCGCTACTTGTAACTGGGATTGATTAAAATGACTTTATATGCATGTTTTGGAAATAGTTTTCCAAAGAGCCTCAAGCAGGGTCAGTTTTTGATATAGCTGTCTGCCCAGGGCGGCAAGGCATGAGAAGGTGACATAATACCTAAAAATAAATAAATAAATAAATAAAGGTTATCTGTCTTTTCCATGCCATAGGCTGTTTTGCTTTGTTTGATGCCAGTTGTTTATAAATGCATTATTATTAGGTTCCTGACATGTATGAATCTACTTTGTATTCTATCAACAGGAGTTGAATGTCACAGCAGTTAATAATGACTCATGTTGCCTGTTTCCAATCCTTGCTGAAAAAAAGAAGCCAAAGGTTGCTGGTCCCTTGTTATTTCCAGAGCTGTGAAATTTTAAATTATTGTCTCACTTAATTTAAATAAATCAGCTTGAATTTAATAAAAACACATTAGGATGTACTTTACAGTGCCCTGCAACAGTATTGATGCATCTTGAAGTTGTTCAAATTATGTCACATTACAACAACAAGCCTCAGGGTATTATATATAATATAAATGTGAATTCTATGACGTGAAACAAATATTTTGTATGGTTAACATTGAATGTGGCCAAATGAACCTTTTGCATTTTTTCTTCATTAAAGTTCCAGATTTCTTTGACGATGGGCTCCCTCCTCCCGCTCAGGCCTACCTGAAGGTTTGCTCAGCCGTGTCTGAGGCCAGTCTGAACGATGTGAAACCAAGCAGCCCACCTTCTGTGCTGGCCTCTCCACAGCAGGACAAGGTCTCACCTTCATCAGGAACCACAGTGCAACGCAGAAGTGTTTTACACACTGAAGAAATTGTAAGGCTGCCTGGTTAAAGTTTAAAGCATGAAAAAATTCTCTCTGATATTTATTGATTGGAATTATTCAAGCAGAGTGAAATGATTCATTCATCAACAAATTTTAAAGCAGTTTAAAAACTTTCTGCATGCTTCTTCCTGTTTGTTAGCTTAATAAATAAGTATTTTTGGATTATTCTTCAATGAGTCATTATTTTGCATTAACAGACAAAATGGCAGGACAACAGAATGTCGACCAAGCAAGTGACCATCACCGTGACCCAGAGCATCCACCAGGTAGACAAGAATGGAAAGGTCAAGAAATCCCTTACAACCTATGAGGTTATGAAACCTGTGGAGACTCTAAAACAGGTGGCCACATGAAAAACCTGGGTGCAAGACACTGGAAGAAGTCCTGCAAATGTTTCATAGTAAAACAAAAATCACCTGAATCCACTAAATATGCCTTGTTGAAGATATTTCGATAGTCTGAGGGATGCAGAAGACTGAATTCAGACTTTGATGATAATCATGTACAGTTTGCTGTAATTTGATGACTTGGAAAGACTCACGTGTAAAGTATTGATTTGGTTCATGAAAATACATGAGATTTCAGTGTTTTTTTTACTAAACAAAATAGACTCAACTGAGTTGCGGAAGAGAAAGTGAAGAAAATCCCTTTTAAGATTCTTCTAAAAAAATGTTTAATGTTTCAAGCTGTTTTATTTCATGTTGCTGAACATTAAATAAGTGTAAATATTTCATAGTCGTCCATCTTGTACAATGACAGACCTGGCTTACTGCATCGTGTTGCTTTGCACAGTATAGTGTTCACTTTCTATCTGATGATTTCTGCTCTTTAATAAAGTAAGAGAAAAATGGTTTCCTCAGATAAATGTGATCGGCTTTTGGTTTGTTGTTATTTGTTTCATTTTATACAGCTCTCATAAAAAGATTCTGCAGTGTTAGTTTTTTATTACTCAATTTTAGCCTCCTCTGACCAGAACGCCGTCTATGTTAGCCGTGTCACCTATGACCTGCAGCAAATGGGACTTCTCATAGCTTTCTTGGCATATTTGTCTTTTGGACAAATTCTCCTACCTGAGCTGTGAGCTGATGAATGCTCTCCTTTTGTGGCCTGTCAGTTTCAGCCATGTATTGGTAGGTTTGCACTTGTCTCATCATTTTTTTCCATTTTGAGATAGAGGATTGAACACTGTTCCATGACAGGGTCAAAAATTGGCATGTTGTTTAATAACCTTAGCCATCTTTAAATGAGAATGAATACAAATGCAAACCACATATTTAGAACTTAATTTGTGAAAACGGCTTTGTAAACTAATAACGGCTTTGTAAACTAATAACGGTTTTGTTTTCCTTCCACTTCAATATTTTGTGAAACTTCATGTGGTCTTTTACAAAAAAAATCCCAGCAAAAACACATCAAAGCTCATGTTTGCAATGTGACAGAATGTGACAAAAATAAAGGGTGTGAATTCTGGGGTAAATTTGAGAAAGTTACTGAGCGAAGTTTATTAAAGGACACACAAAACATTTGACCCAAGTCTTGCAGTTTAAAAGGCAATTCTTCAAAGTACTAAGGAAATGCAAGTGAGCTGAATTTTAATAAACGAAAAAAACATTTATCATTATGGCATTTAGAAAATAGAAACAATTTTGATAATCATGACTGATGTAAAATAGGTAAAGTTTCTTTAATTTGATGTAAGACAGTGAGAAAGAAAGATTATCTGTCTTTTATACAGCACATTCAAATGTCTACGAACTCATTCAATAAATTAAAATATTATTGAAAGCCCATTTATTTTAGGAACTTTGTAAATAAGTGAAACACATAAATTACGTAGATGGATGTTTGAAAGCTTTTATTTCTGTTAATTATGATGATTTTCTGCTACAGCTAATAAAAAACATGACATTTAAAATTAAGAATATTATGTCAAACCAATAAAAAACATTTTTAATTGAGAAATGTGGATTTCATGGAAAGTATGTTTAATACCAGCTTAAATATTGTTGTTTTCAAAAGTTAGAATCTGACAAACGAGACTCATCGAGATGTGTATTCTAATTTATTGGATATGACTGGAGTTTGTACTGCTATCATGCAGATAGACAGGTAAGTTATTGTATAAATGTATACATTAACACTACCTGTAAGTTTTTGTTCAATGCAAAAAAAAAAAATATAAAAAAATAAGAAAAGCAATAAATTTACTGGTTAATTTGTGGGTGTTACTGTTTCAATCAAGTTTTGTTTTCTGTGATAACTGTGTTGAAAATGAAAGTGATACGTAGTTCAAGTATGTATGTTCAGAACTTAGACAATTCTGAATTGTGTTTTAATTAGAGAAATGCCATGGTATGTGGAGCTGGGCTATACTTTCTTTATACTAGGTTAGGGTTATACTTTCTTCTTTCTTCTTTTGTATGTTCAAACGTTTCCCTGAATTTCCTTTCAGACTACACGTTAAATTCCTGGTCTTACTATCGATGCTTTGCCCAGTTTTAAGCCTAGATGAGTCAGAGGAAGGCAAAAACAACACCCAACCTGACACACTGTTTTCTGAGGAGTTCGAGGGGAGTTTGGGCGAAGGTGAAGAAGAAGAGGATCAGTTCACTGGAGAAGATTATCAAGTCAATACCACTGACAAGTTTTACTGCGAAAATGATTCAACATGGGAGACTGAGCAGAGTGAGGCCTTCAGCACATACAGGAGGACCACAAAGCCACTAAGGACCACAAAGCCACAAAGCCACTCATTTGTGACCACTAAGCCACAAATGTGTGAGTGAACCTGATGGGAGGTTACTATGCAAGCTTAGTCATGAAGAGTTTCATTTTAGTCCCTCTCTGCATGCAGATCCTTTAATTATTATAATTTATTTAATAATTAAAAATAAAAAAAGATATTCAAAATGATGATTATTCTTTACAAAACATTGTTTTCTTGTGTTACTTAAAAATCTGTGACAAGGATGAGTATATATTTCCTTCTCCAGGAGAAGTTCAGCAGGTTTCAAAATGCAGTGAAAGACGTGCAGAACTGCAAGCATGACTGCCAAGTAAGTTTCAACCACATGATGAAAAACAAACCTGCATATTTTTGTTTTTGCATGAACAATTTAATGTTTTTCCAAAGAGCCAAAACAAGATCCAAAACTCAAACTTCTATCTTGGGACGACACCCTGTTCACCGGATGGTAGGGCAACCACTGCTGCTCAGTACTCAACACCACAAGGTTAACTAAAGCAATATGCTTGTTTATGCTGCAGGGGAAAAAAATAGCAGAAAAATCTTAAGAGACCTAACAAATGCAGGTGCTGCATACTTTAAAAAGGAACTGCAAAGGAAAATACTTAAAAATATGATACCCTAAAACAATTTCCAAACTTTTCTGCTGCTGAATAACTGTCCATTAATCTTTTAACAATAATCAAAAAACTCAAAAATAAGACCACATCCTCTGATCTATCTCCATCTCTTCTAAATAATGAAACTGAAATTGTATACAGCTGGTGTAGTACTGTATACCTGTTAGTTATCAAAAACCTTTGTAATCTGAATCACTTATGTAGAGTTCCAGACAGATGTTTATATAAACTCATTAAAGCTGCAGTATGTAACTTTTACAAAAATATGTTTTTTCCATATTTGTTAAAACTGTCACCATGTCAGTGATAGCATGGTGTGAGACAGATAATCTGTGAAAAGATCAAACTTGGAAATCGTAGCCTCTTATTGTTTCACACAGAGGTTTTTCTCACAGAGGTTTTTCTCACCATTAGGATTTTTGTCAGAATATTGTTGCAAAGCAAAATCTGCTTAAGTCTTAGTCTTATGTTGGATCTTTACAGTATTCAGTTGACTGATGTCCGAATGGGAGCAGTGAGGAGAGCTCACAACTGGAGACAGATTCAGTAATCTTAATAGGTAAACTTCCCATATTTAAGAAATTATTGCAATATACAGCCAATGTATTTTTGCTTTCCTTATTTCTTGACTTGCATCTGTTTTTATTAGTCGCATAATTGACAACCTGCGCACCACCCGAATCCTCAAGTGCTTGGGAACCCTGGGATACCGTCACTACCAAGCCCCTCTGGTCCAATTCTTTTTGAAAGAGACTCTTATCTGTGGACAACTTCCAAATATTAAAGAAAGCATCCTCAGTCACTTTATTTTTGCTGTCCTCCATAGGAGAGAGTGCAAGAAGCTTATCAACTATGCCTATAGGTACTACTATCCTAAAGAGGAGTTTGTGTGGTGCCCAGAGAAGAGCTAGACGATGTGATCAAGACTACAATTTAAAATTACTCCTAAAATACAAAAAATGCCATTTACAAGGAATATGTCAGTCAAGTAATTGGTTCTGTTCGAGTCTTGTACAACTCTAGCTGGTTAATTATTTAAAAGAGGCTTTCACACATCTGAGATGTCACAGTCATGAAAATGTGGTTTATTTGGTTAGTGAAAAGTTAAATAATGCAATCCTCTAATCCTGAGTACTGCAAATCAGGTAAAAAACAACATGTCATGAAGTTGCATCTTTCAATAGATTTCACACACAACTTAAGCGAAGAATAATCATTAACATTTTGCTGTTCACTGACCCTCCCTGCCGACATAAAACCACCAGTGACATGAGCCTAGCAGCTTCTGTTTTCCTGACAACAATTTGGCACTTTCAAAAAGCAGGCGTACTCTTCATCTGTGACATCTAAACAGTCTGTTATCTCGTCCAATCAAGCTTAAGTTGTAGAGCAGGGCCGAGCTGCTCCAGGGTCAGCTTGGTGCTAAAGGTTTGTGGATCTGGTCTTTTTCGTCATATCGGATCAGTCCTGATCTGAACAACGGCTCCTCCTTCTCCATCCACTGCTCCATACTGAAATCTGGGAAGAAGAAACTGATTTCTCTCTGGGCCGAGTCTGGAGAATCTGAAAAAAAAAAAAAACATTAAAAAAAATGTGAAACTTTTATATTTTAAGAATTTCTAAGTGAAATTCAGATATTTTTTCTATTGGAAAAATTCAAGCTTGCACTTGAAGACTATATTAGGGTAAACTTAGACTTTTGATTGAGACTCAGTGAATGTAATGAATCCAGAAAACAATCAGCCTGTGATAAATCTTTGCATATCACTGGCTGTATTACCAGGTACTCTCTCATTATTTTGTTTCCAAATTACAACATGGTTTAAAAAAACAAAGATAATATGGGGGGTGGAGGGGATAGCTTCTCATTGTTTCACACAGAAGCTTTTCTCATCTTCAGGACTTTTGTCAAACTGGACACTTCTTTTAATCTTAGTATGCCACTTTAAATAACTGTGCAGTAATAATTTTCTTATGTTGTAAATTTCTTAGTTTACAGCCTCTTATTTTTATTTTCATAATTTTATATTCTTTACCTCTGTGTGAATACGCATGCTCCAACTGACCTTAACTTGCTGCTGTGACACCTAAATTTCCCTACTGTGTGACAATATAGGATACTTCGATTCTATTCAATTCTTAACAAATAGAAATTATTTTAGTAATCCTTTTTGACCTTAAACCGAAAGAGTTAAGTCTGATTTAATGTCGAACAGTAACAGAAATGGCTGTCTTTTTATCCAGTATATGTAATATAAATATTTGATTGTAACTATATGTATGACAATTGGACCTTAGAAATTTCACTGAACTAATGGAAGACAAATAGAATATATCCCCACTTGGTGTTCTTCAAACGGCATCCACTCTACAGTTCCTGATAACCCAGGATTTAATATTTTTAATATTTTTATCATTCAGAATGTTTCTGACCTGAGCCATGAGTTGTGTTCCTGGTGTCTGTGAGGCCAAAGCAAGCCCTGATGCAGGCAGGGGATGTGTATCTGGCTTGAAAGACTTTGGTTGGTCCCATCAGGTCCCTCCAGTGACGTATCGCGTCCTCTCGAGCTAAAATGTAGGCTCTCATTGGACCACTGGAGGACAATTTATAAAAACATTACTAATCATTAGCTGATTTTAGAGCACAAACTGATAAAGACTGTGAACTTGTAGATTTCCTTTTTCTTTTTCTACATACAAATATGAACAGAAATAAATTAAAACAAATTACGTTTACTTTTGCCTCGTATAAAAGATTAGATCACATAAAGACTAATATTTTTGTCTGACTTGATTAGCAAAGTCTTATTTTCCACTTTGGAACAATTTGAGGTGTTTTGGGTCAAATATCCATAGGCATTTCCCATTTTTCACAAGCTTTCAAAACTATTTTAAATATATCAGTATTAATTCATGTAGAAATAATACAGTATAATCAAATCTGATTCTCCATTTTTTTTGTTATTAGATTACATGTACCTTGACATGAATTCGACAAGCCTTTGATAGAAGAATCGCTCTGAGAATGAAACAGAGGATGTAAATGCATTTATCTTTTATAAACAGTTTAAATTTGAAATTTAAAATTTAAAATCCAAGAAGCCTTTCTACATTCGACAAATGTAGAAAGACTTCACTTGTTTTAACCTTGGTAAACACAGGCTATGTGACATTCCTGCTCGGATAAGCAGCTGACTTCTTTTTGATCACATGGAGAAACTAGAATAAAAATGTACTCCTTTATGTAAAGTCATAACATTGTTAAATATTGTCCACACCTGAATGTTCAGCATAAAACCTCTCCGAATCCTGCCTTCTCCACACCAGGTCTTTGCATCTCACAATTACAAAGTTGTTATCCAGAATTGTTTGGTGAAGAGCCTGAAAGAACATAAAATAAAATTTAAAAAAAGTTTCATTTTTACCTCTCCAGCTAAATGTCTGGATAGAATGTAAGCACATGCTGCTATTTGTACAATGCTTTGCAAAACTATACATTGCCTTTAAACTTTATCACCTTTTTCACATTACAGTCACAAACGTTATTGTATTTTACTAACACCCAGTGGCACATAATTATAAAGTAGAAAGGTGACAGAAAAAAACATCTAAAAGTGTGCTATTGATCTGTATTCAGCCCCCTTGAGTCAACACTTTGTAGAACCTCCTTTCGCTGCAATTACAGCTGCAAGTCTTCTGGGGTTTGTTGTGTCTTTTACACCTAGAGATGGAAATTCCTTTCTTGTTTTAATTTCCAAAATAGCCCAAAATCAATCAAATTTGATGGAGAGAAAAAAAACATATCTAAGCATTACAACAGATTCTCAACTGCATTTAGGTCCGGGATTGGACTGGCCCATTATTAAACAGGAAAATGCTTTGATCCAAACCATGTCATTGTAGCTCTGGCTGTATGTTTAGGGACATTGTATTGCTGGAAGGAGAACTGGTCTCTGTCCCAGTCTCAAGCCTTTTATAGCCTCCAACAGATTTACTTCCATCATTGTTCATCCATCTTCCCAGTGACTCTGATTAGCTTCCCTGTCCCTGCTAATGGAAACATTCCCACAGCATGACACCACCACCATCAAATTCTACCATGGGGATGGTGTGTTCAGTGTGATGTTAGCTTTCACCTTCTCATAACATTATGCATTCAGATCAAAAAAGTTCAATTTCAAGAGACCAGAACACCTTGTACCAAACTTCATATAGGACTTCTTATGGTGCCCTTTCAACAATGGCTTTCTTCTTGCAACTCTTTCATAGAGGATATAGATTTGTGGATTGGACGACTAAAAGCTGTCAACAGCAACACCTGCTGTGGAGCTCAGCAGCTCATCCAGAGTTACCATGGGTCTCTTAAAAATTTCTCTGAATAATGCTCTCTTTTTCCAGCCACCTTTGGTGGATTAATTGGCTTGCAAATGTGCTATTTTCTATATTCAGATGATGGCTCGAACAGTGCTGTGTGAGATGTTTAAAGGTTGGGATACTGTTTTACAACCTGATCCTCCTTTAACTTATCCACAACTTTCTCTGTTGTGTTCCTTTATCTTCATGACAGTTTTTGTTCACTAATATTCTTTAACAAATTTCTGAGCTGTATTTATGCTTAGAATAAACTACACAAGGGGACTCTATTTACTAATAAGATGACTTCAGAAGGGAAGTGGTTGTTCTGGGTTTTACTTAGGGGTATTAAAGTAAGGAACCTGAAGTTTCTCACTTTAGAACAGTGTACATTGTTGTGTTGGTCTAGCACATAAAGTCCCCCAGAAAGCAGTGAGCTGAATAGTGCTATGCATACGTCTTCAAGGCACTTGTTTTCATTATCCTTAACATTTAGCTATTTTTAAAGAGGGCAGCCATTGACAAAATAACCACCACGTTCACTTTGACACCCCTCAAAAACTTAAATCCAATTTTACTAAAGATAAAAAGACAGTTAAGTCCCTGCTTCATCACAGTACAACAGTTTGGACACTTTCTGAATGAGGTAAAAGTACAACGCGTAAAAATGAAAGTAGCTTACCTCTGATATTAAAGGATGAGCAACAGCATCTGGCTTGATGACCGCCAGGGTGAGCTGTAGCGCTTTGGACAGGCGGCCAGGAGTCTGTAACATGGTCTTACCAGAGAAAACCTATTGCAAACAATAAATTTACTAGCATAAATGTTATTTCTTAAAGCATATGTCTACACATTTTTGTGACACCGACCTTTTCTGTCGATGTTCACCAAAACTGATCAACTTTTAACGGTTTTAACGGATGCCCTTGATGCCATGCCGTTTTATTCGGAGCAATTTCCCGGTAAAACAGAGAAAGGAATAATCATAAATTGCCAATTTAATCTGAAAATATAAGTTGTAAATATAAATTAGCCTTTAAATAACAAATTAATATTAAAATAAGACTAAATGTGAAACGCAGCCACATCCCTGTTGGTTCCGCTTGTAAAAATAATCCCCTGAAACGGAAGACAGCACAGAAGTGTTCCGGCATCAATAAAATAAAATAAAATAAAATAAAACAAAATAAAATAAAATAAAATAAAATAAAATAAAATAAAATAAAATAAAATAAAATAAAATATTCAAACTTTACTGGCAGACAATCAATAGTTGTAAAAAAAAATAATAAAAAAAACTAAACACACACACACACACACACACACACACACACACACACACACACACACACACAACATATAAACCATAATAATACTTTAAAGATTAAAAAAAATTAAGATAAAACCATGGTAAAAATAAAATCCAGTTACCCAAAAAAGGAATCAGTTCACACATAAACACTTAAACCAGTGCAGATTGAATGAGTAATGGGAGTCATTCACTGTCGGATCTATGACTGCTAAAATTATAAAGCTTATGAACCATCTGGTTGATCTCTATAAGTGAATATTAGTTTGGTTAAAGGTGCTTTAAAAGTGCAAATACCCACAGCTATGAAATAAAAACAAAATATATTTGGTGGTTTAAAATTTTTATAAAACATTCAAATTTAAAGCCAACTTTTACAAAAATAAAAGTTAATAATTGGGCCTTTCTAAATAAGTGCAAGTTCATAATAAATATTGATAAAGGCAAAACAGTAGCAACTGAAGCAGAACCATCAGACTCCAACACAGCTTTCTATAACAAGCTGTCAAAATATTGAATGGCTGATGAGATTATACACTTTATCTCATTGCATATGCTTTGTATTTTTATATGTTTCTAGTTTTAATTATCATCGACTGATTTTGGTGATTTTCCATGTTCTCACATGAATACTTTTATTTTGTTGTATGCTATCATTACACAATGGAATAATAATAAACTGATTTGATTACATTTTTGTTTAGATTTATATTTTGAAGCTTGGGAGTTTAATCATTTATTTCTCCTAAATTTATTTGAAATAATTAAATCTAGAACCATGCTTCTAGAGGTAGAAGAAGTGTGACTGCTTGATGGTTCCCCAAGCTGCCAACTGGCTTTAAAATAAATTACAATGTGCACAAATCACACCTCTTATTTTCATTAGTTTTCCTCAAACTCTCACATACTCTGGTGTTTCTCTCAAATCTTTATTTGCTAATTTTAATGTTTTCATACAAAAATTAATACAGTATGTGTGCAGAACAACATATACAGATTGTAATAACCAGAGATGCACCAAATCAATCAGTAATTGGTTTGGTATCAGTCAATTTTTGCTTATTGGGCTCTGATCATTGAACAGCAGATCAAATTTAGAAAAATTATGGGATTTTTTTTCAATCATCAAAACTTTTTCTACCATTTTAAGTTTGATAAATATATCAACCAAGCTTTATGGGAGTTCAGTAAAAATCAGATACAGGTTAGGGGCAATTGCTTTGATCCATAAATGGGGACAATCTTGTAATTCTCTCTTTTTTTTGTTGTTGGATTCTACTATATTAAACTGCTCTACTAAACAGCCTGCAGCATATTGTTTCTCATTAATGTTTATTATTCCTTTGAAGAAAAATTGGTCAAAATGGGAATCGGCAGGCTACACAGAACCAGAAATTGATATTGGCCAGAAACAGCCTGATCTAATATGAATGCAGCCAAAAAAGTAATTTTCCCCATGTCAGGTCTAGTAGAAATCTTTGTGTTCCTTTAGATTTTTTTGTCAAAACAAATTTCCTTTTAAGCATTGAATCAGCTGAAAGTCTGCAGGGAACCACTGAGACATATTAACAACAAGCAGGAACTGGAGCTGCAGAGATTTTTGTCTGTGGTAGATCAGACAGTGTGAGTTACAAACACATTCCAGCAATGCAAAATGGCCACACCCTGAAAAGCAGAGAATGTGCAGTCAAGTGTGTGTATATGTTTCTGTGTGTCTGCAGGAGGAAAAAATGGGGAGGGTGGGAGGTTGTGTCCAGCATAGGTTTCTCCCACCTGCTCGTGTCATGTGTCATGTGACTTTTGGATGAATCCACAGCTGCCATCTCCATGAGGGGTATGGAGAGGAAAAGAGGAGAGGAGGCTGTGGGGTTAAAGAGTATACGTTTTTGTACATATGCTTGTATGTATTGAGAAGCTCTTGTCATTAGTTTAATAAGTCTATCTTACACCTTTTTTTTTTTTTTTTTTTAAAGAATTCTAACAGTAATGATGAAAAATACAGATTATGTGGTATTCAAAGAAGAGGCCATTGTTACTATTGAACCTAGTACAGATGTAGACAACAGATGTAGACAACCAAAGAACATTTTTTACTGTGGTGACATAACCTTGTTGATTTTATCTCTGGTGAACCCTTTCTGGGTTGATTTGGCCAAACATTTTAGATTACTCTTGCTCTAAAAGAACCAATGACAGCCTATGTTTTCCTGAAAAGTCCACCTGATTTTTATGTTAAATCTTCTGATATTTGAAACGGTCCTCGATGCCATGCATTCCAAAAAGGAGGAACTTTGGAAGCAAAAGTGGCAGAGAAACTGGCCCACAGCATCACAGACCTACACCATACCTAACAGTGGGCATTAGGTGTTTTTCCACATACCCATCCTTTGTTTTATCCCAAAGCCACCTGGAGTATTTGTCTCAACAAAGCTCAATCTTTCTCTCATGTGTCCAAACCACACAGGCCCAGTTAAAGTCTCAGCAGAATTTAGTAAACTAATCATATTTAGGCCTGTGAAGTTGTACAGAAAATGCTTTTTCCTGACATTTCCATTAAACCTTCTAAGTATTGCTCTGACTGTAGATATAAACAAGGTGAGGTGAGATGCTGATGCCCTGTCAAAATTTCCTGACTTACAGTATGAAGATCAACACCCTTATGCCCTAGCTGAATGCTGTGTCCTGTCTTGTGTTTCCTATTTTTAAGATCTGCTTTGAGAAATGGGAAAAATGGAAGAACATGCCATTCATTGGAAGTAGGCACCAGCCCCAACTTAACCCTGAATGGATAAATGGGTATAGACAAAGACTGGATGGAAAATGTGGACTTCACAAAAATCCAGCAACTCAAAAGCAGAACTACCAGTGCAACCATTTGGGGAAATACATCAAAGAAGAAAGAAAAAAAACCCCCATATCATTCTCTTGATCCTAAATAAAGATTAAAAAAATGGACAAAGAAAAAAAAAAACAATCAACCTAATATAGGAAATAGTAGCTTTCTTAAGAAGGCATTCAACATGCAAGACCTCATGTTTCAGCTATACAATGATCTACAGATCCCTTTTCTACACAAATCTTTTTACCTTTATCTTTTCATTATTAAAGTATTCAGTGTTAGGCTGATTGCTGAGCAATAAAGTTAACTTTGGATTTTTGATTACAAAACAATATGTATATTTTCTCGCCAAATGAATGCTGGAGATAGACAACAGCCCCTCGGTGATCCGTGACCCTGCATGGATAGGCGGTACAGACCATAGATGGATGAATGGATGGATATTTTCATGCCACACTAATTCTTTCAATTTGACAGTTTGGGGCATCATGGCTAAACATTTGAACACAACTGATCTAAAGCTATTATATTTGGTTCAGTTTATGCTATTTGTGCTTTGGTTCTATTTCAAATTTTAAAACTTTGCATATTTACTATTTTTGCATGCCAGCACATAAGAAGTACATTAAAACATTTGGACATTTTTCTAGAAAGATTTTTTAGAAATATTTGACATTCTCAACCACCATGAAGCGAAATCATGATCTCTAAAATTTATATCAAACAAGATCAAATACAAAGCAAAGAAAAGTAACAAATGTGAAAAAAGATAAATGAATGACAGTAGCTTTAACCAAAGCAACAAGAGACTTAATGAAAAGCTTCTTTCTTGTTAGGACGGCAGTTCATAAGAAAAGAGCAGAGACCACTGGGGATTCCAGCTGACTCGCGCTTCACGCATCCTCTGCTGATTCAGCTCATCTACTGCTCTCTGACCACAATAAAGCTCATCTCTGTTTTACCTCTGTGTCACTACTGTTGCTGGCTCTTGCAGTTGTCGTTACTGTTTAATGGGCATCAGGGCAACTGCCTGAGTCACAACCCCCACCGGCACTTGGATGTAAAATTTCTGTTCATCCTTTCAATAGGATCCACAGAAAGCAGTCATGTAAAAACACTGCACATAAAGCAGAGAGGAAAGTCTGCTCTGATGGTTTCAAAGCCTAAAAAAGGGTGAAAATAAAACATGTACTCTGCTAATTAACAGACACAATCATGGATACAAGTTTGTGTCAATGACACAAAGCTCCATAATGAAATCTGTAAGATCTTTGCTTAACTGCTCAATTATTTTGTAATTTGGTGTAGCTCAATCTCCCCAACTTTCTCTGCTAAAAATAATTCTTGATTCTGATCCTTCTTCTTGGACCCTCATCATTGAGGCTTCCACAGAATCAGGGACTGATGCATCTCTCACATCCTGTTTAAAATCTTTGCAATATTCCCTCTTGTGTTTTGAACATAGTATTTCAAGATGCTATCAATCTTTTGTTGATAGTTTTTAGGCATACCATATCTTTCTGTGTTTCACATCAAGTCATTTTAGTACTTAAAGAAACTCTCAGTACCTCTTCAGGAATCAACTTGTTGGTGCCTGATACTGACTCAAGTTTGTCATTTTTAGTTAAAGACAAAACTGATTAAAATGAGAACTTAATTTTAGCAGATTTAACAAAGTACCTTGTCAATGTCATAATTTCCTTCTTGAAAAGAGATGTTCAAACAGAAATATTCCCTTGAGATCTGGATCTATATAGACTTGATAGCACAATGCAGCTGCTGCACATCAGTGATGTAGATCTCCACTTCCACCACATTCCAGAGATTCTTTGTTGGTTTGGGATTTGAGGTCATTGGAATACAGTGAACTCGTTGTCATTTTCAGTAAATGAACTTGAGAATATTTGAGCTTTGAGACATGCTGCATTGTCCTGCACCTGGAAGCAGTGATCTAAAGATGGGTAAACTGTGATCATAAAGGCATGGACAAGGTCAGCAACAATATTCAGATAGGCTGTGCTAATTTTGCACAAAGAGAAAATATCCCCCCACACCCTTTAAACCCACAAGCTTGCTTCATGTTATTTACACCAAATTCTGACCGTGCTATCTGTATGTTGCAACTGAAACTGACATTCATCAGACCAGGCAACATTTTTCCAGTCTGTTATTGTTCAATTAAGGGGAACTTGCGTGAATTGTGGCTTCAGTTCTTGTTCTTAACTGAGAGATGCGGGATCAACTGCGGTCTTTGTTCATGTGTTGTCCATTTAGAGATTTTACTCCACATGTCACGGTTGTAACCAATGGTTATTTGAGCCACTGCTCAAATAACCATTGGTTTAAGATGGTTTAAACCATTTGGTTTGAGATGATAAACAGGGAACCTGTTTATCATCTCAAACTAGTGAACCCATTCCCCTCTAACCTCTGGCATCAGCAAGGATTTTTTTTTTTTTTTTTTTTTTTTTTTTTTTTTTTTTTTTTTTTTTTTTTTTTGCCACACAACTGCTGCTCACTGCATTATAACCATTATATGCAAATCCAGGAGATGATTTTGTATGAAAATCCCAGTAGTTAAACCATTTGAATCCCCTGCCTTCCATTTTTTGATGTTGAACTTCATAAAGTCTTTACAACAATTAGATTCCTAAATGTGTTGAATTTGTTCCATGTGATTGGCTGATTCATTTTTTGCATTAACAACAACTGAACCAATGTATCTGATAATCAGGGCAATGAGAGGATATTTATACTACAATACTATAATGAATCCTGAGATGATAAACATATAAAATAAAGTTATGATGCGTACATCTTTTGCTCGTTCATTTTTTTATTTGCTCTGTTGTACAATGTACTGATACTAATTATGAATAAAGAAATGTTAGCATGCCAATTTTAGGAATAGGATTTGAGTCACAGCTGAGTAAGAGTTCATTTGACTCTTTAAAGATGACTTTTGTTCTGGTGTGACCTGTAAACTCTGTTGTACACTGGTGCAGCTCACCTGTCACCCCGTGACCTTTACAGCAGAGTCATTAAGGACATCATGGACTTCAGTGTGACAGTCAGAGGCGTTTGAAGCCTTTTTAACTGTTTAGCCGGTGAGAAAAGTCAGGAATGTGTTTCCTCTTTTAACACTTTCAGTGGTTTTAGTGACAGGCTAAATCTTGGTCAGGCTACCTCATTCAAAGCAACCCATAGCAAGTTGTACCATTTAGTTACAACATTTATTCTTCTTAAGTTATTTTGTGTTTCTGTCATTTATATCTGTTTGTTTTAGGTTGTACCCATATGTGATAATACAACATGTCATATATCATATACTGTATTTCTGTCTGAATTTGCAGATGCACATTAGATGTGTGTTGAAATAATTTTGTATTGTATTTTATCTAACTGAGATAAAATCAACTATCCAACAGACAAGCTTCCTCATGCAGATGCCCCAGAGGACACGGCATGCAATACCATGAAAAAGTGTTTAGCTCATGGAAGATTTCATTGTTTGTTTGTTTGTCATACTTCAATGTTTCAGATGAAACACAATTTAATAGTAGACAAAACACAAAACAGAACATCATTTTCAAATGATTCATTCATTTAATAAATTACTAAAACCATCAAACTAACCTGGCCCTATGTAAAAAGAAGTAATTTCTCCATTATAATTATATATTTTTAGTTTTGCTTAATGGATCAAATTTGATCATTTGTGGTTAAGTAAAATCATTTGACATACGGTAACAAAGCTTTTTTCCATGTCACATAAAATGTGATGCAGTATTTTTGGTCTTGTTTCCAAGCTTTTGACTGTTTTCCCACTACATTTAATTTAGACAGTACTGTGCTCTGAGTCTTTCTAGAGATTGTGTGTCCCTGTTCAGTCATTCTCTTTAATTTCAGACATATTTCATGTCAGCTTTCATTGTTTTGTTTTTTTTATCATTGGTCCTTTTTTTCCCTCTTTTTCGACAACTCCATCTCCATGCCTGCTTTGCATTTTGTTGTGAAATTTATTCTGTGACAAGAACTTTGACTCCTCTGATCTGTAGCCAGATGTGGGTGGTAAATAGTACATTTACATGAGTTAAAAATTGTACTTCTAGGTGTAGTTTTACTGCACCAAACTTTATACTTTCACCTGAGTAGTATTATTGTGAAATAACGCTACGCTTACTTAAGTACGATTTCTGGCTACTCTACTCACCTCTAGGGCCTTCACTGAATGAAGAATAAGCAAGTTTTAACCAAAAATGCACCAGACACAAACACCTAACGTTTGTGGTAAAGTGAGACTTTCTGTTTCTACACAATCTGCTGAGCCTGTGAAGGTCAAGTGAATATAAAGTAAATGATATATGTATTTTCAGTGGAAATATTTTGCACTGTTTTAACATATCTATTATTACCTACTGTAAGTATTAGTTTCAAAAGTTTTATGCTGTTAAATATTTGTGAATGGACATTTGTTTCTTCTGCCTTAATTTGTTGTAGAATTTTACTCACTTTTCATTTCATTGTCTAAAATACTAGAAGTGGCACAAAACAATATACTTGTCTGTCTGATAACATAATTTTCATGAATTAAATCAGATGTTATGATCAAACACTTACTCAGTACTTGAGTAGCATTTTTACCAAATAATATACTCTTATTTAGGTTTTTTTGGGACGACTACTTTTTACTTCGACTTGAAAAAAAATATATAAGTAATGCTACTTTTACTTGAGTACTGCTTTTGCTCCTCTACTCATTTACCCATTCAGCGGTCTGTCTATGTTCAGCCATGTATCTCAAACATAAAATCTTACAACAAAATTCCCTTTGTCCCTCCTGTACGAGTCTTGTGACGTAGGCCCTCCTCACTTCTCCGTCACCTGTTCTTTCTATTCGCATAAATGCTGCTGATCTTTGACCTTTCTGCCTCGCCACACGGGACTGCGCTGCCTTCGACAGCTGTGTCAATCTCAAGTTGGGCAACTGGTGTGCCAAGGGAAGAACAAGAGAGTGGCATAAATGGCAAACCATGTAATGAGTCAGCAACACGTTGCTGTTTCATCTTCATTAAGATCAGTCATTTCACTTTTACTTTTGGTTCTTTGTTACCCTGTAACGTGTTTTACACGGTAAAACTCCATGAAAACCCTGTTTCCTGCTTACTTTTAGTCCTTGTATGCCACCTTTTTCTCTTACTTAAAGTGATTCCTTTCTCCTACATGTGGAGTTTCCTGTGAGAAAACAGGGTTAAACTCAAGCATGCATGGTGTCAGCTGCCAGTTTATTTATACCAGTGTAAATGAACAAACCGCTCCATTACCAATCAGTTTCACTGCTACCTGCCGTCCTCAGGGACATTATTTCCTCATGCCAAGAAAAGTTTGTTGTGACCTCCCCAGAAGCAATGGGACGTTGGCAGAGGGGCAGACGGGTATGACAGAAGGGGAACAAAGTGATTAGCAAATGGGGGCCCCGGTATGTGAACACAGGTTAAAAATAACCCCTCTGCCCAATTTGAAGTGGGAATGAAGGGCTGTGATATCTGTGTCCCAAGCTGGTTTAATTGTTTGACTGGGAAATGAGCACCAGAGCTAAATAAATAATAAATCTAGGAGTATAGATGGAAAAAAGAACAGTGTGACAGTGTAAGGTGAGCTCTTTAGCATCATGGATGACACATGATGAAGGGGAAACAGATGCTTAAATGCAATGCCTGTGAGCCCATATTAAAACCGATCAGCTGTCCCCAATAAGATCAACAAGAGGACTGTGATCTGCATCTTTACCGATACCACTCAACAACAGAAGCCATCTGATATTCCCAGGCACCCAGATAATAAAAGCAGCGAGGACTCTGCACATAGTTGGCATTAGTGGAAACGTTGCATTTGTGGATGTTTCCCTGGCTCTGTGCCATGGACATATTGAACAACTGTCAGAATTAGACAACATCCTGTGGCATAAAAAGAAAATAACGGGGAGCTACAAAGATGAGGTGAAGCTTCTATTTGTGGACAGCGAGTGCCTTGAAAATAGCAGGAGCATTGGGTTTCAATATAAGCCCCCCTCGCTGAGCCTGAGCTTTCTGTGAATGAGGTCCGGGTTCCTGTCGCACCCAACCCTGCTGCTGATTTTAGAACACAGGTGTTGACCTTAGTGGAGTGGCTTGTGCTTGCTGCAGAGGAAAATGAACCCCTACGCTCAACCCATTTGCCTCTACAGGGTTGGTTATCATCGTATGATCATGTAGATGCTTCTGAGCAGATGCACAAAAATGATATTTTCACTTTTCACATCCTTTTCACATCCTTCTTTGTTTTTGTTTTTTTTTTTTGTTTTCTTCTGACAAAACCAGGATATATTTATATATATATATATATATATATATATATATATATATATATATATATATATATATATATATATATATATATATATATATATATATATATATATATATATATATATATTTATATTCAATAAATTATACCTTTAGATGAGACTCGTTTGTCAGAGAAATAGTACCTTTTTGAAATTAATAATAAATAACTAATAACTAACAGAAATTATGGCTTGAAAACATCAGTATGTATGTAATTAATCTATATAATGTGTTTCATATGGTGAACTGAGTTACTAAAATAGATGTATTTTTTAAATAATTCTGTCATTTATTGAAAATGACTGTACATAGATACTGTTGGAACCAGATATTTACATATACTAAATAAAAAGACACATACAATTTTTTTTGCTCATTTTCTGAATTTAAATCAGACCAAACTTCTCTTGTTTTAGGTTAGTTAGAATTACCAGTTTTATTTTTATTTGCTCAGTGGTAGAAAATTTAGCAAGAACATGTTCTGTAACTTTTTTCAAAATCAGAAGTTTACATACAGAATGATTACTGTCTCTTTAAACAATGAGGGAAAGCCCAGATGATGATGTCATCGCTTTGGAAACTCCTGATAGATTAACTGCTACATTTGAGTTAATTAGAGAAACACCTGTGAATGTGCTTGAGGTGTATTTTAAGGCCACACCTGGAACACACTGCTTTCTTGCTTGACAAGATGGGAAAGTCAAAAGAAATCAACCGAGATATCAGGAAGAGAATCGTGGAGCTGCATAAGTCTGGTTCATCCTTGGGAACAATTTCCAGATGCTAGAAGTTGCTGTGTTCATCTGTTCAAAATTATATGCAAGTATAGGCATGAAGGGAATGTCCAACTATCATACTGCTCAGGAAGGAGACGGGTTCTGTGTCCCATAGAACATTTGGAGGAAATACGGGGATGCTTGTACTATCCTAACTGTAAAAAATAGTGGGGCTGTTTTGGCTTCAGGAGGAACTGGTTTGTAAAATAGATGGGGAAAATCATTATGTAGAAATATTGAAGCAACATCTGAAGACATCAGCCAGGAAGTTAAAGCTTGGGTCCAGACTGTCCAGATGGACAGTAACCCTCTGCATCCAGCCAAAGTGGTTATGAAGTGGCTTAAGGACAACAGTGTCAATATTTGGTGTGACCATCAAAAAGTTCTGATCTCAATCTCATGGAGAAGTTGTGGATAGATCTGAAAAGGTGTGTGAAAGTGGGGCAGCCTACAAACCTGACTAAGCTATGCTAATTCTGTCAGGAGGATTGGGCCAGAACTCCAGCAAACTATTGTGAGAAATTTGTGGAAGGAAACCCAAAAGGTTTGACCAAAGTCATGCAGTTAAAAGACAGTTATCCCTGATACTGATCAAATGCATGTAAATTTCTGAATTCTTAGAAAGTTACAAAAATATCTCTAAAAAAATCTTTTTGTTAAGTTTTCTGGCATTTAGTAAATAGAAATAATTTGGGTAATTCTAACTGACCTAAAATGAGAAAGGTTTGGTCTGATTTAACTTCAGACAGTGAGGAAAAAATGAGCATGTCTTTTTATGCTATAGATAGATAGATCTGGACATTCTCATAAACTGACAGGCTTGGCAAGGAGATCATCAGGGAAGCAGCCAAGATGTCCATGGAGGAGGCACAACAGCAATCCAGAGCTCATGTGGGAGAAGTTGTCAACAGGAGAGCTATTAGTTGTGCAAATCTGGCTTTTATGAAAGAATGCCAAGAGGAAAGCCATTGTTGTTGTAAAACCTTAAGAAATCAGGGAAATTATTCAGATTTGACTGGAAGATGAATGGAACTAAATTCAGGGCAGTCCTGAAAGAAAAGCTCTTGGAGGCTGGGGCAGAAGTTTGCCTTTCAGCAGGACAACAATCTTAAATATCCACCCGGAGTTACAATGGAATGGTTTAGATCCGAGCATCTTCGTCTATTAGACTGGCCCAGCCACAGTAAATGTTGTGATAAATTCTTCTGGTATTGCACATCTCTGCTTTTTTTGCAGTTTTTATTTTTCATATATTATAAATAGTGTGTTGTCTTTTTAGTTTTTCTCAGTTGCTTTTGTCCATTTCTCAGAACAGAATTGAAAGTCTAAAAATTACTTGTTCAATCTTCAAATCATTGTGTCACTTCTGCATATCAAAAAACTGTTTCTCATTTTTGTGAACATGTTGCAAATGCTTTTGTACATCCAAGCAAGTGATTATGAACAATTCTCTCCAGTTTCTCACATTTTTAATTGGTTATGTCATTTTGATCAAAATGTATTATATGTGTCTCTGTTGAATTCTTATGATTCATCAACTGGCAAGTATATAGACAATGTATGAAGGCAGAGCACAACACAATATTACATTTCTGACAATGGAAAGACAAGGATTTGGACAAGGTCAACAGCCAGAGGAGGAAGAGGAGTGAAGTTGTGGAGGAGTTAGGAGGCAAAATAGAAGAAGAGGCAGAAGAGACCAAGGACATATACCAGTTTCCATCGCTCCAACATCATCAGGATATGGTTTTACCCTACCCCTCATTCCTTCACCCCACTGAGGAATTTTTCTCAGCATGGAGATGGAAAGTATAGGAAGGCTACGCTCTAATTCTTACAGCACTGCATGTATTGTTTCTCTTCAGGAGATTGTCTTATGTTCTCATTTCTACTTTTGTTTTTTTTTTGTTTTTTGTTTTTTTCATTGTGCTCTGCAGTGCTGTCTTTTCCTTTCTGTATCACAGTTACAGTAAATGTGAATCTTGTCCAGTCTCTTGCCATTGATCTCCCACATTTACTATGTACGATACTTATTCACCAACAGTTTAGCCATGGTTTACATCAAAATATCTCTCCAGAGTACATTGTTATATTGACAACATGACTAAACAATATGACTGTCTTATGAAAGAAGGTCACACTGATGGCACTGACATGTTCAGTGACACAGATATTTACTTGTAACTAAGGATTTTGAGAAAGAGACTGGATTTTGCAGGTAATCCATGGTGTTTTGCTGTTTGTAGGAATTGTTTTGAGAAAAGCCCTATTATATATATATATATATATATATATATATATATATATATATATATATATATATATATATATATATATATATATATATATATATAAAAAATTTAGTGCTGCTGCTACACCTGAATCTCCCCACTGTGGGACAATAAAGGATATTTCTATTCTGTTCCTTACAAAATGTCTAAAATCAATTGAATTTGTAGCAAGATGGTAAACATGTGTTCAGGGCATATCTCTTTCTAATCTAAGTTTAGGTTAATTTACATAAAAATCCCCCAAAACACAAAATATATATTAAAGTTTGTGAGTGTAACATGACAAAATTAGAAAAGCTTCTGGATTTGTTAATACCTTTGCAAGATACTGTAGGTAGTGTGCTAGCAGGGCTGTCACTCAAGACCGCAGGAGTGTTTACTTCTTACATACGAATATATATGATGTTTGTAAAAAAAAGTATTTGCCTTTTTCATTTATCTTGTAGCATCACTGCCCCAAAACGATCATTGCCTCCTCACATAAAGGAGTAATGCCTCCTTCATGCCTCTTATAACAAGACACGTGGCTCTTTTTTTTGCCTTACTGGAGCCCAGATGAAACTACAACCTTGTCTTCAGCTGTGACTCTGAAAGTACCTCCAAAAACCCACTAAAACCCGCCCCTCTTGCAGTTGCTTCCTTGTTTCTCCGCCCTCTTTTTTTTAAAAAAAAGGAGTCACTGACATCCTCTGTAAAGTAGAGGTAGGCGGGTGGGGGCTGAACAGAGGAACGGCAGAGGGGTGTTGGGTGTCTCAAGCCCAGTGTGAACAGCTGAAAGGTGTGACTTCACAGGGCTGGCTCCCCTCCCTGTCAGGGCCCTGATTGGGCCAGACAGGAGGTGCAGGAGAGGCCCGGGGCTCCCTAAAGGACACCAACAGGTGGGAAATCGCATTGGAGGGGGGCCACTCCTGGTGGGGATAGAAAAGGCCGGTCTGCATGGCCTGCTGCGGGCACAATCCACCAGGCCAGATACTGAGGAGAGCGAATGATCGCAAAGAAGTAAACAGATGAGTTGACTGGATAGAAGGCAAACAGAGGCTTCAGGGAACTGACCTAAGGTTGGTCTAAGTTTTAAATGTTGTTTTGGTTTAATAAAAGTTGCACTGTTTTCAACAAAGTTATGTGAAAATAATCAAGCGGTTATTTTTACTCTATTTGGGTCAATTGTTGTTTCTTTTAAAGAAAAGTGTGTCAGAAATCTGGTGTAAGATCAGCTGTTAGATGTTTTTTCTCAGCTTTATTAAGGCAGCAACACACCATGGCAGAGCTTCACACCTCCGACAGCTGAGGGGGACACTGAGGTGCAACACAGGAAAGAGTACCTTGACATGTGTCTTCCAGAGAAACACTCAAACTCTAATCATATAGATTACAGACGCTACCTTTCCTTAGTTCCATTAACAAGAAGACAGTAAACAAAGTGGGGTTAGATTTAGGCCACTGGGTTCTTCTGAAGGAGGGTTGGTGTGTGGCCTCTTTCTCAGGTCAGGTTAATCAACAGTGGAAACCAGAAAGTTGAGGCAAAAAATACATTTTTAAAATGTATTCAGGTTTTTTTTGGTTTTTTTTTTTTTTTTTTTTTTTTTACATTTACTATGCTTGTTACAACATGAGCTAATATTATTTATTCCTTGCAAACCTATGGGTATTTGACAGCATTTTAAAACATCCAGATTTTTAAATGTTTTTTGAGCGCTTTAAAATCTCTCACAGGATGAAATTTCTATTTCTCCAGGGATAATGTTTGCTTTTCAAATATTCCTGTGCTGCCATTCCTCTCACTCTGTCACAGTTAACCATTATTTAGCCAGTTGTTGCCACTGCTCTTCCTCTGTGGCTATGAAAGGGTGTCTTTGTGTCCTGAGGAGCGTTAAATCCAGTTGTTTCCCCTTGCGAGGACATGCTTCCTTATATCCCCATATTAATACACCACTTATGGAATGTAAGGAAGTGTGTGGTTTCAAGGGGAACATGAGCATCGAGAGCACAGGAAAGAAGAAGAATTTCTGATTTTCTTATTTAACATATTTTTCTATTGTTGCTTGGATTTCTCTCATCACTGCTTAAGAGCTTGAGCTTATGTGTGTGTGGGGAGGGCAACAGGTGAAAGGCCTGCTTCCCTCTCCTTCAGCTCAGGCACGTGTATAACTTGCATTACTCCCCAGCCCACTGATAGGGGGTCTCAGGGACACAACTTCAAAAAATTCCTGCCCTGCCCCAACTGCTGACAGTCAAGGAGGATTGACCAGCTGCAGCTGTCACCCATTATAGCAACCACTGAAGTTATAAAAGGATGAGAGGAGGGAGGGAGAGCAGGGATGTGGAGCTGTCACTGAGGTTGAAAGTTCGTCCCAGCAGGGCTGGGTTTGGAGGTAGGAAAGGAGATGTCACCAGCTGTCAGGGTTCCCAAACCTCAAAATAGGAACTATCTGCTTGGTAACACAGTGACGCTCCATGTTGTAACTTGCTCAAATAGTTAATAACCTTATTTTACTCTGTGTTTCATCAGGTAACACTGAAGAGGACCTCCTGTTCTCTCTTTTCTTTCCTTCTCTCCCTCTCTCTGTGTCTTTGACCCCTTTTCTGCTTCTGTCTTCCTCTGCCTCTTGCAGCCGAAGCAACACGCCTTGCTGTGGCTGGTCAAACGGAACCAAGTCAGGTGTTTCAGTGAGGTTTGGTCCCCTTCAACCAGCTACTGCGTCGTGAATACTGTCGGCAGGGAATCAGAGACATGGTTCTGCTTATTGTGGACGTGGTTTTCTGATAAAATGTAAAGATGCATTACTGGCTATTCAAGTTTTTTTTGCTCCTCAAGTTTGTTATCTAAGTATAGAGGTGTTTTCTTAAAAAAACAAATAAAGGATCACAAACATTGTACATTTCTGATGACTACACCTTTTCTTTATTCTGTTCAACTTCAGATAAGCAAATATGAGATTTTTTGTGTTGTAGTCACACCACTTCAAAATAAAAAATATCCCTTAAAACCAATTTACTGACATATGCTGTAAAAATTCTTATATTGCTAAGACAGGAAGTCTTTCTGATTAGTCAGACAATTAATCATTTACACACTGATGGTTGTAAATTATTATACCTTAAAAATAACAGAACAGGAAATCAGTACCACGGAGAGCACCTATGACGTCTGCTTATTATGTGTATCATACCAATCAGACTTTGTGGTCTCTGTT
Source organism: Anableps anableps (assembly GCA_014839685.1). Taxonomy (NCBI): domain Eukaryota; kingdom Metazoa; phylum Chordata; class Actinopteri; order Cyprinodontiformes; family Anablepidae; genus Anableps; species Anableps anableps. Next base: position 15,494,850 of record CM026086.1, on the reverse strand, counting down.
AAAATAAACTGTCCATCAGCTGTGAAATTAGTACAATAAATTCAAATAAACTCAATCCCTGCATTGGTTTATTTATTTTTATTGTTCTGTTAATTCATTTTTAATGTGTGAGCATGATACTCATCCCCTAAGTCTAAAACAATCATTTCTAAAGACTGAACAGTTACATCACATCAAATATATAAATTAATAAAGTTTTATATTCAACAGAATCAAGAAGCATTTTGATTGTTTCAGCAGCTGTATAATGTTTAACTTTCAAGAAAGGTTGTCTTATATCCAAAGTGACTTCTTAAGTATTTTGTTCATCAAAATAAATAAATAAAAATAAAATTAAAATTGCAAGGTGGAATTTTAGGTATATAGGCTCTGTGACATATCTATTGACAGCCTTTGCAGGCTTTACACTGCCTCACTACTGCTTATTGCTGGGGTGCATACTGACACTATGACCCTCAATAGGGGTGCATAAAAAAGAGATGGATGGATGGATGGATGGATTAACAACTCACTCATATTCATGTCACAGGACTAAAAACAACATACAAAAAAAAAAAAAAAAATCATACACACACCCATCTTTGGGCAGTTTAAAGTGGCCAATTGACCAAATATACATTTTTCTAAGACTGCCAAAAAAAAAACAAACAAAAAAAACAAACAATCTCCATAGAAAACTTGCACATGCAGAGAGAAAACAGAAAGCCCTTGGATGAGTTCTGAACTCAGGACCGTCCTGCTGCAAGGCAACAGCACTAACAACTGCAGCATCATTGTGTAGCCATCATTCATTGTGTGTATTTATCAAAAAAGCACTTCAAAATTAAATAATTTAATCAGAAAACACATCTGCAGGTTAATTTAGAATAAAATGTTCTTTAAGACAGTTTATGAAAACTAAGGCCCTTTTTTAGCTCAATGCACAACAATCTTTTTTTTCTTTCCTTTAAAAACAAAATTCACTGTACATATTGTTCCTTTTCCTTTTTTAATTTCCTCTGAAGTTCAAATATTTATCCTTCATGTCTGTATGCTGTGAGCACTTGAAAACTGAAATCATGTTTGCTTATGAACACAATCTTGGCCAATAAAGCTAATTCAGATTCTGATACATAAATTCAACATGGAACAGTATAGACATCAATAGAGAATTCACTTACAATACATTTATTTTAGTTTGTAATCCAGGAAATTAAATTGTGAGTGCAAAAGAGAATATTTACAATTTAGATTCTTTAGCTGCAGGGAATTGTGTGAATGCTTGATATAGATATGTGAGACTGATGGAAAACAGTATTTTTCCCCCCTTTTTTTCTCTTTTTTGTATTTTTTCGTTTTTTTCCTTCTCATTAATTTTTTTCCTTTAGTTATTAAAATTTATTTTTGCTTCTTGACTTTTACATTGAAAATGTCTTTAATTTTGCTTTTGTAATTGATTTTTGTTTTCCCTCCTTTTTAACCATGCCTTTTTCTTTCTTACATCCACTGAGTATATATGTATGGATTAGTATGGATGTAACGTTACTTGTGACCACGGCTAAGTTTTAATCGAACAACAATAACAAAAAATAAAAAACAAAAAAACCCAACAACAACAAAACACAGTACAGTGATGAAGTAAGTCAAAATAAGCAATTAAGACAAGTTGAACATTTGTTCTTCCAGAAGAGGGCGCTGTGGGCAGCACACGGTTGTTGCTTTAGCAGCAGAGGAAGTGAAGCCGTATCGTAAAGATGGCTGACAGTGGAGTGACAGGTGAGTTTGGAAATGTGTTACAGCTGCGCTTTTTATCACTTTGCAACTGTTTTTCTTTCTTTTAACCATTTGTTACGTTGAGAAAAATGCAGTTATCGTTCTAGTTTTGAGGACGTGGAGTTTCCTCTGTTCTAGCAGGGTTATTATTTCAGCTGTGCTAACGTTAGCATGGACAGTGTAGTTCAACAGCAGACGTTGTAGCGGTGTTGCATCATATTTGGAGTTGTATCCTACTGATTATTAATTCTATATTTTTGAATTTTTAGTTGTCGATGCGGTGTCGACATTATGTACGAGAATCCCTTCTGTAACAGATGTTAACTCACTGTATGTAAAGTTGGGAAATCAAAGTATTATAAGAGCATCATCTGGACAGAAAGAGGGTCATCTGGCTCATCCTAGCATCACTACCACTATGATGTTATAATCTGTACTTTTCTTGCAGATGGAAATGACAAGAAAGATGACATTGAACGTGCAAAGGTCAGTTTAAATTGGTCACTTATAACCTGTTAAAGTATAGTGTTAGCAGCAATAATGACATGATATTCTTTAACTGTTCAAACTAACAGAGTGAAGGCAAAGAGCTGACCAAAGAGGAGAAGCAGCGACTTAGGAAGGAGAAGAAACAGCAGAAGAAAAACAAAGAGAAAAAGGATGACAAGGCTACACAAGAAAGTGGTAAAGAAAAGATGGGTGTCAATTCAGCTGCTTCAGCACCACAGCTTTCAACGCAATCCATAGCTCAGAAAGGTAAAATTACTTCTGGGATATTTGTCTGTAAAACATAAAATCCTTTGAGGCCTGTGTAACTGATCTCTTAACCTGAGATGCGTTTCTGCTTTTTCAAGCTCCTTCAGCAGTGCCTGCTCCAGTTTCTGTGCCTGCCCCAGATGCTCCAACCCCAGCAGATAAGCCTACTAAGAGTAAAGCTGAACTGAAGGCTGAACGGAGAGCTCGGCAAGAGGCTGAGAGAGCCAGCAAACAGAGCAAGAAAGGAGATCCGGGACAGCAAGGTGCCATGAGCAAATCGAAAGCAACCACAAGTGAGCTGCAGCCAGGTAACGTTTTATATGCACAAACACAAAAGTATCATCCGACTAATGAAACAGTTTAAGTATGATGTTGATCTGAAGTGTTTTAAAAGACATAAAGCCAATTGTGGCCATATTGGTTTGGCTTATCATGGCAGCGTGAGTAAAAAAAAATCTCTGTGTTTTCAGTGGTAAAAAGGCTGCCAGAACACATTCAAGTGGACAATCCAGACGTTTTAAAGAAACTGGCCAAGAAGTTGGAAAGGCAACAGGTTAGATGGCTTATGTGTTATAAGTTGTTAAAAAAAATTGAAAAACAGTGCCTTGTGAAAGTATTCATACACCTTGAACTTTTCTCATTTATTATGTTACAACCATAAACTTTAATGTTATTGAAACTGTATACGGTTGATCAAGGCAAAATAGTGTATATTGTGTAGTGAAAGAAAAATTATACATATTTTTCAAATATTATACAAAGAATAATCTGAACAGCGTGGCAGGTATTGGAATTTTGAAGTCCCAGAATTTCTTAAATGGATTTAGGTCTGGACTTTCACTAGGTCATTTTAACACTAAGCCATTCGATTACAGCCCTGGCTGTATGTTTACTGTCATTATCCTGCTAAAAGGTGAATCTCAACCCCAACCTTAAGTCATTTAACAGGTTTTCTTCCTGGATTGCCCTGTGGTTAGCTCCATCCATCTTCCCATCAACTCTTACCAGCTTCCCTGTCTCTTTGGAAGAAAAGGTCCCCCACAACAAGATGGGGTCCTCACCATGTTTAACTGTCAGGATGGTGTTTTTTTAGGGCGATGTGCATTGTTAGTTTTCCACCAAACACAGAATACTGCGTTCAGCAACAAAAAAAAAAAAAAAAAAAAAAAAAAAAAAGAAGGGTCTTGTTATTCTTCTCGTTCACAAGTTTGCTGTGTCCTCTGTGTGGCTTATTGACAAGACTTTGTATGGCTTTTTTTTCAGTAAAGCTTTCTTCTTGCCACTCTTCCATAAAGGTCAGATTTGTTTAGTGAACCTCTAATAATTGTGTGGTGGATAGATTCTCCCACAGGAGCTCTGGATTTCTGCAGCTCCTCCAGTTACCAAGTGCTTTTTGGCTGCTTCTCTGATTAATGCTCTCCTTGCCTAGCCAGGAGAGCTCCATGAGATGTTCAAAACTTTTAATGTTATTTCATTACACAACCCTGCTTTAAGCTTCTCCAGAACTTCATCTATGACCTGTCTGATGTTTTTTGGTCTTTCATCACTAATTCTCTAACATACCTCTTGAGGCCTTCACGCTACAGCTGTGTTTATATCAAGATAAAATTATATACATATGAGCAAACTTATTTGGAGACTTTTAAAGGCAATCGATTGCTCCGGAATTTATTTAGGGATATCATAGTAAAGGGGATGAATACAACTCTTCACTCTTCATCATTATGGGCTTCTTTTTCTTGGTCACACTAAATCCATATAAAATGCATTGAAATTTGTGGCTGTCACCACACAAAATGTGAAAACTGTTAAAGGGATATGATTAGTTTTGCAAGGCGCTCTGTCTTTGATGCCATTATCAGTTACAGACAGCAAGTACCAATAGTAGGTGAATGTATTTTCAATTAAATGCAAAAATATTAGCTTTACTATTACATCAAAAGATTGCGACCTACTAATCGGAATTGTTTCAGTGTAGGTCTAAACAGTTACTGCCAGTTAGAACTGCATGTCATTGTATGAACATTTTTTTCCAGACAACAGGGCAAAACTCTGCTAAAAAGGTATAACCCGTCGAGTTTAGACTCTTGAAAATGTTTGCTATTGACAATTTATGAATGGTTTTTTGTTTTCTTTAACTGTAGTGTGCGCGGACTGGATGTGGCTATCTAGATTTACATTTCTTTTGTTTTGCTGTGCTCGTTTACAGCTCTGAGCTTTTTGCTTATCAGGCCTTTGGTTATAAACCAACACACTTTCCTGCAAAATCAGTTTGGCATGTCTAATTGTGCTCGGAGATTAATAGAAAAATCATGAGTTTCTTTTCGCTTTTTTTAAGTGTCTGCAAGTGTAATTTTAGGAGCTATTTTAATTTATTTTTTGGTCTCTTGGTTTCAGATCCCACTACGCTCAGACTATGGCTACAAAGTCAGCCTGTTTTCTCATCTGCACCAGTACAGTCGCAAAGCCCCGCTAACACAGCAACTCAGGTGAGCTCAGCAGAGGCTTATTTATCTTGGTTATGAAGAGTTTATTTAGTTTGCTCCCAAAAGCTGTTCTTAGTCTGCTGTAATCTCCTTCAGTCTTTATGTGTTTTTGCGTTTTGCAGCATTCCTTCAACAGTGATTCATCCCGCTATTGTACGACTGGGCCTCCAGTATTCCCAGGGCATCGTGGCTGGATCCAATGCTCGCTCGGTTGCCCTGCTGCATGCCTTCAAACAGGTGCTGATCCAAAAACTATTAGACTGCTATTTAGGGATGCAAGATATATCTGCCTTAACATGTTAGTCATTTTTTAATATATGGGTATTTATCCCTTAAGTAAAACAAGGCTAATATTAACAACCGATGTTTATCTCCATCTTGTTGCTGTTTGTGTTTGGCCATGTGGGATTTGCTTAGTGATGCACTGCAGGATCATGGGGTGTTAAAACTGAAGCAGAGAAGCTATTTCAGTCATGTGGTCTTTTTTTTTATATGGTGTCGAAAGGGTAGCGAAATGTAAAATATTGGTTGTCACTACTACTGTACATTTTTATTAAAACACAGCAAGTGTGTTTTAATTATGCTCAATGATGCTGCAAACATCCCCCATTTCCCCTTTTTTAATATGATGCTGGCATAACATAGGGCTGGGCAATAAATTGATTTTATCAATTAATCAAATTTACTGTTAATGAAGATTTAATTTTTGGAAAATCTTTTTTTTTTTTTTTTTTCTTTTCCCACCATTGCACTTTTCTGTTGTTCTGAATGATGTCAGCCCACATGAATACCATCAAGCATGTTTTACAGCTTGTATTTAGTTAGATGTTTAATTCAGATCAACTCCCAGAAGGAATGATTTGGAAAAAATGGCTAATTTTTCTTCTTACAAAAAAATTCAGAGATTTTATTTTTACGCCATAATGTCTAGCACTATAACGTTTTTGTTGGTTGTGAAAGGCATTATCTTGTGCTTTACAAGAGTACTCATGCCCTTTGAAATTTGTCACCTTACAGTGTGCTTTAATGTGACAATCAAACAAAGTAGCTCATAATTTGTGAAATGGAAAGAAAAGAAAATAAGACATGGTTTTCAAAATGTTTTACAGATAAAAATCTAAAAACAGTGTGCATTTGTGTTCAGTTGACTGTTTTTCTAGAACCACCTGTAGCTGAAATTACAACTGCAAGCCTTTTGGCTATGTCTCTACTTGCTTTGCACATCTCATCTAGAAGCTGAGATGTTTGCCCCTTCTTTTCAAAATAGCTCAAGTTCTGCAATAGATTCTCTTTGGATTGAGGTCTGGACTTTGACTGGACCACAGTCTCTGACCAGCTTCTCTGTATCTTATGAAGAAAAAAAACCCTCACAGCATGATGCTGCCACGACAATGTTTCACAGTGAAGAGGGTTTGTTTCGGGTGATGTGCAGAGTTCGCTTTTAGAGAAATATCTCTTAACCGCACTGATTAATTAGAAGCTAACTATGAATGGTGTTTCATGATATTTGTTAATGTTTTGTTCTTACCATTAAAAACTTTAAAAAGAAACTATATATAAATTTGTAGCAAAAAATGTCTGGAAAAGTTTTGAATTTTTTATTTTTTTTTCTTCTGCAGGTAATAAGGGACTACACTACACCTCCAAATGAGGAGCTGTCTAGAGACTTGGTCAACAGACTGAAACCTTATATTAGGTATTAAAAAATTATAAGAATTATCTGTGTAACCTTTCGTTCAACCAGAATTATTAATGCATTTTTGTTAATGCAGGTTTTTTCTGTCTAAAATACAGTATTTGCCTATTGTTTTCTTTCAGTTTTTTGAACCAGTGTCGCCCTCTATCAGCCAGCATGGGCAACGCCATCAAATACGTCAAGAAAGAGATCTCCAATATTCCCAGTCAATGCAAGGAAGAAGAGGTTTGTGTTTTAAAAAAAGAAAAAAAAAACAACCCTTCAGCTTAGCTTGGTTCAAGGCCTTGCAAGCATATTGAAGCCTTTCACATTTTGACACATTGCAACCACATCGGTACTAAACCCACTTTTTCTTTTTTTCTTTATGTTTCCTCTGTAGGCTCAGTCCACTACTTGGACTGAGCCTACAGTCCACTACTGTCCGTAGTAGTGCTTCTTTAACTGCCTGACCCGGGTTGCAAAAATTATAGATGTGATTTTCATCAGTAGAACCAATGAATCTGTTACAGTAATTGCTCTGTAGGACTTTTAAAAAGTCAAGATAAAGTGAATGGACAACAAGGTTCAACAACCCTAAATGTAGTTTTGATTTGTATCAAGCACTGTGTTTTCTCTTTTAGGCAAAACGCAAACTGCTCAACTGCATCGAGTGGTACATCAAAGAAAAGATCATTCTTGCTGCTAAAGCTATAGCGGAGTCCTCCATAGAAAAGATCAGTAACGGAGATGTCATCCTCATTTATGGATGGTAAGGCTCATAATCTGGGCAAGTTCTTTCTTTTAGCCGTAAAATATATTTTTCTTGTTACTAAGCACTGCTTTGTTGTATTAAATAATGGATTATTTTCTGTTCCAGAGACTTTTTAAAACACTTTCTCTTCCTTATTTGCGTCTCCTCTTCTTTTCCTTCCAACACCACAAAGTCTAATTTTTTTTTATCTGCTTCTGTCAGCTCTTCTCTGGTCAACCACATCCTCTGTGAGGCCTTTGAGAAAAGCAGGAAGTTTCGTGTTATAGTTGTAGACAGCAGGCCTCGGCTTGAGGGCCGGGAGGCCCTGAGGCGACTGGTACAGAGAGGCATCAGTTGCACCTATGTCCTTATCTCAGCTGTATCCTACATTCTTCCAGAGGTAGGAGCAGATTACATTTTGGTGTCATTTGTTGATATGAGTTGCTAAAAAGTTTAGCTATAACCAGCTCTTTTTTTTTTTTTTTTTTTTTTTTTTTAAATTATTATTTTGTTTTAGGTATCGAAGGTGTTTCTCGGAGCTCATGCCCTTCTGGCGAATGGGTACGTCATGTCTCGAGTGGGAACTTCACAGATAGCTCTAGTGGCTAAAGCCTTTAACGTCCCTGTGCTGGTTTGTTGTGAGACCTACAAGTTCTGTGAGAGGGTGCAGACGGACTCATTTGTATCCAATGAATTGGGTATGTAAGCGCATTGTTTTTCTAACTCCATCAGCTTGTTGATGTTTGTTGGCTGATCTTCATCGTTCCTTTCCAGATGACCCCGATGACCTCATTGTGACCCGTAATGGGCAGACCCAGCTGGAAAACTGGCAGCAGGAGCCCTCCCTGGGTCTGCTGAACCTCGTATATGATGTGACGCCTCCTGATTTCGTGGATTTGGTCATCACAGAACTGGGAATGATCCCGTGCACTTCGGTCCCCGTGGTGCTGCGGGTCAAAAATGTCGATCAGTGAGCTCTCTCCATATCGGCTTGTGTGCATGAATGCTTGCACACAAATGTGTAAGGTCGTGCTTTTAGCATGCAATAAATGTATATCTGAAATGGCATAAACTTTTAAATAGCTTTCATGTGTGTTTTTTGTTAATGGGTCTTTTAAGAAGGAAAGACATTAGAAGTTGGATATTAATTAATTTGAACAACGTGTTAAGGAGGTTCTCTTTGGGTGGATGGTAAAAGGTTTTGTAAAGGAAGCTTAAGCTTGGGCCTCTGAAAGGAATGTTATTGCTCCATAAATGTAGATTATTTTAAAGACCTGATTTTTTTTTTTTTTTTTAAACAAGCACAAAGGTAGTTTATGTCCTCACAGTCAGCACATGATCCTCATGTGCATGGAAGATGCACAGTGTTTCTACACACTGGTTATGTCATGATTGCTGTATTCAAAGAAGTAAAAATTTCTCAAAAAGAAAATGGACACTAATATTTTAAAATATTTATTAAAACCTTGAATTTAGAACAAATGATACAACAGAAAAGACACCTCCAGATTATGGAGTGTATTTCAGGACAAGATTCTGAATCTCTCATAAAATAGAGTTAAGGGCTCTGCATGGTTGACCCGACGTGTCAAAATCGATTCTCATTGTCACAGTTGCGTGCCAAAAATTGCGTCACTTTGTTTTCAGCCTCATATCGTCCACCCGTTCTTGTCATAACCCCCCTCTGCATGCGAAACTACTGTGTGATTGGTCTGAATTTCGTGGCTGTGTTTGTTTATGCAGAAAACAGCCTCAATGACTCAACTTCTAGAAGCTGATTTTTCAGTCAGAGAGCAAGATGGACAGTTTTTACGAGTAACTGTCCGAGGGCATGAGGAGGTACTGCTGGACCAAAACACTAAACTCCCTCTGCTCGGTTCTGGTCCGATGCAGTGGGACTGATGCCTTTTTGTTCTTTTTTTTTTTTTTTTTTTTTTCTTTGGCTTCCAATTACATGGAAAATAAAGTGAGATGTTTCAGCTCTTCAGTCATTATTTCCTCCTCCTCTGAACCTGTGAACTCGTAATCGTCGTTTCTCTCTGCCATGATTGCTGTGTTTACTATACTGTTGTAAACCACACATGACAAAACACCATGACATATTCTGCAGCAGGAGGGGTTTCACTGGAGCTCGGCTTGGTGTGTCTTACAAACTTTGAACGGTGTTTGCGAAAAGGAACATCTTGCAACCATGTGACCTCGAGTCGACAGTTCGACTTTGGGTGACCATGCTGGCCCTTTAATAGTCAGTCAGCCAAATAAAAAACGAAAAGGCATTTATACAGCAGCAGGAATAATAAATCTCCAAAGTTTGTAGAGCAAATCTGTCGTGACACTGCTGAGCAACCAAACCCACCAACCCGTTTGACTAAGCTGCCAGGACAGGACACATACAAAAAAAAAAAAAAATGAAAAAACAAGGAAAATTTTTACTATAAGATTAAATTCATCATCCTGAGTACATTTAAACAAGAACACCTTTGAATTAAACAGGTTAAAATCATTAAAGTGCAACCAAACTTGCCATTGAAGTTTAAATCTAATACAGGTACACTCCCACCCCCCCAAAATACTGTCAGCATGCAATGACTTTTTGCTCAACTTTTTCTAGACATGCATAAAATTATTTTGGTGTAAACTCACTCACGTTTAGCACTTGTTTGACAGAATCCTCCAAAGTATTCACTATTTTCTGTCAATCTTCTTTTAAAAAATTAAGCAATTGCAGTGGTATTTTTCCCTGTCAAAAATTAAAATGGTAAAATGTATTTTCTCTTCTAAAAATTATATTACATTAATTATAATAAAAATGCCAGTTTTTCAATCTCCCCAAAAATAAAATATAGCTGCCCCTGAAAAAGAAAACTGTAACATTCGTAAAATATTTATCAAGGAGCGTGGTGCCACCCTGGACTCTGTCAGCATTATTAATTACTTCAGGAGTCTGTTTCTTGTCAGAATAAAAGCAGCTCAGCCTCAAAGTGATTTGGCTTTACGTCTCTGGGTAATCCACAACAGGAAGGAGATCACAACTGTGGATGCTGCAAGAGGCCCGAAAACCTTGAGAGCAGGGAACTCCCCCTATAGGCAAGTTTGAGTTAAAAATGCGTTCGTTAAAAAAATCTGAGAAAAACAAATCTTTTGTGTCTACCTTAATCTTAGTCATAATACAAGAATAACAATTTAAAAAAAATGTTGCTTTAAGAACCAACCTGTCGAAGACACTTGTATCCATGATAATTTTCAGCACAGCGACACTCAAAGAAGCCAGGACCGTAGGGGCCGCAAAGGGAGTTTTCTGGACAGCTCATAGCTATGGATTCCCAATACATGTCAACAAAGGTCACACATTGCAAAACAAATCTGTTTACATGTCTTAGACATCTTGTATAACAGTAAAATATCTGCTGAACGTTGACCTACACATCTGTCCTGTTTGGTTGCACAAATTTTTCTGTCCCTCGCAAAGCTGCTTTCCCAGTTTGACTTCCACCTTTTGCCAAGAAGCATTCCCGCCCGGACAAGCTATGTGCTGTGGTAAAATCCTGAAGACACATGGAAATTATTTGAAGAAAAAAAAAAAAATCATAAAGCTAATACCAGTTTAGACAGAGATCTAAAATCTTGAAAGCCACTTACATGTAATTTAGGTCAAGAAATCCTTGGAAGATTTTCTCACTGATGTTGACAATGGGATTCACTGAGAGATCTCTATAAAACAAACATTTATGAAGAAAAATGCTAATACAACAACAACAAAAAAAATTGTTACAAATAAAACATTGGTTCTACCTAAGAAACAGTGTGAAACTGTTACATTAAATGTGAAATATTTCAAGATGGATGAGTATTTTTGCAAGGCACTGCTTTATTTCTTTGGAAGAAATAAAGCAAAATAACTTTACCCTTGTTTTATTTAATAGAACAGCATAAAATACTCCATAATTGTGAAGTGTAAGAAAAAACTACACAAGGTTTTATTTTTACAATTAAATTTGGGGGGGGGTAACTTCCTTTTTGTTAATTGCTCACCAACCAATCTGACTGAGCTCAGCTTATTTTATATAGAGGCATTTGCAAATGTTTCCGTCTGTTGATGTGCAAAGCTGTTAGAGGGACTTTAAAATATCTAACTACAGCAAAGGGTGAGTCTAAAAGGACTGATTTAGTGAGCTGAACACAAATGCATGTCAAACTTTTCAGATGTTTAGCTATATGCAAAAAAAAAAAAAAAAAAAAAAAAAAAAAAAAGTACATACGCTGTTTCATATTCATTTTAACTCATGACTTGGTGTTGGTACATCGAAAAATCACAATAAAACACATGAAAGTTATATAATGAAATGAGCCTAAAATGTGAAACATTTCAAGGGCTTATGAATGCGTTTGCTTCAAACATTAGTATACTTACATCATCAACACAGTAGATGCTCCTGGAAGGTCTTCCACTTGAGTCAGTGAACAATTGGATAAATCCAGTCTGACAAAGGAAAAGCAACTATGACACATATCATTTACTAAAAAAAAATAAATCGTCACCCTCAGATTCCAAGTCTTCCCTACATGGATCATGTCAACATATTAGTTGTTTTCTTTCCCCTTTCTTTTTAGTTTTTATTTTTCGTAATTTGGATACGTTTAAGGCCAAAAAAAGAGGGGGGGGGGAAAGCTTTGCAGCTTTAAATCTGAGCACAGTATTGATGTTTCTATCATACCCGATGACGCGTTCAGTGTCGCTTGTGTTATCGTTTGCTAAACAGCACCTTCTGTCAATCCGTCCAGCGGATGAAGAGCAGAACTGACCCACATAGGTGTCGTTTTGGACAGTACCACCACAGAACGAGCATACCTGTTTTTGAAAATTACATTGTGAGAACATAGTAAACAACAAACACTGACCACCCCTACAGGGTCTATACGTCCACCAAAACAAGCAGATTTATCAGGACTTGTTGCGACATTACTCAAGTAGGAGCACACCAGTCTTACCTGTAGCCCAGTCAGCTGATAACTCGCATTAAAAGACACCTCAATGATAAAAATAAGAGCTACAGGCTCACACCAGCTGAGTAGTGCTTTCATTTTTCTTGACTTGAAATCACAGAGCGCTGTCGTGGTCACGTGACAGGAAGCTGGTAATTTTGCGTTGCTCTTACGCATGCGGTTTAGGACGATTTCATGTAAGTTAATCTTTTATTTTTGGTGTTTATGGAACAACAACAACAACAACAACAACAACAACAAAAATTAATAAGATATGAATGTCTGTGCAGTTGTGGAAGATGTATCAGAGAATATTTGATTTATGTCTCAGGCCAAAAACATTTAAACCCAAAAATTTTGCGATTGTTTATACTCAAATAAATAAATAAATAAATAAAATAATACAGGTATATATATTTTATAAATATTTAATTGTGCATGGCTATGTGGCCTATTTTACTAAAAACTGCAACCTTTTTTTACAAGTAACTAGTTTTAACTGGCTTTTGCTGTCACTTTGGGTTGTACTAAAAAAGGGAGAACGTCTCATAAATGTGGCATGTGGAAATTTAATGTATAAATGCACAACTAACTACTGTGTACATAATATTTTCTTTAGTATGCGTTGGTGAATAATTTAGGAAAATATAATCATTATTTCTGTATTTAAATCATTGACTTCATTGTCCCTGTAAAAAAACCAAAACAAAACAAAACAAAACGGTATGTCAGTGCTTCTGCCATATTGTGAGTGTCAAGTTTTCCTCGGTCATCAATGCAATCCTTTCAAATTGGGGTTTCTGTATAAAAGAAGCACTAAAATTAACATTGAACAAATGTTGATTAATAATTTTATATACAATAATATCTATTCATTATAGTACTAATAGTGGCGATCATTGGGACAAAAAACTGAACTATATCAGCAACGATACACAACAAAATGTATTACAAATATATATATATATATATATATATATATATATATATATATATATATATATATATATATATATATATATATATATATATATAGCCATGATGCTGCCAACATTCTCTTTTATGGTATAGTAATAGCAGAGAGAGAGAGCAAAGAGAAAGTGTCATGAAAAGTCAATGCTGCACAGATTGAGGTGGTGGCCAGATACTAATCATGGCAAAAAAATAGGGACTGAGCACAATAACAATACAGAATGGGGTGTACCACAGGATATAAGATGCAGGTTTTGTAGAGATACCCCTGAAACAGTCCAGTACATAATAGCTGGATGCAGACAAAGCATACATGGTACACCATTGGTGGCTGGGGTACTTTGCTGGAACATATGTGCTGGTTATAGGCTGCAGGTCCCAAAGTCAAAATGGAAGAGACCACTTAGTTGTGGCTAACTAATCAGCCATTGTGGTGTTGGAGAAACACCAGGCTGAAATACCATAGGAAGAAATTTGTGCATCTCTAGTCAAAACAAAGTATTTTATTTAAAAGACATTTCTTTTTTTGTACAGGGTTTTAAAGTGAAAATTCTGGGGTAACTTTATATCCTCCAGTTTATTTTGAAGCATGTGATGACAGAATCACAAAACTTGGTATGTTTTATTTTGGTATTAAGATGAAATTTTCCATATTTGGTATCTGATCAATGTTCTGTTTTTCTAAGTGGCTAGAATAAATGTAGCGCTGGAACAGCTACTGTGCAAAGTCCTCATTATTTGTAATGTACTTCATTAATTAATTTATTTGTTGTAATTTTTTTTTCCTTTATTCAGAAACTATCTAATGTGGAAAAAGAAGGTCGTGGGAAGGGAACAGACAACACAGTCATATAACTTTACCTAAAACCATTGAAACAGAACTCTCGTGTATACTTTCTAATATGTGGAACAGAACTGTCACTCACAATATGGCGGCAACGTTGACGTACTATCCGGACTCTCGTGCAACCCCCCTACAAAACCAGGAAGAGATGGTTTCGCCCAGAAAGATTGTTGCAATGCTTCATGATGGGCCAGCAGTAGATACCTTGAGTGTGAACGGGGTGGCTAGGTTATGGTGGCGTCACATCTGCGTTTTCAGGAACCTTTGCTACATTCCTCCCGCTTATTAACCTTATAGATTTTATTTAGCAAACGGAGGAGCACTGAAAGCCGTCAGAGTCAAATCCAGCGCTACTGTCGCACATTTGGGAAGGTTCACCAGCCTCTGTGTGTGCGACGCTTGAGGGACTGCAGGACCCAACTGCACCTTTTCTCCAGAAACTTCATTTGCTTGCGCCTATGAACCGAATTACCTGAATGCCTTTAAGCTCAGTTCTTAAAAGTGGGTGGTTTTAGTTTTTATTTTTAACCAATAAGGTACAGCGATGAAAGAGACATTTTTATGCGCATAGTAAAGGTGTAATTACCCAACACTTGCAAACATGGCTGCTGTGGGAACAGCAGAGAGAAAAGTTTAACACTGACGTGGGAGAAGTTTAGAACATTCATGAGCAGCTGTCCGCTCAGTAGAATGCTAGGCTCTCGTCCCTAGTTTGGTACCGCCGTATCTGGACCTCCAAACCGGCGAAGGGACTGTGTCTGAGTCGCCACCTCCTCCGCCTCCTCCTTCGTCGGCTCCACAGAGTCACCGCAGTGGACTTTGTTGGGAGGCTGTGGTGCCCTGCCTGCCACCCCAAGCTCTGGTGGAGGCGTTCAACGGTTTATCTACTGGCTGCAGGCTGTGTTTGGAGCTAAAATGCATTTTTCCATTCCTGAAACCGAGGTTCGTTCGGGGGAGAATGGTTCAACCTATGTGGTGAGTGTTTAACTTTTTCCTGTTTTGCCAACTATGCTGTTAATGCTTGCTTGCTACAGGTCGGGCTAACGTTATTGCACCATAAGTTTTAAATTGACGGAACACATCCTTCTTTTCCGTCTTGCCTTGAACTTCTTTTTGCTTATGTGGTCTTAAAAAATAGAACACCCTCTACTGAATGTTCACAAATCCATCACTAATTATTATTATTTTTTATCTTTGGCCAAAAAAGTGCCTTAATTGTAACAACAGAATTAACCCTTCTTTACTCTTTAAGCAGATGATATCAATAAACGTTTTCTATGTAACCCCAAAATGAGGGCACTCTACCCTTTAAAGCTAATGCCACCTTCTTTGGTAGAAATAATTTCAATGAAATGCTTCTTGTTGCCATATGCCAGTCTCCCTACTTTCAGGTGAGGGATGTTTGAGGGGTTTCTTGTATTTACAGCCCATTTAAAGTCATCCCACAACTTATCAGTGAGATCCAGGACTTTCCATTTCTTCTCTCAAGAATGGACGTTGATATCAACAGTATCAAGAGTCTATTGTAGCTCAGCTATTGACATTTTGGGGTTTTTGGAGACTTTCTTTAGCATGTTACGGTCTCCACTCTGGCTAATCTTGCTTGGACATTCAGACCTGTACATGTTGTTTTGAATTTTCTTCACTTTTAGACTTTTTTCAGTACAAGAGTATGGCTGATTTAAAAGTCTTTTAAGACCTCTTTAAATCCCATAACAATCAGATTAACTTGTAGTTGTCTTTTTGAAGGCATCAGACAACTCTTTTGATCTTACTATGGTGTTCACTTTCACTTCTACAGTCAGGAGTACACCAAACTAAATATCTGAGGTTTAAACGAGACACCTCTTTTTTTGAAGGATGTTTACCAATGTTCTTATCTTGTGCTCCTAAGGATATTTGCCTATGTGTAATTTTAGCCATTTTAAGACAGACTTCATATCCTCTTGTACTAATTATTCCTAATCAAAAATGGCATTTTTTACTATTTATATTTTGCTAGATATTTTGATGTTTTCCTTTTCTTCAGTTTTGTGTAGTTTATGTTGTTTTAATTTTCAGTTCTATTAAAATATATATTCATAGATATTCAATATCAATGTGTCAAAATTGTAAAGAAAAGACTTATAAATTGCCCTGTCATTTTATTCTTATTACTATACATTATCATACATTAGCATTATGTCAAAACTAGAAATGCAAGTTCAGATCGACCAATGTTGATTTATCTTAACTATAAATGACAATTGTTTTCCCTACTGTCTGGAAGAATTAAAAGTTAAAGTATCCTTTTTTAAGACTTGGTGTGATAATTGTAAGATCAAAGAGTTTCTCTTAAACATAATTTTATAGATAGATAGATAGATAGATAGATAGATAGATAGATAGATAGATAGAAACAAAAAATAAAACTGATTAGAGGTGACATTTTGACACTGTCTTTAATATTTTGTATTTGTGAACATGGGGTTAGCAACACTAACAGTGGTCTCTGTGTGTACTCCCTGTAGCATTAGAAAACCTTTCCTTAACTGTCTTAATCAACCAAGACAGACAGATTTGAACTCAGAAAGATAAAAAAAGTTTCTTTCTAGAAGCTTCTCACGTGTTTTGTTTCCTCCAACTTCATTTTTAAACAGCTCAATATCATAATTATAGGGCTGAGCAGTAATTCAATACTGATATCTGCCAAATTCAGTAACAATATATATCGCAATAGACACATGATAAATATCAACAGAAAATATGCGTGATAAAATCTTCAATAATTTCACTGAACTCCAATTCAGAACCACACAGCATTCTGGGGGATGCAGGCAGAGGAAAGGCTCTTATGGCCAGCTAAGCAAGGCGGATGGCATTGGCTAATCACTCAGTCTGTGTTAAGCTAGCAACAACTTGAAATATTGTCATCACCAGTTTGGCAATATTTCAGATATTTAAAGCAAAAAACGGATCAATAATAATCGATATTGACTGACAGGATTTTCAGCCAGATCATCCAGTCCTACATAGTCACCAACCATAAATGGATAACTGTTATTTTTCCTGACTTATTAACAGCTTCCACACCGAAGAGTGTTGTCAGTGCAACCCAGTGGTGATTTATATGGTGCGTTCACTGATCAGAAAAGGACCAGTTTTAGCTTCTGTCTCCCGTAGGGATCAGACAAGCATAAAATCACACGAGACTGGTCATCAGCTGTTTTCTTTTTTGTTTGTTTTGTTTTTGTGTGTCTCTAATCAAAATAAAGCATTTTTATTTAAAAGACGTTTTTTTTGTACAGGGTTTTAAAGTCGAAATTCTGGGGTGACTTTATATCCCTCAGTTTATATTGAAGTGTCTGATGACAAAATCACAGCACTTGGTATAATAATTGTTTTGTTTTGGTATTGAGATTAAATTTTCCATAATTGATATCTGATCAATGTTCTGCTTTTCTAAGTCGCTAGACTAAATGTAGCGCTGCCAGGTATGTCCTCACAAATCCACTGAGGGAAATCCATTTGAGGGGAAAAAAAATGGTAACCGCAGACTCGCTGGTGGTAACATACCTACTTTCAGGAACGTGAGGTTTTAGCCTGTTAAGCAACCTAAAGATGGTTGAGCTTCACAGCCTCTGTTTTTTTTTCATTACCCACAACAGAGTATCCTTTGTTTCAAAGATTTCTAATTGCACTTTAAACACTTTCAGAGATTTGAGGTTTGCTACCATGGCGTCAAAATCCTCCTTGTTATTCAGTGGAAAACACAGCCAGCATTGCCTTCATTTAGTTTCCAGTTAGATTTGCTGAGCTAAAGGAGTCTCAACAACTTCACAGGAACAAGAGTTGTGATTTTTAAAAAATTTTTTTTAAACATCTGTGTGGTTATTTTTCATTCTTTCTCCTATTTAAATAGTTTTTCTTTTCAAAGCATTGTAAAACTCCATTGTGTAAAAGTCCATTGTGGTTGAGCAATGCAATGAGTAGTGTTGTTTTGACACTGACATCTGTATCTGCTCCTCCTGCATGGGTCCAAAATATTCCTAAGTCATGCTAATGTGAGGCAGTTTCTGGACTTCTCGGCAGTATTCATTTAGAAACCTTTCACAGTTTTCCTTGTTATAAGTATTCTCACTATAGCTGAATAGTTTTTTTTTTACGATGCAAGGTTTCTCAGATGAATTTATGCTTTCCAGGTGGTTTAAAAATGACAGCTACAGCATTCATCTGCTTTTCACGTGGTATTATCCCGGCTGTTTCCAGTGTCAAACACCTGCAACCTACTATGTTCCATCTTGACTCTAAGTGATCCAAAGAGAGGAAAACAAGATTTTTGGAGTGAGCTTATTTATATTGACAGTCACTGCCTTTGTGGTAGCAGAAGTAGAGAACATGAGTAGTTTTGGAGAGGTAATTTATGCATTTATTTTAACAACTAGATTCAATCCTATATCAAGCATTTCCCCTTTTGTTTTGTTCTCCAAATACAAACTGTGGTTAGTTTCTACTTTGAACCTTTTATGTTGTCACTCTTGTTTTACATTTACCTTACTCGGTACATTTTATGCTTGCCCAGCAGTGGAAAAATTTGCAGTTCACCCCTAGCTGGCAGTCCTGCAACTGTCATTATGACCTTCCTGTGACCAGCCTACAGGAAAGGACTTTGCTTGATTGTAATATAAGAGATGAGCTCTGCACATTAGAACGAGTTGGGTACAAAATGTGCAGACCTTGCACTAAGCTTTGTAGAATAAGAAGACATACTTTTAATGCCTGTTTCTCCATGCAAGTACAGACCACTTGTTCACACTTCCTGGTTTGTTTTTTTTTTTTTGGGTGGCCCTTTGCCTTCCTCCTTGTTTCATGTGGTTTTTACAGTATGTCCTAAAGAGTTTGTGGATGTATAAAAAGTAAAGTTAAGACTTAGGCATTGCTGGATTGTGTGTTGACATCATTGTTCATTTAAAGCTGCCAACAGGCCACAGGCAAAATGAGTCACAAAGAGGATTCATAGATTCTGCATGTAGTTTTGTAGTCGTTCAAAGAAACCCTTAGGAACCAGTGTTGGCTTTGCACCAACAGTGTTTCATTAATAGAGAAAGCAAAATATTGGGGAGAAATTTCATTCAAGTATCATCTTCACTGGGATGGAATTTGCATCGTACAAAATACCTCAGTGACATTTTTGAATAATTTATTTAATTTATCTATTTGTCCTAAAGTCAGAAAGTCTGGCTTGCAGCTGATTTTTGGATTGGAGTTAAAATACACAATTGGGTTGATGTCTTTGCAAGGAAACACATGCAGCCTTTGGAACCTATCTAGAGTTAAACTGCTTATTGTCCACAAAAAATGCAGGGTCATTCTTCCTTCCTGCCTCGATACTGCCTACATTTGTCTTTGTTTTTATTTTTATTTTTTTAAAAAAGCTCCTTTTCAAATCCCTAAACTTCTAGCTTTCCGGTTAGAATTATTGGCTTGTATCTTTGTCTTCCACTTGATTTAATGTGATTTTTGAGGAAAATTAAAAATAATTGAATGCAAATTTAACTTCACCGTCTCAGTCAGAAACCCACAGAGCTGAACTTATTACAACCAGTAGCCTCTTGACATCCAAAGAGGACATGTCCTCAGTTTGTAGTTAGAACTGGTGTAAGACCTGTAGGTGGGGCTGATTGTTCTAAGAATTGTTTTACTTTTTGAGACTGATCATCTTTTCCTGGAGTTGGTTTTATGGAAAGGTATTCAGTGAGGACTTCTGCCAAAACAAATAATTAGCATTTCCTGTGCTACACCTGTTTCTTGGTAGACAGAAAGAAATGTGCTCCTGGTCCTTTTAACAGTTTACAATCTTTTTATGGATAACTTGACTTCTTGGTCCAATAAAAAAAACATGGGTGAAAAAAACTCAGTGGAATGGCACGATGTCAGAATCAGCTTTATTTACAAAGTTTGTGCACGCAAACAAGGAATTTGACTCTGGTTCCACTTTGCTCTCAAAGAAGACATTTTAAATATCAATGTTAAAAAAATGAAAATAAAAGTTTTGGGGGTTTTTTTTTGTAAACATTTATGTGTATTTATGTATATATACAGTAGCTAGAGAGTTAGAGGAATGTGAAAATCAAGGGTATGGGATGTCGACCTGTTCCTTAACTGTTGCTTGCTAGTTGTGGCTTAATTTCCATGTTGTTTTTCTTAGCAGACACATTTGTCAGTGCTTTACAAAAAAAACCCCAAAAAACAGTCATGCAGGAGATGCAGACCTGCATGAGATTCTCTCAGTATGATAACCTTAAGGGAATAATTCCACAGTTCCCTATACTCCATATCTGTGGACAGGGGCATTATCAGTGGCAAAAAAAAAAACAAAAACAAAAACAAAAAAAACAGTTTAACTGTAGGGGGCATTATGATGGAAAATTTTTGTGGTTTTGAAATGGTAAGTTTAGGAAACCTTTTTATGGTTGTTTTACAGTTTCATGCTTTTTTTTTTTTTTAATAAGCATTTTAGGTGATCTTCACACAATCTTTCTTCGGTTTTAATCTTCTGCCTTTCATTTGAATCTTTGCTTCCACCTGCAGGCCTACAACATCCATGTCAACGGTGTTCTGCACTGTCGGGTACGCTACAGCCAACTTCTCGGCCTCCACGAACAGGTGAGGCTCCTGCTGTCACAACATACACTCCTCCTAGGTGGCACATAGGCAGCATACATACCAACACACTCTGTGACCTTTCATGCTTCTTTGTGCTCTATACTCATTGTAAATCTGGCTTAAAGCTTTATGCTTCTTTTTCTTCTCCCTCTCTAAAAGCTATTGCCTGCATGATGGCAGAATTACGGAGGGGACATGAACGGAATGTACTTGGCCTTAGTTACATGGCACCTGCTGGGGAAAAAGAACCTTATCTGGGGGGGAAAAAGCATGAAATTGAGTGGGCTGGATAAAAATTATTATGCAGAAAATGTATCTTATATATGATCTTTTTGGCAGTATATCATCTTTGGGAAAGAACAGCTTGTAAAAAATTAATCTGGCTGTTTGTCCAAAAACGTTTGTCAAAATAACCTCATATGTACCCAGTCCTGTATTTTTAAACATTAATCAATAGGTAAGAAGCCTAAACTTTATGATCTTTATCCTTCAGTCTGTGCCATCCTGTCTGAGAGTCGCTGTTGCCTGGTAACAGGGTGTGAAAGAGACAGACTCAAATCTTTCCTGAGCATCAACCCCAAAGGGCTTCTGATGTTGAATTCATGACCCCAAAAACACTGAAGCGAACAGAGAGTGCATACTTCACCGTCGCTGTTAAGAAATTCTGAATATTGGTTGGATCTCTGGTTTTCTCTCCATCTAAATATTTGTTGCAAATATTTAAATGGAAACCAGTGAAAACCAGTCAAGTTCAACTACAGAGATGCTAAATGAACTTGTATTCAGGTCAGATTTTTGGTGGATATTTATGAGATTTTCCTCTGCAGCTTTAAGAGCTTAGCTGTATATTCAACCTTTGCTTCCTCTGTCAAACTGAAAATAGCACAAGGCAACATTGAGGTATGTTGAGGTATAAATTTCCCATCTTCCTATTGCACTTGCCCTAGTCTTCTGTCACCAGGCTGTATGTGTGGGAGTCAGGACCTGGGTGCTTTTATAGTCTTAAAAAATGTGTCCCTTTAATCCAAAGGATAATTGTGATGTACAGCTTTTGCCTGAGGAAACATACAGACTGGAACTGGACCACATTTGGTGTGAGATTCTGTATTAGTGAGGTTTTAGTTTAGGACTTGGCTCTCTTTAAAGCAACATCTTTCAGATGATAGAAAATGGAAAATGAGTCAAGAAGCTGGAAAGCCAAGTAAACTTGGAATCACCAGACATTCGGGAATCCAGATGTGAGTTTGTGTGGTATGCACGGAAACTCACAGCTATTTATTGAAAAAAATACTTAAAATAAACCCTTGATTCATCTCAAATTGCTTGAATCTACCTTTTTATAGAAATGAACTTGGATCCTTTTAACTGAAGAGACTGCCTCTGTTGTGAAGTCAGGAGGTTAAATCAGTATATGAGCTAAAAAGTTAATGATTTAGCCAGAATCTCCCTAAATAGTGAGTTTATTCGTAAAAGCTCAGATATATAGGCTACAGTTGCTAAGAGCTGTCTGAACTTCACCACTTGTGATTTACACCCACAGATAAAGAAAGAATATGGCAGCAATGTGGTACCTACCTTCCCTCCAAAGAAGATCTTCACTCTGACCCCTGCAGAGGTGGAACAGCGGCGAGAGCAGCTAGAGAAATACATGCAGGCTGGTGAGTTATTCTGTCAAGATTTCTGGCAAAAAAAGACATTTTATTTTAGATTGAAGATAAATGTGGGAAAAAAAAACTGCACTACCATTTGAATTTTGCTTGCACAAACCTTGGTTTCTCTGCTATGAATGTTCTGATCCAACTTGTCAGAACATAATATTAACTTTCTTAACCTAGTTAACCAGTGCTGAAACAGCACCTTAAGGCTCCCCGTACTCGGGCGTACTCTGTGTTTTCTGTGAGCTGCCCACACTGTCTGCGGAAGGTTGAGTTTTCATACTTGAGTGAACAGATTGCCTACATTTCTCATGAAAAATTCCTTCATTTCCCTCAAACCAAATGGATACTAGCAAGTTTGACGAGCTAGTTAGGCGCCTTGCCCTGTTTCTTCTCCACAAGAGCAGCCACCGCACACCTGTTAGTGCAGCACAGAGTGGCAGCGCAGGACAACATATATCTTGCTGCCAATAAAAATGGAAACTGATTTATTGTGGAAAATCCTACTTACTGTAGGAATTACTTTGACTGAATTCAGTTTTTGTAATGGGGATAAACAAACTGATCCAAGTACTAAATAATTTGAAACGCTGAAAGAACAAACAAACAGACTAAGGCACATGTGGTCAGAAATAAAAAACCCAAAAATTTGAGACGCATTTATTGTGAAGATTTTAAAAAGTTCCAGGATGAAACCTTGAATGATTATCTGCGACCTTAAGCAACTTTTATTTATCTTTACCTTTTCCTCAGATCGTCACTAAAAGTAGTTCAGTTGTTCATAGTATTTACAGCAAGTTTATTTTGTTTCTATAAACATTCTCTGTGATATAATTAAGGATTCTCTTCAAAGCCCAGGTGAAATATGGGCGTTTGTGTGATTCCAAGCATGTTATCCAGATTCTTTAAACAGGTTAAGGGTGAATTTGCTTCATACACAAATGCAGAACTGGAACTGGCAGCAGTGCAAAGCAGCGGCTTTAATCCTCTCAAGCACCGGCAGTTACAACAGAACAACGAAGCGTTGTTCCAGTGTGTGTTTGCACAGAGTCTGGGAGCATACATACACAGGGTGTTCTTGGCCACAAGTCCACTTGGTTACATCATGGCTTTTTACATAGTTGTGGAAACTTGGCTGCAATAAACACAATCTTTTCTGACTGACTCGGTGCTCAAAACTTTTACATTTGCCCAAATGTTTAGGCTAATTTGTTGGAAGGATAATAATAGCTAATGGGCTGTCACACTCACACTCATTATTGTAGAAGTTTAGCGATCTTGAATAATAATAATAAAAACAAAATAGTTTTTTTTTTTCTTTTATTACCAACGTCCAATAAAGAATAAAGGTTGATAGACAGATCTTGCACAAGCAGTAACATATATGGTGTAATGAGGGTAATCGTGATTCAAGAAAAAAAGAGGAAGTTGCCCCACCTAAAAATGTTTTATCAACATACATTCTAAAAAAAGACTCGACTAATTACTTGAATAATCAGCTTATAATCAAAGATGTTTTTCTGTTACTGACAGAAGTTGCTTAAATTGAATAAAGTGTCATTAATTGCATTCAACCATTTGGTGTCTGTCTGCTTTTTACAGTTCGGCAACATCCTTTGCTTGGAGCCAGTGAGCTTTTTAATAGCTTCTTGAGGAAAGCACAGCAGGTTGGTGTGTTTTTGTTTTTCTGTCACTACACTCATCCTGTTTCTGCTACGTAAAACAAACTGCCTTGCCAGATCTTTTTGCCCGAACAGCAATATATTTTTTTTGTTTGTTTTGTTGTTGTCTCAAGTAGCAGGAACTGTCAAATAGGGAATTTTTTTTTTTTTTTTTTTTTTTTTTTTTTTTTTTTTTTTTTTGTCTCGCTGTTGCTGCTCTCGCTCAAGATCCAACCTGTGGGTTAGATGTGTCAGATAAAGTGTGCCTTGCATGCTCCTGGAAACCATAGCGAAAGCTTCCTTTTGGCAAACATGTTATCATAGTTGCTTTATGTGGAGGAGCTGGATCCTTTTGAACTAGTATGTTATAGCCAAATAGAAAAGGGTGAATCTGATGATTCACCCCCGATGAGATCTGTCAAAAAACTTTGTGCTTGTGAAAATGAGCCAATGTGAAGTAAATGAGACTGTAAGAGCATAAACAGACTTCAAATGAAAGGCTATAAGGCCGCACACTCAGGGTGACACGTATTTGCAGAACCGTGATTCACCTTCATGGGTAGATTAATTTGTCCAAAGCCACGTACACACAGTCTGCCCTCCTCTTCTCTTATATCGCCACATTAGTAAGTGTTTGAGCACATCCCCAATCCCAATGTGAGGGCTGTAGGTGCAGAATACGAGATGATTGACCACCCACTGTAGGCGTTTCATCTGCACTTTTGGTTGGGGGGGCTGAGATTCCCTGCAGAGGGATAAGACAAGATGAGAGATAACTGAGAGGAGGCGATGAGAGACGGCCTGAGGGCAGAAGAAGCAGGAGCTGTGGTCTTTAATATCTACTTCAGGGACAGTCAGAAGCTCACATACGCTCGTCATGTGCTTTAATGTTTTATCGATTTATCCAAAAGGTAACACAGCTTCACTTCTGTTCTGTGATGACTTTTAAAACTATATCAATATATGCACAGGTTCAGGTTTGTTGTCGATTTTCAATAATTCACACAAGGGCATAATTATTCATACAGGCTCAAATGCACACACCATACATTCACCTGAGTCTTTTAATAAGTGGTGCTGAAGGATGTAGAATGGCCTTATGGGTCAGAGCCTTTTAATTTGTTGCTTCTGATCATCAGGGAATCCAGATAGGAGTTTAGCTTTGCCAAAATTAAAATTATATGTAAGAATTTAATTAAACTCGGGACAGGTGGATTTAACGAAGAATGGTAAATTTACATAAGATGGAAACTTTTTTTTAATTTTATTGTTATGGAGCTCCTTATCTTTTCTTGTTATCACTTTGCCCTTTTCTTTTCTTTTTTTCTTTTCTTTTCTTTTCTTTTTTTTTTTTTTTTTTTTTTTTTTGTAGAAGACCCAAACTTTCATCATCAGTTGACAGGAATTTGGTTGGGATGTTCAGGAACAGCCTTGGAAAAGCCGAGGCTCAAACCTGCCATGAGCTGGAAAAAAGAAGCTCTAGTTTCAAAATGGACACCTTCAGGCGTGACTCAAATTTGCAGTTGCTGTCATTTAAAAAGCCAAATGCCTCGTGGAAAACAGTTACATTGCTAACTGAGGCAATGATGTACTTATTTAGGAGATGTTTAAAGAAGTCAATATGAGCCTTTCATATCATAGAATGATTTACTAACTCTAAAGCATGGTGGTGGCAACATCATGCTGTGGAACTGTTTCACTACCAGTGTTATAGGTGCTTTGAACAATAAGAAAGAGATAATGACACCAAAAATTCCTTTTACTTCAGTTCAAAGAGCTTAGACCAGTTAAAACATTCATCAGTTGGGTTTTCCAACAGCACAATGATCCTAAACTCATTCAAATTAATCTGCAAATAGATTAGGCAGGTAACCTGGGATGACCTCCCCAAAGCCCCATTGTGTGTTCATGTTGTATAATCATTTCATGCTGGACAAAGAATAATTCAAAGAAGTTACTAAAAGCCCTAAGTGAATGACGGTAATGCTGATGATGAGTGAAATCTCATTACAACTGTAGTGGATGTGGAGAACAATAGTTTTGCTGGAAAGTCAAAGTTTTTACTTTCTAACTATGATGGCTGTTTATCAGCCATCAGTGTCATTTATTTGGCTCAATGTGGTTTTGCTTTTGTAAGACAGGAATGTAAACACACAGCTGAATTAACGCCTGCTTTGTTTTGTGTTGCTCCCACAGGAGACGCAGCAGATTCCCACAGAAGAGGCGGCTCTAGACATCTGCCTGTCCAATGGTCAGAAGGTTACGGTCAACATCCTGACTTCAGATC
Organism: Anableps anableps; assembly: GCA_014839685.1. Lineage (NCBI taxonomy): Eukaryota > Metazoa > Chordata > Actinopteri > Cyprinodontiformes > Anablepidae > Anableps > Anableps anableps. Next base: position 15,468,383 of record CM026086.1, on the reverse strand, counting down.
AGACAGAGGATGTTCTTGATGTAAGCGGAGAACACCTTTTATTCCACTCTCCTGATGCTGCATTTGTCACTGGAATGATTCGTAAGCCGATAAATTTAAAGTTAATGGGCAGACGTCCTGATGAAAGGAGCATCATCTGGGGATCGCAACTGCTTCACCTCTGTTCGTGTGTCTTCAACTGCAGGACTTTGAGCTCTTCATGTCAGATCTATCACACGTATTTGGCCTTTTTCAGAGAATTAATATGCTGTAGACTCCCCGTGAGCTTTAAGCCACTATATACCATCAATCAAATTTTAGTCCTGTTGACTTGCATTAATCCTTCTTGACAAAGCCAAACGTCTGATATAATGATATGCCTCAGCCAAAACCTCACCAGTTTAATCTTTCATCAGGCTGCTGCAGTCAAACTCGACCTTCCAGACGACCTCGTGGGGTATTTTAGTCTCTTCTTGGTCCGAGAAGGGGTGGATGGAAACTTAACATGTGAGTTATACATCAGTTAGCCCATTTATGCTTGATCTTATCTTTTTACAAAAGTCTCTTTAAAGGCAGTGAAGTTCCTGGAAATCTGTGCAAATCTATATTTACTTATATTTAAAATGGAATATTTCTGGTGCTCATTTTATCTACTAGACAAAGTTTTGGCTACAAATATTCCAAAAATATATATATTTTTAAAATACTTAGTTTTTTTTATTACCCAGCATCAAAATAAACCAGCATTAGTTTCTGTGTACATCTTTCCTGCCCACAGAGGAGTAAAATCACTTTCATTGACGCAACACCCTAAACTGAAATGCTGTTCAGTCCTGTGAGTTGAAGTATTATTGAGAAGTGAAGCCAGAGGAACAGGGAGGAATGGAACCTGAGATGAGAAAAAGCATGCATTAAAAGTGCTGCAGACTATGGACACACATTTGAATTCTTGCATGTTTCCCCCAGCTGGGAACTGTCCAGATGGTGTCTTACCATCCCTGATTGTTTGTGGTTGCCATCATTACTCTTGTTCTTGAGACTTAACATGCATTTGTTTCTCATTGTTTTTTTGTTTTTTGTTTTACCCTGTGTCCCTCTCAGTTGTCCGGAAGCTCCAGGACTTTGAGCTACCTTATGTATCGATTACCAGCCTGCAGAGCTCTGATTATCACATAATCTTACGGAAAAGGTACTGAGCACCTGTTCTCCTTATGGGTTCTATAATATTTCCTTCGGCAAAACTCCTTACTCCAAGCTGATTATCTAATCCTGTAAATATTATAGTAGGATGTCCTTTCTTTCTCAGTGTAATCTAAGTCAGCAAAGTCTGTTTTAAACTTTTTATTGGTAAACTCGTATCGGTGTTGAACCAGAGAGTTTGAGCGGCAAACCTGACATTATGGCGACAGATAATTTGAAAGACTTGTTTTTTGTGCCAGGCAGTATTTATCTATGGTAGACAGTGGGTGGGTTTAATGGTAGACTTAAACGAACTAAAGATAAGACAGTGACATGAAATGACCTTTTGTTCCAAATTGCAGGCTTCCTCTTTCAGTTCAGTATGCAGCGACTCCTACAAAGTCTGACATTTTGCAAGAGTTTTGACCTCTTGATGTGTCTTGTCTTATTGAGCTCTTGTCTGCTGAATTAGCACTTTTTTTTTTTTTTTTACTGCAAATGAGGCCTAAACCTGTGTGCAGAACATTGATTTTAGACATCTATGCAATGAATGCTCTGTGGAGAGATTTGGGGATAACAGTATCTATAGATGCATACTGCCCTATATATTTTAACTATGAATTGCAACTGGAAGCGTTTTTGCATTTTAATTATTACATTTTAAATTATGATACAATTATGATACATCATTATGTCACAATGATGGAAAAGAAGAATTATGTCAGCTATGATCTAAAGAAAGAAGTAATGTTCTTCTTCTTGGGAGAGGGCGAGACGTTTTTGAAACTAGCTGTTGTTCATTTTTCAATTTTCAATTTTTCTAAAATTGAAAAGGTCGACCTCAGACTCTAACATGACCAGAGTTAAAAGTTGATGGCAGAACATCAATATTAAGGCTAAACAGTACAGCTTGTTTGGAAGGGTTGCCAGTAGAAAGCCTCTTTCTCTCTAAAATCAACATGCTCAGGTTTTCAGAGGTACATCTAAACAAGCAAAAGACTTCACCACAGTTTCTTTTGAACAGACTGAAGAACATATTTGTCCAGAATCCACAGCACCACCATTTGGAGAAAATCAGATGATCAAATGATCGAAGAATTACAAAGTCAAAGTCTGAGGGAGTAAAATGTTGACACAAATGGCTAAGAATTAAAAGCACTACATGTTTTTAATCAAGTGCATGTGACATGAGATTCTCCATGTTTTCTTTAGCATACTAGAAATTCCTCAACCACTGAATACATTTAGTAGTTAAGCCTTGTGCTGCCTATTATGAAAGTGCAAAAACACGAGCAAACTTCCCTGCGTTGGAACAAATCCATATTTCTCTGTACAGTCTGAAGTCTGACTTCTCCCTTTGTCAACAAAACTTATTATTTTAACTTCCTTGTGAGTTTATTCTGTGGTCACCAGGCCTCCTGCGGACTCTGGAGGTACACAGGATGTTTACCTTCTTTCTCCCCGAAGTAAAGTCTCAGTCCTGCTGACCTAGTTTCAGCGAGGGAAGAATGAATGTAGAACTAACGAGTTGAGGAGGAGGATAAACAGACCCCCAGTGTATGAGATTATAGGATAGGCTGAGGTTAAAATGGATCAGAAAGTTCTGTTTGCTGAATACTTAAAATAAAAATAAAAAAACACTGTGTATTTATGTTTGTTCTGTTACTGCTCTTATTGGTAGTAAAAATAAAGAACTAACAGAAACTAAAACTACAGAAGTCCTTACTCTTATTCCTTCATTACATTCTGTTCTTCTTCTTCCTCCTTTCTCTCTTAAAATGCTGATGGTGTTGCATCTTTCATAGCAAGTGATGTTAAATACACAGCACTTCAGTTATTGGCCTTATCATACTCCTGGTAACTGTGTGGTTGTGACAAGGACCCAAGTTTATCTTGCGGATTCAGTTGTTTTTTAAATATCTTAGTTGCTGCCTTGCAGATTTAGGTGAGTAGCTGTTTTCTTGTAGCCATTTCCTGAACTATAAAGAGTAACAAACATTTGCCTCTACTAATGAGAATTGTTCTCTCCCATTTTGAAGAGTTGTGAAAAGAAAGGGATCACACCACAAGGAAATGTTTTCAAACATATGCTAAACTTAACAAATCACAATCCGTTAGCATTTTTTTTTTTAATTGTGTCACATTTCTTTGCATCAGTATTTGATCTTTCAGTAAATGAAGTTCAAAGTGTTAATTTGTAGGTATTTGAATTTAATTAAACAACCTCTCAAGACTCATCAGTGTCCAAATAGACTCACTTATTTTTCTCTTTTGGTAATTTACTGAAAATACAAGCTGTATTTTATTTTGGTGTGCTCATTGTTGTCTTAGCTTTTCTGTATGTTAAGCTGTTAAGCTCTTAAAATGTCTTTCTTTTATCAGCTACTGGGATATGGCATATGATGGTGATGTGATGGACAACAGAGTTGGCCTGAATTTGCTCTACGCCCAGGTAAGAGACTTCATAATACTCTTCATTATTTTTTGCACAGCTGCATGTGTTGTTTTAAAAACGCAGGGTTCCACCAGTGTCTGGAAAGATGTCTGGAAAAATATTAAAAAGAAACGGAATATAAAGTCTGGGGGGGTTGGTTTTTTTTTTTCCCCCCCAGACTTGACTCATTTCCCACTGCTGACATGACAAAATGTGTCTCTCCTAAAATAAGTGTGACTTTATGTTGGTGTTATTTAAAGGGTTATCATGGTGTCTGTATTTTGTATTTACTACATGATAGCTTGAGTTTATCATCTTAGTCAGAGGTATTTGGTGTTTGTGTTTGACTGACTTTGGGAGGGGGGGTGTACTGGTGCTCAATCACCTTAAAGTTTAATGAATAGATCTTGGATCATCGAAAAAGTGATAACAAGGGTGAAAACCCCGTAAGTTGTAAACCAGAAAATCATCAAGGTGATGTTTTCTTAAAATGTTGTATCCATCCATCCATCCATCCATTCATCTACCCAATCAGTCCATCTGTCAGTCTGTTGAGCCGCTTCCTTGCAGTCTGTTGGTTTTTGCAGGTTCTGTTTTTTTAAATCCTGACCTTGGGAGAAACATCCACCAACAATTAAGGCAATTTCAGTCTGGAAAAGTATGGAACTTTGCAAAATGTGTAGAAGCCTTGAAAATACCTGTTTTTAAAATTAAAATTGTGTTTCCATCTAGCATCTGTTTGCATCTCTTCATTTCCCAAACTTGATGTCACCTTATTTTGTCTTTGTACCACCTTCAAATCTTCATGTTTTCCTTTTAATCTGTTTCGACCGGATTGCTTTAATACCCTTGATGTGTTGTAATAAACTCTTGGCGCTGATTCACAATTTTGATTAAGAAGTCAGGTTGATAAAGGTTGTTGTTGTAAAATTTACCCACCTGCACAGTTAAATTTAAAATTCTTCCAGTGTGTTTTGATCTACCAAAGTAAGTACAATCTGATATATTTTGTTTAGAGGAATTTATCTTCCTCTTTTTGCTTCTCCAGACAGTGTCTGACATTGAGCGAGGCTGGATTCTCGTCAACAAAGACCAGCACAGGCAGCTAAAATCACTGCAAGATAAAGGCTCCAAGAAAGAAGTAAGGACTTCTCCTTAAAATGATTTTTCGCTGGAGTGTCACTTGAATCCAACTGAGGCTCAAAACCTCTTTGTCTAAATCTAAATCTTTTAAGGACAATGCTGCCTCTAGTGGATGCTAGTTTGCAGTTCGCCCAGGTTTTCCTATTTTTAATTTATTTTGCCTTTTTAAATGTTTCTGGTTTTTTTTTTTAATTGTTTTTATTTTATTTTATTTTTTTTTTTTTTGCATGTGTATCCCTCAGTTCATCCATCTAGGCCAGACCCTGAAATATTACGGCTACTTAAAGTTTGACCCATGCATCACAGACTTTCCCGAGAAGGGCTGCCAAGTCATTGTCAGTGCTGGCAACAATGAGCTCAATTTCCACGTCAAGCTGCCCAATGAGCAGATGAAGGAGGGAAGCTTCAAGGTCACCCGCATGAGATGCTGGCGAGTCACGTCGTCTGTAAGTGGAACGTGTGTCTGTGTTTGTGAAACCCAGTGAGGGTTTGTGAATTTCTACTTTTTTTTTTCTTTGTTTTTTAGTCTAGATTAGTTTCAGCTTTCTGTGCTTTTTTGCATTCCTTTTAAATTTATCAGCTGCTACTTCTCTGAAGTTTCACCTTTTAATTTGGTCATTTTTACATCTTTTATATTAGAGTTCTGCGATTTAAGCAAACAGAAGCAAGTTGTTACTGTCTTTTAAACCTCTATGTTTTTGTTTGTTTCATCTGTGCACAGAAAGTGTCCTGTTTTTTTTGCTTGCTTTTTTCCCAGAATGCAACCTGACCTGTGTGGTTTTGAGGCCCACCAGGGGTTTGGGTCTGCAGATAAATCCTCTCTAGTCATGAAATCTTTTCTTCATCTTTGAAGAAAAACATGTGCACACCTGCATCCTGTTAAATATAGTTGACTTTCTATGCAGTCAAAATTCTCCATGGAAGCAATTTTCCATCCATAAAGAGTTCTGAAATGGTTAATTTATTCCCCAAACCAGCTGATTTTGTTATGTCTAAATATTTGCTTGCACATGTGTTGAGAAATCCCTTGGAGTCCAAATGAACCAATCAGTTTTTGGTCTTTGACTTGCTGATACTATAACAGTATGGAAAACATCTTTCTCGGCTCCCTGCAATGAGTCGTCAATATTGACATTAGGAGCAGCGGCAACATCACAGACTGTGTTTACAGAGCAGTCGCTTTAAAATGGGGTCTTACTAGTTAAACACAGACTCACTGATTACAGAGTTGAGATTCTAAACTTCCTTTATATCTTATTTAGCAGTAGGCACAATTAGCATTACTAACAAAGAACAGTGGTCTGTGTGTACTCCCTTTAGCAGAAATTCCCAAATAATGGGCCACAGTCAGGTTCTGGACCCAAATAGAGTTTTTATAACTTTTATAGAGTTTTCTGTACTTGTGGTGCTTTTTCTCTCTGCAGAGAAGTAGAGATGGATAAACCTGAAAAAATACTGCAGGTTAAAGACAAAACTCATGCATGTGTATCTCTAAAAAAAAAAAAAAAAAAAGAAGAAGAATGGGGAGCTTGCTAAAAGTTTTTATTCAGGCAGGACAGGCTACAGCATATTCTTACTTCCTGTAAGGAGTTTAAAACCTGTTTGTGCAACATGGTCAGAAGCAGCAAAAATCATTAAACACTGCAATGTTGAGGGTACGAGCAAATAAGTACATTTTTTTGTGGCGTTATCTAAAATTAGAGCACATGAAATGATCAAAGAACCCAGTTTCACAGATTCACCAGTTTATTCGCAATAACAGACTGACTGGTTTTGAGTCAATATAAAAAATAACCAACTCAACGAGTGTTAGGGCATGCTAACAGCAGTAGCTTTAATTGGGGCGTGGGGGTTACAGATCTTCATGAAATTTCACTCGAGAATGTGAATTCTTACCTTGACTTAGATTTCCGAAAGATTGCCAGCTTTTCCGTGACACAGGTGGAAAGCTAAAAAACAGAGCAGCTTTGCTGTAAATAAAGTATCACTCCTTGTGTAAAAGTAACAGCCTGAACGATCAGCAGACATGCCTCTTTGGAAACTAGTCACCGTTTTCTTTTTAAATAGCGTCTTAGATCTGTATGCTTCCTTTTGCCTCATTTATAGGCACCTCACTGATACTGAAAATGGCTAACTTTGAGTCTTCACTCAGTAATAACTTCGACACTGAAGAGCGTTATTGTCATCGCTACCTGTTAGCACCTTGATATTGAGCTTTCCGTGACCAAAAAAAAAAGATCAGATGTCTGTTTCTGGCGGGTCAAGCTGAAACATCAACCGATTCTGGTCACCACTCGATTTCCTGTATTCTGCGGTGATCAATACTGAGAGCAAATAAAATCATCTAAATTGCTGCCTTTCTGTTGCACTGAGAAGATCGCAGAGTTCTGTTTAAAGTGACGAGCATTTGCAGTTATAACACTGTATTTAAATGAGAATGGTTCACTTTTGCATTGCGTTAATATGCAAGCAGTCATTATGCGCATCAGAAAGCCATTTAGATTCTCCTAAAAAAAATTTGCACACAGAACTAGACACATGGCAGCACATAAAATTAAAATGCCTCTTGGCCTGGCTGATTACAGACTGAGAGTCCCAATGCTGCCCAGCAGGGTGATTAATTCCTGAGCTCACTCTGAGAGGTCAAAGTCATTTTAATGAGCCCTTTCCTGTCCAGCAAAATATCTCTGGCATCTCATTTTGTGCAGCACTGCAACCCCTTTCAATAGCTGAATCTCAGATTACATATAAACAGCATGTTGCGTTTGTTTTTCTTCTGGGTATTGTTTTTGTGAGCCTGATTAGCATTCCGTAGCTCTTAGTGAGGGGCTCAGCTTCTTGAAATGTTGATTTCAGGGATCTTAGAAACACGTTTTTGATTTCATTTGAAAGATACAGTTAAAGATGAAAGCATGTAAACAAGGTGTTGCCAGAGCAGCTCTTACCGTTGAGGTTGTATTTGTGGTCTAGATTTTATTATAAGAAATAAACACGAAATAACATTGGTGTGTTCTGTTGTTTTTTTGGTTTTCTAACTGCAGCAAGTCCCCATATCAAATGGTACGACTAATCCCTGCAACTCGGCGAAATGTGAGGTGAAGCTGGAGCTCGCCTTTGAGTATCTAATGAGCAAGGATCGCCTCCAGTGGGTCACCATCACCAGCCAGCAGGTGAGCTCAATGTGGAATCTACAAGTAGCAGTCGACGAAAACCATGTCTCTCTTTTGTTCTTTTCCCTCATTTTGGCCCTTTTGTGTTCCTGACTCTCCCATAAAGACATTGTTCTAAAACTGAAGCCTGTGTGAGAAACTGAAAGATTTCTTCAATGCACAAAAGCTATTAGTTTGGCATGTTTGCAAGGAGCGTTGAGTTACTGTAATTACATATATTAAACTGAGTCATGTACTTTGAAAATGGGTGAGAATGACTCCCACTGCTGTACCTTTTTTATATTTGTTCTGTTCGTAAAATTGGCTTTGTGCTTGTGATTTCAGGCCATCATGATGAGCACATGCCTTCAGTCTATGGTAGATGAGTTGATGGTAAAGAAGTCAGGTGGCAGTATAAAGAAGGTTTGTATTTTGGAAAAAATGACATGAAATGTATGTAAAGCATCTCTTTTGTGCAAAATGATCTGGATTTATTTTCATTAAACTGTTTTTTTTCTAGCACACTTAAAAGTTTACATAATCATCGCTTGCATGAATGTAATATTCATATTTGCTATGGGTGAATCTATGTATTTGAGCCTGTATGTATAATTTTGACCCGTTGATGATTGGAGAAAACACAAATTCAAACTTCTGCATTCAGTTCATAATTGTTGTTTTTAAAATCAGTTGAAGATTCTTGTCCTGAAAAATAGCAGTTCAAATACATTTCTGATATTTTAAGATTTATTTCATTCACGCCTCTGATGGTTTTATACTTCTCACTGGAACATTTTCTAAACTTTTTACTGTAAAGCTTCATTTTTATCATTAAGTCAATTACTGTACCTGTTTTTCAGTTGATGGCTGTAAATTATATGTATGTGATGATTTAAGGATTAAGTATTAAGACATTTTTCATTAGCTGTTTTTTTTTTTTTTTTTTTTTTTTTTGCCCTGTTCAGATGCTGAGAAGACGACACAATGGCTCCATCCACAGGTCTGACACTCAGCAAGCTGTGAAATCTCCCCCTCTACTGGTGAGTAATGGAATAGCAGGTTGTTTGTTTTGATAAAAGAGATCACAAGTGTGATATTTTTTTTCACTTTAATTTATTTTTTGGGGTTACAGGACTCCCCTGATCAGAGTCGTGAACAAATTGTCAAGCTCTCAGTGAGTACTTTTCTGTCCTTTTTATTTCTGGCCTGTCAACATCAAACTAAAAAAGGTTTAATTTTTTTTTCCTTCATCTTTCAGCCACTCTTTTTGACTCCTCTTTTTCCTTCTTCTTTTTAAGACAAAGCTGAACTCGGTGTCTCTCAGAGGGATCAGCGCATCCAACTCTGCAAATGATATCAGCAGCGACAACTTTCATGGCAACTATGCTTTTGAGGGAATTGGGGATGATGACCTGTAACGTGCAATTTGCCCTCCTTCCATTCTTCACTTCACTAGTAACGACTAAAGCAACAAAGATTACGAGCTGAACTGAGCCGAGCCGAGCGATCCATGTCTGCAAGATTGTAGCTTCTTCCTGGAGAACTTGCTGCCTTAAAGCTCCCATTTATTCTTTCACCACCCTTTGCTCTTTTAGACTGAAAAAGCTCATCTCGATTAGTTCTAGTTATAATCATTCCATTAAGACTTTTTTTTAACTCTTATTGATCTACATGAAAAAAACCTTTCAAGTGGCTGCATGTTCCATCTCCAACCAGAGCCAAAAGTTTGTGTGTGTGTAATGTGCAGAATGTGCAGACCTGCCACTAGTGATTATATCCCAGAACTGGGGATAAATAGTGCTCGCAGCAAATTCCAGCGAATGTGTCAAAATATATCTTACAACTGCAGAAAAATTCAGAGCAATTGATTCGCCATATAGATCAGTGTTTGGCTTTTCAAACCATGCTTCTAAAATGATTCCTGCTACTCTTGTGCCAAGTTAGCAAAAAATAAAAGTGTAGTTAGAAGAGGTGTGACTTCTCCTGCCTTCAGAAGTAGTCCGATGCCTTAACTTGTCATGCCATTCATTGTAGGTTGAGAACAAACATTTCGAACTAGAATCTTGCAGAACTTGATGGAAGGTTAGTTGAATTAATGGTGGAGCTGCTTGCACTTGCCAAATCCATCATTTTGCACAGTATTAGAAGCAGAGTTGAGCTGAATTTTTGAGCTGAAGCTGAAGCTGAAGCTCAAGCGTGACTTTAAACAGCAAAATCTGAAAATTCTTTTTTTTTTTTCTTTTTTTAAGGTTTCTCATTATTGCCAAATTATAGTTTACTAAAGCATTTTGCACAAAAATAAAAACAAAAATTATGTCACTTTTTATATTCTGTACTTGCAAGTAAGCATTCTGAACATTTACTAACTGTATCATCATTGCTTATTGTAATCAAATAGCTTAAGTATAATCTAAGCTGTATGACACAAAGTCTACATAGACCAACATTTATCATGTTTACATGATGTTTGGGGGACGTCTTAGTTTAAATCAAGTGTTTACAAATTTATCGTGATTTTTTCTGTCTTGTTCTGTTCAGACAAATGATCCTAGGGTTAATGTTCTTTGAATTATTGTGATTTGTTGGTTGTTTCAATCATGTTGAATGTTTTAATTAAAAAGAATGGTGCTTCGAAGTGGCTAATGTAATCACAGTTGCTGCAATGAATAAAATTTCTGCAGAGTAGGGAACAGATTGAACATATCTCACTGTTTGAATAATAATAATAAAAAAAAAAGTATCATTACATCATTGCTGTCTTGTCTCGGCAAATTAGGAAGCCAATAAATGTAAATCAGTGCCAACAGATCAACAGCTTTATTCTTACTGGTAACTGGAATGACAAATTAAATGTGCTCAATGTAAATGTTTTTATCCTTTTGCTACACTGATTCTTACAACTTCTGCTTTATGTAGATAGGTCAATATCGACAACACAGGTCATTTATAATTTTTCCCGTCACTAAAGAGCTCACAGCGCTGCAAGGTCCTGAGTGTTAGTAAATGTGTATGTGCCAAATCTTTGCGTTTCCTTTTTCCATCTGTCATTTTCAACATAAATGTCAAATTTCATGAATAATCATCAAATGTCCAGATGCTAAAATAAACTCAAGATTTACTGACCTTGTGACTTGTTTTACATTATTGTTAAGTAGCACTCCTGCCAAAACCAGAGCAAAGGAACAACAGTTCCTGCAATAATTTATTCTAATTCTTCATCTATTTGCTTCATAATTCACGAACTGTGAGCTATTTCACAGCATGAGGTTCAGGCTATACTACCAGCCCTGTTTCAATACCAAGATCAAAATATTGTCTTAAATAAGATGGCTGCCATATAATGTAGTCAGTGTTACAGCCATAAGCTTTTCATCTGCACTTCTGGACATTTTTAGTACCACAATGAAAACTTATGAGGCATCACAGGAATTTGCTCATTGAATTGCATTAGAATTTTTATTTTGAAAATAAAAGATATCCCTTGCCTCAAAGGTGTCTGTTCAGACGTGCAGATTGTATTGAAAGTTGTTTTTTAGGCCAGAAAATTTGATTGCTTGACTCAGTCGAAAGCATATCCAAGTGCTGTACTTCAATACAACCCCAAAAACAACAAAACAAAGACAATTAGCTTGATGTTTTACATCCAGCGATGTGAATTCCAGGTATTTATTTCAAACTCCTCATTTAAGGCATTAATGACACGCTTCTTAAAAACAGAAACGCCCACTTGCAGGAAATATAAATCAATGGGCTCATTGTGACATGTCAAGTTTGCAACCTGGAAAATGTCTCACTTGCATAAAATAGTCATTCACAAACACTTAACATTAAATCACAGTTCTTATTTTCCAAACATGGCAGCTAAGTGACACAGCACAGTCAAATGCACTTCGAGACGTGCATTACAGCCACATTAGAGAAATAAAACTATCACTTGTTCACATGCTTTCTAGTTTAATCTCTTTTCAAGTTGAAAGAAAAAGAAATTTCACATTAAATAGCAAACTAAATTAAAGCAGAGGTCTTCCTTTGCAAGGCTTTCATCAAAGACATTTATGATGCTAAATTTTAAAAATTACTGATATGTTAGAAGAAATGCACCTGAAACACTGCAAATAAAACTAATCTCTGGGCTGCATGTAAAGTATTTATAGCAATGCTTAACCTGCCAATATGCTGTGCTTTCTCTTTAAGGTTCATATATGCTTAGAGGTTGTTTCCCCTTCTCTGTGTTTTTTACTTTGATGGTCGGCTCCTCCATATCAAGAGGAGCCAGATGAGGTGACTTAGGCATCTGGTTAGGATAACTCCTGGACGCCTCCCTGGTGAGGTGCTCCAGGTACGTCCCACTGGGAGGAGAACCAGAGGAAGATTCCCTGGGAGGAGCTGGCCCGAGTGGCAGGGGAAAGGGAAGTCTGGGCCTCTGATCCCGGAAGATAATGGATGGATGGATGCATGGATGGTAGGCTACTAATACATACACTGAACTATTTCACCGGGAAACTATTTGATAAAATAAGAACTTATCAGCCTGGATCTGGGATCAATTGTTGGTGTTTTTCCTGCAGCAGAATTGTAGACCTTTTCTGATTATTGGATCTGAGTTGATGCCAAAATAACCTGGTTTCCTTTCATCTCTGAGGTCTGCAAACAGTTGAACAGTAAGCGCATCTGTGGCCTAACACTGAACGGTGCAGGCATGCAGAGTGCTGAAACTAACGTCTAAAGAGGTTGCAAGTGAGCACAAAAACAAAAGCAGGAGAACAATATGCCAGAAAGCAGTGGGCGAACAATTTAAAGTAAAATTGAAGAATGTCTGAACTAAATGCAAGCAGTAAGCTGAGTATTGTGTGAACAAATGCTCATCGATTCCACATCTATAAACTTTTTTAATTTATTGCTCTTGTTTCAAAGTGGCACTTTTTGATCAGCAATAACATAAATCAATAAAAATGACACTGAGCAATAATGTTTTACTATATGAGCAAATGCCCTCTTAGAATAATCTAAACAAATTACGTTTTTTTCGGCTAGAATCTGAAATGTGCTCCTAAAGTAACAGACAGCAAATTTAACTTTATTTAGTCAAGACCTAATCTACTTCTACTCAGAGGAACACGAAGCTCTATAGTTAGAGCTCCTAGTAGATCTAAAGCGCCATGGAAACCGAAGACGGCCCATCAACATGCTTAACATGCATTTATGGTGCTAAATTAACTCTTAATTAACGTGTCTTTGCCCACATTTTTTTTTTAATTTTACAGATGAAGTGTGGCAGACTTTGGCAAAAAGAAAGAATGTGAAGTAAATAAAAATTGAGTGAGGGCAGCATTGTTTAAATTACTGGCACATTCATTAAGACAAACACAATTTATGTACTATTAAATAGCACTTTGATAGCATTACATACAGTAATCTGAAGGCATACCACTAAAAGAGTTTTAACTCAAGTGTGGGGGGGAAAAAAAAAAAAAAAAAAAAAAAAAAAAAAAGCACTATAAAGTCCTCTCCAGACCCCAACTGCTTCAAGCTGCATGATCCGGTTTAGGGTAGATAGATAAAAAATTGTCACATTTTGAATTCAATTTTAATTTAGGAGAGAAGAACCAAACAGATTTTGTAGCAATCTGAAAATGCATTTAAGTTTGATATGAACCGAAATAACTAATTTGTATATAAAAATGTTTCAAGAACTTCAGGGAGCAGCTCTAGCAGATAAGGGAATGAGCTCCACAATGATGCTAATATCTGGTCATGTCATCCTTCAAATGACAACATGCATATAGTGTGGGAGTGAAATATCAGTAGCTGGGAGGAGCAGATTACACGACAGTGAGGTCTTCCACAGAGTTCCCTTTTTTATCTTGACATATATATAAAATAAACTCTCAACCCAAAAAGGCTTTAAAAATATGCAGAAAATGAATTCTTAACTCTGCCAGATTCTACTTACTGAACAATTAGCAGCCGTAGAAGAGATCTGACGAAACACTGTTAAGACAGATGCAGGTTAAAACCAGAAAAAGGCTCAGTGAAAACAATCAAAAACAAGTTGCTGGTAGCTTAGTTTTGCTGTTAGAATTTATGCAACCTTAAGTTTGCAGCTTGAGTGTACAGCCAGACCCCCCTTCCCGCGGCATATACTGCATATCAGTCCCAGCTGCTTTTCTGTGAGTCTGAATGCCGCCTCCCATCACTTTCCTCCTGTCCTCCTCTACGTCGGTGCCGATCATGGGAACTTTCACCCAGCCGTCAGTGGCCACGCCGTGTTTTTTCTGGTGTCTTTTGTAGTTGTCCCAGTGGCCGGTGGTGTAGCCGCACTCCTGACACTTGTACGGCTTCTCGCCGGTGTGCCGCAGCATGTGCCGCTTCAGGTTCATGCTCTGGTTGCAACTGTAGTTGCACACGGGGCACTGGAAAGGCTTGGCGCCCGAGTGAACGCGCTGGTGCCGCTTGAGGTTGGCCAGGTTTCCGCAGGCGTAGTCGCACAGATGGCACTTGTAGGGCTTTTCTCCTGTGTGCACCCTGTGGTGGCGTTTGAGGTTGTCGAAGTGCGCCGAGGCGTAGTCGCACTGGGGGCACTTGTACGGTTTCTCGCCGCTGTGAGTCTTCATGTGGCGCGCCAAGTGGTTGGGGTAGTGGGTGAGGAAGGGGCAGGCGGCGCAGGTATAAACCTTGTCACTGCGCTCACCGGGGCTGTTCGGAGATGATGAGGAGTCTTTAGTCAGCATCTCAAGGGTACACTTGGCACAAATCTGGGCTGAGGAACCATCCTCGTCCTCTAAGATGACCCCACATAACCGGCAGGTAAAAGGGAAAAGTGAAGTTGGAAGAGCAGCGCCTTCTGCTACGGCCCCTCGAGTAGTCCTGCTGCTACTGCTGCCTGTCATCTCCAGCAGAGAGGGAGGTTGGTGGCCAGGGGCTGGATTGGAGGCAGGTATGGGAGGTGGTGATTCTCCCTTCAAGTTATCAAAGACCCCAAGGTAGTCACTGTTCTGGGCCCCCAAACTCAGGTTAGAGGTTGGCCTTGCAACCTCAGAGACTTTGGGGGAAAAAACAAACAAACAAACCATTACAGAATGAGTTATCATGTCATGCGAAACAGATTTAACTATTTCAAGACAGTTATGGACACAATTTAAAGTGCCTTGCAAAAGTATTCATATCCCTTTAACCTTCTCTTGTTTCATCATATTGCAACCACTAACTTCGATAAAGTTGACATAGATTTTTTTGTGTTGTCCAAACTGAACTAAAGCTATTTTGCGACGAAGAATAGGCAATGATTCAATTTTCTTGAGAAGGAAAGTATAGACAAAGTGGCGCAGTTGGTAGCACTGTTGCCATGCACAAGTGCTGCCCTCACCCTGGGTTGTATTTCTGCCTGAAGTTTGGATGTTCTCCTTGCGCATATGTGGGTTCTCTCCGGGTATTCCAGCTTCCTCCCACAGACCAAAAACATGACTGTCAGGTTAACTGGTCTCTCTAAATTGTCCTTAAGTGTGCATGCACGGTGTTTGTCCTGTCTGTCTCTGTGTTACGCTATGATGGACTGGTGACCTGTCCACCTCTCGTACCCCACCTCTTACCCGATGACCGCTGGAGATAGGCACCAGTGACACTGCATAGGGGCTAAAGAGAAATGCCCAATCTTTTTAGATTTTTATTTGTAAAAAGTTTGAAAAGAAAAAAAGCATGTATTCCATGAATCTCTCCCAAGTGCTGGTCTATTACATAAAATCCCAATGAAATACGCTGAAGTGTGTGGTTGAAACTAGACAAAAATAGAAAAATCCCAAGGGGTGTAAATCCTTTTGGGAGGCACTGTATGGGTTAAAACTCCAGGGAGCCTTACCTGACGCACCAGACACTTCCTCAATGGGTCTTTGCTCACTCACGGGACTCTTCAGGCTGTTTTGGACACATGCAGGTTGTGGTGGGGCGTCCTGTAACACCCTTGCAGAGGACATCTGGGGCATATTAGGCACATGCATGCGCTGGTGCCTCTTGAGGTTCCCAAGGGAACTGCAGGCAAAAGAGCAAGTGTCACATTTGTAAGGTTTTTCCCCAGTGTGGATGCGCAGATGTCTCTGCAGGTTCACCAGCTGGGCTGAGGCGTAAGTGCACAAAGGACAGTTGAAGGGCTTCTCCCCATTGTGTGTCTTCATGTGACGCTTTACGTGGTTGGCATAGCGAGACGAGAAGCCACAGAGGTGGCACGAGTGCTGCTTGAGCAATTTGTCCTCAGCGGACAGTTCTTCCTTGTCACCCACCCCGTTTCCCATCCCCTCACAATCAGGCTGGGATTCGGCACGGACCTGCAAACCGGAGCGAATCCCACCGCCGCTCCCAAAAGGAGAGCAGAAGTCTGAGCTTTTTGCCTCCCTGGAGGCTTTGCAACACCTAAGGCAGTAAGGCCCAACCAGGTCCATGCCAGGTCCAAGAGGTTCATCGCGGAGCTGTCCACAGCCCCTGCAGGACAGGTAAGGAGGAAAACTTGGCTCGGACTGGGTCCCTCTGCTCTCGTTTTCCCTCCTGTTGTCAGCTGTGCTGCGCGAATCCGTTTCGCTTTCCATACTGAGCTGGCTGTAGGAAGAACTCTCCTCATCACCCAGAGGACACACAGAGAAACCAATCTCAGCAGCTACTTCTGTAAAACAAAAACAAATACATTTCATTCTGAAAGCCCACCCAGCCTATTTAAGTGTATATGACAAACGTGCACAGCTTTAAAAAGTACCATTTTGAGATGAAGTTTGAAGAATAACAATACACAGATGTTAAATGAGACGTAGAAGTACAGACTCAGTTTAAACGGTTTTTAAACTCAATTTGTATTCTTTATTAATAAGGTGTTTTCTATAGAACATTACTGTTTGCATATGTGCTCTGTAAAAGTGGATCCCAGTTGAACAGATAATACAATCATGAGAACTGTAGCTTTCAATCTATAGCGTCCTAAAGAACTGCTCACAGCAATAAACTTCTGTTGTTTTCTACTGAGATTTCTTGTGATCGATCAACACAAGGTAGCACACAATTATAGAAAGGTTTTCAATTTTTTCCCCCCAACAAATAATTTACATAGAGTGTTGTGCATTTGTCATGAATTCATTTACTTTGATACACCAAAAAAATAAAATTCCTTTTACCTCAGGCACAACTAAAACATTTTTTGGGTATGCATCAAACTGCTTTGCACATCTACAGATTAAATTTGTGCATATTATTGGTTGCAAAACATCTCAGGCTTGGTCAGACAGCAATGTTCAAGTCTTACCACAGATTCTCTGATGAATTTAAGGCTGACTTTGCCACCTGTATGTTGTGGTTCCTTTTCCTGTTAGAATGAGAATTCCCAACCATGGATTTTCCTGTATTTAGCTCCATCCATCTTTTCATCAACTAGAGAAGCACCTCCACAGCATGATACTGCTACAGCCATGTTTCACAGTGATTATGGTGCATTCAGGGTGACGTGCAGTAATAGTATCCTGCTACATATGGTCTTTTGTATGTATGCTAAAAGGTTTAATTCTTGCCTAACCACAGAGCACCTTCTGCCACATATCTGCTCTATCCCCAACATACACTGAGGAAAACTGTAAACTTGACTTCTTCTGGATTTCTTTCAACATCTGCTGACTTCTTACCACTCTTCCATAAAGACTAAATCTGTGGAATGTTACCGGAGGCTAATAATTGTCCTTTCAACACCTGAGCTGTGAATCCCTGCAGCAGTGATATCACAAGCCTCTTGGCCGCTTCTCCTATTAAAGCTCTCCTCGCCCATGTCTTCAAGGGTGTGCGGTTCAACCAAACTCTTTAATTTTCAGACGATGGACTGAACAGTTCTCCATGAGGTGTTCAAATCCTGGGATATTGTTTTCTAACCAAATCCTTTTTCCTTCCACTTTACAATATTTCACTCCTTGGTGTTGGTCTATTATATAAAGCCCCAATATAATACATTGAAGTTTATGGTTCTAACATGATAAGATTAGGAAAAATTCAATGGATAGGAATACTTTTGGTAACCAGACAGTTAATATATTTACCGAATACTGTGGATGCATAAAGTCAAATGAGCCAGCATGTTTGCACACCCTTCCTCAAATTCACAAATTCAAGTCCAGCTTGCAAGTACATACGTTCATGTCACTCACTAAACTTATCCTAACTTAGCTATGATAATTCTTATGTACATGCTGGTACAAGCTCAACTGTTTTCAGCATTTCTCAAATTAAAACATGACAGCAGAATTCATTTCAAACTTCAGTGCACAGTGGAAGCATTCAGGACGGGGGCGGCACTGTGCATGAAGTTACACATAGCTACACAGACATTGTTCAGTTTCGGAAACTGATTTAAAAAACAGATTCAAAAGAAGAGGTGAAAAAGTAAATGCTATGACATTTTTGCAAACGGACATTTTGTAGCATGATGAAAATTCACTTCATTTTTATCCCTTAAGTGATAACTTACATGAGCCCAATGAAATTACAAAACAAGCTGAAGATTACCGACCCCCCTCCCCCAAACTTTAGAGTAGACAAAGCCTCACTTCACAGTCAAACCATTTCAATGAATAAAATGATACTCACAGTGCAACCGACTAGGTCAAGTGTATTTTAGAGAGGAAAAAAAAAATGCTTTTCCTAAATGGTAGAATAAAAAGATTCAATGCTTTGATGTGCTGAGCTCTCAAAGGACGAACAAGCAGGACTGAGACCACCTTCCTCTCCAGATGCTGAAGCACAAAGTGAGGAAGGGGAGATCTGGAGCTGCCCTTTTATCCCGGCCCATGGAAACCCCTCATGGATGATTACCAGGCCTAATGATAATGATGATGACTGTAATGGTGAGGCTGCTGCTTCTGATGATGATGATGATAATGATGATGATGATGAGGGCAGAAGATGATGATGATGATGGTGGTGGGGAAACGATAATGGAGGTAGAGTAGTGGGAGCAGAGGCAGCACAAGATGATGAATAAATGCCTTCTTATGATGATGTCCTTGATGGTAATGGTCCTATTTTTATGACCCTTATATAACGTTTGTGTCTCAGCTCCTTCTTTCACTCATTTTTCAGTTCACTCGATCTGACAAACATCCATGCAGCAAAATATGTGCTGCCTGTCATTCACCATCATCAAAAACTGTAGCACTGTAGGTAAAAAGCATAATGAATGGGGAAAAAAAAACAATGAGACTAACAAATTAATGAAAACACTGCTGTCATTAACAAAACTTTCAGCTTATGAGACGAGACGATATAGAATCCTGGGTTCATGAGAACAAGAGGTGACAAGATTTTAGAATTTTTAGAAAAGAAATTTTTTCGCTCTCACAACTGGGTTTCAAACCATAACTGACATTAATGACCCTTAATATGACAAAAAATTTTCCCCGACATTAATAAATTATATGATACATGGCCCTCCCTACTACAGTACATTTTCGTAAACATTGAAATAGCCCTTTATTGGAACTTCAAATTACATGTCAATTTCGGTATTAAGTCTAAAGGCTGAGAAATCATTGAAATTGTCCGTTTTTACCAGTAAAATAAAGGTTATCCTTTCATCTTCTACACCCGCTTGTTTGTGCAGGGTCACGGGAGAGCTAGTGCCTATCTCTGGTGGTCATTGGGTGAGAGGCAGGGTACACCTTGGACAGATTACCACTTCATCACAGAGCAAGACAGACACACACTCCTACATAAGGGCAGTTTAAAGAGGTAAACACATTTTTGGATTGTAAAAGGAAGTCAGAGTACCTGGAGACAATACACACATACACAGGGAGAAGATTCAAAATCCATGCAGAAGGACCCCTGGCTGGGATTTGCAACCCAGGACCTTCATGCTGCAAGGCAACAGTGCTACCAGCTGCGCTACCATCCAGTCCCCAAGTCATGAATTGTTTTAAGTGACCTGTAGGAAATGTAATGCATCCAGTTTCATTTTAACCAGGATCATAATTTTGTATTTTAAAAGGAAGCTTTGCATCAGATGCCAACTTCAGCATCATTAGTGCACTGTGGTCTAGGCAATTAGTTTAATACAACACTAATAAGTTTTCATGACTTATCTCATATTGAATATACATTTTTCTCTACCAGGATTAAAAAAATGCAGCAGATAACTTAGAAGAGGTGGAGACTTCTTCAACACCAACTAACTGTAACTAAAAGTGTCATGCTAAACCAGATTTCCTCTGGACATGAGATATGTTGAAGTTTTAATATTGCAAGATAAAGTGTGGAATTACAAATATTTTATCTGTATTTTCATTTGTTTTTTTCATATTTATCTACACCTTAAAAACACTGAATTCAAAATTCAATATTTTTCCAGACTGTGTAGAAACCCTGGTAGTTCAATGTAGAGTCACTGATGACACCTGCACAGCTTTACAAACAACATAAACCCAGACTGGGATTTAGAGTGTTTTTCACCTGTTTGCTGGTTTAAAACCAAAGACTTGACACAAATTTGGTTTCTCAAAACAGTAAAAAAAAACAAAACAAAACAAAAAAAAAAAAAAAAAAAAACCCCCCCACAAACCTGAAAACTTTTCCAGGCCTAGAATTCTGTCATGATCTGCATCACCAAACACAAGGTCTTGTTCTAGAAGAAAGTCGGTGTCTAAGGGAAGGTTTCCAGGAGCTTCAGCAGCTACACCATCTTCAGAATCCACTGTGGTACAAAAAAAAAAAAAAAAAAAAAAAAAAAGAAAATCCAACATTTATTAATTTAAAATATTTGAAACGATCCACATAAAGCCTTTGGTGTTTTCTCCAAAGACACTGAGGTAAAAGGAAACTGTTAACAGTGGGAACATGTTGCGCTTTTATTGTTACACAATATTACACCAGATGATACCTAAAATGTAATTTCACAATCTTCTATTACGGTATCATAATCTCACACTGACTTTCCAATAAAAATTACATCTCTACTTTAAGTCAACAAAATTATTGGCACCTCTAGTTCTGTAAAATACAAGAAAAATTTGGATGGATTTTTAATTTATACTTGACTTTTTTTTTAGGTTGATCAGAAATGTTTAACTAATTGTTGACTTCCTTATTCCTTGAGGGTCTAAATGTGAAATGATGCCCTGAACTCTCTTTGCCACTCTTCAAAATGAGGGGGGAGAAGAGACCATGCCCTTTCAAGTAAGGCAGGTTAGTGTCAAATCTTCTTGAGTCTGGAAATGGCGACAGAGAGGGAAAAAAAGTATATTTACCATCATAAATGTAAATATATTTATAATTTGCTAAATGCTCCTGAGACTTAGATTAGACTAAAGCTGGGGACACACTATGACTTTCACAGTCTTTACAGATTTTGGAAAGATTTTGACTTCACACTAACAGACTTTCGAAACTGAAAGACTTAACTAAACCTGCTGAGAGATTACAAAATTATAAAGCCAGCTAAGCACATCAAACTTGCAAGGGCAACAGTTTGAAGGGTAAACAGATCAATAGGTGGGACTAAAAGATGATATTCTCAGAATTTGGACAGGCTATATTTCTGTGCCAATCCCTCTTTTTCTGGGCCTCTCTTCGAAAGGGCCTTAGAGCCTTGGTGTGCATTTTCAAGAAAAATCTGGGTTGCCTCGGTCAGGAAATCAAAAATGAGTTTGTACTGGATCTTTCAGAAAAATAATGATCCAGAAATCCTGCCTTTCTAAACAGAAATGGTTCACTGGTCACAAAAAGTAAGTCCCCTGAACTAAACCCTACAGCAAAGTTGTGGGTTGAGCTGAAGAAAAGAGAGCACAATGGACGACTTGGGAGTTTGGATTATCTACACATATTGTGCTTCAACTTTGTGAAATCACATATGGGAATACCAAGTCCTCTCCTATTGGCAAAAATGTAGTACAGAGTATAAAGAGTACATAAAAGAATACATTAAAGTCCTTAACGTAAAAAAAAACAAAAAAAAAACAACTCAATATCTCAAGGGCACTGTTTGTGAAGAATATAATAAGTGCATCAGGTACACATTCAAGATACAGAAGATCAATAACATATTCATATTTTCATTTGACATCAAACTCTAAAAATGATAAAACACAAAAACAAAACAGCAAAATGTTACATGCGCTAAAGAAATACTTTTTGAAGTCGTTTTTAAATAAAAGTTTAATAATAGCACAATTACAACTGGATGTCTGATTTGCACATTTTAAGAGTTAAATTAATGTGAAGACATGGCTCAAGAAAAGAAAGTGAACCGTTTCAAAATTATGGCTCTGTTGTTTATGATTTATATAAAACACAACAAGAACAGTCAACTTTAAGAAGATCCATAGAACACCTACACTTTACTGGCTGTGGATTCTGCTGTTTTTTTCTTGGCATCTTCCGGTCAGCCTCTCTCTTCTGTCCAGCGTCTTCTTCCAGACTTCCACAACCATCAGCTCATTGTCATCTGTTCAGATAAAATATTTGAAAGTATCTAGTCAATATCTTAAATAGGCTTTGTAGGTCAAACCATACTCAAACAAACTTGGACTTTTTATTTTGCATAAAACAAGTGTTCTCAAATATGCTATAGTCACGTAGAGCAGGAATGCATGGTACTTACATATTTAGCTAACAATTATTGCACGTCATACGGTTCTTCGCAAAATGCATAATATGGACATTAACACTTCAATAACTTATCATTTGCGTCATATTGTGCAGCCCTAGTGGGCATATTTTCCTGCTGAACGAGGGAACTACCAGAAGGGAATACTGTTTTCTTTTAGGGAGTAACAATTTAGGTAAAACATGAAAACACTACATCCAGAACTTACAAAGTTTCCAAACAATTTATTTTTAAAAAATCTTCCAAAACAGGCCAGATTCTTCCAGTGTTGTGAGCTCAATTTTAAAGAAGAGATCACAATGACTGCACACATTAAAACGTTACCCAGATCTATGCAAACAGAAGCTATCTCGTGCCTAAAACTGAATGGGCTGTACTGTACATACAGTAGCGTACATAAGTAGCCGTACCCCTTTAACCGTTTCACATTTTATCATGTTACGACAAACTTCAATTTATTGCAATGGCATAGACCAACCCATAGTGGTGCATAACTTAACTGTAAGAAGAACTATGCACAGTTTTAAAGTTTCTTTGTTTTTCTGTTTTGTTTTGAACAAATAAAAATAAAATATCGAGTGTATATGTAGGCTTGTCACAATAAGCAATTATTCAATTCATCGCATGATAAATTAAAATGAGCTCAATAATTTCCATTCAGATGATTAATAGTTTTTCCAGGGCAGTTTTGTTTACAGAGACTTCATAATCCATTTTATTTATGGTTTCAGTTGTGTGTGATTTTTATTTTCGTTTTATTTGTTTTTGGTTGTCGTGTTTTATTATGGATATTTAAAATATCTTTTAAAATTACTATTAATTCAGAATATAGAAGAAAATACATAATGAAAAAAGTGACGGTAAAAAACATGACTAAATAAATACAAAAAAAGAGAAGAAAATAATTAAATAAAAGTAACTAACAAAACTATAAGATTGGAAACAAAATGGAAAATTAAATAATAGAGATAATGTTAACAGTTCTTTACAAAATTAAAGTTTATTCGTCTGTTTGAGGTCTAAACTTGCTTTATTACTAGATATTTTTGTATGACTTGAAAATGGTCTCAAAACAACAATATTATCGCAATAATTTCTGGGGCAACTTATTGTCCAGCAAAATTTGTTATCGTGACAGGCCTATGCACATGTACTTGGCCCCCTTTACTCTGATACCCCTTAAAACATCTATTGTAACTAAATGCCTTCAGAAGTCACCTAATTGGCAAATTAAGTCCACCTGTGTGTAATTTGATCTCAGTACAAATGCAGCTGTTCTATGTAGGCCTCAGAGGTTCGCTTGAGAACATTAGTGAACAAGCAGCATCATGAAGACCAAGAAGCACACCGCACAGGTCAGGGAGAAAGTTGTGGAGAAGTTTAAAGCAGGGTTAACATATAAAGCAATATATAAGGAATTTAACATCTCACATTGAGTTGTTCACACCATTCTAAAACTCAGTTCAAGTCAGAGAAGCTGTCTGCAGGAATGTCAAGCACTCCACAAATCTGACTATTTTTCCACCCTTTGTGGAAGAGTAGCAAGATGAAAGCCATCACAGAAAGTAAGACATAAGAGGTCCTGGTTAAAGTTTGCGAAGAGCCATGCAGGGGACACAGCAAAAATCTGGGAGGTTTTCTGGTCAGATTAGTTCAAAACTGGTGTATTTAGCCAGTATGCAAGCCCACGATGTGTTGAAGAAAACTCACACTGCATATGACCCTTAACACAACATCGTCACTGTGTAATATGGTGGGGGCAACATCGTACTGTGTAGATGCACCTCTTTAATTGGGATGGGGAGGCTGGTCAGAGCTGATGTGAAGATAAATTAAACTGAATACAGAATGATTCTGGAAGAAAACCATCTTAAGACTTCAGATTGGGGAAAAGGATTAGCTTCCACCAGGCAGGCATGAGGAATTATTGTATTTTATCATTATAGTGAAATTTGTTCATCTTCATAAGAATTTTGATTTAAGGAGACTACTTTCAAAAACTACTTTTACTATTTGTACCAGTGTTGGTTCAATGAGAGCAGGAATTAATCCCTTTAAAAATATCATTAAATACAGTCTACTGGGTCACCTTTAGTGAATAAATTGCACTTCTAAATTTGTCTTGTGTCTTGATGTAGCTGTCAATTGTTCCATGTTGATTTTTATTCTTGTCCCAGCCATACAAACTGTTGCCAAGAACTACTTATCATTACTTCAATCATTATTGTAGAAAATGTTAAAAAAAAAAAAAAAAAAAAAAAAAAAAAAAAAAATCACAATAAACATTCAAGTCCATATTCACCCCTACCACCAGTACAACAACCCAACAACAAAGTCAATGACAGTTATTTGGTAACTCCATACTGCCCTTGAATAGATAGATAGATTAAACTGAGCTGAGTCCATTAAACTTATTTGGGATCTGAAACTGACTTGGATTTCTGAACTAAGTTTTTGATAATTCTAGCTGTAAGAATTACCTAAACTGAACGATTATAGTTTCAAACAAATAAATTATATCTCAAGACCAATAAACATGAGGATCTTTGTTGCCTGGTCTCAAGGGTGTAGGATCAGTGCAATTTATGGATCATATAGACTATTGTTGAAAAGATAGGGAGTTTAAGGTCAGGGTAGTTTCTTTCTGTAGTTTTAGTTTAACACGTTACAATGAAAAAAGCTAAAACATAAAGACAGCATGTTAAAAAGGTATAAACCACTGCAGGGCGCATTCTCATTTCCATGTGGAGCATGTGCACAGCGTAAACAAAAGCCATTAAGGTGCTTCAGCAAAAATGGCTAACAGATTAGCTCTGGAGTTGCAATACAGCATGGACAAATCATGTGAGTCAGGCAGAAAAATAAAGCTGAAATGCCTTTTTTTTACTGCAGGACACAACTGCACAATGCAATAATAAAAAATGTCAGTAACGTTTCAGTGACCGCTGAGAAGCGGTCCAATGAGAAGCTAAAATAAAAGGCGTCCTCATTGTGTAGGAATGAGTGAAATGAACCATCTTCAGTGAATATTATAATAGCAGAGGAAAACATAGTTAGCCGAATAGCTAATGTCAACTTCCATGGTTAGCAACCGAGCTAACTTACCTAGATACCGTAAATATTCCAGTCGAGGGGAAAGGTTTTTATCTGCGGTAAACTGTTCATTACACGGAAAGTATATTTCCTCAAACACCCGACATCTGTAGATCCGCCATTTCTTCATGGGCTGCGGTGACAAAGAAAGGCAATTAATGGTATTTTTCATAACTTAATTGATTTTCTGACTCGCCTGAAATACAACGTTAGCTATAACTACTGCATTCCTTCCGGTTTTTGCCTTTCAAAGTAAAAGTGGCAAGTCAGCTTTCTTTTACTCAACGCGACCTTTGTGGCGCTTGTATTTACGATTTTTTAAAATTATATTATTATATTATATTATTATTATATTATCTATTGTTTTAGATACTGTTTAATTGCTTTGAGGGTATTTCTGTTCTATTCTATTATTCTATTAAATTTTGTTGCAGCTCTGACTTTATGTTTAAGATCATTGTTTATTATCATGCTGGAAGCTGAACTCCTGGCCTAGCCACAACTCTGCTGCAGTTTCTAGTAGCTTTTCTTTCAAGATCCCCCTTTGTGAAATTTTATCCATCCACAACCAGCTTCTATGTCCGTGTTGAAGAGGGACATAGAAGGCAGTGAGTTTACTGTTGATGTCCTGCTAAACATAAAGTTTTCTACCAGAATGACTCGGTATGCAACTCCATCTATTTTCCCATTGATTCTAATCACTTTTCCTGTCCAGTTCTTCAGTTCTTACATTTTCTTACTTTTCTTTAACCCATAACTTGTAGGACTTAAATTTTAATTTTGCTCTTACCATAGCTTCTTCATATTTTGCTCTGTTTCTATTTATTGCAGCTAAATGTAAACTGGACAATTTATAGCAGTAAAATGTCATGGCTCCCTTATTACCTGTAACTTGTCACTTAAGTGCTCTGGATTAATTTGATCTGTAAGATAATTATCCTATCCCACAAAAGAAAGACAACAAAGAAATATTCCTGCTTGCATCACTAAAACAATTTAGAATGTTGTTTTTATTCTTACATTAATTTACTTACCTCACTTAATCCTTGTAGAGTCTTGTGGAATAGATTGCTTATCCATCACAGGTTTCAGACAAATCAAGTAATGGATTATTACCAACACCTCAGAGTTGATGAGTATCAACAATATTTTTATCTGATTGCCAGTACAAACTTTCCATTGTTGAATTCATATTCACTGTATTCAAAGTGTCGAGTAACTCCAAAAAAACAAAAAACAAAAGAATTTGACTTGGAATAACTATGTACATATACAAAAAACGTTGTAATTTTGAACTGGCAACTTAGTTGAGTTTTTTTTGTTTGATCAGTATAATTTTTAAATAAATAATCTGCTACAAGAGGCTAATTTCACAGCTTTTATTTTGAATGTCTGTGATGCAAAGCGGATGTTTTGATTTTCCTGGCGGGATTAATCTTGACTATTGTGCAGCAAAATTTTCTTTCCGATTCTAAGAAAACATTTTCGACTGCTTTAGCTCAAAATCTGTTTATCAAAATTAACATTCAGGTCTAATGTGATTAGGGAGAAGCTGATATGGTTGATACGATATATAGCATACACTGGATATTTACACAGCACATTATGGATAAATTATATTTAAACCTTTAAAACTGCAGCAAATTCATGATTTAAGTTATGCAATTTAGGTTAAAGGCCTTGTCTTGCAAGGATGCCTTTAGACATGGAAAAAATTTGAATGAAGACTAACCTATAAAGTCAGTTTGGAAATGGTCAATTATGTTAATTTTTAAAATAAGTAAATCAATTCTCAAATGAAATTAGGTCTGGATTACGTCAGCTTGAATTGAGTCTGGTATTTGTATTAATAATATAAACTAGAATATAGGAACAAATAAGCTACCCCTTTCAGAACAAGATAGTAAGTCATTTTTATTTTGAATTTCTTTGAAAACTGTTAAACAACACAGAGACAAACTACAATTTAATACATACTATCTGGCTTCATAAAGTGACTTGGAATGCTTTTTTAAAGATGCTACCTTGCTGTTTGCACCAAAATAGTCTTGATGGAGACAGATTTGTAACAACTCCTGTTATCTGTGGTAGGTCAGGAACAACTCAAACACTTCAGATAAAACTAAACAACAGCGTTTATCAACGAGACTTGAAGCCAGGGGGAAACTGCAAGAAGTCTGAACACATCTTGCACTGAAAAATTATCAAATGCTGATTAAATCTAGTCTGGTTTGGACAATCCAAGGATAGCAAAGTGAAGATGCCTCACCAAGTATGGCTTAGTAGTACATCAGTGCGGAACTTAAATCCTTCATCTATATTTAATACCTAGTCTCAGCAGGCAAATATTTATAAGCAAGAACTGAGACTTAAACTATTTGGCTATTATTTCCTGATTATCAGGTGGTACCCCAATTTGGTAATTTTGATCTAAATTACAGATTTTGTTAATAACTGCCTTTGGCATTTATTAATAGTTATTCATAACCAATAGTTATGCAACCTATTATTGCATAACACTCGTAAAAAAAGTGAAAAGGCTGGCATGTTTTCCTGGAATTTCCTTATCAATGTAATCTCAATAAAGAAAATCATTAAGTAAACAGAACATTCAATACATTAACAAAAATTAAAAACAAATCATTCTATAAATTTGATTAAACTGTGTATAGGCTTAAAAATAGCATTTATTTGTGGAGTAAAGTGGGCAAAATACATATACAGGTCACACATGTACCTGAACACTACCTCCACAGTGAAACAAAGTGGTGAAAGCATCACACTTTTGGATTGTTTTTCTTGTCCAGGGACATGGAAGCTGGTCAGAGTTGATGGGAAGGTAAATGGCGATAAATTCAGGACAAGAAAACCTACCAGAGGATGCAAAAGACTTGAGACAGGATTGAAGGCTCTAGCAGGAAAATGACCATAAACAGCCAGAGCAACAATGGAATGGTTAGACCATGTTCATGTGTCTAAGACCTAAATCCAACTGAAAATATGTGGAAAGAAGAATTTCTGTTCACAGTCTTCTTTGTATAGAAGAATGGACGAAAATGTCAATATCTGAATGTGCAAAGCTGGAAAGGCATAACCCGAAGATATGAAACTTTTACTGCAGTGACAAGTGGTTCTGCAGCTATAGTCTTTTCAGATGTATTTTTTCTTTTTTAGGAAAAAAAAAATGGGAACCATGTATCACGTTATTGAACACACTCCTGCAAGATGTTAGTGGGAGCATCATGCTATGGAGATGTACACCACACTTTAGATTTTTATTTGTTTTATTTTCATTTTAAAATAAAATAAAATAAAAAAATATATAATTTTTTTTCTTCCACTTCACAACGATTCTTTGCACTAGTCTCTTACATAAAATTGAAGCAAGCAGAAGTAAATCAAAATGTGAAAAGGTTCAAGAGGTGTTAATACTGTAGCAATGCTGAGGCCATATTTGGAATAACAGGCCTGTCTGAAAGCGTTTGGGGTTCAGAGTGTTTTGGGGTTGGTGTAGGATTTATGAATAGGGGATCCTGGGATTCTGCGTCACTTCTCAGGCTGCTGTCACTGCAGTGTGCACTGTTTGCCACCGCTAAACTGTCTCAAAAACCTCTCCTTCTTAGGCTGACAACCTTACCCGCCCCCCTGCCCCCTCCACTCTGCAGCTTTGTCCATCCCATGATCCGCTCTTTGTGCGGCAGTAAAGAGGAGGAGACGGTATCTGTGCTACTGTTCGCCCCTGGATGGGGAGGAGTCAGTTGTGGATCGTGTGCGCTGCATTGGAGAAAGAGGAGCTGCACACGGAAAGGTAAGAAAACGTTTGTTACGCAACAGAAATAATTCAGGTTTGATCTGCTGCGTAGGATAACATTAGGATGCGCAATCAGACGGGTTTGTTGTTGTTTTCACCGGAGTCCATGTGGGATGCAATGGAGGTAGAGGTGAATGCGACTGTGCATCGCCTGTTAAACATGCCACTCCCTGCAACAGCACGCTGATGCGCTGGACAAACCCCTTAAATCATTCAAATAATGTTTAAAAAACATGAGAATAACTTTGAAATAAGAGAGAAGGCTCTGAACGGCTGATAATTATCGGTGCGCTTTTATAACTCATATCTAAAGCTACCCGTCCTATATAGCGTTTTGCTTAAATAGGCCTGATTGAAGAGTATTTTAAGCATAAATTGTAGAATTAAATATATCAAAAAGTTTGGAAGGACTGCAACCCTTTTTGTACATTTTTATAATTCTAAACACCATAATAATAGGCAGTATTTCAGCAGAATTTCTTGTGTTATGGTTAATAGCTCGTAAAGCAATATATAACTATAGGCTTCCAGAGTAGGGCAGTATGTATGTATCAGGAATTCCTCTAAAAGCATCAGTGTGTGTGTGTGTGTGTGTGTGTGTGTGTGTGTGTGAGAGAGAGAGAGAGAGAGAGAGAGAGAGAGTGTGAGTGTGTGTAGGCTGAGGTCATTCTCATGCCTCTAAAACCCGCATTGCTGCTGTGGGCATCTGTCCAGCGCACAGATACTTTTAAATGCCATCGGGTTTCCCCTCTTCTGAGGTTGAAAACCTGGCCCTCAGATTCAAAAACAACTTCATCATTAACAGGTGTTACACTGTCAAAAGTAGGAGGGGAGAAAAAACTGTTGTACAGAGAGGAGGTCAAGCGAAAAGCCAGAAAACTGTTTATTTCCCCTTTGAGAGGGTGGGGGGGATTCAAAGGAGGACAAACAGCTTCAGGGCAGAATTCGGATTGTGTAACAATCCCATCTGTCATTGTCCTTTTACAACATTTGCAATAACATATGCTCTGTGCTGTAAGCATGTTACATTATGTATAACATAAAATGATATTCCATTTACACAAATCCAGATGTTTCACCCTCCTGGTCTTCTTTAAAAATCTTTTTCAAGTTGTTATTAGTGGCTGTTCTTTTGTTTTTACCATCCAGTTCTTAAACATTGTGAAATTATGAGAAGCTTACCAATAAGAAATAGTACCATATAGTTCGAGGAAAAATCATTTGGAGCAGTGGAGTTCGTTTTCATTTATGCTTCGTTTTTACTCTGTCTTCGATTGACATTTAATGCAGTTCAAATACACTCCAATCAGGTGATTTAGTTAAACATTCAACTCGTCTACCACCAAATAGTTCTAAATTGGTTGGTTCCCCTTCCCCAGATGCTTTGTCACACTTGTGTTAAAGGCATCATATGGCAGTAAAATTCAGATTTGGAAACACCTCTGCAAAAACAGTTATTTATAACAAGGTTTCATATGTATGGATGATTCATTGTTTTGAAAAAGTCTTAATTTAAATCTGAAACCTTTAAAGATAGGGTTCCACAGCTAATGTTTAAAATGTATAATATGATTTAATAATGTGATACTCCTTCAGTTTGGACAAAACAGTTTTTTTTAATGGAAACAAAATAATCAAACAGCTAAATTTGTATTTTTGAATGCCAAAGGAGAAGTGTAGCAGCCTTCGTTCAGCCAGCTGACCAGTACTACACATCAGCCCAAGGTGGAGGGGAAGCCCTGCTGTACTAGATGCTTCAAACAGCCAGAGAAAACTCTGGTCACTCCAGCACTTCCTGGTATCTCATGAAAGAAGTTTACCATGATATAAATAGCATTACTTAAAATTAGTGGTTTTAATAAAGTCGATCCAAAACAACCCCAAGGTTGATATGAAGTGACACATTTTGTTTTCGTAAAAAGTCAGGTATAAAACCATCAAAACTGCAAAAGTATAAAATGGCGACAGAAACAACAACCTTGTTATAGAAAGCAACCTAACTTAGATGTGTTTGTTGTAACACATAAATCTGTGGCGTTTTTAATATGAAAGTATATCTTTTAAAAATTATTTTGTTATGAAAGCTTTCCCTACTAACTTGAGAGTAAAATAAATTAAATTTCTACTTAAGCAGTCAGTCGTTACATCTTATCAGAAATAACCCTAAGATAATTATTGTACAAAACTGAAGTATTACGTTTTAAAAAATAGGGCTTTGGATGCATTACTCCCCTCTATACAATGTTTGCTTCGATATATCTGTCCAATACAGTAAATGTCTTCTAAGTTCTTAATTCCTGTTTGAAAAAGAACTTTATGTTTAAAAGAAACATGTTTTGTATAAAATGGTCCCTTTTTCTTTACATATAAAAGCAATTACCCTTTGAAATTTTTATTTTTGCCTGTAATGTTTTCTGATGAATCATGTCCAAGTCTGGGCTGCCTGTTAGTTATCAAAGCTGTTCTGAATCAACATTCTGAATCATATCCAAGAATACAGTAAGAATACAAGCTACCCTCCATTACATTGTGTAATGATATAAGTAAAACTTTGTTTATGTAGCACCTTTCAAGATAAAAATCATAAAGTGCTTAAACAAGCAGAGACTAAAATAAAAATATACAAAGCAAAATTAAACAAAAGCGGATTAAAAAAGTAATTCTAGCTGGCTTTTAAAGGAAGCCACTGAATCTGCTGATTTCAGAGTCAGAGGAAGGGAGTTCCAAAGTCTTGGAGCCACAGAAGAGAAAGCTCTGTCTCCTTTAGCTTTCAGTTTTGTATGTGGGACAATCAGCATGTCTTGATCACAAGACCTCAGGGCTGTGATGGGGGTGTTGGGCTGTAATAGTTCAGACATATAGACTGTCTGTCCATGTGGAGCTCTCTGAGTCAAAACCAGAATTGCACTCGATAATCAACTGGAAGCCACTGAAGCTGAATTAGCAATGGAATCACATAACAAAACTTTGAAGATCCAGTCAGGAGCTGAACAGCAGCAATCTGCACAGGCTGCAACTGGACCAGGGAGGCCTTAGTAAGACATGTATAAAGTGCATTTCAGTAATCCAGACGAGATAAAACAAAAGCATGAATTAAGATTTCTGTCAGGATGAGGGACAATAGGGCTAAATTTGGCAATAAATAGTAGAAACGGGATTGAACCACAGATTTGACATGATTTTCCAGCATAAATTCTGAGTCAAAGCTTATCCCAAGTTTCTAACGGAAATAACTAAGAGACCCAAGGGTCTGCTTTATCTTTACAGCAATTTTTTTTTAGGTACAAAGATGATTACTTCAGTTTTTTCTTCATTTAATGGATGCAAACTTTCAGCCATACATGTTATATAATAATGTCTATGGAAACCACTTGCTAAGGGATCTGTTTTCTTTCAGTCTAGTAGAAATAAATAAAAAATTAGGCTTTCTTCCTGTAAATAAAGACTAAGGTTGGAGACTGCAAGATTTAATATTTGTTCTTATTTTTGGACAACCACTTTCTTTGCTTTCTAGAAAGACAAATAAAGTGATAAAGAATGAGTAAGTGTGTTTTATTAGTTTAAAATACAAGTAAACCATTGTCACATGTATGAATTTAGCCTCAATGTAGGTGAAAAATGTGATTATGAGTTTAGCTTTTGAAACACACCAGTATGGAAAAAAAAAGCAGGATTGATCTTACCCAGGGGCGGACTGACATATGGGACTACCGGGGAAATCCCTGGTAGGTCATTGGCTTAGTGGGCCGGTGGTTCACGGGCTGAACCACCAGTCCACAGCCCTGTGCAGACGCATGGCGAGCACGCAGCAAGTACTCAAGAGGCGACAGGTTCTGGGGCGCTGATGTTTTGCTGGGGCCATTGTGTCCCAAACTATGCCATATCAAATGGCTTCTCTGCTTCTCCTCTGCTCCAGTCAGGCAGATCAGCTCTGCTGTGGGCGGCCGCAGAGCTGATCTGTAACATACGAACAAGAGCTGCAGGGCCGGCCAGCTGAGCTGACAATGAAGAGCGGAGATCAGAAAAACTCGGCCCAAAAAGCCCGAGCTACTAAAACAAACAGTGGCGCTTATTAAAAAATAAACATTCACAAAATAAGAAATCCGTTGTACCTATTAGTGCCACATAAATTAAATCTCCGTTTGTCTCTGGCCTCCAGCAGAGTGATGCGCAATTCAGTGGCTCAAGTTCACCATCTCATGTCTCCGTGGAACATTACCTGTCGATCACTGTCACTATAAGCAACATTAAATAACTTCGCATTAGCCGCGAAGATGGGGCAGTGAAAGGAAAGTACAAAGCGTAAAGGTGGCGCTAAAAAGATAAAAGAGAGAAAAAAGAAAGGTCTGAAATGTCACATGAAAGGTCAGATGACACTGCCTGCAGCAGGTTAAGCGAGGTTAGCATATATTATATTTCTAACTTGAAAATATTTTTGTTCATATGGCATGTTTCTTACATAGCTGTTTACATATGAACAATACTAATTTCTTGCATAGACTGTGGCTGAGGATGACCTAGTTGAGCCAATAGAAAGCCAGAGGGACTGAAGTTTAGATTTTGATATGGGGAAAGGATAAGAGCTGGCTGAAGAGCATTTACAAGAACAAAGACAAAGCACTCTGGTTAGAATAACAATAATCTTTACTCAGTAAGTTATGTACTAAAACCAAATAATCAAATTCAATAAATTAGAATATTATTGAAAAGAAAAATATTATATTGAAGAGAAGAAAAACTTCAGTCACTAAGTGAAAAACATTATATAGAGTAATTACACTCAGACTGATGTTTTCAAGCCTTTTTTATGGTAATTTGATGATTTTTTTTTTTAACAAAGAAATGTGGTATATTTAATACAGGCTTAAAGGTTGCTATTTTGGACATCATGAAAAAAAACAAATGACTATATATATATATATATATATATATATATATATATATATATATATATATATATATATATATATATATATATATATATTATATATATATATATATATATATATATATATATATATATATATATATATATATATGTGTGTGTGTGTGTGTATACATATATGTGTATACATAAATATGTGTATATACAGCAACATTAATAAGCAGAAGAAAAATAATAAAGCTAGGAGATATATATATATATATATATATATATATATATATATATATATATATATATATATATATATATATATATATATATATATAATTTATTTATTTATTTATTACAATTTTAACTAAACTAAGCAGCAGTAGGTGGGCCAGTCTAGTAGGAACTCCCAGGCTCCTTTTTCTCCCCAGTCTGCCTCTGATCTTACCTTAATACCTTTTTACAGTTTTTCATTGAACATTTTGTTTCCAGAACACTTTAAATAGACCTGAAAAAATTATATGTGTGTAAAACTGATTAATTAGCATTTTCATTGCATTTGGTGAAGTTCTTTTTGAAGGAGAAGGCAGCACAAAACTTAGACTGGCAGGTTTGTTTGACAAGAAAATAGCTTTAGGTTCCATTCTAGAAAAGGCAGAAAGGAAAACTAAATTTTCACAGACTTACAAATTAAATTGATCATTAAGATGCAGTCACAAACTTTTGGAAATCTTGGTCTGAAAATGTATTCTAAGCCTAGATTTGAATCTTAATCTGTGTATTTACTAGGAGATACCTTCCTTTCTTTTCCCTCTTTCCTCTAGATACCGCTCTAACTTTGGCAAACAAAGCCTTCAATTCAGGAACCTCAGGAACAGTTACTAAAAATGTTGCCATAAAAGGGGAATTCTACCCCAGAAAATTGTCTCAGAATTGCCTTGTAAAGCAAGCCCAAATGAATTTAAAAAGTTGATATTCATAAATTTGATATATTTGCTAAAGATAGCCTTTGGCACTTTTAAAACATTATAATAGTTTTTCAGTACACCATGGAAACAGAAAACATGGAAAAGCATACATGATGTGTTTTGGCTTCAACATTTTTGAACCTTATTGTCTTTGGCAACACTTCCAGTAAAGGCTGTAGAGAGAAATTTAAAGCAACAAATTGCAATCATACAGTCAGTGTTGCAATAAATTTTTTTTTCTTGTTTGTTTTTTCTTTTTTCTCTTTTTTTCCTCATAATATTGCAATTCCTGCTGACAGCAACATTAATAAGAAGAACATAATAACTTATTACTAAACGTATTGGAGCAAAAAGAACATCTGAAGCAGGAAAAACCATAATGACTGTGCCTCCTTGATAGGTGGAGTAACTCAAGATGATTCTAGGTCAAACATGTTTGATTTCTGTTCAAAAGAGTCTCGGTTTAAGGACAGCTAAGATACTAATATGTACATGAAAACATTAATTATCATATAAGTTTTGTTGCAACAGATATTCTAAGAATAAGAGATGGAGGAATGTGGTGAACACACCCCAAACAAAACCTTAAATGCATTCTAGATTTTAAAACATGGAATACATGATTGCACTGAAGTGCAGGGACTTGCATGAAAGGCACAAGATGTGATTATCTAAACAGATGTAGGAACAGGTCCTAACCTTTCAAGGTAAAGGAAAACCATTTATCCACAGTTTAGCTCTCCCTGTCTGTCTGAGATGCACCCCTGTTTCTGTTATTAATACACACTGAAAGCAGGGATCTTCTATCTGCTTGCTCATTCTACCCTGTCACCTTAAATACACTTGGAGAAATTATTATACATCTATTGTGATGCATTGTATTGAAGCTGAACATTGAAGTTCAGCTTTAGTTTGAATGATTTGCTTACGATGCACACTGCGGCACTGTTTAAAGCTGTACAAGTGAGTGTATCTGGTAACCTTGTAACTTACCTAATTTTTTTGTTTGCTGAAGTACTGTAACAGTGTGACACAAAGTAACTTTTGGTACAAATTTCTGTGACATCAGATAAACCTCAAAATATTTTCTTGTAAGTACTGAGAACTTTTTAAAAGGAGAACAAAGTAAAAGAGGTCAAAACCTTACCACAGTTTTGTTGTTGCGATTGGTTTCACTGCATTAGCAACTAAAAGAAAATAGTTTGAAAACACAAGGGGGAAAAAAAAAATAACTGAATGATGATCATGCCAGAAGTGACTTGGCTAGTGTTAAAAACTGACTCTAAAATGTAAAAAAATATATAAAATTCCCTAATTTTCCGAATATTTCAATATGATCTTGAGATGAAGGATAAAATTTACAAAGTACATTTACAATTCTTAGTTAAAGTTACTTTTAATGAAACATTTTGAAAGATCTGACTTTCCAGATGATGTTGATACATTTTATGAGTATCAAACATTTCTTAAATTTTGGTTAATAATGTCCTAAAGCAAATATTTTCTAAGAACATAATGTCTGTGCAGTCTAAATTTTTATGAGTGTATTTGTTCACATTCAGTGCCTGCTAATTGCCTTATCCTTCTTCAATCCCTCACAATCATTAGGCGATGGATTATGCCGTCCACTTGCTTGATTATCTCTCTGCCTTTTAGAGAAACTGACAGGGGAGACAATTTTGCATGAACTTTAAAGAATCCAATTTTGAATGTGTTTGACACCCTGAGTTTGTTTAAGTGTGTGCAAATATGCGTACACTAACAAGGCATAACATTATGACTACCAGCCCAAAGTGTGCTGGTCCCCCTTTTGGTGCCAAAAGATGCCTGACCTGTCAAGGCATGACCTCTATTAAACCTGTAAAGTTATGCTCTGCTCTCTTACTACACGATGTTAACTGCAAGACCCGTAAATCCTGTTTGTTGTGAGGTGTGGCCTCCATTAATTTAATTAGTTTGGTCAGCACATCCCACAGATGCTTGATTGGATTGAGATCTGAGAATTTGGAGGACAAGTCAACATCTCAAATGTGTTACTGAGCTCCTGAAAACCCTCCCTGAACCACTGGCTGTGTGGCAGGGAGCATTATACTGCTCAAGGAAACCACAACCACAATACCAATTTCATTAAAAGGTGTACATGGTCTGCAGCTATCTTTAGGTGGTTGGTGCTTGTCAGAGTAGTTATGTCTGTCTTCCTTGTAGAACATCGTCCAAAGCATGACACTCCCTCTTCTAGCTTGCATTCCTCCTACATTGTATTCTGATGCCTTGTGTTCCTTATGCATGATGTAAAAGACAATATGTATGTATGTTATGTATAAAACCATACACAACAACCTGCAATGCACTGTATTTTGTGAACTATTGCTATTAGTAGTGTTGTGCAACTTTGAACTGAGCGATGGATGTTTTTTTACATGACAAACTTGAAGTGAGCGCAGCTCATACTGGCCTCTTTTAATGATGGTTGTTTAAGGAGTGTATGAAAGTTGTAACATTGAATTTTTTTGAGAGTAAAACTTTTGATACTTTATGCAGAAAAGAGACAGAACATTTTCTTTCCTAGCCACAGGCACAGTTCCAGCATTGCACACACACAGGAAGTCCTTTGGAGACCCACTACTGATCATGTGTGCAACTCCACTTGGTTTTAAACTTTACAACAATGTCTTCTTATTTACTTAAAAAACTAAAGGCTCATGCCCTAATCATAAAAACTAATACATTTAAATTAATTTTTGTTGTTACTGAAGTCCCCAGACAAGTATTCAGCTGTTGCAGGGACCAACAGTGGCAGCTGCAGCTTTGTCCACTCAATTACTTCTAACATTTTCCCCCAGAATATCTAATGCTGAAGTAACACCACAGATGCTGAAAAGATATGTAATACATGTGACAATTTTGTCTGAGATTTATGATAAAAAAAAAAAAAAAAGATTGTATTAAAGATGGACATCGACCTCCAAGTGGAGGTTGATGTCACAATAAAACATGAAAAAGTATGTGGCGGTAGCTTTCAAATCAGCCTCTGTTTGTACTAAAAGTTTTGAGGTAAAACATTTTTTCTTAAAGATCCAAGATTTGTACTTCACTGTAATTACAGAATCACACGACATGACATAATAGATCTTGAAATAGAAGATAACCTTTAATTATCTCACATTTCATGCCTTATTCCATTGTCCGGTTTGACACGGTGCCATGGCAACAGCCATTTTAATTGGTCCAGGGTTTTGTGAATCACCTCATTCTCTGTTTGCTCTTTGGGCCTGATTATCAAAGCTCACTGCTGCCTGTTGGATAGAACGAGTTGTCTCGTCCAGCTCCAGTGCCTTGTCTCTGCATTGTCGTCCGGGTCCCTCAGTGCTCTCTGTCAGCCGATCATAGCTCTCATCCATCTGCTTGTCTCATTGGCTGTGATCTTATTTCTCAAATCTGACACATAATGATAGGAAGACCATAGTGCAGAGATCCCAAAAGCAAGTGTTTCAGCTTGAATTGCATTGCATAAAAGTAATTATTAGAGTTTTCTGGTATTGTTTTCTATCATTGGCCCATATCTTATTTGTGGGCTGGTTATGCCTCGACCTGTCTACAAAAGTCAATAAATCCACTTTCTAACACTTAGAGTGTGTTGCATTTCTGATGAGCATTTTTATTTCTGACATTAGCTGGGTAATTAATTGGTCTACCTGTTATAACAGAGTTTGTAAACTTAACAGTCTGCAGCCTTAAAAAAATGTCTAGCAGCCTTCCTTCATTCTGTTGACTAACAGTGCACAGCAACAGGAAAGGGAGCATTGTGTCAGTCTGGTTATTCTTGCAGTTTTTTTGTTTTATATTATGTTTTAGATAATTAGTTCTGAATGTTTAAGTGTGAGGTTTGCACTATCATCACTGCTAAATATCCCCATAAGTTTCAATAGTATAAATCAATAAACATAAATGACATACAGTTCAGACTGTGAAACGCTTGAAAAAAGATTTTAACAGTATAAAACGTGTATAAAATAAGATAAACTTAAAAAATGTGGGCTTTAATTCTAAATTAACTAAGTACCAGTTATACAGAAATGTGATGTGCAGGTAATGTTCACATTCCAGATTTGTTTTCATCATGGTGTTATTTTTTTTTCTGCAGGAAAATACTGATACTCCAAAGGAGACCTCAGGTCGAGGTGGTGGACAGTTGAAGACTAATTTAACCATGTGAATTTCAGTTCAGGAGGAAGCAGAGGAGGACACATAAACCGCAAGATCAGCCCCCTGAAACAGCACCAAATTAGTGATGTTCCCCTCAGGCAGAGATTACCTTCTCTTCAACGTCTTGCTCTCCATCTCTCCCACTCTTCTTTGCTCAAATAGCAAAATAGCTGTCCAGCTCCAAGACTCTGATCCGTGAGAGCTCTCACTGCTCATCCACCCACACACAGATTAAACAAAGACACGCTGCAGCTTTCACATCCCGCATCTTGCTCATGTTTGTTGGCCTGTTCTCCTCAGCTGCTCCTGCTCAAGGCCTAGAACATGAAGAGGCCCAAGCAACAGACGGGGCCTCTGAGCTTCCTCAACTTTTTCAGCCGCAAGCCTAAATCAGAGCCAAAGCCTGAGAGGCCTGTGGAGCCTTGGCCAAAAGAAGAGGTGCCTATAACCCTGACTCCGAGCACACATCCAGAGCAGGTGACGCTGCGGCATTTGATATTCTTTGTCTGGTTTTGTGTGACTTTCAAAGAATCTGGTTTTCAAAAGTTTTTCTTGGAAATTTTCGAAAAACTTTGAGTGGTTCGTCCTTCTTTAACATTTACTTGCATGTAAATTATCTTGTATTTTTTTTGAGGGTGTTTTGACCAATATTTATTTAAGCCAGGAAATATTTTTGCTTTTTGTTCACTGCATTTTCTTCAGATTTCTAAACCCTTCCCATGGTACTGTAGCCCATGTACAGTGTCTTGCAAAACCTTTTAGCACTAGTCAGATTACAGACACCAATTTCAATGTATTTTATTAGAACTTTATGTGATAGATCAACACAAAGTAGTGCTTAATTGTGATGTGAAAGGGAAAGAATACATGGTGGTCAACATATTTCACTAAATAAACAAATGCATGGCTCACTTTTCCAGTTTTAAGTTGTTAAAAAATGTCCTTCCATTTCACAGTTATTCTATGTGTTGATCTATCACATAAAATGTGTGACTTTAAGGTGACAAAATATGAAAAAGTTCAAAGGATAAGAGTACCTCTGCAAAGCACTCTATTTTTATAAGGAAGATGCTTAAAAACAAAGTCAAAAGATCATTTCTTTGGATTTATCATCAGGTTTATTTCATTCTCATCCAGTATTTCTCAAACCTATTAGGATGTTTTTTTCATTAATTGGCCCATAAGTGACTTCAACCATTTACTGTTGCTTACCATGGATAGTGTCCAAGGGCAACCGCCAAAACAGATCCCCAGACTAGTAATTAGTTTGTAATTTCTAGAAATG
The DNA here is from genome assembly GCA_014839685.1 of Anableps anableps. Lineage (NCBI taxonomy): Eukaryota > Metazoa > Chordata > Actinopteri > Cyprinodontiformes > Anablepidae > Anableps > Anableps anableps. The sequence goes on along the minus strand of CM026086.1, from coordinate 15,427,646 downwards.
ATGTTGCCAAGAAACAATAAACTGAACATGTATTCAGTAACAGTACAAACAAAAAGTGATCTGCTTTCTGAACACATGGTTAGATTTGGAAGTAATATGCTCTGTCCTTTTTCTCAGGACATCAGCCTCACAGCAATAGATGCTGGAAAATCAGGAGCTTCTGGAGCAGAGGGAGCAGAAGAAGCAAGTCTGCAAGCTGCAGCAGAGGTGGGAAAGACCAGCACCGCCACAGAGGAGTGTGTGGGTGGGGCCAGCAATGGCTCCACTGGTGTCCTTTCCCTCTCCTCCTCCAGCCAGGAGCAGCTGCTGGATGAACACCTGGAGGAGTGCCCACTGTGCCTGCTCAGCCAGCCGCGCTTCCACTTCCCACGCCTCAGCTCCTGTTCCCATCGGGCGTGCTCCGACTGCCTTCGCCAGTACCTGCGTATCGAGATATCAGAGAGCAGGGTGAGCATTGCGTGCCCGCAGTGCCCTGAAGCGCTGGCTCCGCTGGATGTCCGTGCCATCCTGGATGATCGGGCACTGCTAGAGAGATTTGAGGAGTTCCAGTTGAGGCGTTTTTTGGCTGCTGACCCAGACACACGCTGGTGCCCGGCACCTGACTGCAGGTGAGAGCAGAGCCTAGATGACCATCACATCAATAATTTCAGAACACATTAGAACTGTCTGAAAAACAATCCAGTTTTCACACCATGTGCAACTATAAAAAAGGCCTTATTGGGTAAACATGTTGAAAAATAGATTTCAGTGGGATCCTGAACTCACTCAGCTACAACTCCCTATAGAGAAATCCAGCTCTAAAGCATGATAAAAGCTCCTCTCAAACCCTGTCATCATCACATCCCTGACTTTATGGTGTCAAAAATAAAAGAAACAAGTGATATTTCCAAATAAATCACTCATCACTAAAATTATAAATTGGCAGCATTTGAAAGCTTAGTTAGAAGTTTTGGTTTTCTGAGCCATGCATGGACAGGACCTATCTGGATTTTTTAAAATTAAGCTCAAATAATTTGACATCAAAGAAGGACAAAAACATGAACAATGGGCATGTATTGTTGTGTAAGCACCCTAAAAGCAGCCAGAATGGAGTTACAGACCACCTGTTACAGTGATCTATAAATCTTTGCTTTCAGTTTCCAATCTTTTTTAAAAAATGACTTCTCTTTTCTGCATCCATCTTTCTTTTTTTAGCTTCTTCTACTGAAAAACTTTCCCACAGGATGATCCTGTCATCACTGTGTTTGACTGTTGGTGGTATTGCACAGAAATACACTGAATACAGATTTGTATTCAGTGTATTTTGTATTGATTATGAAGATTTTACTTTTTAAGCTCTGAGAATCATTCAGGATGGTTTTCTTCATTCAAATTGAATTAATCTGTTGCCTAAATGAGTGTTTTTCTTTATATGAGCTATAATGGAACTAATGAGAGGAGTGCTGAACATTAATTGTCTGTGCAATTTTGTTATTTTGCCTGTCTGATCAAGGCCTTTCTTCCCTGTTAACTTCTGGCAGGTCAGAGCTGGTCTTGAGCTTCAAAAATATTTGTTTGTAGATGGATTTATTTTTTATTCCAAGTGTGTGTCAGGTGGACTTAAGGCTATTGATTAAAAAAAAAAAAAAACAAAAAAAAAAAACCTTAAAGCGTCTGAAATGGAGATGTCAGGGTTCCTATGTAGGCTTGAAAAGTCTGGAATAGTCTAATTTGGTTTTATTCTTTTCTAGATCTGGATAAGTATTTAAAAAGAAAACTGGGTATGGAAAAATATTTGAGTTTTCAGACTTTATTTTTCATTCAACAATATAATACATAAAAGAGCTGAATTTCTAAAGAATACAGCGTTTTTAAATTGATTTATAGTGTTTATCTTGACTTTCCACACCTCCTTTTGAACCGGTTTGTCAGTTTGGTTTGTAAACAGTTAACTTTTTTTGGAGATACATTTTCCCCCTACATTTTGTGTTTTCAGTGTCTTTTTTAATTTTAGGCTTTAATATGCAACCACATTTGTTTTGAAAAAAGTACAGATTGAAACAAATATTTTGCCACAAAGACAGACTTTGAAACAAAAAATATTGGATTTCATAGGACCCTAGTTTTAGAGTTACTGAGTGAGAGAACTCCAAAATAAACCCTAAAAAAAGCAAAAAGCACTAAAACTCTGAATTGTTTTAAGTTAAAACAAATGAAAGGTATTTTAAAACTGTATGAGCTGTGTTACAGATTTTAATGTAGATATGATAAAACAAAATGAAAACAAAACAAAAAAAATGGCAGTGGCCTTTACCACACTCCTGGATCAGAACCTAACCTCAGTATTCTGGGTTTTCATGATTTTGTTGTTTGGAAGAGCCATGGATGGAGTTTTTTCACTCAGTGAGGGCAGATTTAACAGTTAAAACCTAGTTTTCTAATTTTTTTCTAAACAAATATTTGGAAATTATTTTGAACTTTTAGAATTTGGAAAAGTTTAGAATTTTGAAATGGTAAAATGTAGATGTTTGTGAATGGAATTTATGATTTTATTTCCTGATATACTGCTAAAACTCAAAATAGTGCAACGTGGAGAACCTGAAACAATTAGATTATTTTTTGACGCCATTCTTTTGACAGCACTGATCAAAGTTGTTAAAACATCTTACTCTGGCATTCATAGGAGGCATGAAACTCAGGTTTTACTCCTGAGCTGAGCTTGAAAATCACAAATAGAGAGAAATTGTTGTTTGGAAGAGCCATGGATGTTTTTTTCCCCGTCAGTGAGAGCAGAATTAACAGACCATATCGCAAACTGATCTGATTTAACTCTTATCATCTCTGCAGCTGTTTGGAACATGCACTGACACTGATCCATTGCTGCACAGCCTTAACGAGAATGGATGGGTAACAAGATGGGTCCCTACTCAGGAGTATGTGCATGCTCTGCTCTTGCATTCCGTAGATATTTGTGGTCAGAGGCATAAAAGCACCTGGATTCAGGACTGTCACAGGTCTCAATGCCTGGTATTGATGAATGAATGGAGACAAATAATCAATGAGCCTAATCTGTGTGATGCAGTTATAAACTACATACAAAGCACAACAGAAGCAATTTATTTTTATACAAAAACACTGGTTACAATATATCACTGTTTATATTATGTATTTATCTTTTATGTTTTGCTTCCATGCAGCCCCATTTTATAATAAAGTACAAATTAGTTTCCCAGCATTCTCAAAGTTCTCCAATGTTTTTCTTTGGACATAAAGACTCTTTTAGATTTTAATTCATACCAGTTTATATGTTTCATCATTTTTTGGATTAATCCATCTGAAACTCTAGAAATCATTCAGTTACAAACAATGGATCTAACCTAACTGTGTGGTGTCTAATGACAGCTTGAGGCAACCCATGTGATAGGAAAAAAAAGTGTCACATTGACAGACTGCTAACTAAAGAGTGCCTAAAGAAAGAGTGAAACAGGCAATTTTGTTGTTGCATAAAGTGACTATATTTACATTGTTTGGCAAAAACAACAGACATTCAATAGGAAAGAGAAGAGCATTATTTACATATGTACCTATATTGGGAAATCGTTTACTTCTGTACTATTAAACTGGGAGGGTATATAGGTTTTATATTCTGTTGATGCTGTTGAATAGATGTTTGGAAAGTATACATATACATACAAAAAATCTTTAATAACTAGAAGAAACTGTAATGAGAGCAAAAATCAGAAAAAAAAATACTATATGTCTATCTAACTAACTGACAAAATAATAATAAAGTTTTTTTTTGGCATAATTGATTAGTCAGTTTTAAGTAGATTTATATGACCTAAGTTCTATATCTTAACATTTTATTTTTGTTTCTATGTGCAGATTTTATGTTGCAAACGTGATATTGCTTTAGTTGGTGTTGTATCAATGATTAACACTTCATGACAATTAATAATTATGAAACCTAAAAACCTTTTTATCATATCCATACAAATGTTGTTTTTCTGTGAAGTAAACTTTAATGTTTAAAAATTGTTTACATCTTTTAATATGTGCACATCCACTACTACCTCACTCACCTTTATGTCCAAAGATGGTGCAGCTGTTCACCCTCAGCTCTGTTTAAACATTTTTAGCTTAAAGCAAGAATATGCAATTAATGTTACTGATCAAGATCATCTGTCATGTACTCCCCCTAGAAATTAACAGCATCAGTCCCTTGGGTTGCTATAAAACCGTCTCCATCTGAATCTGTGTTTTTCAGACAGCCATCGCTCTATATTTTGGAAATATTCACACATGGGTTTCTTAGTTTATTGATGCCATGACATGTAGGATACAAATGGCCTTATAGATGTGTTACGGTTACTTTAGATGAATGCTGTGTTTTCTTAAACACACTGATATCATTTACAACAAGGCCGAGTTGAATGATTTTAATAATGCCACTTCTTTCAGCATGTTTGCATGGCAACGCGTAAAAGGTTCTGATATCTGGGTAATCCCAAAACTTCTGGTTTGTTTCATAACAGTGATATCTGGATATGTTTTATACATGAGCAAGAGCTAAGTTTTAGAGTCTCTTCAGGCTGAGTTGGACACCAAAATAGGATCATTCCAGGGGTGTAATTATCCTTTTTTGTGTGTATGGCCTTCAGCCTGTTTGATTCAGTCATTGAAAACATCACAGTGCTGAAAATGCCAGCGGAATAAAAAAAAAAAAAAAGTTCTGGCTTTTAAATCTCACACATTCCACAGCATTTGATCCGTGATCATACACTCTTTTGAACACTGATACTTGTGTTCTCATAAAACATCAAATTCCTCCGGCTTCTGCGAGTCTTTGAACTTAAAATCAACACGTTAGGGCAACACAAAGAATCACGTAGAGCTGGCATTAAATTGCATCCCCCTCTGAATTATAGCTATGCAGTCATAGCTTATGGCTGTGCAGAGTGTCCCAAGCTGAGCTGTGGCCGTGAGGGATGCGACACAGAATTTTGCTACCATTGTCGACAGCTGTGGCACCCCAACCAGACATGCGACCAGGCACGCCGTCAGCGGGCCCGCCACGCTTCAGGTGGAAACGATGCCTCTGCAATGTATGTCTTCAATGAAGAACCTGGAGGAGGTAGGATTGGAAGCAGTTTTACTGTCCAGTATCTTACTATTGAGCCATGGTTTAGAGCGAGTGGTCAAACATGTTATAATAAGTAGTTCAAGTTAGAATGTGCCCTCCCCAATAATTGGCTCCTCTGGCAAAAATGAGTAAAGAGCTTCAGATGTTACACAAAACAAAACAAAACAAAACAAAAAAACTTAAAAATCTCAACCTTAATTTTGGTTCATCATGCAGTCCAATTTTGAATTTTAAAAAATGTTTTCATTTATTTTATAAATTATTGTAGGGGTGCCAATAATTGTGGGATTACTTTATGTAGAGAAACTGGCTTTTCTAAACATGTTACAAACAGTGGATAAATTTACTCAAATTAAAGGTTGAATTATTCTAAACTTTTCATCATGAGATTATGCTACTACTAATAAATAATAAGCAACTTGTAAAATATGAATTTATTTTTGAAATTTGTTATACACCTGTAGCATCATAAAGGTGGAGGGCACTGTAATTAACACACTTCTTTCCACCAGAAATTAAATATGCAGTCTGCGTCAGGGATTACATAATTGGCTTTTTCTTAACTTTGTTAGTTGCTTTGTTCATAGAAAAAACTTAAAATGTGAATCTGTTTGTTAAAAAGTAGCTGTATTAAATTCTTGTTTTCCATATTTATTCTGTTACAGATGCAGAGGAGATAAAGGCCTGTCCTCGCTGTGGTGCCTACATCATGAAGACTAATGATGGCAGCTGTAACCGCATGAACTGCACTGTATGTGCCTGTCAGTTCTGCTGGCTGTGTATGCAGGAGATCACCGATGTGCACTACCTCAGGTATCCTGCTCACACACTTGCTGTGTTGTCTCAGTAGGCGGAACCACATGCAATATATAGTAAGTCAAACACAACAACAAATTATCATTTGTACAGCTTATTTTAATGAGCATTTAACACATCACCCTCTGGTGAGGATATTTACATCACACAATTCCTACTAGAGCCCTACAACTGCACCGGCTTTAGCAGCCCTGAAAGTAGATGAGAGGATTTTTTAAAATCTGTCTCTAAGTGTGGTATATTCAGAATATCTGGTTAGTTAAAATGAGCAGAGTTTAAAAATATTTCCCCCCATCAAGTTGATAGAAGACCTTATTTGCTCTGGTGGTCAGGTGAACTTTATGTTTTTAGAGGACTTCTGAAGTCAGTTGGTTGCACGAGGGGTCTGTGTAGGTGTACTGGATACTGGATGATTGCTTTTATCCCCATTACATTTTATTACATGCCTTGGCTTTGCTGGTAGCTTCACACATTTGCAAGTCTTTCTCATGTAATGGGCAAGACTGCATCCTCTTTTCTTTGACAGATCTAATCCAAAGTTATTTTTTATTTATTTGATTTTTTTCCCTCCAGCCATCTGAAACAATAAATATTTGACTAAAGTGCACTGCATTTTAATCTGTTTAAGATGATCTCATGCCCAGACAGAACTCAGTGAAGTTCATAGCTAAAATATAGCTTCCACTCTATAATAATGTTTCAGATTATAGGTTTGCACAAATGCTCTAATTTACTACATGTGCAGGCTTTTGTTGCATTTAAATTAAGCTCTTCATTGCTATGTAGTGTCCATTATAGGGACAGGCAACTTAGACAGTATGAATTTGCCATTGTAAGGTGTTGTAATATAGCACTGGGAAGAGAAATTACATGGAATAACTCACAGTTCCCATCACAGCTGCATGACTTGCATATTTACAAATGGGGCTATTTTGTTTCTTATTGTAGTTCACTTGATTTATCAAAAAACATCACTTTAAAAGATAAATTGTTTCAGCTCTTTTGTTTCATATCTTTTTCATTTGTAGAGTAAAAAATGCAACACAAACTCCAACAGAACATGATGTGATTGTGTTATTTCCTTTAGGAATATTTTTTGTAGACAATCATCATTGCAACAAGCAAGTTGTTTGGAAACACCCAGTGAATGAAAAATTAAGCCTGACAGCATCATTGTTTAAAAAAAGCTGCATTGGTTTAAACTTGATTTTTCCATTGATTTTTCAGTCCTGGAAAGAAGCTGTTGCTAGCTTCCCATCATTCATCCTGCTTAATGCACCAACATATTTCCATTGTGGCGGGGTCGATTTTAACGTTACTGAGAAAACATGTGTGGGTGCTGTGTAATTTTTTTCATCGGTGTACAATTCTTTGATTTAGGATAGCTACATGTGTCAGCTCTTTTAAACAAGAAACACTTATAAATGTCCTCCCTGCCCTTCTCCTCCTCCTCCATCCTTGTTTGTCTCTTATACTGCAAATTACAGCAAACGTTCTGCTGAAGGGTGCAGCCTTAAGGACTGCACAGTGAATCTGCTAGTTCAGTGCAACAGAGAACAATAATAATATCTCACTATAATTCCCCAAAGTGACTTTTGCTGTTGTGAAACAATTAGATAGTGCAAGAAATAGCCCTGAGGTGCAGTTTGTACTCTTTATGTTGCCACCCCTGAACCTACAAGCTAATTATTGCTTTAATTAGACAAAAAGGTATTAGTCAGTTAAACAGTTCTCCATGTATGATTAGAGCATAAAACCAAACCTAGATATTAGGCTTTAGTAGCATTTACATCAGTATTAGAATCTCGACTTGTCTAGAACAGAGTTAAATATAAATTAGTCTTTTTAGTATCAAAATCAGTTAACCAAAAGTGACATTTCATGTTAAAATTTGCTCCCAGTGTTGATAATTCTGTGGGACAATGAATCTAAAATGATTTAGATTGAGTAATGGAATATTGAAAAAGATGAGACACAACATCTCCAGTATCACTATGTTGATGTCTGCTGTCATTTACTGCATTTGTTTCCGAAAGAATTAAACATAAATAGTGTGTGTTTGTATTATAGGGAGATGAACAAATTGATCAAATTCATGTTTCAGTATGATTTTGCACATCATGGTTGACTATTTTACAGAACATGGAGTTTGGATATCACAAATAAACTAAGTACATTTATAAATGTATTTTTTTTGCTAAAACCTGGTCATTAATTGTTGGACAAGACAAATACATTGGACAAGAGAACAGCAAAAACTGCGAAGGGATCTTCAAAGTGGTGCCACTGATTTTGTAAAGCTGCAGGATATTAGGAAAATATGTATTTTTAATTTTATTGCTGAAGATTGAGATCATTAGACTAATTGTGAATTTCCCCCATTTTACTGCCACCTTTCTTTATCACTGCACAATGTGTTCACCACTCTTCATGATTACTAGCATCTCAGTCTCTAAATATTTAAATATTTTGTGGGCATTGATGGCAGTTAGAGTCCACCCAACTAGCCAAATATATTATCGATATGAAATGCGTGAATGTCTGAGACTTTAATTATAGTGTCTTACTATATATCGTGTCCAAGCAGTCATTTGGGATTGCCATATTGTACACACTTACATTGTAATGATAACTGTGATTAAAAAATATTGCGCAGCGCTGAGCTTATTAGTTTTTAATAGGTTCACTGTTTAATTCTGGACCATAGACTCACCACCTGAGAGATTCACATCGCCATCAATAGGTCACTGCTGAGGTTGTGACTATTACTGTGGGCTGACAGTGACTCAGGGGGTAGGGGTTTGTCCTGTAACCATCTCAGTTATTGTGTCCTTGGGCAAAACTTCACCTGCCTTACCTGCTGGTGGTGGTCAGACTGAAATGGGAATAGTCATAAAGTCCTCAGCCAGAATCACCTCTACACCACTGTCCTGTAAAGCCTGGTCAGCCTGATTCTTGAGCTCCGAGACGTCGTCCCGACTGAAAGGCAGCCTTGTTGTTGTCTGTTTGCCCCAGGGCAGCTGTGGCTACAATGTAACTTACCACCATCAGTATGTGAGTGTGTGTACTGTATGAATGGGTGAATGAGTGACTGTAGTGTAGAGCGCTTTGGAGTCCTCGGACTTGATAAAACGCTATACAAATGCAGGCCATTTACCATTTACGATTACACAGATTCAGGTGCACTGCTTTATCTTGTGTTCTGGGAACTATTCTAGAGCCTCTAGACATGATTGTGCAAACAACGATTCTTCATAAAAAGAACAATATGCAGCCCTGAAGATCCTGATCACGAGACAGCAATGCATCAAGACTGTCTTCTGTCAGAGGCTCCGTGAGTTGAGCTGCAACACAGCTCTCCACAGGAGATACTTCCTCTCCACAGCCATCACCATCAATGATAAAGAACCTTAGATGGCTTGAGTTGCTACATTTCATTTCCTTTTGGGATGAATAAAATATTTTTGAACTGAATTGTTTGTGTCCTGTGTGTTTCAGTCCCTCAGGATGTACATTTTGGGGGAAGAAGCCATGGTCTCAAACTCGAAAAGTACTGTGGCAGGTGGGCATGTTGCTCGGAGCACCTGTGGTCATCTCCCTTATAGCGGGCATTGCCATCCCAGTCATCATAGTGGGTATACCAATCTACATGGGCCGCAAGGTAAGCAAAAATGGCAACAGCTAAATGTTGACAGTTTTTATTGAGAGAATAAGAATTTAAGCAGTTGTTCAACAACGTATCATACACTTAATGCATAACAACGGTCGTTGAAGACAAGCTCACACTGATTTTTCAGTGTGTCCTCCTTTGTGTGCTGCTAGAGTTTCTTAGTGGATGTATGATAAGTGGTTGCACAGATGGAGAACAATAACAAGGAACAAATTAAATTTCCATGAGGCAATTTGTTTCTAATTTATTACATTCCAGGTCCATGGTCGTTGTAAGAAAAACAATATCTCAGGAAGTAAGCACTACTTAACTGTGGCAAGTGGGGTGATGATGTCCGTGTTTGTGTCGCCGGTCATAGCAGCTGTCACAGTGGGTAAGTAAAACAAAGACATTTGAAGATAAGCATACAATGTTTTTGATGTGATTAAAATAGGCCAGTCTCCACAGTATCCTCTGGTAAATGTAAACACTTAAAAAAACCCCCTCTCAAATCCTAAATTTGATAATTTGGCATATACCTTCTTATTTTGCAGTAACGTTCTAAGATACGATTAAGTGTTTTAACTGGGGTTGTACAGAATACTGCTGAGTAGCTGTTTTCAGTAGACACCAAGCATATTAAACTAACAACTACTTAGCAAGGAGCTCATTTCAAAATGCAATTCCACTCTCTACAACAATTTCAATCAAAGAAAAAACACAGTTGTTCAAGTAAATTAAATTTATCAGTCTGGAACAAATCATCCCTTCTCTTGGTAGCTTGACTTCACTTTGGGAACGTCTACTTCATTCTCTAAACTGATCTTGCTCCAATTCTTCTCTGCATTATGAAAGAAACTGAACACTCAAAGCACCATTGTGGTTTTGATAGAAGACCCTGATTGGTGCTTCAGCCAGTTCAAACTAGTTTTCCACAGTCATGTGGACAGCTTAGTGCTACATCATTACATCACTAAGAAGATCTCTTCCAGAACTATTTGACTCTCTTTCTGGTGTATAGCACAACTCTGTTGAGAATTGCAGTGCAGGGAGACAATGTATCTACTACTATCTACTCCACATTTTTCTCATTATTTTTACAAACAATTGTCTTATCACCAGTCTAATTGATGGATTCTGTATTACTCAACAGCTTATGTTTTTGAATGGGCTTTAGGTATCAACTGTCATTCATATCCTCTGGTGTGTACTTAAAAAACACAGTTGGAAAAGTTAGTTACAAACCCTTTTTCAAGCAAAAATAAACACCAGCTGGTAATATTAAATGTTATAGCAATCCTTATAAATTAACTTACAAACAGGATTTAGAAATTCAGCTGAAAACAGTGTGAAAGGTTGATGCTTGGTTGGAAAAACCTTGTGGAGCTAGCAAAAACGAAAGAATTAGTGCTGCATAAGTACAAAATCTGCCAATGTGGTTTTAGCAATGTGGGCCTTGCTAAAACCACATTGGCAGGAGAAAAAAAAAATCTCTTATTCATGTCAAAGTACTTCACAAAAACTGTAAAAATTATTTTTGCACTTTTTAAATTTGAATGTTTCTGTTTAGAGGTTAAAGAAACATGCTACCACTTAACTGTTTGTAGAGAAAATATCATACTTCTAGAAGCATTGTTCAAGGTTAGCAGCGTTGTAGATGGACCTGGAAATTTTAAACTCCAAACACAATTTTGTAAATGTGGTGTTTCCATTAAATAAGAAATGAAATTAAAATCACACGTGAATAAGCTTGTTCATGCGATAAGTCATTAAAAACATGCCAGTGGCAACATCCGGTTGTTCATCATGTGACTTGTGTGATGCGAAAAAAGTGTTTCCATTGCAGTTTTGCAAAATAAACCAATTTTGATATGGCCAAAAACCACCTCATCCTAGCGCTAAAACTTTTTCTTGAAAAAGGAGATTTTTTTTCAAAAATGGCATGTTTCCATTAAGCAAATTAATTTTTGTTATTTCAATTTGCGCAATTTCAAGGTTAATAGAAACACAGCTATTCAGATAGAAACAGATCTAACAAAGTGTTGTCATGAATATGCATGAACAGCAATTTTGTGACATATTTAGACTTTTTGGCCGACTTTAAATGCTTTCCTCATTTTCAGCTTGTTCTTCCAGTTTTTGATACTTATCTTGCTTTTCTAGCTATCTTGCAACTATCAAACTAGTTGAGAAAAAAACCTAAACTTTTTTGTTTTCCCAAATAAACTTTGAGCTAAAGGAACCTCTGATCGTATGTTTGGGTTAGGTTAGCTTCCTTGGCAAGTAAGCTTACTCATTTTCAGAACATAGTAGATGTAAACTAAACCATTTTTAATCCATAGTCCAACTTCAAAAACAACAACAAAAGAATTTGGTTGACAGTATCCCTATTCATACCTGGATTTATTTGCAATCACGTTATTACTTGACTATTAAAATGTAAGATGTATAAATTCTCTCAAGTTAATGTTTTTTTTCATAAATTATTTCATATCTTCATAATAGTCTTTGCAGAGCATTACAGAGTATTATGATGACTCCTGACACAAGTGATCTTCCACACACATTTTAACATATTCAACTGCACAGCCTTTCTATCCCTACTTATGACTCCCTGTCTGCATTCCTATTTCTGGTTCTTTATGTTTTTCTATGAACACCTCTTGTATCTGGTGTTATTACTTTTGTCTACCATATTTCCAGCACAAAATGTGTTGTTTTGCTCATTTTTGTAACTGAGACACATTTAAAATCCAACGCATTCACTCCTCTCTCTCTCTTTCTCTCTTTTTTTCTCTCTCTCTGGTGTGTGTGTGAATTGTTTGGTTAGCTCATTTGTTCTCCTACCCTGCTCTCACCGTCTCGCTGAGTCAATAGCGACTCAGTGTTCTGGCTGTGTTAATGATGTCCCTTTGTTTATTTGGAACTCGGCTTTGTGTTCCCAAATTCCTATCGCACACGGCACTGAGTTGCATAATCACGCAGCATGACAAGGTTGCTGATCATCACATTGCTAAAAGCACTTTGTTGAAGGTTCTGAAAACAAGTTGGCACAAATCAAACATGTTAAAAGAAATTTGACATTTACTGTGTGATTAATTTGCACTGTGCCTGTTCACCTGGCAATACATCATAGAGCACCCATCTTTTATTGTTGCGTCAAAACTGTGTTAGTTTCCTAATCTATTAGCTGTGGTTTGGTTTCATAAAATTGTATAAAGGATGAAGTAAAAATCTCATCTTAGCCCCCTGTTACAATTAGAAAGGAATGGCTCCCTCTTGTGTTAGTTTTGTGTTACTGTTTATTATGCTTTTTTTTCATCTTACTCTTTGCATTCCCAAGCTAAAGAGTTTTTAAATCACAAAGTCCACTGTCCAAAACAATAACGTTTATTTTCAACCCAAAATCAATTTATCCTGAAGAATGTTAGCTTCCAACTTATCTTCTTCTACATCATTGCATTGTCATAAAACTTGTTTTCCTTCCTGGAAGCTGGTTTGCTCTCCTATAAAATAACAAACCAGTGTGTTACACTTCTGCATTTTTGTAAAATTATTGATCTGTAAATAAAACCTTTACTTTATTTCACCTTTTTATTTATACAGATTAGTCTCAATGACAAGACAGACCTGGCACATTTTTGAAATCACTGTAAGATATGCTGTGACCATACTTTTTTTTATGAAGTGAACCACAAAATTAACCAGCCAAAATGTGTATTTACTTGTTATTAGAAATATTTGGAAAATACTGGAAATAACATGCAAAAAACTGCCAAAAGTTATCCATTATGAAAAGTGTGGGATTTTGGGAAACATAAATGGGAAAACTATAGGTCACTTTCAAATGTGTTGTATGGTGTTCAGACTTTTCTGATTTGATTGATAAACCTCTTTTGATAATGTTGAATATTTCACCAATTTTAATATTCATAATTTGTTGTCTTTCAGGTGTGGGAGTACCACTAATGCTGACATATGTTTATGGGGTCGTTCCGATGTCCCTCTGTAGGAACGGCTGGTGTCGACCCCAGAGTGACCCACCTGAAACTAACAAGATACAACTGGAAGACTTAGCAAGCTGTGAGTGCACAATGTTGTGCACAGTGTATTCATACCTCGTAAATGTTTTGTCACATTCCAACCAAAAACTTCAGCATATCCTGTTAGGATTTTATATGAAAGACCAACACAAAGTAGTATACAAGAATTCCTAATTCCTGCCCAGTCTGATGTAGTTTCAACTTCTCTTATAGATCTTCTATTCTCTCATGTAGTCACTGATCACTGGACAGGCCAGAATAACCCAGCCCTCAGTGACACCAGTGTCCAGGAGGTCAGAGTCAGTGTACAGGAAGTGGGCGTCCTACCAAGTACGAGCACTCTACCCCCAGACTTAGATAGATATGGGGGACTGGATGAAGCCACAAAACGGCATGGATACACCCAGCAGGATAGCCAGTCTGACCGTGAGGTTGCAAGTGTGCCTGACAGCAGACTTGATGAAACACAATCACCTACTTTTAGGTAAGTATATAGATTTTTCTCTAAAGTTAGATGTCACCAATTTAGCACCTTCTGATTAATAGTTTTCACTCCATCTGGAAACTGACACCATTGCTTTTATCTGGATTTACAGCAGGGAAGGAACGAATATTGAAGTTTGTGTAGAAATTGAAACCCATCCAAGAGGAGGCCGACAGTCCAGCTTAAGTAGCATGCTGTCAAACCAGAGCTTGTCGACTGAGTCTGTGGGACACTCCCAAGATTATCCATGTGCCTCAGGACTGGATGAAACACGAGAAGCAGCAGGATTCAGAGAGGACTTAAACGGACGAGAGAAACTGGGAAGAAAAGCACGAGGAATTGAAGAGACATGCTTCCAAGTCATTGAAGCAGTTGATGTATGAGGTCCTTCACTTGAAGATTTAGGCAGGTTTAATGAAAATAGACAACTCTGTGAACTGACCTGTCTTTGGATGAACTGAGAATCCACAGCAAGGGCCATCTCCTGCTTTTTAAAACCGTCCCTCCCACCAGATGCCTTCATGCTCCACCCCATGAGGAAGTTGCGGGTTCAAACAGAGCAAATTTAAAAGATGAATGTGTTTAAGTTTAAGCATGAGATTATGATATAGAAGGTAGTGCTATGGACTATAAAGGAGACAAGGAAATCATGATAGCTGACTAGTTCAGACTGTTTTTCTGTTTTGTCCTTACTGAAACAAACTACCTTACCTTCTCTCTATTTTAAAACCTTTTCTTAAAGTCCTCACTTAATTTTGGCTGTTCACTTTTAGACCTTACCTCTATTTCCTCATTCTTTACAACTAATTTTACTACGAATGGCATGATTTGTTTTAAGACAGGGGAGAATCCAACAGCTATGTTCTCAGCAATCTAATTATATGTTTCACAAGCCATGTTGCAAGACAGGAAGAATTTTTTCTATCTGATCTAAGTCCACAGTTGCAATTAAGATGCAGCTCACAGATGACATGGATAGCCTTCAACAGATGCATGCTGCAATTACTGAAAAACTGTTTGTGCTTATAATCCATTATTGGGATCAGACATGCTCTGTGATGATGTTGCAGAACACAGGACATCATAAAATCCAGGACTCACAACTCTAACACATATCCACCGTCTTCCAGGGAAGCAGCTGAGTGCATTGACATTTTGCATTCTTTTAGTGCCGCGTTAAGCCTTTGAGAAGTTCAAGCTTTAGAAAAGAGAGAGAGATATGTTTGTGGTCTGTAAAAATGCTCACTTTAATGCAAAGCCACATGGCAGAAACACCACAGTCTTAACTTTTAGCAGTTGCGTGGTTGTATAAGCGGTATTGTTTCCACAGTAACATAAACCTACACAGATTCTCTGATATGCACCAGTTAGCATAGCTGCAGTAGTGTGCCGCTAAGAACGTTACAATATACTCTAATCACCCTTTGAGGTCATCAAGGAGCACCAGAATTACAATAGCAGCATGGCGAAACTGGAACCATCCCCTCCAGATGATTTGTGAGGACTACCTGACTTACATACATGCACTGCTTAACTTCCAGGGCGTGAAATAATTCTGAACTTGGTCTTGACATGAAAACCTCTTCTGAGTTGTGGACAGAAACCGAATAAAGATTTCACCATGAAGGATGAATACAGTATGGGTGGGTTTTTTTTTTTTTTTTTTTTTTTTTTTTTTTTTTTTAACCAGTTTTTTATATTTCTCTGATGGAGTTAGGCTGCTCTGTGTCTCTTTATTGGGTCTGTTATAGACCAAATGTTTGTTGTAATTTAGCTTATTTTAGCTGAGTTTAATTGTTTCATGACCTTCTTTTCTTTTAGGTTACTATTTATCCCTGAGTGTCTTTTTGCTCTGTACAGGATGCAGTTTGTGCAATCTCTTTTTTCATTTCTGCTCATTCATTTTTAATAGGTGGCAGGTCTGGCAATCCTGTTAAACATGCATTTACAAAATAGTGGGAATTATGTGGCTAAAATAAGAACAGCATGGTGGTGCAGTTGTTAGCACTTGGCCTCACAGCAAGAAGGTTCTGGATTTGAATTCCTGCCAGCACTTTTTTGTGTGGAGTTTGTATGTTTTTCCCACACAAGTGTGACTTTTCTCTAGGTACTCCAGCTACCCCCACATCATCTAAAAACATATGTCAAACTGGTCACTTTTAGGTGTACTTGCACGTTTGCATAGTAAATGGATTGGAGACCTGCTTGGGGAGAAATGTTGAAAAATTTTCCTAAATGATTTTCAATTACTACATATGATAAGCATGAATGCAGAAATGCCATTGAATAAACTTGGCAAGTCCATCTGACCATCACATCGGAGTGAACCAGGTTATGTGTGATGTAACTATAAATTAAAAGGATTTACCTGCCAAAAAATAATTTGAGCTTACAGTGGGCAACAAGAGTCCAGTCATTAAAACCGTTGCACCTACTGTTTTATTAACTACATCCTAATTTCTGTCTTTTTTTTTTTTTTTTTTTGTGCTCTTGAATAATTTGGTTTAGATTTTCTTTTTTAAAGGTGGCAATGTTTCCAAGGCATTCTATAAAAAAATAGCACATAGATTCAAAGAAAACAAGAAAAGCAGAACATTTTTGGAATGTCTGTTAAATAACATAACGGAAACTTTAACCGTTTGGTTTTTTGTTTTCAAATTGGTTAATGAAACAAATATTTCAAAACAAGCATTCTTTCCATTCTTTTTCCATTTTCCCAGAATGTTAATACCTGTAAAGTTAGAATAGATTTTTGGCTGGTTATTAGCATGCTGAATACCTGCTTAACATTACAATAACATATCTACTTGCTTGAGAGGAACTTATTTTTATATTTCCAAATGGTTCATGCAGTTTACTGAAGTGTTAACATTTTAATTTTAATATAACTAATAAACAATCATTAAAAAACTTTTCAATTTAGAGTAAAGTTTATTTCTAAATTTTCACAGAAATAAAATGATTAAAAAATAAAACCTAATAATTTAATAATAAAGTCTATAAGAAAACATTTTCTTCCTTAATGCAAGAAAACCTCACTTTCACTAGAGGGCGCCAAAACATAAAGCAACGAGACGTGTCGAAAGGTTTAGTCACCAAAAAAAACCCAAAAAACTTTGCAATTAGTGTAATGTGTGCATTAATATTTACTGATCTGGAAGAAAAGAAAAAAAAAAACTGTTTGAAAGTGGAAAATAAAGGAAACTAATCTCAACAGTTTGAGCACACACATCACAAAATAAACTAAAAATGAAAACAAGAAGCTATAATACAAAACTTATTTCCAAGCATACTGTTGGCGGACGTTTCAAGCATAAATAATCATGGCATGATTCCTTATGAGCTAGAGCCTTTTTAAAGAAGCGCTTCAGCTCCTGAAGCTTGAGGACACGCCCTCAAGTTTGGAAACGGTGCAGTGGATTTGTGTGTTTCTCCTCAGCTGCACATTTCACCGGCAAGAGAAGACAGGAGTAGAGAGACCTGAGCCTTTTTCTCTCTTCCATCGTCCTTTTCCTCTGGTGAATCCAGCCATCGAGTGGAGGGCAGGCTGCCGCGTTTAGCTCCCTGTGGTGCGGAGACAGAGGGAAATCCACCTGCCGGAGAGCGGACACACCTCGGGATGGATGCCCTGAAATCTGCCGGCAGAGCGATCATTAAGAGCCCCGGCGTCCCGCGACACACCTGGGGAGCTTCAAAGCATGAAAGTGAGTGAGACTAATGTGTGTTTGGCAAGATTACAAATATGTAATGAAGGAAATATTATCGTCACAGAGAGAGCGAGCGAGAGAGAAAATAAGGAAATGGACTGTTGTCCTTTTATTATGTAAGATGCTTCTTTGCGTTATTGTGTTTTATTTAATATACAATGGAAATTAATTTCTTGTTTCTTACAGAAAAGCGACCATAGGATGAACCAGAATAAGATCTTCTTACAGTTGAACACCTGGCCAATAAAACTGGCCACGGAGTGTTTTAAGTAAAGAGATCAGTATTTGTTTTTATTTGATTTCACGCATAAAAATGATTGGACACAAATGGACATTTGTGAACTTACGAATTCAAAGTTTTTGTCTTTACTATAAATCTATTTAGCTGTTTACCATGGAGACCACTTAGTTAGTTCAGGGCTTAATGTTAGCCAGATTTATTTAATCCAAAACCAGTTTTGATGTGTGCTTGGGATCATTGCTGTATTGAAACATCCAACTGTGACCAAGTACAATCATCCAGCTGCTGACATTAATTATCCATATCAAGTGGACAGTCCCACATAGTTATGCTACCACCACCGTGCTTGACTATTAAAGTAAAACCTGATCTTGACTCCTTCAAATATACTTTTTGTCACTGTGGCTAAATTATTCAGTCTTTTTCCTTGTCTGACCATAAAACTTTTCTCCAGAAGGCATTTGGCTTGTCCAAGTGGGCAGCTGCCAGTTTATGATGATTGATACAGTTCTGTGGTTAGTTATCTACATCCTCACTTTAAAAGTTTTTTTGTTTTTTTTTGCTCCAGTTCACACCTGGTTTCTTCTTACTCTTATACTGTTCATTGGGTGTATTGAATGCGTCTTGATTGTCTGCCTTTTCAACAATTATTATTCAGGGCTCATGCTGATTTTAGCATCCATTGTGTTGCTTTTTTGAAGTGTTTTTCAAGTTTTTGTTTCTTATTTTGCCTTGTGTTTTGAATTAGAGATCCACATTAATTTTGCAAAAATATTTTCATGACAATACCAAAGTGGACAATATTAATATTTCTAAAGGAAACACAGCAATTGGCAGCTGATATATTCTAAGTATCAGAAATGTATATTTAGAAAGTGTTTGAAAAATTGACATAAGTGCATGAGAAAGAATGTGGTGATAAAAATATGGATTTATCCCAGCTTATATTTTTGGTGCAATATTTATGAAGAATATTGTCATCAGATGATGCTCTAATGTTGTTCAGCCTTTTTTTTTGCATTCCTACTTTGGCGTTTGGTTTGAAAAAGGTTCAAGTAGAAGGCAGAAGTAGGTAGTACAGTTCATGTCAATGTTATCAAATGGACATGGGAGGTACATTTGAGAGGAAACAATTTTCTGCAACCTTCTGGGTAGAAATGCTAATTATCTTTCATCTGCATTTGCTTTATGCTCATAGTAAAGTAAAAAAATCTGTCTGTTGGAAAGGGGCAAAAACAAAACATTGTACATCTCAGGTGGATTCCTGTTAGCCTGTTTCAGCACAAGCCAACAAATAAAAGGGAAGTATTGAGTGCCTGAGTGAAGAGTCCTTGAAACAAACCTCATCCCGCCATCGCTGACAGATTGTTTCACCGCCTGCAGTCCTGCTGTCTTACCACTGTGTCAAATGTGATCTCTAATGCTTCCTTCCTGCAGGAGCACTGCCGATAAGCCTCTAAATGCTAGCATGCTGCTTTGTGAATAATCCGCTGCCCATGTCAGCTTTCATTAAACACAACTAATTAATTTCAAATCCACAAAGATGTTCTTGGCATCTTTCGGCTTTTTTGTAGGAAATTTACTACATGAATGATTCAGTTCTGAACAAAAAGTTTTTTTTATTTATTTACAGTTGTACTGAGTCATCTGAAAATTATGGATGCATTTTGAATTGATGCACCCCTCCGCCCCACTTACAAAATGGGGGGAACAATGTTGATTTTGTGATGATTAAAGCTTACATTCAAGGCATCATGAAAGAGCCTGGGTCTGACATTGTTAGCTGAAGGATCTGTATTGTGCTTTTCGTCTCTTGTTGTTTATGCCAGAGACACTGGAGTAAAAAAAAAAAAAAAAAAAAAAGTGGATTGACAGTGTCAGAGCAGAAGCCAGCTGGATTTCAGCACCTGATAGCAGAGGCGGTTTGTATCTGTGAACCTCTGGAGGAATCAGGCTGGAAAAGCATGTACACTTCGTTCACACACACAATACAGGCAACTGCTGATGTCCCAAAGCTACTTAGCAGGCAATTTACTGAGAGGCCAGGCATTTGTGTGCCAGCTTGCAGCGATGTGTCAAAGCTGGCTGTCAGAATGCAAATAAGGTAACAGTGCATCTGTCAGGCACAGTCCCATCCAGTAGGTGCATTAAAGTTTTGAAATGAATCAAATGTTTGTGTCCTTCAATTTACCAGGGGGAATAAAAGAACAAACACCAGTCAGAAGTTAAATGTACTCACCACCAATGTCATAATTTTTCATGTTTAATCATGAATATAAGCCATTCTTTTTCCAGAGTAAAATGATTTGATGAATTTAAAAAAAAAGTTTGGATGCTTCTTTGTGGATTAATCTGCAGTAAATTCAAAGACTCAAAATGATAATTAAATGTCTGGAAATAGTGTGTTGAGAAGCCAGGCCCTTTTTTGGTGGTCATATACAAGGTCTTGGCATTGCTGTTTGGATATTTGAACCCTCTTGTGTGTAGAGCTGATTTAATTTGATTTCCTGGCATGGGTCAACTTTACAGTACTTCATACATTTATTTTAACAGGGTACAGGCCACGGCCATTTCACAGCTATACTGTATGTTAGAGTGCTTAATTCATTCCAAAGCCCTTTTTGATATGTTGGGATCTTTGTATTGTTGAAATACCCTACTGTGTCAAAGTGACTCTCATCTGACCCAAACCATCACCTTAGATCAAATGAAGTAAGATAGGATATTTAGGACCAACCCAGGAACTGGGCTGTCCCTACAGTTGCCAAGGCTCTGATTCATAAAATGAAAGATCCTGGAACACCAGTATCTCTGTCTACTGTTAAATAGGTTTAAGATCAACATAGACTGTGAGAAGCACAAGCTCCAAAACTGACACCTTTGCCACAACCAAGTTGTGCAGCAACTGGAGTAAAAGAATTATGATCACAAGAATGTTTGGAACATCAAGGTGAGGCTTTCAGCCATAAGAATATTGTTCCAACTGTCAAGCATGGTGGTGGTGGCATCATGCAGCAGGACTATTCTGATACCTGTGGTCCTGGTGCATTACACTCTGAGGATAGAATGTTCAATAAAGAGGTCACCTTAGCATTTTCCACTGTCCCCACAAATCTACAACTACTGTTGATGATTAAAACTAGGGTGATCCTACAGGACTATGATCCTTAACACACATGAAAATTGTTTTTAGATTGGGTAAAACAGGCTCTATGTAACATTAGGCTTCTGGAATATCCTTGATTTGAGCCATCTTAGAAGTTCATGGAGTAGGCTTAAAAGCTGGGTCTCTGCCATGACACCAACCATTTTAAAGTGCCTCTATTATTTCCAAAAAATAAGTGGTCAAATATATAGCAAAAATAATAGCTGGACCTTGTTGATGGCTACAAAATGCTCATAGTTTCTCTGCAACTTGCCAAGGTCCATTTAACCAAATATTAGTGGGGATTTATGTTTATATTCGAACCTTTGACAGAGAAATCTTTGCACTTTAAACTTAAGATTGAAGGAGAAAAGAAATCAAAGCATTCAGTTAGATGATGAGGTTACATACTGAATTCACAAACAATTCTACTACTAATAATACTTTTTCTTCTTCTTCCTTACCAACAATGTCAGTCAATCTACTGGGCTTCATTTCTTCAGAAAAACTCTTAACACATGCTGCAGGACTGTCATGGCCTCTTGCTGCCGTCTGTTGTTTGCTGAGGTCAAAACCCAAGTCAGGGTGGACAAGGACACAGCTTGTACTTTGAGTCCAACCATCCCTTGGATCACGTAATGCTACACCATTGTGAGCATTTCCTGAATCTCACACATCAGATGCCCTTGGCAACTAAAGCTTACCCCTACTGCACTGTCAACATCAATCCAAAATGCTCTCACTTCTGGATTTAATCCAATAAGACTTTGTCCTTCAGGCTTAGTGTTGTTTTTTTGTAAATAGTCTTGTAGTTGTCGAAGTACATCATGTTTCTTTTACACTGATATATAACATACGCATTTGATTAAAAAACAAAAAACAAAACCTCAGAGTATGCTTTTTTTTTTCTTGCTGAGCTTTGTAGCTTAGAAAAAAAGAATGAGTTGAAGTAAATGAACCAACCAGTGATTATATTCGACTGTTTGTGATCTCTGACCTTACATAGAGCCTGCAGTCTGACTGAAGCAGTCGATGGTTTGACTGAATGACATGCTGGAGTCACTGATGTCAGTTATGGCTGCCCTGAAGGAGCAATTATCTCTCAATAGCTCATTAAGTCTGAAGAACCACTGAATCAGCGAGGCTCATGTCATTGTGACATGATGTGTGCACTGCTGTCTTCATGGTTCCTTTAACTATGGCATAGGAAGTAATTACAGAGTCAAAACATCTGTCAAAAATGCTAAGACAAATGGACATTGCAAATTCTGTCTTTCACAGAAGACTGACAGAACGTACCATCAGTTCTAACACCTGGAAATTTACATGGGTTAGGAAGCAAGCGATAATTGGGCAAAGTCTACAAAGTGTTGACTGAGTGCTATTAGAAAAGGGTAAAGAATACAGGTCTGAACTCTGACCTAGTGAGACATTTTATATTTTGATTGTTAACCACTTTCTTTTGTATCAAATTGTGCTGGCAGCTTAGGCGCATTATTCTAACATCAGCCTGGCATACAACAAAATATTTATTTTCCAAAAGTATGTTTTATAACTGCTGTTTAGCTGTGACTAGTTGCACAGAATAGTTTTCTAATGAGGCCTAGGATGCTACATTTTAAGTGTTCCCAGGGTCTTTCAATTAAAGCCAGACCAGTTTGTGGCTAAAATATTTAAATTAAAAAAAGAATACTTATCGAAGACACCCAAACATCATTGTTGCTGATTGCTTTTACACATATAGCCTCAACATGCTTGCTGAAGTTGCAAAACATAATAAAAATGTTGTTATCATGCTGCATTGTTGATGCAGCATGATATCCCAATCTGATACTTGGGAGCTGAAAAAAAACTGTGAAACATACCATCTTTGATGCCTTTGCATGAATGACAGCCGGATACACAATCCCAAAGTTTATTCTACTCTTGACAGACTTGGAGAGGACTGCTGAGGTTTGATGCAGTCTCAAGCAATGTAAATTTGCATAGTTTGGCTTAGCAAAACGGGCACAAACCAGGGGTTTCAACATCATTCCTCTATAGCTGCTGTTCTGCATATTTAATATGTTTTCCTGGTTCAATAAACCTGAATCAAATGAATGGTTACTTACCAGGCCTTACCAGACCATGACTTGATGAAGTTGAATCACCTGTGTTAAAGCAGGAATACAACTAATACTGGTCCTCAAGCACCAGCTCTTGAAGGCTTGACATGATGTCCACTAATATCCACTTATTTTATGGGATGAATATGAACATTTTCAGTTTGATTTGTTGTATGTTGCTATAATCAGCTTAAATGTGGTCTGACTAGCTGTTAGCCTTTCTCGCTATTTCTTTACATTTCTTTACAATCATAGTAATGATATCTTAGGTAGGGAACCTATATGATAACTTCATGGAACTTCACTTTAGAAAATCCAAACTTTCCCTTCAATATGCTATACTATGGACAGGGCCATGTTGTATGTGTAAGAAAGGAAAGGACATTTGTTCTTAGTAATCTTTTTTTCCCAGCATAATATCAATTTCTTATAAGCTTTCTTTGTTTGTTTTGGTTTATGCTTTCAAATGGTACATAATACATATGTTGTTTCAATCAGAACATTTTAAAAATGTTTTCACTTTAAATTTTGCTGGCCTTTGTTAATAACGTAAACCCTTTATTTCCATGTATGCTTGTACTCACCTTGTGTTTTGCACAAAGTCATGGACCTTTAAACCAGTAACCATACCTTGGTCTTGGTACAGTCCATACTGATTTAATTCTGAAGATTTTTCTTTCTTGCCTACATTATTCATGCTGACATCCTCGTCAGTATCTTAAATCATATTCTATGGCCATATTAGATGATAAAGAGTTGCTAATGAGTTTTCAAGTAGGAAGCTTTAAAGAATTAAACTTGTTTAATGGATTTCCCATTGCAGCAATCAGAAGATATCAGCATTGTCTGGTATTAATGGAATGCTTTGACCTGATAAATTAAAGTAATTGTTAGACTTTGCACAACAGTTTTTTTTTTTTTAATGATGACTTAAAAAGCTCTTTGGGTTTGTTATAAAATAATTTGGCTTTTTTTCCCCTCTATTTGATTCATATCTTTAGACGCTTGTTACACTAATCAACCAGTATATTTTTAAACTTAAAGTTAATAAAAAACAATTATTGAAACATTTTCCTGCTTAAACTATAATAATGAAGTTTTGTGACATTTCAGGACTTTGTCTGACCTTTTAACTCTTTTCACTTCAGAGAAGAACTGTAGCCCATGAGCTAAGTTCTCTCCAACAATCCTATTAGTTAGATTATTGTCAAAAGCAAAAGCCCTTTGCTGACAACTCTGCATAGCTTTTCTTTCTGTCTCATTTTTACAAGAGTTATTATTCCACTTGGGTTTGATATGAAACTTGACCATTTTCAAAGCTGTTTTTTTTTTTTTTTTTTTTTTTTTTTTTTTTTTTTTTTGCTTATGTTGAAGCTTCAACAACCAATCAGTCATGTGTGTGACTAACGTCCTTTTTAAGCAATGCTTGTAGTGAAGCTTTAGGAGTGTCACTGTTTGTTCATCCATTTGCCGTCTTCTTTTGCTTTGACTAAAATATCTAAACATCTCATGCATGAACTGCCTTACAACTTGGGGCTCAAACGTTATGGATCATAGAAACCACTGAGAGAACAACTGGAGGGCAGAGGCTCACAATGATTCAACTTTTACAATTTTTTTGCACTTCATGTGTCTTATTGGCTCAAACTTATCCATGCAGAAAGATGACAGTGCACTGCTAAAAACAGTATTGTGTGAAACAAGAGGATCATTGTAAATTAGTTGTGGCAAGCAGTCTTTCTGTAAAAAAAAATATTTCTTGAATTTTTCATAAGGAAGTTGCTGCAGTTATTTCATATGCAGTGTGCTGCAGTTATTACAGTCTAATTAACTTCTGCACCTCATTTTCTTTCTGTCTCACCAGGGTAAACTACCTCCTCCTCTGTTTAGACTTGAATAAGTGGATTAACAACTTTAAATTGTGTATTCTTGTTTAGTTTTCTCTGTGCTATATGTAATGTAGACTTATTAAACATGCCACAGAAGCCCAACCTGATCAAACTCGGTCATCAACCATATAATTTTGGTCCAAATTTTGGGTCGTGCTTGGGTTATAGATCTAAACTCTACTCTGCAGCAGCCTGAAACTGCATTTTTGAGGCAAGAACAATAAAAGAAAAAAGGAAATCAATTCCAAAACTAATTACTTGTTTAAACAAACTGAAGTCTGTCCGGCCTGGTTAGGCACACAATATACTCACTAATATTTGGTTAAAAGGTCCTTAGCCAGTTACACATAAAACAGATGCTTTTTTTTTTTTTAGGTATCAGTTAAGTTTTTCACATAATTCTGACAGACTAACTGCAGTTCATGACAGAACTATTAGAGCTTGTTTATGTTTGTTGGTTTTCTAGCAGGCACTCAATTTAAAGCAAAGTGCACAAATCTTTAATTAGACTGACATGGGAGGTTTAGAAAGCTGTTCCAGAAACCTCATGTTAGCCTAATTGATCCATTCCAAAAACCTGGTATTATTGGTATTTGGGATCATTTTCCTTTTGGAACACTGCACTGTGTCAACCATCTATTTGTTGATTTGAGGTGAAAAATGTACAGGTGCTTCTCAGTGTTATTATACCAAGCAGTTTCTGCAATGCACCATTAACACTATTGGAGAAACAGTCCCACATCATGCTGCCACCACCATGCTTGCAAGTTGATACAGTTTTGGTACAAGGTTGATGACTTCTCCTTACTCCTCTGTACATACTTCTTGTCATTATGGGCAAATAGCTCAATAGCTAAACTCTAGTTTAAGTAAGTATGGTGGGGGTCAAGTTGTCCTGCAGTGCTGGAGGCAAGCTTCCTCAAGCATTATTTTTTTCTGTATATTTCAAAACTGTGGGTACAGCTGATGTTTGTGTTGTGTTGCTTCTTAAATAAATGTGTACATCCTATCATCCTTTTATGATGCTGTATACAAATGTGTATTTCCAGGTTGCATTTTCCAGTGAACGCATATCTCAGTTCATTGGTCTGGCAATCTGCACATTTGCATCAGTTCTATTTTAAACTCTGCAATAGCAGCTGAAGCAGATTATTTACACTTCCTTGCTTCATAATGTAAAAGAGAAAAACAGCATTAATTTTTAGAACTTTTATCAGAAAACAATTATTTTTTTGCTTGTTGGTGACTTTCAAACGTTTTTCCTTACTCATGTCAACAGAAGATTAGACTCAAAATACATATTTTGAAAATGAATATGTTATTACAAACATCTGCTGGTAAATTAAGCTGATGTATGCTTATAGAAGCAAGAGTGTGCCACCTGTTTCAAACAATTTGTTTCAGATTGAGAAAAACAAAGTGGCTGTCATTCAGGAGTCCTGACATTCTGTCCACTGGGACCAGCTCTGCGTGCCTCTTTTATAAGATGAGGGATAAAGCAGTTGAGCCTATTCTATCTTAAAGTGCCAGTTTTGTTGTGTTCAGCAACTGATCGGTATCCAGAGTTTAAGCATTTCTGCTGCCTCATTCCATTTTTCTTTTGCAGCTTTTTTTTTTTTAGGTTTAAACAATCTTCTTTGCATCAGTTCCAAAAGTGCTTCAGGAGAAGGTGCGTTAAATGGGAAGCACTAAGCTTTTTTTTTATTCCTTTGTTCCTGGGGTTATTTTGAAGCGTCTTCTTCCTTTTTTCCCGCTGAGATCAATCAATGCTCACTTCAGTCAAATTCAACAGCAGCCACTATCTATTGCCTTAAAATCTGATCTGTTCCCAAGAATCACCTTAACTCTACCACTTGATTTAGGGATAATGTGAGATAATGTAGCTTAGGATGCTCTGAACATCTTGCTGTGTCAGAAGAAGAGTCTTAATGTTAAGACACTGAAAGCATGACAAGATGTCTGAAAAATCTTAGTGTGTGCACTGCAGATTATCATTTTGGAAAGATGGTTTGAACAAATGTTACTTAAAATCTTGAAATAGGCAGTGGTTAAACTGAGCAGGTGATGAGTATCAGCATATAAATTGAGGCTGCATCTTTGAGCCATGTTTATAGGGGTAAACAATTTTGTGTTCTTTTTATGGTTCTAGTAAATTAAGACAATATTTTTAATAATCAAGACAATGATCAAAACTCTACTAGAGTTTGTTTTTCTCTAATATAAGATAAGATCGAATATAAGATGCCAAGCTCTTATGCCTATCAGAACTCTGGTAAATAAAAAGATTTGTTTTATGCTCTGTTTAGTTTTCACCTTAGTGACACCAGTTAGCTTCCGAGCTGAAATGATTAAGGGTTATTTCACTTCTCTTAATAAATCTAGAGTTCAAAATGTAAAATACTTAGACTGGTCAAAACTAGACTGAATTATTTCACACAGCAACTAGACAGACAAAAATATGATCAGTGCTATGAAATCCCAACTCTTTTTCAGACTGACAAATACAACAAAGTTTTGACAGATCACGAACTGCTTTTTAAGAAAATTTTGAATCACAGCTGATCCTTAAAAGCATTCAAATAGCCCTTTAATCATGATAAGATCACATCCGCATTGTCCTGGTCAGTTAGTGTTTTCTATTTCTTTATATTTTCCTTCCAAGCAGGCACACATTCTTGTAATCTTTGAAAGTAGTCTTGATCAGTTGCTCTCCAGGTTTTTATAAAGTCTGTCAAACCGTCTTCAGTAGATGAAGATTATCTGAGAGGCATATCTTTAAGAAACAGAAAAATATCCCTGCAATGATTTCACAGAACCCTAGTCATCTTTAGTATTTTCATAGATAGAAATAGAAAAAAAAACATGTGTATCAATGATTTATGTAATAATTTAGGGCCTTTTTCTTCCCTTATTAATTCTTTAGTCAGAGTTAGGTGGGCTGATTGACCAAAAATTGATCAAAAAAGCAGCCAGTGTTCAAAGAGAAAGCCTACAAGTGTGGACAGGTTTTGAGCTGAGAAGAAGTCTGGGGTTTAGGAATCTGTTATAACTTCATTCTTTAAAAGTACAGTAGTCTGGACTAATGTACAAAGCTTAACAGACAGTAAAAGCACTAAAATAATCAGTGAGATATAAACCTACTTCAAGGTACAACTGATATCGTCTGCATGAAGGATCAGGGTAGGAGGATAAAGTGTCGTTTGAGCTGTACCCTCCTCCTGAGGATAAGTACTGTGTAATGTGTGTTTCTGTGGCTCTCACCTTGCATCTTAAGCCTAAATTTCTCCCTTCGTTAAAACATAATTTCAGTTTCAAATTGCATTTTTCTTTATCCTGATGTTTGATTTGTTTCCATCCATTGTTTTTTGTCTGCATCAGATCTCGTGGGCACATTTTTTCCTCACTGTTCTGGTGAAGAAGTATTTTTAAAAGTGTGGCTTCGTATTATTAAACAGCGCACCACATCATATTTCGTATTGATTTCTGTTCTCAGGCTGTTGAAAACTGTGTTATGGAAGGTGTATAACACTTTCTTGTGGATTGTGGTAAAAATGTGCTGCAAAATCTCTTTAAAACTTTCAAGGGAAAAGGTACATCCTCCTGTTGGTGAATCCCAAGCATAATTAAACTTTCAGTTATTGCTGCTGGCTTCTACAAACGTCATCATTGCGCTGTTTTCCGCAGTCTCTCTCTGGACTGTTTTTAGAACCAACTGTTTCCCTGGTCTGAAGTGAAGGGAATTATGTAATGGAGAGAAACCATTGTAGAAGAGGTGCTTGTTCAGTCAACTGCAGCAACACATATACACATCCCAGCTTCTTGTGTGTGCATACAGTGAAGCCCCAACAGATGAAGGCCCCAACTGTTTGAAGTCCAGGGCAGCTGGCTGTGGATCAGGTTAGGGTGTCACTCTGGTGTGAGAGCCTAAATGAGGATTTTTCTGCTGCACTGTGATTTTTTTTTTTTTGTGTGTGTGGGTGGGAGAGAACTATTAAACACTGCAAATATCTTTTGATTGTATGTGCAGGTGTGTGTTTACATATCAGCTCAGCCCTCCTGTCCTGCAGAGACAAATCCCATTTCTATTTTTACTCTTTTAAAAATTCAACTCCCCACACCTTTCCTGAGACATGATGTCACTTTTCTGAGATCAGCACTAAGAGCAAACACACCTACTCCTAAAAATAGCCTTATCCCATCAAGCTGATAGTGGAGAACCTGTGTAGCTCAGTGCTGTCTAGAAATGTTTTGTGCATGCTGATGCAGATTGGAAAAAGCTGCTGACATGAACCCAGCTGAGTTAAATTAATTAGCTTTTTACTGATTTCTTTTTAATGAAACAAGCTGTACATGTTAATATTTTTTTGATTTGCATGCTTAATTTTTCACAATGTCCATCACACTAGCAGGAGATTAGAAAAGTTTTTCTTTTACTCCCATGAATTGCCTGGTAACATTAGGAGTTACCTTACATAGTGTTTATACCTTTCTACTGCTGGTCATTTGAGTATATTCACAACCTTAGAAACCTTAGAGGAAAATGAGAAATAGCTGAATAAATAAATGATTTGCATGATGAATTATTTTCTCTCTTCTTCTGAATATTTTATTTACAGCACTCTCTACAATTACTGGCACCCGTGGTGAAAGATGTGTCAAAACTTTTTAAATAAATTAATCTTTCATGACTGTAGTTTAATCTCAAGGCAAAAAATTGCTGCAGGTCTCCAGTGGTGAACTTTGAAGAATTTTTTTTTTTTTCTTACCATCCTCTTCACTGTGTATGGTGGCAAGATAAACATGAGTCCTCATCCAACCTTGTTTGTCACAGTTCTAGTTGCTGTTGCATATCCACAGCACTGAATGTAGATATGGGAAAGTTTAGCCAACAACAGAACCAAAGCACCTCACTCTGTAGCTGTCTTTTCACATAATCCAACAGTAGAAGGAATTTTTAACAAGTTCAGTTCCAAAACAAGAGTGAAGCTGCAGTTTACCAGCTTATTTTGATAACAGTAGTATGGCAAATGTATGATATGACTGATGATTTGAGGAAAATACAAATCCCTCTGACCAATACTCTGACCACACAGATGCTAAATTATGAGCAGATCCTAAAATTTTGATCTGCCAAAGTAAAAAAAATCTGACTTAGGGGCGTCAGAAGCATTTGTAATGTGAGGTGGACAAATGGCTAGGGGAGGTGTGGCTAACGTGGGAGTCACAAGCTGCATACGGCTTTTCTCTTGCTCCTGTGTGGCTCACAGTGACTGAATGAATGGTCTGTCAAGGTTCTCATTTTAAATGCAAATTGTGGAGGATTTATTTATTTTTTTAAATCTTTTATTTTGAAAAATATCAATTTCGACCTATCAGCTCATGACACTAGCCAATTGCTATGTGAATTTTGAGTGAACTTTTAAAATGCCACAAAAAAAGAGAAAAAAAAGAAAATGTGAATTAGACGTGTTTAATGGTTTGGAGAGAACTCGGCTACGCAAAGGGTAATTTGTCAGATGTTGACTTTACGCATGACTGTAATAAACAGAAAGTAAGAAAGTAGAGATTGCAAATGTTCGCTACGTCAGAACTTATTCGGCAAATGTGTTTTCATCTCTCCTTTAGTGCATTAACTCTTTTTCGGAAAACCCAAAAAAACACATTAAGCGAGGGTGAAAAAGTTATTGCAAAATTGAGGAGTTTATTTCTAATTTTGCCATTTCCGTCAACCTTTTCTAATGCGATGCTTCAAAATGCGCATAAAGAATCGTTGATGGAAGCACGGTTATTGTGCTATGTCATTGGGACTGACGTTACCTTGTCCAGTTTGCAGCAGTCTACACTAGTAATTCATTTTGTTGTTTATGCATATCGTGAGCTGTACAAGTATTCTCCTATCAATCAAGTGAAATGGATTCTTTCTTAAAGAAACAGAAACAGCGCTGGGGGATGTAATATGTTATAGTGTGTGTGGGGTTGTTCAAATAAATATTTTTCAAATGTGATTGAGTCATGTCCCCTTCACACATAATTACTGCCATGCCCATGGAGTAACTGCAGATACAAGCCATATATTGACACATTTAAACACCATGTGTTATCATAGAAAGCAGTCATTACAGGTTACTTCTCAGGATAAATATAAATTTTGTACAATTTTAATGGGGAACCTCAGTAAATAATCAGTATTAGGTAATATAAGTCATATAACAACTTATGACAACATATGACAACTTTAAATGAGCTCCAAGATCGTCTTAAAAACAGCAGTGGTTTGATTTGAATAAACCCTGTTTTACATGGCTTCCAATTTTTGTAATATTATCAACCAAACTATAGCTTTCAAAACACTGAGCATTTTTGTTGATGACAAGTTAAAATCTCCCTTGTCCAGGATGTTTACATGCTAAGTCTTGTTTCTTTAACAAGGCTACCTTATCATAAGTTCTTGATTCAGAGCTGTTTTCCCTTAGAAACAAGTCCATCTTCTATTAATTTAGCATCCCAGACAGTGAAAACATGATAACCATTTTTGGTTATCTGCGTTTAGGTCTGCACATACTTTGTGGTGTCTGAATGTGCCACTTTAAAGTGACAAAATAATGCTATAAAAACTCTGTGCTAGAACAGAATGGGAAAAATGAAGATGCCCTTACTTAATTGTACTCTTGTCTTTTCCCTTTTGAAGAATGGCAATGAAATGAAATGGTCAACATGCCACATCTATATTATATTTATTTCCCAAGGAAACAGGAACTCTGAGCAACTTAGAAAAATGACGTTTTTGTTTGTTTTTTTTAAAAAGGGCCCAGATACATTTATTAATCGTAGGGATGCCAGCAATTGTGACCCCAATTGTTTTAATAAAAACAGTCACTTATAAAGTAGGATCCCTCCCCCCAACATTAAATAAATATTTCTGAATTAGAGGCTCAAATTTAAAAAAATATCAATGTGAAATGTTATTTTAGGAGTTTGCACATCTTTACCAGGTGAGCCAATAAATTTACAAGAAGCTGTATGTCCTTCCTAAAGACCATAGAAAATAAAATGTTGTCTGTTTTTTTTCTTTTGGTCATTTCAAGTTCTAAAACTACCAAATCTAAGACTTTTTCTGAACAGTTTTCGAAAGGTAACGTGTGTTACATGTGTTTAATCTAGGAAGCTTGGGTAAAACCAGCTGTTTCTTATTTTTGTGTTAAAATCAGTTTTCTTTCATATTTGAATTTGGTTGATCCAATGTCATACGTCTTGCTTTTTTTTTTTTAAGTCATTTTTTTTTAAAAATTTTCTAATCTATAGCTGAAGCACTTACATTGATTATCCCTTATACCTTTGTACTCCAGAGACAGGACTCACGATAAGGTGAGTTATCTGGCTGTGTACGACCACCATCCATCACACAGCTGGATGGGTTGAAAGTGCTTTATCACATTAGAAAAGGTTCCCCTAAGACACCCTCACATATTAAAGTGTTGCAGAGATATTTGGTCTCAAAGCAATTTGCAGTTCCTAAAGGTGACTTTTTTTTTTTCCTCTAATAATAGCTGGGGAAATTACTAATTCCCAAAGTAAGGCCTTATTTTCCAAAAATTGTTTTATAAGCTTTTATTTGAATGAGGAAAACAAAATCTTAAATATCAATTATTGTTTCATGAACAGATTTCTCTAAAGGGAGCTGTTCATAGATAATGAAAATGTTTAAATTGGACATTGGAGATCTCTGAGGGAAAGATCTTTGTCAGCAAAAAAACTCTTATCCCCTGTTTAAATACTTGGTTTATGAATACTAACTTTGAACAATGGTCTAATACAGTACGCTAGTGTTTGTTTGTAAATGGAAAGGTTATATTTTTACTTTTGGTCTGGAGACATTTACTCTTTCCTTAGTGAACTGTCAAGCCCAAATAACATAGATGTCACATAGATGTTTTAAATCCCATGTTTTAATTCCTTTTTTAACACTAAAACAACTTCAAAAATGCTTTTTAAAATGATCTCATGTTGCTGTGTGCATTCCAGTCAACGTTTTGCCATCAACCATTGAGACCAATGCAGCTTAGACCTATAAAATTGATCTAAGGTACTTTAAAGGACAGTTACAGGACAAATTGCTGCTGTATTTATTGACCTTTGCTGTTTGAAGGCTGTAAACATCCTGTTTGACAAACACTCTTCTTGCTTGGTCCTCTTTACCAAGATGTTATTGATTTATTAGTGCATATAAAAACAGATAAATACCCACCATCTTAATGGGGTTACTCTGGCTTTTTAAATAAAACTTGCATTTAGCTAACATCATTACTCCTTGTAGCTAAGCAGCATAACTCATTATCTTTTTATTAATGATAGCATTTTAGTTTGTGGATTACTTTTAGAGGTTGTGATATATTGCAGCATTTTGACATTGGACTTTTTACACTTAGTAGTTTCATCAGTTTGGCAGGTGTGATATCTGGACTTAAAGCACCCAGGGATTAATGGAGGCAGTTTAATACATTATTGCTATATGGACCATAGAGTAATGTATTCCATGACTACCTGATATAGATGGCCCAACTAATTAATCAACTATTATCTGTTTTACTCCATAAGGAGTGAAACAACAAAAAGGTACAATATTCTGTATGATAAACATGAAAAGTACTAGTAAATTTTGAGAGTTATTTTTTTGTTACTGCCAAAATCATTTATAACCCTGGCAGATTACTTAAAAAGAAATAAAGCAATGAAAAAAAGAGTATCAACTGGGAGAAAATCTGTTTATATACTTTTTTATTAAAAATTGACATTTAGAAAAATTATCTATACAATTTTTTTAATTTTTTTTTTTTTTTTTTTTTTAAAGATTTTTATGGCACAACTAGCCTTTATTTGCTGCAGATCAGACAGGAATTGGTAGAGAGAGAAGGGGGGAGGGGAGACATGCAGCAAGGGTCCCAGAGTCTGGAGTCAGACCTTACGATGTCTGGGTCGAGGACTAATAGCCTCCGTGTATGGGGTGGCCACTGTACCTCTGCACCACGCACTGCCCCATTTATACCATTCTTAATAATCACTAGAAAACTCAAAACCTGCTTATAATCTTGACCAGGTTTTGCATGTTTCTTCTTGTATTTTGAGAATTTATCTTAGGTGATGAGCTCCAAGTCTTTCAGGTTAGAAGACCTGTTTACCACAACTCTCATCTTCAGATTCAGGTCTGGGCTGTAGCTGGACTACACCAAACATTAACATTAGAAGATATGCTGGTCCCAGTCCCTGCCTGCAGGAAGCTTCGACTCAGTGACAAAAAGTTTGAATAATATTCATTTCCGAATAGAACCTTGTTTAAAAATGCCACAGAGAATTGCATAATCCCATACAAATCAGTAAGCTCAAAGGTAATGTCTATTAGGAATTGATTTGCATGCACACGTGCACAGCTCCAGTGTCATGAGTTGTCTCTTATTGGAGAATGTATAAACGTTAACACTGACAGTTTCATCTAATCACGTTCTTATAACCAGTATCTGCTTGACAGAAGTTTTTACCTGCACTAGGGCATCCCTACAGAGATCCAGGTGCAGCTCAGACTTTTATGTATGCATGGCAGCATAAAAAGAACAAATACCATTCAAAGGGTGGCACTAAACTCAAATCAGGTTAAAAAAAACTGTGTGTCAGATCATCATAGCAGAAGAACAAACAATAACTGCATTTCTTGCACTTCAGAAATACATTATTAGGGATTGACTGTTTTCCCCTCTCTCTCAAAAACAAGGAATGACAAACTCCATTTATATGCTTATGTGAGAAATACCTTGTTTTGCTTTTCCATCACTTCTGTGATGAAAATATAGCTTTTTTTTTTTTTTTTTTTTTTTTTTTTTTTTAAATAACAAAAAACATGTACCTGACTGGCATCAATTGATCCAAAACCAGTTTGAAAACAGGCATATGTGTGTTGGTTAGATACAAGTGGCGTGGGAGCCTGATTATGTTATAAAATGGGTGCCAAGTATGCAAATTTGAAAAAAAATGGAAGCAGTTACTTCCCACCCACTGTATAATTCAGCACTTCCTCAAATAAAAGTAATACAGCTAATGCAATTGATGTATATGTGCATTCTGAATATGGATCAATAATCTAACAGCTCATAAAGCAACATTGTTGACATAAACTATTCATACACCCCTGGTGTGTAATATTTGAAATGGCAGCTTAGAGCTCTAAAATACTCCTTTTGTGCTTGAGACGCTGAGGTAACAATCTGAGTGACAATTAAACTGGAGAGCTGATTTATGAACAAGGAATAGGTGGCTGATTAGAAACTGGGTGCAGCTGTGAGGGAAGGCAAGTAAGTGAAGATGAGAACCAGAGGAAATGGGAGGAATGGCTGATAGAACACACAAGGAACAAGGAAGCAGAATATAAATACCAGAATAAAGCAAAACACAAAGCCAGATTCCCAAATATCATGACACTTTTATTTCCAAAGCAAATTGTGGCACATGTGCAGACTGAATCAAACTAACTCAGAGCTGAGGGAGAGTAAGACTGAAATTTAACAAATATTTCTAATAATATGATATAATTAGAAGAAACTGCTAAAATGGCTGAATGTATAATAACAGACAGACTTTGTAAATTTGTCTCACTGCAGGGATTGAACAAATTTCTTTGGGCCAAAATATGGGGAATTAAAGACATAAATTTGCTCCACAAGTTTGAAAAATAGGAGAGCAGTTGCTCCTCTTGTTCCTTTAAGCAGGCCCTTAAGCTGAGTTCATGTGGACCCTTACTGATTTGTTTCTATCTGTAACTATGCAATCATCCCCAGCTTTACAGCAAAATGTCTTTGTGCAGTTGAAAAAATATTTTTTAACTCAGTTCTGCTTGTGATGTATGAGCTTCACTGCTTAAAACAGAAAAATTAACTGAAGGATATAAACACCCTGGGGGTAACAGCAGAGAGTGGTGACACTGTAATAATTGTCATGAACGATCCTTTATCTGGGAATCAGAGCTCTGTGGGTTGGATTAAACGCAAACATAAGATAAAATCATTGTCTGCTTATCTGTCTCAGTCATCCTCCACTTTACAATGCTAGCCACACACCAACTGTTAGCATCTGTAGAGTAAATATTAGCCCGGCACACCGACATGCCAGCTACAAATGGAGTGCAGGAAATCATCCAGGACTAGAATCTGCATGTCTGTGTGGCTTTTAATTTGATGCCCATAATAAGGCACAACTCCAAAATAACCTGCAGTTCTAATCCAGTTTCACTCTCTGGACTCTTCTCCAACGTAAAGCGGAGAAAGTAAGGCTCTTTTACCACTGGATGTGTAAACATCAGTTTTTAATTAATGATTCACAGAGGCTTCAGAGGACAGTTTGAGAGTTGAGGGTTATGTTTTGCATAATAAGTGCTGCAGAGGAAGGTAATTAACATTCAAGATATAGTTTGCTTTTTTAACCCAAAAAATATTCTTTTTTTTTTTTTTTTTGCCAGTCTTCTCTCTTAAAAAGACCTCTTCATGAATGTGGAAATTTGAGTTAAAAGAAATATTGTACATACTAGTCTGAGAATGGATGACCCGATTACATTTTTAGGCTAAACAGTTAATAAAGTGAAACATTCAAAGTTGAATTAACTGTTATATTTCTCTGCCCCTTTATTCTGACTTATCTGAATTAATACAAAACCCAAGTATGATACTTCATAGGCTTTCCCCTGCTTCTTTTACATTTAACGTCAGTCTTTAAAAGATCCTAATTTGCATTGGCCCAATTTGCTCATTCAAAAGAATTCCCAGAATCATTATGATGAACAGCAGATATGGAGATGGAAGTGAAAGCCTTCAATAAGAGTTACGCTGAAAATGAAATTATGGTGAACGAGACATATGTGCTCTCATTTATTCAAGGAGCTCCAGGGAATATTTGATTGAATTATGTTGCTCCTTAGACCTTTTGATCACTGTAACTGAACATCATGAGCAATGCTGAACAAAATGTATGTCAAGAAGAAATCATTTATTTGTCTTATAGTTGTAATTGTATTGCTTATTTGTGTGTATTTTTACATTTCAGTGTATAAAGTGAAAGGTATCACACTAATGCTTGTAAATATAAATATTCCCTGATGGAAATAAATCTTATTAGAGCTCATAAAAAATATCTCACCCATTTCTTTTTGCCTGTTTTTTTACACATAATTTTCAGTCATTTATTCCCAATATTTATTCCCGTGTTGAATCACGTAAATTGTCCTTTGATTATTTTATGACAACCAGACCATCTTGGTCTTTATGATATCCCCATTTGCTCATCCTAGTCTTTGATTGTGCATAAATGATAAAATGTTTTATAAAATCTCTTTATGTCTGATTGCTACAGTTTGCAACACCTCAGAATCTAATTGTTTGCTTGAAGAAAAACCTTTATGTTGCTCCAGTAGTAGTGTCTGGTTGTCACTCTGCTCTAACGCCTGTTCTTTGTGAGCTGACTTCCTGTTCTCCAGAACAAGAGCTTGGTCGTACTATTGCAAACACCTTGTTGGGGGGTTTTGTTGCTTACCATTTGTTAGTCTGGTATTTGGGGACATTCAATATATATGATACTTGTCAAAAGTTTGTTTGCAGTAGGGTGATACTTAAGTCTGTGTTTGGAAAGTCTATTTAAAATATGCACAATTATAATTTTTGTTATGTAACAATGCTATTTTTCTGTCATGAATCATGAATCTATCAAGTCTAATAAAGAGTCCCTTCAGCCTCCATGTTGACTCAGTTTAATGGGTAGCAGACAGCTCTCTGTAGCTCTGTCTTACTTTTCTTACTTGTCAAAATCCAGAGAACGATATTAAAGGTATAGAGAGACTATACTGATATTAACAATAACCTGTGGCATTAAAATTTAAACATTAAAGTTAATCTGTTGTCAGTATACAGAAGAGCTTCCAAGAATGTGGAGCTAATAAGGTTATTGATGGGTGCCAAGCTTTCTATTTGGATTAAAATGGTGAAACTGGTATATGTGTAGATCTTATTTTGGATGTTTAGATGTGCTTTCAATTTATTCTAATCTTGTCACAATATTAATACTATTAATATAATTAGATTGTCTTCTGAGGCTATTTTTATATTTTAGAACAGAAAATAAAAACTGGACCTTTTTCCCTATACCAATCAACAATTTTTGACAATGAATCAAGCAACCTTATTGGGTCAAAAAACAGTTCTTTATAGGTATCAAAAACATTGTCTGGTGATGGGTTGCAGAAAGTGTCTTGATTTTAGAAAGTAGGTCTCTAAGATATGAAATTTATCATCCAGGTAATACAAACATGAAAATTCCAAAGGTTTTTTTTTTGTTTGTTTTTTTTTGTCCTATTGAGCAAATTTCTATATATCAGCAATGTAATCTACATAAAATCAACTAATCAATTACACAAATACAGTTAGTATGATTTCAAAAGGGCTGTTTTCATGACAATAAAACAGAATGAAGTATTTGTTCTTCAAAATTACATCTCCACTACAATAACCTATGTAAATCTAGTGGTGTGTAAACTTCTTATGCTGGCCACAAAAATTTGTGATGCAGTGATTAATTATCACTACTAAGGAGGTTTGCTACTGTTTCACTAAATGTTTTAGATTATAGGGTACTGCTCCAGCTTTTTGTGGTTTGTACACGCCTCTTGAAGCCGAGCCAAGTTGTTCAGTCAGGCAGTTTGCAGGTTCCACCTCCGAGTTACTGCTGGGCTCTCAGCAATGGAGCCCTGAGTTGCTTGGCAACATCATCTGTTTGTTTGACTTTATTTACATGGGTTGCACCATCCAAGGCATTTGTTTTCTTTTTTTTTGCAATATTTATTCAGTTTATTAATATAGCAGTAATTCAAAACAAATTGAATCTCTAGGTATTTTATAAGACCAATAGGTCCAATTCATATTGAGAAATACATAGTCAGATCAAACCTTTACAATCTGGTCATATAAACAGAGTCCATTTAAATTCATAAATTCTAATGCAGTCCTAATAATGTTACAGTGCGGTCCAATTTAATTAATAAAATGTATGTTTTTAAGGTGGCCTGGGTGACTGTGTTAAGTAAATTATTTCACTGCAACCTCTCATCCTGACAAAGCTTTTCATGAATCTGCCGTTAATGAAAATAGAATATTCTGTAAACATCTTATACCTTTAGAAGAAATCTGGTATAGAATCAATCACTGAAGTTAAAACTAGATTTAGATTTCCAAACATTTATCTTCTGGTAATAATCCAGTTAATCAAAAAATCTACAAAACTTTCCAGCAATGATCAGGTTGCTGGAGTCTTAAGAGAACATGTATAAATGACAAGGATTTTAGCATTTTATTGAAAGGCAGTATTCTAAATAATACCAAAACAGAACACTGGTGCATATGGATGAAAATTTGCTCACTCTTGACTGTTTCTGGAGTGGTCAGTTCTGGCTGAGAGGTAACCAGCACCCTCGAGCGGTTCCAGTTAGCTATTCTCTTAGAAACTACATGAAAGCAGGGGTTTTCTTTTAATGCTTTGTTTGCAGTGAAACTCAGAGGAAGTAAGGATCCAAAAGGTAAAAGGTTTTACAGGCAATGGATTTAAGAAAGCAGGGAAAAGAGTGAGAGCTTGAACGGAAAGACATTACTTGGTTGTTCCCTGAAGGCAGGCTCAGGAAACCAGTTTCACCCACACACACCCCCATGTGCCCCTCCCAGCCACCCGGGCCATCCCAACCCACCACCTTCCCTGAATGTGCGGCCTATTTTCCCTGTCAAGGTGCCGTCCCAGATTCAAACTTCCAGCAGATGAGTAAAACAGTGAGGCAGAGAGATTGCATCAAGGAGGATGCAGAGAATGGGGATGTCACTGGGGTCCTCAAAGTAAGCCAACTTCTTCCTCGCTAATGCTATAAAGCTGTGTTCATTTCTCATATTAAATACTGTCCTACTTAATGTGGGGAAATAGAAAAGAGGTTTGGTGTTATTATATTGACCCCAGCCAGAGCACGTTCAAACAAATCTCTAGCTTATAACTTGAGGACTTTGCTTGCCTGCACAGATGCTCTGTCTCTTGTTATGTTGTTGCTGTGTGTATTTGTCTGTGTGCTTCTGTTTGCGTTATTAATTAACCACCAGCGTAGGTGTCAAGCCAAAGGAGAATTCACCCGGGTACAATTTTGACTTCTCAGAGCAAATTAAATTACGGGCGTGGAGCTCAATAAAACAGCTGCATGTAGCTGAAGGCATGCAGAGCACATGGTGCCTATTATGATGCAGCAGTTCCCCAACACTGCATTGCACGCTTCATTTCATTCAGCATGGCGTCTTTTCACATACAGGTGGATTTGTAACCTTTATGTGAATGCACTTGAGGTTTCCATGCGGTAAAATGTCATCAGTGCCTTGTGCTGTCGTAGTGCATTGATTTATGAAGTGTGTCAAAACAATAAGTTGTTTTTTTATGTGTATATATATATATATATATATATATATATATATATATATATATATATATATATATATATATATATATATATATATATATATATATATATATAATAGAATCAGTGCCTTTGCTGCCATATGCTGAGTATTAAATTATTGCAAGGCTGCACTTTATTAAACACAGAAATGTCATGAGTGCTCCACTAAGGCACAGACTCCTCCCTAATCTCTAAATTGAATCATCTTGATGAGCACAAACTTCAACAGTCTTGTACAGGTGATGTCAATGCATACTGTCCCTTTAAAAGTTCAAATAGCACAAATATATTTTTCCTTGAGGATTTTCTTTAACATGTAAAAATCCAATTAACCATCCTTTTTTCTGTCACTCTTATCAGTCACAGTCCCTCTTGCACTGGATGTATTAAAAATTTAAGCAGTCTTCTTTGGGGGGTTGTGATATATTGGAAACCCTGCAGCATCAACATAAAGCTCTTAAATAATTCATAGGTGTTTCCTAGTGAAGATACATCATGGATTGTAGCACTTAAGTCTATTTTGTTGTGATATTTTTATAAAACCTGCAGTGCTGTAAATGTTTTGACCAGAGTTTGTTGTTTTGATATGCCCAAAGACCTGAAAGTTTGAATATAAAATTTATGTTTCACCTTTGAATTTACCTTTTTTGTAAGCCACAGCACTCACACAGTTGGAAGGCCTAGGTTGCTATGAGATTCTCATGGTATGATAACCTTCAGTTAAAAAAAGGGAAGATTTCATTACTTTGCACAGAAATTTAAAACAAAAATGTATAACATGACCTAATTACTTCTGTTTTATACAGAAAAGCAGCAGGTATTCCAACCATTGCTGAAATAATAAAACATATTAATTTATACAGGTATGATAACATTCATACGTAGAATTAAGGTCTAGAATAAACACAAAATTTTGCAAGAGTTCAAATATCTATTTGGCAGAATATTATATCCTTTTGTGATGTCCTGGTTATTAAAGAGGAACACTGGAATTATAGGAAGCTGAAATTAGCTGCTCATTAATTGGGCTAACTCTTTGGGTAGCCAAGCTGCAGTCAGCTGCAAAACAAACACAGCTACTGGGGTGGTTTTAAAAACAGCATTGCTTTAATAGGAGTGATGGGTGGTGCTCCTTTAGTTTTCACACCATGGCTTTTATGTACTCAGACGTATTTCTTCAGGGGCAAAACTGTATTTTCTGTGAGCAAGAGAAAAGTGTGGTAGCCTCCTTTCAGCCAGCTGACTAGCAGTGCTCAGAAACAGGTGGGGGAAGGGCAGTACTGTGTTTCTCAGTGTTTCATTCAGCTGTAGAAAACAGTATTTTGAAACCATAATTTGTTAAAACAGTGTTAGGTATTGATATGAATAACCTGCTGTCATTAATGTTTTTATTACTCATATGAAAATACATTCAATATATTCATAGAACCAAATTTTGCAGTTTTGGTCTGAGTTTATGAAAATGGCTGTTTAATGTTTTCTGATACTACATGGCATAATTTGATATTGTAGTAATTTTGTAGATGCTGGTACTTAGGTTGACTCTTCTTATCCCAGTTTTATTATAAAACTTGTAATTGAGGGAGTGGTAGTTTACAAAAGGCTGCTTGTTAACATAATTTGAAGCTGCTGCCCATTCTGCCTGTTGAACACAGATTTATGTATGTGAATGCACATTATTTTATCCATTTGATGTTCAACACCATTGGGCAGCACCTTTTTTCTGCTTTAAGCCTCCTGCTTAATTCAGCTGTTACAGACCATTCATTCAAACTCAGTAAATGTATGGTTAATAGCAAGAACTTGTGTAGATTGGGTTGGAAAACATCCACGTTATTCAATGCCATACAAAAACAACCAAACATCTTATTAAGTGATCCATAATAAGATTTTATGAGCTGCATTTGAATCATTTAACTTGTTCATAGCGCTCAGTTCCCTGAATTTTGATGCTTTCATCTGATTTAACTTTGTAGATTTCCACA
Organism: Anableps anableps; assembly: GCA_014839685.1. Lineage (NCBI taxonomy): Eukaryota > Metazoa > Chordata > Actinopteri > Cyprinodontiformes > Anablepidae > Anableps > Anableps anableps. The sequence goes on along the minus strand of CM026086.1, from coordinate 15,384,952 downwards.
AACAGATCTTATATGAGGAAATTAGATCATTTGATCTTTGATAGTTGTTTGATGGTTTTCAGGTAGTAATTTTCCATTGTGACCTCACCTCCATAGAGAGCAGCCCAATGCGCCTGATTTTTCAAGTAAAGCAGGAAACAGGAGTTCTTTTATTTTTCCTACAAACAATATCTAATGTTGCTGAAAGTTGATTAAACAGGTTAATTCACACACTCATTAAACTTTAGATTTAATGATTATGTTAGCACATTAATCATAGCAAGACAAAATGCATAAACCCTGAAAATCAAGACTAACAAATCAGGGATAATAAGAATCCAAGGAATGGCAGCCCTGTGTGTTTGTAGAAAAGGTGTTACTTTTTACCTACATCAGCTGTCATATTCACTGGAAATGTTTCCACATTTTTGTTTTTATTAGTGCTGAGTTTGACCCCTTACCTGCTGAGAAGAAATAAATTTTCTCCCCTATGTGTTGATTAGGCATCAAAGGAAATCCATCCCAAGAGCTAAAACAGTACATATACTACATTTAAAGTCATAGCTATCACCCAATACAGCCAAATGATCTGTGGTGCTGTATGCTGTCCACTATGTACCCAGAGCATTTGCATTTATTACCACCAAATGTGCCCCCTGCTTCTGAACCAGCCTCCACAGTGTGATTCAAGAATGGTTAATAATTCAGTGAATTTGGAAGGAGCACAGTGAGGATTTTAGTCGCCTTCACAGCTGCATGGGGTCTTCCAGTGACAGATGGCACTAACCACGTGGAGAATTTGGTGCCAGTATCCTCCTCTATAACGTTGGCCACTGTGCTGAGGCTACTTTTTCCCTCCGCTCTCCAGTCATTAGTTGGGTACTATAAAAGGGAATTGATTGATATGGAAAGAAAAAAAAAATGCAAATTGCTGGAAATCAATAATTTACATGCTAGCTGTAGAGTTATTTTATATTTTGGCAAATCCTGTTCTTAATTGAAAGCCTTGACCTGCTGTAGATTAAACAGTTACATTTCTCATAACTTGGTTTGTCACCTGTCTTGATGTGGTCTATTATTTAACTAGGTTGTTCTACTCCTGCTGCCCATCAATACATTGTCCAGGACTTTCCAAAAAGACTCCCCTTATAAACAAGAAATAAATAGGTTCTTAACTAGTTAATAATGTAGCTGTACACACTTAATAAGCCATTAGTAAGAAGTTGGAGTGCAATATTTAAGGGGTGAGAGATAAAATGAGAAATTGCTTGCAAAGTAGTAATACTGCACTAACATATAGAAAAGCAATTATACATGTCATATAGTTGCTTATTAATGCTTTATAAAATGTTAACAGCCTAATTAATAGCATAATTATTATTGATTTATAAACTCTTTATAAGAGTAGTTTGATTTTGAAGCTGCAATGCAGCACTTGACAAACAGATACTGTTTTCTGCTGAATGGTGTCCTTTGTTTCATTTCCATTGGACTAATAGCACATCTTTTCTACGAAATAATGAGTTTTAATAAAACATGAATATATGTAGTTTGATGAGATGTTGTTAAGCATTTTTCATTATTTAGTTACAATCCATACCCTTATGAAGCTCTGTCAGAAGATTGAATAATTTGTGGGTGTCCTGTCATTTTGTCCAATCAGAGTTGCCAGAAAACTGGACGGACACAAAGGAGACTCTGCTGGAAGGGATGGTGTTCAATGTTAAGTACCTTGGTATGACTCTGGTGGGACAACCTAAAGGAGAGGAAATGGCTTCAGCTGCCATTCGAAGAATTGTTGCAACGGTGAGTTTCCTACAGTTTGAATTTTAAAGATAGAAAACTAATGATTGCAGTTGCATTGCTTTTTGTAGACATCCCCTTTTGCGTGCATTTGAAAAGGTAAATGCTCAAATTTCAGTGTATATTAAAGTAGGAAGGTTTTGGACCAGGGACTCTGGATTAAGCTATGGAACTGGGACACTAGTCAAATCAGGCATAGCAGATGGTGGCTTTAGCAGTTTGATATTGCCGACATTTGCAAGAACCAAAATGGCTTTTAGGTAGCCTAATTTGAATATTAAAAGTCACACAAATGCAGTACTAAGAATGGTAGGGCAGCACATGAAGACTATAATGGACTTAAAGGAAAGGAAGTGTAGTGCTTAAATTTAGAATATATGCTCTTCATTGGGCTTCTCAAGGGCAATTTCTTATCACTGCAGTTTGATATAGAGTTAAGAAAAGAGAGAATCACTGTATAATTTCATGCTACAGGCTTAACTCTGTATTCTATGGGGCAACAACAAATGATGAGAAGCAGATGTAAAAGTTAAATAAAATACTAAATCTCAGTGCATGGACATAATCACACAGACATGAAAGATTAGCTCACAGCCATGGTGGCTATCCCGACAGCACTCTCTGATCCTCTTTTGCATGCCATAACTCAGCAATAAGATTTAACTTGAACCACTTTTGACTTCATATGAAAATTGAGAAATTTCAACTATTCATTTCAATTCAGGATATAAATACAGCACCAATTCATAACAGATTCTATCTGAAGGCAATTTTCAAGACAAGCAGGTGCAGATCAAATTAATAAATATGTTACCAGTTCAGTCCACTTCAATATCTGTAGCTAACTGTTGGCACTCCAGTGGTATTTTGTCCCTGTTTTAAGACTTCTTAGGTTTTCATTTGACACAGGTATAAAATAATCCATAAGAAAAATCTTAGTTAATAAATTCTATTTTTAAAAAAAAAAACAAATAAAACACATGGATGCACTGAAGATGTTGGTGACTAGTATTTAACTAGATATATCACAGGTATGGCAGCGCATGAGGACTATAATGGACTTAAAGGAAAGTCCATTAAAGGAAAGTAAGAGTGGTGTGTGTTTTTATATAGATATATATATCTATATAAAAAAAAAAAAAAAAAATATATAAAAAAAAAAAAAAAAAAAAAAAAAAAAAAAAAATTCCCTTCTCACCCTCCACGGGTGGTCTTTCTCAACCTCTGAGCTCGGGTCCTCTACCAGAGGCCTGGGAGCTTGAGGGTTCTACGTAGTATCTTGGCTGTGCCGAGAACTGCACATTTCTGGACTGAGATGTCTGATGTTGTTCCTGGGATCTGTTTTAGCCACTGCTCCAGCTTGGGGGTGACTGCCCCGAGGGCCCCGATGACCACAGGCACCACTGTGGTCTTCACCTTCCAGGCCTTCTCCAGTTCCTCTCTGAGGCCCTGGTATTTCTCCAGTTTCTCGTGTTCCTTTTTCCTGATGTTGCAATCGCTTGGTATTGCTACATCCACCACAACGGCTTTCCTCTGTTGTTTATCCACCACCACGATGTCCGGTTGGTTCGCCATTACCATTTTGTCTGTCTGGATCTGGAAGTCCCACAGGATCTTAGCTCGGTCATTCTCCACCACCTTTGGGGGTGTGCCCCACTTTGATCTCGGGGCTTCCAGTCCATATCCTGCACAGATGTTTCTGTACACTATGCCCGCCACTTGGTTATGACGTTCCATGTACGCTTTCCCCGCCAGCATCTTGCACCCTGCTGTTATGTGTTGGACTGTCTCAGAGGCCTCCTTGCACAATCTACACCTTGGATCTTGTCTGGTGTGGTAGATCTGAGCCTCTATTGCTCTGGTGTTTAGGGCCTGTTCCTGTGCAGCCAGGATGAGTGCCTCTGTGCTGTCCTTGAGTCCAGCTTTTTCCAGCCATTGGTAGGATTTCCTGATATCAGCCACTTCAGTTATTTGTCGGTGGTACATCCCATGTAGGGGCTTATCCTCCCACGATGGTTCCTCCAGCACCTCATCCTCTGGTCCCCATTGTTTGAGACATTCGCTGAGCACATCGTCGGTTGAGGCTTTGACCTTGATGTATTTATGGATCTTGGATGTTTCATCCTGGACAGTGGCTCTCACACTCGCTAGTCCTCTGCCTCCGTCCTTACGGCTCGTGTATAGTCTCAGGATGCTGGATTTAGGGTGGAACCCTAAGTAAGTTAGTAGTTTCCGAGTTTTAATATCCATGGTCTTTATCTCTTCCTTTGGCCAGCTTATTATTCCTGCAGGGTATCTGATTACTGGCAAGGCATAGCTGTTTATAGCACGGATCTTGTTCTTGCCATTGAGCTGGCTTCTCAGGACTTGCCTTACTCGTTGGAGGTATTTGGCTGTGGCTCCTTTCCTTGTGACCTCATCAAGGCTGCCATTTGCTTGTGGTATTCCCAGGTACTTGTAACTGTCCTCAATGTCTGCTATTGTTCCCTCTGGGAGTGAGACCCCTTCTGTGTGGATGACCTTCCCTCTCTGTGTAACCATCCGACCACACTTCTCTAGTCCGAATGACATCCCAATGTCAGTGCTGTAGATCCTGGTGGTGTGGATCAGTGAGTCGATGTCTCGTTTGCTCTTAGCATACAGCTTGATGTCATCCATGTAGAGGAGGTGACTGATGGTGGCTCTGTTCTTGAGTCGGTATCCGTAGCCAGTCTTGTTGATGACTTGGCTGAGGGGGTTCAGACCTATGCAGAACAGCAGTGGGGACAGAGCGTCTCCTTGGTATATGCCACATTTGATGGACACTTGTGCAATTGGCTTGTAGTTGGCTTCAAGGGTGGTTTTCCACATCCACATCGAGGCTGCAATGAAGGCTCTTAGAGTCCTGTTGATGTTGTACATCTCTAAGCATTCAATGATCCAAGTGTGTGGCATTGAGTCATAGACTTTCTTGTAATCAATCCAAGCCGTGCACAGGTTGGTGTGTCGGGTTTTGCAGTCTCGGGCGACTGTTTGGTCTACCAGGAGTTGGTGTTTGGCTCCTCTGGTATTTATGCCGATGCCCTTCTGTGCTGTACTCATGTATTTATCTTATCTTAGCTGCTATGATGCCTGACATGAGCTTCCATGTTGTAGAGAGACAGGTTATTGGCTGATAGTTGGATGGGACCGAACCCTTTGAGGGATCCTTCTGGATCAGGATTGTGCCCTTCAGTTAACCATTCAGGGTGAGTCCCACTTTGTAGCAGCTGGTTCATTTGAGCTGCCAGTCGCTCATGGAGGGCGAGGTAAGTGAGTTTCTTTAGCCAGTAGGCATGGATCGTACCGCTTGGGTACTGGTCTTTTGATTGCACCTCTTTGGAGCTCTGACAATTGGCTCACTTCCCTCCTTGTTACCTTGATTTTAGCCTCTAACCGTCTTTTCCATGGTGGGTATTGAATCTCATGGTTGCTCCTATAGCCGAGCATCTCAAGGATCACTGATGCTGAGTTGTACACCAGCTCATTGGTTTCCGTTATGGTGTTGGTAGGGATCGTTCTCAATGCTGCATTCACATCTTCAATGAGACTTTCTGATGGTACTTCACTCAGCCGTTGTAATTGGCATCGGGATTGTCTGGTGTTCATTCGGGCCACGATCCTACCTCTCAGGTCAGTTGCTGCCTCGTTCAGCTGTGATGGTTCGTTCATTATTGGGGCTGCATACCCAATCTCTGGGTGGGGAGTTGAAGCTAACTCCCCTCTGACCTGGCGTCCTGGCTCCCCCTTGCCGTAGCATTTGTGTTGTACCTCGTCTATCTGAAGTTGTGACAGCATTTGCCGTTTGCGGATGTTGGAACACTGAGCTACTAGTTGTTTGGCAGTTAGTGTTGAATGGGGATGTCGACGTAACCATTCCTTCCGCATTCTTTGGATGTAACCCCTCTGATTAGGGTTACTTGAGTAGTAACATTCCAACAGATCCAAGTTTTCACCTCTCGCCCAATTCTGTCTTGTTCCAGTAACCCATTTTTCGTGAAGGTGCCCTGGTTCCCCAGCACCTGACGCAGACCTTGTTTGACCGGGCGACGTCTGAGCCGGTATGGCGTGTATTCCTTTGTCACTCATCATGAGGTAGGCAGTAGCGCGAAGGATCTTGCCTAAGGACCCACACTGGATATCTCAACCAAGCGACCCGGCCTGGATTCGAACCCCGGTCTCCCGGGTGAAGGTCGGGTGACTTACCCATTGAGCTACCCAGCCGCATTATTTTTATATATATATATATATATATATATATATATATATATATATATATATATATATATATATATATATATATATATATATATATATATATATATATATATATATATATATATATATATATATATAGTTGAAACCAGAAATTTACATATACTGAATAGAGGGAAACATAAACATTTCTCAGTTTGAATTACCGAAATGATTTCTATTTGCTAAATACAAATAGGCATTTAGTTTTCTTGCTAAATACAAGAAAACTTTTCCACAACATTTTTTAGAGATCTTTTTTTTTTTTTTTTTCATAACTTTCTTTGAATTCAGAAGTTTACATACAGAATGAATACTGTCTCTTGAAACAATGAGGGGAAAGCCCAGATGATGATATCATGGCTTTGGAAACATGGCTTTAGACTGCATATATTTTGCCATTTCAAATCTACAATTTTTAAATCTTTGTTTTTAGGTTCAGGTAGTTTTTAAGAATGCTGTTTTTCTTGATGAGAACAGAACAGTACACTGCTATGTTTGAACAATGGTGAGCAACTTAGGAAGTCCCGATTACAGTTTCCCAAAAGCTAAGTAGGGGGGACAGTCAAATATGTGCAACAAGATGCTCTACTTAGATGAGACCAAAATTGAACTTTTTGGCCCACATTCAAAACACTGTGTAGTGGGAAATTTAGTCTGCTCATTACCCTGAACACACTGTGCCCACAGTGAAACACAACATGGGACCATACGGCTGTGGGGATGAATTTCTTTAGCAGGAGCAGGGAAGCTGATCAGAATGGACAGGAATATGGATTAAGCTAAATACAGCATTAAGCTAAATACATTTTCAGATTTTTATTTGTAAAACAACATCTTAGAAACCATATAATCTATTCCCTCCACTTCAGATTTATGTGCTCCCTTTTTTTGGTTTATTACATAAGAGTTATTTTGCAGTAATGTTTGAGGTTCCACAATATTTTATTTACCATTGCAGGATTCATGAATAGAATCCAGTTTTTCTTAGAATTAATTCTAAGCTTTTTTTTTATCTGAGGTCACTGGGGGGTGTATACAGATGGTCCATGCGTTGCTTGTGGCCCTCAAGCCATATGATACCCATACCATGTCTACTGTAGAGTATACCCAGAAATAACATACAAACATTGCCTAATATTTGCCTTCAAATGTGAATTCAAAATTGTTCTTTTGAATGCTATAAAAATGTACAGACCTCTGAAATAAAGAATGGAAGGAATGTTAAAGTCAACACTTAAGATTCTAATTCAGAATTAGGTTTTACATGTGAATCAGTCAAAAATCTGTGATGATGCACCTATTAGCAACTACTGAGCTAAGGAGATTCTCAACTATGCTTTCCTTTACCAATTCAAAATGCTATCAGTTTTCAAAGAACTGCTTTCCAAATCACTAATACTCTGTTGCATTTAAACCCATCAAAACATCGAAAGATTTAATTTGCCTGCACGCTTTATGGAAACAGGCACCAAAATTGTATTCATATTTCCACCTCCTAATTCCTTTATGTCCACACACACAACCCAGACCACTATATTCATTTCATATCACCAAGAATAAATTGCTCCTATTTTGTCAAAGGTTCTTTTTTTTGGCAGAATGAACAGCCCTTCTCAGGCAGTCTAATCACACCTCCTCTGCTTCTCAAGTAGAGCCTGCATCAAGCCTAATGGCAGGATTAAAATTCAGATGATTTTACACAAAGACAAAAAAAAGTCAGTTTTGTCTTTATCCATTCCCTTGGAAACCAGTACACCTCAACTGGAGAACAGAATACATTTGGGACGTTTCCATTTGCTCCATGCTTCATTCAGACGTGATGAGACAAGACAGCAGGACCAAACGTACTGAAGGAGTCTGAACTTGGCATATCTCAGGCTGACAGATTGGTTTTTGCCTGGTGGCATGACACTTGTAACATGGCAGCAGAAATTGTCCATGTTTCTACATGAATGAGCTCCAGCAGCACAGTCAGCTCCTGCCACCCTTCCCTCATTTTGATTCATTTTTTTTATAATGAAAGTTATAAAGGCTTAAACAGAAACTAGTATCATCTCAAGAGATTTTTGGTCCCTTTCAGCTTGCCATGACACTATTAATTGTCCTTGAGAAGACCTAGTTTCTGCTTGAGTAAAGATACCACTACATAAATCCCTCACATGGTTAATATATGTGGGATCAGTTGATTAAAATGTTGTTTTCTCTTAAAGGGGCAGTATTATGTATTTTCCAGCTTCACAGAATAATTTTATAGCACAATCAAGTAACTGTCTTACTTTCAGTTATTACAAAAATGGTGTATATATCAAATATGACTTAAAAGAAATTTGACTTTGTAATTTAACGCCTTAAAATTGGGCCTCTGTCTCTTTAAAAACTCCTGCTCTTTCTGAAACTCCGCCTTTAGGAAGTCATCAAAATAGTGCTCCTCTATTACGCTTTAACGTTTTTTTTCAGTGTTTTACTGAGAAGTAGCTAGTATATTGGGCTCAGCAGTTGCGCATTTCCACCAGGTGTTTGCTAATTGCTGCTGGCTAGTCTGAAGGACCTGAGTGGGGAAGTCACTGGGAGGAGTGTTCTGTGAGGGAGCTCAGAAGTTAAGAAATTGGAGCTTTTTGAAGGTGGAGTTGTATTCACCAGGCGTTTTGCACAGCTGAAAGATTGCCACGGGAGATTAAAGGATTTCTCAAACATGCATGAAAGAATCAAGGTGACACCTTAGGTATGTTTTTGATGAGTGAATAACATTATAACATTATGTAAAGCTCAAAAAAGTCGATTTTACATAATACTGCCCCTTCAATTTCTTGTTTTGTTTTCTTTCACTCAGCTGTTTTCCTTCTCACTCTCTCCTATGACTATTTAGCTGTCATTGTTTAAGTGAGGCTCTAAACTGCTCTTGTTTGCATTTTAATTGTATAGCAAAGAGGTCGGTCACTGTCATTGTCAACAGGCGCTCTCTCTCACACTACAAGCTCAGCACCACCACTGACTTTGCTGAAAGCCCAGATGGTGCAGAGCAGCAGGGGAGTCAGTGGCTGCCAGCCCGACCTGGAGTACTCACTCTGGGCTACACATTGCACCATTCCTCCCCCCATTCTGTCTCCTTTTATAAATTCCACACCATATTTCTGGGGCAAAGCCAGTTGCTTAATTTTGCTCAGAACTTATTTGTCACAGTTTGGTGTTTTTCAGTGTTTAATCTAAACTATGATCATCTTATATTTCCATCTGTCTGACAGTGTATTTCTCTATGTACCCAAAGCCGGGTTTTCTCCATCTGATCTTTATGTTTGTTGTTGTCTCTCACATCCGCAGGCCAGAGCCAGTGCCAAGAAGTTTCGGAAAGTAACCCTAACAGTGTCTCCAAAGGGTATTATCATCACAGACACAGAGACTGCAGATCTAGTAGAGAATGTCTCTATATACAGGTACATTTACACAAATACTTACAGCAAATGTATTCACATATCTGAAGAGTTTTCAGCATCTGTCACTTAACAACTGCAGAGGTCAATGAATTTTCTTTCAGTTTTAGGTGATATAGCAACAAAAAGTTAGAGCACAATTCTGAAGCAGGAAAAAAATTAAATGTGGTTTTCAAAATTTAATAGCACTCTAAACAAACAATACCCTTAGTGAATCATGGTGTTAACAGCATCATGCTGTGGGGATACATTTGAGCAGGGACAGGGAAGCTTTTGAGAACTGAGTGGAAAACGAATAAAAATAAGTACAACGCAAACCTAGAAAAAAACAAAAACAAAACTGGGGCAGCAATTTGCATTCCAAATGGACATCAACCCTACCTTACAACCAGAGCTAGACTGGATCGAACTATATTTGCTTGATGATCCTTATGATTTTGATGGATGAATTGATATTTGCTTGATGATTTTGATGATTTGCTGTATATTTGATGTTTTTATAATGTGAAGCACTTTGAACTGCCTTGCTGCTGAAATATGCTATGCAAATATAATTGACTTGACTTGACAAGGTTTGAATCAGGAGTTGTGAGTCATTATTTCAAGTTCAATTTCAATTTATTCAAAACATATTTAGAATAACATGAGTTGATCCAAGACCTGAACAAAACATTTGAAAGCAAGATTGACAAAAAATATATTTGGAGTCTGTTCAGCCGAATTCTCATCACTGATTGGTGCTTTGCCTGTTTAGCTTGGCCTCAAGTCATTCTCAACTGCAGTCTTGACATCACTGTTAGTGATGGAGACAGATAATGTGTGTGCATGTAAATGGATGCAGTCAGTGTGTATGTGCACAGTTCTAAATCCTTTTCTGATCCACCTTATCAGCTGTTATGGACCCCAACCCAGGTATAATGGCTTGGTTCCTTATCTCCCTCTTTTCTTTTTTTTGCCCTGTTTGGAAATATTTCTTCCTGCTTATATCACAATGGTTCTGAATACAAGTCAACACAAGTAGATAACATATTGCTCAATTTGAAAATCCCACACACAGTCTTTGCCCATTTCTGAAACAAGGAAACAGGTCACAAATAATGCCTTGGCCTAGAGAGGATGGATTTATCCTCATTTATGAGACCCCACCCCCATCTCCCCAAAGCAACCCCTCCCAACTCCTCTGCCTTGTATCTTTATTTTTTGCACATAAACCGCTTGTGGGAAGACAGCCAGTGGAGGGTGAAAGGGGCGAGTGTAGAGATAAGAGGGATCTAATCAAGACTGTTTATAGTGCATAGCAACTCAAAAGGAGAGACTTGGATACACAGGCTGTGTGTGTGTGTGTGTGTGTGTGTGTGTGTGTGTGTGTGTGTGTGTGTGTGTGTGTGTGTGTGTGTGTGTGTGTTTAGTTTCTAGATTTCTTATACCTGTGAATATACATCTTAAATATTTGGTATATATTTAACTTGTTTGTATTTGTTGTGTTAATTTCATATTCTCTCTTTCTGTAAGTTGAGTTGTTTCCTTCGGGGGCAGCTTTGCAGTAGAGTAGAAAACAGACATCAATGCATTGCACTGGAAACAAGACCCCCACATCCAAGACACCCAAGACCACCACCCACAACATCCATACACACTTACTATCCCATAAACGTATTTATTAAATTCTTCTGCCTTTACATTACTATATTATTGACAGCATATACTAGTAGTTCACCTTATTTGTAGTGTGAGACTGCCTTATTTGAAAGCTGATCGCCAAGCATAAATAGTTCTACCTTTTCTAGTTGTTGCATAGCTTTATAACAAATCTACTGCCATGCTTAATTTGTTAAGTGTAGTTTGTTATTACTCTGCCCAATGACCAATGGAGGTAGGCACTACCCCCACCTTGACCCTGCAAAGATATGCAAGTATATATATCAGATGGATCTTTGTCTGATATTAACATTTATTTGATGATTTGAAACAGTGTGACAAAACAGAGAAACAGAAGTAATCTGTAAGTGCATAAAGATCTTTTTGCCCCATTGTAGATCTTTATCTTTAACGCTGTTTAAGCTACCTTTTGAATTAGTTTTATCATTTATCATCATGCAGTGTTCCATGTGCAATCCGCACAGTCACAAAAATCCGAGCTGTGCATTGATGATTACAGGGGAACCTCGAGAACCCCTGTGGACTATAATAGATGTAACAGGCTATTCACTCAAGCATATGATGAAACAGACACAAAACCATAAAATTTTGCTTATTGTCAGCAAGGACAAGAGATGCACATCTGCATCATTAAATCTAGGCGAAAATACCAATATTCATACCATGAACAAGTGATCTTCTCATAAGTATAAAAGCTAACTTGCTATGTAGAGTTCTGATGTACATGTTTTAAAAATAGATAAGAAATATAAATTAAAAGAATTATTATTATTATTATTATTATTATTATTATTATTATTATTATTATTTATTATTGTGATGTGTGTATTATTGGGATGAAAATACAAGAAAGTAAATATTTTAAAAATTACTTGTTTGAACCAAAATGAGTGTAAAAGAAAATGCACCTTTTGCTCTGCAGAATACAAGCAGTGATAGATATCCTGTTACTAGAGCTTGCAAAGATTTGATCTCCATTTCTAAGTGGAGATGTGGGAGTTTGATCAATGCAGCAGCTTGCTGGATCAGCCAATGACTGCCTGGTTTGATTCTGAGCATTGACCACTTTGTGAGGCTTTTATTTACTGTGAGGAACAGGATCTATATCCAGATATTGAATGGTAATACTGTTCTCAGTGGTCCTATTTCAAATAAAAACATCCTTCATTTAAAAGCTGACACCGATCCTCCCAGTGAGAGGAACATTGTGAGGGTGTTTGCAGCCTCCATCTGGTTATGTGTTAATCATTCATATTCCCATGAGAGCTCTCAGTGACCAACCAGCATATCAATCAGTGAAACAGGCGGGTCTCAGGGGGGAAAAAAAACAAAAAAAATCCAGCCAAAAGACTGACTGACATCCCACCTTTTAATGATGCACATTGCTCTGACTCACTGTCTATCAGATAGCTGCAGTGTGAAGCTAAAGAATATGACAGCGTTCAGGAACATTCTCAGAAATAATTTTCTTTTTTTTTTTTTTTTTACCTAGATTGTTGTCTTTTACAATTTTCTAAAAATGTTTAACTGCTGCACTACACTGAAAGCTTTGTTTTTCTTTCTTCCACCTTGACTTGAAAGTAAAAGAGAAGTAGTTAAGTTTTGCATCAACATCAGGTGTTTTCAGTGGAGTTTATAGTGGAGGCTTTTGGCTTTGATGTCTGATTTTCTCTTGAGGCTTTATTCTGTAAATATTTTAATATTTTCAGTGATATTCACTTTCTGCCTCACACATACCGGTGCTCTACACTGGGAAAAGATCAAAGGCTTACAGTCCAGAGGGGCCTGTCGGAGATATGATGTAGACTGACAGCTCAGCTTCTGTTGTTCAGGCCCAGCATGATGCTGTCAATTTTTTTTTTTTTTTTGGATTGTTATTTCAAGCTGAAGGACACTGATGTCTTTTATGTTGTCAGTTGTCAGTTATTTATTTTTCTTTTTACCTTATGAATGGTTTTTAAATTATTCAAAGTAAATGATTCTAAATGTGTATTTATTACACTAAGTTGTTTTTGTTGGTAGATTCAAAGTTTTTTATATGCTGATGAATAGGATGTTTCAGTAATGTTTACTGTTCTTCATTGCTTCTCAGTGTGATTTATCTCAACCACTGTTTAGTGCTAGAGTCACAAGTTATTTCATATACATTCAGCATTTATGGTGCTTGCACACATGAATTGCATAAGGTGATGCCCTCTTTACTCCTTTGCTTACAGCAGGGGTGTCAAACTTAATAAAATAAGGTGCCAAAATCTAAAAAACATAGACTGCATCTGGGGCCAAACAGGATCAAAATCTACTCATAAAAGTAAAAATAGTCTTGTTTCAAACAGAATATGAATTTGAATCAAAGAAAAGCATTTGAACCCTCCTTCCCCAAGCACTGCTGTTTTTGCACCTGACCATGTAGCATACATGATTAAGCCAAACTATGGCATGAGCATTATAGATCAAGGATGGCATGTTTACTGCACATACTTGTTACCACTTTGAAATCTATGTAAAACCTATTAAGTTTTCATACTACTGACCCAATAATAATTATATTTAAATCCAAGGTACACAATGCACAAATTCTGTCTGCACTAATGAAGGTTCACTCACCTCAGCTTGGTGATTGCTTGATGTGGCTTGAACAGTCAGGCAGTCTGACCTATTCTTGTGTAGAACAGTTAACATTTGACAACTTGGCATCTTTCAGTGAGCGTGCTTAGAGCCTTGAACTTGTATCCAAGATTCTCAGGTGATCACTAAGTATGGAAAGAAAAAAATCTAGGTTGTGGTATACTAAATGTTGTACTCCCATGACACAATAGTGTGTGTCTTGCAATTCAGTGGCATATACAAAAATGCTATTTTGGGCCCCCTAATAGACTGTGCATAGATCAATGGACTTTCAGTCCAAGATGGTAAGGTAATTGTGAAGTACAGTAAAAGAAAAAAAAAAAAAGTACTATGGCCTGAAATAGAGCTGACTGTCATTTTTTTTTTTACCCATTATTCTTATACTAATAAACTTGCAAGTTTATTAGTATAAGATCATAATAAATATACATTTCACAAAATGAGCATTTTTAGGTTCAAGTAAAATGCCATTTTAGATAAGAAGCTATGTGACAGCTTAAGAAATCAAGGCACAGAAACAGTAAATATGTTATGTTGCCTGCACTCCAGTACAAGCACTGCACTTTAAAATGATTGAATTTTTAAAAGAAAAAAATCTGCAACAACCACTCAAACATCCTCTAATCCAAGCAACTAACTTGACAGGCATATTTGTGCACTGTTTACAATGTTAACCTGTTGATAATATTCTCAGAGGAACAGGAAAAACACAGAAACTCTACTAAAAAAGGCCCCAAATTTGTGTTTTACTTATACTAGTAGTCGAAAACTGTTTTTCTGTATCATTGTAAGTTACTGTTTTAAATCATAAATAAATTTGAAAATATTTTGGTGTGTACGAACACCTTTTTATATGGGGAAAACAGCTTATAGATTTTTTTTTTATTTTTTTTTTTTTACATATGCTATGCTAACCTACTTCCTACTTTTACTACCTACCACTTCTTCTTTATGAGCAACATGTTTTTTTTCTTAAGTTTCATAATTTTTTAGTTATTTGAAAACTAAAGTTTACCATAAAAAATCAAATTTCATCTGACCCAACTGAAATAATTGATCATTTTACTTAATGACTTTTGTGTGTAAAACATTTTCTTATTGCATGCCAAAGGCTTGGCATACAGCAATTTTATTTTTTGTTTACATATTTTTGAACTAGTAATGAAATCAGACAACATAATTTATTCCAGTATGTACCTAGCTAGCCACAAAACCTGAGCTTCTGTCATTGTGTTTACAAATTTGAACATGTAAAAACAGACAGAAGCTATTGTAAATTGTTAAAGGGGAAGTGGTAAGATGCTTTAATGTAATAATTTATAAATGAGTATAGCATGACTTTGGTAATTATAGGAAATGGATAAAAAATTATGAAGAGAACGTACTGTGTCGTAAAAATTGGGAAGATCAGACCAGCAGCACATATTAAATAGGCTCAAAGTATTTTTTGATGACAACTTGAAAGCTAAAAAACATCCCACCAAAATGTTCCTGACAGTTCAACAGTACTAAAATTGCATACAATGCTCTTAATAATTTGATTGTTAATCATTTTTATCAAGTTTCCAAGCACACAAACATCAGATTGCAGTCAAGAAATAGAAAGTTGAAAAGATGCATTACGGCTAGATCATTGTCCTCATTGTGTTTTTAACTGTTCATAGAGAAATAAACCCATAGTACATTGATGCATATGTTGCCTTCTTTGCCCCTTGGGTTGCCAGTGTGGGTGAACTAAAAAAGAAATGCAGACTCCAAACCTAACAGCAGTTTTAGATGTGGAGCATTTTTTTAGTTGGGCCTGGGAACAGAAACAGAAACAGGTTACTGTTAATAGTTGAATTTCTGTTGAGCAGTTGCAATAGTTTGGTAATATCATGCTTATTTTTCAGCCTTAAATAGGTCAAACCTCAGTATTTTCTCAATGCATTTTTAACGCAATTACAGCCCAAATATAAGATAGAGCATAGGGAGAGCCATGTGTCCTGGGCATTGCAATGTGGGTCATGCATCAGTGTTGCAAGCCAGCAAACAAAATGAGAGGGAGCGAGCACTTCTGATTTCATGCTCGTTAGTTGATCTTAAAATTATTTCAATTTTTTTCTGCCCTCCCCCTCCTCTTTGAAGTTAGGCTCCAATAAGTGTCAGCCATCCCCATATCCCCTTTTCACACAGTTTACAAGTTACTGTAATGATGGCAGATTAGACAATGTTCCACCCAGTGCTGAACAGATTCATCCAGTGTCACCCATCAACAGTGATGGTGACATTCTCCTAAAGACCCTGCTGTGCTGAGTTGGCTGACTTAAGATTAGATATTCATGTTCTAGATCAGCCTTGCAGAGAGAGAACACCTCCTTGTCCTTGTGCTGCTTCCAAAAAAGGCTGTGCTTAGTAACAAAGGTCAGGTTCATTTCCATAGCTATTTAAAGGAACAAGGCTAAAGCATGCTGTATGTCCAGGTAACACCCTTTGATAGAAATATATGGTGGCTCAAGATCAATACTGCTTCTGATTAAAATCTGACATAGCAAATCTATCAGTCTAAGTGAAACCAGAGAGGCTTTGGTAGTAGATTAAAACAGTTGGGTGAAATTCATTTTGATTCGTTTCAGATAACCTGTGACGATTAATTGAATAGATTCCAAATAAAGCACAACAGCTTGAAATATTTTTCTACTGTGGAGTCAGTGACAGCTGTTTATTTGACACTGAGATTTAGTGATATTAGAAATTCAGATAGGTAAACCAAACATTATATCCTTCCTTTGAGAGTAGTGCTTTGTGATTATTAAGAGGTTGCAATATATTGTTTATCATACTAAGTTTTTTATTAACTGATTTTCACACAGTGCATCCTCATACAGCTATTTTTGTTGTTTTATAAAATAATTTATGCTCGAAAACCATGAACAAACTATTTTATATGGCATCTGATTTGGCAGATCAAGAAATTGTTGCATTTTTGTCCAGTTGAATACAGGTAGGTATTCAGTTACTAGGACAAAATTGGAATTTGCATTTCTAAGACAAATGATAAAAAAATATTCATATAATCAACGCTAATTTAAACTGCAATTTCTGGGTGGGAACAGAATTCAAATATAAAAAGGCCAATCAAAACTGTAATTAAAAAAAATAAAACCAAATGAAAAAAAATCTTTTAATATCCTGACTTCTCCATTATGTCAAACAGGTGGGTGAACCACAGAAAATAAACTGTTCATCTTTATTATTCTTTATTATTCTATTAATATTCATTAATATGTCACGTAAATAAAATTTCAGTTTAATAAAAAAAAAAAAAGGGATTTTTATTATTGTGCTTGTTTGGATTGAGGTGAGGGACATATTTTGAATTTTCTTTATTTTCAACAGGAAGAATTGTTTCTGCATACTTTTTTTATAAGATACAAATAGCCTGTTAAATAAAATACATGTAAACTCAGTGGGTCTGTGGTATGTTTCAAAGTTTCAGTGTGGACTTGAATTGGGACTCGCATGTCTTTACTTGGGACTTGACTCTAGACTTAGGTGGAGAGTGTTGAGACATACTTGTGACTTGCAAAACAATGACTTGGTCTCATCTCTGCCTCTACAGTAGATGCACAGTTGAATGCTGGATTATTAGATGTTTTTCCTCATTCCTTCCATCCAAAGCAAGTTTGAAAAAAAAAAACTTAGTAGGATAATAATGAATCTTGCCACAGATATAAGAGAGCTTAAACTTTTCCTTAGAAAGACATGATGCAAAAAGTTTCACATTCACAAAGTTTATAAGCATAAATTGTGAGTGTCGCTTCCACTGATTTGTGAATTCTTGTTTATAACATTTACAAGTAAAATATCGAATGCTCTATTGTGCATAACAAGGTTCTTCTGGAGCAGCAAGTAATTTTTTTAGATTCTGATATTATACTGTTCTTATTTTATGGCTAAATTTAAAAAACAGATTTTTCTTCTTTCGTTTTCCTGTCCTCTCTTCTAGAATCTCATACTGCACCGCAGATAAAACTCAGGACAAGGTCTTCGCTTATGTTTCCCAAAGCCAGTTCAATGAGACTCTTGAGTGTCATGCATTCCTCTGCCAAAAAAGAAAAATTGTAAGTGTGTAAAACCTCCAACCACCACTATATACTAACAGTTTTGTAGATAGATTTGTCCAATAGGCTACTGAATATCAGTCTGAGTCTGAAAATTCTTCTTTTTTTTTTTTTTTTTTTTTTTTTTTTTTTTTTTTTTATGAAGATGATGAACCTCAAGAACTAAGGAACACCACTGTGGTTGATGTGTGGTGCCATCTTGTGGCAGTCCCATTAGTGGCCTTTTGAGGAGCTTTTATAGCTAATACTCATACTAATACTTTTCAAGGCAGCCATTTTATTAAATATTTTTTATTTTTGTGTATTGTTTTGCTGTTTAAAATAAAATAATAAAATAAAGTCACCATATTTTATGAATCACACCCTTAATACTATTTAAAATTATCTTTGTTTTTTTTGGTGCATTTTTTATTGTTTGGCAGTTGCACGACTCTACTACCCAGCCTCATGCAAACCCAAAATGTGACCTCTTTCAAACTCCATCAAGAAAAAAAAAAAATGCTGCCTAATACATCTATGGAACATTGGCTGTTTCCTCACCATTCTGACTTTCAGATGCCTGATAAACACTAGTGTTCCGACTTTGATGCCAGCTCCTTACAAATCTAATTATTACATAGCCTCTGCTGCTCTGCTCTCTGCTAAATTATCTTCCAACTGGAATGTTCCATCTGGCTGTCAGATGTACTTATAGTAGCATCAGTTATAGAAACATATCATAGCTTAGTTTAAATATGGATGGATTCTCATCTTAGGGTTGCTGTCATATTCTTTAAAGCCTTAACAAATGCATCTGTTTCTTCTCCATACCCTAACAATGCTTTCTACTAATGTCAAAGAAAATGAAAAACCACATTTTTTTATTGATTTGCTTCCTTTCTTTCTCTCATCCAGGCTCAGGCTGTGACCTTAACAGTTGCTCAGGCATTTAAAGTCGCACTGGATCTTTGGGAAATTGCTCAGGAAGGTAAGTCAATTCAAAAATGTTACCTCATTTTCATGATTAAACTTACTTAAACAAAACAAACCTGCTTGGTTTTAGGGACACTTGAAATAAAATTAATGATTAAAATGAAGCTTTCCATATTAGGATTTGGAGAATACCCTTTCTGTTTGCAGACAAAAGCAAAAAGGTGAGGAACTGCTGTTCCTGTGCAGCCAACGACAGACAGATGGAGACGACAGAGACACAGTGTGTTCCGGCAGGTGAGATGATTTTATTATTTGTCCCTTTACATGTGTTCCTCCACAACAAATTGGGCTCTGCAGTAAAATTCAGAGACAAGATACAATCATGAAGACATGGCAGAAGGTTTAAGAGAATACTGCTACAAGGACACGTTACTTCTTATCATTTAAGAAACTTTCACTGGAACTTTTACTTGGATAAACTTACAAAGGTTAAGAAATTCCCTATGCCACTGCATATTTGGATGACAGACACCTAGTTTGCACATGTATCTTTCTACTCTTTCTCGAGCTATTTGAAATCCAAGACAGCTGTGGTAAAAAGATCCCAACATTTTCACTTATTGGAAAGTTTCCTGATTCTTTGCACCAAGCCATATTTCTTTTAATGACCTTTACAGGTTACTATATGACCACTATAATGGGGCCTGTGAATATGTAGTCGACTTACACAAATTTAACTGTCTCACTTCATATTTAGACAATTCATCCTAATTGTGAATAATTGTTAGACTTAAAGGTTAGAAACAACGTTTATATTGACCTTGACATTTATAGGTCAAACTGTTCTCAGCTCCTCAGAGGGTTGAAAAAATCCTTTTAATTGTTCATTTTTTAGTTCAAGCCTGAATGAAATATTTCTCTCTTAAAAATGTAGCAGTCTAAAGCCTTAAACTAAATATATGTCCAAGCTGGGTGGACATCAGGAGTTCTACCACACACAGTACTGTGATGTGAAAAAGTATTTGCTCCCTCACAGATTTATTTTGTTTTGTCTTTTTTGTAACACTTAAATGTTTCAGATCGTCAAACCAATTTTAATATGATTTGACATGAGTAAACATAAAAAGCAGCTTTCAAATGATGATTTCATTTTTTTTTTAATTGTGAAAAAGTAATCCCCCCTGAACCTAATAACTGCTTGAGCCACCCTTTGTGGCAAAAAACTGCCATCAAACTTTTGGAACATTTGCCAGAGTCTCTTAGTCCACTCTTCTTCGTAGAATTGTCATGCCAGAGCATTTCAATCAGATTTAAGTCTGGACTTTGACTAGGCCACTATATTTTTTGTTTGTTTTTTGAGTCTTTTAGCGATGGACTTGGTGGCTTGCATTGAACCACTGTCCTTCTGCATAAGGCAGATGCGCATGAGGTTAAGGTCAAAAACTGATGCCTGGACACTCTCCCTCAGGATTTTCCAGTAGAGAGCAGAATTCAGGATTTCTGCAAGTCATGCAGTTTCTGAAGCAAAAAAGCAGCCTCAGATCCATCACACTACAACCTACAACACCACTGACATTTTTGACTGTCAGTGGTGTTTTTCTGAAATGCTTTTATAATGTTATGCCAAATGTAACACATGCACACATTACAAAAATAGTTCCACTTTTCTTCTTGCACATCATGAAGATGTGTTTCAGCAAATATGAGACAGCTCTTTGTGTTCTTTTTGGCCAGCTAAGATTTTTGTCTTAGAGCTTTCCTATGGAAGCCATTTTTGCCCAGTCTCTCTTTTTTATTGTTGAATTATAAACACTGATCTTAACTGAGGTGAAGACTGCAGTGCTTTAGATGTTGTTTTGGAATCTATTGTGACCTCCTGAATGAGTCGTCGATGCTCTCAAAGGGTAATTTTGTTAAATTGGCAACTTTTGGGAAGGTTCACCATCAATTAATATTTTTTGGGAGATCTTGGATCTCAACGAGACAACCTGTAAAAATAAAAGTTAAATTAAAAAAAATCATAATTTTTGTATTTTCTCAGGTTATTTTTGACTGATGTCAAAATTTCTGTGACAATGTGAAAGTTTCAGACTGAAACATTCAACAGCAAAAACTGAAGAAATTAGTAAGGGAGCAAATGCTTTTCACAGCTTTGCACTGACTGACTGACACGAAGTCTTACCTCTCTTCTGTTATGTCTGAATGTTTTCTGTCCATTTATTCCCTCATTTCATCTGTTACCAACTGTCCTCTGCATATCGCCATCAGCCTCCCATTCACACCTGCAGTCCCCATCACATCCAGCGGTCCATAAGCCCACCATGATGGAGGAAAAGCCCCGGAGGCCCTTCTTCTCTGCTTCTCTTAGCTCGCCATCGCCTCGCAGTAACCCTACCCGGAGACGTCCGATTAAACACGACTCATGGGTAGGTAACTTTTATATATTTCCTAAGTTTCAGGCTAAGGGAATTTAGCCTGAAACTTTGTTGTGTTCAAGTTTCTGTCTTGAGAAAACTGCTTATTGGTTTAGCAGAGCCAAAATATTAGTTATCCTAAACATGTCTCTATACTTCACTGTATACAAAAAGTCAATACAACTGGAGACTAAAAATTGAATAAACTGTGATCTTGGCCTTAGGATGTTAAGGGCATTTAATTTCTTAATTCAGTTGCAAATGTTCAACACTAGATGTCACCATGTTTATTAAAATAACTATGCAGATGTTTTGTATGTTTCCCCCTGGAACATTTTTTGCCTAATTGGGAGAAATGTTAGTTTATTATTACTATTACTCTTGTTTGTTTAGCCTTCTTACATATTTGCTCCATATTGTGTTTTCAGTTTGATCAGTGTGAATATTGATTAGGGGTCAGAAATAGTGCTTAAAATAAGAGACTTAAGGAAAGGTCAATTCTGGGGTTTGATTTCTGAAACTGCTACTTAAAAGTTATTTGATATGTCTTTTGAACAGTAAATAGTCTGAGGAAAAGTTGACTCAGTGAAGATGCTGGATTATGATTTGCAGGACCTTATGTGTGTATTGATCGACATTGTTGTGCCTCAACAGGATGTGGAGGATGGATTTGATGATGTCTTCTCAAGGTAACTTTTGCTTTATGACCGCAGGTCTTGTGAGGATATTCATTAATCTATAAAAAGGAATTGAATTTTAAGGATGAACAAGATATTTGGACATTCCACCTCCAAAGATAAATGTCCATCGAACTGATTTTATATATAATTAAATCATAGGTCAATAACCTTTTGTTTGATAATTTGTTTAAACAATTTTACTTTACTCTCATTTATAAATAATGAAGTCCATAAATTGGGATTACCACCTGGTTTTAGCCATAAACTTCTGATAATTTTACAGCAATTACACTGTTAAACTGTATTCTTAACATCTTCACAGTCAATGGAATTTCATAGCAATTACAGATCTTTAACAAGTAAAGACTGTGAGACGTGTCCCAAAATAAATGAACCACAAACAAAGGAGCAGCACATTGATTTTTTTAAAATCTTATTTATTAATCGTTCAAAGGGATTATGGGAGTTTTTAGTTGTGATTCAGAACATAACCCATTTAAAACCCTAAAATATGATTGGAACAACAATTTACTCTCTTTTTCATCGCAGATGGCTGTAAACAAACATCACTAATTTAAAATGTCTGTCAAAATATTTCAAGAAAACTACTCTGGTTCCAAGAAAAGATTTCTGCAGTGAAAACATGCTTTAGGAGGAAAGGAGAAGTCATACTTACTGGGTTTTGGCTATTCCTGTGTTTTGGACTTGATTTTGTCCTGTTGATGTGTTTATGGGTTTTGTTGTGCTTTCTCTTTCATATTTTTGTTTTGCTTTGCTTTGTTTTTTTACCCCATTCCTTTACTCAGAGTCACTGATTTGTGTCTCATCTGGATTGTGCTTGTTGAAATGAGGGCTTGTTGGGACAAAAAGGGGACATGGATTGGAAAAAGAGCATAGTGACCTTAGAGCCTGCTGGAGAACTGGTTATTTTGCCATTTTCTAATTTTGCTCATATGGCCTCATCATTTTTGTGGTACAAAAAGGAGCCATCTTCCATTTGAAATTTCATGTCCATAAATCAGTGTATACCTTCCTTGAGGATCCATTTTGACAAGTGATGATTTAAAGGAATTTCTGTAATCTAGTCATTTTCTACTGTAAGGAAACTCGTGACTCCAATAGATAGACTATCAGCCACTGAAATCTCTCTTGTTTATTTAAGAGTAAACTAGTCTAAATTAGGATCGGAACCGTTGTTTAAATAAGGTACAATTTAAAATAATTAAAAAAATAATAAATGATTTAAATATCTATGAAATTTGGAATTTCTATGATAATTTACTCTCATAGATCATTAAAATACTCAACATTACTGTTTAAGGGTACAAAATAGATTTTTTTTGCTTGTTGATTGTCACCACCTATTTATATGCTGCTTTATGTCCCTTGTTGAATATTGCAGCAGATCTTAATCATCATCTTTCAGGTCACTGTACTGGTCCTGTTTTTGCTCCACTTAGAAGTGCCATATTATGATGTAGCTTTTTTTTTTAAGTTTACATGTTATACTTCCTGATCCCTTGGTTATTCTTTTAAATAATTCCTTCTTTTCAATCTCCTGGCTTCCTGCATCTGAATCCTTATCTTATAAAAAACAAACAAAAAATTCTTGGCAAATAACATCTTTAATGTAAATAGATGGCGCCCTTCACATTAAGCATCTCAGGAAGCTTTGTTTCTGTGCCTAATAGATAGGTTTGCTGTGATAGACTTCAAACACTTTGGGTGAAACAAGTGGGGGTAAACAGATGCATAGAGAGATAGCTGTGTGTTAGCAGCTGCCTGGAAGGGGATGGAGATCAGGAATGGAAAGCAGGTTATTGTTTAGAAGATTTTTTTCAACAAGGGAAACACTGCTTATAAGCTTGGACTGAAGGAATAAAGTCAAAACTCACAACATCTAAATCTGACATTCTGGGGGAAGCATCAAAGGACACTGAAGAGTTAAAGCAAAAACCATTGACAGGGATGAAGCACCTCTTCTGAAAGACTAAAAACTCTGAATCACATTGAGTTGTCAATTCTGTTTAATGTTGCATACACTGAGTAGATTAGAATAACAAGTTTGCCTATAAGGCACATAGATGAGATTAATATACATACTTAAAAACATATGAACATTTATTTTAAATAAAAGCCAAGAAGATTACCAACAATAATGTTATCAATGTGGAGCAAACTAAATTAAGCAATAAAATACACAGAAACAAAATGCAAATAAAAAACATGATTTTTTAAAATAATCATACTTAAGAACTACACATTTTAACATGAACTAATTCTTGATTAAACTGGTTTAGGTTAGTAGAGTCACCATTAAGACTTGCTAGAAATCACCAAAATTCAAAGAGTTTGTCCATAAATTTTACTATTACAGTGGTAAAATATTGTTAATTCCATGAAAGCAGTAGCATAAACTCTAGGGGTTGCTAGTGTTTTGTTGTTTCTAGCATCTGCTGCAACTGATGATGCTAGGAAGTAATTTTAATTAACAGTATCCACACAGGTCTAGAATCAGTCCTGTGTAAAATACCTCTTGGTATAATATTCTAAAAGTCATTCAGGTAGAGCCTCTGTGCTTAGAGCTGGGGCAAGTGGATCCCACAATTAATGACTGCAGAATCTGTGCTTGTAAGTTTAATTAAACAATTCAGTTTGGGTTTGGGAGTTTTTCAATGAATGTAGACCTCATATAGCTGCTGGCTCAGCAGAGACTTACATCTATAATTAAAACTCATTTAAATATCATGAGTTATCTTTCAAATACAGTAATTCACAGTTCTTTAGAGTGTTGAGTGTATTTCAGGGTTGGACAGGCAGCACATGTTTAGTTTGTGAAGTATATATTTTCTTCCTCTTTATAAAATCACTTTGATCTCTTTAGTGATCAGTTACATTTGGCTCAGATTACTGTGATTTATTTTATCTCTGTTTTGGCATGCAGCAATATGGAGGTAGATGAAGCAGACACTGGTAAGTGATGATGGATAACTGTTGTTAGCTTGTGTGATAGATACTTCCTGTGTATATTGAATGTGTCTTTGTAATATTCTCTCCGTGCATCAATGAGCACAACATCCAAGTAAAAGTGTTCCTATACAGCCTGGATTAGTAAGGAAAAATCAAAAATTTGATTGAAGTATTTTCAAGGCTTGGCAAACTATAGAAAGAATAGTGTGAGTGAGTGAATGAGTGAGAGATGCCAGTGTGAATGGGTGATTGTGTCTGCAGTGCAAAGTGCTGTAAATGGGCAGTATGACTGGATGAAGTGCTATATAAGGTCCATTTAAAACTTTCCCATTATGACAACTAACTGTGAAAGAAAGTTAATATTTTCTGCCTGTCTGTCACAGAAACCTCTCACATTGAACTCTGCCATTTACTGTCATTTCAGTCAATCAAATGGATGTCTTCTGTATGCCTTTACTACATTTTATGTTCTCAAATTGTTATCCTTTGAGAATCCTGTGATCTTCTTTTCTGAATTAATGTTATGTTTCTGACCTCTATACCAATGTTCTGTCTTCTTTTTTTTGTGTCTTCTCTCTCTCTCTGACAGACTGGCCGAGCCCCACTCCAAACCCATCTCTGACAATGCAGCTCTGAGTTCCTGGGAGGTCTCCACAGAGAATCTGTTGCCGTTCGGCAACAATTATTTTCAATAGCACCAGCTGGCAATAGCTGCCCGTCATAGAAATTTAACAGAAAGCACACACTGGTGCCCAAGGCAGACAGAAAACAACAACAACAGAGTCTACTTAAACCCAACTAGGGATGCTGTGATATTTTCTGCAGAGAAGCCAAAATATGTAAGCTGATATTATAAAGGATCTCTATGTTGCACTCTGCTTACTGTAAAGAGTAAACAGCCATCACTAGCTACATTGAGATTCTTGCAAACTATCTGGTGAAATATGACTCACTCAGTGAACAGTACAGAACTGTAAGTCAAGAAAGAACAAAATATCTACACCATGAAGTTCCCGCAGGGGGTCAGAGTATGATCACAGTAAAAGTTGCATAAAAGGTCTACTTATCACAGTCCAGAAATGTGTTTAACAGACTTGTTTCTAAAAATGGGAAAGCCCTTTAATCTTGTTTTTTTTGGCTGCCAATTTCTCTGAAAGGGGTCCAACATTTGAATCATTAGATGCTAGTTTAATACTGAATAAATTACACAGTATAAGTGCTATCTAGATCATGTTTGTTTCTTGTAATGCCAGACTCAAACGATGCCCTGAGATTATTTTATATATTAAAAAACTGCATCAAGTATTAATTGAAAGTTTAAATAAACAGAAAGTCAGCCAGGAACATGGGCATGTCAAGCATTTAGTCAAGTAGATATGATGAATTTGACTTTGGATTTTCTTGCAGAGCCATCTCTCAGGTTTACAAGTAGTGATCCGAAATAGAGAAAAAATCTGGTTGTGTAGACAAAAAAGGCTTGTTGATATCCATGGTCAGAGGAGAAAGGGCAGACTGATTTGAGATAACAGAAAGGGAATGATAGCTCAATGACCACTTGTTATAACCAAAGTATGTGGAATATAGTCTCTGGATCCACAACATGGCAAACTTTACAGCAAATGGGGTACAGGATGGAAAACTATGCTAGATATCACTCCTGCCAACTAAGAACAGTGAACTGCAGCTAGAGTACTGACTCACCAACATGTGATGAGAATAGTTTGGAAAAATGATGCCTGGCCTGGCGAGTCTTGATTAGAGCTGCAACGTTCAGATGGTAGGGTCAGAATTTGATGTAACATCATGAACCATCCATCCATCCATCTAGCCTTGTATTAGCCTTCCAGTAGAGCACCTTTTTTGAAGTTGGGGAATAGGAGATTGACATCATAGATGGTCAGCCAACAAATCCTTCAACTGTGTGATGCTATCATTTCACGAAGGTCCAAAATCTCTGAGAATGTTTCAGAAACCTTGTTGAAGCTATGTCAAGAATTTAAAAGATGGTCTGTTGGTCAGTAAGAATAACTCCTCCTTTGGATCAGGTGAACTGTATTCCGCCATGTTCATCTACAAACACTCGCCAACAAGAGAATAAACCTCATAACATTAGCTACAGGCATAATAGTGCCCTCTAGCGGATTGACATGTAATATAAACATAAATTAAAGGAGTAGGAGGTCTGTTCCAGTACAATGAAGGAGACTTATAAGGTGTGTGGTGAGTGTACGTCTTCAGCATTTTGACCCTGGGGTTTATAGTTTCTTGGTCCCATACTTAAATTAGATGTAGCTTTGGTCATTAGATTAAATTTCCCAGCTATTGAGAAAATTGGGACTGTGCTAGGGTACTATCTTGAAACAAAAAGGCAAGGGGAATGAGACTCATTCATTATTATGATCTTCGAAAATAAATTTTCATTTGTTTCTGTAGAGAACACAAACATGTGTACTGGGAACCAAAAAGCTTGAAAGCTAGTTCCTTCAAAACAGTTCCAGTGCTAAACCAGACCTGATACTAGATCCATTCTTTAATTGGTTCTCTAAAAAAAAAAAAAGGAAGAACCAGATTTGTTTTTCCACAGTCAGAGAGCTACCTCTGAGCCATGCCATTACGTTATGTAAAATTTTTCTTGCATTAAACGTTTTACCCTCATTCTGTTGGATATTGTATTTCTGTAGAAGATTGCAGTGCAGAGAAAGAGCTTAAGTATACTAGTACTACACTGGCAACCTCATATGTTAGATTTCTTAAGCCACACAGACTGATTAGTTATAGCCTGCTCCAAGGTTTTTACTATCCACAATGTTTTTTTAGTACATAAAGAGCTTTTTTTCTCATGACTTCATCTGCCTGGAGCAACTGAAGTTGTCCAGTTTGACTTCATTGGTGTGCTTTAAACATTATTCAAGTGGTTTCAAAACCTGCAGCTGTTTTTAAAATGATAAAGTGTTCTATTAGCAACGTTGCTTTTAAACTTAATACACTTGGCTCAGTTAATTAAATATCTTGCTTTAAACTGCCCAGTTTTTTTTTTCATTAATTTGAAATATTGTATTCTGTAATATTTGAATATTTTTTGTTTGCAACCAATTGTATGTTATATTCTATAATAGGCTTCTCTTGAAAATGAAACCTCATGTCTCCTTGGAACTCACCTGTATTAAAAAGGATATGAATAAATGAATACACTACACAAACAATCACATTTATCCTTTTAACTCCCAATATCATAAGCTTAAGTTATAAATGTAATGTAATGCTGACTGGATTTTCCAACTTCTGGTCATTATTTATAAACAATGATGTACATAGGAGGTATACACACAGTTTCAAGCATAAATTATATTTATTAGTTTTATAAATATAACATGTATAATAAATAAATTGAATTAAAAGACCAAATAAACTTGTAACTCTGGTGCTAATCAAAATGTTAAAATTCAAGCCATGTGTTTTGCCTATGCACTTTATTATTAATGAAATCAGTGCTTCAGCAGCAGGAACAAAAAGAAGGAAGAACTTGCTTTGATTTAGCACTCGAACTGGTTTGGTGGAGGAAACACAGTTTCCAGTCATTTTAGGATGTATTTACTCCTTAGTATTCATTAATTGGAAGATTGGATCTTATATTCTTTGATATATTAGCATTTGAGCAAAGACACAATACCATTTAACATAAAACATACAAATAATAATCTACCAAACTAGGTTCTGCTGATATCTATGCCTTGCATTGTATGTTCCTTGGTACAAAAATCCCCAAAGATTACTTCCAGAGTAATGCCAAATAAGATTAAATTTATGTGTGAAACTGACTCACATAATTGAGCTTAAAAAACATTAAAGCTATCTACTTACAAGTATTTATACTGCTTGCTTATTAGGATGTCTGTTTTCACCAAGTTGTTATTTTATATTGAGAAAGACCTGTGTTCATTGTTAAATCCAGCAGCATCCCCTCTCTGGCAGGAACCGGCTAACAATACAGCAACAATTACTTTTTCAGCTGTTTCACTGGTGTGTTTTTAATCACCCCATTTATCATCATCTCATTTATTCAGCCATCACTGTAAATAAAGATGGTGTCAGTGTTAAAGAAAAGTGAAGATGTTGGGGTATGAAAACTGTAATTCCAGCTCCAATGTCTTTGAGTAAAGATACCGATTTCTTAATGTTGTATTTTTCATTGTTGTGAGCATATTGTATTATTGTAAATGAAGTAGAATCAGGGCTTTACACAAGTCTTTTTAAAGCTATTTATCATTCCTGGGATGTAAATGTGTGATTGGTAGAGATTTAAATGTGTGTTACTTTTATTGCTCCAGGAAACAGCTATTACTCAGTCACATGCACATGTCAATAATCACAGGTTAACTGATGTATGCCTTTCAAACATTCAGTAACTCCGGAAAACACAGTTTCTCCCAAGCATCTGTCCTCGTGAATGGAAACGATCTGCCCCAAATCTCATTATAGACGTAGACTGAGCACTTTATCCATTTCTTAGATGACACTCATTGTAAGAAGGGCACAATTTTGTGCCTGAGTCTGACTGAAGAGATTTTTTTTTTCTCTCTGTATTCATGGCACCCTGACTGAGAATAATTGTGACAGAAGGGAGGGGGTTCTTGTGGTGTTGTCATGACACCCTCTGCAGAATAATTGGATGGCTTATCAGGTTACACCATGAAGCTTAATTGTATTGTTATATTCCTGACTAACAGAAATACCAGCTTGATTGTTTCTCAAAAGAAAACTGTGTATTTCAGATCTCAAAGATATCAACAGTGAAGTTCAAGGACATGCAGTGTCAAAATGTACAATTTTTTTTTTTTTTTTTTTTTTTTTTTTTTTTTTTTTTTTTTTTGGGTCAAACACCTGTAATTGTTAACTGCATTTGGTTACTCTTGACTAATCATAGGGCTTATGTTCAAGGATTTATTTATATCAACAGATGCAGTTGGTCTCAAAAGTGTACACAGCCCTGTTCATAATCCAGATTTTTGCTATGTAAAACATGAAATGGAAGATTAATCATTTCAAAACCTTTCCCATCTTTATAAAGTAACATAATATTCAATTGAAAACAAATATGTTTGATGGAAAAATGTAAATAACAAAAAAGATTCAACCCCTTGATTGCATAATTCCACACTCCTAATCATCTTTATTTACAATGTCAACTTTCAGTCTTCTTGGGTACACATCTAGCTTTGATTGTATTGGATCTGGTTAACCTGAAGTAAAGTTGAGAAGTCCAAGTCGGATTTTGCTGACAGCTGCTCATTTGCATCCTCTTGCTAAAATCATAGGGAGTACCAGCCCCACCACAACCATGCAAGGATAAGCAGATGCAGACCATGGATGGATGCATGTATGGAATGATAGATTGGGCAAGCGTGACATTAAAAAATCTGATAATTTCTTCAAAATTTATGTAAAATCAAGACAAAAAAAGACAACAGCAACACTGAAGGACCTGCAGGACTTTCTGGTTAGTACAGGTTTTGTTCGATAGGTGACAACAGTCTCCTGTAATCTTTGTGTGTGTGGACACTGTACAACACTGTACATTACCAAAAAAAAAAAAAAACATATCCACACACCTTGATGAAACATGGTGGTAGCAACATCATGTTATGGAACCTTTTTTACATATGAAGGTGGGGATTTTGCCAAGGTGAATGTAGTTACAGTATGGATAGTTCCAAATGCTAGTTTTGGTCCCAAACCTTTAAGTGTACACTAAAATCTGAAGATGAAGTGGTGTGATAATGTTTGAGATCAAAATATACCAGGGTTTTGTCAGTGAGTCAGAGCTAAGATCCAGCAAAGTAACACAATGCACGCTGCATTTTTTATTAAGCACTAGTCTATAATGGAGTCATTTTCAACCACTCACAGCCCTCTTGTTAATTGACTTTGAGAGTAAAATAACATTTTGATATAACTTGTAACACAACCACTATTAGATCATTTTACAGCAACATCTAGAAACAAACAACTACAGAATGGATTATGGATCTGTAATAATCTAATAAAGTGAATTCCACATTGACAGTGAAGTTTGTACAGAGCATCAATACAGACAAATCTGTAGCAAATCTTGAATGGATCTGGTCCTTTGGCACAGCTTGGTTTTATATATAGGAGGAGGTGTTGGGAGAGGAAGTGGGGAGTCAGAGGGACTTTGAGGTGCATTATACTCCAAACTGAGTCAAGAGTGCCCTGAATACAAATCAGCCTGAGGATTTGAGTCTAGCAGACATTTGAAGGTTGTAATAATGAAGCCCGTTTTCCATAGTTTGATCTAAGGTTTTATTTCCCCAAAGAAGTTTACATCCCTGTTTTATTTTAAAAGGTGCTTACTCATATTCAATCTATGCAACTAGAGTGATTTAAACAATGTTGTGATGTTACAATAAAAGCAGTTTGTCTATAAACTGCAAAAATATTGTGTAACCTGTGTAAAACCTGTACAGAATTTGGAAACATATGCTTTGCTACATATTTATGCCCAATAAAGAACTTTGTACAAATATGCTATTGTTTCCTACTTTTTTAAACAAGAAAAATAGATATACTAGAAAAAGTTAGCCATTTTTATGCTTTATTCTTCAGTATTAAGTGTCTCGCAGTCATGAAAAAGAAATAAAGACTAATTTTTAGACCTGAGCTGCTGAATGTGCAGACAAACATGTTTAATTTTACTCCCACTAACCTGCCCAAAAAAATATCTATTCAGACTTGCTCTTCAGCCCGTGCTGTTTTGCTCACAAATATTTTTTCAGCTCTGTGTGGGCAATCGAAAGCAAGGACATGTTGCTGATTGGCTTTCTGACTGAAAGTCAAATCAATAAGTCTTTTCATTCAGCTCCCTGCTGAATCAAAGATTAGATAACACAGAGCAGGTGCATGCATCGGTTTATGTAGCATCTATTTTGGTCAGCAAAAAATTATATATATATTCCTATTGGTTAGCAGTAGCATTATGACCACTGAGGAGTCTCATGGAATATCTTTATATTTATTATTTTGTATAACTGGAACATTGCTAGTTTATGTTTGCTGGTGGCTTTATAGCTTGCATCCAGTAATGGCCATTTATAGTGCCAGCTGCATAAATTGGCACTTCTGGTGTGTATAATAAGCCTTACAAAACATTTTTATTGCTGAAGCAAAATTTCAACCTCAAATATTTAGCAAAAACCATCTCAAGCACATTAAGAAGTATTTGTTTTTAACAAAATTTCCTGAAGCACCCACGTACCTTTGACACCCACGCACTCAATACTGTATTTTGTTTAACCCTCTTTTGCTAATAAGACAGCACTTCACATAACATTTAGCCAGGTAGGAGCAGCACCTTTTGCTCCAGCTCTCCAAGGCCCTGCTCAGGTTTAGTGTTAGCATGTGTCCTGGCTGAATTACTTAGATGCTGGTCAGCCAGGATGCTTGCCAACAACAACAGTTCAATCCAGGCATGATGTGCAAACAAGTAGCTGTGTTACAGAGCGGTGTTGTCAGGCAACCAATCAACCGGACAAGTACAATCTTGTTAAAATCAGACACAAAGAATGGCCTAAACTACATGATTATTCTGACAGATGAGAAAAAAACTGGGTTGCCTTTTTGTGTAATTATTTCAGCTAAAAAAGGAGCTCAACTGAGCCTTTGTTATGAGGGTATAACTGTGGTGTAAAACACACAATATGAGAAAGGAAATTGTAAGTAATACAGAACTTTACAAAGAACAGCTTCAGTGCAACAATTTTAATTCATAAAACAGTACCATGGGAACAGAACTCACATCTTCCTTGCAAAACTTTTTGAGTGCATGCACAATCTGCTTTGTAAGAAAATGGCATTCCACATAGAGATATGGTATGTATAAGTCCTTTTATAATTCACTGGATGCAGCAGGTTTAATCAGCACTGTAAATCAGAGTAAAATTAATTCACCCATACAGCGACCTGTCTTTTTTTAATAGAGAATACCTTGAATGTGTAAAACTTTTGAAAACCCCCCCCAGCTTTATAATATTTCAGAGGTAACTACCAAAGTAACGCAGACTCAAGTGTCCATGGCCACCACTTGAAGGTGGTCTGAGGAAAACTGTCCTCAGTGGATTCACACCTGCTTTTAACTCATGATCAAATCATTTAGGTTGCATGTTAGTGCAAACTGTTGACATGACCAAACAATGAGCCTTGGGGAATTAAAAAAGTATTTCTTTACCATCCTCACCTTACGTGAGAGTACATTACTCAAATTAAACAATAACTTACAGTATTAATAAACAATATGGTTATTTCATTTGAAATGTTACATAAAATAAGTCATAGCCTCCCAAACGTTTCTGCTGTGCAGATAGTGGCAGAGAAGTAAGAAAGCTGAAGAGGCAAACACAATGATCTGACAGTAAACAAAGAAAACCTGTCAGAATATGAAGCTCTAATGGTGATGAAAAACAGGTGCATGCTGATCAGTAAATGGAAATTAGGGATCAGATTACATGAGCATAAATGCTTGAGAAGAGAAATACAAATGAAACCAAACTCATTAGAACATCCTAATCCTAATCTTTAAAGACCTCAACTGACTGTGAAGTTGGTCCTAGACAGTCAAGGGCACTAAGGCAGAGCGAACTGAATATTAGGTGGAGAATGTAATCAGCTGTGCAGACAGAGAAATACAGAGAATGCTCAATACAGGTCTTTTGTTTGGAATACATGTTTCTTTGTGGATAATTACATTGGGGGAAGAGGAATGTTCTATGAACTTGATCAGCATTGTGTTTCTCATTTATTCAGTCCAGCTCAATTAATTCAGGTTTCAAAAATGTCTCCTAACTTTTCCAGAACTCTTTCTTCTTGCTGTCTGTTTGTAGCCCATACCTATAGTAGCTAAATTTTGCTGATTTTGAATGTTACTTTAGCAATTGCTATGAGAGGGCATTTGCAGACATTTGGATGTCTAATTTGCCAGCTAAAAATAAGCCAAAGTAAATTTCAAATGTAAGCTCATCAAAGTATCTCTGTTTCAGGGCTAAAACTGTGATTTCTATGAAGCCAGACACTCACTGTAAATGCTTCCAACAGGTGGAGGTAAATGCAGAATAATCAGGCAATTTATAATATAGAATATGGCACGTCACCTACTTTAATCTGCCAAGGTGGAGTTTAATGGAGAGTTAAAAGTATAAACTTAAACACCATAAAAACTAAATATGACAGCTTCTTTCCAAAACCGCTAACTGTTGAAGAACAAAGTCTCTGGGAGCACTTAGCCTGCCTTCAAAAGAAGGCCATTCATCTTTAAGTTTAAAGCACTTTCATATATTCAGAGAACCCCTCTTGAGACTTACAGCAACCTTTTAATTATATTCTGTGCTGCATAAATAACTGCAGGGTAATTATTTCTTTGTACTGTTATATTTTTGCAGTTGGAACCAATCAACAGTTTGCACTGAATGTAGTCTTTATTTCTTTTGATTAAAAAATTATATGAATGTTCATGTTTCACCTTACCTGTTTCACCTCAAATGCTCTAAACCCACTTTGCCGCTCTTTGACTTGATAACTGAAACACCACCTGCAAAACCTACAGCTGCATGATATTTGTTAAAGGAACATAATAATTTAACTTTGTAATATGATGAATAAGCAATAATAGATGACAAGTGACAGTAAGTAATTTCTTCCTAAATTGTTTCTGTCACAGTTTTGCTTTATGAGCAATGATCCAAACCACTACAACCAATGTCAGCACAGTTCACATGAGAAGAAAAACACAAAATCAGAACAAGATGGCATTTCTTTCTAAAAATCTCAAGTTACTGCAAGCAACATTTATAATTATTGCTTAACCTAAGGGTATTTTAGTCTTAACCAGAGTCTGATATACCCTTCTTATCACAATCTGCTGATGAGCAGCTCATTTAGTATTCATAAGCGTGTAATTGGTTGCTAATAGGCTATCCAACACATTTTGAAATGGTTAATTAAAGACAGATAAGGTGTTCCAACTGCCCTAATGAATTAATATTGTGCTGATAATAGTTGTACTATTTGACTCTGACAACCTATTGTTACTGACTTTTAGAGGTCAGATGTGCTAAAGTATTAACTACTAATGTTTGCATAGAAACTGCATATTCTGGAGAGAAGGGGCAAATTCTGTAACAGAGAAAATGTGCTCTGGCCCAAATCCTTTTAAAGGAAAGTTAAGTGCATTTATTTATGGAAACACTTCATACTTTAATCTCTGAATCACATCTACAATGTAACCAAGACTCATTTTAGCCATAAATCATCTGAAATAATGGAAGTTGGCGGCTTGTGCTGCACTGCAACAGAGTTAACAAGAACACCTAGTAATTTATATTGTAATGTAATCACTTTCTATTTTTAAGGTACTTCACTGTAATTACATTTTGGATTAGGAACATTTTAGTTTAAAGGCTGAATAAAAGTCTTTGTTGAATTTGTCTTGCTCAGAGGTGCAGCAGACAGTCCTGGCTCATGGTGGATACATGTAATACCTGCTGGTGAGTTAACTAACTAGTGTTGACTGGCAGTGACTTGAGAAATTTATTTTTTAGCAAAGCAAATAAGCAAAGAATCATATCAATTCATATATTCCCTATGGGGATTTAGGTGTATTCCTTTTTGTTAATAATGCAGGTAGTATGTATTCTTCTGCCGATGTTGGATCTCAACTGAGCCTTTGATAGAATCAAACATCATATCATCATCTGTAGACTGAGGTACTGGATGAGAATATTATAATCTGCTTTGAAATGGTTTATTTTATACAAGCACAATCATTTTCGGAAAGCGATTCAAGCTAAAGGTCTTCTACTTCATTATGATGTACCTCACGGTTCTGTTTTGGGGTCCTTGTTCTTTTTGTTGTACATGCTCCCATTTGGGGAAATTTTGATCATTTTTAACTACATTCCCATCACTGCTACATATATTGTATTCAGTTATACATATTTCTTAAGCACCATTAAGTTTCTAAGTTGAACGTCTTTCATAAGTGTCCAGTCCATTTCAAAAGCTAAATGACTGGAAAATTTCCCTCAGCTCAACCAAAAAAAAATTATGAGCCTTAGACAAAATTGTATTTCAAGTATTGGAGCTTTTGGCCTTTGAGCTTCTTATGCAAAATATTTTATTGAGAGCCTTAGAGTATATTGCCTTGGAGCTTATTCTTGTGTCACTTCAGAAAAATTGCAAAGATGACATTGTGTCATGATCGGAAGTGAAAACTGTTTCCTAAAAATTTTCTCGATTATCGTAATTCATCATTTTCCTGCTAAAACAAAACAATGCTCCTGCCTTTAAATATATCCCGAACTCTAAAGAATTCATACTGGCTTTTAAGAAAGACATTGTGAATCAAAACTTCAAGTTGCTTCTAAATGTTTGGCTGTGTTGGCCTTTTGTTTCAAATTTTGGCTTGTTGTGTGTCGTCTCTAAGTTCCAACACTCAAGTTAAAGAATTTTTGGACATTTCCAAAAATCTACGAATATCAACCTGCCAAAGTATCATATCTTAATACATCATAAAACTATTTTCTTGTTTCAAAATGATCAGATAAAACAGTGGTGGTATAGAATAGGATGAAACTCCTTGTGTTGTAAATTAACAAGTGTAGCAAGTGAATAAGAACAACTTATAACCATTTTACTTGCAATGCTCATTTATTTTCCTTCTAAGGACTGAACCACCTTAAAGTGCATAATTATATGAGTCTTGACAGGAACCTGGTCACTAAAATACATTTCTCTTATTAAATCCCCACGATCAATTAACGACACCGAAGATGTTTATGTGCAAGTACTTTTCCTTGACACCTGAAGTAGTTTGTAGTGTTCAGTGAGATAAACTTTATTACATCAGCTTTATTTTAATAATGAGACATTTCCAAACAAGGTTTATTGTACATGTCAGGAAAAAAAAAACTGTTTAGGAAATTACAATAAAGATGAACTGCATATT
The DNA here is from genome assembly GCA_014839685.1 of Anableps anableps. Lineage (NCBI taxonomy): Eukaryota > Metazoa > Chordata > Actinopteri > Cyprinodontiformes > Anablepidae > Anableps > Anableps anableps. The sequence continues at coordinate 15,348,091 of CM026086.1, read as the reverse complement.
AAAATCTAGGAACCCTCTCTAAAAGCAGACTAACTAAATATACAATAAAGCAATAAATGCATTTATTTCTTCATTTTGAGTCTCTAAGTTAGAATGCACATCAGTTGGGTTTCTACACGCCCTGCATGCAACTTCATTTTAGCAAACTAAAATGTGTTATATGTGAAATGTAGAAACACACAGTGTTATCCAAAAATGGCAGTTTAGTTTGGACCAAAAGAAATGTGGTTGTGATTTTTCAAAGAGAAGTTTTTTAACACAGACTTTCTCTGATCCTTCTCAGATCCTACTCACAGTAATCACACAGCATTATATTGTTCAGGCAGCATATGAACACTACTCGCACTTGTGAAGAGGTGAACAAAGTATACAACTGCACATGCCAATATAAAAAATCTGCTGCATGTTTAGCGTCACAAAGATACGCCTCCCAGAGATGATAAATTACTGTTTCGTATTGCAGTTATAAAGCAAGCACCCAGCAAAGACATCAGTGTTTTCTGCACCATGGATTAACATTAAATTGAGTCCTATTAATCTGCAGGGGAACAGTTTTTCAGCAAGTTTAAGGTGTGCCTGGGTCAGAACACAAATTTATGTTTTCCCCCTCAAAAAAAAAAAGCTAATGCATATTAATCTTCTGTTAACACTCTTTCATCAATCAATGCTTTTTAAGTAACAAATACTCTGCTTTTCTCTGAGTGTTTTTCTCAGCAGGGAGAGAAGAAGAAAAAAGCATTAACAGTTGGAGATACAGTAGTTCAAGTTTGGCCATCTTCTTCTCAGACTTCAATGATGTTTATAGATGGCACAGAGGGATGAAACTGCAAAAGACAATAAAAAAAGAGAAAATGCTTGTTATATTAATACAGAAAAATAAGTAGAATTCGCTGATGAATTTCATGTACTGGAATTTAGTGTGTGATTGTCTTCTATTGCTAGCATGGCTAAGAGTGCCCTCCACAGCAGTTTCTTAATTGGAGAGAAGATGCTTCGACCTTAAATTTGTAACTTATGATTTCAGATGCAATGTACCAAAGTCCTATTTTAGTATTTAAGCTGCATTCATTATGTCTTTTGTAAAATTCACATCAGACATATTTTTTTCCAATGAATAAACAGTTAAAATGCTCCAGTGTCGCCAAATGAGCAGAGACAGTGACACAGCACCATGCTTGTTAGTCTCCATGTTTAATTCAGTCCCATTATATTAAAAAACAGCATTTTATATAAGTATGATTACATTTCATAACAAGAATATATTATTATATTATTTTCAGAGTTTATTCTCGTTCAAACTGTAGGAGCTATCCATGCAGCCAAAAGTTTGGATGTGAGATTAAATTTGTGCACACAAAAAACAGATCATTAGTGTCATTCATATGCTTAGCAACAAAAAACACAATTATTGTATCGTTTATCAAAATATATTTTGTTAAAACAAATTCCTTATTTTCTTTTGTCAACATTTTTGACATGTATACAAATGAAAACAAAGTCTGATATCATGCACTAAATACATCCAAAAGCCAGAGAAATCATACTGGCTTTCAAGGGGGGCAACTTAAAGTCCAAATATTTGGCCTGTATTGGCTTATTCTCCAAACTTTTTGGCATGTAGCGCATGTTCTAATATGGTGATTTGTAACTGAAAAGCTTTGTGGTTGTAATGGATTCTTCATCAGTTTCTTAAATGTGGGAGGAAAAAGTCAGAAAAAAAAAAAACAAAGGTAAAGCAATGAATACAGTAAAGCATGTGAGTACATTACCACTGGACGTGTGTGGGTGGGTGGGGGTCTGCAGCCTAATTTAACAATACACAAACGGCACCAAGACTGCATTGTATGTAGCTATAGTGGAGTTGCTAAAGAAAAGTTAGCTGCTGTACAAATCTTGGCTTTTTGTTACCGTTTGTGTGTAAGCCAGTATTTGCACTGCAGCACAGCTAACTGTTAAAGGAATTTAGAAAACTATCAATGTAAAAGTCTGATGAGCCCTTGCCACAAAAGTAAACTTTAAAGGATTTTTATATCATTTATTTATTTAAACATGATTACCATGATCATAATTGTAAAAAAAGAAATTTCCCATTAAACCATAAAGTTTCTATCAAGGACATTGTCTCTGATATTTATATAATTGCTGTGTCCATTGTGTGTTTGGACTGCAGGCTGTAATGTCTTCCTGAGATACATTTATGCTGCTGGGTTTGCTTTAACTTCAGCCTATTTTACTTTTCACATATTTTCAGCATTTTACAAAAGCTGTGATAATATCAATGAAGAATTTCCACACAATAATCAAGATACAAAAAATTCATAATGTTACATAACTAGTTGCAATCATTAGGCAAAAATTTGTTGTAGTAGGTGTGTCCTTTAGGGTTCAGTGTTGATGCTTTCTTTAAAACTGGTTATTATTAGTTCTGTATCAAAGGTTTTTGCTGCAAAGAATTATACGCTTGTACCGCGCTTTCAGGATAGCGAGTAGACAAATCAACAACACACTTTCATTCACCTGAAAATGGTACATATTTTAGGCTAGTATTTAAAGCATAGAACATTTGTGCTGATTTGTACTATTTTTCCCTTCCCTCCAGATGTCTTCCCTCCCACACGAATCATGTATACAGTGAAAAGTGGAAAACCCACACAGTAACTTTCACATAGATTGAGGTTATTATATACCAACAGAGATACTGGAGGCATTGTTTCTAACTCATAGTTGGAAATTCAATTTGTCATAATTTCTAATCTGTAATATTCATGTTCACCTTGCTCCTTAGTAGTCCTCCACTGTGGTGCTCCGGTGTGCTCCTCTCCGACAACGGCTTGACCTTTTCCTTATTGTTGCTGGAGTCGTTGTCCTTTATGATGTCATACTGCCGGCAGAACAGGGCTATAACAGCTGCCAGGAGGACAGAGAAGGCCACACGTGAAAAACGCACACACAACAAACAGAAATTCAGTCACAAGTAAGCCACTGTCATTAACACTTCCTGCCCCCCTGTACACTAAAATGCCATGTGGATAATGGAACTTGGCTCCCCAGGGAGTTTGATAGCTGTGCCTTCATTTAAAAGATGGAAAGATGGTACAACTTGGATTTTTGTGTTCTGCAGCCTTTTAGACGCAGCTGTGCTTCTAGTCTGAATAGCATTGTAAATTCAGAGTTTACTTCCTGACATCATTGACACTATGAATTTCTATAAAGACACTGCCATTACATTTTTCAGAAATTAATATGGAGATCTGGTAATGATATCTTCACGAGACTCTTTCATTTGCTTGACATTAATATCCAGGCTTCAATTAAGCCTTATACAATGATGCAGCTGCTGTCTAATTAGCAAAGAGACGTTGATCTTGTTGATAATGCTCATCGTATTCATGTTCTTCATGGTTAGATTACATAAGATTAATGTGTGTGACCTGAATGATCAATTTGATCTTTTTTTACTTTTATATGGTTTTAATAATCTGGACTCTGCTTATCCAGAGATCCTCAGAATAATACTGCGTTGAGGTCAAATGTTTATCGGGTTGAATACGAGCCATAAGGGTTGTGTAGTTGAATAAAAGTTAGGTGGACACTGAAAGAAGAGGTCTTCTCTTGATGTTTGAAAAGCAAAAAAAGTATATTTATGTAAGAAATAATTAATTAAGACTATTGTTTAAATTACCTTATAATAGGTAATTTACCCAACTGTGCAAAACCTACTTTGCTTTGAGCAAGCCTAATTTTCATTTAATCTTTTTAAACTAGTTGTTACCGATATTGCACCAGGTTTTCTCAAAAGCTTCAAAAGCTTAACTTTCAAAGCTTTCTTTAGACCTTGCTTTTTGATCAATTAATGATTCAGTCATTGTACATGACCATAATATATTGCAGTGTATATTTAAAAAATTGGAGAAGTGGACTGGTGGAGGATAAAATAAGCCATGTTAGGTTTTGTGATATTGTCATGAGGTGCAGTATGTAACATTAGTGTCTTAAAGAAAAAAAATATAGCACTGATCTGACACAGGTGATGAGAGAAGCACTGACTGTCTGCTGTGGGCCAAGATTTTTTTTTTTTTTTTTTTTTTTTTTAATATAGTTTTAGTTACGAACTAAAAGCTAATTGTGTTTTGTGACTGAATAGTTGTATCAAAGTACTCTACTGAAAAATGTCTAAAGAGGAATTCAAAATGCAATTAGTGTAAATTAATATTAATCGTGACCACATTAAAAAACTGCAAGCAAGTTTGATTTAATGAAAGCAAAGAGCAGAAATGGATAACACAATAACACAAGACCTATACATACGTAACAATGTGAAGTTCTGCAGAAAAACTATTCATCATTTTAGGAGTGCATTTTGCAGAAGTAACTCGAACATTACAGCAAGATAATTAAATGTAGGTGCTATCCTCTACTGTACACAGCTACTTATAGCAAATAACAAAACATAATTTTTTATTTAAACTCAAGGTGGCCTAGTTATGAGAACAATTATCACACCTTGTAATCTGCCATTTTTATTTTTTTATTTTTTTTTTTTTAAACAATTAAGACATATTAAGCTAAAGGTACAGAATTTTATGGAATCAAAATTAATATGGTGGAGATTTCATTGTGAAAATAGCTCATAAAGGGACACTGTTCTCTCATTTCTCAAAGCCTCTGTGTTGGTTTGGTTTCATTCATTAGGATTATTTAACACTTCACTTGAGCAATTGTGAGTTTAACGCCTTTTTACTGGCAGCCTGTCAGATATGTCCCGTCTCATTGTGCCTCAGCACGATCATTAATTGGCACACTTCTACATAGCAGGAGAAACTCTAAGATGGACAGAAATATCCAAAAGAGCACTGTTGTGAAACAGTGTAAAAAAACCCCAAAAACAAACAAACAAAAAAAAACTACTGAAAGTGTTCATACTTCTTTCATTTTCCTGTCTGTTTCTGTTATTTTTTTTTAGATACTGGGATATCTTTTTTAGATTTTTTTTTTAGACACTGTCCTGGGATCCCACTGGTCTTTTTACAGTTGCTTCTTTATTGATAAGAGCTTCACTAATTATTGTGTCAGCATGAGGATGTGGCTATAAGACAGTTTGAAATTTTCACCATTAGCACCAAACTGGTGCTTTTAATTTTATTAGATAATAATAATTTTACTGACAAGATCCTTGAAAGATGACATTTCTCATAAAATGCTTTTTCTAAATGGGTGAGTATGTTGTATGCTTCTTTCTCCTCTTGGAGTCCTACACATTCCCAACCAGTAAAAGACAAACACCAGAACCTACTTTTTGGTTTTCTTTCCCATCTAAAACTTTAACTCCTCACATTTACAAACCTACCTGCCCACATGACCAAGACCACAACAATAATGATCATCTCCCCTGTCTGAAGATGCCGAGACTTATCCAGGCCCTGCACGGTGGGGTCATCTAAGAGAGAACACAGTTAAAAAGGTGTTAAAAAGGTATGAATTCATGAATACAATTCTGATGATTCGGTCCTTGTGTGTTTAAAAAACCAGCCAAGTAAAGAGAATTACCTTAACATGATTTTGATAATATACTATTGATTCACATTGCGTCTGCATTGTTATCTATAATACATGACTGTTCTTAGGATTAGCTTTTAAGGGAATACAATAAACAACAAACCAGTCTACAAAAGTTAAGCCTACTGTAACTGCACTAACTAGACCCTCTCCGATTTCCTGACTTGGCTCGATGGATGTGTTCCAGAGCACCACTCTTCCTAATTGGCTCCTTGAGTGAATCAACTTGTCAGGGAACTGCCCCAAAAGTGACGGTCTGTCAGCTCTTTTCACATTATAGCAGTTTCAGTGAATGCTCAGTTGTGTTTCCAAACTTCTTTAGATATATAGTGGGATAACTTTGTAAGTGGACAGAAGAAGGAAGCCAGAGTTCATCAAAAAATGAGTATTGGTACATACTGATAATGTGCTTTTATGCATAAAAGAACCTTTGAATTTATTCCAAACCTGACATCTCTCATCACAAAAATATAGTCACCTCTCAGGAAACCAAGTAAATAGCGTCAAAACTATTCCCATGGATACAGGATGTGGGATACCTCAAATGATTAAGTTAAAGAGTAGTTAAAATTATCAAAAGAAGGAATTAAATTTCAGGGGATACAATTACTATCCTTATTAGATGAGTTTTATAACTGAAAACACAAATTTTTAATTCAAAATGTGGTTAAGGACAGACTGATGGGGTACTTTCCCCCTGTCTTTACTTTGTCATATTGAAACTACACCTCTACTCGTTTCAAATGCTTCCAGTCTGTGTGCCCAAGTCAACATTTGATCTTGATAAGCTAACCTCAAAGTTTAGTTGGCAAGTAAGATGCCCATGGGTCAGATTGAAAATATTACAAGTCTCCAAACCACAGTGAGCACACAAACTCCAAAACTTCATATATTATTATTGATCAGCCTAGCTTAAAACTTTGGCATCATGGTTAAAGGGCACTATGGGCAGTCACCTGTACAATATGGAATATAGTCAATATACAATCCAACTTCATGCTCTGTCATTCCTTAATATCCCTCTAGAAAAAAAGAGTGATTTGACAAGAACAACATTGAAAAAAAACAAGTACATGACAATACTTAAGAAGCTCTTGAACATAATTGTACCAAAGAGGCTATATTTTGTATCTTAGCAGGATTACACCAAAATGCTGACAGTGCTTTTGATTACAATTTTGACACTGATGAAATTGGAGCAATTGATGCATCTAATTTCGAGCAATATGTCCTGTCAGACAATTTAATTTTAATCCCATTGGATTTCTATGATCAAGCTGAGTCTATGTCAAGCAGAGCAAACTAGACTCTGGTGCTGTTGTCAAATAGCAGCATATCATTGCAATGCATTTTGTGCAGCATTAACTGAAGAACTGCTTTGTGGTCAGAGAACCATAAACATGCAAAGAGTGTGTCACTGGCAGAGCTTGTTGATGTTTCTGTCTTTGACAAATGTCTTTTGTATCTGGTTATATTGTGGATGATTTCGAGTGTTCCATAACTTGTTGACTTCACAAGAGGACTTCTTTCATTGATTAAAGTCCTTAGACCCATTTTTATTGACTTCCCTCCCAGAAATGCCCTTTAATCTATTGACCAGCTAGCTAATGAACATATTTTCATCATGTCTGATCAAGATGAATCTATGTTGGAATATCTCGTTTTAGTCTCCCTTCTAAATGACTCAGGAACCAGAGAGGCAGTAGTGATGACAGTGAAGCCAGCCATTTGACAACTCTGTCCTGCTACAGGAAAATAAAAGAAAGTCTTTGCAAATAAGAAGCTTATAGTCAATTATCCAACAAGCTGTTCAACAAGTTTAAACATTTGGGAAAGAGATAAAAAACAAATGCAGGTTTATTAATGGTAAACTAAAAAATGTTAGAATAGAGAGAATTAGTTTTCCTCCTTACCTCTCAATCTGTTCTTGCACTTTTGTCAAGAGAAGATACATTTTTACCTTTTTTTATGTAATTTGTTAAGATAAGTAATATTTGTATTTTTTGTATTTCTTTTATGAAAGAATTTACATTTTTTGACTCACCATGTAAATGGTGTGCATTAAGCTCTACATAGAAATCAGAAGGAACATTACTTTTAAATGCCAGGTCAGGATTGAGGTCACTGTTTGATGGCTTTCTCAGCGAGCTGTTATCCAGTTTATTACTCCCACATGTCCTCTAGCTACCTGAACCCACTCAGCAATTACTATTCAGCAACTGGTTCTTTCTAATTAATTTCCATCTTTCCAGTATGGAAAGAAGTATGCGTGTTTTACCAAAACCCACACTGAGAAATTAGCAGCATGGCCCTTTAGTCTCTAGCCTGTCTTGTTCCCATGGATCAGTTACACCCCCACAACACATCCCCCAACAGCCTGACAGTTGCTCACGTTTTTTCTATCACTTACCTCATGCAGCTTTTAAAAGGGACTCTCCACTGATTACCAGATGACCACAAACTCTAAAGAGGTTCTGACTCACTCAAAAATATTTTACTTTTGTATATATTTGCCCTTTTTTCTTCATTTGAGCAGTCATATTGTTTTAGATTTGTATCATATACCCTCATTAAGGATGGATATGTGGATATGAGAGGCAATAGGCTTTACACAACAGACAGAGAAACCACATTTCTGGATGACCTGAATTGCGGTGCTGTTTTCTATGTATTGCATCTTTGCTCCACTCTCATATTGTTCTATGATTCTTTGCTAAAGCAGAATAAGAGGACTTCTGAGCCTTTGATACACAGAACAGTCTGTGCTGAGATGATTACTTGAAATTCCTTCTGCTCACCCCTAATCCCATGATGCCAACTGTAACTCAGAACTGTGATGGGAAGATGTGTAACAACACACTACAGATTTATTACAGGAGTCATAACAATGCTTCTACTGATGATTTCTTTGATTATGTCTCCTGCACCATAAAGCAGTTGTACTGGAATATACTACCTTGAAAAAATATTCATACCCCTTTGGTTTTTTGTACATGTTGTCATGTTAAAACCACAAATGTCACTGTATTTTGCCTGGATTTTATGTACTGTGCCAACACAAAGTGCTGCATAATTGTCAAAACAAAAATATAAAGTATGGCATGTATGCAGTCTGCTTGACTTGATACTTTGTAGACCCCCTTTCCCTGCAGTTACAGCTGGAAGTATTTTGGGGTATGTCTTTTCCAGCTTTGAACATCTAGAGACAAAAAAATGTTGTCTTTTTTTCTTTGCAAAATGATTCAAACTCAGTCAGACTGGATGGAGAGCATCCATTGACATTGATTTTCAAGTGTTGCCTCAAATTCTTGATTGGTTTTAGGTCTGGACTGTGATCCAAAGCATTTCTTTTGTAGCTCTGGTGCATGTTCAGAATTGTGATCCTGCTGGATATAAAGCTCTGCCCCAGTCTCAAGACTTTCGCAGCCTCTAACGTGTTTTCTTGCAGTTAGCTGCTGCAGGTTGCCTGTCCCTGCTGAAGAAAATCAACTCACTGCACCACTATGTTTTACATTAAGGATGATATATTCATGTGATGAGCACCACATGTCATTGTGCAAATAGACCAAAAAGTTTAAGTTTGGTCTAATTTCATCTGAACATTGTTCCACATGTTTGCTTTTCCCCTACATGGCTTTCAGCAAACTCAAAAACGGATTTTATTTCAACAAACCCTTTTTATGCAACTCCTCCAATAAGGACGTAATTGTGAAAACTAGTAGTTTTCTTGCCAACAGATACTACCACCTGAGCAGTTGACTTCTGCAGTTCCTACAGAGATACCAATAGACTCTTGGCTGCATCTCTGATAAACTATCTCATTATTCCACCTCTTAGTTCAGGTGGACAGCCATGTCTTCGTAGGTTTGCAGTTATGCAATACTGTTTCTATTTTGACTTGATGGATTAAACAGTGCCTCATGAGATGTTTAAAGCTTAGGATATTATTTTATAACCTAATCCTGCTTTACTCTTATTCACAAGTTTATCTGTACATAAAATACTACACATGGATGGGGAACTTCACATATGTCCAATTATGTGCAGCATGTATCTGTGTCAGTGCTTTTGATGATAAGAGTCTAAGTGAAACTGCTGCCTCAGAGGAGATGGCTGAGCATCTCTTTGAAGTATTATAACAGTAATTATGCCTATGGGGACCACTTCCTTGGTTAGTCGGTGCTCAAAAAACCATGTCGAAAAAATATATATTTTAATTTAAACTGTAAAGTAGATTGGCAGCCACAGCAGTTAATAGGGTTCTCTTTTGGAGGTGATTTTTATTACACCAATTAAATATTTTTATACCTTCTATGGATCCTCAGTTCATGGTAACAATGCTAATTTAGCTATTTATATAAAAACAACAAAACTGGCTCACAGTTGACTTCTTATTTACTATAAGGCAAAGATATTTGATGGCAGTATCAATGAAAACAATATACTATATACTATTTGATATACACACATTCTGTTCAGGTCTGAATATACTTAATATCTATACATATTAAATTAAAGAACTTCATTGATTCATGGGGGTCATATTTCTAACTGTTGGGAATGTCCACCATGCTGTGTGCCAGTAATCAATATGGTTTCAGTGGGAGGCACTTAACCACAGCAAAAGATCTCTGAAATTGTTCTTTCATCTCAGAGATAGCTTGATCAAAAAGGCTTTTAAAAGAAACAAAGGCAAAGGGCAAAAGACTCTCAACAAATAAGTCACTTGAAAATTTTAAGCATCAAAGCCTTACAAAATTGCGTGCTGCATAATTTTGAATCAAATTTTACATCTAGCACACTTTTTTGGAAAAGATCATTAGACTACCAATACAAATATAACATGTTTTCCAGAATATGTTACTACTAATGCAGGGATTAAAATAAAAAATGTGAGGTATAAATCTAATTTCTTTATTTAGTAGTAGAAGGAAAAGAACCAGACAGCATGTGTTAAAATTTTGTTCTTTGCTTTTACTGATAACATGCCCTCTTGTATCTTTATATTGAATGTGTATGCCAGGAGGTTATACACCCACAGCATAACCTCCTGGACATATCAGTGTGTTAAGGAACAGATTTGTGCAAACACACTGCAGAACATCACAACCAATTATTCCTGACGGGGCTCATCTGACTGTATGACATTTTTTTATTTATTATGTTTCTATAAAATTGTATAATTTGAACTCTGTCTGCTCTTTATTAAAACAGAATAATAAACCTATACTTTTAGCTGGGGTTACTAACACCAATTTTCTGACTTTAATAATATGTTTTCCAAATCAGACATCATTTTACACAATAGTGATGGACAGTATTCAAACTGTCACTGTCAAATAAAGGTAGATTAATGCCAGGCAAAAATTAGCCAATTTTCAGAATAAGGACTGATTTAGAGGTATACTGTGTTTCCCCCTGTGGATTTTTTTTCACACAAAAGACAGAAAGCAGTGTCTTGTATAGATTTCAATAAATATCACTTTAGAGACTACGGAAATGTACAGGTAAAACACAAAATCTTTAACATGCAGCTGTTTTTTTTTAAGTGCAACATGAATAACTGCAGAACTTACCACTGTCATCTAGCAGCATTTGGTTTTGAGGCCTTTCTCTATAAAGTTTTTATCTTTGTCATGTACCTGCAAGATTTCCTTAAGGTTTGCATATCTCTTTCAGTGAAATGGCATGCATGCATTGGATTACTGTAGCTTTGGGATTGTGTGGCTTGCAGTGTATTTGAGTTAACCTTATGATGAAATCAAAATGGGATAGATGAAGGCATACACTTCAGGCTTCCTCCCTTGAGAGTGTATAGAGACAGTTTTGTGTTTTTTTATCTCCATCTCAGCATTGGTTTCATAAGATTTATGTTGATAAAATAAATGTTTCTTTCCCCTAAATTATGGTTATTTTGTAATCATATTATGTATTTGCATTACCTTTTTTTATTTTAGTCTTTACATTGCTAGGATTTGCACATAACTATATATTTCTGATTGTTTGATTACATAATTTTAAAATATTTTTATGATCAGTTACTCAGTCTTTTCACCAAATACTTTTTTACTCTTAAGTAATTTCTTTTGATGGCTACTTTTTACATTCATCTGAATAAAAATATGTAGAAGAAGTGCTACTCTTACTTGAGTAAATTGTTTTTGGTACTCTACCCACCTCTACCCCCACTATGAGGATGTGCTCTTGTAGCTATATTTGAACCCACAACTTTCCAGCTGCAGGAGAACTAATCTTGCTGTGACTCAGTGGGAGCCAGTCAACTGTGAATAGTTGTGGAAATTATCTAACAGGTTGTTATTTATGTTGTTTTTCCATCAGTAGAGTTTCTTAGTTTACTCTGTCATCATAGTGATTCATTTTGAAAGTGCAGGGAAAAAAGAATAAACCAGCTGTCAATTTGTAAATGAATGTTTTTTTTACTGTTGTGATTTATATGTTGGTGTATGTATTGTATATAATCAGAGTTTACTCTAAAGTACAAATCAAAACAGCGTTATAGGTAATCAAAAAGCATGATAAAAATCATAACTTGAAAATATGTTGAGTTATGAAGTTCAGAAAAGCTGCATGATTAAATATGATATCATTGAATTTTAAAACTGGGGCGTGACGTGTCAGCATTTCTGGCTTTAAATTTATGAAAAGTTGGCAGCGACTGCTTTAACGTGCCAAAACAAGCTCCTAAAAAATTAATCTCATTTCACTGAATGGGCTGTTTTTCTGACCCAGTTGGAAGACCTGGAGGGGCTACAAATCCTGATTAATGTTTCACTGTAAATCTCTCCAATAGTCGGCACTGGCCGCAAGCCTGTTTATGCACAGCACTTTATCGAGATATGTTAATTGTAGAATAATTGTCTAAAATTATTTGAACTTAAGTAAATATGAATAAAAAAGAAACAGAGGTAATGTGATGTATTTGTAAAGTAACTCGGCACGTCAGTGCCCTTGTTACCTTGATATATAGTGCACAGGCTCTTCCGATTAGCTACTATTTGTTACATTTTTTTACCTTGGACAATCTTGCTTGCTTAACAAATTAAACCAAACCTGAGTCAGCTAAAGAGGAACATTTATGATTCCCTTGTATCAGCGTTTCCAGTTTTCACAACCTCCAACCGGTGTGATATCATTAGGAAAAATCAGCTCAGTGCGTCAGGCCAGCTCACAAACAAGTGTCAAGTGTGGCTTCATTATTTCAAGACTGAATACATTTGGCTCATCATATAGTCATGCCTGAGATAACACAGAGGAGCTTAGAGAATCTGAGGTGAAAAAAACAAAAAGCTGCATAATACACTCTATTGGTCATGGTCTTCTTCTTTCCACCAGTCCCTGAGCTAAGCCCAGACACTGAATTTAAAATGTTTTGGAGTCTATAGAGAATCACCACAGGTTATGTAACATTGCATAAATTCAGAGCAGCTTGCCATGCCTGAAGAGTCTGTCAATAATGTATTGGTGTCTGAGAGAAAAGCATTCTCCCTTCATCACCACCCCCGATCCCACTGTGAGGTTCTGACAGGAAGCCTTCATGTTGTTGCACTCGACAACACTTGCCTTCACTTTGTCTCATTTTCAATGTCAGCTTGCTTTAAAAGGAGTGAGTGGAAAAAAGAGACTTCAGCACAACAACAGAAGTGTCTGCAGTGGGTTGCCTCTATCTGTGAATTGGGATTCATGTTGAATTAGAAGGAAAGTGTTATGCAACAGCTCAGTTCACAATTTCTGAAATATCAACTCAGTGTTAAATCAGGTTTTGATCTTTTAATTGTGGAGGTCTTCCTGTTTTTAACATTGAACCATTGAGATGCAAATGCCAAGAAACAGTAAGAATCTCATTGTTTTACTAAGAGATAGTAAAGAAACAGCTCCCTTTCACAACTCAAGGAAATGCTTGCCTTTGTTAAGTAGAAATGCACTTTGCAAAAGCTGAACCGCCACTTTATCAGGATGCTTTTCTTCAGCAGGAACAGGAAAGCTGTCCTGGTGGATTTACCTAGAAATTTTCCAAAAGGAGATCAGATACCTGAACCACTTCAGCTGAATCCATATGATGCGGAGGAGCTGAGTTCCCATCAAATGTCCTCAAAAGTCCTCACTCACCCTTAATCTTTAATGCTAAATTCAATTGCCATACAGAGGAAGTTCATTTCACCTGCTTCTGTAAAGGCCTGGTCTGCATTAATGTGAAGTTGACTTAGACTTGTGTTCTAAAAACTTGAGTCCCAGACTTTGAGGCTCAGGAAGATCATTAGAATTAATTATTAAGTATCCCCTATAAGTACAGAAATAACTGGTTGTCATAGTAATGTCATGCATGGTCTGTTCAGGGACTGCGGACTATTAAAAGTTAATGAAAACACGTTTATTGTGATCACACAGATGCCTCTCAGTTTGTTTCAGAACAAAACAAATCCAACTTTTCTTCATTTTATACCCTTGCTATCAAGGTAGCATCACCACAAAGACTTTGCCAATTCTTCAAAATAAAAGCACTACCTTTTTGATTTGTTCTGAAGTTTTACCTTAACCAGTTTTAGCTTATATCTTCCAAGTTTTTTTTAAAGTAAATGCATTGTTATACTTTTAGTTAGTTAAATATAATACCTTATTAATTTCTAAAATAATTCAAAGCAGATGCATAAATTTAATATTCTGAAAAAGATTTTAAAAGCCTATGTGTTTAATTGAGTTGAAAGATAATTTAGTGTTTTAGGCAGACTAGATCTGATTTTCAAATGTTAATTTCAGTCCTTTGACACTTTGAAATAAAATTACTTTTGTCCATTTCTGATAATCACAAAAGCTTATAAGAGGGCTGCTAGAGAGATGATCTAGCTCTTACAGCAGAATCAGAATCAACTTTTTTCATGAAGTTTATCCACACAAACAAGGAATTTGACTTAGGTTCCACTTTACTCTCAGTGAAGAATTTTGAATCTAAATATATAAAAAGGGACATAAAATAAAGTGAGCAAAGTACCGAGGCTACCACAGTGCCATCTTGGATGCTTAAGCAGTATACCTTGGTTAGAGCTGTTGGAAGAGAACCGGTCAGTTTTCTTGAGTGTGCGAAAATGAACTTTCTTGCTGGCTTGGCTTTCCCCATATAGCCCAATGGACTGGACTTGGATGATGTAGTCCGTCTCTTCCTCCAGGTCCCAAAGAACACAAGAACGACTGGTGGTGTTGACCTCACGAATGAATCGCTGCATGTGTCCATCCTGCCTCTGGAAGTCAAAAAGAGGAAGAGGACAACAGAATAGATTCCAGCAATGATCGATAATGAGGAAAATTAGGTGATCAGTGTGACCACACAGCCCTGTAAAACGAGTCTCTCAGAGAGCCATTGTCTTCTCTTGGAAGTGTCATTGCTTCGCTTCATTAAATTTGATGGGGTAATGTTAAAATCAATAAAGTGTCATGCTGCAAAGTCATAGAAACGCTTTGAAACAATCACAGACCTTCCTCAGAGTGCATACCAACATGCAACAGAGCTGCCCAACCACAAAAATACTTTGGAGAACTACATACAGAGTATTTCACTATGAAAAGTCTTTACATGAAGACCTGCTGAGTCGAAATTAGGATTAATTAGACTACATGCTTTCAAAATATCAAACTTTTTCTTTTAGTCAGGGTTCTGTTCTCATCTTTGGGCAGGATATGCTGTTAAAAAAGAATCCACATATAAAAATAATGAATAATGCAACGCTTAAACTCTTCTGTATGCTTAAGGCAATTATGAGTGGTGTTCAGATGCAGCTGCCAAATATGATGAAAAACCCTGAGGAGAGATACTTTTCAGTCATGCTCAACGGAAAGTTAAGTGAAATCACTGCATTATGTTCTGAGTTGCACAGAGCATTTAAATGATTACAGGAGGGCATGTTGCATTGCATCAGTTAGTGGCAAGAGTCATCAATTTTCCTATTTTAGGCTTTTAAAATGTGTTTATCTTATGTGTCTTCCATGGAAAAACTCGTCTGACTCTCCTGTAGTTTTATGCGGACTTTAGGCTTCAATGTTCCTTAAAGCTGTAGAATGTAATTTTAATTTTTTTATTTATTTATTTATTTTTTTACATATTTGTTAAAACTGTCACTATGTCGTGACAGTATGGTATGAGACAGACAATCTGTGAAAAAAATCAAGCTCCTCCACCTCCTCCGAATACTACTATTGCCATCTGCAGAAATACACCGCTCCCAGTCAAAAACAACTAACCATAGCCAGGAGGAAGGCCTTAACGCTGTCAATCATGCTCGCTGCTCAATGAGCTAATGCGGGGGAAACAACTTACCATTACAGAAAAACTGTTTATCCACCAAGTCAAGTCAAGTTTATTTGTATCACACATTTCAGCAGCAAGGCAGTTCAAAGTGCTTTACATCATAAAAACATCAATCAAGTATACAGCAAAATCATTAAAACATCAAAATCATCGAGCAAAATCATCAAAATTATCAAGCAAATATACACAAAAATCATCAAAATCATTGGCAAAAATATTAATCAATGATTCACTTACTTTATTTAACTGATTTACACTCAAACCTCCACCCTTTGGAAAACCATGCTTATCTTACCCAGATTTGTTTGCAGATTTTTGGTCCAGACTGCTAAGCAAAGGCAGCTCTAAACAGGTGGGTTTTCTCTGATTGGTTGTTTCTGACCAAGCGGTGTATTTCTGCAGATAACACTGGGAGCACTGGGAAAAGGCAGAGGAGCTCGATGTTTTTCACAGATTATCTGTCTCATACTATACTGTCACGGCATAGAGACAGTTTTAAAAAATATGTAAAAATGGTAAAAAAAATAGTTTAAACTGTCATACTGGATGAAGAACATCTTTTAGCAGTAATGTTCAAGTCTTGCTGCAGATTTCCAGTGCAGTAATTCAGGTTTGGAGATTAAGTGAACCATGCTGACAATAAAATGTGCATTAATTAAAACCATTTCATTGCCCTCTAGCTGTATGCTTAGGGTCAATAATCGCTGGAAGCGGAAGCTCTCCCCCAAATTCAAGTCTTTTGCAGCCTCTAACAGCTTTTCTTTCTGAACTGCTCTGTGTTTGTCTACATCCATAAACTCTGACCACCTTTCCTGTCCCTGCATGATGCTGTCACCACCATGTTTTATGGTGGAGATGGTATTTTCAGTGTGATATGCAGAGTTAGGTGTCACACATAAGGTTTTGCATGTGGATCAAAAACTAAAGCACCTTCCTGTTTGCTGTGTCTGCTACATGGCTTTTTATCAAACTTTAAACTGGATTTTTAATGACTTTCTTACAACAATGGCTGTCTTCTTTTTCCATAAAGGCCAAAATTGGGAAGTGCACCACTAATGGTTTTGCTTTGAACAGCTTCTTCCCCAGAGTTGTGGCTCTCTACAGCTCTTCAAAAGTTACCATAGCTGCTTCTGTGATTAAGGTGCATAACCATGTCTTGACTGATTTACAGTTGTTCTATACTCTTTCAACTGGACTGAGCAACGCTTTGTAAGATGTCCAAAGCTCAGGACATGTCTCATAATCTAACCCTGCTTAAAATCTCTCTACAACTTTATCCCTCGCCTGTCTCCTGTGTCCATTGGTCTTCATTATGCTGCTTACTAATGTTCTGTAACTAACCTCTGAGGCTTTCACAGAACAACTCATTTTATAATGAGATTAAATCACACACAGGTGGTCTCTATTTACCAATTAGGTGTCTTCTGGGGGTAATTGCTTGCACTGGAGATTATTTGGGGTATCAGAGTGGAGGGGCTTGAATACAATAATGCACCTTTCAGATTTTTATTCATAAAAACAAATTTGGAAACCATTTTTGTTCTATCTCACAGTAATGTACTAACCTGTTTGGTCTATCATATAAAATCCCAATAAAATACAGTGATGTTTGTGTTGTAATGTTATAAAAACTGAAAGGTTCAAGAGGTATCAATACGTTTGAAAGGGACTAATTTTTTATGGAGAATCTGGTTATAAATGTTGAGTCATTACCTGTTGTGATACAGAGAACCCTATTATTATATCCCCCTCTGGAACCTCCCAGGACACAGTTGCTGAGTCAGCTCGTAGGTGCATGACAGACACGTTGACCGGGGCAGGGGGCCGGTCTACAGAAAAGCAGATGGCAAGAGTGAGAATCTTAAAAGTAAGCATTCAGAAACAATATGAAGAGAGTGTAGATTATCTGATGCAGATATTTCATTTAAAATAATTTGCAAAAAAAAGGAAAAAAAAATGAAATTAGGAAATGGTTGTTGACTTGTTAAAACAAAATAAAGGTTACCAAAAAGTTATATTTCATATATGCATTTCATAGAAGTAGCCATAAGGGAAAGAGTCAAATATTTAAATTATGGGAAATTTAATTAGTACAAAAGATCAACTGGACAAAATGTGGACACAAAAAGATTATTTTTGGCAGCATTATAGTAGATCTGAAAAATTTTGGTTTGTAATGCTAAGACAGAAAATTAGTCTATTATTAGAGTTATAGATTTATAGTATGTCTCTCTTGTTGTTGATCTAACCATGTGTTTTTGAAGAGACATAAATATTTAACTTTTCAAAAGATTAATCAAAGCCACACTTTCAGAATAATTAAAGGTGTGGCATTGACCAACAAAGCACTATATTAGACACAAAACAAACCACTGGGTCCTATTTTTGACTAGAAGTGCCATAAAGTCCCTAACTCTGTTGCAATTGGAATTTTTCTGGAGTTTAACATATCTGTGCTTTCTCTAAGATATACACTTAAATGATTTATCACGTCAATAAACATTACATTTGGCGTTACCTTAGCCATCAAAGCTAATAAGGTTTGAGTTAAGTGGGTATGAATGTTTCTGAAAGGCCTTAATAGGGCCTCCAGATCTCAATGTGCTAGAATGTGTGAAAGAACTACAGAATTTATTGATAAATTCAGCAAATACCTTTTTTCTACTTACAGTCATATATCTCAGTATGGCTGCAAACACAGCAAAGTTGTCTTTAATTAACTTGAGTGGAAGTGTGTCAGCTGATGCTGCCCTTTAACAAAATAAGGATTTTATTATGGATGTGTAGCAAGATACCTTGGAAAAGGATGCAATAAAACATTTCCCCTAATGCAGTGTTTTAGTCTGAATTCGAGCTTTTTTTTTGTTTGTTTTTACAATATTCCAACAGATATGAAGAGATATGTGAACAAAAACAGCTTTGTTGGAAATGATCATTTTAGACTTTTAGTTTGTTTCTGTACCTAATGATCATCAGTGGAAACTGGGCTTAGATTGCAGTGCTCTATACACAAGTGCCTCAAGTTAAATAATTTCTGAAATGTTCAAATAGTAGGCCACACTTCATTATAGTTACCCCAACAATTTAGCATCTCGAGATAAGTGAATCTTCATCGTTGTAGACAGAGCATCTGCCCAGTTTAGCTTAGCTTAAAACCCGTCATGTTATAATTGTATCATTGCTGCAATTGTTTAGCATTTCTGACAATTCTGTAGTAGTGGGGCTTATGTGTTGTATAATTAATTAGTGTATATAAAATAAGGTTCTTATGCCAAAGAATGTTTTGACTGGTCCAAAAATCCAAGACAGCTTGGCTTAAATGATGATCAAATGAAATGGATGACCACATTAGAAATGTACGAAGGCGATGCTGGAGAAATATGTATCTAAAGTACCTCATTTTCCTATACCTTTAGAACACAAGGCAGATAACCAGTGGTGTGATGGTGGATGAAAATGAGATTGAGCATATAGAATCGAAGAAGACAAAACAGATTAACAGGTTAACCAAAGTCAGATTGTAAATAATACATGATGATACAATTATATATGCTACTTTGTACTTGGAAGTTCTGAGTCTATGTTGGCTGAACTTAGAGCTAGCTCTTGTGAAAGGTGAAACAGATCTATTTACCAAACATTTCTGATGGAGTTCTTTCATTCTGTTCTTTAGCTGCACTGCATACTAACACAAGGAGCATAATCAAAATGACATTTTCCTCTAAAATCTGATGTAGAATTTTAACCTTGAGTGACTAACATCATGCATATTATGACTATTATGCTGGCTATCATACATTTGAGGTTGGCAAATTAAAAATTTAACGGAAGAAAACTGAGACTTTGTCTCGTTTCTGATCCAAAAATCCTGTCCAGGGTTCTTGCTGTCCACCTCTTGGCCAATGATCATCTGCCCCCCTCCCCCAACTTCCCACCCTGCAATGATAAAGTCGCAAAGACAATAGATAGATGGCTGGATGGGTTATCCAAATCTTTCTATTGAATAATAATTACTTTATTCTCAATTACCAATTTTTTTCAGATACTATGACAAACTCTGTTGCTCATAAGGAATTGAATAGGTATTATTTTGTTTTATCACAAAGCTACAGAATTAAAATGTGCAGATTTGAGTTCATGTTCAACTTTAGCCTTCAGTTTTAACCTGACTCACATCTAATGATTTACTTCAAGTTCATTTGCCACAGACAAAGTGATTTTCCTTTCCTTTTTATCACTTTGTCGTCATCTGTCACAGTTTGGTTGGCAGCAAACATGCCTGTTGCAAAGTGGGGAACAAAAGCCTGGAAAGAATAGCACAAAAGGGAAAGGGGTGACAGTTTTAACATAGGAGCCTGTGCAGCAATGTTGTCTCTGAGCGATCGCACAGGTCAGATGGACAGGAAAGATGGGACTGGCTGTAACCGGCAGAGCTTTTTTTTTTTTTTTTTTTGCAGGGCCTTTGTGTTTATTGTGTGTCTTATCAAGTTTGTGAGCTGTCAAATAAAGCTGTGGAATGCTATTTAGAGGTTTAAGTCAGTAGAAATCTCAGAAATGGGAAGAAATGAGAAGAAACGCAATTTGAAAGACTATGACTTCAAATCTAAAGCTAGACACATTGAAAATTCCATCACTTTTAGTGAGATGGCAGTCTAAGTAATTTGCTGTGCACATAAAATATTTTATCCAGTCAATTTTGTGAAAGAAAGATAAAAAACAAAACAATAAAACTTTTTGAGTTCACTCTATACCCTTCAAGTTTTTGTACGTTTGTCTATTTTATCTTGGAAATAATCATGGTGTTTTTGCCAAGGGATACAACTAATGCTGATTTGAATCCACTCAGGTCAGGTCAAGGCAGAGTGTCTTCTAAGCATCTAAAGATATGTCCCTCACAATGTAATATCAACCAGTTAGTATCAGGAATCCAGGGAAAAAGAGTGTTTAAAGCATTAGTTTATTTTCATGATCATATTTTCTTTTGGTTATAATGAGGTAGATCTGCAAATATGACAGCACATACAGATGCCGTAGTTCTACTCAGAGTTAGACTGTGAAGAGTAGTCCAGTAACAACAAAGGAGCAACATGTCAACTTTCTTCTACATAGGTGGTTACATTTTTCATGTAACATTCCAGTTAAACAATATAGGCACTTTACTTTCTTTGGTAATGCTGCTTTTTTTCTGTTGTGAACAAACAAACACCAACAAGCCTTAATTGCCATCAGTACTTAAGGAGCTTAAAGTGAGGAGCCCTCAGCAGGAACAGGTGTAACATTTATTTAGAGGAGGACATGTTAATTTATCTTGCAGCTCACTGTCCTTTAGATAATGAGAGTTGCAGTCAGCTAGACATGAGTGCAAACGCAGCTAATATCCGTGATGCATTGCCTGCTGGCCATTTACTGGTGATGGAGGAAGTAATTGCTCAGTCGAAAAAGGTGAAGAATTGTTACTAACATTTAAAGACTTTATCCTACAGCTACCATACTGTTCTCATTTTAGGCCATTGTAGAGCAAACAACCAAGAATCCTTCTACAAAATTAAGGTTTGAAGGCAAATTTTGGATGTAAACGGTGATATTTTTCAAAACTTGATTTATTTGTAAACTTGTTTATAAAGGCAAACAATTTTCTGAATGTTCTGTCCCATTATCTACTGTTATTCCCATTTCACCCCTCCTCTTTAGTGTTTCAGCAGAAAAAATTGTCAATGTCGACACCTATGTTGGTTGGATACTGATGTTTTTCTGGCACAGACTAAGCCCCACAATGCACACCGTGTTATGTAAGATCTGAAATTAAAGAGCAATATGTCACAGAGGACATGGTTTGTGTTGGTGCGAATAAATGGTATGACCCACCAGGGATGCGGGAATGCTGCCAGGATGAATCACAGCATATAGCTAAAGTCCAGTGCATTAACTAGAGTGCACATGGAGAAATTGTGAAAGTGCTGCCAGATCTCTGGATGGCCGCAGAGTCCTGTGGAAGGGAGCCCGGGAGGAATTTGTTGGAGTATAACATAAAGCTGTGTCATCTTATATTTCTGACCTCTATGTTTGCTTGCAAAGCACAGTGGACTGTTAGTTTATTGAATGCATATACATTCACATCGAGACTGACAGGAGATATTTTTATGGTCAGATAATAAAAGCTTTCATTTATCGCAAAAGGACAGCCTTGGCAGATTTTCAATGATGGACTACTGAGACAATGGGATAAAAATAAAAACACTGCAGATCATGTCGCATATTGAATTTATTACAAGCACAATTTGAGTTTTCAGCTTGCATTTTATTCTAAGATCCTTCTTTTAATTTGGTTGGCATTATACACTGTTAAAAACAGAGAAAACTATTATAGAAAGAAGCAAACACACTTAGTAATGAAATAATACAAAATTAATAGCACTTTTGTAATTTGTACTTAGAACTTTCAACTATTAATATTTCATGATTTCCAATTTCCCAGGGGTATAAATATAAGGTGACAGATTTCCATTTAACATTGCCACGCTTCAAAATAGGAAAGGCAAGAATACATGCCTTTTATATGCTGATGCATATTGATCTTTACAACAAACATGTGTCTATCTGTTGTGTTTGTTTTATAGTGGAGAAAAGTTTCTGGCTTAATCACTTATCACCAAACAAGAGGACTTCTATTTAGTCATGTAGCCAAACCAGATGCACTGTAGTTAGAGAAGTCCGAACAAAATTCTGTTTATTAATAGTATATCAGTTTTGAAAAGTGTTGACAGCCCTAGTATAGATGCATAAAGAATTATCAAATAAAACAACCTTTTATTAAAGTACCATATTCTTACTTTATGATACATAACAATTCCAACCTTTTAATTTGAAAACTTTTAATCACTGTTGAAAATGTTTCAAAAATAATTGCTGTTATCAGAATTACAGGTACCTTTATTAAACTAATGGGACTGAAACAATTAGTGATTTTTAAATTACTTTTTAAGTGGATCAGAGTGTCTAGAAACTTTCAGTGTAAATAAAACTTGACATAGTAGCTCATTTCTTTTCTGGCCCATTTTTTAACATGGAAAATACAAGAAAACATGCTATTCCAGCAAGAAAGATAGGAATTGATCTTTACCAGTCAAAAAAAAAAAAAAAAAAAAAAAAAAAAAAAAAAAAAAAAAAAAAATCAACATCTGGGCTTTGTTTTTGTGCATCACCTCCTTCTTAAACAACAGAATTTAACTCTTACCTCACATCTGGGATTTCTGTGTTCTCCAAAGCTTTTAATTCTACAAAAGACATTACGATTCCTAAATTATCTATTATTATTATTATTATTATTTTTTATGGTTTAAAATATGAGTATATATATTTTTTCTCTACTGCTGTTGTAATGTTTTAGATAAAAGTTGAAAATGCTTCTGCTTCAAACAGAAAATCAATTCTCATGTGAAATAATGTTCTGCTCCTTATTCAGAACCTATAAAGGGACCATCCAATTAATGAGTTCAGTAACAACACAATAAAACTCTCAGTTATATAACTCATGTTGCTTGAACTCCATTTAAAAGGCAAAGCAGTTTTTTTTTTTACCAGAAGAGGGACCTTATGTCACTGTATAAATAATCTGAAATAATCTGATTCCAATTACCTCTGTGATAGTTGAAACGACTGTTTAAAAAGCAGTTCTTTCATAATATTCACTAAATTGTTTTTAACTGCTGGAAGAAACAGCTGACTGCTATTTAAGACAATAATCTATAACATGGTTCATGTGTTGACTGACTTCTCAGTCCTCCATCTGGATTTTTCACATATTATATGGTGTAAAGTTTAAATGTTCCTCTCTCCACTGCAGAAGGTTGTCTCGCAGCTGCTTGCAAGCCCCACTGTTGCAAATCACCTGGCAGTCAGACTCTTAGGTAATATCATGCTGGTTTAATCTCATCTTCAGCTCTACCTCCCCAAATGTTACTTTTGAACACTATTTCTTCTCTAAATCCATTGCATTTACAGACTTTATATGCGATGCAAGGTGAACTAATGGGATCTTTTAGTAAATCGCTTACTCTAGTCCAGAGGGATGAAACCAAGAAACATTAAGCAATAGGTGGTTAGATTTTCCCCATATGGCATTACTAATTGGTAGAATTTTTTGCTGTGTGTTTCAAATCCTGTCAGGAATAGGTGTGTTTACCATCTATGCAGAGCCAGACTTTCTCGTCATAGATCCAGATGCTGTCAACAGCAGTACAACCAGCTGGGATTAAGTGCCAGTCTAATGTGTACATATTCTCTCAATCTAAATCTGTGGCTTTCTCAACTGAAAGTCAACACCTCAGTCATCCTAAACTACAAAGTGTTATTATATCCACCAACTACAACATGTGTTTACAAGTGTTTAAAATGTATCTCATGTGACAAGAAATAAAATTATGACATCAACAAACCCTGACTTTCATTTAATTTAAATTGGCTCGCATCCAGTGTTGCTATTTGTCAAGAACGTATCAGCAAGTTTATGAACAACAGATTGCCAATTCAATTTGAGCCTGGGTATCCAAAAAAAATGCAATATATCTTAAATAATATTTGTATCAAACTTGAGGATCTGGTTAGGACCAGTGTACAATTAAAGCGTTTTGTTTCAATGTAAATATAAATGGAAATATAAAGTGTTTGTTGGTATCTGATGTAGAAAATGGGAATTCTAATTTTTGATTTATTATTTGCAATCATTGTTGGGTTTGTATGTATATTCAGTTAATATGTAATTTTACCTGATGCAATTTTAAAGATTTTTAGCATGTCAGTGATTCTGTGATAACTGAAGTAGAAGAGCATACTCAAAAACGCATCCAGGGTGTGATATCCCATTACCAGGGACATTTTGCAGTAATTAAATATTTGTTTATTGAATTTTCAAGGTAATTATATAAACTGTGTTGGCCCAGAACTAAAACCTCCCAGTGTTTTTCATCTCTCTGTTCCTTTTAACTAAATAGTGTAATGTAGATCTTATCCTGTATGTCACTATGAATCCTTAAGTTTCCTGACATTTATGTCAACATTTAATTGATTTACTTTAAAAGACACTACAAAAGCCAAGTAAACATACTTCTGATTGCCATGTTTGTTATTTAAAGAGCTGCTTTCCCTGATCTTGACAACAGCGTAGGAAACTGATCAGAGATGCTTCTAACATCACGTGTTAGAGGAAAATAACAGAAAAATGTTTTTTTGAGGATGACAGCACACACCCCCACACAGAAATAGTGGCATGCCAAAGCTGATCCTCTCACAGGTTTACCACTGTTCCACTGAGAGGCAAAGAAGAATGTCATAAAGGTAGATAGAGACATACAGAGGCAAGTATACTGTTGCAAGCAAAGTCACAGGAAAATGCTGTGAGGAGTGCAAAAAGTCTTAAAATACAATTTTGATTTAAAGATAGCTGAGAAACAGTGGAAATGTAAAATATTCATGCAAATGAGCAACCAGATAGACTTTTTTTCCTGGATCTAGCTTATAGCAGTATTTACTCTCCAGCTATTGTTTGTGAAGTATAACTAATCTTTTATGTAAATGGGGAACCAAAGAGAGTTTTTACATTTATTTCTGTAGTTTTAGCCAAAAATTTTGCATTTTAGTATTCTCAAAGGAAAAATGACTACATATTTTGATGCACTTGCTTAAATGTTTTATTTCATGTAACAGAAGGACATACCTTTGTGTGATTTACTTTTATTGTTATATTCATGTATATACTGAACAATTTAAAGGTAAACGTCAAGCCTAAGATATAAAATTATACATAAACTAAAATTTTTTGCAATAAACATTTTGGGTTTGTTATAAAACAAGGGATGAATATGTGGTAAAACACATCATGCCCGCTGTTGAACATGGTGGAGAATTTGTGATGTGTTGAATCTGTCTAAACCTGCAATCATGAAACATTTGAAATACCAGGACATTTTAGATAACTGTCTGATTGAATTTATCAGTTAGAAAGAACAGGGTTATGTTTGGGTCTTTCAGCGAGGTAATTATCCAAAACATGGCTAAATCAAGATCAAAATTACTTGGAAGACACAAAATTCTTCTTTCATTGCCACCTCAGTTCCCTGCTGTAAATCCTATAGAAAAACTAGCAGGGGTGAGCTGAAAAGACGTGATCATTGTGACTGTGCAAAGAAGAATGGTCAAATACCCTTTTCTCTGTCAGCTTCAGCATTGTGAAATGTTATAGGGGATAATTTAGGACACTGAAGTAGTGTAAAGGCTGTCTATTTGTGCCACAAGTGATTTTGTTTAAAATCTCTATTTTTTAACATGGCATAAAAATAAAATTTTAGGTTTCTTTTGGTTTTGTCCTCGTTATAGCTTAAAGTAACCAATACAAAGACACAAATTTTGTATGAGAGACTGTTTCCAATATTGAGGTACCAATAAGGAGTAAGAAACCTAATCTTTCATATATTTAGGTCATAGCTTACAATTATGAATTAATTCTATTTTGATATATGGTTCACACAAACGCAGAGGGTTTGCAATACTTACTAGCTCCTACCAAGAAGATGTCGCTGCCAAAAAGCAACAGGAGCACGGAGTTGACCAAAACAATCAGACGAGCCATGCCTCGGAAAGAGGTGGATGCTCTTCTTAGATTACAAAAAGGGTTAAAACACCTGTTTTTAAAGTGCAACAAAATCTCAACAGTTTTTTTTTTTTTTTTTTTTTTTTTTTTTTACATATAGGGTGTTGAAATTCCTCAGGGGGTGAACGGTCCCCGGTCGAATCTGGCTGGATCTGCTCAGTCGGTAGATAACCTGTGAAACAACGTAACGCACGATGTCTTCAGAAACATTTTGCCACTCAGCCTTTAACAATCCAGCGGCTCCTTCTTCCACAATCTCACGCTGACCAACTGTGACAACGTGGGAGGGATCGTTCGTCTAAATCCGGCGGCAGAGACTGCGGAGCTCCATCATCCTTGAGGTCATCGATCATCGGTGCGCACAGGTGCGAGCAGGTCGTGGGAAAAAAAAAAAAAAAAAAAAAAAAAAAAAAAAAAAAAAAAAAAAAAAAAAAATAGACGGACAAGACAATAATGGACCTGGCAGGCAGACGAAGAGGCGATTCAGAACCACGGACAGCGCCTAAGTTTGCAGACTGCCCCCTTTCTCTCAATGTCTCACGGATCTGAACGTGTTCATTCACGGCGTTGGTCCTTCTGCGGTACTTTCCATTAAACCCCAACAAGCCAGTAACGTCACAGGTACCTAACTCCAATGCACATGCAGCAAGCACTAATTTATCATCCACGTGTTATCAGAGGAGATTGTTGGCATCGATTCGCCGCCACTCACACTGCAGCCACGTTGCACATGTCCAGCTGCTTTACTATTGCGCAATGTCAGGAGATAATATTTGCAGCACTACGTATATTGATATGTTGCTAGACAGGCAACATGGAGCAAATTATTACTGAATTAAATTGCATCCAATCTAAATATAAACAATGCAATTCTACATTCACTTAACTCATGAGGAGATACACTGAATAAAAAGAATATCAGCCCCCTCTGCGCTTTGTGCACAAGCACCAGCAGGTCGATGCGCCTCTCACCCTTCGTGCACTGCGCAGGGCCCTAAGACACGCCATGTAATCAGGAAGATGAATCATGTTGATAAGCTGAGTGCACTGCTTCGTAGGACCATCATTTTAAGGCAAATTGCTCGTCTAAAGAAGGGACATATGCCTGTGTGGTTTTAGATGAAAGTTTTAACTTCTATTTCACAAATTAAAGAAGTCTTATAATAATATATAAGCTTAGTAAAATCGGATCACGTTCTTACATCTATCAGCTTAATCACTCCTAGCTGCCTATTGGTTGAGAAATGATTGCCGTTTTTATGTTTTAGATGGCTGGTGAGTACTTATCTGCTATTGATCTGTCACAGACACATTTGAAAAAAAAAAAAAAAAAAAAAAAAAAAAAAAAAAAAAAAAAAGTGAGCTAGAGGAATTACCATGACATCTGTGTACCTCTTGTTAACATTTCGGTGGTATTTATCTCTAAAATAGATTTTATTCTTCACAAAAGTATTGAAAGTTGAGACAATTCTTACTTTGCTTTCCATTTTCTTCTGTAAATGTCACCCTACAATAAAAAAGTATAACCTTTCATTATAAAGTTGTTTCATTTTGTTGTTTCCTTTTTCCATTTGTGCACAGAACTCCATTTCACTCACTTCATCAAATTTGACTGAAAAACCCTGAATCAGATGAATCTTTTATTCTTGTTTAAAAATCACTTTTTTTTTTACTTTCAATGCATACAGCTGTTCTATTTTAATGTAAAATAAACCATTTGTTCACATAGATATACATTTTAAGCTGTTAGAGTTTTGAACAAATTTTAAATCTTATGCGATGTCTTAGAAGCTGTTTGCATACTTTTTTTTATTTAGAGGATATATAAAGATAAAATATTGATTAAAGAGCACCTATTCAAGTTTTTGGTTAGAAAGAACCGAAGTGCAGAGTTACTGCAGTTTAACAGAGTACTTCAATAAAAGCAAAACTAACTGTCATGTTTGAAAGGTTTTTGTTCAAGAACATAAGTGCAGAAATCCCCAAGAGATGAAATAGAGAAGTTTAATGAAAAGAAAAGGAGACTTACAAAACCTCAGAGAACCAGAGGGCATGGAATGCAAGGAAACATAGGGAGACAACAATAGAAGTCAACGAGGAGTGACTGAAATTTTGAGGCTTAAATACTGGGGAATTGATTAGTGACAAGATGCAGGTGGGTGATTACAAACCAGCTAGAAAAGGAGGCAGACAGGCTGAAAAAAAAGGAGACTAATAAACAAGGGAAGCTGGGGATAATATAAACAATAACCAAAGGGATGGATGCTAAACATAATCTAAGGAAATGTGCAAATGAAATACAAAACTAACTAAGAACTAAATACAACAAATTAACTAATGAAGTGAGATCTAAGCATAACATAAAATGAGCAAATAAACTGTGAGAATACTACACGGAAGAAACCCCAAACAACCAATTATCATGAAAAAAATGCAGGGAGTAAACCAGAAGAAAAAAAATGACAAAGAAACCAGATATACTAGTCAGAGGTGATGAAGAACAGCTGTGGCAGAATCCAAGCAGGGAAACTGAGGGAGACGCAATAAATAACACAAGGGAGATGACCCAACGGTGCGTTCAATTTGTAGTCCGAACTGGGAAAATCTGACCTCCCTGTTGGAAAAATCAGCTGGAATGCCCCCTGAAGTCAGATTTCCCACTGGAAAAGTGGGAATAACTCTAACTATTCCCAGTTACTTATCTTGTATGTTGTTATTTTGACAGCCCGACTTTGTGTTTAAATATGCCCGCTTCTTGCATCAACAAGCTTAAGTGGAAACATGTTTACTTTACAAGACACACACATTAGAGTGCGTCTAAAATTAACCCATAGGTTACATATAACCCATTCAGTTTTAAACTGAACAAATGAAAAGTGGTGTTTGCTTATAGAAAGTAAAGGCTTTCATAAGAGGTACTACAAACAATGTCTATGGGCATTGCCATGTTGAAATCCCGACTTCTCTGACTATGTGAAGTGGAACGTTATTAACTCAGGTGTGACGTCAAACCCAGCTCCGAGTTTCATAAAATTCAAAGAAGCTACAAACCAATGAGAAAACAACAACAACAACACTGATCTAAGAGAACTAAATCCAATTGTACAAAGAACAAACTACAAGAATAAACAAAGAAATGATACACAGGAAATAACTTATATGGCAACAACATTCAAACAATAATGTATACAAAGAAATTATCTCAATATGGCAATACCTACTGAATATAAATAAACAACAATGAATGCTTGAAACACCAACGCAAATGAAACACAAACACCTGTGGAGTAATATAACATTTTATGATATGATTTATCATTAAAAAAGCCAATATTTACTACAAAAAACACAAAAGCAGTGTTTAGGTTTGACTTAATGAATAAGAATTGACAGCTTGCTTTACTTCATATAATCTACTCTTAAATCTTAAATCCAGTCTGACAGAATAAAAAGGATTTACAGCAGAATCAAAAGTCCTTTAAAGATGAAATTACTGCAAATTAAAAGAACAAATTAAGAACAAGAAGTTATACACCCATTGCTCTAACTGATCAGTTTTCATTTTGACAATGCAAACAACATTTTTCATTTTTGTTTTAAATCTGAGCATAGCCGTTTTTTCCAAACACTTTTGCCCCTGTGCAACAAAACCAGTAACAATTTTTCAGCTGTTGATTTGATAATGTGGAGGATTTGATGTGTACCCACCGTAATAAAACCTCACAAAGTAACATCATCTATGTGCCTCCAATGTGCTCTTCACCAGAATAGATAAATACCCACTCTCATTTTGATGTCGTGCACCTGTCTGTTTGATATGCTTGTTACTTTTAAGAAAATTGACAGCTATAGTACGTTAGTACATATTTGGATTTTTTTTCCGCCTTTGAGACATTTCTTGTTTCTGATGTTTGTACACAGTCTTTTTAAATGAACTGCTTATGAGAGAAAATGTGCCAAATGTCTTGCATGTATTTTAAATTTAATACCCTTTGTCACCAGTTGTTCTATAAAAGGATATACTTTGACAGTTATATTTGCAGAAAATATGTAAGCTGAAACTGCTGTTTTAAAGGCAACACCGATACATGTTCATTTGTTGCACAAAATCATTCTCAGGTAAAGAAATTTAATCTGCTTAGTTCTGCCTGTTTTGGGGTGTCCCGTGGCTCAGTGGTCAGAGCAGGTGCCCTGTATACAGAACCCACAGACCTTGACCTAGATGCTGAAAAGATTGTTTTAAAAAAAAAGTTCTGCCTATTTTGAGCTCCTTTCAGAATGAGTGGTTTTAGGGCCTCTTGTCACTTTAAATGCAAATAAGATGCTGCTGCTGGCCACAGCGCCCAAACTCAATGTTTACTCTTGCATTTCATAGATGTGAAAATGGCTGCACAGATGTGCACTTGTACAATGGTACATCTTTGACCCTGACATCTTTGACCCTGACCATTGTATGTTTGTAAACATTTACACAAACCCACGCAGTGACTGCTTTATCATTCGATACTTCAGAATGTATTATGTTTATCTGAACTCTAAAACGCATCAAGTTCATCTATAATAAAATCAAAGACAGGAAATCCTACAAGTCAAATCATACAGAAGTGAATGATCCTAATGAATATTGTAATGTTATATAGAAATATAATTTGAAGCAAGCTGATTTTAATGAGAATTGGAGCAAAATTTGTATTAAAAAGCAGAACCCTTTCTGTTTTTTTACCACAAATATTCAATTTTTGGCTTTAAACGTATATCGGCTTTTAATGTGAAATGTTTTAAATGAGATTTGCAAAGAACAAAAGATGGACACTCCCAAATTACTTCCACCTGGCATGAGGTGACCTTAAATGTTAATTGCTTTGTGTTCAGTACCCAGAAAAAGATCTTCATAACTACAAGAGGACAAAATGTCAGGGATTTAATAAATGACAAAAATTCTGCACAGAACTCCTCTATTACCCTTATAAAGTTATAATTTACATCTTAAAGTATTCTCCTTAATGATGTTTCTGAAAGACCTTAGCTGGTTTCAGGTACAGCAGCAGAGCAGACCTGTGCAAGAATCATGAGCCAGGTTTCATTTCTCTGTGTCCTGCTTCATAGGAGTCAGATTTTGTTCAAAGAAACTTTTGAAAAAACCTTTTAAAAGACCTTCAGAAGACCTATAGGGTTGTTTTTCTAAGACTAATTTAAAATACTTCAAGCAGCTTCAGCTCCTTGGAAACAAAATATGAAGAGATGACGGGTGGCTAAAATGTTGGTCCAGCATTGTTGACTTCATGCTTTGCGATTTTTATTAAATTGCTTCACAAAATTACTGAGTTGCTTTGGAGTCTATAAGTGTTCTGGAAATGTAATGTCATACAAAGTTCTGTTCTGTTCTGTTCCATAAAGATTGTCCTTTGGGAGCATAAATATAGTATTTCAACCCCAGTACAAGAAAAAGTTTAGCCGAGGTGTGCTCAAGATATAAATATACATTGGCTATTAAGTTAGTATTGATAATATAGGATATTATTGAATGGTTAGTTCTTTTCACTTTAAATGCATATTGAGAGATAAAACTTTTTTCATTGCATTCTGCATTGCTCTGAATATTTATGTTAAACATATAAACCTTCTAAAGAATAAGATACAAAAATTCAACCATGCACATGGATCAGGGACAATAAGCTCTTGTACTGGCGAGCAAAAATAGCTCCAGTTAACTTCAACCTTATTTCCATTAACCAGTTGATTTCAACCTCTGGATTCTGATTCTAATTCATGAAATGATACACAGGAATTAACCTATATGGTAACAACATTCAAACAATAATGTATACAAAGAAATGATCTCAATATGGCAATACCTACTGAATAGAAATAAACTTCTCTTGTATCTCAATGCAACATTCCTGAAATAAAGAAAATAAAGAAAGAAAGAAAGAAAGAAAAAGATAATTTTCAAAACACTGCACATTGTCTCAAACATTTGTGAAAACTGGGTTGTGTTCTTTCAGCATTTTTTCCCTTGTTGGTGGAAAAACTTGTTGGTGCAATAAAATATGTAGTCTTTTGGTAGTTTGACATAAAATAGCTATTCTACTTTAAAGTTAAATTTCACAGATTTTTTTGCATCTATTGACAGACAGGTACTGAAATATTAATTAATTTTGCTTTTATCCTGTAGTATTAATCAGAGCACATGGATGAACTAGGTCTTTTCTTTTCCCCTCGATCCATGGAAATATATATACACACGTTTTGCTAAATGTTTTTGAGACATCTGTTGTCAGTGTTTCAAGAGCCCTCACACTTTCTAGAGCACACTCTTGTGATTGATGGACTCCATTAATTTAATGACATCAAAGCCTAGGAGAGATAACATGTTTATGAGGAGCATAATTCAAAGTGGACACAATTGAAAACATCATTGGAAGATGAAAGGCTGTCTCTTTTCATCTATGGCGACGTGCTTGTTTCTTTCCCAGAGGAGAGAGCGGGGTTATCCTGAACAAATGCTAATGATGTGTTGTCTTCTGCAGGGATCAGTCATTAATCAGTGTGGGAGCTGTCATTATTCCCTTTAAGGCACCCGAGATGAACAGAGGGAGGAGACAGGATGAAGTGGCCTTAGCGTATATGTCTCATCATGTTATGTCAACATCATGGCTCATTTCAAACTGGAGGTTCTGATCACTCAGTTGATTTGGGTGATGTTAAATATGTTAGAGTCAAAATATCTAATGTATTTTGACAAGCTCAGATTTTAATTCTATTAAAATGTTGTGGGGTGGCATGAAAAGGGCTTTGCATGCACGACATCTCCAGAACATTTCACAACTGAAAGTAAGGAGTGGCATTGACAAGAAACCCCTTTGATTCTAAACCCATTGAGAACATGTGATCAATTCTCAAAGATCAGATGAACAACCAGAAGACAACAAATTGTGATTGACGCAAAGCAGTAATGAGACAAGAATGGATCACTATCAGTCAGGATTTGGCCCTGACTTAAATATCCCATCACAGGGGGAACCCGGAGACACACAAACATCTATCTCCTCTTGTACATCTCATTTTGTTCCTCCAGTTAACCTCTCAGACTATAGCAGGAAACCAGAGTTCCAGGAAAATGAATCCTTATGAAGAGAACGTGCAACTCCTCTGGCAGAATTAAACACAGGACCTTCTTATTGAAAGTCCACACCACTCCCCCACCATGCAACCGCTAAATACTATTATTCTCTAAGCCCATAGCCCAATTCAGTGACGTTCCACTGAGTTTCATTTGCGTACCATCAGTTAACAACAATACCCGTCTAGAACCCAGTTGGTTCTGATTGTGTTCAGTTAAAAAACAGTTAAAGCCAGTTTTGATAAAGTTCACTTTAAATCATCTAAAAAAAGAATGAAATAGAAAGAGCCTTTACTGTCCTGCAAACAGGAAATTCAGGTAAAAAAAAGTTTAGTTCAAGCCAAAAAATTAAATAAACTCTATTAAACCAAGAAAAAGATAGCTTACCGGAATTCATTCAGATTTAACCCAATAAAGCCCAGTTGAAACAGTGTTGCAATTTAATAATATGTTCAAATTAGACCTTACATTAGAAACATCTTCTCCTTTGCAGATTACTGTCAAACATGGAGACGTTGTAGAATGTTGTATGACACTGACCCCTGCAGGACGATACAATTCCATGCAAAAATTTTTAACTTTCTGCTTTTATTCTTTTAAATTTTACTTTCCCTAGTCGAAACAAAAATAGTTGCTTTACTCCCGTTGATTTGTCAGTGTCCAGCAAAATGTAATGGTAATAACAATAAATGTAGTTAATAGAACCTTTATAACTATGTGTCTTGTTCATTTTGTAAAGCAAAATTAGTGAACATTTATTTCCCGTTTTTTTTTTTTGTTTGTTTTTTTTTTTTTTTTTTTTTTAACCAGTATTACCAACCAATGTTTTCAAGAGGAAAAAATGTCAAGATGCCACCCAATTTGGTAACTGAGGCCCTTTTCTCTATGTGGCATTTGAGGAATGCTGACTCACACTTCCTGTTTCCTGTCCATTCAGGAAATGGCAGGGTTTAACCCCTGGCTGCCTTGGCCATTCCATTCTCATATCTTTAAGATACTGTCAGTGCCCCCCCCCCCCCCGAGACTTTCAGTTACAAGGATCCAAACTGCTGCAATTTAGTGTAATTTGTTAGTTTTGAAGGCTTCCTGTAGAGTGAGCTTCATAGCTTTTAACATTCAGAATGTAGATGAAGTTGCACAATCATTTCAGCATTACATTATTCTGACTCTTATCATCAGCAACATTCAAACCAAAATCAGTCAAATGGTATATGTGATGATGCAAACCCAGTTTAAATTTATTTTATCTTAGTGTGAGATCCTGAGCATAGAAATACAACTAGCTTTCTCAAAGCCTGAAAGAAGCCATTAAAAGTTCTCCTTTTGAAATGTTTTGAGTGCAGGTTGAAGAGAAAGCCTTTGCAATTGCTATTTAAGAAATCACAAAGAAACCGGTGCATTCTAAGTCTACAAAGGTTCTGTGAAGAAGATGAACAGTGTTGAACGCAGATCTGTCGGCTCAAAACAATACAAATGCTGATAATTATGTCAAAAAATAATTAAGACAGCAGTAATCACTCTTTTCCAAGCCCTTTTATTTTCAACTACAAATAAATGAAGAAAAAAAGTGCAAAGTATTGTGCATGTAATCTCAGGCTGTTACTTTTGGTACCATGCAAATATTTCACCTCCAGCTTTACCTATGCTGAGTCCCCCAGGTACAAAAGCTGTTCATCATGTGCATGACGGTGTTGTATTTCCAGTCCCTTGTTAATCATTTTATATACATAAATTTATATATATATATATATATATATATATATATATATATATATATATATATATATATATATATATATATATATATATATATATATATATATATATATATATATATCAGTACTAGTGATGCCTACTCACATTCCATTGCTTCAGTCAAGAATAAGAGGCATAAAAAAGAGAAAAGAATAAGAGGCATCTATAGCCGAAACAAAGTCAACATAATGAAACCGTGTTGAAGTTTTTGACTTTGATATGTTTCTGATGCTCGTTTCCGCTGTAGATCATAGAGGCCAAAAATAACTTTGACATTCACTGAGAGGAATTATTTGATATAATTCTTTTGTATGAGTCACAAAGGAGATGCTAGGTGGATACACACATTATTGATAAGAAGCACTTATTTTTTGCCATCTATGGTTGCATCTCATATTGTCCCTCTGTGGCAATAAAGAAATCATTGAGAGTGTTCTGTAAAAAATCAAAAGTGGGGCGTTCCTCAGGCTTTTGTTTCCAGCACGCCATCATGATATCATAAAGTTCCTCAGGACAGCCTTCAGGCCGTGGCATCCTGTAAAGCTTGTCCAGGTTCCTGATCACCTCTGGATTGGTCATTCCTGGTTGGAGCAAAGAAAAGTCAAGTTAAATTCACATTTATCTAGCAATTTTTATATATATATTATATGTGTTGTACCGTATCTAGTCGTGGGCAGTTATCAGTATCCGTAGTTCAAATCAGTAAATTCAGAAAGTTATGGTTTCGAAACCACTAAAATGTTCCATCATGAGAATCTCATATTGATCTACGCTTCTACGTAGTTATTTCTTAAGGTTTTTACCAGGGTATGGTATTCTTCCATAGGTGACCATTTCTGTCAGCAGGATCCCAAAGGACCAGACATCTGATTTGATGCTAAACGTGCCATAGTTGATAGCCTCTGGAGCTGTCCATTTGATGGGAAACTTAGCACCTGAATATTGAAAAAATAAAGAAAAAAGTGTTACTGACATATAACTCCAAAGATTCTATATTAGTTTATTCTTATTGTAAGATTTATCAGATACAAGATCAGCCCAGTCAGCAGAGAAGCTAGATATTCGCAGGACCATTTTTTTAAGCAAACAGATATGTATAGTATTATCTTCACAGACCATCACAGAGGGAGGATTTTTTTTGGTTCATAGTTGTCATGCACGTTCGTATTGTTTTAAATTAGCCGATAGCAGGAATATGAGAAATGTTAACCATGAGATAACAATTTCTAATTGAATTTTGAGTTCTTTTTGAAAGTTTTTCAGAAAGCTACATCTGACCTATTTAGAGCATTCAAGAAAGTCTGTCTCCCTTGAAGCACAGTATAAAGAAATGAGAAGAGACTCAAGACTGTTGCACAGCAGCAGGTTCAGATTGACTGTACAATACGTAAATATGAATTTATGCTAAGTTTCTGCTCATACTTCACCTTCTTGTGCTGTGTATTCAGACTCAATGATTCTGGCCAGGCCAAAGTCAGCTATCTTACAGTGGAGCGTCTCACTGACCAGTATGTTAGCTGCACGAAGGTCACGGTGAATATAGTTCTTCTTTTCAATATATGCCATACCCTCAGCAATCTGTCATAAAAGAGAGAGTAAAGTAGACATGTCATTGAAATTGTGTGCTCAAATGCAAATTTAAGTGTGTAATGTATAACTAGACACATAGCAAATATTACTTTACAGCCCTCTGGATTTATGGACAGCAATTTTCACACTGTATGTGTCTGTTTTCCCTTGGCAACATCTATAGCATGTGTTCTCTGTCTAACAGGTGGGCTTTCATTAGTAAGTGGGCTTAACAGGATGTGCCAACTATAAGGAAGTTGAAAGTTTGTTAGAGGGGGCAAAACAGTTCTTTGGGGTGGGGGGGGGGGGGGCGGGGACTCAGTGTAGATGGAAAAATAGCAAGACTTCCTGTCCGGATGTTAATAATTGACGTAGTGTGATGCTTTCAAGCCAGTTGAGCGAAAAGCCCTGCCACAGAAACCACACAGCTACTGCTGACAGTTTCCATGCATGTTCACATCGTAACTGGTGTTAAAGCTTTGAACATGTTACAGACGTTCATAGGTTTACTGCAGAACAGTGAGAGTATAAATAGGCTCTGAGGTCAGAATAAAAGCTAATATTTTTTTAGCTGAAGGGCAATTCCAGAAGCCAAAGACCTAAATGTTAATGTAATGCTTTTACAGACAAAAACTGCACCAGTTAGAGTAACAATGACAGAACCACTCTGGTAAAGGAATAAAGACTGTTATCCATTAGAGGAAAATGGTAGATTATAGGATGAAAATCTGAGATTGTGTAATTAAAATGGTTTCCAACCTGCGCTGACATATCAATCAACTTATTCATCTTCAGATTTTTCCCTTCATCGGTTTTTAGAAAGTCAAGAAGGCACCCTGCAAGAGAAAAAAGAGACACGATACTGTTAGGAAAAAAAACAGCAGATTAAAATGCCACCCAATCACCATTTTGTAGAAATTTTAATTTATGACATTTTATATGATACGCAGAGATAAACTAGAGTGTAATAAAACGTGCTACATAAGTTACGTGAACTGAAGACACTGCGTCATCCATATTCAAACATGAATTTAATGTTGCAGATGAACTGTTATAAGACAAAAAGATACAGATTTTGGCTATTCCATATAACATCACAACCTTCAAAAACCATATAATAAATATAATTCACACTGTTTGCCTCCACTTGTTTTTTCACGTGTATGGTCATATTGGTAAAATTAATGTGTATTACCATTTTGAATGACTTCAAATAAGGCCACAGGTTTAAATGTCTGATAGTTTAACACAAAAGTAATTAGCTTATTCTATTTTTCACAAAATAACAAATAATATTGAGGAAACATGCTAATTTATCTTTTTCTGCTAAGCAAGTCCTGACGAAATGGAACATACAGCAAATAGCTCTACAGCTGATTTTCAATAAAAGAAAGTAGCAATTTTCCTAATTTTTACCATAGATGTAATTTACTTTGGACGGTAAAGAGAGTAAGGAAAACAGTTAAAGAAGTCATACTGGACCTTAACAAATCCAGACTTCCTAATTAATTTCAGACCTATTACAATGGAGAATAAATATAGAATATAATAAGTTATTGGAAGAATCTGAATATTCTCCTTGTAATGTGAAGATCAAGTGAAAAATTTTAATTCATCCTGTTGTTTCATGCCTTGTTGCATTCCCCATGTGTGCATTTTTTTTTTTTTTTTCGTTTCAGAATAAGAAAGAATTTGCCATGGACTACGCTATTATGTCACAGTATGTGCTGTCGCACTTTGACAGACTTTGTTTTTGTGACTCCTACAGTTTCATTTAACAGTATTTCTTTTAATAGGAATTTATTAACAGTATATGCAAAGCAATCCACACGCCTACAAGAAATATTGATGATGTCTGAAACAGCCAACCACACCCTCTAAATAAATCTATTTTTAGTCCCTTAACTTTTTTTTTTTTTTAAAGCAAAAAACATATTGCAAAAATTTTGGCCTGGTTGTGTATTTTGGGGGTAGCTTTTATTTTTCAGCAATTTATATTTTAAAGTCTTCGATATGCCTTTAAACTAAATAAAGCAATCTGTTTTTGAATAATCTACTCAAAACCAAAACGTATTTCTTTGATGGAATATTACAGCATTTTGATTTTATATATATATATATATATATATATATATATATATATATATATATATATATATATATATATATATATATATATATATATATATATATATACTTATTTATTTATTTTATATATATATTTTTTCCCCATCCCCTTGTGTTGAAATACCTTCAAAATATCATGCATTCTTGTTTTCCAGTCGGTAAAGATATTGTTTCATGTACCGTAAATCTACCAAGTTACATACATTATGTTACATGGGAAAAAAATCTACTGTTTTTCTACTTGTAAATGATTTTGCACAAAAAAATGGTCAAGATCAATGGTAATTATGATATCTGATTCTCCTTAATTTCCATAATACCCCTATCTGAGGGTTAATATAAAATTTGTAGAGGTATCCTTGACCGATCAGTGATGTAGCTCTTTCATATGTGCATAATAAATTATCTCGACCTATCCAGTCATCTGGACTTGTTTAGGTGCTATGCACGTACAGCCATTTACCATTTACCATTTTCATGATCAATAGCAAATTATTATAAGTTATTTCTGTCTTTACATAGACATAAATTACATGTACTGTGTGGCTACAGCTCTGCTGCAATCAACATACTAGTGATTTCTTTTGATGCGCACCCATTTTGATAACAGAAATCAGCTCCGTACGTTTGCATATTCTGTACTTTGTTTACAACCATATTGGTACTGCAATTGATAATATATTCCTCTGCAAGCCTCTTGATATTTCTTACCATTCACCATAAACTCGGTCACAATGAGAATGGGCTCCTTGGTGACCACAGCATGGAGTCGTACAAGTCTATCATGCTGAAGCTGTTTCATGAGGTTAGCTTCCTGAAGAAAAGCTTCAGGCTCCATTGTTCCTTCTTTCAGCGTCTTAATAGCAACCTTCTGGGTGTTCTTGTAGTAGCCTACCAAATAGATTCATGGAGATCAATTAATTCACTAATACAATTTTCCAGCTAATAATATCCCTTCGAGCATGAAAGCTAGTTTTGTCTTACCCATCCAAACTTCTCCAAACTGCCCAGCACCGAGTTTCTTCACCATTTTCAGTGTCTCTCTGGGAATCTCCCATTCATCCTGACCCCACGGGCGCTGAGGGGCTTGTGGTTTACAAGGAGCATATAGCCGTAGACACAACCCATCTGCAGTCCCTGCACATAAGTAAGATGTATATATGATAACTATTTAAAAAAAAAAAAAACCCTGTTTTTGTTTCCATCTGTTATAGCTAAAGCAAATGTCTTTTTGCTTGGATGAACGCCTTTTATCAGGAGCAGCTGTGCTTTGGCTGCCATCTATTAGGTTTATCTTGTGGTTTAGTCACAGGAGAGGCAAAACTATCAATATACACTCACAGGAAATGCAAAATGCATCATGAGGGGCTAACTTCCTGATTTCATTTAAACTCAGATAGAGATGTTAAAATTCATAGCTGTTAAATCTACACATCCATTGTGATGAATAAAGTCTGAAGTCCTTAGATGTGTCCATTTTTATGTAAAGTAACTATAAAATTATCATGAAAAAAAAAGAAAACTTTGCATGTACTTTTGTTGACAACTTACTGGTGTAGTACTTGACCAGCTCTTGTAAAGACGGGAAGGTGTTGGAGGGGGAGATATAGTAACCACCCTTGTCCAGACAACGAATCTTGTAGTGTTTTACCACATCTCCTTGTTCTCGATCATTGTCTCTCACCGATAGTGAGTAGGACCCTGAGGGATGGGTAGATATAAGTACCCAGAGGGCTCAGCTTTCTTTGTTGAAACAATAATTGTTTAAAACCAAAGACTGTATTTTTTAAATATGGGTCCAATATTTAAACTTGCAAACTCTCACCTTTGCAGGTCTCACTCTCTCGAACAAGAAAGGAGCCTGGTTTATTTCCAGGTGCCAGAAGCAGTCGTTCAGTCTCCCTTCGACTCAAATCTTTGAAAAACCATCTAAGACACAACAGAATTGGATATTTTTACCTTCATTTCAAAAGTACAAAGTCACAGCGTTATTAATTGCACTTTAAAATACGAATACTATATGATACTATATGATCCACTATTATCGACATTCCTGATAAAACATGTAGAAAAGCGTTAAAATAAATTATTTGTGTTTACATATATATATATATATATATATATATATATATATATATATATATATATATATATATATATATATATATATATATATATATATATATATATATATATATATATATGTATGTATATATGTATGTATGTATGTATGTATGTATGTATGTATGTGTGTGTGTGTGTGTGTGTGCTTTTTTTTTTGCATTAAAATACCTGGCTGATTTCCCATCATAAACAAACTCCATGGTTGACTGAAAATAACTAAATTTAAATGGGTAAGGATAATTTTCATCCTAACCAAATGCAGATGAACACATAAGCCTTACTTAAATGATTGGCTCTCATGTCATTCTTTGTTGAGGAGAGACTTCGAAGAGAAATAAATGTTTGCGTCACATCATATTTATAACCCAAAGAAAAAGGAAGGCATTGACTACCAGTGAAAGGTTTCTAGACACTTCGATAAACTTGAAAAGTAATGTAAAAAAAAGTGACAATGCTTCAATTATATTATATAATTGTAATTGTAATTATATACCTTATGGGCATTTATGAGTGTTAATAATTGTGCCACCAGTAATTTTGTTTAAAAAAATTATTTCACAGCATTGGACTTTTTTCCCTAGTGAATATTCATACTTAAATTAAAGGTAGGATCGTTCTATTTTTTTAAGATTATGCAACTGGATTAAAAGATACATTTATTTTAAGCCTTTTACACATATTTACCAGGGGTGTCATTACTGTTGCAGAGTGCTATATGTGATCTAGATTATAATGTTTTCCCATACTTCTCCACTTCCAGTGTATCCGATCTGGCTACGTAATTAGATGGGATGAAGCCCTCCTGTTCAGTGACAAGTGATTTAGCCAGCCACCATTCTCCACTCCTACAAACAAAATATACAACACATCATTTTTATTTCTCCAGGGTAAAGGATATCAGGAAACTTCATGAATTTTGAAACCAGGAAGACACTTACTCTTGTAAAACTTTGAGCTTGTCTCCTTTTTTAAAAGACAGATCGCTGTCATTGGTCGCTTTGAAATCATGCAGTGCTACAAACACGTTTTCATCTGAAAAAAACAAAGAACACCAGTTGTTTCTTTACCAACATGCTTTCTCTTCATGCTCCTTAAATCATTGTTTAATTTTATTCCATACTTTGTGTCAGCTCTATATTATTAATCAGTACATTTTTTTATTTGCCATATTACTCCCCACCCACTTTAAATTCTGCCGTGATGTTAAAACTACTTTCTTGTGCATGCAGCCTTGCTTATCTTATTCCCAGAAGAGAACGGAGGAAATTAAGCTGCGATTTTAATCACACAGTGTAGCTTCGTCTTACAGACACTAATGTCTTGTTGAACGCGTAAATGCAGAAAGTTAGTTGCAAGGGAAAATTTTTAGTGATTACCATTAGATGAATAGTTGTTTGCGCTTTGTTCCTAAAACAGAAAAAAGGATGTTTTTGTCATCTTTTATCATAAATACAATTCTTTTAGCTATATATGGTACACCGAGGAAATACAATTTATCCCTTTAGTATTTTACTTACTGTACGGTTTGATGAGTGGGATGTCTGGGGGTTCTTTACTTTGTAAAATGAATTCTCATGTTTTATTTCTTTCTGGCCACTGCAAGTGCAGCCCATCCTGTGAATATAAAAGAAAGGTACATAAGCTGTGTTGTATGCCACCCACAACATGCATAGATTACATGCATCAATAACTGCTTAATATTGCAACAGCACCACCCAAATAAGCTCATGAGACATGACGGAACATCTTTTTCCTTTACCTGATTAAGCCGCTGAGCTTTCTGATTTTTAGTCTCCGCTCCTCCCACTGCAGGCCCACGTCTTTGACCTCATGCCAAATCTGAAAAATAAACGAATCATTTAAAGCTGCCAAATTTTTTAAAACAACTCTCTTCAGTTTAATTTCTTAGCAAAGAGTCTTCTGATGAAACCACACAATTCCGAAAAAAAGGAAGCTGAAAACGCTTCTGCACCTTTACTGAGTAGCACTTTATCATTGTACATCTATTATGTTTGTGATTAAAAATAGAGACAAGATAAATTGCTAAGAATTGATTAAGAAGCTGATTCAGAAATCCAAATTTAACTCTCCTTCTCTACATTAGTCTAAGAACATCATATTTTGTGTGTTTGTTAGCGTCTGTTAACATATTTAAAGTAATATCTTATGCTATGATGGGGTACAAACTGTTGAATGTTGAAAGATTCAAAGAATTACATTTACAACTTTCAAGTTTGTCTTCTGAAAGGATTCTTTGTTTGTTGCGGAAGTTAAACTTTATAGCTTAAGATGCAAATGAGCATAAATAGCATCACTTGTGTCCCGCAGAAAATTAACATTAAACATTACTGCCTCGGCTGCATCATAAAATCTTTCATGAAAATTACCTTAAAAATAAAATTTTATAATTTATGCTTTGACAATATTTCACTTTTTCTTACAATCTGATTGCTGATACCATGAGCAGACGTCTTAGCAAAGTTTTGTAGTTGAAGAAACAAGTCAGTAGGAAGAAGTACAACTTTCTGTAATATTTATACAAACATTAATACAAATATTTTACCTTTTATTAATATATGTTTCCTTCCAAATTTTTACTGTTTTTTACTTGCCCTAATTAGGTATTGTGATCACCTTTATCAATTTCTGATTCTTAAGTAAAGCATTTCATCTTGTAACTATTAATGTAAATAAAAGTGGCGTGCCTCTTTATAATAAAGTATTTTTCATGCTTTTGATTTTAAGAAAATAATAACACAGGAAGTATTTACCTTCAGTTTGTCCTCAGAAGTAACCCAAATGCAAAATGTCTTGAGTTTCCTTGGTGAAAACAGACTGCTCGTCAGCATGTCACTCTCACTCACTCTCTCTGGTTTAGAAAGTTTCTCTCTCTCTCTCTCTCTCTCTGTTTCTCTCTCTCTCTCTCTCTCTCTCTCTCTCTCTCTCTCTCTCTCTCTCTCTCTCTCTCTCTCTCTCTCTCTCTCTCTCTCTCTCTCTCTCTCTCTGTTTCTCTGTCTTTCACACAGAGTGATCAGACCTCCCCAAGGGACCATAGGGCAGAGTTTACTGGAAAACAGGCAACGGTTTAAGTTGCACCATAATTATCTTCCCATGTTTTAAACATCTATTAGTCATTCAGCCTCTAAATTAATACATCAAACAGCATTCATCCTCAGTTGTAGCATTCACAAAGCCTTATTTATCAAGGCATTTTAAGATTTGCTCTAAATCAAGTTAACGCCCTTGCACCTAAATGTTATATTTGTAGTGGAAAAATAATGGTGTTGTACCTGCTGTGTTTTTATAGATACTTGCTCTTAACTTAAGGTGTGGTGAGTAAAGCAGGCTGTAGGGTTTCCATGACACATTTCTCAGTTCCTCTAGTGGTCTATTTTTTTTCTTATCTCTACAGTACATCTTATAGGCAAAGCATAGCATTCACACTTAAACTCTACTGTGGGGCTGTTTGTTTGTGTGGAGAGAAAATCATTATTTGATTTATTTATTTTCTTTGTCACTATTAATAGTAATGGAATGATTGCAAAAAAGATTTAGCATCACTGATAGTAACCCTAAATATATGCACAAAGTCAATACAT
The DNA here is from genome assembly GCA_014839685.1 of Anableps anableps. Taxonomy (NCBI): domain Eukaryota; kingdom Metazoa; phylum Chordata; class Actinopteri; order Cyprinodontiformes; family Anablepidae; genus Anableps; species Anableps anableps. The sequence continues at coordinate 15,303,275 of CM026086.1, read as the reverse complement.
CCTCTTTCACTTTTAGGCAGTTGAGGAACCTGATCCTTACAGAAAACATTTAGTAGAAAACTAAGAAACCACATTAGCTGTTTTCACATAAAGTAATGATCTTCATCAATCTCTTACATCATTGTGAAGAAAGCATTCAGTTATGTTCAACTCCCTTGAGATCCAATTTCGACTTCTCAGTCAAGATTGAGTGACTGTATTTCTGATTGTTGTCCTGTTTCAATATTCAAATTAGGCCACACTGTAAAATTTGACTTGAGGATGCTTTAGTATACAGAGGAGGTATTTGTGGTCACAAAAAGACACCCAGGTCTCTAAAGGCGAAAAAAAGCCTTAGTCATCACACCTCCATTTCTGTCTTAAACAAGTGGTTTGGTGTTTCTGTGTTTTATTCTGTTTACAGCTTCTTACTCAAGTATTTTAATTTGATCTATATAGTTGGGACTTTATGCAATAGAAAGTTGTGCCTAACTGTAAAGTGGAATTAAATAAACAATTTTCACATTTTTTTAAGAATAAAAAATCTTAAAAGTGTGGCATACATTTCTCTTCAGTCCCTATTGAGTCTTTAGAGGTATATCAAATATACATTTAGAGATTGAAACTTTTGCTTATTCTTTTTTGCAAAACACTTCAGTCACAATGGATGGAGAGAGTCCATAAAGAACAATTTAAAAGTCTTGCCACAGATTCTCAAATGCATTAAGATCTATTTTTACCATTCTAAAACATTAATTTCTTTCGATCTAATTCATTGCATCTCTGGTCATATTTTTAGGGTGTTTGTCCTGCTGCCTTGTATTTAGTTCCATTCATTCAACTTTTCCATCCCTGCTAAAGAAACAAATTCCACAGCATGATGCTACCACCATCATGTTTTCACAACGTTTAGAGAGACAGATATGCATTGTTTGTTTTCAATCACACATAGTTGTGTCTGGAGGCCTTCTTTCCCTGTATGGCTTGTGACAAACCACAAATAGGACTATGAATGACTTTCTTTTAATAATGACTTTCTTGTCACCACCCTTTCATAAAGGCCAGATTTTGGGAGTACATTAAAAGTAGTTATCTTCTCACCAGATTCTCCCACCTAAGTGGTGCATCTCCTCCAGTGTTACCATGGGCCTCTATACTACTATGATGATTGATAATTAAAGCCCTCCTGTTAGTTTTAGTGGACACTCATGTCTTTGTGGGTTGAATTTGAACTTTACTGTTGTTATTTTCAGTTTATAAATTTGTTAGCACTCTGTATTGATTGTTGTATAGTCTAACCCATCTTTACATTTCTCCACAACTTTATCCATGACCTGTCTGCTGCATTCATTGGACTTCATGCAGATGCTTCTACACTTAAATCCTCTGACAAACTTCTGAGGTAGCTGTATTTATACTGAGTTTAAATTACACGCATGTGAACTGTATTTAATAGTTGGGTAACTTCTAAAGTTAATTAGCTACACTTCTTTTTTTTTTTTTTTTTTTTTTTTTTTTTTTTTTTTTTTGAGAAGGTGGAATATTTATCCATGCCACACTTTCCAGATTTTTGCTTGAAAAAATACTTAATGCAATCTGATTTGGCAATGCTGAGTTGTATTCTATTGACCACCTAAATAATTTTTGACCAATAAGACTGTGATTAGTTTGGGCTTAGATTTTAGTAAATGAGGTGTAATACATTCTAATGTGTCTAATGCTGTTAATCTAATGTTAAATTTATCTTTTTTGAAGACCTAATCAGAGCAAAATATTTATCCCTCATGTCCTGGAAAACTCATTTTTGAATTTTAAGAGGTTATGTCTACTTTTTTCCGCTACTGTAATTTGTTATACGAGGCATTACCTGGTATATTACTGCATTAGTTTTTAGTTGCTGTTGTTGCTCAGTTTTGACACCAGAGGGTGTAAATACCTATGCTTTTATCCAAGACTTTCCTGAAGTCCATTGCCTTTTTCATCTCCTTTTCAACAAGTCCTTCCTGAAATCATTCAGTTTCTATTCATAACCAACCCTTACTGCGACCTCATACAGAAAGATGATTCTATGAGTGTTGAGCTTTGGGGATTTTTATTGTGTTTTGCTTTTATATTTGTATGCAGGGGGTGGGAATGTGCAGATGTGAATGTAGATGCAAAGTCAGTCAAATTATGGGGGGAAAAATGCGAACCGGTGAGTGGTCAATCTATCAAAGTATAACAATGCTTTGGTTTTTCCACTCCATACAACACAGCTAACCAGCTCTTTCCTTTTCTCACCACACAACACACAGAGCAGGGAATTCTCTCCTCTTCTTCAGTGAGACAATGAACACAACACAGCATGCCCTGAAGTTACATGACAGTAATTATGAGCCTATAATCTGTGCTTATCGTTGATAACTTACTGTGGAAAGTTGTTGAGAATGACTCAGAGAGCCTTGTGAGGAAGATATCATTCACATTATACTGTAACCTGTAAGTGCAGGGGTGATTAATTCTTGCAGCACTGGAAGTGTTTGTTTCCTTTGGGGGGGCTTAATACAACACACAACATGGAGATATTACTCTCTGGGCAACACTTCACAGGTTTTTGTTTGGACCACCTGTGCTGTGTGTGGGGACTATGCGGTGCTGTAGTTCTCTGACGGAACAACACATACATACACTAACACACAGACACACACAGAGGCTGCAGGTGCATGGTAAATGTTATTGAGTGCGTCCTGGTTCCTAACTGTTGTTCCTCTTTAAACTCCTTTCTTCTAGTTTTTCCATCAGCCCTTGTTTTCTTCCCAGGGCTTGGCGGATGCTTGTGTATGGCTCTGTTGGGGTCCCCAGACATTGCATCCTGCCTGCAAAAGGGTCATAAGTGGCCCCACAGGATAACCTGAACAACAGTGGGAAAGAAAGGGAGCGTGGGTCTCTTTTGGTAATGTAGTTCTGACCACCTCTGTGCCAAAAGCATATACATGCTGCCAACTGCTGCTTTCAATTCCCATTATTAATGTGAGTGTGCACTATATGAAAATGAAAAGGTCTCTTGTGTGTACTTGTTTGCATGGTAACAACTGTATGTGTGTGTGTGTGTGTGTGTGTGTGTGTGTGCGCACTTGTGTTAGTGTTATGCAAAGATGTGCAAAATTAAACATTTAAAGGAAGGTATGGAGTCGGTTAGTTTATCAAAGCTTTGATTTATTTACACACACACTCTTGCAAGCACACAAACACACACACTATCCTTAATTTTGATCCCCCTCTGCATCACAAGAGGCCCCTTTTTGACTTCCTGTCTGTGTGGGAACCACTTCTATCCTCTGTCACACATGAAGTGAGAGGTCTTGTTTCTCTATTTGCCATAAAAAGACAAGGTGATAATAAACAATAAACGCAACAATCAAGCTCCACAGTTCACTGAACATACACTATTGCTGTCCCTAGAGAGAGACATTTAGACAAACCTATTTTTCCTTCAATATAACATCAGCAGCTGTTTTGCAGCATGCTTTGATGTGAAATTCACACCAGATTTAGGTAATAGCCCAAGCAATCTGCAAGCAACACACATTAGTCATTGAAGTAAGTTATGTGAAAGGAAGAGGAATGTCAGGTAAATATGTGTAGATAATAAACTTTCTGTAATATTTGGTAGAAAAGCCTTTCTTGCTAATGACAGTAATCTCTACTCTATAGAGTATCTCGTTGCATGCATTGCTGAGGTGTGATTTTGACCAATTTGACCATTGCCCTCTTGTATGCACTCTGATAATCAGTTATTTCCATAGATTTTCAATTGGATTCAAGTCTGTTGATTGGCTAGGCCATTCTACCAGCTCTGTTTTCTGTGCCTGAAACCAAGAATTTCCTTAGCTTTTTCATGGCATCATTGTCTCTGCACTCATTTTATCTTCCTATCAAGCATGTTCAAGTACATTCATCTTTTCTTCAACCACATGAAGTTTGCCAGTTCCATATGCAGGAAATCTGCCCCATGCCATGATGTTCTTACCTCTGTGCTTCAGTGTTGGTATTGTTTTTGTTGTTGTCGTTGTTGTTGTTATTGTTCTATCCAAAAATGTGTGTAATTACATCCAAATAGTTACACTTTGGTCTCATCTGAACAGATTATATCCTAGTAGTATTTCACTGATTTGTCCAAATGTTCTGGAGTAAACTTTAAAAGGATTTTAATTTTTTTTTTTTTTTTTTTTTTTTTTTTGTTCATGGAGACCATAGTGGTGTTGTACTCGCTGTTCAAGGAAAAACGGTTTCAACTATTTCCAGCTTTTTCGGAAAATTTCAGCTCATTGTCCTTAGTTGTTAAAATATTCTTCTGATCACTCTTTTGACTGAAATTATATGAGGAACACCTGGCTAGTTGATAATAAAACATTGTTCTTTCCGTTTTCAGATTTTAGCCCCAAAATTGGTCTCTGGAATATTCAAGTGTAGAAATATGTCTGTAACCAATGCCATCAGTGTGTTTTGCATGATGTAAGAGAAACTCTCTTTTATTGTTTCCCATCATAAGATGCTTCATGAACAATACATCACATGGTAAAAAAGGGGAGACAGAGTTATTTTCTAAAAGCTGAAAGGCTTCATTGATGTTTTGCCTTTCTGTGTCTTTTTGTATCTATGTTTATTCATGATTTCAAAACATTTTTTTCTGTCACTCCACCTTATTACAAATAACTTAATCTATTGACTGATTTTTGTTGATTTGAGTTATAACTGACATGTAGGTTTAATTTTTAATATATAGGCCATTTAGAAATATATTTACTGAAAAAATGTTGACATATTTTCTCATCTTTATATGATCATGACATATATTCTGATTAATGTCCTATTTGTGTTTTGCACTTCTCCAGAGTATCTTAAAATTCAAAGAGAGCTGTTGAAACTGGGTTTGAAGCACCAATGGTGTTGGGCTCTGCAGCGCTGTAGCTGGAAGCAAGTCTCTGCAGCTGCTCCACAGGCAAGTTGCTTTGGGGTAAACATGGCTGCGGGAAAGCCCCGTATTTATTGTGCTCCGGATGACGTTCCTCACTCTTCCAGTGTTTACTGTGGAAATTACTGCCAACGGCCAACAAGCAGGTGCTTCCTCAGAAACTCTTTGCTTATCCAAAAGATTTGAAGATTAAATTAATCTCTGTGTGTCAAACTCTCCAGCATCATGTTTCTCTTTTTTAGGCTTCAAAACTCAGATTATTTATTGGTTTTCTTTATGCTTATTATACCTGATTAAATTTCCTTTTTTAACACAAATGGAAATATGATAAGCTGCAGACACTAATAGCAGACTGAGTTGTGTCTCTGTGAGTTGATTTTAATGTTTCCAACAAGATGTTTAAACCTGCCGACTCCTAGTTTAATTATTTATTTTTTTAAACTTTTGTCCCTCACAGATGTACTTAGTTAATACTTTAAACACTCAATTAAAAAAATATATTTCTCCAAAGGAGGAAAAGGTAACTATATGAATAAAAAAATACAAAGTACAATATTGGCATAATTAATATCATATGCTTATTAGTAAGTCTATATTTATCTGTCTCTGGGAATGTTGTGATGGCCAGCTGTGCAGGTTGGTTGTTTGTTCATCTATGAGCAGCACTCCTCAAACCTGAGTGATGAAGGTGTAAAACTGGACTGATAAATGGAGGGTTGTGGTTTTTGTTTGTTTTAGGGGGTTTTGGCCACTTGGGGGCAGAGCAATTCTGACATAGAGGTCTGACATGATTGTTATCTTTGTGTTGTTTTAATTTAAAATTTCAGTTTAGTTGAAGATCAGCTAAAAATGTTATCTTTCTACTGGAAACTTTCTAAAACAATATAAGCTCATTATTCTCTCCTTTCAGCTTTGCATTTTTTATTTTTGCTAACAAAAAATTGTCTGGATGGCTATCAAATTCTGTTTTTTTTATCCATGTTCGTCACTTAAAATGATACTAGTAATAATAGCTTTCATTTGCCAAATTGGAGTATCAATTAAAGTCTCAGTCATTTGGAACGATGGTTTAAATTTTTATTGTCATGTGGACCACACATTGCACTTACATATCAATTTGTCTGAAATGAATCAGTTTTCTGTAATGCTATTCTAGCTGACAAAGGTAAAAAACCTGGATGACCTGTAACAGTGTTTTTTGTTAGTGTGTTCACAGTTTCTTGTTTTTTCATGTATGCTGATGTCTAAAAAACACTATGCAAGACTCAACATGAAGAAATTAAAGACATTTTGTGGAACATCAAGTCCTGTGATGTCTTCAAAGTTATGTCACGTGCAGTGAATGTTAATCTTTTAACAAAGTGTCTGCATTGGATAGTCTAAAATTTTGTAATGTTCGTGGGTCACAGCTGAGACATTTGCATACCACTTTGCATACACACCGTATATGTGACATATATATGTTGCCTCTATATGTTGGAATTTTTCAAAATGTGTATCAGCCTGGCCTCATTGGATATCACATTATATGCGCTACAATATCAAATGCTTAGACAGGTAATGTTATGTTGGAATGTCATTTATCTAAAGCTTTGTAATGTCAAATCCCAGAGAAACGTGTGTCAGATATGCTACAGTGTGATGAAGGTGTTAGATGAGTTAATACATTAATCAAATTGTCTGCATTGGCATTACATTTGGATAAAATTGAACTTTATGTTATTGTCTGAATGTGAGCCTGAACTTGTAACTGAAATTTAAACTATCTTAGTAAAAATGTTTGTCCTTTTCATGTTAGAAGTAATGGGTGCTCGAAAACATTTATAGATGTTGTATAATGTGTACAAAGTTTGAAAATCTCTGTATCATTGAGCAAGTTGCTAAATCTGTATGCCACAAGCTGCAGAATAGCTGGTTTGTGCAGTATTTCTTCATATTCATTTTTGTCTTGCTTCTTAACAAAGGAATTCCAAAACAATCCCTTTAGGTCAGTTCACACTTATTTAATATGATCAAATTGTTTGTTTTTTTTTTTTTTTTTTTTCATCTAAACACCTAACAAGCATAGGTTAACACTGTGAAGAGTGTTAAACCCAACTCCAAGCAGGATCCCACTGTCCACTACTGTGTTAAGCAGTCAATCAGAGTGACACCAATTATCTGTGTCACATGACCACATGAGACTGTAACGAGAAACTGTGGGAAGGGCACATATATCAACTCTGTCTGAGGTTCACTGCAGAAAGACAATAAAATAATTCCCCATGGAGTTCCTGACGCCCTCCCAGTCACCTTACTGGATAAAGAAGTTAAATAATGATGCTTGTAATATTTTACATAAAATAATCAGAAATAATGATCAATAAAGTAAGCTGTTAGGTTGGCAGTAGACTGTATTCATAATTACAATATCAGCTCAATGCATTGCTCTAGAACACAACCATTTGTAGAAAACAAAAGATTCAGTATTTTTTAGATTTTTACCTATGGTAATTTTTGAATTGGCATATTTATAGATTTAGCAAAGTAAATCTATAAATATTTTTTTTGTTTTTATAATACATATTTTTTCTAAGAATCTTCTTTCTAAGAAACATGAATAGGAAACATCAACCCACAGTTTTTTAAAGAAAACTATAAGATGTCTTTTTCAGATGTTAAATTTGTTAGGATGACAACAAAAATGAACAAAACTACCACTTTAATTTTTTTAATTTTTTTTATTTTTGAAGGTGTTACAGTTTGTGGAGTTTCTGCAGTACACTCAGCAAAAGCTTATAAAGAACAATGTACTTTCTCACTGAGAAACACAAATGCATAGACTAAGAAACAACAAAATCTTATGTGTCATAAAATATAACAAGTATTGTTTCCTGCCATGGTTGAGCTATACTGTCTGCTGCAATATGATGGGTTTAAATAGATGCTTCCACTAAATGATAACTCTCATCCATGTTATTTATGTGTCATGCAGCCATGAGCAGCCCTGAACCCATACAACAGAGGATTAAAAATTTCTACATATATATATATATATATATATATTCATTTTTTATTGACTAGAAAAATATATATCTTTGTTTTAATATAATTATTTTAGACAAAATGTGGTCTAACACATTTTAATCCTACAAACAGAATATATTCTGTCACAACAGAGTAAAAGCACAACAATAACATATAGTTATGCAAACCTGCCACATACAGTATATACATTCAAGTATTTCATATTCCTTTTTCATGTATGACCAGTAGTGCAGATATAGAATTTCAGTGTTTCAAATTCTATAAGAAAGTGCATGCAATTTTTGGTTTTTGCTTATCTGAAACTAAGAATATAGTTAACACAGAGTTATAAGAATAGGCTAAACTTTGTTGTTATCCTCTGGTCACTTTGCAGATCTAAGGAGTCTCCCATCATGTCTCATCAATGATTTTTTTTAACTTTAAAATAATCCAGATAATTTGTAACTTCTAGAAACATATTAATCAAGTGGCCCAATCTCTTGATGTTTTTTTTTTTTTTTTTTTTTTTTTTTTTTTTTTTTTTTTTTTTTTTTTTGTCACAGTCAACTTATACTTTTTTCAAACTCTTTGACTCAAGACTTGAAACATCATCTTGGCCATGTATTTCAGTCTCAGAATCTTCAATGTCAGCATAAGCACCATCCTCCGACTCAGCTCTCTCTTTTATCAAAGTATCAAGAGGGATTAGTAATGTTTTCTTGGCAGTTGTCTTATTTGCAACTAAACTTCCCAGCTTGTCTGCAACAAAAGGCTTCTCTCCATCATTTGTGTCTTCTTCAGGTTCTGAGTCTTCTTCAGGTTCTGAGTCTTCCTCAGCTTCGTCTTCTCCATCGGCTGAGTCTCCTAAACTTCCACTCCACCCTTCATTGGGTGTGTCAGTATCTTCATCTTCCTTTTCAGAATCCTTAACATTGTCATTCAAAGCAGCCATTGCGGAATCTTGGTTTTCAATAAATTGTGGTTCCTTCTCTTCTACAGATCCATCTTCTGCTACATTTGCAGATTCTTCACATCCTCCTTCTCCTTCACATCCATCCTTTGATTTGGATTTTTCTCCACTGTCACTTTTTATATTCTCACTGTCAACTATTTCTGTTTCACTCAAATCTTCATCTGTTATTTTATAATTTTCAAGTCCTTTAGTGATAGCTTTAGAACAATAATCACATTTTGATTCAGATTCACTTTCGTTTTCAACTGATTCAGATTCTTCAAGAGGGGTTTCATCTTCTGCTAGTTCATCAACATTAGATACTTCACCATCTTTCCTTTTTTTTTCTTTTCGAACATCTTCAATGCTGTCTTCCACTTTTCCTGATGATTTAAGTTCTTTCACCAATAAAAATTGTTCAACAGGTTCAGCCTGACTTAAAGACTCATTTTCATCAGTATATTCTTGTGAAGTCACATCTGCAATCTCATCTTCAGACTTGGCTTCTGAATCCTCGTCTCCCAACTCATCATCATCTTTAACTGTTGATGTGTCCTCCTGACCTGTGGTTTCACTGGTGCCTGCTCTTAAATTGTTTGCAGACTTTTCATCATCAATTGCTGAGCTGTTGCCTTCTCCCTCAGATTCATTTTCACTCACAGCTTTGGAGCTTCCTTCAGTTGTAGATACAGGATCAGTCTCTGCGGAAAGATCAGATTCTTCATCATCTGTTGTTTCCCCTGTTTTTTTTCCATTTGATACATTATAGGGCTTTCTGATTTTATCTTCTGTTTCTGCAGCTGAAGTCTCTTCATTTGAAAAGGCATCATTACACTCTGCAGAGTCACTCTTGCTTTTAACCATATCTTCCTCTTCAGCATCAGTGGTCTCAATACTTTTTTCTTCTTTTAGCTTATCTTCTTTCTCTTCATTTGTCTCATCTTCTGAGTCAGATCCCTGTCTGCTTGAGGCTTCTTCCAATGCATACTTACCAGATTCATTTTCAGTTGTAACTGGATCAATCTCGTCTTCTTTGTGGTCATCTTCAGCTTCACTTGAGAGACCAAGATCATGTCTATTTTTTACTTTACTTGTTTGTTCTTTACAGTTAACTGCTTCTTCCTCTTCCGCTTCTTTAAATTTGTGCACACTTGTACCTTTTACAGTTGCTTCTTCCCCAGTCAGCTCATCTTTTGTATGATTTTCAGCATATTCAATTGACAGTTCACTACTCATGGCATCATTCTCCTCTGCAGTATCATCGTCATTCGTGGCGCCATTTATTTCTTCTGCAGAGTCACACTCACTGGCAGTGCAAGGTTCATCAACCGTTCCTGCTTCTTTACTTACTTCATTCTCTGTCCCATCTGCTACAGTGTCATCTTTAGCAATCTCATCCTTTGATTCACCATTTTGTGTCACAACAATCTTTTTATCAGCAGAAATCTCATCTTCAGTGGTTGCTCCTTTATTGTGTTCTTCTGATGATTCATCTTCTCTTGATGAATCCCTGTTTTCATCTGCAAACTCATCTGCACTGACAGCAGGAAGCTTCTCTTCATCTGTGCCTGTTCCTTCTTCCCCTGTTGCATCTTTCTCGGATTTATGTTCACTTATGTCTGACTCTGATTCTTCACTTTCATCTTCACTTTTAGTTGAAGAACCCTTGGGAACCTCTGCAGTATACCTATCCTCTTGTGGATTTACCTGTCTTGCTTCCTTAGTTTTCTCGTAATCAGATTTGTGATCAGCTGCTATTACAGTTTCATGTTCTCCTGTGACTGCAACCTGTTTTTTAGCATCTCTTTCATCTTCTGTTGTTGCCCCCTCATCTGGTTCTTCTGAAGATTCAGCTATGGCAACTTGACTCTCATCTGGAGAATCATTAGAACTGACAGGAGAAATTGTCTCTTCCTGATCAACTATGCTGTCCTCCTCAACCTCTTCTCTTTCAGCTGTTTGAACCTCTGATTCTGCCTCATTTTTCTTTTTTGCATCTTGATATCCAACTGCAATGATTTGGTTTTTCTTCAGTTCAGCTTCACTTGTAACAGAAAGCCCATCATCCGTTGTTTCTTCCTCTTGTATACTCGATAATTCATTAATTGTGGCCTCCTTTTCATCTTCAGTTTCATCTTCATCACTGCTGCCACCTGACTCCTCTAGAGAGTTATGGTCACTGGTGGTACTAGTACCTTCCCTGGCTTCCTCCATGTCAGATTTCTGGTCAGTTAAGGTTGCTACAGGAATCTGCTCTACAGTCTTCTCTTTCTCAGATCCATGTTCACTTGTGGCTACTGAGGATGATTCTATGACTTCTTTTTCATCTTCTGACAAGGTTGCATTAGATCCCATCTCTAAGAAACTCTCCTCATCCTCTTCTTCAGTGGATCTGACATCAGTTGTTTGTGCCACACTAACCTCAAATGCACGTTCTTTATCTTCACCCTCACTATTTTCAACTTCTTCTGATGACTTATTTTCACTTAAGACTGTAGTTTCTTGTACCACAGCAATTTCAGTTTCACTTTCTTCTTCTTCTGTCTGATCCTTTACCATTTCATCAATCATAACTGTATCATTATTCTCAGCATTTATCACTGATTGTTTTGTATTTTTCTCCTGAAGAATTATTTGCACTGATGGGAGCAATATCCTCTTCAACTTTAACCAATCCTTCTTTGCTTCCTTGGGGCCAGCTTCCAGTTTGGTTGATGTTGCTTCTTCCACTGAAACATCTTTATCTTTTTGCTCTGTTTCTTCTTTGCTTTGAACTTCAGTGTTTGCAAAAGCATCACTATCATCATGAACTTCATTTGCATGGTTATGAAATTCTTTAGTAGCAGCAGTAATATATTTGGGCTTGGATGACATAGTCTCAGTTATTTCTTCTTCATCCTCATCCTCAGACATGCTTTGCAGCACATCTGTATCTTTTTCTGCTGTCTCAATATTTACATTGAATCCACTTTCTTCACACGGTGTGACTGCATTATCAGTCCCTTCTTCTGAAGCTGTTTCAACCTCTGATATTTTTTCTCCAACAATATATGTGGCTCCACTCTCATTTTCTGGTCTTTCAGCTCCTGCTTTGCCAATCTTCTCCTCTCTGTCTACAGCAAAGACTTTAACTGTTTTTTCAATAGTTGCCTGATTATCTTGACAGACATGAACTTCTACCTTTTCATCAGCTGGAAATTCAAAGGCTTCATCTCTAATTGTTTCCACTTTATTGGATTCTATTTCTTTTATTGCTCCAACAATAACTTTTTCTACAAGTGTTTCTGCTCTTTTTGTGTCACTGTCATTTCCACAGGGAGCTGCACAATCAATTGCAGTTTTCATCAGCAAAATCCTTTTCAGATCATAGTCCATGACAACAGGTGCAGTTCTACTGACCTCCGCTGAGAGAGGTGGTATGGAATTAAGTTTTTTCTCCACACATGTTTCACACGGACAGAATTCATCAATATTTTCACCTCGCTGGTCACTGTAGGATGTCCCTGTTGTTGAGTCGCTTTTTTCAGCTTGTGAGTCCATTGACTGTTGCAACTCGATCTTCACCCTTCGTCGTATTTGTTCTGTTTGTTTAGCTGAAGTTCTGGATATTTCCTCATTAGGAGGTCTTGGTAACCCTGCTCTTCCTTGAATTTTCCTCACTTCTCTATCAATGCTTATTTGAATTTTATTGTGCACTTCAGCTTTGAGTTCATCTATCATTGTGTCAAGCTGATCAGTATCTCCCAGGCTCCATCGAACTTTTAACTCTTTCATTGCACTGATATAATGCGTCATAAACTGCTTTTCTATTTTATTTAGCAAGGTTAGCACCCATACAGGATCAGGATCTTGAGACAGTTTCTTAGACAGTTTTTCGTCATTACTGCTGGATTCTCCAGAACTCTTCTTCGAGGATGATGGTGTTTCAGGTGGTTCTTTTGGACTATCATTGCTTCTTATTGTTTCATCTGTGGCTGGATCATCCTCCTCCTGGTTTACTTCTTCTATTTCTGGTTTCCATTGGGTATCTGTTTCATTGTATGCTTTCTCTCTCAAGCTGTTCTGAGGATGATATTCATCAACGTTTACATTGTTACTGCTCTTTACTCCATCACTACTTTTCCCAGAACCAGTGGATCCACTGTTTACATCCACACCAGAGGATGAGGTGTGATTGTACTCCCCTTCAACAGAATGACGATCGTTAGTATTTTGTACATGTTCCTTTTCTGAAGGACTGGAAAGCCATAGAGACTGAAGAATATTCATTAGCTCCTGATATCTTTCATTCTTTTCATTTGCATTCTCAGGGTCATGGTCTATTAACTGCAGCTTAACAAGACAATCTAAGAGACCTTGAGCTGAGGTACTTAGCTTACGCCCATATACAGGTGAGATTTCTGGTAAACTGTTGCATCTGTCAAGTTTAGGGTTTAAAAGTACTTTCATAACTTGTATAGAGGAGTTGAACATTTTTGAGCCATCTTCCCTCTGAGTACAGGTATTATCTTCATTTGGTGGCTCTGTGTGTGTTTGGCAGTCATCATTTTGGACATTGTCCATGCCATTTACTTCTTTTGAATTTTCAGCTTCAGACTCATTCATCTCAGTATCCTTTATTTTATTGGTTTCCTCAGCTGTAGCATTGTCTTTTACTCCATCACCATTTTCATTAAGTTCCTCCATCTCATAAAGGTCTCTTTCTGTTGGTAAGGTTTTGAGCCATTCATTTACCACTTCGGTGGGGGATGCATTAGGTAAAATAGATGGAACTAGATCAAAGTCACCAGTATCAGTGTTCTTTTTCTTGTGTTTTCTGCTTTTGTCACTTTTATCAGAGATGATGTCTGTGGCTTCTAGTGAACCATTTACTATCCTGTTTGAAACATGAGATTTGGATTTTCCAGGGGAGGAAGTTTCACAAATCTCTTTATCTGAACAAGACAGAGTTTGTGACAGGTCACTTTCAGCTGAGTCTGCATGGCAAATTACTGGATGTTTGTTTAGGCAATTCCCTGCATTTTCTTTATCCTGTCTTCTTGATCTATTGGTCTTAGAACTTTTTTTATCAGTTGGGCCTTCTTTGTCTTCTGAAGAAGTCACACCTCCTGTATTCTCAGAAACCACGCAGGCAGTGGAGACATCTGTTACATTGGTTTTTTTAGACTTAACAGACAAATGTGAGTGCACACTCAAAGAACTTTGAGACTTTCTTGCACTTTTGGCTCCTTGAATCTCAGAGGTTCTTGACTTTTTTGAACGCCCTGAAGCCTTGGACTTTGATGACATGGCAGTAGGGGATCTGTTTTCACTTTCCTCAATTCTTACAGAGGGCACTTCAGTTCTGCTTAATGCTTCAGATAGATCTGATTTTGCTGACACAGGACTAATTGCTCTCTCTTCCACATATGTAGAACTTGCTTCAGCTGGAACACAATATGTTTTTGATTTTTGGGATTTTGTTGACATAGGACTCTGTATTCCCTCAGATTTCTCTAATGCATTTGTGTGATTGTGAGTGTCAAATTCTTCCTTATGAGTATAAGGATCTATTAATTTGTTTGATTTTGCTTCTGACATTGAATAATTATTGTCTTCATCATTCTCAATCCCTTCCCTAGGGGTGATGCAAGATCTGTTTGACTGTATGGTTCTTGAAGAAATGTCAGACTTTATTGACAACACACTGTGAGTCCTCTGTGACTGATCTTCCTCTTTGGCTATCTGTGAATATGAAACTTTTGATTTTATGGAGACCGATGATACATTTGTCTTCACTGATTTAGCCGAAATAGGACTCAAGGATTCTCTTTCAATGTCCTCTGTGTTTTCTACATTAACATTGGCCACATTTTCAGAAATAATATGTAAGGTTTCAGAATTATTTGATCCACCATCTGAATGGCTTGATATTGTTGATTTGATTGATGAATTACTTGTTTCTTCCCCTGGTTTGTTAAAAATGTGTAAATTAGAGGATTTTGTAGATGTGCTGGACTTTGTTGATTTAGTGGATTTTGCTGACAAAGTGCTGGGTGGTCTTTGTGCTTTTTCTTCTCCTTTTGATGTGTTGTCCATTGAAGTAACTTCACATGGTGTTGTCACTCTTGATGAAATTTTTAGGTTCGTTGAAATGTTGCTTGATGACCTTTCACTGGTATTTTCTTCATTAGGAGTACTGTCAGAAATCTGAGAAACAATTGCTGAAATTCTTGAAATGTTTGTTTTTGATGACATTGCACTTGCAACTTGCTCAACTTGCTCTGTTACTGAGCTAGTAGACATGCAACTTGGTGCTCTCTCTAAACTTTCTTCTTTTGAGTTTTCTTTACCTAAAACTCCCCCTGTTGATCTCTTGGATTTTGTTGAAGCTTTTGACTTTGTGGATCTGTCAGAAACAGGACTTGCTGCTGTCTCTACGATGCTTTTACTTTCTGCAACATAATCTTCAGCAGGTACACCATCAGCTTTTGAGCCACTAGATTTCACAGACTTTGCTGACTCTGTGGACACTTTCTCTTTTCTTTTTTCATGTTCATCCACCTCTTTAGTAGCCTGACTAGAGGCTTTAGAGCCAGCTCTAGAGGCTTTAGATCCAGCTCTTTCAGATATATGGGAGGAACCACTTTCAACTGATGTGCGGCTTTCAGCTCTGTCTTGCATTGTTTCTTCACTGTAGTCTCCATTTGGGGTCTCAAAGCCCTGAGCAGCTGCAACATCAGAGTATCTGGACTTTTTTGAACAACCAGAAACATTTGACTTAGTCACCTGTGATGACATTGAGTTTCCTTCCTCTTCAATATCTGAAGCAGTAATTTCCTGTTCATGTTCAGATGGAATGTTAAAAGATTTTGATTTTGTAGATGTTCCAGAAACATTTGATGTTGCTGATTTAGCTGATTTGACTGACAAATTGCTTGTTGATCTTTCTACCTGATCAAGATCACATACACATCCCTCTGTTGGAGCAGTTGAAACCTTTGACTTATTTGATTTTGCAGATGTGGTACTCTCTGCTCTGTCCTGAGAGGCTTTCTTATCTGTTCTCTCCCCGGTTGGGTTGGTATCAGAAAACACTCCAGAGCTATTTGACCTTATGGAAATTACTGAAGCAGGTGATCTTGTGATGATTTCTTGAACTGGGATATCAGTTGAACATTTCAACATACCTGATCTTACAGAAATATCTGACTTGACAGAGTGGATTGACATTGAACTCAATGATCTGCTTTCATTGTCCTCTTCTTGTGAGTCATCTTTATTTCCACTTTTAGCACTAGGCTCACAAGTTACAGCACAGGTTTTTGATTCCTGGGATACTTTAGAGACATTTGATTTTGTTGATGTCAGTGATCTGGCAGACACACTGCTTGGATTTCTGTCTTCATATTCTCCATCATCTTCTTCTGCTGGACTTTCATGTTTGATTACTTTAAAAGATTTTGTAGAAGTAGATGACTTTGTGGTTTTAGATGATAGAGCACTGTTTGTTCTTTCTTGACTTTCAGTCCCTTTGTCATAGGTTTCCACAGTTTTGCTCGATGTTGCATCAGATATATTTGATTTTACTGACTTTGCTGACTTAGCAGATGAAGCACTTTGTGGTCTCTCAGCTGACTTGGCAGATGAGGGAACTGATTTTGCTGAGGTCCTGCTTTGTGGTCTTTTAGGATTTTCATTTTCATCTTCAAACCTTTCACATTGTGATTTTACTGACTGAGCAGACACTACACTAACTGTGCTTTCTCCACTCTCACCTTCAACAATTCTTACATCACAATTGTCAGCACTGTTCTCCAAGTGAACTTCATAAACTTCTGATCTTTTGGATACATTTAATTTCACTGATCTCCCTGATTTGACTGACAGATTACTAGATGATCTCTCTGTGTGTTTCTCATGATCCAGTCTTGCTGATTTGGTTGATTTGTCAGAAATTGATGAATTAGTAGAATTGACAGACATGACACTTGTTGTTCTCTCTTCATCTTCACTGTCTACCTCATCAGAAAGAGCAGGTATTCCAGACAGTACTTCAGAAATATTTGTTAGGTCTGATATCACTGACACATGTGATTTTTCTGACAAAGCACTTGCAGTTCTCTCTTCAGACTTGATAGACATTTCTGAGACACTTGACTGGACTGAAATTGTTGATGTGCTGCTTGGTGCTCTTTCTATATTTGTCTCTTTGTCATTTTCATTATCTGAATTATTATTATCTGAGCTTTTTGCAACTGTAGCATCAGTGCAACATTTTGATTTATTTGATTTTACAGATGCATTTGAACTAAATGACTGAGGTGATAAAAGTTTGTCTTCACTCCCATCTTCTGTCACTCTTTCATCAGGACTTGCTGCCTCATTTTCCAAACAGATTTCGGAAATTTTTAATCTTTTGCCTCCTTTAGAGGAATTTGATTTTGTTGATTTTTCGGATCTGACTGACAGCTTGCTTAGGGATTTCTCCACATGTCCATCATCATCAACCATATTTTCATCTGCTCGACTATCCTGTCCTTTTGACTTGGCAGAACTTGCTGACCTTTCAGATTTCGATGACAGCACACTTTCTGCTCTTGTTTGTATTTCTTCAATGATGTTACTTTCATCTGGACATTTTCCCAAACAAACCTCAGTAGTACTTGATTTTAAAGATTTTACTGACAAAGAACTTGGTCTTTCTGCAGACTTTATTAATTTTTCTGACATGCACGATTGGATGGATTTGGCTGACATGAAGCTCGGTGGTCTCTCCTCATAATGCTTGTGTTTCTCTTCTTCATTGGGTAGTGAGCCATCTTCCACTTCAGCAAAAGCTGAGTGCATTGACTTATTTGATTTTGTTGAAACAGTTGAGCGAACTGACTGCGGTGACACTGATCTACATTCACTCTCTCCTTCAGCAACTTTTTCATCAGGGTAGACAACCTCCAAGCAACCTGCAACAACCTTTGACCTTTTAGAAATTGTTGAAATGTTTGATTTGGTTGATTTTTCTGATCTCGCAGACATATTACTTGAAGCTCTTTCCACCATTTCCTCATGATTAGCTATGTTTTCATGAAGATCATCATGTTCTGTTGACTTAGTAGATTTTGCAGATGTAGTTGACCTTGCAGTTTCAGTTGACAGTGCACTTTGAGCTCTTTGTTCAGTTGCATTTTCACATTCTCCTTTATCAGAAATTTTAACAGATGCGACTGACTCAATATCTGAAACTTTTGATCTTTCAGAAACTGGTGACTCTCTGCTTGTTGGTCTTTCCTGAAGCAGCTCTTTGTCATTTTTGTGACCAGAGGAATTTGAGCTTTTCTCCTGAGCATGGTCAGAAGATTTTGATTTTGTAGATTCAATGGATATAGATGACTTTGTAGATTTGACTGAGAGTACACTCGGAACTCTCTCTTGAATTGCCTCTTCACTGGAGTCTTCCCCAGGTCTTTTGCTTGAACACATTTTGGAAGTATTTGATTTGGTAGATTTAATAGAAATTTTTGATTTTGTGGATGTAGCAGACATAGCACTTGCTGATCTCACTATTTGTGACTCCAGTAATTTTTCAGGGTTCATTTCCTCACTATCTTGAAGAAACAATTCAGTGGCATCTGCAGCTTGAGTACAAGTACAACAGTTTGATCTTAAAGAGATATTCGACTTAACTGATTGAACCGACATTGAGGTTACTGATCTCTCCTCGATTTCTTCTTCACTAAATATCCCTTCAGAGGGATTACAGACTTCAGAGGCATCCTCTTTTACACATGCTGCAGAAGCATGTGATTTTGAGGATTTAGCAGATGCAGTTGACATATTGCTTGGAGCTCTTTCTCTTTGTTCAATATGGTCTCCAGAAATCCCTTCAGCAATAGCCTCACTTGGCTTTGACAGATTAGATTTTCCTGAAGCTTTATAAAATGTTGATTCGTTTGTCACATCTGATTTTGCTGTCATAGCACTAGGTCCTCGCTGCTCTTCATTTGCTTCATCATCTTTATTCAACTTGTCACATCCTTTCAGGTTACTTGATCTCCCTGAAACATTTGGCTTAATGGATTTATCTGACATGCAACTTGATCTCCCCGCAGTAGCATGCAGATCATTTCTTTCATCACACAGATTACCAGAGTGAGTTGCAGAAACTTGAGAAGCTTCTGATTTTAAAGATACTACAGAGGTGTGTGACTTGCCAGATTTTATTGACATGGCACTCCCAGCTCTTTCTATAGTTTCCCCATCATCTCTGCAGGCATTTTGTTTAGTGGGTGTCACAGATTTTGACCCAACAGACTTTTCTGACACCACACTTGATGCTCTTGCTTCAGAGGTATCCGGTGTTTCTGTAATGTTGCAATTATCATCCTTCATATTTTCACAACTTTCATCATGAGTGACATCTGATGCTTTAGATTTGCTTGATTTTGCAGATATATTTGATTTGACAGACTTTTCAGATTTGACTGACAGCTTGCTTTGTGGTCTCAGTTCACTCTCACCTTCAGTGTTATCATTTTCTGTGATTTTAGCTGTTTTTGTAACATACAGCTCAGGGGTCTTTGATTCTCTGGATTTTGCTGACAAAGCATTGGTTGCTCTCACAGGTGTTCTGGATGTTGGGGATACAGTTGACGTCCCAGAAGTAGCAGACATCAAACTTGGTCTTATTCCCCCTTCAGCTTGATTGTCCACTAGGTTTTCCTTAGTTTTATGTTGTGAAGACCTTGACTTTCTTGAACTATTAGAATTCTTTGAAACTGCACTTTTCACTCTTGGTTCAGAGTCCTCATTTTCTTCAGCTGTAATCTGATTGTCTTCCTCCTCAGATTCCTCTTGTGCTATATTTTTTAATTCAGCTGACACGCTAGATAAAGCTGACAGTGAACTCTGTGTCCTCAGCTCTGAATCATCGTCACCCTGTTTTTCCGCATCCTCTTCTGACTTAAGTTGTACAGGTGGTACCTTTACAGATTTAGAGGATTTAAAGGATCTCATAGAGATACTGCTAGATGTTCTCTCTTTTGTTTCTTTGTCATCACCTGCTTGCAGTCCTTCAGTCGCAATATCTGAAACAGCAGGACTGCAGTTTGTTGAGGCATTTGAATAAACTGAGATGGCACTTTTGGATCTTCTCCCCTCTTCTATAAAGTCTACTTCCTGAATTTCTTCAGGTTTATTTGAGCTCCAAGATGCATCTGATTTCACAGACATAGCACTATATTCATGTCTTTGCATTTGACCTTCTGCTCCAACTGTGGTCTGAATTTTTTCTTTTGGTTCAGTCTGAACACCTTCAGGTTTTCCACAGTGACAGATATAAGATGGTTTTGAAGTTTTCAGTTTGGTATGTTGCCCTGATGTTTTAGATGCTTTATCTTTTGAGACTTGAGATAGATGTGGTAAAATTAACTCTGTATCCAACACTTCACTTCCAGTGGTCTCTTGTCTATCAGGGTTGTTAATTTGAGAAAATGATCCATCATTGCCATCGGCTTTTTCCTCATCACCTGTAAATATCTGAGAAGCACATGTAGCAAATCCAGCTTGTTCTTCTGCTTTTTGGTCTGATTTTTGAGCAGGTTTGAGCTCAAGATTCTTTGGAAAGTTCTGTAAACCAGTATTCTCACCATTTTCCACAATGGATGGTTTCACATTGCACTTTGGCGAACAACTCTCCCTCTGGATGGTGCAATACTCTATCATTTCAGCTGCCTCAATACTTTGTGTAATGCATGTCTCCATCACGTGGTCTGCAAGCTCTTCACTTGATCTCGACATGGTTTGTTTTTCAATCACTGTCTTTCTCGAAACTACTGTATGTGAGGATGCACTTGAACTAGAAGTATGACTACACCGACTTGCACCATGTGTCCTAGATACATTTTTCCATGTCTCATAACCCTGGCAGGGACTGCAGCAATAAGGACAGTGAGGTTTCTCCTTGTGCCCCTGATAGTGCTCATCAGGAGACATGATTTCAGATTCTGAACAGTTTACATCATTAATTTGTGCTAAATTAGGGTCGTTGTGACCTTTGATGTGATCAAAGGTCTGGCCTGCTCTCTTTTTTACTTTTGTAGACCAGTGTAATGTTTCATCATTTGGTAGTCTGAAGCGCACTTTCATCTCCATGGACAAACTCCCGTCTTTATTAACATGAACCTGTTTTTCTATGTCATCTTCTCTCATGTTGTAGCCATGATGTGGGCAGGAATTAATGTCTGGTGAGTCTCTTCCATCCGGTACAAATTTGTCAGATGATAATGAGTGCTTGGTCGCCCTCTTGTCATCTTCCAGTTTTGGGAGGATGATACTTGTCTTTGTGGTGAGTCCTTAGTTAAGCAAACACCAACAGGAAAGAGGCAAATAAAACAATTAGTCCTTTTTTGCATTTGTGGTTTTTACCAAATGTTATTTGCCACAATTTGTTTATTCATCAAAGAACTGCTTGCTTTTGATGACAAAGAATCTACAGGTAATAAATGGAGAATGTTGTTTCTGGCATTGAAGACAAGGCCTTTAACTTAACAAATATTGGGTCAAGACATAGTACTGGGAACAAATAAAGTTGTTTCTCTTACTTTCATTTCCGTCAGTCCGTTCTGTGGGATGTGACTTCCTACTCAGCTTTGGAAGTTTGTAGCTGGATGTTTTCTCAAAATTCTCCATGATTAATGGGTGAGAAGGCTCCCGTCCCACACAAACAAGAACACTTGGACACTGCAGAAGGCTCTGAATGCTGTCAATCTGAAAAAAGAGGTTTATTTAATTGTAAACTTGTTCAACAAATTTTTGACAGACAGCACCAATCCACCAATTACATTTGGAGCTCCTCAAGCTTGCATTTTGTGCTCTGTTCTGTTTTATTGTACATGCTGCCTTGTGGTATGTGTTTAGGAAACATAAGATGCCATCACACTTGTTTGCAAATCATACTCTAATCTATTTGATCATAATAATAAAACCCCAAAATTAATAGAAAATTTAATAAAGTCTCAAATTAGATTCTCCTTAATTAAAAACCAAGGTAGACACTTTATCTTAGTAATTATATTTATTTAGAAATTATTTTATTTATAAATTTTGCTTTGAAAACCCATATTTTTGACATCTGTTTTATATTTTAATAACAAATATGCATCATATTTTGTAAAAAAGTTCATCCTAAAACCTTTTAATGAAGGCAAGTACTGTTTTTTTTAAAAAATACCATGTAATTCTTTTATCGCAATTGATACATTATTCTAATCCTTTTTATGGGCCATAGGTCTGATATATTTATAGTAAAGGATGCTGCCACATGCCTTTTAACAGATTCTCGAAAACAAGTATTCATAACCCCAATATTAGCTTAACTTTACTGACCTCCTGTCTTATTTTATTGTTGGTTTTGACTTAATGGTATCTAGTCTAATTTCTTCCACTAGATCTTTTACAGCGTTGCCTTAAGAAATGATGCATCTAACCAAAAAACTTTTCAGTTCTTGCAAATTTATAAGGTGCTAATGAAGACTCATTTCTCCTCACTGACTTGACAACTTGATTTTATTCATTGTTGTTTCTGCTGTTTCATAGAAAATGTTATTACGTTGTTGATTTGCTCCATCTGTTTTGCATTGACATCAACTTTATTTTACCATTTAATATATATATATATATATATATATATATATATATATATATATATATATATATATATATATATATATATATATATATTATTATAGGTTTTGGTAAAATTTAGCTTTATATCACCTTGATGAAACTTTGGATATTTGGCTAGTTAAATCAGTAATGACTGATATTTGAAAGAAGAAGTTGTATGACATCTAACTCAAATATAACACTCCACCAGTTGCCAACTTTATTTCCATGTATGCTTTACAGTATCGACCGCTGCTGCCAAGGTTTTATATTGGCAACAGAGAAATGCCATAAAACAAGTAGGTTGAAATATTGAATTGTTTTCATTTTGCTTATGTGCATTTGGTTGTGATGACTTTGCACTTTCAAATTTTAAATCCAGTCTCAGAGAAGGTAGATGAATGGCTTCATCTGTGGTCACACAAAGCCCAGGTGAAGATAATTAATTGCCACCATGGAAGTCACATTTCTGAAACACCTCTGGTATCAAAGCAGCGAAGTTTCAACATTGACCTGTTTCTCCATGCTCAAAAATAGCTCTGATTTGACAAAGATTAATAGGCTTTTGGGGAGATATCCACAATCTGAATGGGTGTGTGAAGGAATATCCCCATTTTATTCCCTCATATACACATACACACTAATAATCCATATCCCATTTAGATCATAAAAGCTACTTAACTCAAATGATAAGAATATTTTCTTAATTCACTGGTTTTATTAATGCAATTTATGCCTATCTTGGCACACCAATAACTACCCTCTCTCCATGTGCATGAGCTTTTATTTATCAGCATAATTTAAGTAAAGATTAGTAACTGGATTAAATTACAGCCATATCAGGCGAGGATAATATTTTTTCTTCAACAAAGGCTTTGTCACCAGATAAAAAGCTGTTTTTAATACATTTCTTAATAATAGTGGGAATAATGCTTCATTGTCAATTCCTACACAATGTGATTTTTCAAATTAAATATTTTATGTTAAAAAAATAAAATAAAGAATAGAATATATATATTTATTCTATTTTTTAACATATATTTTATATTTTTTTGTGTGAGTCTGTTTTCTGTTACTGCCTGTCACTGCCACTTTGCTGCTGTTGCACAGAAATTTTCCCATCGTGGGACAGTAAATGGTATTTCTAATTTATTCTATGAAGCATCTGTGCATTGCATAATTATTCTTTTCTATCTTCTTTAGGAGGAAAATATGTCTTAATTTGCTGTAAGTTATAATAATATTTTTTTTTGTATTTTTATGATGCCAAAACAATGCAAGCAAAAATTATTCCCAGCATAACTATTAATATCGGATTTGAACATTTATTGAACTAAATGAAATAAAAAGTAACTTTATACAACAAATTAACCTGAAAGAAAACTACAATAATGGCTAAAATTAAATTGCAGCCCCTATGTCTGTTCACCTCACCTTACAGCCCTCCTGAGTGTACAGTTTCCTGATGTGGTACTGCATAAGCTCAGAAACCTCTTCCAAGAACAGTCCAAAGCTGCGCAGACCCCTACAGTGCAATATTATGGTCTTCATAAATGAAGGGTCACTGTTTTTCACCAGCACAATCTTTTTATTATATCTTTGGTGATGAATGTGGCATTCATTGGCTGAGTGAGCCTCTTCATGTCGATGATGATAATGATATGGTGGGTGAGTGTGATAGAAAGGCAACAGCTGGTTCTCTACATCTTCTAGAGTTTGGGCATGTCGATACGCAGAGCAAAGACAGCATTCCTGCTCTAATTCATGATAAGCCGCCATGCCATGTTTGGGGATCCTGGGTAGCCAGGTGGTGTGACGCTCTAAGGGATGAGAGGACGTCTGGGAGCCTTCTCCTCCAACTGTATTGAAGCAGTGGAAGCTGCGCTTGTGATAGGACATTTTGGAGTATCGTGATGTTGATGATTGGGTCAGAGATGTCAGAAGAGCAGAAAAAGGTGGTCGGACAAACTGTGATGGATGTTTGACATGGTTTTCACAAGCAGTCTAGAGAAAGGTGGTCCACAAGTTTTCTTCATGACTTTCCCTTATCCAACACTAAAAGAAAGATGAGAAAGTAGTGAAAAACTGGAAGACATCATTATTAAGACAGGAAAGGGTGGGATATACGAACAGAAATTTTACATTTAAAAACTAAAGCAGCAGCTAGTAAAAGAGATTTCATAAACAGAAATGGTAACTGAAGTATTCAGTATACTGAGGCACAATCATTTAAAATTACCATCAAAAAATATGGTACAGACCCACCACAAGAAGTTAGAAAAGCAATAGTAACCATTTTAATTAACTTTTACTCTAAAAGTAATTGAATTGTTTGTTTATTTGATGGTTTGTTTGTTTGTTTGTGTTTTGCCATGTGGCAACCATATTGGCATATCATTATTGTGATTAATTTTAATACTATTCTGTATCAGTGTTGTTGAAGATGTTGTGTTAGGTGCTACAAATATATTCCAGGAATTAAATCTCCTGCCACTGTTCATAAAATTGTGAAGCTGTGCACAACAAAAGCACTGAAACACTGCTAGATATTTATGTCAAAGAAGTATAATATAGCAGCATTGTTGTACATGCAGATGTGTAGAACATTAATTTTGAATGTACCAAAGCCTTCTTGGAAATCAAGCACATTGATGGTACGCTTGAACTTGTCCATATATGTAAATTAGCAAATCTTTTTCTTAGCTTTTTTTCTAATTAAAATAAAAACTACAAGATCCTTTGTTTAAAAACTGTAAGTTTAAATCATGAGCTTAATACCAGTCAACCTAGTTTTCTACTTTTATTTCCATTTTAAGTTATTCCCAGTAAGCCAGCATTGTTTTTGTTATTTTTCTACTTTTCTCCAACATCTTGTTTGTCCAAAAATTTTCTTTTAGGAAGATAATGTCTGGAGTGTTGGTGTTATCAGGACAATACGATTGTAATTTTCATAGTCTAACTATTGAAAGTGAAAAATTACATTGTTTTGGGTGCTCTTGTTAAAAATCTTTAAGCTTCTCTCCTATGAATCTTCCTAACTTTAAGATTTAATTGTGGTCTAATTCAGATGACTAGAAATTTTAACAGACATGTACTATGAGGACAGTGACCTCACAGAGCTAATACCACAGACTACCTCAGTCAATTTTCATGCACAACAGACTCCTTAATGCTTTGGCTTACAGTACTGACAGGTAAAAATAGTCGTAATCTACAATTATCTTTACCATTTTAAGCAGGATACAAAGGACACTGGTTGTTACATAGGGATTGTACTGACTGGTGCTGAGATCAAACAGTAAATGAAGGCATGGATAATGAGTGTACAGCCACAAATAAATCCCCCAACTGACTTTAAATAACAAGCTTACATCTGTACAAGCAGTGAAAGTGGATATTACCTCGGCCATTGTCCCCTTCTCTGACAAAAATACACTGTTTGTTAGTTTCTCCTGCAATAAAAATTCAGGGATTACTAACCATAGTCTAAATATCACATATGACCATAATGTATTCCTATCATAACAAAACTTAGGAGGTAGATGACAATTCTTTCTGATGGGAAGGGATGAAATGCCTTCCTGTCTACAATGAAATGCAAAGCAAGAAATTTTGGAAGTGGTAAAATAGGCTAAGCTTGACTGACGTTCATAAAAAGCTGCTTTGTCTGTTAACGTCTTTTTTTATATTAACAATGCTTTATTATAGCAGAAAAAATCAATGTAGAAAAACATGGCAAGGAAAAGTCATTTACTGCTACAAATGCATTTACAGATCATGCTGCCAACATTTTATTTGGATTTTTCCCATTTATAGGCAACTAATGCATTTTGCTGCTTCAAATATATCTTGAAAAAAGGGTTATTATACTGTTAATTCAGGATTTTAGAGATAAATTCTGATTTCTCCCGGTGTGTGTCCTCAATATATTCTTTGTCATAGATATTTCAATGCCATTGCATTACCTACCTCATCTCTACCACATAAATATTCATATTAATACTCAACGGTAATATTGTCCTGGTGTTCTATGATTTTAATTGCAATCAAGTCCTCAAATGTGAAAAAATATGCATATTTCTGGATGCTGATAGAAATAAAAGAGCAGAGTCCATTTTACTGCAATGTATCTATTGCTAAACTAATAAAGTGCCTTCTTCTACTCGCTGAGTTAGTGATGCAAAAGTGTCTGTTATCTTTATGTAATAGAGACAATAATATACAAGGCCTTGGAGCTCTTGGTTAATGGGATATATCTCTTAGGTCTTGGCTTTGTCAAAAGGTCTTGAAAAAATTCTAATCAGCAAACTTAATCCACCATCCTGCAAACAACTGATAGTAATATCCAAGCAATGGAGCAGTTTAGCTAAAATAAGGTGAATATTATCTGGTGCATATGCATAAATTAAGAATAATACTTACATTGCATACAGCCATAATCCAGATGATTATATAGGCAAAAATGAAATATAGTTCCAAAGCTGTAGAAAGTGGGATGGAAGTTCCTAAAGAACCCCTCGGACTGTTGCAAGCATTTGATCCACAAACCGGTCCAAACGCTTTCCTGCAGACGTTGGCCTGCCTGCTAATCAGATGCAAGGGACACTAAGGATAGACTGAAAAGCCTTGCTAATCACTCTGAGATTGAACTGAAATCTGTTGAGGCTTTGGACACATGACTTGGACCTTGCCATTGCTTAAAGCCAGTTAGACTTTCTGTTAGGGATCAAGATAGATGCTCACTAACACATAATGACTAAGCAAATATCTATCTTTCATTGCATTTTTGTTTTTCATCAGCAATGATTGTTTTTTATTTTGACATGTATCTAAAACTGCATATCTGCTTACTGGATGCTTGTTAATGCCTTTTTATGATACCTGTCCATTGTCATTACAAAGCATGATAAAAATATGAAAGACATATTTCACACTTTTCTATATTGAAATGATGTTCAAGGCAGGCTGTTGTAACATTCAATATACTCAAGCTATACCTTTTATATTCTATTAATATATTCAAGTGTCTGTTTTACTGGCTGTTCAAAAGAATCAAAATCCATTAGGGGATGAGAGGGCAGTTTTTAAGGCTACTGAATATTTCATATATGTGGACAATCACTTGTCAGTGAAGGACACAATCAGTTTACCTATATTTGGGTAGGAAATTTGTCTGTGGCCTAAACGGAAACAAGATTTCAAAATAACTAAACAAATTGTATAACTTCAATATCCAAAATGTTGTATTATTTTGCGGAAGAGTGAGTAATTGTTGATATGCAGTTTTAAAAAAACTCTGATTATATCATGTTGTACGTTGTTGTTTAAATTTTTGTGTTAACAAGACATTGCTTTGGTATTGTGACTCAGTCTGGAGCAGGCCTGTATGGCTAGGTGAAATACTACTTTACAGGAAAAATCAAAATCTCCTTAACATCCATAATACGTCAACACAGCCCTGTTTAAAGGGTAGGTTTGTGGGGCGTGAATGAGACAATGATACATTATTTCAAAACTGTTTCCACCTTAAATGTGTATATACTAGTCAAAACTTAACTGACAAATATCTGTTTGAGAGAAAATTTTTAAAAAATCAGTAAGCTTCATCAAGATGGTTGTGAACCGTACACAAACAAACTGACATTTTGTCGATCCACCATTTCGTTAAGCTTCAGCAGTCTTCCTTGGTAGGACTCTGTCACCATAACACATACTGACTTGGCAATATTTGTCCAAGCTGCCTTGCAAAATGTTTCCAAATGTATCAGTGGAAGTCTCTTGCCCATAATCCTTTTCAGGTGACCCCACAGATATTTTGTTTTATTCATTTCTGACCTTTGGCACAGCTATTCTGAAACTGTCTTCTGCAGAAACCTTTCTTTTGTTGATTTGGACGTATGCTTGGACAAACAGTGATGCTGAAAAGTAAAAGTCCTCTGAATCCTCAGCTTTCAAGCAGACACCTGCCGCTTTTTGGCTTTGGAACTGTTCATGATTTTATCCACTTTGACAACAAGTCTAGTTCTATCTGAACAAAATTAAGCCCAGAGCATGATGCTGCCACCGTCATATCTCATCGTGGGTATGGTGATCCTTTGGTGATGGACTGTGCAGTTTTTGTGACAAACCTGCCTGTTTCGGTTCAAAAATCAACTTTGGCTTTATCAAACCATAACACATTCTTCCACAGGGTATTGGGATATTTTTGACAGGCCTGGACGTACTTCTTTGTCCAAACACATGGAGAATGCGGTATATTGACATAGGTAGAACACTTCCAGACCAGCCAAAAAATTCTGCAGCCCCTTCAGTTTTGTGGTTCCTTTCATGGCTTTTTTCAGTAATGGAGAAACATCCAGATTTTGCAATGTGCCTGTTATTTAATGGTTTCTCCAGTTATTGATAAATGTCTTTACTGTGCAACGATATATACATTGCTATGAATTTTTGCATTGTTCCCCTGACTGATACCTTGGCACAATGAGATCATTTTGACCCTTTTTAACCTCACTGAAAGCTGTAGCTTGAGCTATGAGATGCAAATTAGCAAATGTCAAGAACATCCTACATCTCAACTCATCTCAGCACAAAATTATTTAAAAAGCGCAAATGACTAATGTTGATCAAAGAACTATACAAAAGCCACGGTGATAGAAAATACATTAGAAACAGAATAAATGTGAAAGAATAAAGCTGCTTTTAACTACCATGCAAATACAGCTAAGGACATTTAAGCCTTATGATTAATCGGATTATGTAAAATTGACGGCATTTTGAACTCAGGAAAATTAAATTCTGGTGCTAAATCAATAGAAACTTCAGTGAAGTATCAGTTTTAGGGTGTGAACACTTGGGGAACCAGGTAATTGCAGCTTTTAGTTTTACAATTTCTCCTCTAACAGATGTGTTAGTTTTGTAGTTAAATGATATGTTGTATTAAAAGCAGAAATAGTTCTGAAATTATGAAGGTGTGAGGACTTTTTACATTTACAGCAAATAAGGCTTAGTCTTTTAATTTCTAAGGCAAAATGTGCCAGTCAAACTGCTACTACTGCTTAGAAAATGAACTAAAAGTGTGTTGGGTTGGATTAGAGATTTTCAGCTGAAGTGTGTAATGTAGTCTGGTCAGTGATTTCAAGGACAAAGGAACTGCCGCAGAGTACATTAGATGTTTCTCTTATCAGACGCTTACAGTCAACAGCTCCTTATGATCTCAGCTGTTACGAGGAACAATTCGTCACACAAACATCCACTCTCCACCAAGTGGGTTGAGTTTTTGTATACCATCTGTGTTCTTTCCAAAGGAGATTAATGGGCAATGGAGGGGGATTTAACTCAAGGTGCACTGACTAACTTCATCTTGAATCACTGGAAACACAGACTGAAAAACCTCTCTGCTGACTCATCAAGTTTAGGTCCGTATGAGTCAGGAGGAAATGCAGGATATGGTGTTTGCTGTGAATTTTTGAGCATGAGGAAAAAATTCTATCACTCTTTGAAATAAGATGAATGATGAGTTTCATCATTCATCTGTAATATTTATTGCAGATGATTATAAATATTAAGATTCTTAATCGTGACAAATATGAGTTGTACTTTTATTGAAAGTCAGCCCTCTGAGAAGAAGAATTTACACTGTTCTGAGATTAAGCAAAAAAAAAAAAAAAGAAGAAAAAAAAAAAGGTGTCTGAGAGGTTCATTAGCGGTTAAAAAAAAGATTTCTATCAACCTATAAAATTAACTTCATGATGCTGAGTAATCCTCAGCGCTGACAGTTGTCTACCCTCCACCGTGTGTAAGCATTTCGGATCACAGTCACAGCAGGACACCACAAAGCTTTTCAGCCTTCAAGCTCACACGTGGGCAGTGATTCCCCAGCTTAGCAATCCCTCCTCCTGATTCTAGTTTAAATATCAGGATTAATTAAGGAGCTGCCTGCTGTGCAGCAAGACTCCTGCTATATTGCGTCACAGTAAAGAATAATACACCACTTTAGCATCATCAGTCCAATATTGTAATATTATGTAATTTTATTAATTTAGATATAACAGAAATATCATCTTAAAAAAAGTTGTTTTTACATAATTAGTTTAGAGTAATAAAATGCTCATCAAATAGTTGTTTGACCAAGAATATTTAAACAAATGAAAATGCACCCCAAGACAGTTTCATGTGTTTTGAAGGGTTTGATCTTTACAGTGACAAAGCTACACCAATCCAATCTATGACAGTGTGGCCAGACAGACCTTAGCTCAGCTCACCTTTTAACCTTTTCAGTCACGGTGAAGCCTCAGTCCATTTATAATGTTATTAATGTCAATTCTTGTATGCCATAACCGTATTTTAGCATATGTAATGCATAATCTTTAATATTGTTCATATTGCATTTTCTGTTATACTCAGTATAAAATGCAATACATCTAAATTCTACACATTTACAACTGAAAGGTGGTACAGCAAATATCCAGTTGCACCTACAATTGTTTAACCCACACTATAAATTCATAATTGCTCAGATGACTACAATAAAAAAAATTACAAGAAGAATTTTTCAATCCAAATTTAACACTAAATACAATTTTTAATGGTTACAGAAAATAGCAAATGCAGTAAATGTTCCTTGAGATATAGCTGGGAACTGTTTCCAAGCTTGTAGTTAAAGGAACAATGAACATGGTAGAAGAAGGTAGCTGCCACCCAGTGAAACCAACACAAGCAAACAAACCTGTGGCTCAGTTTATTTAACAACCTGTTTTAACTGAACAATACTGATGTATTATAAGGTAATGAAATGTATTTATTTTCTGTGCATATACAGCGCAAAAGCAAAATATTAAGCAAAAGCAAGCATTGAGTGACAAAAACGATACTGTCAGAAGTGGGATTCGAACCCACGCCTCCAGGGGAGACTGCGACCTGAACGCAGCGCCTTAGACCGCTCGGCCATCCTGACAAGTTATCACAGATGTGCAGAAATGGAAATATCTAACAGATATATGTGAAAATGTTTTTATTTTCATGGTTATGTATTAGTACAGTAATAGTTATAGTAACTATTAAAGCTAAGAACAAATGAACAAAAAAAGAAAGACGAAATCGACAGGCTACAAGGTTTAAAAGCTGATGGACAGAGTCTTTGGAAAGCCTTGGACAAAGTCAAACTTGACGAAATTTGTGTCTTGCAAAAGAATACACACATATAATATTCTTCGACAGTATGAGAAGAGAAAGGGGGAGCTGCAGTACGGTAGTCTTGACATTTCCATATCCTAGCTGCTATACCTTTAATGTCCACTAGGTGCTGGCACATGAAGTGAGAAAAGACTGTTCTCAAAGGAGAAGAACAGAGACGGCTTTTTAAGTATTTTTAGCAACTTGTGTCGCACACCTTCTTCGTTCCATGTTTGAGAACAACAACTCAGTTTTGACTCAGTGTTTGTTTTAGAAACATAATATTTTATCTGTAAAAATGAATCAGTTTCTAACCTTAAGCACAATTCTTACTATTACTACTAGAATTTTTTTTTGTCAGGATAGAGGAACTAATGAGAAGTTTCTGTACTTGAAATCACCACAACTTGTTTTTATGCCCACAGTTTACATGATTATTGTTTCAAAACAGTTTCTTCCAAATGTATCTGTCAATCTTCTTTCACATTCATGTCAGTGGCAGTTACGTTTTGGAGAAAAGGTAAGGTATTGATCACACTTAATGGCTTAGAGGGGTTTTCAAAATATTTTCAGATGAAAATCTGAAAAGTGTAAAAGTACATTGTAGAACCATCTTTCACTGCACTCTGCATTGCACATCTAGAGACAACAAATGTTCTAACCATTCATATTTCCAAAATAGATTGAGCTCAGTCTGACAGAGGGAAAGTGTTTTTTCCATGTCCCTACAGAAGAAGAGCAACCCCACAGCATGATATGTCTGCCACCATGTTTCATTGTGAGAATGGTGTCTTCAGTGTGAGTTTGTTTTGTGTTACAAATAGCATTTTTCATGTACAGGTGGGCTCTTTTTTTTACCAATTAGGTAACTTCTGAAGGTAAGTGATTGCACTAGATTTTATATAAAGGCAGCAGACGAAAGGGGGGTAAATACATGAGCAGGTCACACATTTTAGATTTCTATTTTTTTAAATTATTTTTATTATTTTAACATTTTTGAAAATTTAACTGTCCTTTTCCACATGTGTGTGCTGCTTTGTGTTTGGCTATCACATAAAATCCTAAAAAAAAAAAAAAAAAAAAAAAAAAAAAAAAAAAAAAAAAAAAAAAAAAAATTGCTTGTACTTTGACAAATGTGAACAGTAATTAACTTTTGCATCACAAAGAAAATTCTGTTTCATGGACATATGCAAATGAGATGTTTTTTTAGCATCTCATTCAGTAGAATTTAGCAAACTGGTGGTTCAGGTCTTTTTGTGGGTACAACAATTATATCAGTTGTTTTTCTGAAAAAAATAATTAACTTAAACCTACATCAATGAAATAATGTGGAGAAGAATTATCAAAATGTAATTTAAACCTTGTGACTTGTAGTCCAGGCTTCAAAAGCCCCAGATGGATACGTGACTTTGGCTTATCTAAGCTTTCAGCTATCACTGCTCTTTAAGTACCCTGCCATCTGTAATAAACATAGACCTATCTAGCTCATATCCTGTTTTGAACCTGTCAACATGGTACTTTAGCTGAAGAATCTGAACTCTTGGGACTACCATGTGAGTCATTTCCATGTGTCTCGTTTTTGATGTCGAGTCTTTAAGGAAACAGGGCCGAGCATCCAGCAGGAAGGGATTCCTCCATGCTCAGACATTCACAACATCCCAAATATTGAAGTTAAAACGTAAGATTGGAGAAATGGGTGGCAGGAAATGGAAATGATGCCAGGGTTAGCTGTTGCCAAGGTCAACCAGGAGGAGTTTTACAGAGAACCCCTGAGCGTAAACAGCTCAAATCAAGGCACGGGAAATGCTATGTGTCATAACTGACGTACTTTATCATTGATTAACCAGCAGTAAATGAAAATTGTTGTTCGCATCTGGAGGAACTTGCATCACTGTGCAGTCATCTTGCACAGAACTTCTTACACCATGAGTAAGGGAGAATTAAATTCCAGGAATCTTAATAAAAGGCGCTTAGAGTTATACCAGTTGCTTTTTACGAATATCCATAAATATGTATATAGCTCAGCCAAAACTGCCACGTTTTTAATTCCCAAAAAAAACCATTTTTGAGTAATTGTGAAGACAATATGGAAGTGGAAAATATTTAAATGGGAGCAACAACAATTTTGAGTGGAACTGAACTAAATTGGTAGTACTGCGGAAGCACCTTTGAACCATGTATTTTAGGAACACATACAGGTAAGGAGGATACAATTTGACTGAAGTTTACAGATATCCACTCCATATTTCTCAAATTAGGAGGCTTTTATAAGGCTGTGGCATTTTTTTTACTTGTATCAAAACCTATAAGCATGCATACAAAAAAGTTTTGGATTGGCCAACATCAGGCTGCTGTATCCAGACAGACCAAACAAACAATTTATACCTCTATCTGCCATTCAGAGCTGTTATAAACATGCACCCTCTATGAGTAAAAGCCTATTAGACAGTAGTCAAATTAAAAAAAATTAACTAAAATTACTGCAAGTTCAGTGGTCTTAGTTTTTTTAAGGAATAGGAAAAGTAACAATCAAATTTTAAAGATGATTGTTTTCTTAGACCATCACTAATACATGTTTTGGTTTGGAGATGTACAATACACTAAATTGCAGTTTTTATTTTGGTATCATTGTTTCCAATACTGGAATTTCAAAAGACCATTAAGAAGCATTTTTTTTTTTTTTTTTTTTTGCCACTAGTTTTTATACATATGCCCTGTAGATTAAAGCTCTTTGTGTCCTCCAGGCCAGCATGGGCACTAAAAATGTTGTACATTAACCCTGTGCTTTGGGGCAAATCTGCGATGGGCAGTAAAAATCAAACTCAAAAAGAGTTTTTAATTCATTCAGTTGTTTTTAAATTAAGTTCACAAAACTTATTTTGTGTAACATTGGTTTACTGCTTTAAAGGGGACCGATTATGCAACATTCACATTTTGCACATCTTAGTTCTTCCATTTGGGTCTCAACTGCTTTTAAAAACAGCCCAAGCATACATATATATATATATATATATATATATATATATATATATATATATATATATATATATATATATATATATATATATATATAAAAAAATAAAAACTCCAGCTGTTTTTTTTTTTTTTGGCAATAAGTTAATGTTTTTCAGTGTCTGGAAAACGACCCATTTCAAAAATCCTCCAAATGTAATGTCATACTGCGCTGTTATCTAGCAACCCCAGCTGAGCTTGGCTCCTCACCTAGCAACCTAAGCAGAGCTTCAGCACAATTGGTCAGCTGGTTTTACTGCTGTATGCACTGTATAATTGGTGCTGGAAAAGACAAGTGTTTTGTTGTTGACTTACCATCCAGAGACGACTTGCTATATTCTTGTTGGTTGTGCTGGAGGCTCTTCTTCTGCTTTTCAAAGATGAACTGTTGTGTAATTGTGCATCTGTTTGCAGCCATTTTCACATGTGAGTATAAACATTGAGTCGTGGGGGTGCGACCAGCAGCAGCTTATTGGATTTAAAGTGACAAGATGCCCCAAAACAGCTCATTCTGAAAGGAGCTCAAAATAAGTAGAATTGATCAGACTAAATTCGCCTTAACTAAGAATGATATTGTGCAAAAAATGTAATGAACATGTTTTGTATAGCCTATAGACCTATCCTAACTTGTTTAAAAGGAAGCATAATAAGTCACCTTTTGAAAAGAATTTAGTAGTAACACCTAAAATCATTTAACAACAACAAAAACGGCAACAATTTTTATTGTGGTACTTTATATCTAAAACATTTGTGTGAAATATATATTTAAAACACGATAGCTGAACAGAGTTTAAAAGTAATTCTAACACTTCAACACTGAGTGTGAGATCAACCATTGTGACTTTAGGATATGCACTGATAAATATGAAATAGGTATCATTAATCATATTAATCTTATCATAACTTCAGCTGTTGTGAATATTTTTTTTCTTGTGAAGATTAATCTGAACTGAATAAAATCCTAATAAACAGACAAAACTTTAGGTTTCATGCATTTGATAGAAATGGCTATTGTTATATACAGTGGTGTGAAAAAGTGTTTGCCCCCTTCCTGATTACCTTTTTTTTTTTTTTTTCTTTTTTGCATGTTTTTCACATGTGTTTCAGAACATCAAACCAATTTAAATATTAGTTAAAGACAACACAAGTAAACACAAAATGTAGTTTTTAAATTAAGATGGTTATTATTATGGGAGAAAAAAATCTAAACCTACGTGGCTCTGTGAAAAAAGTGATTGCCCCTAAACCTAATAGCTGATGGGTCATCCTTACATAAGCAGCTGCAATCAAGCATTTGCAGCATTTCCTCCACTGTGGAGGACTTTTGGTCCACTCATCTTTGCAGAAAATTTTTGTAATTCAGCCACATTAGGGGGTTTTCCAGCATGAAAGGCATTTTAAGGTGCTGTATGTCTGATTATTGATTCAGTTATATGATCATATGGATGGTAAATAATAAATTATCATACCACCTACCTTATTCAGTTAAAAGTAAGTCTTTCACATAAAATGTCTAAACTGTTAGATTAAAATACACACACCTTTGTTGAGTGGAATATAACAAGATATTTTTCTTACAATTCTGTGCATTATCTCAGAGGAAAATACTCACTTATTTTAACCATGTATGCATAACAACAATTATACTTTTTGCTAAATAAATTAATCAGTCTTTAATTTTTGAGAACTTTTTATGAACACAATGTATACCACCATTTAAAACTGGGAACAATACAATCAAAACAAAAATGACAAAAAAGGAGAAGTCATTTTGCTAAATAAAGTTAAACATGGGAAGCGTGTAAACGGATGTGCAATTAACATTTGTTAAAATAATATGTTTCACTGTATAATATACCCTAGTTTATCAATCTCACAGGAAGTTGGTAGGTATTTAAAACACTAAGAAAAAAATAAAAGAAAAAATTTAGTACATTTTTAAAAATGAAAAGTCACTGGATGATTATAAGTTAGCTTAAATTCAATAAATACTCAAGAGGTCAAAATGATTTTCCCCTCAGCCAGTACTAACTGAGTTATTACAATCTATTCATACAATAGTAAAAAAGTCACGAAGGATGTTTTTCTGCATTTCAGTGACTCTGAGTATTTTCCTGATTCTATTTTCATACTGTTATATAATAATTTCCCAATCAGAATCTGAAATGAAAATACTTTCACCTATGAAAAGAATAAGGAACATAAAAATTATTTAATCACATGTATGTAATAATGAGTGAAGGCACTTGGCCAATCAAAGCATATTTGGCTTAACTGTGAGCGCACTACTTTTATTTTATGAATCATATTTGCTGAAACACTAGAGGCATAATGGCTCTCTTTGTGTCTCCCGAGCTGTCATCAGGTGGCCTGGTGCTTTGCTTTGTCTATCCTCCACAGTAGCTGTTAAAAGGGGCTCTCTCACACCACTGAACTTATACCATCACTCATCTAAATCATTACACCGTCTGGTTTTCAGGATGCATGCTGAGTAAACTCCGCCAGCGAGGCCTGAGCCAGCGTGGCTATACGTGGCCCCATTAAAGTGGGAAAGATGTGGCGCTGAAAATATGCTTTTTTTTTTGTTGAAAATCCTGAAAATCTGACTTTAGACTGAGAACACAATTTGCAAAATTCTTTTAATGTTAAGCCACTGACTTTTTCTGTTTTTATGACTGAACGTAGAAATAGTTGTTAGCTTAAAAAAAATATGACCCTAAAACAAGGAATTTAACGGTCCTTTACAATTTTACTCTTAGTCAGATTGTTCTACAATGAAAGCTTTACTTTATATAATTGCAGGTAATCATATTAAAACATGTATCAGAATGTCTCTTCCAAATATTCCCACACTCTGAGATCACACGTGGAACACATAAGGATGTTCTATCTCTTAAATGGAACAACCACATTGCAATTAGGAAGCACAATAGGAACATCCTCCTCTGCATTGAGATAAAGAATTACACCACCCCAGGGAGAATGTACAGCTCTCAAAAACAACTACATAGTGCTGCAGCATGCGTATGATAGACCAATGCAACATGCTGTGGAGAGAGACCAGTGCAGGCCAAGCTGTACAAATAGGGCATGTTCTGCACTTTTTTTATTCAGCACACATCTATTAACAAAGGTTGGACAGTTTAAAGCAGTTTAAAAGCTGTTAAAACACATTTCTCAGAGCTTGTTTCAGCCTTTCTGCCAAATGCATCTAAAGCTTTAATGCTAAATAGAAATCTAGCCTTCTCCTTCTCCTGAATTGGCAGGTATGTGCTGGCCTCCCTCTGTGCTTTAGCTGCTCGCCTGTATCTGCTCAGAACAGGTGCCGTATCCTGTTCGGCTGCAGCATTCGCAGCGCAGGCTGGGGTGGGAGGCCCTTGGCCGCTTGCACCGTCCCCCAAGTTTTCCAGGGGTCCCCATCTGCGTCCCCTGCACATTCGCTGCCACATGGCACCTGTCCCTCGACGAGTCTGGTCCATTCTTCGCCCGGCAACTAACGTGCCTGCCACCAAACACTCCGCCTGGTTTGGAGCCACAATGAGATGAAGAATAGCTGCACCCATAATCCCTTTGCTATGAAATGTGTTTCTCTGTGTGTGATTTCCTTCTTTTCCTCCTTTGGCCACATTTAGGGCCAAGTACAAATTGTAAACAGGTTATTATGCTGCTATAACACACTCCTACTAGAAATGCTCTCCAACAGCATTTAGTGTTTACAAATGTAGATGGGTGTTTATCCCGCTCATAGAGTAGTTTAATTTGGTGTAAAGTTCACTGCATTTAACGTGATTTACTTGCCAAATGGGCTTGTTGCAATAATTCCCTCAAAAGCAACTTGAAGTTTTGACAAACCCTTTCTCCTATTTGAAATTAAGATGTTATCTCCTTGTTTTTTTCGCCTTAATTTTAAAATTGTTAATATCATGAGAGGTAAGCATGCAACAGTCATAAAGTAGAGTTTTGCAAAAGTATTCATACTTATTAATGCCCTTTTTCACATGTTGACTCATTCCTTTTCATTTAGCCCCTCAGAGGCCATACTATGTTGCCCAAAGCATTGTCAGCTACTATCGAAGACTAGAATATTTCAGGTGCCATTCTTCAAAATTCTGCATTCCAATAACATATCTGGCCTCTTGGAAGGATTTCACTGTCCTTTATAGCAAGAACTGATATATATCTTAGTCAGCAAGATCAAAAAGCTTGGGAGGAGGGAAAAATAGGGACAGAGGAAAATGTGAGTTAATTGTAATCAGTATTATTTTTATTTTAGTATTCCAACATCATGTTTTGATATTTTTTGCTGCTCTAATCTAAACCATTTTATTGCAGGTGTGGCTGTGAGTTGATGGTTGTTCTCTTGCTGTCAGGTGAACCTCTCCTTTAATCCTTGGTATTTTGCAGCCTCTAACAGGTTTTCTTCCTGGATTACCTGATATTTAACTCCATACATCTTTCCATCAACCCTGAAAATCTCCCCTTTCCCTACTGAAAGTAAAAAATTCAACAGCATTATGCTGTTACCATCATATTTCACATTGAGATTGATGTGTTCAGGGTGATGCACAGCGCTGTTTTTCAGTCACACAGTGTTTTGTATGTTGGCCAAAAAGTCAGATTTAGGTTGAATTTGTCCAAAGACCCTTCTTCCTCATGTTTGCGCTGTCCCCAACATGGCTTGTGGCTTTCAGTCAGCAACTGCTTTCTTCTTGCTACACTTACATAAACACCAAGTAAAAGCTGTCCTGTCAATTTAATCGCTGTTTGTTCCTTAATGTTTTCTTAGACACCCCAGATTTCCTCACAGAAATCTTTTATTAACTGAGTTAAAACACACACATGGTCTCTACTAATTGGAATGACTAGTGAAGGCAATTTGTTGCACTGAATTGAACTTCGGTCATCTGAGAATAGCTTAGAGTGGAGCTGTTGCTCCTCCACATCAAGAGGAGCCAGTTGAGATGGCTTGGGCATCTGGTTAGGATGCCTCCTAGATACCTCCCTGGTGAGGTGTTCCAGGGACATCCCAGGAGGGTGTGGAGGAGACCCAGAGGAAGACCCAGGGCACGCTGTAGGGACTATGTTTCTCGACTGGCCCGGGAACGCCTTGGGATTCCCCCGGAGGAGCTGGCCCAAGTTGATGGAGAGAGGAAAGTCAGGGCCTCTCTGGTTAGGCTGCAGCCCCTGCGACCTGACCCCGGATGAAGATAAAGATAATGAATGCATGGATGGATGGAAGGATTTAACCTAGGGGTATCAAAGTAGAGGGACTTGAATGTAAATGCTGACCACAAACTTTTGAGTTTTTTTGCTTTATGATCATGCACTACTATTTGCACATCAAATCAAAATAAAATACAATATGCATGGCCCTGTAGAAGATCAGACTCAAAGTTACATCACTCAAACACTAGGTCAAATATGTTTCAAGGGCATCACTGCCTCCATCAGTGCTATATGCATTAGTCACGTAGTTCAAATCAGCTATTTCCTCTTGACCTGCAGTTATTACACTGAGAACGTCATATAGCTGGAATAGCCTACTTCCAAATAAGATGTGACTGGACGCTCCCTCCCTGGCTACACAATGGACTCTGGACCAACCAGACAGTGAGCCTCCTTTGTCCCTCCTGAGAACAAGATCAGTGGTCAGTGCTCACTTCTGTCTCATCAACATGGCTAATATGTTACACAGCTGTGGTGGCTGCAGGTCCTGTACATACACACACGCAGGACTCAAACATATGCAAGGCTGCTACCTTAATCGTTGGCGTTGTGTTAGACCAGCAGTCTTGTTTGTTTGCCCAGGGAAGTGACATGACGGCAGAGGAGGAAATAGGAAACATAACAGACTACCTGACAGACTCATTCCACAGGCTTGACCTGAGAATGGAGCTGAGCCAGGCAGCAATCAGAGAGAAATAACAAGAGGAGCCTCCTTTGTTTGTTCAGCCTATATCCTCATAATCACAAATATTGTAAACCTCACGATCTGCAAATGTGTGAAGAATTCAATTTGTCAAATTGATAAAAATTGTAATGGAGAAAATGGGGACTATGACAAAAATTCACAGCTGAGCCAGTGTCTATAAAGTGTTAAATTTCTGAAGTTCACAGAAGTGTCATGCTACTACTTGTTGTCATATTACTCTCTCCTTGGATTCTTGCTGATTTATAGCTGCTGAAGCAGCACTAAAACCCGTCTGGTTTTCAGCAGGCAGCTGTGACTACAGGTTGATATGACAATAAGTCAACTCTAAGGGAGGGAAAAACTGAGCTTGACAAGTTGAGTGTTTTGCCCTCACTTCCCGAAAGTGTAACATTCTCAAGATGAACAAATTGCTCTGAAACAGTCCCGTATAACTCCACTGGGAATTTCACTGAAGAAGTTTTTTGATGATCTTCGGCTCAAGCAGTTGAGCGGTTCGTCAACTGTATGTAGAATTAGTAGTTCAATTCCCAGTCTCAAAATGTGGAACATTATGAAGCAAATAATATTTCAGACGTTAGTGTTTGTTTTTTATGTTAGTGTTTAAACATTAAATTGCTGAAGTCCCCAAATGATTAAATAAATATAAACTACTGTTTTGTTTTATTTTCTTTAGTTTTCTTATTGGTATTTGTAGTTTCTCATTGTGTTCTTTAGTTTCTAAAAGTTATTTTATGGGTTGTATTAAAACACCAGATAATAATAATAGCAATAA
This sequence comes from Anableps anableps, assembly GCA_014839685.1. Lineage (NCBI taxonomy): Eukaryota > Metazoa > Chordata > Actinopteri > Cyprinodontiformes > Anablepidae > Anableps > Anableps anableps. Next base: position 15,261,856 of record CM026086.1, on the reverse strand, counting down.
TAATAATCATAATAATTATTATGATCATTACTATTAATAGTAGTAGAAGTAGTATTATAATATAAAGATTTTTACAAAAATTTAAAAGAGTAATTTTTAACTAAATTTGCGTGTTTAAGAGGTGGTAAATCTTTTAATAAAATACATTTTCTTGCCTTTTTTGTTTGCTTCAACTCATTGAATTAGAAAATTTGTTTAGCATTCTTTTTATGCGTAATCAGTGCAGCTTGCATTTAAATCTAAGTCTGATGTGATGATGCTTGGTTGATGCTTAAGTTTTTGTCCTTGTCCGTGTTACCATGTCCTACCCTTAGGTGTTTGATGCAGTTATTGAGACATTAGACTTGTTCTTTATCAAGGGAGTCTGCTGCAGCCCCCTTATCTAACACAATGACAACTCTTGGGCCCGATGCTTGTAAGGACTGCTTTTTTTTTTTTTTTTTGACCAAAAATGCCCGTGGCCATCCCTGTCTGGATCCCATATTCAGAATGTGGCTATGCTCAAACTGACCCACAGCAGAGTTTAACCCCCTGTGGTACATAGGGTAATGGTCTAACCTTACAGAAATGAGATCACTGGGCAACTGCAAACAGCGCTACATGATGAATGTTGTCACTCCACTCAGTGTAATCACAGTCGGAGCAAGGTGTGTCAAAGCCATGCAATCAGGGTTGGATGTGGACCCTAAAATGGTCAGATTTAATATATGGTTGCCACAAGTATCTGTGTGTTTGCGGTAAATATGCAAAAAGTCAGATTGTAACAAAGCTTTGAAATGAAAAACGGTGGAAGACGAGTTCGTAAAGATGTTAATCAGCCCAGCAGTCCTTCCTCCCGCCTTCTGAACAGCGGGTTCCCTTCTCTCAATTTGGCTCTTTTAATGCAGGGCCCAACCAGGCCCAAACATCCTGACGGAGAGAAGCTTTTCCCTTATCAGTCAGGAAACACTGCTCCTCCACCACATCCTCTTTACAAGAAGCACGACTCAACCATTCCCAAAAAATGCAGGAAGAGCAAGCCAGACTCCAGGATTTGTCAAAAGCCCCCCCAAATTCCTTTTATCAAAAAGGAAAGAAATTCAAGGGAACGCAGAGAGGGCAAGAAAGGTAGGTGTGGGCAAATATAAAAAAATTTAAAAATGGAGGAATTAGAAGGGTTTAAAACATTATATTGTTTTTTATTTTGTTTTGAACAGATTACAAAAAGGTCTGCATCAGCAAGACATACTATGGGGCGAACAAATGAGTGTGGGGAAGATGGGCTGAGAAGGGGGGACCAGTGCGCCTTATAATAGTACCCATAATAAGACTCCAGAAAAACAAAAGAAGGGCTGAGATGAAGGCGGGTAGCAATGAATGCATCTGTTTTACAGTAATCCTCTGAAGCAGGATGATACGAAGGAAAAAGAGGGCCAATGGGAAACATGACGGAGAGGGTGGAAAAAGCTTGTGAGTGTCGGAATGGGTCACTTAGACCTCAACAGAACCCAAAATAGAAGAAATATGGTGTGACGCCCAAGTCCAACATGGATAGATGACTTAAAACTGCTTTTTCTCCCCAAACTATCCCAAAAAAGTAGACGCTCTATAATGTTTTATTGTTTTATTTTTTTATTCTAGGCATCTAGTCAATCTATGTGGTGGCATCTCAGTATATATCAGTTATTTCCAGTATTTTCTTTTCATAACAATGAACAAGGTTTGTTCTCTAGTGGTATTGTCATAATATAGAAATCAAACTTTTATAGTTTTCCATTAATCTAAATCAGTATACAGTTAAATTTACCATTATCTGTCAATGAAGAGGTTGACTATATGACTATATTACTAGAGAAGTTGTTAAAAATGCCTTCCTTTCTTCATTATACACCATTTAATTGAATTGCATAAGAAATGTTCAGCTAAAACCATTTTCAATTACAACTACTGAGGTAAATCTCCCAAACTGATGAGAGTGACAAAACAAAAGCCAACATTCAAATGGGAAAGCATAGATAATAGCATTACATTTTTGCAACAAAAACATCAACGGACTTAAATTAGCTTCTAAAGAGCATCTGTACATGCCTCGGTAGCTACATTAACTGGTGAATAAACAAGCCTTTTACGATTGTTGCTCTCAGGTTAGAAATTTCCTAACGACTGGAGGTGGCATTCTATAGTTGTCTGTGTCTGTGTCCCTGAGGTGTCCAGCTCCATATCTTCATGCTTCTCAGATTGTTTGTTGTTCACACTCGGCTCCAGACAAACATATTGCTCAGTAATCAGTTCAGCTCTTTTGGATTGGAGGAAGTTGCTCGTAGATGCTAAAAAGTGCAACATTATCCTTCAACTCTGAAACTATCTCTACAGTCTTTCTGTGTTTTTAATCGGTCTTATGTCTGTAAGTGCAACAAGCAGGATTATGAGATGCCATAGTTGTTGTAGTAGGCTGCCGTTGCATCTGCAAGCACGGAAATGAGACTAGTTTCTGTGGTGCTACTGGGACACACTGCGGCGGAGGTGGTGGTGGTCGATGCCACCTGGATGTGTCCAGTTACAGTCATGCCACTGGCTTGATCTGGGTGGAAACCACCCCCAGTGGAGTTCAGGTACTGGTCGAACTCATTACGGTCCACCTCACCCAGAAGATCAGCTTGGCTAAGCTGGTCTAAAGTCTCCAGGTGACCCTGAGTCTCTGGTGGGGGGGATAGTTGACCCAGGTGACCCTGGTGGTGCCCATGGTGAATTTGTGGGAAAGATGAGGATGAGTAGTAGGACAAGGGAGGGCCAGGGATCAGTCCACTACTGCCTCCAGTTTGGGGTATGTGAGGGATGTGACCTAAGTGTGTGCCCCCACAGTGGATTTGGGTCTGTGTGTAGTCAGTGTGGTAAGGAGGTGGGCTGCTCATGTGTGTCTGGTTCTGGTGTTCCTCTGGACAGGAGACCGTGGATGAGCAAGAGACTGAAGAGGTACCAGACGTCGAGTAATAGGTCGGGGGCATGTGCTCGTGGTCCATAGCATCTAAAGGGGACATCTCAGGAGGTGTGGGCAGGCCGTAGGGGTAGGTGTCAAAACTGCTGCTGGAGCCAGCAGGCTCTCTGAAGGTTCTCACACTGGGCAGAGCAGGGCTGGAGCCTGAGAAGCCGCCGGCGACTCCATTAGAGCTGCCCTCATCTTTGTCCAGCGGGTGACTGAGGGTTCGCTGCTCAGGCAGGGGAACGTGGTCAGGTGCCAGCCCACTCATGAGAAAACCAGGGTCCACTCTCTTGCAGATGCGTTTCAGCTGTTTTTTCCTGCGGGGCCGATACTTATAGTTGGGATAGTCCTGCATGTGCTGCACTCTGAGCCTCTCTGCCTCCTCCACGTACGGCCTTTTCTGAGGGGGGGTCAGGGCTTTCCATGACTTTCCTGCATTTACAAAAGACAGAAATAAAATTATTTCATTTGAACTGAGGTCTGGATAACGATCTAATTATTGCATAAAATTATATTGATCTTTGGCATTTTTATTGAATTTTTTGTTGTTGTTATTGGTAAAGCACAATAATGTAAAGAACAAAAAAAGTTTTTTAGATCAATATTTGCTGTAACTTGAATGGAAGTAGAAATATAAATACTTTACATTAAAGATTTTATTCTTCTACTGGGATATTTATGTTTGAAAGTCACAATGAATGTGTAAAAATACTATAAATATTTATAACAAATATGACAAGTAATAATGAAATGAAAAGCTACAAAAAATTGAAAAATCATAATAACAGTTACTTTATGAGAGTATTTTGCTACCAAATAAGAGGAAAAAAATAAGACTGTGATAAAACACAACTTTGTTTTTTGCTATAGCAAGAAAACTGAGAACTAACATATAACTGAAGACAGTACATTTATATATATATATATATATATATATATATATATATATATATATATATATATATATATATATATATATATATACACACACACACACACAATTCTGCACACATTTTAAAATAAAACATGAAATACCAAAATCTAAAAGAAAATGTAAATAAAACCAATTAGAAAATTTATTAATAATGATGTTCTGGATTCTGATTTGTGCTTGAAGTGCCAAAAATGTGAAGTTTACCATTACGCAATGTGCCACAAAACCTAACAAAATAGGCTGATAGAGACGTTCATGAAATTAATTTGAATTACAGCGATGTGGATTTAAGATGAATTTAACCTATGTATAGTTATGTTTTTTTTTTATGTATTATTTAGCTATTATATATCTGGCAAATTACAACTTATCTGTTTTAGTTACTTATTTTGATTTGTTTCTTTTTTTCGTGTTGCGACAGAAAAACTTTTGTGAAGCAACACAGGCCTCAAGAGAACAAAGGGTCATAAAGTATAATAATAATAATAATAATAATAATAATAATAATAATAATAATAATAATAATAATAATAATAATAATAATAATAATAAGTTTTTCTTACCCAACATTTTGCTGAGTTCTGCATTGTGCAGGTCTGGGTTTTGAACCGCCAGCCGTTTGCGCTCGTCTTTGGCCCAGACCATGAACGCGTTCATGGGCCGCCTGATCCGCGGCTCCGGCGCCTTGTCCACGGGAGTCCTGTGCGAGACATGCGAGTCTGGGACATCTCCGTCTCCCGGAGGACACTCAAAGGACTCCGGCCACGACGAGTACGCGCTGATGAGAGCAGCCATCTGCAGCGCGCTCTCTCCTCTCCAAACTTAATAAGCGCGTCTTAAAGAAGTTGTGCGCTTTCTGTCTGCCTGTAGCCTGGCTTAAAGCTGTGAAAAACTACAAAAACAGACTTTTCAAATTAAACCCCTGCGTTGCTTCATGCACTAACTCAACCTGAAGACGAATGCCTGAACAGATTTCAGGAGGACTCTCAGATGCGCACATGCAGCTGCGTGCAGCTATGTGGGTTATGATTCTGTCTTTTCTGGTGGATGGGGGAAGCGCTTTATATTTGAGGAGCAGGTTCCAGGAGAAACCCCGCAGGACTCTCGACTCCTCCTTGATTGCAAGTTAAAACCCACTGGAAGGGAAGGGAGAGGGTGCTACATTTCAACACAAGCGACTCCTTAAACTTGCCTAACAACATAACAACTCTTGTCATTAACTCTAATATTAATTTAACTAATAGACGAACTCATAACATCAGATTACACGATTATTCTAATCTCTTTATTGTTTAAAAAGGTTGATGAATCCACATTGAATTTACAGAAAATCTATTTCTTGTGTTTCATTTATTTATTTATTTATTTTTTGTTGCAATTTTATCTTTTCTGGTCTACTTGGAAAACCTTGCATGACTAACTTACCAAACCTGTTTCGCAGCCTTCTCATCTTCCAGAAAACTCCCGTGGTTAAGTGACATTTTGAGATTTTAGCACCAGATTAGGTATCAGATTTTCATGTTTTTGGTTTGTTTGGTTTTTTTTGTTTGTTTCTTTGTTTGTTTGTTTGTTTGTTTCATTTGTACACACAAATAGAGATGCGAAAAAAAGTACATTAAATGGGAGGATCTTCTCATTTTTCCAGAATTCAAAAGTTTAAGAGTTTTGCACTTCATGACTAATCAACATTAAAGAACCAAAGCATCATTTTTCTCTGCCTGTACTGGTCATTCTAAGCACATTTCTGGCTGAGCAAATAAATAAAACCACTGAGCACACACATGGACTAATCAGTTTCCTTCTGTGGCCAACAGCGGGTGCATATCAAATCCAGGAGTTCCTGTTGACAGGATACTCTCTCAGGCTGCAGTTGTGGAAGAGCTCACACTCCCACACACACTCTCTCTCACTGCTCAAACACAGCTACCAACCTCAGGTCACAAATGATCTTATCAGTAATATCTTTGGAGATGGAAGAAACCCAACCACATTTAAAGGACATGAAGTGTTCAGTTAAGGTTAACATGCAGCTTAAGTTGGAATTCATATCTTGTAGGGAGTCGTGCCGCCCCACTTGTCAAAGTAAGCTGTCAGTTTTAGCTTATCCCCCACAGGAACAGGATATGGCACCTGAAGCCACAGATTGTGCCTGATCCAGGCACATCAGTGATATATAGGGCCACGCTTCCTCTCCCTGTTCGGACTTGAGCCATACTGATGAGTTACCAGTGAAAGTCAGAGAGTGGAGTAATGGTGAGCTCAGATACAGTGCAGTCAGACAGCTAATGAGAAACAAAATGTTAATATGTTTTAAATGCTAAATTACATGTATACAAACTTAGAGTTAGGAAGTCCTGAAATGACAAAAACCTCTAAGTTTTACCTGTTGCTGCTGAGCACTTAGGACATCTCAGCTACACTGACATCAAAGGTTGTCTCTATTTATTGTGCTTGAAAAATGGCATTATTGGAGAAAGATTTTCTTTTTAAGTATACAATAACACAAGGTTGCTTATATATCACGTTGTGGCTCATCACAAAAAACCCAAAAAGATATAATAAAATGCTTTAAACATGAGTGGTTCAATCTTAATGCAAGCTACAGATTTCTTAGTCTTTACAAAATACTGACAAAATATTTTAAGCTACAAATTTTCAAGCTATTGAACATCAAATAATATTATAAGTGATGGAGATCTTACAAAACAATATGCCACAAATCCACCGACCTTTGAGATCTGACTTTTCAATAATAATAATAATAATAATAATAATAATAATAATAATAATAATAATAATAACAACTTGTTTTTGACTTTCTTGAGTACCATGTATCATTCTGTTTGTACTAAGGCCATCTGCACCTCCTGTGAACTTTAATAAATGAGACAAAACAAGAGATTATGGTAATTCATCATTTTTTCCCCAATATAATTGCTTGGGCATCTTCCTAACATTTATTACTAAATGTTCATTATGTCAAATTTTTGAATATGACGTTATTTTTATTCAATAGAGTAGTTTACAAAATCCTTAAATGTGCAAATAAATACTTGTTTTAGTTAGGAAGAACCACTGAAGGTAAAATCACCTATTTGAATCTTTTTAACATAAGAAACAAGTAAGTCTTGTTAATATGTTAACTTTAAACTTACTTTAACTCATTGGCTGCATGACTTGATGCAGCTCCAATGTTGCATAAAAGTCCACTTTTGTTTGGCTCATCAGGACCCTATAATGGATCGTGTCCTGGAAGCTTCTCTTGTTGTGTGTTCAAATACACAGACGAAACCAAACTCTCAGAAAAGCTTTCATTTCTTCAAAAGTTGGTTGTGTGAAGTGTTTCTTTTGCTCTGTAAGCTAGGTTGAATATGTATTTTTTTGAGTAAAACTCTGGAGAATACTATTTTTGTATTTTTCTCCCATTTTAGAGGTGTGCTGGACTTTATTCAGTTACTATCTGAGCATGCCCTTTTTGCATTAACAACCCAGTTCTGAATCCAAAGAGAAGAACCGTAAGACATCCAAACCTGAAGCAAGACCAATGCTGCTCTCCCAACTTAAAGTGACCTTTGGTAGCTGACAGAAGCAATGTTGCCATCTCTATCCAGACATAGCACTGAGCTAAAGAGGGTAGTGCATATCTGTTAAAACGACTTAAGTGTCGGACCCAAAATGGAACTCTGTCCTCATCCTAAAATTGATTCTTATGTGAATGCTGGTGGATTCTCTATTGGTAAGTAACACTGGAACTTAACTTTTTTTATCACCCATTTTCCCACTTTAACATCCCCTCTTAGAGTAAAATAGCTTTGAAAACTCTGAATTAGATAATTTAATTTCCGTTGACATCTAAGAGCAGAACAGATTCTTGATAACTTTCATGAAGTCTATAATCAGGTTCAAAAAACAAAATTTGTATTTTGATTAAATCTTCCTCAATAAATCGCTTGTACCCTAGAAGCAGAATTTTTTGTTTTGTAGATGGTTAGTGAGTAGAGATTAATTAGTTCATAATAGTCAAGATTTTCCTCCGTAACTTCTAATACCTGTTAGATTTGATATATTTCAATAATGGTAAAATATAAAGAGTAAATGTCCTGTACTTGTATAGTGGTTTATCTAGTCCAGAGAACTCCAAAGCGCTTTACACTACATTTATTCATTCACCCATTCACACGCTGATGGCGGTAAACTAGATTGTAGCCACAGCTGCCCTGGGGCACACTCACTAAAGTGAGGTTGCCATGCATCAGTGCCACCGGGCCTTCTGACCACCACCAGTAGGCAAGAAGGGTGAAGTGTCTTCTACAAAGTCACAATGATTGAGACAGACGGAGCGGGAATTTGAACCAGCTACCCATCGGAGACCTACCACCGTCACCACCAGCGATAAAATATAAGAAACCTCTGCTTCTTTGTGAAAAAATGTAAATCATGGTTCAGATTAGAATTTATGGATAAATAATAAGACTAATTAGATTTTTCATAACCAATGAGACTGGTGGTGTACTGAATACTGGTGTTTGAGGAAGCTGATATCTTCTACTCAAAATAGGTTTTTCCTGGAAATTATTTTGAGATCCAAAAAAATTATTTTCCTGTAATGGTGAGAATAAAAACGATGACTGAAGCATCAGGAATAGTAGAAAAAGGCACCAAGGCAGTTCTAAAGATTTTTGCTTAAAGTTTGTCATGTGAGGAAGACACTTCTTGAAGTCAGTCAAAAGGTTTTGTGAAAAGGGTTTTAGACTGTTAAAAAACACGTAATCTGGTAAAGATTTCAAGCTGAGATCACAAAACAATGCATATGTAAAAGCAAAACGGTAAGGAGGAAAGGATCTAAACTAATCAGAAAAATGACAAACCTGAACATTACTAATGCCTTTTGGGAAGAAATGTGATGCAAGTGGTGACAAAACTCAGTCTGGGCCTTATGGTTCTGGGTTGGCATCAAAACCTGAAAGACACGTCTGACCTGCCTGCAGAATGACTGACAAGACATACAACTTGGTACCCAATTTCTTTGAAAAACTTTTAAAAAGAGGTCAAATGGGCTGTAACAGCTCAAACTGAGCACATGGATAAGCAAAAGTTTCAGACTCTACCAATACATAGGTGCATAAAGGTACTAGATAGATAAGTAAAAATTAATGCATTTATTTTCAATCCCAATCACTCTGAAACTCCTATGTAAAATCAATGCAATCAACTGGCTTCAGAAGCTGAGAAATTAATGCAGGGGCTGGGTTTGTCGAGCAATAATCAGCGAACAGCGATAATCAGCGAACCAGCCAAGAGGCTCATGGAAACTCTGGAGGAGCTGCAGAAATCCAAATCTCAGGTGAGAGAACCTGTTAAAAGGACAACTATTGTTTTTGCACTTTCTAAATTTGATATCAGTAGGCAAGTAGACAGCTAGCGTTAAAAGAAGGCCATAGAAATTTTCCAAAAGTGCCACAAACCAACATGTTGATGGAGATACTCTGGTCAGAAAGGACCAGAATTTAATGATTTGACCTAAATGCAAATGCAGAGACTCACACAAAGACAAAGCTGCAATTAGAAAGTTTTATTTGACATGAATGAATTAAAGTTTTGGCGCTTGGACCAAAACTGGTGGTGGAAGCCGAAGAAAGGAAGGAACCCTGAAGGAGTCGAGACGAGGGTGGAAAAGGGGCGGAGGTTCAGTTGAAGCTCGGCTGGTGAGCAGATGGAGCCATGGCTGGAGGGCCTTATAAGCAGGGGCTTGCATGATGATCGGCGACGACGAGGCGTGGTCCGATGCTGATCGGCTGCAGCTGAGGTGCACGACGCGGGGATTGGATAATGCACCTGAGGCTGGAGTTAGTCTTCTAGTTTGAATTTACGCCTAGGCTTCATCAGTGGAGATCATCCTGAACACACCATACACTGGGGTGTGAAACATGGTGGTGACAGCATTACAGTACACTGTGGGAATTTTCCCCTTCAGACAGTGAATCTAAAAATGAAAGATACAAAAAAAAAATAAATAAATAAATTAAAAAAAATGGTCTGAATCATAGCATGTTCATGTATTAGAATGGTCCAAAATCCAGATTTATAATTGTAAATTTTATGTCTTGTGTGTTTTCCATATGTGTGTCAATTGTTTTTTGTTTTTACCATCAACCTGCCATCTTTTATTTCTTATTTTATTAATTTTAGATATTTATATTATTGTTCTAATGTACTCATGTTGAATAATATGCACTCTTCCCTATGAAATATATATTTTTTAAAAAGTGCCAATAAAAATATGACAAGATTTTTAAATAGTGTTTCTAGACGTGTATATGCAAGTCTTTTTTGATTCTTTTTTACTGAAAATAAATAAGAACCAAAGTGTGAATAACTGGGATGAACCTTTCTGCAAGGGACCATAATTTTAGCAATAACTATGTCTAGATAATATTGAACATATATTAACTTTTAGGGGTTTTTTTAAAATAGATTTGTCATATTTACTTCTAAACTAATAAATAGAATGGACATTTAGCTGACTGTAGCAGGAAACGGAAAGCGAATGGAAAAGGAATTGGCACACCTGACATGCCTACAGTTAGTCAACCTTTTCTTTTGTCCAGGGATGACAAAACATGCTTTCAGATCATTTCGACACAGACAAACCCAAAATAGAGATTAAGACTGCTACATTTTCATGTGCAACACTGGACACCCGTGACATCTCCTTTTCCTCATCCCACACAGGAGCTGGAACAAGGCAGGCTTGTTAAGAGTTTGTGAAGTCAAACAAACCGGAACATCCTGCGTTACATCTTTAAGGTAAATGGTGACTGTGAGGTAAATCACCTGTAACAAAATACATACTGAGTACGTCCACTGATTTCGTCACATTAACCCTAAAGTTTATAAACCTGTATGGTTTCAACTTCCACAATGGAATAATATTTTCTTTTTCTTCAGGTGTCATTTTATTCACAAATGAATCTTGTCTTTAGACTAGGATGTAGTCTTTTTAGTTCATAAAATAAAACCAAAGTCAAAGTGTGTGTGACCATATTTATTTAGAAACATTTCATCCACACATTTGAAAGTATGACGAATTTTAAAAGGCCCATCATGTCAAAGCATCAGATGTCATGTATAACACAGACCACTGCTTTCCCTTCAGTGTTTGAAATACAACTGATAAATTGGTAGCTATAGAGAACATGGAGTTTTGCATAAATAAATAGTAATGCATGCACATGTTAGGGGGAGACTAAAATGTGAAAAATTACCTTTTTCTCCATGGTAACTGTACACCTCCTAAATCATCATTTAAGATACAGAAAATTAATTTCATTTAAGTCAGCGGCTAAGTCAAAATTTACATAGCTTTAAAATTTTCATGTATTTCATTGATCTGTGGTTTATGTTTTAGAGATTTCATTTGGTCACAAATGTATTTAAAAATGTGGAATTTAGGATAATAGCAAAAGTCCAAAGTTTTTGGGAAGGTGGACAAATTTAACTCTAACTCCACCCTATTCTTAATTTTCTCTCTTTCTTTTCTTCTTCTTGGATTTTTTAGCAACCAGTTCCTCCTCACACTCCTTCACTCCACTGTGGTCCTCCTCACCCTCATGAACATTTATAAGCTCCTCCTCTATGTGTTTACGTTTTTTCTTCTTGGAGAGACGTAGTTCTTCACAGTTCATCTCTGGAACACAAGTAGAGCTAGAGTTTTCATTTTCATCAAGTTTCCTCTTCTTTTTCTTCCTTGAACACGTTTTCTCGTTTTCTTTTTCCTCCAGTACGATGGGGGCACTGCACTTCTCTTCTACATCCTCCAGCTCCTCTACAAGCTTTTTGTTCTTCTTTTTCTTCTTTTTTTTGGGCTCTTCAGTATCATTGTTGCTGCTGTGGGCTGGACTGAGCTCCTCAGCTCGGCTTGATGTTTCAATAGTGTCCACTTTTACAGAAGATGCTGAACCTTCAGATCCACGAGCCTTCTTCAGCTGTGCCATGCGCTGCGCAAAATACTCCTGCATGCTCAAAGAACTTGTCACAGTCTTGGTTATTGACTCGGAGTCCAGTTCAGAAGAACCACGAGCCCCACTTTCCTCTGATTCAACTGGAGACTCGCTCCTGCTGCTCTCCTGCACCACAAAGACACAAATAAGAGCAGAGTTATTTAGGGAATCTGCACATCCAGAGATGGTAACCCATTTTAAACAAAGGAGCTCAAGTGATTGTCAATCATCATACTAAGATTACTCCAACAATCTTAAGTGAGTGACAAACCCAAAGAAGGATGTTGAAGCAACAATAGGTGTAAGAACCTTAAAATAAGCACAGTCAACAAGCGTCGCTTTTCTTTAGAGTTCCTCACATTCAGCTGGGTTTGTTTGCACCGTCAGCTACAAGCTGTCATCCCTCTGGAATAGCTTCATATTTAGTGGTGAGGAGCTGTTACAGAGATACAAGTTGTAGCTGGAAAGTGACTTTCAAATCAAAATGAAACCAGATCTACAGTTTGTGTTGGCTTCCCACCAGAGCTAGAACAAAAGAAGATCAGTGCTGGCAATCAACCTAATCTGACATGCTAGTGACTTTCTTAGGAAGGTAATCTCTCATTCTATAGAAATGTTTGCAGATTTTTTTAATTCAAATTAATACTCCTAAGAGGAAGTGTATGGAAAGAGAAGTTATTTAGTTAAGTTTCTAACTAAATAAGATATGTAGTTAAGTTTATTCTACAGTCAGTGTGATTTCTTTGCATCAATTTGCAAAAGGTCTTTCTAACTTTTACTTTTCACAACAGCTGAGTGTTGACAGTAATTATGTAATTTATGAATATAAACTCAACAGCAACATACCTACTCATTGGTTGTTTTTGAGGACAATTTGAATAGCAAGCCCACATTTATGGTTATGTACTTTATGACCATGAACTTGGGTTCTAAATGTTAAATCAGTTGATTCGATAGGACCAAAACTTGATAAGTTTCTAACCAGAGAAGGCTTGAGTGATGACTGGCCAACCAACACTCAAAAATCAAGATTTTTTGGTAAGAGGAAACACCACAGCAAGCAGTTATATGCGCAAGCAACAGCATGAATTAGTGTAAAAGCTTTAATTGAGTGAAGACGACTCAAAGTTTGTATTATGATTCAGTAAGAGACTGCCATTACAGTTAACAATAGCATGATAATTTGTTAAATTCCAATAAAAAAAATATATATATATAAACATGGGTTAAAACGGTCTGCGCCACAATCACTTTGTCTATATTTTGTTGAAATATAAAACAGGTATTTCAATGAGGAGCTGGGTGGAAACTCTTCTGCATCAATATGCACAGCTGGGTGGTGCCTTTGCTGCTAAACTAATGCATAACTAATAACTTCACAGCAGAAAGCTCATTAACAGTCAGTAAAGGTATAAAACAGCCTGGTCTGTGATCCACCTATGGTTAGGGGCACATGTTTTCATGCAAAACTGGGAAAATTAATGTAAGGTAGGGATGGGCATTTATTGTATTGTTAAAGATTTCTTGTTGTGATTGTTGCATTTACCATTTTCTCCACTGTTGGTTCCATGAACGCAACAATACATATCAATGAATTAAAAAATATGATTAAATGCAGTTATAAGCCTTTAATTGTTTAAACAAAACACGTCTTTATGTACCTGGTGTCCTGAAGCTCAGTTTAAAATGGGTGTTTTTTAAGAGCAGCATTGTGTTTGTTTGGCTTTAACTGCAGTGTCAGGCAGCCACAATCACAGAAAAAGGCAGTAAAAAAGCTGCTAATACTATTTTATCGTTACTTTTATCATTGTCACATTAAATAAAATATTGTGAGAACATTTTAAGTCCATGTTGCACATCTATTATGTAATGTAATGTTTAATGTAATTCCTTACTTTTTTGTTGGATTCAAAACTATTACCTCTAACAAGAAACCTGCAGCACTTTCTTTTCTTTTGTGGACAATATTTATTTGTTTAACTGCTGACCTAAATAAAGTTAACATGAATTACAGTCATTTCTACATTTATGCTTAAGGGGTGAAGATCATAACAAAATCCAGTGATCTTCTGTTCTATAGTTAAGGACAAAACGGAGTCTAATTATAAATCCTTGCTCCAGCCTTTAGGTTCGGCATTAAATGGGGCCTATTTTAAAACCGTTAGGCACAACCTGGTCCAGATTTTACTTCCACAGCATGTACAATTTGTCACCTCGCCCCTATGACCCATTTGTCTTCATTTTCCTAATGGCCTACTCAATGCATAATGATTTGTCGTGAAGAATACAGAAGCTCCTCTGGAGAGTCGCACCAAACAATACTGCCGCTGCTAAGACGGTGAACTGGACGGCATTTTTCACACCGTACAGATTACAGATTAACTGAAAACACTGAGCTGCATGGTGCTGTGTCATTGTTTGGCCTTTAAGCTCTTATGTTCAGATTTCACTGTTTGAGACACACAGGCTGACAGTAAAGTTATGCAAATCTAAAGTCAAATGCCAAGTCAAGTTGATTTATACAAAGCTTTCTTTAAGGCTTGACTAGAGCTACTTGAATTTATAAGCAGTTGAGTATCAACTAAATTCTAATAAAAAATAATAATACTGATTTATTTGGTGAGAATGATTCCCAAATAAATCTGCAAGAAAACTCACAATTATCATCAAAATTAACAGTTCCAATAACCTTTGTTAGAATGCAAACCACAAAAACAGAAAAAAAGTGGATTCCAATGTAGGTGAACCCAATACTAAGCCTAAAGAAAGTTTCCCACCACCTAGGACCTTGTCCAGATATAACCACAACTTCTAACAAGGGGAATATAAAGCCCTTCAGGTGAGGCACCATTAAACAAAACTTTCCAGCTTCCCACTAAAAATCTATACTCCCAGTTACTGCACAATGCCGTCCTCTGCTTTGGAGAGTGAAGATGAGGCTTAGAGCTGACAGCGCCAAACAGCATGTAACTGGGATTTGGGAAGATGGCTGGGGGCCACTTTAGAGCTGCCTGTGAAATTACTCTCAGGAGAGGGACAGGCTGAATGAGCAAAGGGAAGAAAGAGGGGAGAGTGACTGAGAGAAACATCATCATCAGGGAAAGGTGGCTTGAGCTTGGTGCGTGGTTCTTCCTTCACTGCCTGGGGATTCCATTAGACTCGGATACGACAGCAGGTAGAAGTGCTGTGCTCTGCACAGGCTGGACACACACATACAGAGTGGATGTAAACATACAGATCCAGTCAGCATTACTGGCAGCCCTGGAGATTTTTTGGCATGAACTATTGGGGGTGACAGGTTAATAGGGAAGTACTTGGCAGCAACATTAGAGGGATTTCTCCATTTTCAGTTGTGTCTTTCCCTCAAACTTGTTGTTAGTCATTTAATCCTTTGTCATGTCACACAGTCTCACAAACATGTCACACAAACCAGCAGACAAGAAGCATTACCGGACTCATTTATATTTCCAGTTAAATATTCCTAAAACAAATCTCTCTATCACAAAAAGTAGGAAAACTGGTGCTTGATAAGCTACTTCTTTGTAGTAACAATGCTGCTTGGCAACAAACCTTATGCCGCTGGAAAAGTGTTCACTTCCCTTTAAATGGCGCCACACTTGTAAGAAAAATGCATCTGTGGTTTGAGCAAAAGAATTGAGTATGTGGGTTGTGCCCATTAAAAACTTCTTTGCCAATGCCAAACAGCTTATTTGGCTTTTGACTCCTGTTTGGTGTCAAAAGCCAAACATCCAAAGAGATTGGTTGTTTGAGGTTTGAAGAACTTACAGGCAACAACTGCAACTGTCTCTGTAGTAAATTTTCAGTGAAGGAGATGCTGCCCCATGCCATCACAACACATCCACCCAAAGGTTTTTTGGTGGCCAAAGAGGATTTGGCAAGTTTTTCGAACTACCTGACACCATTTAAGGAGAAATAAA
The DNA here is from genome assembly GCA_014839685.1 of Anableps anableps. Classification (NCBI taxonomy): domain Eukaryota; kingdom Metazoa; phylum Chordata; class Actinopteri; order Cyprinodontiformes; family Anablepidae; genus Anableps; species Anableps anableps. The sequence continues at coordinate 15,246,025 of CM026086.1, read as the reverse complement.
CAGGGAAGACACACACATACAGAATGGTTATACACTTTTTTTCCCTAATGTATCTGTGTGACTACCTATTACTAACCCAAGTACTAACTTTTTTGGGAGAGAACTCTAACTCAGTCAGTCCTACTGACCTATATGCAACCATTTAAAGTTGCTTTTACATTAACAGATGTAAAAAAAGCAGCATGATAACTTGAAATGTGATCAACTGTGGAGAATAACTGAACTCTGATGATTTTACATCATTTTTTGAAAAGATAACTGCATAAAATCATTAGAAGATTTTTTTTTTTTACGTTTTCTGTGAAACATACTGGTACTTAACATAATACTGAAAAAAAAAATATGCATATTTGACTATAGAATATTTTTCCGATTGGAACTGTGCATTTGAGCTGTCAGGCTGACAGAAAACATAAGAGTGTAAAAATGCATACTGTCATGGTCACTTATAATATGACAATGAATGTCAAAGGAAAAAGCTGAGAACAGAGTCTGTATAGAGTATATGCACACAAGATGTGGACACTTCTCACACCTACAATCAAAAGACTGATCCATTAACATTAAAAATGTTTATATAAAGACATCAACTCAGTGGAACAAACAGCAAAAAGCACAGATTTTAATCCAACTGAACATTTATGTTGAAAACTAATATGAAACCCTGACAACTCCATCTATCAAGTCCTAGTGTTTAAATCCGATATATATATAAAAAAAAAAAAAAGAATAGCTTTATTTTTAATCAAAGTCCATGCCAAAGAATTGGGAAATAAACCCCAAAGGGAAAAAAAATATTTTAATTGAAATTGGTTTAAGGTTTACAGGTTTTTCTGATTAACTTTAGATTTTCCTGTTCTTGATCTTTTTAAAAAAAAAAAAAAAAAAAAAAAAAAAAAAAAGTATTGAAACAATTCTAGCATTTTTTTTTAATTTATTTATTTATTTTTTAAATAACAACGTTATTCTTAAATCGTTTTGAGAGCAAAAAAACGAAATTATCCTCGTTTGCAGACATCAAACTGTCTGCAAACAGAGTCATCAGTAAGATGTCAGGCAGAATAGTTAGCTGCAATTCCAATTCCATGAATTGGAATTTTCATCAGGAACTTTAATTTTATCATCATCTAAGGTACAGAGATGAAACTGACCACGTCGAACCTGCAAGCTAATTTGATTTTAAACTTCTGCTACAAAAAAAGACTTGTGGGTGCATTTTGAGAATAGAAGTTTTCTTCATGTGGAGTATTTTGTGAAAGTACACCATTTTACAGAGCTTATATTTATTAACTACAAAATCTGTTTAGCATCTTGCTAAATTTAGGAAGAATGGAAAAAAGGCAGAGTTGAGGAGGAGAGGGTTGGAGAACACACCTCTTATCAAGCCGTATGTACTTCTCCTCCCACATCATCTACTTCTCTCCACCCAGACGCAGAACCCCAGGAAAAGGATGCGCTCAATGCACTGTGTGCAGCTCTGAGATAAGGCTCCTTCAGCAGAGGAGCGGTCTGGCTGGCTATCGGGCCCTTCCTGATCCACTCACTCCCCTGGCGGGGGATAGGGTTGGGCAGGGAACACAGGGAGGGGTCCACAGAGGGTCCCGAAGAAAAGGAGAGGTTGGGAAGACATTCAACAGGACGCCTCCTTCAAGACACTCCAGTTCAATCTCTTCCCCGCTAATGTAACCAGTGGAAAGCCAATGGCAAGGCATGTGCCAAGGTGCCAAAATAGCACAGCCAATATATTCAGGGGGGGGGGGGAGTCAATCAAGCCAGGAAAAATGAAGGAAAAGGTTCACATGAGTGCATGAGAAACTTTTCTTTCCAATGAGTCCCAGTAAAAAAAAATTCCTAGAATATTGTTCAATTTGTCATAATAATCTATTTTTTTGCAGAGGAAGCAATCCTACTTTACGTTGATCATGATCTAAAGAAAGTATTAAAAAAAAAATCAAGGCCAGCGTTTTTTTTGTGCAATATGACACCTGTGTTAGCTTGTATGCCATTGATCTAAATGTTATTGCAGCACACAGAGAGCAAAATAATTCTTATAGTAATTTTTAAGAACTTTTTGTACGAACCTTTATATCTGATGCTGCCTGAATTTTCCCTTTGCGGGATAATAATGGCTGTTTCTATTCTATTCTTAAAAAATGCATAACAAAAATGCATATTACCCGAGATATTTTAGATACAAAGTTGTGCAACAACGCCTTAAAATGAGGACCTTCAGGAGATGCATTAAAATTTCCTAAGAACTTTAGACTTAATAGTTTTTTACCAAAGGAGCTTAATTGGTAGCAAAACAGATCAGCGCTGCTACAATACATAAACTTAAAAATCTTTGTGAGTACCCCACCATTGCATTTACATCCTGATTAAATTCTGGTTCTTCATTGGTTTTACTAAATCCAAACTGTTTTGCAATGATAGTTTTACAGAAGTATAAAAAAAGTCGGTGTAACAAACTATTGTGCTGATGTCGCTCTTGTTCGACAACATTGTGACCAAAGTCTGCAGTAGTTGTGTCGGTCTTAGAGCAGAGATTTTAGGTGACAGATGGGAGCTGAATCATTTAGGATTTAAATCTTTTTCCACGGTACAGCTTTCCTCAACAGGTCTGTATTTCTACTGGCTGCTTGACTTCACACCACGGCGCATTTTGCGCCACATCCAAGCTGAGCAGACTGTGGCGTAGAGGTGGGAGCGAAGAAGAACAAACAGGAGTTTGAATTAACATTTATTGATGTGAGTCAGACCTGCTGTGTTTAACCCTTGAGTTTTAATTTAGTGCGTCATATTCAAAATATTTAAGTGCATTAATGCTTGAATATTAGTGTTTATATTAAATGACTGCTTAAGACTGCAGAGAAGGGGTGTCACCACAAAGTTTTTTGAGGACATTTATTTTTTCAAATTATTAAATTACAGGAGAATAGGTACAAAAGAGATACAAGTGTGACCTCAAACCACTTTTATTAGCAATGAATACCTATATTCGATTACAGTTCAAACTGTCGAAAGTTACTGTAAAGCTTTACTCAAAAGAGACTAAAATCAGAAGTACAGTAGTCCTCCAATCTCTTACAGTTGGTCTTAAAGTCCTGGTGATCAAAGCTCTCACAATCATCATCATTGCTGTCAGGCATATCACTGCCCTCTTCAGAAGCTGTAACCGTAACATCAGCAGCTGCTGTAATTTGTTTTATGTATACAATTCTTATCTACTATGTTTAAAGTACAGTGTAAAATACGCAAAAGTTAGAGGTTACCACAATACTCACAATTAAATAGATACAATTCTGCAGCACACGAGGACGTTGTCCTACTTGTTATAAAAACGTCCTGCTTGAAACGCTCAAAAGTTTTCGCAAACACTGATTAAAGTTCCTTCAATCTGAAACAAGTAAATTTAACCGAGAACCATTTCAACGACTCACCTTTTGAATCTTGTTAATTAGAATTTGATTGTGCTGCACATGCCCTTTTATCTCCAGAAAAACTGCCTCTTTGCATTGCTTGCTATTTTTTTCAATAATTTCTCACCGATATTGGCTGAGTGGGTAATTGCATGAGAGTCGCCCTCATTGTCCTGCCACAATAATAAATTTGGTGATACTCGAGGTCTATGGATCAGGGCCTGATTAGCCAGCTGTCTCTCCCTGATGAGTGCATGAGTCCGGCAGCCCATCGTTCATCGACATGACGTGGGTGGACGGAAAAACAGGTGGAAGCCTTAATCCAAATAAGTGGATGCTTCAATTCAACACACACCTCTAAACTAATTCTAATCTTTTTTTCTTCTTTGTAAATTAGGCTTACTCATAGCAAATTTAAAGGAAACAAATTAAGCCTATAGTCCCATTATATACCACACATCATAAACTTTGCTAAAAGCAGACACTGTGTGGAGTTTAAATGTAAATATGGGTTGAAAAATTGCATTTTGTTCTCAGTGTGGGAACGTTAATCATAAATAACAAATGAAGACAACATTATGCATGCAGCTTGTTCAACACAGCAAACACTTGCCGACAATAGGCCTTCATGAACACTGGGGTTCTTCACTCTGACCTCAGGGAGGGAAGAGGGTGTGATTATTTCTTTCAGCTGTGATTCATTAGATTTAAGCATCAGTGATTAAACAGTGGTCTGTGACTGTAAATAGCTGAGAGGGTCTGAAATGTCTGGTCAGGTACCTTCACTAGGAGGTAATTATCCAGTTCTCATATTGTAGCTTATTGCCTGTAACTAAGAGACAGACACCCTTTTTTTTCCTCTTTTTTTTTTTTTTGGTCCAGCACTAATCTCTAAGTGTCAGCAAGCTGGCAGTGCCAGCAGGGAGCAGTCCACAGAACTGCCAGGGAGGTAAATGGCAACTGTGCGCTGTGCTTATTTACAGGGGGAGGGGTTGTTCTTGGCGGGTCTTGGTATTTTCAGCTGTAAAAGTAAAAGGGCCTGTCAACAAGCATGATCAAGACTGGGAATGCTTTTGGTCGCGGCAATTACATGTTATCTGAGAATGAACGGTCTGCAATAAGTGCAGCAGCCTGTATGAGCGCATTCAAATAGCATCCACCACGCTGCAGCAATGCACGTCTACACTGTCAGGCCCTTTCAACAGATCAGCATTGTTGGCTGCCAAAAAAACTGAGTCAAAAAGGGTGAAATTAGCTTTCCTTCTTTTTTGACACCTAGAAATACTTTATCTTAATAAATTGAACAAAGCAGTAGAATTTTTGTAATTAAAAAAAAGTTGTACATCACTTTAGATCCAAAACATTAAAGGGATTACACATTTTTGCCTCATTAAAAGGCATATAATTTACGATCTGTATTCCATCATCTCGATTTCAGACATTTTTTCTGTTTATCCTCAGCAACAAGAACAGGATATGGGTCACTTTGCTTAAAAAAAAAAAAATAATAATAATAATAATGTCTGTATGCAAACAATTTTAAATGATTGAGTGCCCCAAAGTGTGCTTTTTAGTAAAAGTCAATGAGTGTTTGTAGTCTTTTTTTTTTCCCACATTAAATTTAATTAAAACAAAAAGCATGCTTAGTTGAAGATTAATACTTTGTGCTGAGTCTGTCAATAAAAATATCACCCTAAATGTGTCCATCTGTTTTGAACACCTGTGTTGGCAAGCCAAATTTCTATCAATCTTGAATTATGGTAGCGGGAAAAAAAATTATGAGGGCCGCAATTGACCTGTGTGCCCCACATTAGACAACACTGGTTTAGATTGCCATCTTTATTTCAAAGCTTATTCTGAATATTTCCCTTTTATTATGAGAAATACAGAATGGAGAAGGTTCGGCATTTATAAGCTGATGCTTCAGCCATCAACATTTTTCAGATTGTGTACATCACTTACTTATCCTGGATGTTTGAGTCTGTTTTGACAATTTATTCCTTTTTATCTATTATTCTCATTCTCATGATTGTTATTATTGCTGGATCCAGTCTGGAATAAACAAATAGTCAGATTTAACCTCCCAACAAAAAATAAATAAACTCCATGTTATAAACATGACACTAAAACACAAATTACTTTGGTTCTTACAATAATAATAATAATAATAATAATAATAATAATAATAATAATGATGATTTGAAAATTACTTTCCAGAAAATGAGTTTCTTGACATTCTGACATTTACACTTATCAAAAATATTTCACATGCCTTAATTGCCACTTTTGTCACCTGTGGTATGGTTCCAGGCAATTTATGTAGCAAAAATGAGATTTTGCTTCTGCGCTGTCAGCAAACTTTCACTGCTTTACTCCGCCCATCGGCTCCCTGGCCCCTTTTGTGACGCGGCTGCCAAATGCTCAACCCGTGTCGCCCCTGCTCCATATTCCTTAACACAGCGGTATCGGGGGAGCCCGTGCCGACGGGCTATCCTTCATGTGGACGATGCGTGGGCAGCCAACGCTTGCAACAGGTGCCACCCGATGAGGCCTGATCCCCCCATTCTTTGTGCCTGAGCAGGAGTGGGAGTGGGAGAGGCCGCAGGGGTCATGCTGACCCGAGAGCAGGGCGCAGCATACCCACCGTCTGACTGGAGGTTCAAACGTCAAAACAAGGCTGGTACCAATTTAAGCTGAACCATTTTTCTTTTCTGACACCAAGGGAGTACAGACATAATAAATGGGTGAATGTTGGAGCACTTCTAATGTTTTTCTGAAGTCAAATAGAACAAGCAATCAACATAAGACTTAAAATGTGGATGAATCCTTACAGCAATCAAATGAAAATGAAAAATTTAATTCAGCTGTGATTAACAGAGTAAATTAAAACTAGAGCATAATCTGAGTTATTTAAAAATGTGAAAAATAAAGATTTTCTTCACTTTCTTTCAAATGTTAAATTTCCATCTCATAATTATAAAGAAGACAATTTAAATGAAAAGCTTAGAAACTTATTTTTCTGTGACTCCTTGCAAAAGAAAAAAAAAAAAAAAAGAATGAAATGTAGGTGAAAAAAATAAAACTCCAGCTTGTTTCCACCTTTCAACTGAGCTGGCGCCTATAAAAAATGACTAACTTTTGTTGATGTATGAATCGGCGGGGAGTCTATTTATCAGCGGGCCCTCTGCGGTTGCCCGCTTGGGTCCCTCAAGCCACAAGCCGCGTCGCTCCCCTTTGACTGATTAATTAGCCAATCAGAGGACATTTTTCACTGGGCGGCAGAATGGTTTATTTCAGCTAATGCCGGGCTTTCGAGCCGAGGCCCGTTGGAGCCTCGTCGGCTCTTTCGGACTGCCTGAGTGGCTGGGCAGAGGGGCAAGGGAGATAAATCAAGCTGGGCTGGCCCTCCATGTGGCTCCCCTAACTAAACCCCCTGAGGAGGGCACGGAGAGCAGGGGTGGTGGAGAAAGGGGGAAAGAGGAGAGCAGGACAGCCAGGGGCACTGCTTGCCCGCCGATAAGCACGGGGAGCACGAGGGTGCCAATGTCCCAGCATTTAAAAATGGCCGGGGCCTTTTTGATATCTCGGCAGTGAGAGGCTGTCATTTGTCATGTGGTGAGTAATTGTGTTGAGGGGTTCAAGAGGAGGCAGGAGACGGAGGAGGTTCGCGTGTGTAGGATGGATGATGGATAACAGAGAGCCAAGTAGATGGACAGGTGCTACACCATAACATGCATCATAAATAATGGTTGTAAGCTTACATTTTTAGGTGGCTAGACAATAAAAAGAGAAGCTGTGGGTGAAGCGGTGGCCCGCAATTTATCTTGCTAAGTTAGTCACTTGTATGTGGCAAATAGCTTTGCACCGGTAAACACAGTTGCATGTCTACAATAAATAAGTATGATAAACATGCTTAATCTCTCATATTTTGAGAAGGTAACTGTTGCATTTTTCAGTGCCCTACAAAAGTATTCACACCCCTCTGGTCTTTTTAACATTTTGTTAGAGTACAACCACAAATTCCAATGTATATAATTGCATTTTTATGTGATCAACACAACTTTATACAAAATTTTGTAGTGGAAGGAAGAGGATAAATGTTTGTTTTTTTTAACCTACAAAAATAACCTTTTGGTCTTTTAGGGTACGTCTCCAACAGCTTTGCGCATTAAAGACTTAAATTGTTGCCCATTCTTTGCAAAATAGTTCAAGCTCAGTGAGATTGTATGAAAACATATTTTCAGCACTTCTTTTTATCACCTTTAACCAGCTTCCTTTGTCACTGCTAAGGAAAAGCATCCCACCAGCATGATCCTGCCACCACCATGTTTCATGGCAGTAATGTACAGTGTTGGTTTTCCACTATTAACAGCATTTAGCATGTTGGTCAAATCTCAAATTTTGGTTTCATCTGACCAGATTGTCTCCTGATGGCTAACTCCAGTGGGAACGTCTTATGGCTTTGTTTTAACAATGGTCTTCTTTCTTGCACGCTACCATAAAAGCTGCATTTGTGCAGTGCACAACTAATCACTGTCCTGTCACAAGATTCTCCCACCTGGGCTGTGTATCTCTACAGATATTTCTAAGTTATCATGGGTTCTTGGCTGCTTCTCTGATTATTGCTCTCCTTGCCAGCCCCATCTGTTTAGATTTCTTGGTAGGTTAGCAGTTGTGCCATACTTTATTTTTGGATGACTGACTGGACTGTGCTTCAAAAAGATGTTCAAAGCTTGGGACAATGCTCCACAACTTTATCCCTGACCCGTTTGGCGTGTTCCAGATCAATCGCAACTAGTCATAGTGTGTTTAACTCAATGGCTGGAAGGTTAATTATTAATTTCAGATAATAAGTCAGGTGTGATGTGATGCCATAATGGTTAAGGAACAGCGGCTATGTGTTCAAAACATTTTCATATGTTCTCACATCCAGTGCTGCCTTTGATGAAGGCCTGTGTGTTGAGTGTGTGCACACTTGTCTGTTTCATGCTGCGTTGTGCACAGCGATAAGGGGCGAGCAGGAAACATCACTGCGGAGGAAGGAAAACACCCGCTGTGGGGGGGACTGGTGGAAGGGATGCTGGGGAGACAACTGTGGGTGGTGGTTGAAGAGCTGGAAGATTCATGAGGGGGTAAGAGGGCAAGTCTGGAGAAGTCCATGAAGCTTCATGCAAACTTCTGGTCCTCACCTCATCAGGATGGACATTTGTGTAATACCGTAATCAAACACACCACCAACCCAAATCTCCCATATCTGTATCAGTGTAACGTTTGGAGCAGCAAAATTATTCAATGTAGACAGCATATAACATGTCAAATGACTGATGGTAAGATTAGTGTGAGACCAAGGTCCATTGCAATTTCACATATAGATACATAGGATATGAGGCAAAACGCCTAGATCCTGACTGGTCAATCACAATTTTTATTTACTTCCAGCAACCTCAGATGTTGCTGGGCTTTAACACAGGGCTCATGGGAAACCATTGTAATTGTTGCTGGTGCTTTCAATGTGGTCAATGGTGTCCCTCCTGGCTGGAAAATAAGAGCCCATAACCAAATGATTAGGGAGAAAATGATGGTGTGTATTGCTTGCATTTCCAATGTTAATCAGCTAGGGAGCATCTCCTATTGTCATGTTATGGCAGAGCACCTGCAGGGGAATAGAGGAAGGGTTTTTGTGTACAATTTATGGATTTTCAAGATGCCAATTTCTTCAAGCCAAGTGCTTGAAATAAACAAAGGAATCCGGCAAAAGGCTTTTTTGTGTATTGCTGTCCAAAAGGTAGATATGTCACTGTCCTACTGGCTCTCTGCACTGGGTCGATTAAACTTGGGAAAGCAAAACTGGTTTGTGACATGAAAATGTATTAATTCTCAACACAAAGGTTGTTAATGTCGGTTTCACCATAAAACACAAATGTAAATCAGGTGCAATCATTGTTAGTTCTAATTCCTCAGGTTGCAAAAAAAAAAAAAATTATCTAGTGTGTTTTCTTTATGTGTTTAAAATTTCAATTCATCCAAAGAAACAGGTATTGGTCAGTTACTGCCATAAAGATATATGATGGTGTTAAAATTATGGTTTCAAACCTGCTGTAATTTTCTGTCTGTTTTAAGGTTTAAAGTTGATTTTGAGAGATTCCAAGGAAAGTGACGGAGTTATCCATGTTTTCTCTGGCTATACAGAGCATACAGATGCAAACCTGTTGCTGAACATAGTTGTTCAGCTGGTTGGAAGAAGGCTGAACCCCCTTCTCCACCCCCCAAAAGCAAAAGAAGACACATTTTGCTTGGAAATTTATTGGTCACACTAATCAGAGAAAATGATGGAGTAGCAACATCCACCAGTGTCATTTGGGGAAACACTTTCTTAAAAGTAGAGCTGCATGATATCAGGAAACATGTAATTGCGATACAGTTGCTGAATATTGTGATGACAATATCAACTGGACATCAAGGGTAGTTAAAGTCCATCGAATTGCCCAAATGATTAGCATGAGGTGTTAATGTATTGAACTTTTAATATCTAACCAAATATTGCCTCCAAGCAGTCTTCAGATTGTAATTTTACAAATATTGTGATTCAGATTCAATATATAGTACAGTTATTTTTAAAACTCGAGTTTTGAAGATCCAATTGGCAGTCAGTTAAGCATCTGTCTGCAGACAAAATCAACTTGTTGGACTTCTTTAACTTTGTAAAGAGCAAAATGGTAAAAATGTGTAACAGTTGCACAAAAGGTCCCTGAAAACTAATATGAAATTAAACAGATATTTATCTTCTGATAAAGTCAATTTTTGTTATTCTGTTTTTAAGAAAAGCAATTCGATCAAGGTGTACATTTTATTTCCCAAAAACTTTTTGATAAACTACCATGAAGCTACAAAACTGTTATATCCTAATTTAAGGTTACACTATTATGAAAATTGTAAACCGACCCATGCTATCAACTGAATTAAAAAAAAAAAAAAAAAGAAATGCTATTAAAAATTTATAATCACAGTGAGACTGAGATACCTACAGTATTCATTTTTACAACCCCCCCTCCACCCAAAAAAATCCCCCAAAAACTTAGTTTCTCATAAAATTAAAACATTACATAAAAATTATTAAGTAAAAACATGTCACCCAACTAAAAAATATGATTATACTCTATACAGTATACCATCTCAGTACTTGGTTGGGGCTGCTTTTACATAAATTATTGCATCAATGCAGTGTGACACAGATGTGGTCAGTCTGTCGCTGGTTTAATAGCACCCTTTAGCTTGTCTGCATTATTAGCATAGTTGTCTCATCTTCATTTTGATAGTAAAAGATTTCTCATGGAGTTTAGATCAGATAAGTTCACTGGTTAATCAAGCACAGGGATACCACTTGTACTTTAGACAGTGTGAGCAGGTGTCAAATCCCGCCGGGACATGAAATCAGCATCTCCATAAAGCTTGTCAGCAAAGGGAAGCATAAGGATTTAATGGCAGACAGCTGCTCTTACTTTTGATTTAATAAAACAACAGTTCAGTCCATTTTGTCCTTTAACTATTCAAGACTGTTCTGACATTTTCAATGGTTAAGGAGAGTCTTAACAAAAGGATCCCAACAGTTGTAGCCTATGTCCTGGATTCATCCATGTGTGGTGGCTTTTGAAGCACTGACTCCAGCAGCCATCAAAGCCTTGTGAAACACGTATAAATTCTTGACTGAGTTTTGCCTCACAATCCTAAATGTGTGTGTGTGTGGGGGGTGAAATGCAAGCTGGACTGACCTGAGCCTGTAAGTTTCAAAAACATGAGACTACTACCATAGTGTCAGATGGCAAAGTGACATTTGACCACTGATGCCAAGAGCATGAAAATAACTTTTCTGGGAGCATCAACATTTTAGATTTTTGCAAACCTCACCACAATTTGGATTTTTACTTTAATAACCCCTTCTGGCAGCCAGAACCACCTGATGTGATGGTCTGAGACAGAAGTAGAAAAAGGAGGACGTGTGAAGGTGGGGACGAAGAGGTAAGAGTGAAAATCTCTTAACTGGATTTAAGTGCTCTTGCCACCATCAGTGGCCCGTTGGCAGCGTTAAAGCTGTTCACTGCTACATGGCTAATCTTCAGCCAGAGGCAGCTCGGGAGCTGGGCCCTGCAAAACCTGAGGGAACACACTGTACCAGAGGAAATGTTGAGGACATCAGAACTGATGGTCACCAGCAATTACTGAGACAGATAAGCCCGAGCCACCTGACTAGAGGTATGCCGTCTTCCTCCTGAGTCCTGACTTTGATTAGGTTAAGAAAGATCATGGATCAGTCTGCTCAGTCAGATGACAGCTTTTTTTGAGTGCTAGAGTAATTAATTAAGAATACCATCTGAGACGACTTGAAGAAATGTTCAGTTTCTTGTTTCAACATTTGAAACAACAAATCTTCAAACTTCAACCAAAACAAACAAACAAAAAAAAAAAAAAAAATCAAAGATTTTTCTTCTTGTTGACGCCTTACCTGCTCTTGGTCTTTGGTAGACTTGGTCCTCTTCCCAAAGATGCAGTTAAGGTCTGTTTCACTACGGGAGGATAAATCCTTCCCTAAAAACAAACAAATTAAAAAAAGGAAGTAAATCATTTAACATTTTATTGGACTCAACCCCAGCGTTCATTAGCCTTTGCTTTGATTCATCAAAAACACATCGACAGCTTGAACAGATTGAAGAACATTTGACACATTTTGTGTGTGTGTGTATATATGTGTGTTTATGAGGTAGTAGCTGGGTAAAGAAGAGAGGAGTTGTGCGTGGTCCACTTTATGCAACAGGGATAAAACAGCAAAGAAAAATAAACTGACGACAAGGTCCACCAAGTCTCCGGATTCCCATTCTAAAGACTGGGCCTCAAAGGCTCCTGAAGCATGCAGTCGTCTGTCTCGAGCCTGAGTCCTGTTCAAACAGCTGCATCCTCTTCCTTCAGCGGGACTCTGATAACATTTGGTTATTTATTGCTTTTAAGGCCCTATCTCCCCTGCTTTTGACTTTGAAAGTCACAGCACAGGGCACATTTAAGAGGTAAAACCAAGAAAGTATGCTGAAAACTAAAACAAATGAGACGGAGGTCATTTGGTGTTTGTCACCTACTGGACTTGGGTCAGACGGAAAAACTGCTGGATTTGATTTTCTCACTGTTTGGAAAAGTGAGCACACGTCTACATTTCCTGGTTCTCAGGTGAACAGGCAAAGAGTTATGATTTACAAAAGGTAAAAATCATCAGATCAAGTAACTAGTCAAACAAGATGTACAATCCACTAACAGACAAATATGCAAACCTGACATCAAGTTACTGAGTGGTGAGACTAAAGTAAACACAGTCCCATTTTTGACACAGCTCTTCAGCTAGCCGTGCTACAATTTACACACAAGGAATTTTCTTTTAAATTATTTCTTTGTTGTAACAACTCTTCTTGAAAATAAATCTTATACTGCTGGAAAGGCTGTTTATTTATTTGTAAATAGTGTCACATCTGTGAGGAAAATGTGTTAGCAGAGTTGACTGTGGGTTGCGCCCAAGAAAAACTATCCAATCCTCACTGCAAACAGCTTATTCAGCAACTGATTTTAATTTGGTGGTGTTTACAGGATCGGATGGTTGAAGTTTGAAGAAACAAGACTAACTGGCAATTTAACAATTCCAATTCATTTATTTAATAAAACAGGGGCCTCAGTAGCTCCTGAGAGAATCAGACACAAAGACAACAGTCTAGCACCTCCTCATCATGCTGGTCATCAACTTGGTTACACACAGCTGTGGGATGGAATCATATTCCTCAGGATCTGTACAATTTAGGCAATGTGGTTCAACAGTGTTGAGGTCAAGATTGCTGAAAGGCCGTTTCATCCACTCCACTCCAAAATTCTGCATTTGCGTTGACATCTTCGAGGATAGAGTCTTGTCCCAAAGAGTGGAAATGAGGAATTGCAAAGTGGCAGCTTCTCTTCTCACCAATGATGGCAAGCCTTGTTTTTCCAGTGAAGAAGATGCTGAAACACACCACCACACTGCCTCCACCAAAAGGTGTTTTCCATTGACAGAAAGGATTTGGCAAGTTTTTCAAGGGGTCAACCCACACACTAAACTCAGCATATGGCTCAACCCACAAATGCATTTTCCTTACAATGTGGTGTCATTGAAATTGAAATAAACAGCCTTTCAAAAAGCATAACATGTATTGGCAAGAATTGCTACAGCTAAAAAAAAAAAAAAAAAAAAAAAAAAAAAAAAAAAAAAAAAAAAAAAAAAAATTTCATTAGTTTTTGTGGAATTTTTAGTTGGTCAAGATCTGTTAACACTGTAAAGGTGCTGAATTGCAATTAAAAAGAATATGCTCTTCAAAAACCCAAAAGCTGCGATAAAGCCACCGCACAGAGAGGGGTGGGGGGGGGCTGTAGTTAAATTCTGCATCAACCACCCTGGCTGCCCTGACAAGTGATAGATGGAGGCAGCAATTAAAACTGGGTTACTGGTTTATGCTGTGGAGCCTGGACCTAAGCAGTGGAGATTTCTGTACCTTTCCCTGCAAACAAAGGCCATCAATCCTCAGTGTTGGCAAAGAGCGAACCAGCATAAACGAGATATCAATAGAAAAAATAAGCAGGACAGTAAACAGAAGGCCTGCACTGAGAGAGAGGGGTGCACATTTAGAAGGCTGGTGCTACTTAAGCCACAATATTTTAAATGAAAGTTATAAACTAAACCAAGTCATGATGCAATATGAATTAATAGAATCAGATGTTAAACTGGTTAACCTCTCTTTCTCACAGTCAATCAAAAACTATCAGAGTGTTACCTGACCTTACCAGCCACTCGTATAACAAGCTTAACAACAGTAAATCTATTAGCAAGTCTTTACTTGGCAACAACCTCACAAAAAGGGGAGTTGACATTGGACAAGTCAGTGGAAGCATGCAGAGAGGCGGGGAGGATTATATGTCGCCCTGTAGCTGTGTTTCGGTTATTACAAATCGCTATTAGCAACTATGATGGCAGTCCACCTCCACTTAAGGAGAAAACTAAAAGAAAAATATATTTTTTACTATAGCTGACACCTAGAACTATGAGAGGAGCATAAATATGACCTTTTATTGACTCAAAAAACACTGCTGTGTTTAAAGTCCACTAAAATTTGAAATTTGCAACTTAAAGCATCCTAAGTAGCAAACTCTCAAATTTCCAATCTAATCCTTGAGACTTTTTGTTGCTGAGCAATAGTTGAGGCCTTTCAGAGAAGGGACAGGGTAAAGTAGTATCATATTGCATTGATGGTTAAATTAATACAACTGCTGCCAAATCTGTAGATACCTTAAATGGCTGAATGTAACTGTAAACATGCATTTCCTTCTAATCTGTTCTGTTTCTCTAAAACTTGATGTCAAAAACATTAACAGAAAAAAAAAAGCAGACTGGATCACTTCATGCATAATTAGAAGTTATTTTATGTGCAGTCATCATTAAATCCCATGCAAAGATGGGAAACCAGGAATCAATCCCCCTTTCACATTTTCTTGTGAGCACTACCCAACTTTAGTCCTCTGTGTGCAACAGTTTTTCTACAGAAAACAGGCAAATTAAATACAAATTTCCAATGGTGAACAATAGCAAAATATGCCCCTCAAGTTCTGTTCAAAACTTGCATAAATTATAATATCAATATTGATCGTAACTAATCTAATGTCTGAAACATTCTCTGCAAGCTTCAGTGCAACATGGCTAATATGATTTTAGCATGCAGAGCCTGAAAGCAGAAAACCTAAGATACACACTGTATTTACTCACCTGCTTTCACACAACTAAGAGCTTGAGTAAAATCCTAATTTTAATCCATGTGGTCTAAAATGATGCCAGTCTACCTTTTAAGCATAAACAACTTCAATTTCTCATGGAATACTTTCCATATGTTTAAGGAATGTGTTTCAGGAAATGTTTGATCATTCTTCCAGAAACCCTTTTGTTAGGTCAGACAAGAAGGCTTGACTTACAGGCTCCACTCCAATTCATTGAAAAGTTGTTCCATCAGCTTGAGGTCAGGGCTCTGTGTAAGGAGCATCCACTATTCCCCTCTTTTGTTATTTTACCTGGACTACCATTTCGTGGCCAAGATGCTGACACTGCCAATTGCTTCCACTTTGTTAAAACAGGACTAAAAATGCAATGTGGAATTTTTAGTGGCAAAGAAACTGGGCTACTGTTACTAATGCACAGGTGGCATCCTATCACCGTACCACACTGGACATTACTGAGCTCTGGAGAGCAACCCATTCTTTAACAAATGTTTGTAAAAACAGACTACATGCCTAAGTGCTTGATTTTACACGACAGTAGCCAAGGATGTGGTTGGAACACCTGAATTCAATGAATTGGATAGATAAGCAAACTATCCTGGCAATACAGTGTATAATAGCCAACCAAATATTCCATCCAAGGAGTATTTTTCAGCTGTACTAATCCTGCTATGATTGTATTTTGATATATTGTGCAGCTCTACATTTTTATAATTACCAGAAATTTTATACATTTCATATAAAGTCTGTGTTTTCTTCCATATCTGCCTTAAAACCACAATAAAAAATTTTTACCTGTGAAGGTGGACTTTTCAACTAAATAATGTCACATCTAAACACAAGCTCTCCATTGTGTAAATCATCATAGCATTTTTTTTTTTATTTTATTTTTTTTTTTTTACTAGAGATAAAAAAAAACAAAAAAACATTTCAAATAACAGGCATTAAAATTTTAACTGTCCCTAATACTTTTCTATAGGAGAATAAAAACTACTTAAATCATGTGAAATAAATCCACTTAGTTCACGCAAAAATGATTGAGCAATTATATAATATAAACTGTGACAGGCCAAGTCTTTAACTTAGTTGGAATGACATTTCCCAATCATCTCAGCTGGCCCTGAATGCAAATATCCAAAAATGAATAGCGATTGGGGACATGCAGAAACAGAACAATGTATGCATTATACTGCGTGAAAGATAATTAGAAATATCGGTTACAGCTGCAATGGATGCACCTGTTGTTAGCAGATAGAAACATACTCACTCTCAGTAATATAAGATAATGACACAATTCTGTGAGGCAGGAAGAGCTTAACCTGACTAAAACTTGGTAATTAGAATATATAAAAAATGACAGCAGAATATAAATGTTGGAAGAAATGAAACAAACATTAAAACACCAACATAATCAGAATTTCATGCTCAAGTGTGCATCTTTTTCTGACTTGTTTCACACTCGGAACATAAAAACAAGTTGAATTTGGGGGAAAGACCGGGGCTAGGTCCTATCAGGCAGGGTCATCTAATGGGTCAGAGGAGTGCTGTTTCTGCTGGGGGGGAGTAAATGCAGATACCAGATGCCCCAAACAGGAAACAGGAAGTTGCTTTTGAATGACGTAAAATATTATAAAGGTTCTTCCAGGTGAAGCAAAAGCTGAGATGTTTGTTTTGTCAAGTGTTCAGATCTGATGAGGCAGATCTGAACTCAATGACACACCATTACAGATATCGTACACTATTAAGAACATTTTAATTAGCACCTGCAACAAGTAAGTACAAAAAAAAGAAAACGAATGTTATATCCTTTCGTTTTAGGATACCATTAGTTTGCTGATGTAGTTATAAATGCCTCCATTCGAAGTGCAAACTGCATGTTGGATTGCAAGTCGTTATTCATCATGCAAATTCTACTAAGCAATCATGTAATCATGATACTATGCAGTAAAATGTGATTGTTTTCCACTTTAGCCTCCAGTGGTCCTGAACACGCGTCGTTCTATGAGCCTATCAGTGTACCAGCCTTGACCAGCAAATCTTAACTTCCTGACGTGTAAAGGGTAATGAAAGGAGTGGGAAGGCCTATAAATAACCTCTCAAAGCACTCACTGGGTCAACTGACCCGGCAGATACCGACAGGACTCTGATCAGCGTCTGTGGTCTGAGACGACAGCGCAAGTTTTAATAAGAGGTTAAGTGTACACTGCAGGGGGGCTCGAGCAGAAACCATGAAAACAGAAGCACCATCTCACACTGATTCTGAATATACTAGTAGTTTGAGGTCTATTTTTGAATGTGTAAAAAGGCCTTTTAGAGTTTGAGCTTCAGATACAGCTTGCCTGGTTAACGAGTTAAAACTGTTCAAAGTTGGAAAACACTGCCAGCTAAAATAAAAAAAAAAAATTAAAAAAAAAATATATACTCACCTTTTGTGAATTTTGTGTAATGAACCCTCTTTTTAGAAGTCTTTGATTTTTCTTCCAGGCTGAAACTCTTCATCTCATCTGGACGAGCTTCTACAGATGAGATAACAAAACAAAAAGCATGGTTACAAATACCTACACTATTAAGCTTTAGTTTGATATGTTATGAACATCAAACCACTACAAAACGCATAAATCAACAAGTGAGAAGTTATTTTATATCCGTTTGATTTCTGACGTGGTAATAAGGTTTTACCCATGATAAGTAAGCATACAAATCCTTGTACTTTACAAAATGTTGCACTGTAGCACCATCTGCTGTTTAAAAGGCTACCCAAAAATGCAGTTGAAACCAGATATTTACATACACTGTATAAATTACCCTTGTGTCTAACATTAAATTAGATTACCTAAGGTCATATAGGATTACCAAATTATTTTAATTTGCTGAATGCCAGAATAACTGAATTTCTTTTTTTACTTTCTTCAAATTTTGATGTGTACATAAAGTAAGATTACCATGTCTTTAAACAATGTGTGAAAGCCCAGGTGATGGTTCAGCCTTGAGTAAACTTTCCAGATGCCAGAAGGTGCCACCTGTAACAAGTTTATGTGAGTATGACTACCTTGGAAATGTGAAGCCACCACACTGTTAAGAAAGGAGAAGGGTTCTGTGTCCCAGATATGAATGTGTTTATGTGTGAAATGTGGGTATCAACTCCAGAACAAAAGCAAAAGACCTTGAGAACATGATGGCTGAAAGCTGGCAGGAGTTTAATTATACACTGTGAAGCAGGTTCCGTACTATCGTGGGCTGAAACGCCAATCAGCAAGGAGGAAGACATTACTTCATATTACAGTTTGCAAATGCATTCAGGGACAAAGATCTTCATTTTATGGGACTTGATGTGTGGCTTCAGGAAACTTAAACTGAAGTAATTGGCCCTGATGACAATAATTATATTATTATATATTATATTTCAAGGAAGAAGGGAGAAGCTTGCAAGCCTGAGAATAATATCCCAGCTTTGGAATATGAGGGTGGCAGCATTATGTTAGGGGGATGTTTTTCTGCAGGAGGGAGCAGTGTACTTTACACAACAGATGGCATCATAAGAAAAGAACATTATATGAAAATATTGAAGCAACATTTCAAAAATCAGCAAAGAAGTAATAGACAGACATTAACCAAATCAAAATAGTTTTGGTAATCCTCCCTATAACAGGAAAATTTAGATCAGATTTTCTACCAGACAAAAAAAGTATACTGTGTTTTTTTTTATGTATACATCAGTTTGTCAGTATCTGCTAAATCTAAATCTGTATACATCTATATCGCAAAGGCAAACAGAAGCCATACTGTAAATCAGTAGAGTACAGCCATACAAATATGTAGTACAATATATGTATTACATGTAATGTAGTACATATAAATAGTATAAATATGAGTAACATTTCCTGCTGTATTCTCACATATGCAGCTGCAAACCACTTACTGCAGTTGAACGTTCCTGTACCTACCATTACTTGTGTTTTGACCATGGTGGTCATTCAGCTGAGCCAGGAGCTCATTGAATTCATCCTGGTGAGCAATCCAGTTATCCTGAAAAAAATAAAATAATCACAGATCAATTGATACTCAATGCACATATATACACATTATAGCTTCATACTTCTTTGAATTTCTACAAAAAAAATGAACATAGTTTTGCATGTAGTATTTCTTATTAAAATTTGTTTGAGGAGGGACAAGACATAAAACGATGTTACAGTTAAAAGAAACTGTTCTCTTGTCTGTAGGCTCTCTAGTCAAAGGCTAATCTACAGACCCAGACCCTGGTTAGCCTTTTAGAAGACAACCTTTAAAACTAACAGTAGAGAAATACTTCAATACAATCATGGGTTTGACCTGTGAAACTACTATGACGAAAAACATTATTTAAAGTGGTAAAATCAGACTTTAATAAATAAAGAAAAAAACAAACAAACAAAAAAAAACAACACATAAAAGGTGCTGCGCGGTTTATAAGCGGTACAAGTTTCAGTGTTCAAATGTTTGTCTCTGTTTGAGCCATTTTTTCACATGAAAAGTAAAAGTTTTAAGGCAAGTTAATTGTTTGATTACTGATGGCAAACTGTTCCAAATCTGGGGTCCTTTAAATGAGAAGATGATGTTTTGCATCTCACTGAATTGCAATCTCTGTTTATAGCTCTCCTTGTTCTGACTTCTGCTGTGCATGGCTTTGAAACCATCTGGTTAATAATCTCTGAGATAAAGTTATTAAACACATTTTCAGTCAATTTTATGAAAAGAAAAATAATACATCTATCAAAGCTTAAAATATGATACTTTTTCTGGATTTTACAATTTTGATCTTTTGATCTGAAATGTTCAACACTTGTTTGTACAGGGAAATCACAGGTTTAAAAACTGATTGGCTAGTTTGGCCCATACAGTTACAAAATAAGAAAGGTGTGACTAAATTTAAATATCCAAATTTAATTTAGTTGCATATACAGACAAACAGGATCTTATCAGATGAAAGCAGTTTAGATTGTTTTTTACAGTTTTGGAAACTTTCCAAATGTGAGCTTCAGATTTAAGTTGGGAATCCAAAACAACTCCCAGATATTTGAAATAATAAACTTTTTGGATTTCTTTGTGAATTTGCACAGTAAAGTTACAAACTTTTTGCCTGATTGAAAACCATATTAAAACAGTTTTGGTACAATTCAAAGACAGAAAATGATCTTTAACCACTGTGAGGCTTCAATCATTTGCTGGTTCAATACCTCTCCAGCCTGCTGTGGAGTCTTTGAAGTTACATATATGACAGCATCATCTGCATATAATTTCATTTAAGTCTTAAATTATTTTTGGAAGACAAAGGGGTGCCCCAGAATCAATCAAATTTCAAAAAGCAAATGCTTAGTACATGAGGAACAACAGAAAATTCTGATCCAAAAGTAAATTGCTATTTGTCATAGTACTGACCTCATGACTGGCGTTTGCTCCGAGCCCGTGGTTGTTGTTCTTAACTTTTACTTTGATGTGTTCTGTGGATCCTTGCTCACTCCTCCCCAGTCCCTGAGAAAGATGACAAAAAAGAGAGAATACTAACATGTGTTCCTATTAATACAAAGTCAGCTAATTTCTTTAGTTATACATTACTTATAATGCAGGCTGCAAACTGATTCTAAAAATGTTTTGTGGATAATGGTGTCTTAGAGAAAATACTACATATTTGTTTAGTATAATGATATGCCAACTTTTAAAGAGTATCTACGTTTTCTTCCTAGGAGATGCAGGTGTTTTAGGTTGACTCATTTAAACGTTTGTAGTTCTAATTTGTTTTACTTTTTACTGACTAAATCAAACAATCCGACAGAAATTCCTTGCTTTTAACATCCTTGACCTAAAACTCCAAAGCCTACCTTTTTCGGCTTACATTTATAGTCTGGAACACAGATTTTGGGGGAAAAAAAAAAAAAAATCCTCACTCACTTTGCCCTTGGACCAGCCCATTCGCTCCAGCATCTTCTGACCAAATTTGTTGTCATCATTGCTCCAGGCGCTGTTCCTGGGGTCTACAGACCATTTCTGTTTCCTGCGGGCTGAACAGGGAGCAGCAGCAATTCGATTACATAACAACTCAGCCAACAAGAGCTTACATGAAAGATGAGAACAAGCTGACTCAGTTAAGTGCATATCCACAACCCAGCATTCTTTAAGTGTGGTTTGATTCAATGTTTTTAGTCGGGGAGTGTATTAAAATAGCATTAATAATTTTATTCAACGATAAAGCTTAACAAAATAATAGGCAGGTTTTTGTCAACGTGCCGATGATTAAACCAAAAGGCAGCAGTTAAAATGGCTGTCCAGGGTGTCGCCGTTTAATTTAAAAAGACAGACTGTAGCTTAGTAAACTAAAAAAAGCTGATGAAACGTTACTAAACTGAGGCAGCGGCACACACGTGTTTAAATCGCCGACTGTAAAATGCTAATGCTAACTGGAGTACTTTTCGTAGAAAAAGTCCTAAAAACGGGAAATTTTCTGGGCAATAATTACCGAAAAGTATTACTGTTTTTAGAATCGAGAGACAGTATAAAATGAAAGAAAACATGAACTATATATGAAAATTTTGAGAAATTTACGCACGTTCGGCGAGCATTGACATCCTGGGTCCTTTAACAGATGACGCAAAGGAAAGGTCCTAAAATATGCCTGATGACAATGTAAAAACTTTTTCCAACGTCTGCATGCTTTTTCCCACGAAAATCTATTATTATTATTATTATTATTATTATTATTATTATTATTATTATTGCGCATATCATTGGAAAGTCTTCCAAAAAGTGCTCTGTCGCGGATTCTTCCTCTAATTCTAGCCTTTGAAACTAATGTACGACGAAGTGTAATAAATGTGAACAAGTGCCTTCGTAAGGATTACAGATGTAGCCTGTATTAAATGTACGCTTCTTTGTCAAAGTTAATTTGTCAAAATAGCCAAAAACTCAACTAATTTTTTTCCTGTTTGATTTGTATCAAAACTTATCAGCAGAGGGTGCTCGAGGCTAGCAACTAGACCAGCATGAGAACTTGTGCTTGCTTGGGTTCAGAAGTTCAGCCACTGTGCTTTTTTATACTCTGTAGCAATTTTTCACACAAAAGAAGTCAGCTAAATGATAAACAAAGAAAATAGAGTCCAATTGTGTGTCATTTATACTCAGTATACTGCAGCTCTTCTTTGAAGAATAATATTTTTTTCCAGCAACTGAACAAAAGACATTGGGCTGCACTGATTTTTTTTGTGTGTGTGTGTGTGTGTGTGTGTGTGTGTGTGTGTGTGTGTGTGTAACGTAGTCTTTTTCTTCAAAGTAAACACCCAGACTGAATATGAAAGTCATTCTTACATAACCTGTAACCCATGAGAGAGACACAGCACCTGCCTGTACAGTAACAGGAGACAAATTTTACACTGACAGCCTGTGGTGTGACTTCGCTGTTGCTTTGGTCTAACTTGCACATGCGCTCTGTTTAGATGTGCTTGCAATAACTGAGGTTTTGAGTCTTAGTTACTTCCCAGCTCTGAAAGACAAAGTTTCTGTGAGGAAGATGAAACTTAAACCTGCAATATGTCACACTGTTTCAGGATACAGAATCCTATTGCACAAATTCCCTTGGGGAATTAAATCAAACACGATTCCCCTCATCTGTTGTTCTAATATGATAACATTTTCAGATCATACTGGTCCAAACTGGATAGCGTGAAACTCTAATCCAGTGGTCTCAAACTGCCTTCCTTGAGGGCCAGAGTCCTGCAACTTGTAGATATCTCTCTGCTTCAGCTCACCTGGCTCCAATATGAACTCATTAGCAGAGCTCTGTGGAGCTTGACTGCATTCTTGTGAGTCAGTTTCACCATGTGATTCAAGTGTGAAGGACAAGGGACACATCTAAAAGTTGCAGGACTCTGGCCCTCGAGGAATGGAGTTTGAGACCACTGCTCTAATCTTATCCAAAAACTACACCTAAACCATTTCCTGGGATTAGAAGAAAGTTGCATAACAGAGGCTTGACTGGTTAATGCTGTTATCTTCACACACCAAACCTGTCGACCACATGATATGAGTGTGGGATTTATAGATAACTGCTTAAAATTATTCAGATATGCAGTCATGAAAGTGTACATACTGGTAGTATATCAGTGATCAGTCCAGGAAAAGAGAGGTGTCACATTCATGCCAGACTGAATGACTTACCAGCCTTACCGCTCCAACTGTGAGTTTTACATTTTCAAGGAAATTCCCTTTACAATGAATGTGTGGGGTAAGCAATAGGTGTTGTTGCGATGGCGACAGGACCCCATGGGAAACATAAGCTGCTATGGTGTTCCTGTCTTTTACTTTCTGCTGCAGTCAAACATAATCCGCTGTGCTCTGTGGGAATTTTATTAAACAATGCACAAACAAAATATCAAGGCCACAGGGAATGAGGAAGAGCTCTGTGGGAAGTTAGATGTCAAGTATGTGTTGATGCTTCTAAAAGACATCTTACATAACAAACTAAGTTTAAACAGGTTAAGCCGCAGAAATAAAAAGTTTTCCTGATTTGCGTTTCACTTTGCTTGAATACTCAGAAAGCTTTAAATGCAATACACAAAGGTTGTCTCACATTACCATAGAAGACAGACAGATCTACATTTGCATGTACGCAGATTTTGCCTCTTTGACCACACACACTGCAGCCAGTAAAGAGTAATATGTATGCACATTATGGTGCAGCCTACGCATGTTAGGATTACAGTGCCAAGTATGCATAACTTTTGATCTTTTTCACATTTTTTTAGGATAGCACAAAGTAGCTCATAGTTGTGAAGTGGCAATCAAACAATCAACTGGTTGTTTGATTTTTTTATGTACACAAATCTGAAAAGTCTGACATGTTTTCGTATTCATCCTCTACGAGTCAATACTTTAGTTATGGGGTATGTCCTCACCAGCTTAGCACATAATATTTGTCCACTCTTCTTAAACAGCAAAACAGTACAAGGCAAGATAAGATGAAGAGTATCTGTGAGCATTCATTTTTCAAATCCTGCCACAGATCCTTAATTGAATTTAGGTTTGGTCATTAACTAGGTTATTTTACACACATGTGGTTTCATCTAAACCAGTGTTTCTCAATTCTGGTCCTCAGGGACCACAACCTGCATGTTTTAGGAGTTTCCCTTCTGCCACACATCTGAATTGAAAAAGTGGGTGATTAACTGGCTTCTGCAGAACTTGATGGCTGCAGAGGAGGTCATGTAATCATTTGAATCAGGTGTTCTGGAACAAAGACACATGTAAAATATGCTGGGCAGTGGTCCCTGAAGACCAGAATTGAGAAATACTGATCTAAACTACTCTAATCCAGCTCTGGCTGATTAGGGTCAAAGTCTGAACCTCTGCCCAAGTCTCAAGTCTTTTCCAACCTCTAACAGATTTTTCATTTCAGCATTACCCTTTATTTACCTCCATCCATCTTATCAATTTTGACCAGCTTCCCTATCCATACTGAAGAAAAGCATCCCACCAGCATGACCAGGGCACCACCATGTTTCACTATGCTATAGGTGTATTTAGAGAGAGATGCACAGTGGTTATTTTCAGCCTCAAATGGAATTTTCCAAGGTTGGCCATCAGGTTCATTTAGGCACACCTTCATCTGCATGTTTGCTGTGTCCCAAACACGACTTGAGGGAAATTGCAAAGATGAACTCTTGTAGGTTGCTTTCTTAAACTGCCTCTTTATTTATGGAGATTTTTGGTGTGAAACTAAGTTGTTCTTCTGATAGATTTCCTCACCTGACCTGTTGATCACTGCAGCGCCTTCAGAGTTGCCATGGGTCTTTTGGCTGCTTCTTTGATAAATGTTCTTTTACCAGGATTTTATTTTAAAAATAATTATAAAACCACATAACATTCCATTTCACAAACATGTGCTACTTTGTATTGGTCACATAAAAGCACCTCCCTAAAAACCCCCAAAACAAAATACAATTCAGTTTGTAGTTGTAATAAGACAAAATGTGAAAAGGTTAAAGGGGTATTAGAACTTTTGCAAGGCATTGCATGTTGTAGGTTCTGATAAAATACATAATGCACAACAAAGACCAAGATTTTCATTAGCACCATGATGATTTGACAAGTTTAAAAAAGCAAATTATGTTGCACATATTTACATATTTCACACACAAATTATGTAATTAACAAATTTTAATCATTTCAATGATAACATAATAGTAATACTACATTTAACGATGCACTGATGAACCAGGTTAAAATCAGAGATTTTAAAAGAAAGCCTAGGAAGTGAAACTTTTGTCCATTTAGTCTCAATTTCCTCTCAGTGCTCATTTCCTTTAAATCCAAGCAACAAATAAACAACACAAGGTCACCTAGAGCTGCCTCAGTCTGTCACAGTGAAACTGAAGAAAGGCTATTAATTGTCATTGACAATGCTGACTGCGGGGTCTATACTTCCAAAATGTGGATAAAGTGAAGTAGTTCTCGTTTAGTGTCTCTATTAGTGTCATTTATGTGCATCATTTGCGGTATAAGTTGTTTTTATTCAACTTCAAATTAAAGCTTTCTTCCTGCTGAGAAGAGCAAAAATGCTGTGTTTTGTTAAAGTCAGTATAGAAAAAATGGTTTGATTCATATATATTTTCAATTATCTCTATCCTCAAGCTTTTTATGAGTAGTGAGTAAGATACAGCCAGTGTCTGCAGAAAGTTCACACTGATGCTCCTACCCCCTTTCTTCAATGTCTTTTCATAAGAGTGGCCGGGTTTGCATCACAGCTTTGTTTTCCTTGATCATCCTAAAGCTAGAAAATTAGTTTTTTTTTTATTAGACTACCTTCTCTGACACATCCATATACATTTTAAAGATCGCCTTATAAATGCTCTATTTGTTCACTAGCTTTATTGATCTGATCTTTCTATGAAGATCTATTATAGTGGCATTTCAATGAATGCATTTAGTTTTCAGAGGAACGTGAAGAATATTTCTCTTTCAGCCAAATCCTAATACATAGTTCCTCAGAAGCATGTGCTTGAGATGTTTAGGGATCTCCATGATCTTTAGTGCACTAGTTGCATAAAGATAAAGTAGTCTCTTGGGTCTTTCATCATAAGTGAATATAAACAAAGGTAAATGTGAACTACAAATAACTACAACAGCACATATATTATGAAGATGTTGCAAGTACCAGAATTTAAATTGGACCTTTAAATAGAACACAGATTTGCACATTCAACCTTTCAATTTTTTCCATTTAATTTATTTGAAATTTTGATTCAAGGACGGCTGTGTTATTGTCAGATCACTGCAATAAGGATCTATGAAGTCAGTCAGCCAGAAATCCATAAGACTAAATACAAATCTCTGTAGATGCACCTAAATCCTTGTGAGGTAATGTGAGTTTAATAACTGTGCACTTAAAAGTGTGAACTATTTGAATCCCTTTGTTTTCATAAGATAGTAATAACCTGTGATTATTTAAAAAACAAAAGCCTAAGGAAAAAAAAACAAAAAAAACTTCCACATAAACAAGAAGATAATGGAAAATATTTATTGTGAAATTTCTTTCATGACTGAAAGAGCTGGCAAAATTTCTCACATACACACAGAAATAAGTAATCTCTATTGCAGACACTACCTAAATATTTCCAAGCATGAATGTGACATGTGGAGACACATTTTCAAATTTTTTTTTTTTTTTTTTTTTTTTTTTTTATTATTATTATTATTTTTTTTTTTTTGTCAAAATAATGTCAATGCTGGTGAAAAATTATTAAATAACAAAAACTGAAGAGAAACACTTAAAAAGATGAACATCTTTTTAAGCTTCCAAACATTTCACAGGGAAAGAATAAATAACAGAATATGAAAAATAAACTAATTACCAAGTAGTATCAGTTAATCATTTGACCAGATATTTAAGTTCATTTGCCAGAACCCTCCCCCCACATACAGTGCAAACAAAGATACATGTGTTCCAAATTTGCATTCCTGGAAAAAAAAAAGAAAGAAAAGAAAAAGCCCCTGATCCAGGTAAAAAAAAGAAGCAAAATCAACATTTGTCATAATTTTGAAAAATCAAAAATGTTAGAAAATGTTGCAAAATTTTGTGCAATTCCCTCCAGGTGCAAGTCATCCTCTTATTAATCCATTTCCATTGACTGAACAGTTCAACCTGACACAGATTACACCCTTTCACTTTTAACCCAAATGTCCAAAAAGTAAAAGGGAAAACAAGCTAACAAGGACAAAATGTTCAACAGAATGTTTTCTTTCACCTGCACTGCACCTTTACATTCTGTAGAGATGTTAGCCATGTAGCAGGCAAGTACAGCCCTTTAGTTTTCTTTTTCTCTTTTTTTTGCTCAGAGAATTGAGAGAACAATTATGTACAGACCAAGTTTCTCTATTCTCTTTAGTAAAAATTTTACATTATTTACAAAGAATGTACTCTAACGGAGCATCTCAATTGGCGTGAGCCATGCACGTTTCCACACCTAAGTAGTTAAGCATTGTCTGGACCAGCTCTGGGAGATCGTAGTCGTGTTTCCAGCCCCAGTCCCTCCGTGCGTTGGAGTCATCAAAGTCCATGGGCCAGCTATCAGCTACAAGGTAAACAAAGTAGATCAAATGCAAAATTTGTTGACGAATTTTGAACACAAACATCTCTTTTTACCAAAATGACAAAATTAACAACATCTGCAAAATTTTTTTTTAAAAATGTTAGTTTAAAACAGATTCTTACCGATTGCTTGTCGTACAGGGTCAATATTGTATGTGACCTCCAGTTCTGGCATCTGCTTCCTGAGCTCCTGGGCCAGTTCCTCAGGTGTGAAACTCATGGCATTGATGTTGTATGTCCTCATGCTCAATGTGTCAGCAGGTGCCTCCAACACCTCCAGGGTGGCGCGTAGGCAGTCATCGATGTACATCATGGGTAGCCGCGAGTCAGGTCTCAAGTTGCACTCAAACTTGCCAGTCTTGATTGCATCATGAAAAATCTGAACCGCATAATCTGGACAGAAGCAAAATAAAATCCTTATTGCTATTTTCATTATTATATTAACAAGTCTGATGTTAATTGTCTTAAAATAATAAACATAATCTCAGGTTGATAAACTTAAGAAAAACTAAGTACAACGCCCTTCAAATACAAGCGCCAATTGCTAACAGATAAAGTTTCGGTATGATATCTGTTTACATGGGGAAAAAATATCCAGACAATGATGGAAGATGATTTGAAGCCAGAAAAACACAACAAGACAACTCTGAATTTAGTTGCATAACAAATTTACAACATGAGAAGGAATAGCACCAGAATAAACCTCCATGAAATGTGAAAGGTATTAAACCAGCTTAGGTCATTATTCATCTCACAGTTCACTTCTGTGATGTTTTAATAACACAGCGAATGTTAACACATTTCCAAATGTCATTTTGAATACCACCAACTAGGGTTATTCACATCCACTCACAAAGTTTCTCTGGTGCACTGAACAGAAAAAAAAAACAAACAAACAAAAAAAAAATAAACAAAACCTCTAGAAGAGACTTTAATTTTGTCCAAAACATCAGTTCCATCACTTTGAATAATAAATGACA
Source organism: Anableps anableps (assembly GCA_014839685.1). Lineage (NCBI taxonomy): Eukaryota > Metazoa > Chordata > Actinopteri > Cyprinodontiformes > Anablepidae > Anableps > Anableps anableps. The sequence goes on along the minus strand of CM026086.1, from coordinate 15,217,187 downwards.
TAATTTTACCTCAGATGTACATGCCTTTCTGTCAAGAATATAAGCATGTCATCTGCATATTGATTTATCTACCAAAATCCAAAGAGTATCATAAACTTCCATAACTACCTTAAACTACTACTTTTTAAACATAAAATCCATGCCATTTCTTTAAAACATCCAAATTCAATTTTAAATACTTCTTACCAAAAAAAAAAAAAAAAAAATCAAATTAAAAAAAGAAAAAAAAAACATTAGGTGCCCATCTCAGATGAGCTCCATGTGTTGGTGTCACGTTTGATACACACCCCCCTGGTGCTTTTCCCTAACATCTTGTGACTGTAATCTGACTAAGTAAGATCTAATAACATATGCAGACCACTTTTATTAGAGAACATCTCCAAAGTGCTGCAGCTACATTAATAGACCAACAGGGTTGTGTTGGTATCTTGCCCAATGATTCTTTGCCATGTAAACCAGGAATTTTAGCCAAGCAGGATCTGCTTGGCTACACAAGCAAATTTCAGATCCAAAAACAGTCATTCTGTATTTTATATCTCATTCCAGAAAATGAAATATATCATAGGTTTTACTGATGTTTCCAAGATGTTTTAGTAATTCCAAAACCAAAAAGACTTTCACAAAGTCATAAAAAGTGCTTAAAATCCTCCCCACAGTTAAAATAATAATAATAATAATAATAATAATAATAATAATAATAATAAATGTCAAGATAAATAATGGCATCAAGGAACTCCCACAGAAAGTTTTAGGTTTGTTCATCCCTCCTACCTGTTGTGCCCCCTCCTGGCATGGAGTCAGCAGAGATGATTCCAGGGTAACGGAGACAGCGGAAGTCCAGGCCATAGCGGTGATGGTAATACTAAGCAGACAAAAACAGGTATATTAGAAAATAATCATTTCAATAAGTTTAGTGTTGATAAGAATGGCTCCAAACATGATAATTTGGCAACAGATATGTAGAACTGCGGCAAATAAAAATCTGAGCTCTCACCTCTCCCATTAACTCAGCATGCACTTTGGACACACCATAGATAGTGCGAGGTCTCTGCACACACAGATCTGGAGTTGGGTTACGGGGTGAAGAGGGACCAAAGGCTCCAATGGTGCTTGGGACAAACAGTCGTAAGCCGTGCTCTGCAGCAATGTCCAGGATATTGTGAAGCCCTAAATAGGATGTATTGAAGATGCCATCATTATTTCAAATAATATTTTAATTTATTCTCCAAGAATGTTTCAAGAAAGTAGATTATGTGCATTCCCTGCGATTGAACTTTTACAGTATTGAGGGTGCAAGTGTTCTCCTTCAGCCATATATACTCTTCTGGAATTTTAGTGAATACTTATTGGGTTTGGGAAAGTAACATTTTAAATTGCCACCACTACATCTAAGTTTTGTTAGTTTACTCACCAGTGATATTCACAGAGCGTGCCAAGGCCACGTTAGCCTCTCCAACTGCACTGAGGAGGGCGCTGTAGTGAACCAACCAAGTGATGCGGTTATTCACCACAATTTCTCGCAAGTTCTTGTAGTCTAGGATGTCTGAGTAGATAAAGGGACCTGATGGTGGCAGATTAATGTATAGTCAAGGTTAAAATATTTCATTAATAATTGATTCATTAATAATTGATATTTCATTAACAATTAATAATTGATTCATTAATAATTGATATTTCATTAACAATTAATAATTGTGTGATAACACACAGTAATTTCCATAAAATAGCTTTTAGGGTTTAAACATTTCTACATTAGGTTACATTTGTTCATTTAAACATTTTAAAAGAAGTTAAAACCCTGTTGTAATATAATACAGTTGAATATTGTGAAATAAAGGACTTTTTTTTAAGGTTTCAGCATTGGTCACACACCAACAAGAGGAACTTTGTGTTCAACCATATGGCTGTCTAGTGACAAAACACTGAGAAGATAATGTCTCGGAAGTTTAAGCTTACTCACCGCTGTGAAACACATTGTTAGGAGGTTTTCTGATGTCAGATAGAATGACATTGTTCTTGCCAAATCTCTTCCTGCAAGAGAGTCAGAGTTAGGAAGGATAAAATACATTATGTTATAGTTGTATTATAAGTGAAGCGAGTTGTGAAATAATTTGCATGATTTTATTGTTAAAAAAGAATGAGAATTCTGACCTCAGCATTTTGGCCAGTCCGACTCCAAGTTGCCCAAGGCCACCTGGAAATGATACAGAGTCATGAGAGGACGTGGCACTAAGAGAATGAGGTGAAGCTAATGATCCTCAGCTCCTATTTCCATGGAGATTTAAGCAACTGGAAAAGAGGGCCATAAGAGAACCTCCCGCTGCACTTGACTTCGACCCTTTGTGTTTAATTAGAAACCGTTTCCAGCTTTCTTTGCCAAATCCCTTAGAAATCCTGCTGTTCTTAAAGTCCCTTCAGAGCACAGTTTGTACAAGCTCACAAGTTACATTCACAAATCTCATCTTAACTGAGGAGCAATAAAAGGAGACCTCTTTTCAGGAAGCCACTGTGGTCTTTTATATCAGAGTGCAATAGGCTGCCTAAATGAGATGCCCCATACCTGTGATTAGCACCTTCGGGTGATCTGTTTCTGAGAAAGACACGGAGTGGAAGCTTGCATCCGACGTAACCTGCCGGGGGGAAAAGCTGATGGAACGCACGGCTACTGTCAGAGGCTGGCAGCCACACCCCGGGGTGCTTAGCAGGACCTGCTTGGCTACCTTGCTGAGGTTTCTGATAACAGGCATGTTGGTACCTGCAAAATTAAAAAAAAAAAAAAAAAAGTAGGCATGAGACAGTACAAGACTTTTAAAGAAGCCTATAGTAAAATAACACAGTACATAGAAAAATGTATAATATGATTTGATAGCTATTATTTAAAAACAGACAATTAGTCCTACTGCTCCCAAAATTAAATTATCAATTGTTTAATTAATTTATAATGCTAAATATAGGATGGATCTGGTTATTTTTATTATGATTCATAGAGCTAAGAAAACACATAGATTAAAACACCTGAATTTTACTTTTCATAATTTTATTTTTTTGCCAGTGAGATGACCGGTAGCGTGCAGCAACAGGTAAAAAAGGGGAAGAGCTACTGCAGAAAACTTTGCTTCACTCTGGAACTTTAGTCCTTAAATCATAAGCATGATATATTGGGAAATTTGTTACTATTTCCCAGCAACATTGCAACATTTATTGCAACATTTATTTATATTTACATGCTGTTTTTGGTCATTCAAGGTGCCCCATTTTTGGTGTCTGTTCCTCTTGGCCCTCCCCTCAGAAATTCCAAGGATCAGTTTTTAAGATCAAATATTAAGATCGGTAGTGGAACCTAAAATCATCCTTAAAGCACTTTTATTAGCTGAAAAAGCATGTTCTAAAATATCAAATCAGCATTGTTTTGTTTGTATGTGGGTAGTTTGAAATATGAATGATTAGGTTGTTTTAAAAATCCAAAGAAGGATTAAGATTATTTATATATACACATTTAAATCAGATATAAATTTGACTTCCACCATAAGAATATAACAACTATAATCTTGAAATTCTGTCATTGTTTAGAGCATTAGTGCCACCCCCCCAGTCTGGCCAGCTCTTATGAAACTTTCTGAAGACTCCTGCACCAGACGTTTTGAAGCCACTGTACAAAACAGTTTTAGTGTATGGTCCAAACTAAATTTTAACATATTAAATACATCAAATAAATGAAGTCGAGAAAAAAAATCCATTTCACAATGAACCCCAGCCTGAGTCTGACCCATTGCGTAAAACCTTGCAACCCAATGTTCCCTGATCTATTTAATCGACCCGACTTTTGCGCAACACATCTTTGACATGACAGAAGTGAGCTTACCGGATGGTACTGACTGAGGTCTTCCAAAAAAGTTGGAAAGTATGTAACTTGAGAGTATTTATACAGCCCTGCCTTCACCGAGAACCAATCAGGGAGAGAGGGCGTATAGTGACATACAGAGACAGAGGAAAATGGTGCCAAGAACAGGTTGGTGACCTCAGTGACCGGATTTGGAAATATTTTTGGAACGCATTAGGAATAACTTAAACCACTCTTTGCCTTGAGCACCTTAGTGAGAAACTTGGGACCGTCTTGTACAGGCAGACAATAAAATAATGATTAAAAAAACCGACAAAAAAAGTCGATTAATTATTATTATTATTTTTTTTTAAATTATTGATTTTTACGTGCTCTGCGACTTTCTTTACGCAAGTTCCTGTTGTGTCCACATCAATTTACGTAGACATGAGAGCCAATTGTGCAATATGGGAGAAGATCTCCTCCGCCTCATGGAGGCATCCTTATATGTTTTGTAACTTTACCGGTAGCTACCTTACTAATAATTATTTTAACATTATTTATTATAGTTTTCAATGTTTAGTTTGATATAGTAGAGCCAAAATATATATATATATTTTTTTTCCTGTTCTCAGTGAATGATTTGTGAAAAGGCAGGCCAGAAGCCGGGTGAAGATGTCTTAGCCATCTTAAACCTTCTGCTAAGCAAAACGAAGGAAAAAAGTATTAGAGAATATGCGTATATTTCTTTTAAAAATCTGGATAAAATCTGTTTTATTTTAAAATGAAACAACTGATTGGAGAAATCTAATTGAAAAAAAAGATGACTCACCGGTTATGACAAAAGATGGGAGGAAATAGTAGTTAAAACAAAAATGCTTTCTGAGCACGCTTTAAAAGACAACGAGATGAGTGATGCGGCTTCCTGCTTTGAGCTGCTCCTCCTGCGCCCTGACGTGATGCTCGGGTGTTATCTCCGTTCAGTGTTGCATCAGCTGCACCTCCCACATACCTCAGCGGCCATCTGCTTCCAGGGGGGGGGGGGGGGGGGGCCCCCCGGCTTTGACTCGGATTGGTGGAGCCTCGGAGGTGCGGTCCTCCCTCGCAGACAGTTCCCCTCCCATCACGTCACTCAAAGACACATTGGCTTTCTCTTTACAATGTGCATGAGAAAGGCTTTTTTTTTTTTGTTGCAAGTTGGCGCTCTGCACTCTGAATAAAGAAGTGAGCTGAATGGCTATGACACCCCCTGCTGCTTCCAGATCAAACATTTTGTCTGCAAATCTTTAGCAAATTTCAAGTCATTCTATATTGTGAGTTTGAGCTTCAAAATAAATTATAAATTATATATATTAAATATGAAGAACTGGTGGGAAAATCTTTTGATCTTCACAATATAGTCAAATCCATCCAAAATGTTTAGCTCAATATGTCAAAAAATGTATAGGCTAGATCCAAAGTTTGGGTAATTATGTGTAATTATGTTGCAAAGTAAAATCTGCAACCAGTTGTCTTTGTTTTTGTGTTTTGGCTCAGTCCTTTCTTTCTCCCACCACTAAGGCCAGCAAAAAAGTCTCATTGCAGCAACCATGCCTTTGTGTTAGGACACGTATATGCGTAAACCTAGACAAAGATTAAAACATATTAGTACCCCTTCAGATTTTTCATATTTTAAGACGGCAAACTTCTTGGTATTTTATTTGGATTTATTGTGAAGTGAAGGAAAAAGGATGTATGTTAATGTTTAGTCCTCTGTATTTTGATACCCCTAAAAAAAATCCATCATCAGACATAACCTACGCATCTAACATGTCAAGGAGAAAGTTGTGGATCGATTTAAAGCGGGTTAGGTTATAAAACTATATCCAAAGCTTTTGACATCTAGCAGAGAAATGGTCAACCCATTTTCCAGAAATGGAAAGTGTATAATAAACTGGAGCTGCTTCATTTTGTCTACAGATTAAAGTTATTAACCCCCCCAGACAGCTGAATCAATGGCAACTAGCTTTCAGCAGTTTCACAGTCAGTGACTCAGTAACTTTTAGGTAACTTTGCTTTATCTAGTTCCAGCAAAAGGTCACAGTGAGTGGGCACAGTGGCTGTTTGTCAAATAAGACTTTCTTTTCAAATTTCTCATCACACCCTTCTAAATGTTTATTATTGAAACTATTGATGCTCCAATTTGAAATGACCACAATGTTGACAAAGAATGATTAAAAACCTGGTAATAGTTTGGGTTTTACAGAATTAAACTACTACAAGATAGTTTGCTTTTTAGGGCTTGTCAAAAACAATGAAATTACAAATGAATATCTGAAAATTAACAACAGAGAGTCATAAAAAGGTCCAATAATCTTTGGACTTTTAGAAGTTCTTTTAGAACTCAGTGTGTCATATTAATAGTTGGCATTCCCACTGAATGAATGGAACAACATTTCTGCATTCTTGTAATGCCACACTAAACAATGTGACAGTGGACTAGAAGAACTTAAAATGCTTTTGTTAATGTTTTTGTAAATCATAATTCCAGTCAGCATTGGGGCTTTGACCATATTCATTTCAAGCTGGTAAAGAAAATAAGATGCAAGTGTGTGTACATCTTGTGTTCATCTTTCAGGTTTGTTTGCTGTGAATGGGGGTTGCTTAAAGAGATCCTGAAGACAAAAATTGTTTCTAAATCCAACAATAAAAAAACATATTTTATTGGAACTCCTTAACCCTACACCCATCATTACAGGGAAGCATTAAGGAAGCTGACACATAACTGTGAAATGACCTCCCAGTGTTAAAAGTAGGTGTCTAAAGTTTTCAAGTCTAGTCCTTTGAGAGGTTGATTTCTATCCTTAACAAAACTAGATTTATTTTTTATTTCAGGAACATTTTATAAGCTAGCAAAATTACATGTGCTTAATCAAAAAACAAAAAAGGGGAACAGTTTGCAGACAGAGCAGCTGAACTATAAGCAATGTGGCTGCCAATGCATGCCTGTATAAAGCAGTTGCTCTCTGGCTATTTATTCTTGAGGCACATCATCAGGTGATTGCTTCGTCACACCAATGGCAACATCAGTGGGGAGCTTCCTGGGTTGCTGTTTACTCACTTCAAAACTAGTTATAAGGGGAAGGGAAGGGTCAGACTGAAACTGATGGCCTCTACAGCTACAATTTCTCCTCTACCACACGTAACATGGTTTGTTGATGTAAGCTTGTTCTGAAGAAAAAAAGAAAAGAAAAATAACAATAATAACAAACTGCTTCTTATTTTTAAGCAAAATTTACTGGTGCCACAATTATCTGCATCATCCCGTTGATACTTTATACAATCCCTTTTTGCCAATAGGAGAGCAGTTAGTTTCCTGTAACATTTCACAAGGTTGGAGCATATAGGGAAAGATTATTTCTGTTTCACAATCTTCAGTTTGTCCACAGTCCTCACACAGCTTCTATATGGGACTCAGATGTGGAGACTGGGATGACACTGAAAAAAAATGTTGCCTATGTGTGTGTAGTGAGACATTTCTTTGTTGAATTGGCCATATGTGTTGGATCATCATCCTACAGGTTCCTACTGGTTCTCCAAAGGGTAGAGGTTTGAATGTAAATCAGTTAAATAAAGTAAGTGGATCATCGATCAATATTTTTGAACTATATTTGCTTGATGATCCCTATGATTTTGATGCATGGATATTTTATGATTTTCATGTGTATTTGTTAGATAATTTTGATGATTTTTGATGGTTTTGCTGTATACTTGATTGATGTTTTTATGATGTGAAGGACTTTGAGCTGCTTTGCTGCTGAAATGTGCTAAATAAATTTAACTTAACTTACAGCAACACAGTTTCAACGTTCTGGCAGATATTTTAATATAAATCTCCTAATATTTCAAAGACTTCATAAATCCATGGACCTTAACAAGTGTTGTGGAATTTTCTTTATCAAAGAGGGAGAGAAAACTTCTCAGTAAATCAGAGAAAGATTGATCTTTGTCTTTATAAGTTTTATTCAAAGGCACATGGCATTTGAAGACTGTCACTGAGTAAGTCAGAGAAGCAGAGCAACATCTCAAAGGCATTCAGTCATACTTATACATTTTGGTTATGAGGGAGTACATTCCATAGAGGCAAAAATCTGATCAAAATGCAGAAGTTTCACGTCAGCCAGAACAATCCAGTTCTCAACCAGTTATCTTACACAGCTTTTCTCCTTGTCCTTGACTGAAACACACATAGTAGAGCATGAGTTTCTCAAATCATAAGAGGTTGTAAAGAGTTTACACAAAATAGTATGAGCAAAGTCACGTACATGAAAATTTTCCATTACACAAGGTTCCGAGCACATTTGGGAGAGAAATAGGCCTACAGCATAACAGATCCTCCACTATACACAACAGTGTGTAATCTTAAACATATTCAGCCTATGTTTCATGCTAGAGACATGTTAGTTGGTGAAGAAAAGCTCAGTTTTATTTATCTGACCAGATTACAGTCAAGAATGAATAAAGTCTAACAAACTTCCTGTTTATATTCAATACTCATTAAAAGCTCCTCAGCACAATAATTAACATAAATAGTTAATTGTAATGGGTGTTAATAAGTGGTGTACCAGTGATCTTGTGAAAAACAAATAAAACACCCACTTATTTCTAATCATGACTTTATATTCAAATAATTTTAAAAAATATATTCAAGTCGAAGGTTGGAATTTTCTAAATTTCAAAAGATTCTGTTGATGCAATAAAAGTAATAATTTATTACTACTAATCAATCTTTTAGTAATCTAAGTTCTCTCCCAGCTCTCCCAATTGATAACCAAAAACCTGGTAATAATTTTGTATCTTACATAATTTAACTACTGCAAGATAATTAGCTTTTTGGAGCTTGTCAAAACAATGAAATTACAAATGAAAATCTGTATTTGTGCAAATTGGCAACAAAGAATCATAAAAAAGCTCTTCAGTTTTAATGCATCGTGTTATAGTAATTGCATCCATGCTGAATGAAAAATGAGACTATGTTTCTGCAGCCTTGTAATGCCACTCTAAACAATTTGATAGTGGACTGTTTAGAAGAACTTTGCTGGTGAAGAAACGACATGATGCGAATGTGTGTACATCCGGTGTTTATCTTTCAGGTTTGTTTGCTGTTAACGGAGGTGACTTAAAAGATCCTAAAGACAAGCTGTAAACTGGCACTTTTGTCTGTAAGATAACTGTATCTATATCCAGCATTAAAAACCATATTTACTTCATCTAGTTGAACTCCTCCCTAACCTTACACCCATCATTCCAGGGAAGTGTGACAGATACTGACACATAACTGCAAAATGCCTCCCTATGTTGATGATTTTGTGAAAAACAAATTGAAATCCCACTTATTTCTTTCCATTTTTTTCAATTGAAGAAATGCATTGAATTTTCGTGTTTCTAAATTTCTAAAGATTCTGTTGCTGCAATAAAAGAAAAATGTATTTTAAAACTCATTACTCATCTTTACTCATTAAGTGTGGAGTACTGTTAGTTCAAGCACAAAGTTAACTTTGAGAATATTTTTTTGTGTTACTGTGGTTATTTTTGCAACATTTTTAAATTTTTTTTTAAACAGTTTCAGTTTATTTCAGAGACACAGCACTGTACTTTAGTGCTGCACTGGAGGACAGCTCTGTTCTCACTCTCTGAATACAGAGCTGTACAGGGCATCTTTAAGACACAAGTTTGCAATAAATACAGACTGACTATTTAGATATGCATTAAATTTTGAAAAAGGTTTAAAGCATCACTTCTGGCTGCTCTAAGGCTCAAGTCATGTTCTTAGAAAAACACTAAACATTTTTCTTCAAGCTGTAACTTTTAATGTCTTCAAACTTAAAAAAAAACATTGAATACAATTGAATAGTGATAATTTTTTTACAAGCATGTAATCAACAGTGAAAAGTATACATAAACTGTGGGTTTACAATAAGGCATTGCACAAAATCAGTAAGCAGAACAGACAAATATTATCCGTCTAGAGCTCAATCATTTTTTTTTAGAGTTCATTGATTCTTTACAGATATAAAAATCACTCAGACACATGAATGCAAGCTTATATTTGTACAATTACACATCGCACTGCTGATTTGGCTGAAACGACCATTCGACTGTTTGGCAGAGGGTAACAAACAGTGCACAGTTGAATGAAACCCTGTTTCTTACCAATGCATTTTGAAGTACTGTAGTGTGACTATTACATAACCCTTAAGGTCAACCACAATGTGCAGATTACATTTGAACAAAGAAACATTTAATGCATTTAGTTATTGACACACAGACATTTAAAGTATGAATGCAGTGCTTTTAATGCTTACCCATTAACCCATGTTTTGATGAAAAAAGCAGAGCAACATAAAGCTTTCTGAATACAAATACACCATTACATTAAGACAGGTAGAAGCAGCACTGGTTAATAGAAAATCTTGCATCTTGATTTTACCATATACTCCATGCCTTGCAGAAACTGGTTAGAAAGGGATCATAAATGTATACCAATACTCAAGGTTGCTTCTGCCCAGCCTCCAAACCCCCTGTATCTCCATATTTGATGGTGTCCATGGGGAGTAACTGCACTTGACAGAGCACACTCCACAACCATCTGGGCCAAAAGGAACATCCCCAATGTCTGATAACATTTTTGATCAGTGCACTCATGGGTCAGAGCTGCTTTGCCAGCAACAGGAGAACCCACTCAATAATTTTAAACTGGAACTTTTAGTGTTTTTTTTACCAGCTGTGACAAAGATAGCATTGGTTTCTGTTTATTTAACTGAATCTTACAAATTACTTGAAAAAACACAGTTTGAAAAGCAAACAACTTGCAAAGAGGTCTGTGAGGGACAAAAATCACTAAAGATTAATATAAAACCACTTTTTGGTCAAATTTTTGCCATATGTAAACAAAACACTGGTTTATCTCTGACTTTGCCTTTTTCAAAACTTAATTTGAAAGATTCAAAGGTCAAGATAGTTTGGCTAAGGATCTTAATGGTAAATAATTGAAAAAGCAAAGAAAAGACACACACAAAAAAAATCTCTCATAACTCAAATGTTGGAGATTTCATTGGACAGCCAGTGACAGTGGATGGAATGTGTTGTCTGTATCAACATCCATTTTAAATATTGGCATGATTTTTTTTTTCTGTACAACTGTTGCAAACTAAAAAAAATATGATAAGTCTATTTTTGAGACTCAGTATGGCTTTGTACACACAATAAAACTAATAAAAAAAAGTGCTTCAGTACCTAATGGTTAACAGTGTATTTTACCAACAAATACACTTGAACTCAGCAGTTATTACACAAATATAGATGCCAAAACACAGAGAGGCCTTTGAAGCAACATCTTCCCTCAGTATATATAATCAAGCAGATTAACCGCAACAGGCTCTTTTTGCCACAAGGCACTCAGTACCATCATTAAAATCTTCCTGCATAACTAACTCTCGCAATATATCTGAAAATTTAATAGTATCATTTTATACAAGTATGTGATAACTAACTGTTTTGAATAGTTAATTTGTATAATTTCATGCTACTAACTAGAACTTCAGAGAATAATCTGTTATTAGCAGATACAAAATAATTCAGTCGGAAATCTACTCCATAAAACTCCCCTGTTGTACAGAAGGTGCTGACCCAACCTACACATTTCACTTCAACATGCTGAAAAGTCGCACACCACCTTACAGCACCACGCATGTTGCCATAGAAACTCTGCAGTGCTTTTACGCTGTTTACATACAGCAGCATGCTTGGTAGAAATGTGAACCCTGTATTAACCTACACACAATTTCTCTGGAAAAAAATTAATCTGGGGAAAAAAAAAAAAACGAACTCAAGAAAGACATGATTAGAAATGTGCAAATGGACATCAGTAAAGAGGATTTAGGTTTGATGATGCTTCACAAATGTAAAATCAGCTAATAAGCCTAGGCATAATTTAGAATTTTTTTTTTTTTTCTGCGTGTGCAAATCTTTATATATTTCAACATATGATTACGGTGAGATGAAATGTTTTACTCCAAAGCTTGCAAGAAGCTCCTATCAAAAATGCATGCTTTAAAGAACCAACCCCTTACTGCACAATATTAACTAAATTCATTTAAAATCAAAAAGACTTCATTTGAGTATACTTTGAAATAACTGAAAATAACTTAAGCTTTATTAAAGCTTAAGGACAGGATGAATGTGACCTTTCTGTAGTTATTTTGACATTTTCTCCTTTAAACCATCATGCGACCTTTCTCTCTCTATGGCGTATTCAGCAGAGGATCTTCTGTTTCCAGCTGAGCCAGCTGCCGACGCAGGATGTTAACTTTGTTCTGAAGCTCCTTGTTGTATTCGATTATGTGTACCATTTCATCGTAAGCCTCATCCAAACACTTGGACGAGCGGTTCCAGCGAAGGAAAACTCCTGCAACAGAACAATAAGACGGCAAGTTGAGGCATAAAGATAACAGCAGAAAATCCAATAAGAGCATGGTTTCACACAATTATATGCTGTGTGAATGCGTATGTATAATACAAGTATACAGCTCTACAAATGTACATAATACATTTATGTACATAAAATAATGTACATAAAAATATTGAACACGCATAAAATTGGGGTCCATGCGCATTTTTCCTATCAAAAGAGGGCAAGCAATGGTCGCCTCATTGCACAAGTTTCATAGGAAATTAATGGAGAGGGAGTGAAGTCACCTCCCGGTCTTGTACTGTGGTCAACAATGTAGAGTCACAAACGCAAGTGAAAAGATGAGCGAGGAGAGTCAAAGTTCTGTGTTCAGCGGCAAATTTCGTTTAAAAAAAACAAAAAAAAAACACCCTGATGGAAGTTGGGATAAAACCAAGGTAAGCATGTACATATTGCAAGGATGAATTATCCTTCCACTGAAGCACAAGCAGTTTATAGTTAACATTTCTAAATTAATGTTTAAGACAAAATGACTTCCTTTAAACCTTCCTGAATATGAAAACCTGGAAAACTGAGAATCTTTTGACATGTTTGGTTTGAGACAAGAAAACATTCTCTTAAAGATTTTTTGAAAATGTGCATAGAGTGGTGGTTTTTAATAGGGACTATATGGGCAGTTGCCCAGGGTGGCATCAGAAAGGTTTCGGGCACCCAAGAACTTGAAAATAAAATATATCTAATCTGTCAGTTGTCCCCTGAACAAGTTTGTATATATCTGTATAGATGTGTAAGTTGCCCTTAGTTGCTGCTAAGTACTGGGAGACTACATTACCTGCTTTTGTGCAGCAAAAAAAAAAAAAAAAAAAAAAAAAAAAAAAATAAAAAAATAAGTGCTTGCACTTTAATTGGCTGGAGTTCGGCAGAAGGAGGAGCTTGCCCAGGGCACTATTCCTGCAAGAACCACGCTGCGTGCATATTTATATTTCAAGCTTACAAAGTTAAGCATAGTGATCAAAACGTGATTAATCACAGTGCAAGAGTGTGCTTAATTTGATTAAATCTTTTAATCGATTGACAGCACTAATTTTTGTTCATATGAGGTTAGATTAATATAATTTTAGAACATGATGAAGACCAGACTGTTTCTATTAGACCCTGAAATGTAAAATCCTTGACTAGAACGTGAGTGCACCTCCCTTTGAGAGATTTTAAGTAATCCTATCTACTGAAGCGGTTTAGACTGTTCATATTCTAAATATTTAGTAGAAGAAAGGCAGGAGGTCTTCTGGAGGAAGAAGGTACCAGATAACAAACTCTCATAAACATGCTACAGCTAAAAATTAATTAATTAATAAAACCTGTGTAGAATGACTGAAAACTGTTTAGCACATGCCCTCGGGGCAAAACCACATCACCTTTCAAATCTAGTGATGACCCTGCATTTATTAATTGATTGCATTTATTACCAAGGACACCCATTTGTTCTTTTTAAAAATAATCTGTAGCAAAATCTACTAAGATTGCATTAGCAATTACATGAAAGTTTTACATCAATCTCTTGTCCTTGAGGTTAGTGTCCTCAGCAGCAGCTGGAGATCCAGTGTTCATTGGAGTCTTTCAAACTGACTCAAAAATGGAGATCATGTTCAAGTAAAAGCGCTCTGTAAGCAGAACATCACGTATTCCAGTGTGTTCTCAGATGTCTGCTTCCACTTCATTTAGAATGAGGGTGTTAGTCTAAAGCTTTAGGTGGCGCGGTCGGGAGGGGCTGAACCCTATGACCCCTGCACAGATTACCATCCCCCAACTTTTCTTTATGAATGGTCTGGCACGTATTCCCCGTCAGCGGTTTTAAACTTTGATTTATTCCCTCAGTGAAATGCAACATAATCAAAATGGAACTGGGAACTCTTTGACCAAACAACAGAAAATGACTTACCCTAGAGACATTCAAAACTAAATTTTTAAACTGTATTCATTTTGCATCTAAACCTCTTTGACTCTGAAATCCTTTGGATGATGCATAATTTTTTCGTGTTTGTTTCACTGTCTCACATGATCATGTCTCCAATTAATTATAAAATGTTTATATCATGTTTTCAAAATGTTATCTTGAGTTCATCCATCTTTTAATAGGTCATATATATCTTAAATGTTTTGATTTATAAAATCTCGCTCAACATTTATAAAAAGCTCTATGCTTAAAAGTATGAGGTTTCTTTCAAACTTGATCAGCTTTCACTTATTATCTGATTATGACTCTTCACAGTCATGTCTATGAGTGGGTTACAGGACTAAGATTAGCCTACATGTGATTTATGATGGCTAACTGAGCTGGAAGTAAGATGTTATATGTTGAGCAGCATCAGCAGGCTCAGGTGTCGGTGAGGATTTACCTTTAGAACAGCATGTTCTGAAGGTAAAAATGTTTAGCTATTTTCGATTAAATAATTTCACAGAAGGTTTATCTCTAAATTTTCATTCCAGCACAAAGGAAGGTCAGTAAATCAGAGATGTTATGCTTCTAAACGTTCATAATAGTCTCATTTTTAACAGACATTTTTCCAAAGTGCAAGTTTTAGTTCAAATAAAAATAGGATTTTGCGGTGACAGGGTTTCTGCAGCAGGTTTCTCCAACTCAAATTTAAGACCTTTTTAAGACCATTATAAATGAAATTTAAGACCTGTACTGCCTGCAACTGTGGCTCTCTATTCTCCTTTGGTTCCATGCTCAATGTTCCTTTTTTCCTCCTCAGCTGTATTTCCCTCCATAGTAGCAACTTTGTTGAAATAAAATTCTTCACTCGGAAAGACGGGTGCTTAACCTATGTTTAAAACCCACTAAAAATCCAACTTCAGTTTGTGTTGCACCAAATGTTGCTCTTAGATCAAGGCTAGTAGTAGCAGTACCAACCGTTTTCTAAGGAGCTTTAGCTATGCCAAGGGATCAAAACTGTGACATTTCTGGGGTTTGTATAGTGGCTCTTGGCAGCAGCTTTGTGCTTCTCACACTGCATATACGGCTCTCCACAGCCTTAACCCCCCATAGTGCCAAGCTTCTTTGCACAGAATGCATGGGTTGGCAAAAGTGATCCAGTAGCGAAGACAAACGTCGTCCAGCCAACCGGTGATAAATTTTCACTTACCCATGACAGACACAAAAAAGCTAGCTAGCGAGGATATATTAGCACAGGTAGCTGCAACACAATGAAGATGTCTGCATGCGACTCAAAGACCTGTGATTCACATATTTAAGCCCAAATTTATTAAAAAATAAATAAATTTAAGACATTTTTAAGTCTTAATTTTAGACAAATGAATTTAAGACTTTTTAAGGATGTGTGGATACTCTGAGTGAACTGAAGGTGTTGATATTTGTAAAAGCCTACTAAAACAAATCTTTTCAGTCTGGCTTTTAGTTGAGGACTAAGTTAATTATCATTCATTTATGCATTAATACATTAACTTATTTTCTATCATTATTATCTACAAATTAAACAAGTTTTATATTATTAGCAATTTGATTGTATTGTACTCAATTATTCTAGATTTAAAACAATGATTTAGGTTTTTTACGGTAAATTTTACATCATGTTTCAGAACTTAGTGTATAAATGTTTTAAAATATTTCCTGTGTTGCTTCACATCTCTTTCTCATCAGTTCCTCATCCTTTAAAATTCTTCACTCATCTAACATTTTTTTTCGGGAAATGTTTCTTCCTTTTTTGACAACTTCCAATGAACTTCTTCTACGTCTGTGTCTGTTTTCAGCCTGAACAAAGCACTTTGTGGTCCACTTGTTTGTATGAAAAGTGCTCACTAAAGCTATAATTTCTGAGATCATTAGTGCCCCCTTCTGGTAAGATTTCCAAATGTTTGAAGGGAAATGCAATCCCAGCATGGCTAAAACTTGTGTTTTCACCAAGTAACAGCTGACACATTATTATGCATTTGATTCCTTTAACATTACCAGACTTCACCAGGTTTCATTTAACAGCCTTTAAACCACGCATAAACTTGAGCATGAGTCAAAGCCACACTGTACAGAAACTAATGGGTAGGGAGTGGAGTCAGCAATGTAGTCCCCACCCAGTTGTAGAGTTCACAAATAATCTATCAAACATTAACTCCAAAGTACATTTTTTACTAAGTAAAATTCTTTCCAGCTTTCTTTACATATTTTTTTAAAAAATAAAGCAACCATTTCTCATGCAAAGGTGACTGAATCCAAACAAGTTGGAACCTGAAAATGAAATGTAACCCATATGCAACTGAGTGACTAGACAGTCTCAAATATTTTTCTCTCTTCCTGTTTCAGCCTTTCCTTTGTACTGCAGTTCAAATATGCTTACTTACTTAGTTGTTGCTATAAATCAACAGCTTGTAACTTAGAGACCTTAAAAGTCTGATCGGTGTTATGTTTTTAATCCAAAAAAGTTTAGGAATGGTTACCTGTTTACTGTAGCTTCCAAATATTCTAGGACAGTTGCTCTGTCTGTGTCTGTCACTGAAGGTTTCAGCTGCTACTTACCTTCCCACAGCAGCAGACTCTGAGGAGCCACGGAGGGCCAGATCACAAGACTGTTGGCCTCGTAAAGGGGGTTGGTCAGATGGTCCAGCTCTTGTGGCCGATTCACCCATGACCACAGAGACACTGTCTTCTCAAGAAGAGACAGTCTGGCTCTGTGATAGGGAAAAAAAAATACGAAAAATAAAACTTGTCAAGAGCAAATGAAAGGAAAAACAGGACCGATTAATTTCATCCTCTGCCAAAGAGAGAAATGAGGCAGAAGAATCAACCAGCTGGCTTATATAACTTGGTAGTTCTCCATGTGGTGACTTAAACTGACCTGTCAGCTGCACAGTTGCCTAGGAAAGTACCAAACTGTGAAGCATAGGCATGTTCGAAGAGCAGCACCAAGAAGCTCTCATTAAACTCAAACGAGCAAGGAAATTGCCGAAGGATCTGCCACACACAGTCCAAGAAGAGCAGAAAGACAGGAGCTTCTTGCCGCGGCTTGCTGTTGGAGTAGGCAGACTGGGCGCAGCGCTGCTGGAACGGGTGACCTGCCTGAATAGGTGGTTAAAAAGGAAGATATTCCCATGAGTAAGAAGAGTAATACCAAAACTCCATCCAAAGTTATAAAAAGAACATGTCACACAGTGAATCAAAGTTCATGAAGCCTAACCTGAATCCACTCTCGCTCCACCAGACCCTGGAAGCCTTTAATGGTCCTGCAGGCTGGATCCAAGATGATCTGAGCCAAGGACGTCACCTGCAGGGTGGAGTCTGTCCCTTCTGTTCCGTGAACAAGCACGGATGCTCCCTCTCTAAAGCAGACACATGATCATGTATTTCAGAACGTCTCTTCATAGCAATTAGACCTTTCAAACGCAAGATAGGCTCCTGACCTGTCGATGCACTGGGCAGCCAAGCAAGCAGTGGTGAGGATCTCCTTGATGTGAGTCTGCCAGTTGGAGGCCTCGAGTTTGCTTAGCCAGCGGTCCATGCTGTGGGACTGATCATTGCAGGCCTCCACGAGCTTAATCAGACTTTCCTGGAGGACGTTGTGCCTGAAAATGAACAGATATTTTACAATGTTAAAGAAACAAACTCATATTTTGACATTTATCTAACATCATAAAAAGAACTTATTTAAAAAAAAAACCTGCACTGCATTGTGACACTAAAAGGTATTGTTAGGATGTCTAGTGCCTTGCAAAAATGTACATATTCGAATGAGTGGCAAGACTAAAAAATTGATGTTCACAGATGTTCTTCCAGTCTGATTGAGATCGAGCCATTTTGCACAAAAGAATGGGCAAAAATCTCACATACAAAGTTGGTCGAAACAGGCTAAATGTAGTGGTGCTCCGATCGATCACCACCAATCATTATCGGCCAATTTCCGTCAAAAAGTATGTGATTAGTGTTGCACCGTCTGTGAGAGTGATGTGAAGTTTGTGTCTTGCAAAACATGCGACAGAAAAATACCTCAGGAGTGTTATGTCAAAATGCATCAATACAGCGAATTTAATATGACATTTAAAAAAGAAGCACTTGACAGGGTACGGTGAGTTTACAGGGCTCACTGCAGAGAATAAGAAAAAAAGACACCTGAAGCAGTCAGACAGCAGTTAAAGCAGCCCACAATTACCAACACTCGCCCGTATGAGCGTGACAGTCAGAAGCTAAGCAAATAACCTGAAAAATAATTTAATTCATCGGGCTAGATGATCTGGGGTGGAAGACACTGGGTTCCGCCGACTGATCTCACTGTTGGACACCGCTACGTGCTACTGGGACGTAATATTTAGAGTTCCACAGACAGTATACTCTACTACTCTCATATCGAATGTTCCCTTAAAGCTGCAATATATAACTTTTATGAAAATATGTTTTTACATATTTATTCAAACTTTAACTAATCATAATATGAGACAGATAATTGTAAAAAAAAAAAAAAAAATTGAGCTCCTCTGCCTCCTTCCTGCGATCGTACTGCTATCTGCAGAAATAAGCTGCCCCCAGAAACCACCAATCAGAGCCAGGAGGAGGGTCTTAGCACTGTCAATCATGCTTTGACAATGCACAACAGAAGTCGCTCATGCTCAAAACAGTTAGCCATGCTCTCAGGCAGTTTTGATTTAGTAACTTATGATAGTTTATTTGAATGCAACCTGCATTTGACTTTGAATTTTCCTTTTTTATTTGACATTCTTTCAAATAGGCAACTGTGAGATTTACTTGACTTCCTGTATAATTTAGGCTGTTGAGAGCCTTACTGTTTTCAATCTATTAAATATTGTATTACTGATAGCAGGTTTTTAAGTTGTCCTTTTGACTGAATAGTTGCTGCACTATGCCTGCAAGTTTTTTTGTATAATTTTGTCTAAATTAAGGGGATTTTATGGTTCCTTTTTGCCAGATCACATAGCCAGTAGCATTTATAACTAAACTGAAAAATTAACAGCTGATCCATGTGATTAGTATCAGAATCGGCAGCATAAAACCTGATCGGAGCATCTCTTCCTAAAAGTCTTGTCGCTGTAATTGCACTGAATTGTATTGACAGCATTCAGCTTCTACGCTCCACAAATCTGGAACAAACTTCCAGAAAACTGCAAAACAGCTGAAACACTGAGTTCCTTTAAATCAAGGCTAAAAACCCACCTGTTTGAAGCTGTTTTTGACCCATAATAACAGGAACACTGACCAAAGTATTTGATGTGTATTGATGTTTTTAACGATGGCACTTGACAAAATGTAATGTTTGTTACTGGTTTCACAACCAGTGACCGTTTGATGTGTTTATGATGTTTTTATGTTTTCATTATGCAAAGCACTTTGAACTGCCTTATTGCTGAAATGTGCTATACAAATAAACTTGACTCAAGAGAGATGAATATAAATGAATGACACACTTTTCAAATTCTTCTCTATAAAAAATTTGGAAAACCATGCCTACTTTCCCTTCCACCTCACAATTACTTCAGGTATTTCTACAACGTAAAATTCAGATAAAACACATTGAAACATATGTTTTTAATGTGACAAAATGTTATACTTTGGCAAGGCACTGCATCCTTACGTTGCCACTGACCTTTCAATGGCTTTGTGGATCCTCCTCCACTGTGGGTAGTTACCCTCAGACTCGAACCCGCCACCTCGAGCTTTGGCCTGCTGGGCAACATTGATGGTGCGTGTATCGATTACATATCCCCGTTTTCCTGGCCTCAGAGTGGCATTGATTAGCTTCTCGTCTTCTTTGCAGCGTCGCCCATTGGTGCCGGTGAGGGGCTGGCCCGCTCGCATCATCACCATGCCGTTCTTCTTGTGATAATAGCTTAGCACTGGGAAACGCCCACTATGGCGGAATGTGGCTACTTTCTTGAGTGTGTCATCATCAATGTTTTTAGGAACTGCCACTAGAGGAGGGTATGACTGACACACAGTGAAGTCTTTGTTGACTTCACTCAATCTCCACTCATCTGTCTGGGAAAAGGGATAGTGCTTTGTTATATTGGCTTTATAAAAAAGTGCTACAGACCTAAAACCCAGGTAAGTGAAATTTTCTTCTGACTAATCGTCATTTTACCATAGATTCCAAATCCTTAAAAGCATCCTGAGGAAGAAATGAATTCCACCCGTCTTCTATGACTTCAAACATGGGCCGGTAGAAGAAAGGATACATCAGAGAGATAGAGTCAAGTGTGGACAGAGCCTTGAGAGGCACAAACATATGAAACAATATTAATAATGTGCAGAATTTCCCTATACCCAATAAAAAAAGTAATTATCAACAGCTGTATACAATGTCTTTCACCCCTTACCTCAATAGAACCAGCAATGTTGAGACATTCATCCATGCCAGGGATGTCAAGCTGAATCACCCTCAGGTCTTTGCATTTGACTATGATGCTTCCAACAGAGCCAACAAATCTAAAAGACAAACAGTTCAGATAGTCTTAGACTAAAATATCCTGTCAGCACAGATTTAGGTCCTCTAACCAGTATAAATATCGGTGAATCACCATCTGGATGTCTAAGCCGGTCAGTTAGTGTCATATAGACACAGTATACATGGCGGTAACCATTCTTCAAATGTTTCTTTGTGTAAGTACTGTATTTCAGTTTTTATTTTCCACCATGCTGACAAGTTTAACCAGTCTGCATGGAAAAAAGTGGTTAAAAAGCACAATGTGAGTGATTTAAAATAGCTTATTTGCACTGTTGAACACATCTAGACACTAAAATGGTCCCCAATTTTTTCAAAATAGTTCAAGCACAGTCAGACAGGATGGAGAGCATCTATTTACAAGTCTGGCCAATGATTCTTAATTGGATTTAGGTGTAGACTAGGACTGGGGTATTCTAACATATGAATATGCTTTGATCTAAAACATTTCATTGTAGCTCTAGATGTATGTTAAAGGTGATTGTCCTGCTGGAAGGTGAACATTTGCTCCAGTTTCACATCTTTCTTTCCAGCCTCAAGCAGCTTTTGTCCTAGTATTTAGCTCCATCCATCATCACATTAACTCTGAGCAGCTTTCCTTGCCTTGCTGATGAAAAGCATGCTCACAGCATTATGATGCCATGAACGTACTTCATCATGGGGATGGTATGTTAATGGTGATGTGCAGTATTGGTTTTTAATTACACAATATTCTACTAATACAGTACCTTTTATTTAGGGTCTCTGAATAACGCAGGTGAAATACATACACATGCCAAACTTCTCAGATTTTTTAATTATCCTTTTACTTCAAAATCTAAGAAGATTCAGGGAGTGAATACTGTTGCAATGCACTGTATATGTCATCACTGTTCGATGAAACCCATTAAAAAGCGTCAATTCATAACATTTATGCTGTAAAACTGTAAAAGTCCTGCAATAGTACGGATGTCACCTTTTCTCTATGGAGTCTATGTTTGAATGAAGCAGCCAAAGCTCCTCTGTGTTGTCCTGTCTGGAGGAGAGAATCAGATGGTGGCCGGTTAAACACAGAGTTCCCTCCACGGTGGGCATAAAGGGTCTGTGCAGGACCACCCCGTCCACTCTGGGGGTCTTTATCAGCTCAGCGAACTCCATGATCTATGATAATAAATATCAGACGAGACATCACGAATACAGGGGCAAAATTAGGGATGAGGCTGTTTTTTCAAAGACAGTTACACGGATTAGCTCAACGCTGTTGATAAGACGTTAAAAACATATATAGTGTCCGTGTCGATGTCAACAAATCAATGACAATATGTCAGCTGGGTGGTTAGCAAGACTCAGGAAGTAAAGTAGCTAACGTTAGCTAGCTGGTTGATTATAACTCAACCAGTTTAATAGTTTAATTTAACAGAAAATAATGCCAGTAATCCCAATATTCTCACTAAAAATGTCTACGGTAGGTGCTATGCAAACACAGAGAACAACAAAAGACGTTTTCCATCGATGCTACCGAAATGCTCCTAGCACAGTTACCTGATATTTTGAGCAGCTGGGCGAGACGAGGACGTTCGTAAAAACACACCGTCTGGAAACAACCGACTCGAGAAGTTTTGCACCGGATCCCTGCGCAGAAAAATATAGCCTTCCTGCTCTAAAAATGCATTAGATCTGACTCTGTCCCATTCTTCAGAAAATGTTAGGGAAGAATATGTAATATAAACTCTCTTACATAAGAAACACTAACTCGCATCTTTTTTTTTTTTTTTTTTTTTTTTTTTTTTTTTTTTTTTAACAACACATTGTAACTTTAAGAAAGAACACTGGGTGGCGACATACAAATGTAGTTGGATACAGAATATATTTTTTACGGTTTTTACAGGGTTTTTTTTTTTTTTTTTTTTTTTTTTTTTTTTTTTTTTTTTTAATACAGGTCATTTATTTATATATACGGAAGCGTATTGCTGCACGGAGGAAAATACATTTTCGAACACTATCATGTTATAACGTGATAATTATATCGTACAAACGTGATACTTATATTGTACAAACGTTTGCACGATATAATTATCACGTTATAACATAATAGTGTTCGAAAATTTATTTTACTCCGTGTCAGCAATACACTCTCGTAGTTGTCTGTTACTCCTGCATTGTATATTTTTATGATCATTTTATATATCCAAGTTTTTTTTATTTATCTGAACAATTGCAAGACATCATATGACAACAGCTACAGAAGACAGCACTATTAAAGGCTGTGCTTTATCCGAGAAACCACGAAGAGTTGGAAATGGCTTTTTAAAAGAAAATGATTTTTTAAAAAAATCCTTCAACACTTACATAGTTGCGTTAAAGTAATCCAACATCTACATTATACTTTAACAGAGTTCAAAACAAACTATTGCACTGCATTATTATTGACAGACTAAATGAAGAACAAAACATATTAACTTTAAATAATCTATACAGAGCAATGTTGTGATGACGGAAATGAATAGTGAAATATAAAATACTGCATATATAGTGCCTAAAAAAGTATTCAGTCTCTTGCATATTTTACTCTTTTACAAAATGCGGCTTTTTTGACAAAAGAAAGATTACAAAAACCCTTTTCAATGTCAAAGAGAAAACTGATTTCTACAAAATAGTGACAATTAAATAAAAATATTAAACGTAAAATAAGTGATTGCATAAATAGACATCCATTTTGAAGTGACTGACCTAATTTAACAGAGGTCCAATTGCTACAAATAGTCTCACAATAAGTGGAATGGAGATCCCATGACTGCAAAGAGTGTTTCTCAAGTGACTGTAGTATAAAAACACCAGAGTCTGTAAGGTCCATTCGGTGGTTAATCAGTATTTCTGGCTACCATTACAGCACTGAGACAACAGAACACTCCAAGCAAATCAAAGAAAAGGTTTTTGAAAAGTATAGGTCAGGGGAGGGACACAAAAAAATCTCTAAGGCACTGAACATCCCTGGAGTTCGGTTAAATCCATCATCAAATAATGGAAAGAACATGGCACATGTGTAAATTTGCCTAGATCAGGCCATCCTCACAAACTGAGTGACTGTGCAAGAATGAGACTAGTGAGAGAGGCCTTCAGGAAACCTACGACAATGCAAACTTCAGCAGCTGAGATGGGAGAGACTCTGCAGACAACAACTGTTGCCCTGTTTCTTCACTAGTGAAAGCTTTATGGGAGAGTGGCAATGAGGAAGCCACTGTTAAAGAAAATTCATATCAATGATTGACTAAAGTTTGCCAAAAGGCATGTTGGAGGCTCCGTGGTCAAGTGGAAGAAAGTTCTTTGGTCTGATGAGACCAAAATGGAGTTTTTTGGTCATTAGACAAGACTATATTTTGGTTGACAATAAACACTGCACATCACCACAAACACACCATCCCAACTGTGAAGCATGGTGGTGGCAGCAGCATCATGCTGTGGGGATATTTCTTGGCAGCAGACTCTTGAAGGCTGTAAAGGTAGAATCTAAAATAAATGAAGCAAAATATAGGGAAATCCTGGGGGACAAATTGTTTCCACTTGCAAGAGAGCTCAGGGAGACTGGGGTAAGGTGAGTCATTTTTCATATTTAGGATCACTACATCAAGGTAACCTTAGATTGGTCACTAACTTATATATCTGCACATATTTCAGGATATGGTGCATCCCTTCAAATGAAGGGAATGAGTGTAAACTTGTGTAAAAATATTTATTATGGTCTATACATAATTCTTATGAAACTTATGATAGACTAAATTCACTTTCAAGAGTTAAAAACATTTTTTAAGAAATAAAAGTCTAACTGCTTTACAAATGAGGTTCCTACCTTAACAAACTTCATTAAATGATGCCTTCATCCTCACTATTTGGTCACATGATCATTGTTGTTTACCGTTTCCTAGCAACAAGGGGGTCTCAACTTGCCCCAGTCTCCCCTATAACTTCAGAGAACATTTATTTTCCAGCAAGACAATGATTCAAAGCATCCAGCTAAAGCTACAGAGAAGTGGTTTTGAAGACAACAAGGTGGATGTTCTGGAGTGACCAAATCAAAGCCCAGATCTCAATCCAATAGAGAATTTGGGGCTGGACTTGAAAAGGGCTGTTCACAGCAAATCCACACTCCACCTGACAGAGCTTGAACCGCTTTGCAAGAAAGAATGGAGTAAAATTGCAGTGTCCAGATGTGCAGTCCTGATTGAGACCATGCACAGACTTCAAGCTGTGATTGCAGCCAGAGTTGGATCCACTAAATACTGACTTGAAGGGGGTGAAAAGTTATGCAATTGCTTATTTTATGTTATATATTTTCATTTGTTATTATTTTGTAGAAATGAGTTTTCACTTTGACATCAAACGGTTTTTTTTTTTTGTAATTTTTTTTGTCAAAAAAGACACATTTTATTGATTATGATTAATTTGTAAAAGCAATAAAAGGGTAAAACATCTAAGGCAGCAAATACTTTTTAAATGCACTGTATGTTAGACATTATACTTTCTGTACAAATTGCACTTAGAGACACCAGTGAACAACACAGAGCAGCCAGATTGATCATGAGTTATGTTTTACACCAGTCCCTCAACATCCCCATAGCAGATGACAGTTTGACATTTACTAATTAGCTCTAAACATTGTCTACTGACTCTTCAGTACTCTTAATCACCCTCTAAACCTACATTATTACTCACATAAGAGTTTTATTCTGATTCAGATGAAGACCAACTCAGTGATGATTCACTCCCTTGGTTTGACCAGGCAAAACATTTTTTTGTTTGCATTCTTGTTTATGTGAAGATATTCTGGGCATGTTGAATCATAGGATTCTGACAGATCACATATTGTATTTAACGTGGGAGCTGAGTCGTGTGTGCCAAAATAGTTAAAATTCAAATTTCTTGCTCAAGAATAATTTTACTTTCTTGGAAAGCCATGTAAAAACACTTATGCCAGGTTTGGATGAGATTTGGCCTGAAAAGCTGAAATCTGGACATTGATGGAATGTCATGGTTGATAAGTCGCTTCAATGTAAGGACTGGGACAACACCTCTGAAGTGGCAGAATGGGTTCATGATCTAAATAAAAAAAGGGTGGTGGGGTGGGGGGTGGACTGGGGAGTTCTGGGGAGTTGAGTTCTGACTATCAAGGCTTTAGCTTTCTCAGCCTTTCTAGGAAAGTTTACTCTAGTGTAGGTAAGGGAACTATTAACCTTGTAGAACCTCAGATTCAAAAGAAGCAGTAGGACTTTCATCCTGGCTAGGGAACAGAAACCAGATTTTCATCCTGACAGATTTTCTGAGGGGATCATGGAAGTTTAGTTGTCTGGGCCAAATATGTTTTGTGGAATTGGAATAGGCCAATGACTGTGTCTCTCAAGGTATTCTGCTTGGGACCTTGTCTGTAGTAATGCGGCGTTGCTCCAAGTGGTATTGGTTTGTGGTAGCTGAGCGAGTTTCTGTATGGGGCCAGACTCAGTCTTAGAGATAGGGTGAAGAGCTCCATCATCTGGGTGAAGCTCAAATTAAAGCTTCTGCTCTTCCACATCATAAGGATTAAGTTGAGGTGGTCTGGGCCTTTAATCAGGTTTGCTCCTGGAAGCATCCCTGCTGAGTTTTTCTGAGCACATCTCAGTAGTAGGAGACCCTGGGGAAGACTTAGGAACCCAGGGAAGGCACAAAGCATTTCTTCTGACCTGGAAACACCTTGGAATACCGCAGAATAAGCTGTAGTGTCACTGGAGAGGAAGGAAGGAAGGAAGGTTTAGAACAGAGGATACACCCTGACTCTTGCACCGTTTCCTATATGCCTTACCTCTAGTCAGATTTATGTTTATTTTTGACATGTATTCAGCCTAAAGAAACACTTATGGCCTAAATATTATTGGGATATTTGAACAGATTTATTTAATCTTTCCTAAATTTGTATTAGTTGGGAATGGCTCTTGATAAAGAAAACCTAGATCATTTAGTGGGTCTAATTACATCCATCAGTGAGGGAGAAGTGGGGTACACCCAGGACACTCACTCACTCCCAAGGACAATTTAGAGAGACCAAATGACCTAACTGCATATTTTCATACTGTGGGAAGGAGCTGGAGTTCCTGGAGAGAACCCAACGCATGGACAGGGAGAACATGCAAACTTCATGCAGAAGACGCCAGACTGAGATTTGAACTCAGGATGTCTAACTGTGTGTGTTGATCTACACGAAGTAGTGCATGTTTATGAAAGAGAATGACACATTATTTTCTTTACTAATAAAAATATGCAAACCATGGCATAAAATTGTTTTCAGCATTGTGAGCTGGACATATTGAAGTTACATTACACACAGATGGACTGTACTTTTCAAATAAGTGACTTCTGAAGGCAGTTGTTTGCACTACATTTTATTTACAGGACATACGAGCAAAGGGGAATGAATGGAAATACACACCACAGTTTTCAGGTTTTTATTTGCAAAAACATTTGAAATACATTTGCTTATTATGCACATGCTATTTTAGTTCATATTTTTGTCTAACAAGAAACTTTAAGTAACTCAAACAAAACTTCTAAACTTCACAGCACATGAGGACAGCCTGGAAAGAGCCACCATTATTTTAGTAAAAAAAAAAGAAGCATGTCAACCAAAAGCCCATTAATGGGTCTCTATGATAGTGGAAGGTGCTGAAAGAAATTGAGTACAACCCTCCAGGTATTTCCCTTTCTGGATCTTTAAGTTAGGGTTAGTTTTAGTAAGATTGAGGGAAGTGTGCACCTGAGCTTTAATGACCATTTTCAAAAGTGTTCTTAAAAAACACCTGAGAGTTGCAATAACAAGCTGTCATCTTTGTAACAAGGAAGACAGAAACTGCATTTTGAGGTAAATAGAGACATTGTGGACCATTAGGAAGAAGAGGTTTCCCAGGTCTAATGTAAAATGAGTGGAAGGGAGTGAAAATTTCGAAAGGCTTTAAAATTAATACACTAAACTGTGATTGTCTTATAAGATTTTTAAATAAAGACTCAATGAAAATCTAATTGTAAATCTATTGGATATTTTTGGAGCAACAAAGCACCTTAATGAGAAGCAGAAGGCCCTCTTACAAAGGATAAGTAAAGAAGGATAAGTAAAGAAAAAATTGTTCTAACTGTAAGAAATCTGAAGACAAAACTCGTTCAAGAATTGTACTTTTAAGATTTAGAGATACACAAAAGAAGCTGATTATGTAAAACAGGTGAAGAGAATAATCTGAGATCTCAGAACAAAAACAAAAAAACAAAAACAAAAAAAAACAGACCAGAATAAGTTTCGATACACCACAAATGAATACATACCACCTCTGCCAACTGTTAAGGTTGAGGTCAAAGATTTGTCCCATTTGACAACCAACACAGCAGTGCGACTGCTTTCTGCCCAATTCACAGCATACAGTCCTGTCTGATGATTTCCGTGAAGTGTTGCAGCTCTGAAAACGAGATGCCAGAGAAACTGGTCAGCCAGTGAAATATGTGACAAATGCCAATGGGAAAGCCTTACATTTCATTCTAAATTCTAGCTATGTCGCCCTTCAAAAATATTTATAACAATATTATAATTTCTTAAACTGAGTGGATGTCAGTGAAATAAAGGTTTAGAATTAAATACTCTGTTCCTTATAAGATACATTGCATTCATGCTCCTTGAACTTTTCCACATTGTTTTATGTTACATCAAACATCATTGTATTTTATTTATAGAATAAATTGCTGCAAAGTAGTACATCATTGTGAAATGGAAGGAAAATTAAACATTGTTTTCAAATCAAAAATCTAAAAAGTTTGTAGTGTATTTGTATTCTTCACACCTGATCTTTCACAGTTGAAAGTTATATGGAATAGGTCTCTAACAAGTTTACACATCTAAATACCAAGAAGTGTTGCTTATTCTTTACAAAACAGCTGAAACTCAGTCAGGTTGGACAGAAGCATCATTGAACTGCAATTTTGAAGTCTTGCCAAAGATTCTCAATTGCATTTTAGGTCTCGACTTCGACTCAGCCATTAAAAACATGACCATACTTTGAACCACTCCATTGCATCTCTGTGTTCAAGGCCTGTTGTGAACATTCACCCCACTCTTCAGCGTCTAACAGGTTTTGCTCCAGGATTTAGCTCAGTTCATCTTTCCATCAACTTACTTGCATTCACTATAAAAGTTACTATAGTTGTTTTGAATGTCTTCCACTTGTAAATGTCTCAAGAGGTCTATAAGTGGAAGACATTCAAAGCAGAAGTTATTTTTTACATTGGATGAAATTGTCTTCATAGAAGGTGACAGTGCAGAGGCACATTAATTAACTTGTTCAAGATTAAACACTGGTGACAGTATTATTTATTGTATTTAAAAAAAAATCACCCACAAGACAACCATTGAGTTGCAGTTTTTGATGTGGGTGATATGGGTTTACATATCTAGTCAGTGGGAATAAGGATCCATCTGTGGTGTAAGTACTGAGAGGATGATGCTGTACATCACAGGTTGCTGATGACACTGAAGCTCGTGTTTGACTCCTAGTTTATGATTCATGACTAAATTAAAAGGCTAATTGTGCAAAATAAGTTTCTTCATGGAAGCGAACATGTTTGGTTATGTGTGGGATGGCAGAAAGAGGGTATTGCCCAAGGTTCAGAGCTCCCTCTGATAAAACCCATATATTCAGGGGCATAAATACATGGATGGGTACAAGTAGTTGTTTGCAAAGCAAAATCAGGAACATAGATTACAGCAAAAACAACAGTAGAAATGGGCACAAATGCAAAATCAGACCATGATGCCTCAGAGAAATACAGAAGAGATTAAAACAATCTGCCAATGTGTTCTTTATTTGGCGTGATGCTAAAAAAAGAAACAGTGAGTATCTTTGTTGTTTTTTTCACATATAATTTTTTACAGCTCTTCTGAAACTGGTAACCACTCAAAAAGGAACTATGGCATGGCTCATGTGCTTGAAAGAGATCCTGCTGAGAAAAAAAAAGAACTTCAAAAGCAGATTGGTACAGATGATGTGAGCGCCACTGAAACAGACTCTTTGCTCTTACAGGAAATGTTAAAGAACAAGCTCAGCTTAAAAACAAGGATGTGAAGCTGAAGCTACTGAAACTGCCAATCTTGGGGTAAATTCTGCTTTGTGAAAGACTGCTTTAGGCAGCAAAAATAAAACCAATGGAAGAACTAGAAGATTACACAGCCTCATTCTTAAATTGGTGCTATTCTTGGAAGATTTAAACTTGGCAGACCTGCTGTGTCATTTGAAGAGTCCAGCCATCTTTCACGAGAATAACTGGACTTCCAGTCTTATTTTTCAAGAATCTGTACACTGAAACATAAATGACATTCTTACAAAGCTGAGACAGGAGTACACAACTTCAAGAATCTACTCAGCAAGGTAAAGACTGACTTTGGGTTTAACACACAGGGAAAACCACAGCAAAGAGCTAGAGAATAAATTGGCATGTCTTAGATTTTAAAGAACATGTGAGGCTGCTGTTGACCATATCAGTTTAAACATTGACAAGGATAAGCAGCCAAGCATTAGACACAGAACTCAGAAATACTCTTGAAACAAACTTATAAATGTTACTTCCAGCTTTTTAAGCAGAAGACTTGCATTAGTTATATGTTTTGATGAAGGGAGACAGCAAATAATTTCAGGAAGCAATGCAGAAAAGAGGAACAACTCTGATTTTCTGCTCAGTCTACAGTCCTATAAGCTAAATGGGACACATAATCTAAGCAACATTCTGCTCATTTTATGGTAAGAATCATTTGTATTGACTAGGGGGACAGTTTATTGCATATGGCTGAAGAGACCCATCACCAAATTACACTGTATCCTCTGGATACAAATTGCAAAAGCTCAAAAATGACTGAAAAGTAAACCATATATAATGAAATTCTTAAACTGCTTGTCTCTCAGAAGTATGGAAAGCATAAGACAAAAACAATTCTCATTACAGAGCTATTTGTATACTTGATGATGATGATTTTAAATGCGATCCAGTAGAAAAATGTTTTGCTTTTAACAGCTTGGGACATTGTGTAATCATTGTAACTTTACTTTATTACACTGATCTTGCAAAGAATGCACCGCAATTCTACTTGTGTGGGCTATATTAGCATGTTAACCTTGCTACAGGTTCTGATCTCCCATTGGTTGGTGTTTTACAAAAGAACTGGAAAGATTACATTTGTGGAGCCTTGAGAGCATACCTTTGGCCGGGCTTAGTGACTGTTTACTATAATGAGCTTGTTCAATAAACTTTTATGGTTTTCTGGGTTTTTTTTGTTTTTTTTGTGCAAGCTCAAATCACCACAGTCTCAACATGTAAAACACTCTTTAGTGAGACACATAGTTTTGCTCTGCATTTGAGTCACACTTCTCATAAATAAATAAATATAAAATGATAGACTGGTATTAAATGAAGTTTGAAAATATGACATGCAATGATTTAATTTTCTTGCAGTCTTAAATTTGTCATGAGTTAAAAAAAAGGGAGGAGTTTTCTCATTTGTAAAAGTGTTGACATTTTAGCTTTATCAAGATAAACATCACAGCAAGATATTATCACTATGTGCTTATAGTTTGTCAGTTTAATATTATACCGTATTAAAGCAGGTTATCAAATTAAATCGTATTGTTAAAATAAAAAATAACCTTCAATAGTCAAAACTCTGCTGATTAAAACAAAATTAATGAAACACATTTCTATTGAGAAAACAGAGAGCTGTCACCGTTCAGCACTGGACAGCTCCCATCAAATTCACACAGGCAGAACAGAGCAGACCAGAGCACAGCAGAGCAACAGCGAGACTGAAGCAGGAATGAACCAATCAATCTCATGCTGTATATGACCCTTCATGGCAGCTCTGTGGGCAGAGTCTAATCACAGACTTGCAATCTCTTTGCTCACCCATACACTCCTCAGCAAAAGTTGGAGAAAGGAGAAAAAAAATTCAACAAACCAGAATGTCAATTAGTATAAAATACAAATTTAGTGAAACAGTGAGAAACATGACAAGACATAAAAAAATTTCAAGTCTCCAAACAAGCCTTAGTTTTGTGTTCAGCTTCTGTTATTTTGATACTACTATGTACAATCCAATGCAACAAAAATATTTCAGAAGTCATTTTATTAGTAAATAGAATCCACTTGAGTATGATTTATTCTTAATGTAAATACAGTGATTGTCTTTTTTGAAGGTCTCAGAGATTTTTCAGTGAACAACAATTAACAAACAGCATCCGAATGCCCAAGTAACACAACAGATAGGTCAGGGATACATTTTTAGAGAAACTTAAAACAGGGTTAGGTTATAAAACAGCTTCCAACAACTTCTCTCACTGTTCAATCCATCATTCAAAAATGGACACAGTGTGCCACTAAAACCCACCAACAAATGGATGTTCACTATGCTGTCCAAGGAGAGTATTAATCAGAGAATCAACCAAAAGTCTCATGATAACTCTGGAGGAGCTGCAGATGTCCACAGCTCTGGAAGAAGAATTCGTCAACAGAAACACTAATACTCAAGTTCTTCAGACATCTGCTCTTTATGGAAATTTGGCAAGAAAAAATACATTTTTAAGTGTTGTTTGCAGTTTTCCATTAGCCATGTAGAGGGCACAGCAAACATGTGGAAGAAGGTGCTCAGGTTAGATGAAACCAAAATGAAACCTTTTGTCTTATCTACCAAATGCTATTTGGAGAAAAAGTAACCCTGCGCATCACCATGAACACACCATCCCATCACTAGGAAACATGGTTGGGGCAGCATCATTCCGGGGGATGTTTTTCTTCGAGCAAGGACAGGCAAGCTGGGCAGAGCTGATGACAAGATGAACAGAGCAAATACACAGCAATCCTAGGTGAAAACCTGTTAGAGACTACAAAAGACTTGAAACTCAGATGAAGCTTCACCTTGCACCCATACCATGATGCTAAACATACAATACTGTATACAGCCAGAGCTACAAACGGTTTAGATACAAGCAGGTCTGGCATATCAAGGCATATTTGTGCATTATTTTTGTTTCAGGTATTATTTTTTGTTTTGACACTGTGCGGTCTGTTTGCATTCGTTTTTTGGGTGCGTTTATGACATTTCTTTCATAAAGAGGATGGAGGTTTGTAGGAAAACTCTTTGTAGAATGCATTCTTCACAAGAGGCAAGATTCCCAACAAAAAAATCATCTCTAACTGTCAGTGGGATGATTCTGCATCATGCAGTCCTCTGGCAGAAGCTGTTTGAGAGCCTCAAAGGAGACACTAGATGGCAACCAAGCTGGGTGGTAGACGTTGAGTGTCTGTGTGTGTGTGGTTGTGTGTAAGAGGGTAGGGGAGAGGTGGGGGGATAAATTACGTCGGCGTGGGACAGTGGAGGGACTGACGGTCTGCTCATGGCAGCTTGCAGCTGGAGGCGAGCAGCAGAGAAGGAAAACAACATAACCGAGCAGAATGGAATAAAACTGAGCAAAGACAGTGTTGGACCACAGCTGGATGCGAGGGGTTACAAATGAAAGAGTTTAAACTGATAGATTAGTGTGACCAGGTGGGGGATAGGTCTGCAGTGGAGAGGAAAGGAAAGGGGGTGGGGGGAAACGAGATGCGCTGCGTCTTCGGTGACGCTGGCGCGCAGTTTGGGGACGGAGTCCGCGGCGGCGACGCGCTGACACCCCGCTTTTAGATGGATCCAACATTTGGGGTGCTGCAAAACAGGTGTCAGGGAAGTGTCGTCACGAACCCCGGAAGCCGGAGGAGGAGGTGGGAACATCAGAGGGAAAGATGGCAGCGAAATCCGATGGTCGCGGGGTCGTCACCGGTTTCGCCCAGCTGCACAACCTGGACGAAGTGGTGGGGACGGGAGAGGACGACGCGCGGGACGGCAGCTCCTTCCACATCTGCCACTGCTGCAACACCTCGTCGTGCTACTGGGGCTGCCGGAGCGCCTGCCTGCATTACCTCCGGAGGAAGGGGAGAGGGAAGGGGAGGGATGCGGGGCGACCACCGCAGGAGGAGCGCCTCTGGCTGGACTGCCTGTGGATCGTCCTGGCGCTGCTGGTGTTCTTTTGGGACGTGGGCACTGATCTGTGGCTGGCCGCCGACTACTACCATAAACGGAACTTCTTGTGGTCCGGCCTGACTCTGTTCTTCGTGCTGGTGCCCTCGGTTCTGGTCCAGATCCTGAGCTTCAGGTGGTTTGTGCAGGATTACACCGGCGGCGGATTGGGCTCCGTGGAGGGACTGAGCAGTCGGAGGGCTACGGCTAGTTTCCAGAGAGACAGGTGTTGTCGCCTGTCTGTCTGGATCTGGCAGACCATCATTCACATCTTTCAGATGGGACAAGTGTGGAGGTAGGGCAAACTTTTAGTTTAAGCTTTAAAAGAAATCTTATCAACTCCATCAAAGTCTTTCCTCCACCTCCTGCTCCTCCGCTGTCACCTGGTATAACCCGGGTCTTGTGTACATGACTTGGGTAAAAATCAGCACCATAGTGAACCCATTACGCTCGCCTTCCAGTCTCCACTCTTGTGCACATGTCTGCATTTCGTTTTATGTATGTATTGACTCCCATTTTACGCTCTCGACTATGAATTCCCCATCCTCTCAGGCAGCTGTGTCTACACATCTGGACAGAAATTGCACCGAGATTGCTGAATGCGCCATTGCGCTGTGTGAGGAAGGGGAGAAGGCGGCTATTTGCTCAAAAGAGGGCCAGCTGAAAGCTTGTGTGTGTGTGTGTGTGTGTGTGTGTGTGTGTGTGTGTGTGTGTGTGTGTGTGTGTGTGTGGGTTTGTGTGTATATGTGTGTAAGAGAGGGAGAGAAACGCGCTGTTCACATCACAGTGTACAGTCGCCTCGGTTCACCCGCTGCCCCCCTCCTCCTCTCTCCCTCCGCATACACCAACCAGAGGCCAGACGAGCATCTGGTTTCACGCCTCGCAAAACTACATCTCTCCCCACAGACATGATGTCATCGACTCCTCTGCGGCGCTCCACAAGACCTGATGCCCCCGTAACTGATTTTTAAGGGTTTTTCACAAACGAAATCATGCGTCGGAGCACCGCGGAGACGCTTTCGGTCTGCGCGTAAAATGTGACATGCAGCAGCCACAGTAGTAAAATATGATAGCGAGGCTCCACGCTGTTTTTTTTATGCTGATCAGAGAGGAGCGAGTTGTTTTTGGTGCAGACAGACGCAGTGGCTGGCATTTAATGGGAAAAAAAAAAGTGAAGCATGACGGTTGTCCCGAGGGGGGCTGCCAGCGTGAAACATGTAAAACATCAGCATGATATGAGAGCCAAGAAGCAGAGGTCAGATGATTTCATCCTGCTCTTTCGTGGGGTTTTTTTTTTTTTTTTTTTTTTTTTTTTTAAATCGACATTGGAAAGTGTGCTGTGGAGCCAGAAAGCAGGATTGATCCCCACTTGTGTTGTTGCATTCGTGTTTTGCAGCAACCCCCATGCTCCTCTTCAGATAAATAGATTTTTGCAAACCGTGATTGTGTTTTATTCTGATCTATGAGAACATTTGCGCCACTGGCTAAGTGATTCACACGCAGAGTCCAGGAGTGAAACTCTCACTCTGTGACCTTATTTTAAAGGGGGGGGGGATGCCACAGGCACTACAATGCATATTTCCTCATCCACTAGCTCTACACTTTTGCTTCCGAGTTTTAGTGTAAAAAAAACAAAAACCAAAACATGCGTTATTTCTTTTACCTGCATGGAAATAGTATTTTTCTCGTTAGCACTAGAAAGAAATTTAGTACATGCTGGTACAGTTGAGGTGGATTTTCCCAGACTGGGAGATTCCCTCATCAGGCTGATTCTGAAAGGTATCATTGATCACCAGCAGGTCTGTTGTGTTTGTATAAGTTTTTTCTTTTCCGTTTTTTATTTTTTCTTTTTCTCCAGACAGAGGTACTACTAAGGAATGCTGTTCCTCTTCAATTCATACATTAGAGGATTTTGGGGCTAATAATGCAAATTGCATCATAGGACATTGCTTGATTTTTGGAATATAGGTCTTTGAAAGTAGTGGCTTAGGGTAGGGTAAATAGACTTTGTTGTGTTATGGCTTTTGAATTTGGTGTTATCCCAAGATGATTAGTGGCCTCCAACTGGTGAGCCCCTGTAAAACTTTCTAGATGTACCCCTGATTTCAGGCTGGATCCTTGATTATTTAGCTCATACCGATCAAGGCAGGATGATGTGGAGGGGGCGTATAACTGGTAACCATTAAATAATACAACAGGTGTTGAGAGACAAATTCAAATCAAATCAATTTATTGTCACTTTATTTTATACTTACCAGCAAACAAGGCAGACCTTCTCTGTGATATGCAACAGATTGATATGAAAAATCATCAAACAGGTAAATAACAGAAAACACAAATATATAAAAAACAACAGATAAAAGTTATAAAAAGTGGAATAATGTAAAGTATATAATTCTGACCGTAGTTCAGTGTTTTAACGGTTTGAGACAAATAGATGTGTAGCAGTCTGGTGGTTCTTCAAAAACATGGAAAGGTAGTGAAAGGTCTTTGACAATGTTCAGAGCCCTGCAGTTCTAAAACAGATCCTGAACAAAGGGTAGAAACACTCCAATGATCTCCTTAGCTCCCCTCACTATCTTCTGCAGGGCCCAATTTGCTGGTATATTGCAGCTGAAATTCTATATGTAGTGGCAAGTAGATGTTATTACACTCACTTGTACGCAGGTCCATCAGTCCAAGGGAATCTGTCTTGCAGATAAAAATGAGCTAATTGTACCTAGATTTGTTTCACAGCTGGGATGGCATTTAAGGATAGAGAAAAAAGTATAATTTTCACCTTGTTTTTGAGATATTTCACTCTGACTTGATTAGTTTCTTTAATGTCATGTTTTTCTGCTATAGCAGATGGAAATGTGATTACAAAGAATCAAGAATAAATTAGCAGGAAAATGTTCACTTGTTACAGCTCCGCTACACCAATTGATTAAGCTCAAATTTAGACTACAATAACATCACCTCTTCTGACTCAGTGCTTCCATAGACATTATAGTTGTATATTTGTAACAGTCTTGCAACTTTTTTATGTGCTTTAGGTACACTGCTATGGAAAACTTTTAAACTCACCCAATATTTCTTTAGACTTTACTTTCAGTGAGTCATTCTTTGTTGTACTTTTTGCACACTTAAGCAGATTTTCTAAAGGTTTGCCAAATAATGCTTTTATCTGGCCATGAGAATATATTGTGCAGGGTGTGTTTAAAAAATGAGAAACAGATAGAGGACAAAAACAGAAGTGTCAGGCCCTGAAAGAACTCTTGACAGTATGAATTGTCTCTTATCTGTCAGCGAGAGACTGGTTCATCCCTTGAGTTTGGGAGTCTTTGATGTTTGAATAAGACATAGATGGAATGATGTCAAGTAAAGAAACAGACAATAAAGCAGTCCAGCACCAGCAGGAGGTTGCTCATAGTTATTTTAGTTGCATCAAGGGTCTTAAACTCTCAGAATTCATAAGATTTAACAGCCACAAATAGAGATCAGAACCACAAGCAAATGAAATAAGCTGTAGTATAAAACAATGGAATTAAATTATACAGTGGCTTGCAAAAGTATTCATACTGCTTGATCTTTTCCATATTTTGCCACATTACAACCAAAAACATAAATATATTTCATTGGAATTTTATATGAAAGGCCAACACAAAATGGTATACAATTGTGAAGTAGAAAGAAAATTATACATGATTCAAAACATTTTTAACAAATAAAAAACTGAAAAGTGCGGTGTGCAAAAGTATTCATCCCCCTTGCAACCAATTACCTTTAGAAGTTGCCTGATGATTGCTAATGACTAAACAGAGTCCACCTGTGTGTAATCTAATCTCATTACAAATCCAGCTGCTCTGTGAGGGACTCAGAGGTTGGTTAAGAGAATATTAGGGAGCAAACAGCATCATGACGTCCAAGGAACACACCAGACAGGTCAAGGATAAAGTTGTGGAGAAGTTTAAAGCAGGCTTAGGCTACTAAAAGATTTCTCAAGCTTTGAACATCTCATGAAGCACTGCTCAGTCCATTATCTGGAAATGGAAAGAGTATGGCACAACTGTAAACCTACCAAGACAAGGTCATCCATCTAAACTTACTGGCCGAACAAGGAGAGCACTAATCAGCAACGCAGCCAAGAGGCCCATGGTGACTCTGGACGAAATGCAGAGAGCCACAGCTCAGGTGGGGGAATCTGTCCACAGGACAACTATTAGTCGTGCACTGCACAAATGTGGTCTTTATGGAAGAGTGTCAAGAAGAAAGCCATTTTAAAAAGAAAACCATTAGAAGTCCTATTTGCAGTTTGCCAGAAGCCATGTTGGGGACACAGAAAACATGTGGAAGAAGGTGCTTTGGTCAGAAGAGACCAAAATTGAACTTTTTGGCCAAAATGCAAAACGCTATGTGTGGCAGAGAACTAACACTGCACTCTCTCTGAACACACCATTCCCACTGTCAAATATGGAGGTGGCAGCATCATGCCCTGGTGTGCTTCTCTTCAGCAGGGACAGGGAAGATGGTCAGAGTTGATAGGAAGATGGATGGAGCCAAATACAGGGCAATCTTGGAAGAAAACCTGTTGGAGTCTGCAGAAGACTTGAGACTGAGACGGAGGTTCACCTTCCAGCAGGCCAACCACCCTAAACATAAAGCCAGGGCTGCAATGGTATGGTTAAAACAAAACATATTCATGTGTTAGAATAGTCCAGTCAAAGTCCAGACCTAAACCTAATCGAGAATCTGTGGCAAGATCTGAAAACTGCTGTTCACAAACACTCTCCATCTTGTCTGACTGAGCTTGAGCTGTTTCGCAAAGAATATTGGGCAAAAATTCCAGTCACGAGATGTGCAAAGCTGGTAGAGACAGACCCTAATAGACTTGCAGCTGGAATCGCAGCAAAAGGTGGTTCGACAAAGTATTGACTCAGGGGCGCTGAATACTTTTTCACATAGCACTTTTCAGTTTTTTATTTGTTAAAAAATGTTTTGAATCATGTAGAATTTTCATTCTATTTCACAATTGTGTACCACTTTGTGTTGGTCTTTCACATTTAATTCCAATGAAATATATTTATGTTTTTGGTTGTAATGTGACAAAATATGGAAAGTTCAATGGGTATGAATACTTTTGCAAGACACTGTATATGAGAACAATGTATTTTACTATTATTCATCTTTAGGAGTGTAAAGGTGCGCAAAAATAACGGTTCAAAAATGTATTTGATTTTGTTATATATAAGAGTAGCTTCTAAAATACTGACGAGAGATCTGGTTTGATTATTTTATGTTAATTAAGGATAGTCAGGTATATTACCAATGCCTGGATAATTTATGCAACAATGAAACCACCTGAAAATAGTCAGTGTTATTTTTCAGGAATCTTTGAATAAGATGCTGATAGCTGAGAATAAAACATGTTTAAATCACTTTGGAGTTGTTATGATATATAGACAATCCAGTGTAGGAGTTGAAGTTCAGTTGTTGAGATATATCCTGTCATCACAGGGAATCCTGCTTACATGTCTGCTGCTGTGCTATGTTTTAGGCTGCGGTTGAATGCTACTACAAGCTGCAGGATTTGAATCTTAGCAATTTTTTCTTTAGTACCAATTGTGTTTACAGTCAGCTTAAAGTTGTTTCAAGTGAGTAATGAAGTTAATTGTTGAAAAGTGCTGAAAAACCTTTGTTTCAGTCCTTTCTTTCTCCATTGTCATTGTAACTAAATAAAATACCTCAACTGTCCTTCAAGTGCTGGCTGTAGTGATAGCAGGGAGTCCACAGTATTTTGTTTGGTTTCGTGTTTTATATTTGTGCAATGGACCATAGCTTGGTGCTTTGAAATAACCCTATATTCATTTGTGTGCTCAACCAAAGAGGCTGTATTAAAAATTCTGGTGCGTATTCAAATACTGTTACACCCCTACACATCTCCAGCATTTAAAGCAAAATACACTTGTTATCAATTGTTACATACATTTCTACAAAAATGTTTTTGGAACTGACACAAAATGGAAGTAGGACACAACGGAATCTGAGTATTAATGGACATTAAGCCAAACAAAGCAATCAAAGTCCAAAGAAATATAAGAAACCTGAAGAACTTTTAATCAAGACGACAGCAAAATCTGTCTCCTTGGGAGCAAAATAAGGAATACATCAAGGCACTTATATAGTGCTGTACTGGGAGTGGAGTTAAAGAAAAACACAATGTGAAATTCAGTTTAGTCAAAGAAGAACAAGTTTGAGCAGTGGAATGTTTGTAAGGAGCTCAAGGAAACACAATGTGTTGGTGTGAATGTTGTGACACCCACAGAACCTGCAATCAGGGATCCTTGTCAGTCCTCTGTCTCCCTCTGGACACGATCCGTCTGACCACTGGTTTGGAGTTAAGGGTCAAAAGCTGCTCCTGTCAGCTTAGCTAGTGTTCACAACCTCTGAGACCCTCTAGGATATCAGCTGATATGGGATTATTTGGCACAGAGACAGGGCATGCCACCCTGCCAATAGCATATCATATTACAATGCATCACGGGATTTCATACAATCTTTTATTTAAACTTAAACTTTCATATTTCAAATTATATGTTTATGTTACTGAGATTAAAAAATGTTTTAAAGCCAGCTGCTACAGCCTCCATTTGTGAAATGTTTTCCCTTCATTAATGTCATAAAACAGGCTGAAGTGCTGACAGGAGTCAAAAAAGCTTCCTCATCATGTCTCATTAGTCAGTTCTACTTTTTGTCCGTTCAATTAGCTACTTTTTTCCCCAGTGCACCTGAGGACCAGGCTGATGGCAGGATCCACTGTGCTTGTCTTGCAATTATCTCCTTGTTAATTGTTGACAGAATCCCATCTGTAATCCTGCTATGTCACCAGTTACTACAGCTCTTTCATGTCCCTCCTCGCTGTGAACCGGCGGCTCTGCTGACGGTGTTAGGGATTCTGCTCAGGCACACACTGGATCAGACATACACAGAGGTCTCCTGGTGGTGCGATGGACAGCTTAATCAGTGTAAGCCCAAATTAGCTTCTCACTGAGAGAGGAAATGCATCCATCTCCTCCCTCCTCTTCAGAAAATTTGTGTGGAAAGGTTTGGAATATCCATGTTATAGGGAATTCCCAGCCAAACAGAGCTATGTGGATTGTTTTTGGATCTCTAGTTTAAGTAATTCTCAAAACTGTAATGTTAGGCCGAGTGAAAACAGTGAACAGTGCATTTGGACAGAGCATTTGTTTACCATTTGTTTACCTTGTGGTTAACCTGTATTGTTTCTAAATTATCCTAAAGGATTCTTCTCCCCATGACTAACTTTTGAAAGACAGAATATAGAGCCAAAAAGGGTCTTTATTCACATTTTGACTTGGTATAACCACAAGTCTCAATGTATTCATTTTGTTTTTTTCTGTGACTCACCCACACAAAATGGTGAAAAATTGCAAAACATGTAACTTTCTAACAAATAAAAATCTGAAAAGTGTATTTACATCCCTTTAATCTGATATCCCTTAGTAAAATCCAGTGCAACTAGTTAATTGCCTAATTAGTAAGTGTCATCCCAAACTATGAAAAGCTACCAAGAATTGTCCATCCATCTAAACTGACAAGGGGAAGAAAGTATTAATTAGAGAAACAGGCAAGAGATCCATGGCAGCTCCAGGAGATCCAGTTTTCCAAAGCTCAGTTGGACAAAATCTGTTCACAGCACAACTATAAGTCATGAATTCTACAAATTTGGTATTTATAGTAGAGTGGTAAGAAGAAAGCCATTGCTGAAAGAAAGCCATAAGAGGTTTGCCACAGGCCATGTAGGGGACACAGTACACATATGGAAGAAGGTGCTCTGGTCAGATGAAGCCAAAATTAAACTTTTTGCCCTACCTGCAAAATGCTATGTGTTGTGCCAAAAAATAACAGTACACATACACCATCACCACCCACGGTGAAACATGATGGTGACAGCATTACACTGTGATGGTAATTTTCATTATGAACAGGGAAGCTGGTCAGAGTTGTTGGAAAGACAGATCTTTAAGAAGCAAAACTTGCGAATAATTGGTGTTGAAGCTGAAGTTCTAGCATGAAAACATTTTTAAACATATAGCCAGACCTGTAACAGAATGGTAAACATCAAAGCATGTTTATGTGTTAGTTTAGACCTAAATCCTATGGAGAATCTGAAGCAAGACTTAAAGCTTGATTTTTACAGATGCTCTCCATCCAACCAGTCTGATTGAACTTGATTTCTTTTGCAAAGAAGAATTGGCAAAAAATGCACTCTCGAATTGTGTAAAGATGGTACAGAGACATTGAAAGACTTGCAGCTGTAATTGCAGTGAAATGTTCTTGCTGTATACAAATGGATGCCATAGTTCAGATTTGTATTTGTAAAACCTTCTGAAAACCACGTAAAAACCCTTTCTTACTTCACAATATTGTGCTACTTTGTGTTGGTCTATCACATAAAATCTAATTAAAATACATTTTACTTTGTGGCTGTATTATAACAAAATATTAAGAAGTTCAAGGGGTAGGAATACATTAGTAGGCTTTAGTAGGATTTTTTATACACAGAAGTGTGCATTGGGATTTGCTGTCCCTCAGGCAAGTCCAACACATGTCTAAAAATGATGCCATGACTCATTTCTTTTCAATTTGTCTGTATACAGCTGCTGAAATGAGTGTGTAGGATTTGATTTACTGTGTTCATCACAAATAATCAGGTTAGTTGGTTTCAATATGGGTTATTTTGAAAGATGTGAGTTCATTTTGTTATGTTGTACTGTGCCTTAACAACTAGATTAAAAGTCTGTATTATTGCTTCTGTGAAAGCATATAAATGATTTTTTTCTTTCATTTTTATAGCAAAATCCAGCTAATAT
Organism: Anableps anableps; assembly: GCA_014839685.1. Lineage (NCBI taxonomy): Eukaryota > Metazoa > Chordata > Actinopteri > Cyprinodontiformes > Anablepidae > Anableps > Anableps anableps. The sequence goes on along the minus strand of CM026086.1, from coordinate 15,174,508 downwards.
TACACTCATATCTAAGAAAAAGCATATATAAATAGTTCTCTCCACATTTATTGGCACCCCTGGGAAAGATATTTAAAAAGCTGTAAAGCAATTTATAATTTTATTAAATGAGTATAACACAGAAATGTTTCACCTGACACAAAATCAACTGTCTCAACTCCTAGACTTTTAATGCTGTAAAAACCTGTGGGGTGATCTGAAAAGTAGATGGCAAACAGGAGGATCCAGATCTCTGGATAATCTTGACAGACTAGGCAAAGTGGAATGGTCAGCATTCCCTCTCTCGACATGTTTCAACCTTGTGCAGTGTTATAGAAGAAGACTAAGAACTGTTCTATTAGCAAATTATTCAGAGTGGGATTTTAAGTGAGATTATTTTCTTCACTGAAAAATCCTCAGATTAAAGACTGGTGTTCTATTCTATACATTTTTGAGTTTTCAAGATTATGCTGCTACAATAAAAAATTTTTAAAAGTTTTTTTTTAAACATCATTAATTGGGGTGGCAGTCGGTGTAGAGGGCATTGTACATCCACCCATTCATCCAATCATACAAACCCTCACTTTTGTTTTTCAGGAATTCACCAGTCAGAGATAAAGGGATTCCCCTTTTGTGGAGCAGACTATTGCAATCCTGCAAATCTGGTTAGTTGGATTACCCTTTAATCCCATATAAGAGCGGCTCACCACAGATAAACACGAAAAGAATCGCCTCACGGTTGACATCTGCTTCAGTTTTCTTGTTGTGCAAATATTAATACAGAGTGCAAAGGAGTTAACAGAACCCTCTCTTGGCTGACTGGCTGGCTTGTGTTTGCAAAAAAAGCTTTGTTAAAGCAGTATGGCAAGTCGTTGAGATGATCCAATGCAGCAATCTGACTTTTCAAAGGAAACGGCCATGTGGGGAAAAGTGGGGAAAGAGATAAGTTGCTTTGGTGATAATCCACATGTTCTGTTCACATTCTGTGAGAGCTTAAAACATAGAAAGATATGAACATCCCACTCAAACCACTTGGGTATTTTTGGAAGAAAGGAAATGACCCATAAATGTCTTGATTTAGTTCTCCTTGCGGTCAACAGAACAAATAACCTGTAAAATCCCTTTAAAACTGTCTATTTGTTTTTCAAATGCGTTGCAAAACAGTATAAAAAAGAAAATGCTGCGAACTGATTTTTGCCACTTTTGTTTTTGTTGTTTGCTGTTTTGTAGAATTAGAATCAAAGTATATAGTCTAACTCCAGTGATGCTTTTTATTCCTCAAGGAACCAAAAAGATGAACAGAGAATGCAAGTACAAAACAGAAAAACCCTTATCTTTATGAAGTTTTTCGTCCAGCTCTGTTGAATCTTATTTACAGACTCTGTTGTTGCTCCAGTCTACTCGTTTTCTCATTAGCGATGATAACAGGGAGCAAACCTTTAAAGCGGGCTCCCCAAGAAAACCCCCAATTATGTGACAGAGGAGCATGTCGAAATGTAAGAAAAGACAGCTTTCCTGGGAGCATGTCGCAGCTGGGGGTAAAGAGACGGAAAGCCATAAATGGCAGATAAATATGGGCTTCAGTTACTCAAGAAGCAGAGAGAAAGACAGATCTGAAAAGGGGAATTCAATTACTGTTTTGGTTTTATGTCATCTTGGTTTGGGATCAGGCTGGCTTCTTGAATTTCACAGCATTGCTGAATAAGGTTTGGTTCAGTATGCACTATTTTGCATGAATTTTAAGCTTTGTATCTCAAAAGTCAATGTGTGTGTTTTGGTAGCACCTGTGCATCAGGGTAAAATCCTGTATGAATGATTCTTTAGTGTGTTTTGCTCATTTCATTCTCATTTCTCAGGCAGCTATGCCTTCTGTCACTGCAGAGAGCCCTTAAGGTCAGTTCCTTTGATACTGCCTCAAGCCTGCATCATAAGTAAAACAACTTTACCCTGAAAATCGTAAAGCCACACTGCTGCTATCTCCTCACCCTGATCAACAAAGCATGCAATGACACGCCTAGGCATATGAAGCACATTGCTAGATGGGTTTCCTGACAAAAAATTATGTCTAGATCTCAGTGGTATGTATTCATAGTATACATTGGGGTGGAGAGTAGGAGAGCAGCTCTTTTACGTTATATTCTTCTTTATATACAGTTTCATGTTTCAGTATTTTTGAAAGATATACAGAGACACACATCTTAGCCGAATTCTGCATTTTGATGTTTTTTGATCAAAGAGAAGTGATGGAAAATAATTTCCCCAAGAGTCCCATTGTTTTCTCCTTTTCAAAATGTGATCTCTTACTTTTTATTCTGCATGCCTAATGATCAAATTCAGTACAGGTGAAAGGACCTTTTAAAACATTGTGAGAGGTGCACTTCTAATAGTGTGTATTAAAAAAAACAGTGGCACACACAATACTGTGCAATCGCTATTGCTGACATATAAAATAGTCTTTGAAACCAAAATGGGGAGAAATAGCTCATTACTGGCTTGGGTTGCTAATTATACCAAATCACACTGGTCTTTCAACGTGCAGCTAGAACATGATCAACTTGGGTGCAACATCATTTCCAGATTCATGTTCCACCTTACATGTAGCTGCAGTATGTAACTTCTATAAAAAATATTTTTCTACATATTTGTTGAAACTGTCACTATGTTGTGACAGAATGGTATGAGACAGATAATCTGTGAAAAAAATTGAGCTCCTCTTCCTTCTCCCAGTGCTCCCAGTGCTATCTAAAAACAACCAATCAGAGGTGGATCTTAGCACTGTCAATAACTGTCTGAGTGCTGCTGTTTATCCCATCCCCTTGCTCTCAGCTAGCAGAGACTGTTGTGAATACTCAGGCTAGCTAGCATGACCACAATGACAGATAAACAGTTTCGCTGTAACAGTAATTTTTTTTTCTCCGCCATTTGCACATTTAGCAGCAAGTAAATGAAGTTGACTGACAGCGCTAAGACCTTCCTCCTGGCTCTGATTGGTTGTTTTAGGTCAGGAGTGGTGCAAAGTTACATACTTCTGCTTTAAATGTAAAGAAAAAGTAATATTTGTCTGATGCTGAATTTTGTTCCCAAAAAAGACTTACAGTCTCTTGAAAAGATATTCACACTCCTTGAAATTTTCAAAAAATTTGTCTTTTATTGGGATTTTATGTGACAGACCAACAGAGGGTTTTGCATAACTGTGAAGAACACCCCCACTGGAACACAAGACGATGGCAGCATCATGCTGAGGACAGGCTCTTTTTCAGAAGGGACAGGATGGGAATATGGATGGAGCTAATTGCAGAGCAATCTTGGAAGAAAAGCTGGACAGACACTGTAAATGTAAACGACAGTAAACAATGATTTATTGACATTAAAGCCCTTTGTTTGCCTGTTGTTCCTTGTCTTGTTTGACACATGTAGCAGAGCATCACTTCAATTGTCAATCCTCCCCACAGCTCTCGGTTATTTCAGTCTGTTTCAAAAACACAAATCCTTTACATTTTTTCCAGAACCCCTAAAACAGCTTTTGTTGTATGATGTGTATATCACTGTTTAAATGTACTTTATATCATTATTACCTGGACCCAGAGGACACCTGTTGTGAATTGAAATACACATATACTAAGGCTATATTTCATCTGGAGTCCCCTCAGCCTAATATTGCTTTTGTAATATAAATTTATTCCTCCTTTTTTTCTTGAGGAAAGGTTGAGGCACATTCCCAGATGCACTATTTGGGATGATCATGTTCTCTCTCTCTCTGTATACTCTCTCTATCCATTAGCGGTGCTCATAAGCTCAAGTCACCGCATCACCATCTGTCTTCCCTGCAAAGTTAACATATGTTTTTATTTTTATCCCTCCCTGTCGCTTACACCTATTAATGTTCTTAGGCTCCTCTAAAGCCTCCATCCATCTTGAGCAAAGGCATCACACTGTGTGTTCCTCTGTGTCTTCTTTGTTCTCTGCTTACTGGCTGTAGTTAGAGGAACAGGCCTCTCTGTACTGTGAGCTCCAAAACTGTGTCCCTTACTGCTACTTAAAGTCATCATGCTACCTCTCTGCCCTCCATCTTTCCCTTTATGTCTGTGTGTGTCTCCACGTAAAGCTGCACTTGACCTCCATTTCTGTCAAGGAAAGTGGAGCATCTGGCTCCTGCCCCATTACAACTGAACTTCTCCTTCCTCCCTCTCTGTCTCCCTCATCCTGCTATACCACACATCTTCTACTCCCTGCAGAGCCCTGCTTTCAGATCTCTCACGTTCTGCACTTATTTCTGCTCGCTAACGCTCTGACAAAGTGTCTCGTTTCTGCAGGAAAGCTATTCCATTTTAGTTCTCATTTTAACCTGTGGCTTCATGGCTCTCCTCTCATTCTGCATGCCATTCATTAACACTCAAAGCTTGTCATTGGCACTCTTTCATGCTCTAGTAAAAGGAGTGAACACAATAAATTGAATCGATGTAAGTCCAGCAAAAAGATGTAGAGTTTTATGTTTAATTTTAACATCTGTTGTATCTTTAGTGATGAATCAGTTAAAAGTTTTCTATATTGTTGCAGATCTCCATATAAAATAACATCTCCATCATGCATTGTTTAAAGACAAGTGAAACTATATCAGCAATTAGAAAGAAGTTTCCGCATGAAGCAAAACATATATATTACATGCATATCTGTTGCATGGGATAAAGAGACATTGAGATGGCAAGCCAGTAGCAGGGCTCAAAGTTTTCTCTCACATCTCCCAGTGGTGCTGCAAGGGCAAGAAAATTGTGTGAATTTTTTCCACAAAAACTTGTGGAAATTTAAATTAATTTAATGTGGGAAATTATCAAATGTTCCCTATGTTAATCATAGCTTGTAAGTAGAAAACACAGTAAAGCAATCGAAGTGCCTGCAAAAGTATTCATACCTCTTGAACTTCTTTTTTATCAAGATTTCAAGTAAGATACCAACACAAAATAGTTCATTATTGTGCAGTGGAAGAAGAAGGGTACATGATTTTCAATTTAGTTTTACAATAAATATTTAAGAAGTGTCGTACACATCTGCAGAAATGAGTCAATAGTTTATCGAGCCACCCTTTGGAGAATGTCTCCACCTGCTTTTCATATTTGGGGATGGAAGTAGATTTATTTCCTTGATTCCTTTATATTTAGCTCCAACAGTTTTTTCAGCAAATCTGACCAGCTTTGTCCATACTTTGTCCATACTAAAGAGATTTTTTTTTTTTTTTACATTTTCTAACAAGTTTTCTTTTGTTTTTGCTCAGTAATTGTTTACATTTTGTATGCCATCTATTTTACCATCTATACTGAATCAGCTTCTCTGTGTCTGCTGAAAAAACATATCTCCATAACATGATGCTGCCACCACCATGTATGTTCAGTGTGATACACAGCGTCAGTTTTCTTCCTCTTCCATAATATCTTCTTCCATAATTTTACCGTTTTCTTTTCATGGCTTGTTGCGATCTCTATATTATTTAGAGAAGCAGTCAAGCCTCTGGCAGCTTCTCTGAATAATACTTTCTCAGTTGGCAGGTTTATGTTGGTTAAATAAACTCTACATAAAGCATCTAAATTATAATAAAGTTCAGGCCGTGTATATAAGTACAAAAAAATAATGTTTCCCTTAATGCAAAGAAACATCATAAACTCTAATGTAAAGATAAAAAATACAAAAGCCTGACTTTACAACGAGTTTTACAATTTTCCTCACATCTTCTTCAGCTCTTTTTAAAGCTGCCTGTGCTTTCTTCATCTTGCAGTGTTCTGAAAGCTGCATCAGCAGCGTTCAGCGAGGACCACCATTGCTTGACTCTAATCATGGACGATGCTCTGGGTGTCAGTTTGATAAACAGACAATCTCTGCTCATAAATAATTGAAGAGCCCCGTTAGTGCTCTTACTCTCAGCATAACGTTTGCAGGGTTTTTCCAGGCATATCCTTGTATTTACATGGTGATGCCCTGCTAAGGGAGCTGCTACATTCGCTCAGAAATTGGGAAGATGTAGATACACCAAATGCATCCTCTTTTGCAGTTCATAAAACCATCAAGTCAGTATGCAGTTATGAGAATGTAAAATTCATGTTAAAACATGCGAAAACTGCGATCGTTAGTGCAGCAGTCGTTCATGATAAACCAAAACCTACTGCCTACAACCTCAACATTTAAAGGTGATATTTTATCAACCTCCCAGGCACTATTAAATGGATTCATTAGTGAACTGTCAAACTGCTCCTCTAAAGTGATTACATTTCTAAACATTTTTTTTCTTTGTAACTATAAGCCTGAAAGCTTCCTGGTACATTAAATCCATTTATTGCGTTCGTATATGATGTCTCTTGTAAGAATGTTCTGATCTGGCCCACATAATGTTGAGTTCATATTTAGAACAGCCCACATTCAGGCCTCCTGCTCAGCAGTCTATCACTGTCCTTCCTGTGTCCTTATTTTCTTCCATAGGATTGTTGCTGGACGGCTTCTTCTCTGTCATGTGACCATTGTGTGTTAATTTAGTTCCTGAGGAGGAAAGTTAGAGAATCGTTTTAAGAGTCCAGCAGTGATCAATGGGGGTTATCGAGCACCATCACTTCAGGCATGATTAGATGCTCTAAGGTGCCTTTTACATGTTAAAGCTCCAACCCGTTGTGTTTCATGCCTCATTTTTGAGGTTTGTTATTTGAATGAAACAGCAGCCTAAACACCTTCTTCAATGTAAGAACCTACTGATGCCTCAGTACCCCTATTTAAAAATATCTCAGGCCACCTGCCTATTACTCATGCTTTGCATGTGTAAAAATCAGTATGCGAACACGTGAGCTGCATGCATAGGAGGTGTGAATGTTCTCTTGCCTTATGCTATGATGAGTGTCAAGATCCATGTGACTCATGTCGTACAGTTTGGTGTGAAACACCTGATAGTCTGCTGAGAATTTCCCTCCTCATAAAATGGAGGTTTTATGATAGTTAATTAAATTATTGCCATTTTAGATCCTTGTTAAGAGTAGTTCCAAGTAAAACTGTTTTGCATGTTTTGACAATATGTTGATGCCACAAACCTTTTATTTCAAACCTGAACAATAAGATGTTTACAGGATTATTTATTTATTTTTTGTAAAACTACATACAGTGGTTCCTCCAGAAAATTTCATAGGGGTGGCCAGAGAATTTTTTTGGAGTGGCACAGCTAAAAAAACATGCAGGGACACGCATGCTGTCCCTTACTTTGCTGCACTAAGGCCGTTTAGGAATCCTGTTTAGTTCGAGCATTAAATATGAACAAAAAAGTAAAGAGACACAGCTGTGTTTTCTTAGTGTAAGTACAACAAATATATGGGCATTTAGAATGTTATGGTGTAATCTGAAGAGACTTTTCCACTTTTCAGAAATAAAACGCTCATGTGAGGGCACAAATTCTTTTGATGCTGCAGCATACATTGAAGACTGCAAATAAAATTTTAATTCATTAATAAAACTTGTGGGTTTACTAATTAGATGTTCCTACAAGCTCAAATAAAGCTATTAAATAAATAAATAAACTGGAAAATGCTTCAGTTACAATATAGTCTCTGGCAAAGGTATCCACACCTCTTGAACTTTCTTACATTTGTTAACTTTCTAACTATAAACTTCATATTTTGTTGTGATTTTAACTAATAAAACTAATCACTTTTGAAGGGAATCGGTTGCACTGGATTTTATTTAGGGGAATAAGGGTAAAATGGCCTGAATAAAAATAGTTGTCAGATTTTCATTTGTAAGATAAAATGGAAGATCAGGTATCATGTTCCTCCCCCTTTTTAAAATTATATATAATGTTGTGTTGGTCTATCGATAAAATACATTGATGTTTGTGGTTATAATGTCTCATAATTTGAAGAAGTTCAGAGGGTATATAAGGCCTTGTAGGAACAGTTTGGGGTCAGAAAGACATTTCTTAATGTAGTCCCGCCCCCTATTGAATAAATGCTCTCAAATTAAAGGTTGAATTTCTCTATGATTTTTTTAGTGTGGGATAATGGGACTGCAGCAGAAGATAAATTCAATCTAAGTTTTTTATGCATCTTTTCTCAGGGTCCCAATAAGTGTGGAAGGGTCTTTAAGTTTAAAACATATAATTTAAATATATACAGAATTATATCAGAAATTAAAATTGCCAGTATGTGGGCAGTATGTAGTAGAAATGCATCGTTTCACTTCTGCAGTGGTTTTAGGATGAATCGGAGTCAGTGAAATATTTTCAGCCACCGTGTCTGAATGGATTAGTTTGCAGCTCCTTCAAAGGACATAGCAGCTTAAAAACTCCAAGTGTTAATCTTGTACTTTCATACAGAATAAATGTTTAGAAGAAACAAACAAAAATATGCCAAATATACCTCTTCTATATTACATATAGCATCCACATTTATTGTCTGGTAAAGATGTGTAAAAACACTTTAAATAAATTCATCTTTAAATGCAATAGAATAAATTCATGCTGAGAAATTTGTGGTAAGCTTTGGAGAATAATTTTCTACCTCAATTGTCATCCTGCTCATTGTGTGTGGTGGAAAAATGAACTTTGGTCCTTATTCAGCCTTTCTCTCTAACAGTTCTTGTTGGTATAATCTTTTTAATGTGTTTAATATGAGAAACCTTAGGGCTTTTTTTCTCTTGAATTCCTCACTTGTGAGTCAACAGACATTTTATCTTGCTTGATTGGTGTGTTTCAGTTTTTCCCATTAAGAAGAGTGACTAAGAGAAATGTATATCTGCAGCATGTCAAATTTATAAAACAAGAAAACAGGAAGTCATAAAGAGTTACTCAGAAAAGTTTAAACTGTGTGATTTCATTAAAATCCATTATTTCCTAACATTGTCATAATCCCTTGTTGTTTTGGACTTTTAATTCTGTTATTTCCTATTTATATTCTCATTATTTACAGGTTCTAGATTATTCCCGTCTGTTAGTGCAGTTATTTCATATTTTGAGAATTGGATTTGTTTGTTGGATTTAGTATTTATTTCTGTTATTATTTAGGTTTCCATCCCCTGTTTTTGTCTTCACTTTCAGTAGGCTATTTGCTTTCCTTCCCAGCTGCATGTCATCAGTCTCACTTGCTGCCTTCCCCAGCTGCAATCAGTTACCTGTAATTAGTTCTTTTGTCATCTCCACTCCTTCCTCTGTATTTTTACCTCCCCGGACTTCTGATGCAGTCCTTCATTCTCCATGTCCCTGGTTATCTACTTTTTATGAGTTTTCCTTCTTTCATTAAACATGTCTCACGTGACAAGTCCACTTTCCTGTCTGCATTTTGGTCCAGCTCTAAACATACCCTACATGATAAACATATTTCAGTTGGGTATTTTCTTCCTAACTGAATAAAAGTACTCAAGTTAAAGATGAAAATATTCAGTGTGATATTGTGCTACTGCAATAATTTATACATAAATAAAAAATTCACATTTTTATGCCAGTAAATATGCTGTATTTTGTACTTTTATTTTCCTTTTTTTTGTTTGTTCTGCTTAGATTATAACATGATCTTATGACCTGCCTGTTTTATTCTTTAGTTCAGGACAGGGACCACAGAAATGCAGCCCCAGAGAGGAGAAAGAACAAACAGCAGTGTTTGTGGCAGAGAGACAGAATATATCAAAAGAACAAACGAGATGTTTGTCGCAACAGACGGAAAATTATTTTTAAATGACTGTTTGTCAGTGCGGTCTTTATTGATTTGAGTCAGGTTATATTTGTTTTCTGTTTAAGGTTAATTGATGAATACAAACTACAGTGGTGTTGGCTTACATTTTAGTCCTACATACATATAAAGTCCTCACCAATGCAGGCTGCTGTCCTCTTTTAGTTTTGCATATGGTGTCTGCTCATGTGTCCATTTAGAGGAGCTAATTAAAAAGCTTCTGTGCTGGGCTGTGAGCTGAGCCTGTGTCAAGTCCTTTATTGATCTTTCTCTCACTTAGCTTTAGTGTTTGGTTCAGTGTGCTTTTTATTTAGCTGTGTACTTATAACTATAAACTCTCATGAAGTCAACATTTAATCAGATTTTATGTCCATTATTGTGTTTGGTGTTTGGCCACGTCATAATTTAATCCGACTGGAAGTGCATGCTCTTACCATATATTTAGAAAATTCACAAGACTGATTACCCATATGGCTAATTTACACATTTTTAACCTTGCTGTGTGGTGTGAGGTGAGCACATTTCTCTTACACTTACTGTTGTCAGTTTCATTGTGAAAACGAACAGGATTCCTGCAGTCCATATATGCTTTACCCATACATTTCCTGGCATTGATTAAAGGTCTGGAGTTTTATGCAGAAGCCACAAAGATTAGACGGATGTTTAATCATAAACTCTTTCCTAATAAGCTTAACGTTATTCTGAGTGCAAGGCAGGGGGCGAAAATGAAGCCTGGAAATTCCATTTGTCTGCACTGAGGAGAAAGATCCCTGGGAAAAAAGAGAATGTCAAAAAAATTATCCACCCATAACGGATCCCAAAGGTTTTTAACATTTGCATCATCCAAGAAGGTTTTTTTTTGTGTTTTGGATTTTAAACCTTAAACTAAGTTTTGTCTGTTTTGAAATAACCAAACCTTCTCACCTTCCCATTAGGTGTAAAACTACACCCTTTATATGTAAATATAGCATAACAAAACACAATATGGATTCCAGAGTTACAGTAGTAGAAGAGGGCTTGGAGAAACACAGTATTAAAGAGTTGCAGTTGCAACATTATCAATAATATTGTGATGTCAATATCAATTGTGATAAATCCACATTTTTCTCACTCGTTTCCTTATCATCTGTCATTATGATGCTTTTAGTATTTTGAGCATCATCATATGTTGGGTGTAAGCATAATCTGCAGTGAGACCCCATCCTAAAGGTTGAAAATTTTACTGAAATGCAAAGTGTAAATTCATGACCCCTGAAACAGGCAACACTGCAGTCCAAGCATTTGTTGCAATTACTGCCATTACAGAGGGGTGTCAAGAACAAGCTTTAATTTATTTTACTTTTTGCGACAGGCACTTTTCGCTGGAGAAGTTTGTGTGGGATTTACCTCAATATCCTACTATGACATGGAACAACATAATAAGAAACGTACTATGATGTTCTGATAATGACCCCTTAAATTGACATCATTTGTTTGTAAAGACCTACAGTATCTGACTCGACACATACACTATTCTCCAATAAACTCATATTTTGCTCTTGCCAATATTTTCATGTTGAGCTGTTTGTGGAAGTGCTAGGCTAATGTTAGCATGTTTATGCTCTGTTTTGATATGACTTGTTGATAATTGGGCTTGCAATATGTTTAAATGCATTTCCTTTTAATTGTGCTTGGACAAAACTTGCAGGAAAAAGTACTTCTCCTTCCTGCCCAAAAATACTATTTTCAAGTCATGCATAAGAAGATAGGAGATGATTTTTAAAAACTGGTAATGTTTTACACAGCCTCACGTTTGACTGACTAACACTACAGGTGCAGCTAAAACAAAATCAAATGCAGCACATAAACAACAGGTTTCAGAAGATGAATTTAAGTAAAGAGTCTGAAAGTGATCATTTAAACCTTTATTGGGATCCCGACCTATTACCTGAGATCGGATTGTACACCCCTTAATTGCTCTCGCTTATATTGGACAACAATTTAGTTTTCATATATTGTTCCAAATTTGAGGGTTCAATTGTCACTTTATCTGAAAGCTGTGAGGTTGCTGGATTCCCAACCTTTCGAAGATCACTGACAACTTAGTATCAGTAAATGACACAGATTAATGCCTGAGAGGCAGGTTATTTTCAATTGTTACAGATGGAGTTCCAGATCAGTGTATCAATGGATGGATAAATAGTTTTAATGGCAACATTTTGAATAGAGTCACTCTATAACCTCACCACAGTTGTCTTCTCTACGTGCTACTTTATTACTCCAAGCCAAAAGCCATAAATGCTGCACAGTCATTTTTTTTTTTAACACCTTGGATGACTACAGTGTGAGTGTCTGTGTGGGCTTGTGTGGTTCTTTCCCTCCTGGATTTGGACTGTTGATGTTGACGCGATGTGTCAGGTTTCATTTACACCTGTCCTTGCCAGAGACTCTGCAAAATTAATTGAGCTAAGATATTAATTTGCTTAAGGCATCTCAAAACGTCAGAGGAGTCATTAAGATGCATCACGTAAAAGCTTGAGGCAATTCTGGGAAAATAACATATGGGTGATTGAAACGAGAAGGAGAGAAACAGTCGTAGAAAAATACTGCACTGGAAGTCCAACAGAAGGTTTTAAAAATCCTGTACTTTATTTTAGAGTTCATTTGTTCATTTCTGAATTGGTCATTGGTTTTACTTAAGCTATTTTACAGTGATTTAAGACGAGTAATTTGTAAATTAGACAAACTTAATGAGGTATGAGACATTAAAAGGTGTTAATTTTGGTGATAACTTATGTGAAACCTGTGAAATTTATCTTTTCCCATGTTCCCTTTCTACCATAAATATAACTCATGGTCAGAAAGCCAAATTAAAGATGTGTGATAAGAACTGTTAATTAGATAATGTCTTTATGCAAACTGTGACCAAGTTTAATAACAGAGGACATTACTGACCAGTCAGTCCATTGATGCTGTACTGTAGCAGTGCTCTGCTTTCATTTGAAACAGCTAAGATAATGCAAAAAAAAGAAAAAAAAAAGAAACAAAAAAACTAAAGAAAGTACAATTCCTGCCTCTCTCATTCTGTCCATTTGAGATCGACATCAGAAATAAAGATTCAACTAAAGTCTATCAGTAAGTACGTTTACATGGACATAGGAATAAACATCCGATTGGAATAAAAAAAGCGGATTAATTTTCTGTGATGCATTTTTTGGGGGGATTCTAGGTTCTTTAACGTAGTACTCTATTTGGGCTGTTGTAAATGATTATTTTAGTAATTGAGTGATCTATCGATTATTCAGATGATTTATCGAGTTTTTTTTTTTTTTTTTTTTTTTTAGAAAATAGATATTTCTACTTTAAGTCTTTTTCATGTTCTTACTTTTCTTGATCAGCAAGTACATGCAATGTTAGCCAAAATGTATTTCCTTGTACATGTATAACATGCCAGATTCTGCATTAACGATAATAGATAAAAGTTAGTCTTTTGCAAAGGGAACAAAAATCTCATCTGTTAGCAGCCAGAAACAAGCTTGATGCATGTAGTAGATGTTTCCTGGGGTTTAGATCTATAGGCCGAGCCCGACCAGAACCAAAATTTGGGCCACGTTGGGCCAAAATGATATGGTTGAGGATTGGGTCGGGCTCAGGCTTCTCTGGCGTGTTTTTAATAAGCCTGCAATACATATAGCACAGAGAAAACTAAATGAGAATGCACAACATAAAGACATGTTAACCTACTTATTCAATCTTAAGTAGAGGAGTAGGTAGTTGTAGTAGTGAGCGAAGAAAGAAAATAAGGTGCAGAAGTTAATGAGACTGTAACAAGCACAGCACATTAAACTCTATTTTCTGCTAAGGTGTTGCAGCATCGATGACGTACTATTGTGAAATGCAAGTTCCGTTTTGCAGTGCACACACTACACTGTGTTAAATTTTCTATTAAGTTTAAAGTGATCCCAAACTATTGACACTTTTTGTCTCTTTCTTGGAGGCGCTTCTTTCTGTCCCTCACTGTCTCCCTCCATAGCTGCTAATACCACTTAGCATTTGTAAACAGCTCATTGGCAGAAGTGAGAGCGTTGTGCAACACAAATAATAATCTAGCTAAAACACAGTGCGTTAAATAGTAAAACATAATTTAACAAAGCCTTGAGGCAGATAATTTGCATTTGCTTCAAGGAATTTTAAAAATTGATGTATTCGAATCATTCAATAAATTGTTACAGCCCTATACTCTATTGATGCACCTTGATTGCACTGTGGGCATGATATTTTTCCTGTGATGTGCTGTGCCAAGCATACTTTAAGGAAATGTGACCCAAAAGTTCAAGTTTTGTTCAGTCAGACCATGGTACATTCTTCCATGTCTTTGAGAAATTTTAGCTTGATCCAGATGTTTCTTGCAACCTTTACTCTTAGTCCACAAATATGGGGAATGCAGGACATTATTGTCATGTGTAGATCACCAATACTTTCTTTTACATCTTTTATACATCTTTTACATATTTTATACATCTTTTATGTCTTTTTCTAACTCTGCAATATATATTGCAATATATTTATATATTTTTGTATACATTTATATACTGATGAGAAAAAAAATATAGGAATTTTCAGAAGATGACTTGAATAGCACCTTAAGTTATACTGCATCCCAGCCATCTTATTGACGATAAATCTGTACTGATCCTCCCTCTTTTCATGAATGTTACAAGTAAGGTTTTTGTCTGTATTTAAAAGTTATTGTTAGGGCTGCACAATACTAAAAAAAAATAGTGATAGTGATATCAGTTGCCATATATGCCTAATTTCTTCTTTCCTCTCTTTCCCATTTGTGCTTCCATCACTCTGTGACCTTTTGTATTTTGGGCAATGTCATTAGTGTCTGGTATGAGCATCTGCTGGTGTGAGACTCTGTCCAGCTGACTAAATATGACGTTAGCATGAAAAATGCAATTTCATAACATTTTGAATTAAATTAGCCAACAATATTGTATTTCAAACAGTCCTTTGCGATATGAATACTGCATGTTCGCAATATATTCTGCTGGCACAGATATAGATATACCTGTATATACATATGTATAGAGATATCTGGAGAAACATCAGACATCCTAGTCCAGATGGTATGCTAAAGAGGTAATTCAATCATTTGATTCAACTGTGCTGGAGCAAGATATCTCCAAAAGCTGCAGGGCAGTAGCTCTGGAGAACTCATGTTGGAGCATCCTGAAGGGTGCTAATGAGAACATGTAGAAAAGAAAACTGTTAGGTTTGCTGATTTTTATTTAGTCAGATTAGTAGTGTCAGTTTATGCAATCAAGTCATTGCAGCAGTTCACTTCTTATATTTCTTCCTCTAACAAGTTTTGTTTGTTTTTGATGTGTTTACATATGTATAAACATTTTTCTGAGCAATGTCTGTGGTAAAAGCGATCACGTGCATCAGGCTGTGACCACTGAGGCTGAAAACATAGTCAGTTCAGGCATCAACCTGTCTGACCTGCTGACCATAATGCTACAATGTGCAGCCTTGTCACAGGTTGACCTCGGTGACACAGCTTCGTCATAAGCCGTCTGCTGCACCCCCATGCCCTCAGATAGAAACTCTCTCTCACTACGCCTGTCTGCCACTCTTCTGTTTGCTCTTCCACGCTTATGTTTGTACCGCTCTCTGCAAGAAAGCTCCTTTACCATGTTGCTGTCACATCTCACTGTTCTGCTCCCACGCTCCTCCTCTGTCTTTCTTCCTCTTCTCCTTCTTTTGCTGCTGGTGCCGTTGCTCTCCCCAGACCTACCCTGGTGGGCTTTGGCGGGCAGCAGGCGATGACAGTTGTATTAGCAGTCGATTTTGAGGTCACTTTCGCTCCAGTGAGAGTTAGTAACACTGTCAGAGGCAAAGAAACAAAGCAAGTGAAAGACTATGCGGTAGTAAATGGAAAACATTGAATATACGTACTGTAGATATAAACACATACACATACTAAGGCTTTAAACTGTGAGTATTGAATTTAAACCATGAAAGTTAAGCAGAAATAGAATAACTAATTATGTAATTATGTATCCGAGTGTGAAATTGGAAACAAAAAGTCACTGATGTACAATGAGATGAATCCATAATTTGCTAATTGCAGACTAAAATAAATGCTTTTTATAACATAATTGGTGAATTCCACCTACATATGTTTATGCTGGTTTGCTCTTGCACTTACTGTTTGAAAAAAGGAAGGGCAAGACCTGGCGCCTGCACATGTGGGCGTGAAATCCAGTTGAGACAGCTCTGCCATGTCTTGATTGACATTTAATCACCATGGCAACAAGCAGACTTCAAGGGACTGCTCCATTGAGAGAAAAATGTAAGGGCTTTTCCCACCACAAAGTCAAGTACAAGACATCCGTTCCTTGTACCTGTAAATGAATGCATACACAGATGTTTACTCCACTTACCCACATGACCCCCCCCCACCCACCACCACCACAATTCCCACAGCTGTTGACCCCACTGCTCAGGTTTAACAGCAAGTCGTCATTAGGTGTTAGACGACAATCAGCACATGCTTGTTTGATTGTGGTGCTTCTGTTTGTTGCAGTGTTTAGGGTGCTAAGAATTGTCGCTAATTGCTTCCTCTCTCAGCGGGGCCTCAGATTCCAGTGGCTTTGTGTTGATTACAACGATCTGCGTTAGATTTCAGCTTCTAGATAAGCGGCAGAATGATGCTGACACGCTCCAGCTTCCAGATGGTGTTTGTCTTTGTATTGTGGTCTGGTTCTGTGTTGTGTTGACTCATCTACTTGTACCTTTCCCTTTATTTGGTTGTCACTGTCTACATTTTTCTCACCACACTCAGATGCTTGTCTTCTTGAGCTTTGTGCAAGATATGGAATTAGTTTCAGCTGTTGAGCATGCAGCTGCATGCTCAATCTTACATTTGTGGGCTGAATAGGGATGAAATTAGGAAGGCAGGTGGTGGGAGATGGGGGGCATTGTAAAGAATGTGGAGTGCAATGCAACATCTGGTTTCCTGATCAGCTGTTTTTCTTGTACACACACAAATTCTTATAATCCATCCAACTCAACAGGTCTCTAAAAACTTACTGTACAATCAATTTCTGGTTACCATAGTATCTCTTGTAAATCCAAAGACTCCTGCTGAGTTCCAAGTGTGGGTGTGTTTTGAGTCCTTGCTGCAGATGGTGTCATTCCAAACTGCCCGCCAGCAGGGTGTTCACTAAACTTACTGAAGAGTCAGAGTGGGGAGATACTTGACTTTGTGTTTTACACAAGATGTTTTATCTTAATCTGCTTATCGTGCAGTTTGATGAGAACCATGAGCCTCTCACAGAGATGCTCTTTCTCCTGCTAAAGATGGATATCTCCTAAAGAGTGATGCAGTTCTAGTGGTTTATCTACATCACTTTGCAAAAGTATTCAAACTGTTGACCTTTGTCACATTTTGTCAGATTATAACCACAAGGATTTTATGTGATGGACCAACAAAAAGTATTAAAAAAGTAATATGGGGTTCCTAGTATTTTTGTCAAATAAAAATGTAAAAAGTCTGTGAAAGGTTGAGAGATTTGCCAAAGAAAATTTGTGAACAGCTTTGTGAAGACCCAGGAACATACCAGGCAGGCCAGGGATGAATTTCTTGGGAAGTTTAAAGCAGGGTAAGGGTACAGAAGAATATCCCAAGCTCTGAACAATTTATCAGTAACCGGACCAATCTGTCATATGAAAATGGAATGAGTGTGGAAGATCTTGAAAAGCTACCAAGACATGGCTGTCTACCTCAATTAACAGATTGGGCAAGGAGAGAATTAATTAGATAAGCAGCCAAAAGTCTCTTGGTAACTTTGGAAGAGCTGCATAGGTTTGGTTGGAAGAATCTGTCAATAGGTCAACTATTTTTCATACACTTCACAAATCTGAACTATATGGAAGGTGGCAAGAAAGATATTTTCAAAAAATTAAATAAACAACATAAGTCCCATTTGCAATTAACGGTAAGCCATGCAGGGGACACAGCAACCATTATAAGGAAGGGAAGGTGCTGGGGTAAATTGTGGCAACAACTGAATTTTTTGGCTAACATGCAAAATGCTATGTTTTCAGAAAATTAGCAGTATACATTACCCTGAACACATAAACCCCAGTGTAAAACATAGTGGTGGCAGCATCACACTGTGGGGATCTTTTTGTTTCTTCAGCAGGGACAGGGAAGATGGTCAAAGCTTACAGCAGGGTAGATGGAGATAAAGGGCAATTGTGGAAGAAAACCTTTTAGAAGCAAAAGACCTGAAGAGACTTGGCCAGTTCACCTTCCAGCATAACTTGCTACAATGGAGTGAATTGTTTAGATCAAAATGTATTTATGTGTTAGACTGGCCTTGTCAAAGTCAAGACCTAAATCCAATTGAAAATATTTGCCAAGGCTTGAAAATTGTTGTTTGGAAACACTCTTCATCCGGTGTGACTGAGCTTGAACTATTTTGGAAAAAAAAAAAAAGAGTTTGTAGATGTGCAAAGCTGGTAGAGACATACCTTAAAGATTTTGACTTGTATTGCAACAGAAGGTGGTTCTACAAGGTATTGACTCAGAGATTACGCAGTATTAACTGCATTCAAACTTATGCCACACTCTTCCAATTTTTATTATAAAAATATTTTGAGAATGATGTAACCTTTTACTTTCACTTCACAATTGTGGACTACTTTGTGTTGGTCTATCATGTAAAATCCCAATAAATTATGTAGGAGTTTGTGTTTGTAATGTGACAAAATGTAGAAAATGTCAAGAAGTATCAATGTTTTTGCAAACCATCTTAATTTGTGTAATATTCTTCTTCATAAATGCCATCATGGAAAATGAATTGTGTTGTGTATATTTTTTTACACTTTAGAAGCAGAACATGGGCTCCTTGTAATATTGATGGACAATAATATTAAGCTGCATCAAAGTTTTGGCATCTAAGATTTTGGCCTTAGCAATGAATACAAGACCTCACTTTTCTTTTTTAGCTCTCAGGTATCATTCTGTTTAGACGCTGCTCCTCTGAGAATTAGGTGAAAGAGCTGAGCTTAATGCTTGAGGCTGTGCTGTCAATGTACTATCTCTCTACTCCTCCCTGGAAATTTGGGTTTCTCTAACAGTCTTTCACTCCCTCACACAAAGCTTGGCAGAGAGGAATTTGTCTAGGGACTTAATGATCTACGGTTAAAAGGACTTAAAACAAGCTCTGGAACAAATAGGCAAGCTGTTTTAGATAGAAATACATTTAAAAACAGTACAGCGTATATTGTGAAATGCATCTCATTTTTGTCAAAAATAAATGGTAGTGTGACTTTGCATGGTGAAGAGATAGAGCAGCTGCTCCATATATGGAAGCTATTCGTCCCCGACGCAGTCGTCTGGGGTTTGATTCCTGACCCATGTACCTTTGCATCATGTCTTTTCCCCTTCTCTCTCTCTATCCATTTCCTGTCTTATGCAAAAAAGGCCGCTACTGCCAGAAAAAAACCCTTAAAAATAAATAAATAAATAAATGGGAGTAATGTCTAATCTAGATCTTGTCATTTCATAGTGATTTTTGAGATAAGTTAATTTAATAATGAAATTACAAAAAACCCCCAAAAATCTCGATTATTACTGAACTCTAGGGCTTAAAACATTTTAGAAAGGAACAAAAAGGAAGATGCATTGTTTTTACTTTTTTATTAAGTGCATCCATGTATACTGGAATGAGTCTTGTGTGACATAAAACTGGAGCTGACGATGACCTCCTTTCAGCTCAGTGAAGCAGGATTTAAACACATGTTGTTGTTCATGCTGCCTTGCCCTCCAGCCGTGATGTGGCCTCTCACTCCTGTTTCCACACATTGAGTTACTTCAACTCCTTTCAGTCATGTTCTTTGAGTCAATTTTCTGCAAGGTCTGGGAAGATGTGGAAGTTTCAGTACAGTATGGTAAAACACAGTTATGCAGTCTCAGGGTCTGGAAGTCTGATTTCAAAAACCTCGTGAAGACAGTGAATTTTTTTGTCTTGGTAAATCTGTAGAATAAGAAGGTGTTTCTACTCTTTGCTCAAATAGCACTTTTTTAATACATTTTTGTCAGTGTGATGATAGGACAAAGGATATTTACTAATCTAACGCTAACAATTTTATTGGTTTACTTGAAGTCAATGAAAAATGTTAAAAAATTAAAGCGAGTTTGGCATTTATGACTGAAAAAAATTGCATTGCTGTTAATGGTTAGATGTTCAGTGACTTGCAAAAGTATTCATATCCATGGAACCTTTCCACATATTGTCACATTGCGATGTCACATTACATTTCTTTGTATTTTTTACAATTTTACATCATAGACTGACATGTATAGAAAATGATACATAGTTTTCAAAATTCCTCACAAATAAAAATCTAAAAAAGTGCATACATATTTGGATTGAACCTATCCAGGGTCAATACATCCTATGAATAATGCTGCAAATCTGTTAAGACATGTTTATAATTGCATTGAAATTTATGTCCATTCATTTTTGCAAAATTGCTTAAGCTATCAAATTGGATGAATAGTGTTTAAAAATTGTAATTTTCCTGTTTTGCAATGGATTCTTACTTGGATTTAGGTTCGGGCTTTGACTGAGCCACAGCATCATTCTGATGCTGTAGGTTTTAGGATTGTTGTGCAGCTGGAATGTAAGGCTCCACTCCACAGTCTCAAGTTTTTGTAGCTATCCTCGCATTTGCTTCCCTTCAACTCTGACTAACCTGCCTGTCCCTGCTTAAGAAAAGTCTTCCCACAGCATGATGTTTTTTCACCAGTTTTATTTCACCATATGGACAGTGTCTTCAGGGTGATGTTCTGTGTTAGCTTGGTGCCATACATAGATTTTCCATGAAGGTTTAAAAGTTCAGTCAACTAATAAGATCTCATTTGATCTTATTTCACAAGTTTGCTGTGTCACCTACATTGCTTGAAAAAAATTGCAAACAGGACTTCTTATGGATTTGTTTTGACAATAGCTTTCTTCTTGCCACTTTTGCATGAAGACCAGGTTTGTGAAGTGCACAACTAATAGATGTCCTTTGAACAGATTGTCCAACCTGAGCAGTGGATTTTTGCAGCTCCTCCAAAGGTACAAGGCTTCTCTAGGCTGCTTCTCTAATTAATGGACCACTTGCCTGCCATTCAGTTTAGGTGGACAGTCATGTTTTGGTAGGATCTCAGTTTTGCCATACACCGTGCCATATATGTTCAAAAACTGGAATATTACTTTGCAACCTAACCTGCTTTAAATTTATCAACAACTTTATTCCTACTAGTTGTATTTATACATAGATTAAAAGACACACATATGAAATATATTTACTAATAAAGTGGCTTCAATTGGTTGCATTGGATTGTTTTTAGGGGTATCATTGTAAAAGGGGCAAACTACAAATATTCACTCCACTTTTCGTATTTTGGTTGAACAAAACAAAAAACAATTTATCATTTTCCTCTCACATACCAATTATGCTCTACCCTGTGTCTGCCTGTCAGCTGAAATCCAAGTAACAGTGGTGACATGACAAAATGTGGAAAATTTTAGCAGGTGTGAATATTTGATCAAAGCACTGTATACCAGCATACAATATAGGCATAACAATTGGGGGAAGCAACTTTTCAAGTGAAAAAACATGGAGCTTTAGAGTTGCTTAATGAGTTTCTTTATTGTAAATTAATGAAGCCCTAAACTTATTAACAATCAGTTCCTTGGCTTCTCCACAGTTGAGTTGAGCAGCCAACGAATACTTTGGCTGTTGTTACAATATCATACATGGCTGCCAAAGTAAAGTGGGAAGATGCCAACTTGTCTCACTGAAGATAAAATAAGCTTTATTTGCATTGCATTGTTGCTCTAATAAATTTTTATTTTGTCTCGCCAGGATCTGCCTTTACAGGTTCTCATTGTCGAAGCGCCAGTTACCTGCCAGTCAGCTGTTTTTCTTGTAAACTACAAAATGAATACACTTATAATCTATTATTTAAAAAAACAAGAACAGAAAATGCATTTTTATTTGTGTTTA
This sequence comes from Anableps anableps, assembly GCA_014839685.1. Lineage (NCBI taxonomy): Eukaryota > Metazoa > Chordata > Actinopteri > Cyprinodontiformes > Anablepidae > Anableps > Anableps anableps. The sequence continues at coordinate 15,152,789 of CM026086.1, read as the reverse complement.
ATATAGAGCCTCCTGAAGCTGTAGTCAAAAGTGCAGTGAGAGAAGAAAGGAGCACACAAGGCAAAAATAATAAGCATAAATGTGGAGGATGACTGTGAGAGGAAAACAAGTTATTATAGTTGAAGGTAAGACTGCAGATATGCTTGGAGTAGATCACAGTCACAGCAGCCATGAAATAGACTTTTCGAATCTTCCCTGCACTGTGCATTCAAGGTTTGATCTTCATCTCCACTCCTCATTAATGTCCACTGAGCTCCCTGGGTATTTTTCCTTTTAAATCTTTTTATCACATCTATCAGCAGAGTCCACACAATTTGATTTAACTATATTAAGGCTATTCTGGTCTTGAGTATAGTTAGACATATTTACTCAAGGTCCTTGAGTAAATATGGCTAAAATTGCACATTCGAGTAGCTCTGGTCAGATGAGTCCAAAATAACACTGTTTGGCTAACACTGAAAATACTTTTTTGCAGAATGTTACTAACATTGGAGATGCTCCTAAACATACCATCTCTATCGTGACACAGTGGTGGCAGGAACAGGGAAGGTAGTCAGAGTTGACGGAAAATTAGATGGAGCTAAATACTAAGAAATCCTGGAAGAAACCCTGTTCAAAGCTGTAAAAGATTCAGCACTGGGGGTAAGGTTCACCCTTCCAGCAGGAGAACAACCCTAAACATATAGCCAGAGCTGAAATAGTTCCAGGTCTAAATCCAGGGAAGAATCTGTGGCAAAAAAAGATGTCCACAGATATTCTTCTTCTGATCTGAGTGAGCTTCAGCTATTTTGCAAACAGAATTGGCCAAAAAAGCATTCTCTAGATTTTTAAAGCTGGCAAAGAAATATTCCAAATGACTTGCTGTACCTGTAGGTGGTTGGTATTTGTGCAACATATTAACTCAAGTTGAATTAATACAAATGCGCACCACACTTTTCAACCTTTATTTGGAAAAATGTTATTTCCACTTCACAACTATGTGGTAATTTGTTTTTGTTGATTGAATAAAAGCCCACACTGAAGTTTGTGATTATAAAAATGCAAAAATGTGAACATTTCAGAGTATAAACAGTTTTCCAAACTACTATATGGAGCTGCATATGAAATAGCTGGTTCTTGCAACCACATGAACTGAAACTGCAGTCCTAAGTAGAGTGTAGCAACAATTCAGACTTTTTGTTTTCAATTTTAGTAGATAGTGAAAACCTTGCAAGAAGGTGGACACTATTCAACAAATATTTCAAGGAACTGTGAAGAAAGGCAGACCAGTAATCCTTGCACTGACTCTGGGTCACTGCATGGCCTCACAGGGAGAGCAACTGCTATTGAACCCACCACTAATGACTTATTGACTGTGTCACACTGAGCATGCTCTGTCCAGGATGCTTCCAAGGGGAAAAAAATGACAGAACTGTGACATGATGTTACATGGGACAAGACCATTTGAAACAACCTCTGCCTATATTCTGACACAGACAGAAACTTTGTAGAACACAGCAGAGTAGGAGACGGCTGAGAAAGAGCAAGCCTCTGACACATTTTTGCTGAATGTTCCACCGCATTCTCATATTTTGAGCTGTTTATGCTTTGGCTGAGCTTGCCTCAGTTGCATTTTTGCACTTCTGTTTTTGACTTGTTTACTGGATACAGTCTATGCTCTATGGTTTAAAACTTGTATTTGAGTTTGTGTGTGTGTTTGCTTTGGGAACATAGCTCAAACATATTGAACCCTTCTGAAAAGATTTCAGTCTGTCTCTTGTGTGTTGCCTTTGATGAAAGTGTGTCACAGACCTGAGAGATGGAGCCGTTTGATCTGGTCTGATGTGAATCGAGTGAGTGACCTGTGCAAGAGCAGAAACACGTGTGCACGTGAACATTGGGTAATTACCCACTCCCATATGTTGTGTTTTTTGGGCTGAGGAGAAATCCTGTCAAATAAGCAATCCGTAACGAAGGGACTCCAAGGACAAATGTATGATTTTGCTTATCTATCAAAAGCAGAGGAATAAAAATCTATGAGACTGCAAGAACACTCCGGAAAAAAACAGAAAATGTTCAGACAGGGTGAAGATTTGAACCTTTAGCCAAGCATTTGTTATAGATTCAAGCTCTCAAACCACCCAATCATGGGAAAAATTTCTCCTTAGCCTCTTTAATCACGTCTTACTAAATCATGAGATTCTTCAGTTTATATTTGGGCTTGTTGCTCATTACAGCACCATGACTTTAAAATAATGTTTATCATTGATAAACAAATCCTCATGAAATAAATCAGAACTGTTAATTTTAATTCGCTTTTTACCCTTTAAAGTGGCAGTCACTTGCTTTCTCTCAGTGCCATGTTCTTCACGTTGTGTCCAAACAGCTACAGGTGCAGGAACAAGCTGCACAGAGAGCAGCTAAAATGCTAGTTTCTAAATGTTATGGTGTTCAAATAGCATTCATGTAAAACACACAACATCAAAATATCTGTTGCAGATGTTAGGTTAGTTTGTGTAGTTGTTATTACTGAATCAAACCTTTCCAAACCAACCTGGGCCTTTATAAAAAAGTGATAAGTAACTGAAATGGTTGTCCACCCTTGGAAGCAACAACTGCCATCAAGCATTTGCAGTAACTAGCAATGACTCTTTGCAAACCTACAGATATTTTTTTTCCCACTCTACCTTGAAAAATTGTTTTACTTCTGCCACACTGGAAGGTTTTCTAAAGTGAGCAACCTGTTTCAGGTCCCAGTATCTCAACTGGATTTATAGTAAGTCCAGATTTTGACAAGGGCACTCCAAAACCTTAAATGTTTTTCTTTGTATTCTTACAGAGGAGGACTTTAAGCTGGACCTAAAAATTACAATCTATTGGCTGGACGTTCTCATTTATTTTCTTGTACAGAGCAGAATTCATGTTTCTATCCATTACAGCAAGTCTTATGTTGCTGAAACAGTAAAGCACCTGTTGGTATGATGTTCTTTTTCTTAAATGCTGTGTTTTACAACAGATGTAATGGGACCAACTTTAAAATTTTTTCCATTTTTGTCTTGTCAGTCCACAGAATATTTCCCTAAAACTTTTGGAGATCATCAAGATGTTTTTTGGCAAATGTGAGCTGTTCCTTTATGCTTTTTTTGGCCAGAAGAACCCGATGACAGATTTCAATATGTTTTTTCTCACCTGTGTTTGAATTACTTTAGACTGGAACATGATGTGTTACTTTTTGAGAGACAAAAAAAGCAAAAAACAGAAGACATCTGTAAGAGGGCAAATCGTACATTTTTCACAACTGTAAAAAAGAGACTGCAGGTTATTTGACAGTGTCCATTTAAAAGTTATGTAACTGGATGGTTTTTACCCTTCTTGAGTAAAAAACACAAAAACAAACTAACCGAGGCATCTTATTGTCTGCATTGTGAATTAGGGTTTAGGATACTGACTTGTCAACTTTAGAATATAAGTAAAAGCCTATAGTCTGTAATTAAACCTGAACAGAAAGTGATTTAATTCTCTATGTTCACTCCATAACATGTGCTCAAAAACATTTTTTGTCTTAAAACTATGGTCTTGTAGTATGTCATTTGCACAAAGAAGATTGTAGACTTCAATTTGTGTATAAAATGTCAAAAGGGAGTCTGTTTACAACCATGTCTGCACATATTCCCTTAAACACACTGATCTGATTTGGGGTGAACAGGACATAAAAGCTTTAAATGCCTTCAGGATATGTTTCCTAATTGTTCAAAACATAGAAGCAAGTACATGTGAACATCTTTAAATATGATTTATGGTTAAGTTTATATATCCATAGTCAGTTTATCCCTTAGTTGGATGCACTGCTCCCTGTTGAGAGAAACAGCCTTAAATATATGATGAAATTCACTCGTTTTACTTACAAACACAAGTAGTAGAGGGAGTAGCGTTGAGAGTGTTATCACTCAGGGAGCATGTTCAAGCTTCAACACTGATGACGTGTATGCTTAATATTTATAGCATTGTATGGAGTACGGTTTATTTCTCTTTTGCATTTTTATCCTATAGGCTTCCTGAAACACAACCCATTGTAACTCTTTTGGTTCAGCTTTCAACTTCAGATACAGGCCAACATCCCAGTTTATTTAGAAAAGTCTCTGGGAGCACAGAAAGAGAAGTGAAGATGTCGAGGCATCCTCTTTCTCACTTCGTATCTCCCTGTCGTTCCTCCATCCCAGCCCGAGTATGTCTGTCGCTCTGTCTCCTTTAAGTTTCCTGTGCGCAGATATTGACAGCTTGTTTTCCCCGACAAAGTGCTAAGTTTTCGAGAGACTGTCGCTTCCCATTTGCTGTTTAATATTTCAGTGTGAAGGCTTTCTGGGTGTTGATGCTGCAGGGTGTGCTACAGGAATTGAGCTTTGGTGACTTGATTGAAAAATGTGTACTTTAAAGAGATTGATGTGAAAGGCTTTGTAATAAAAAAGTATTTTTTGATGATAGCTGAAACACAGTGTCATGTTCTCAATAAATAGCTTGTTGTATAAACTCCTCTGTGATCTGCAGCATTTGTAAGTTTGTCTTGCAAGGCAAACAGCACCAGGACTTTAAAGGTGTTGGTCTCCAAAGAGAAGAAAAGTGCAAAAGACAATTCTAGCAGATCTTTTGTATGATGAATTAAATGTTAACAGATAAAAAAAAACTGTTAATAAATAATAAAAGACTGAAAGGTAATTATCAGATAGTGAAGTTCTGGTTAATAAAATTACCAGTTAATCATGATTTGATGGAAGCATTTAAAAACTGTTTCACTTTTTCTTCTACCGCATTTGTTGCTTTTAGACTTTGAAAATACAAAACATATTAGACTAATATTCAATTTCTTCCATTTTAACAAGTTAAATGTGTTGTTGTTGTTGTTTTTTATTTCTCAATACTAATACGCCACATGTCAATTTGGTGACAGTGGAGATTTTTAATATATGTGATATGGCTCACAACTCAGAATGGGAAGATATTTTCTGGGTCCTTTCAGTGAAGAATGTGCACCTCTTGCCTTTTACACAGTATAAACACTAAAAGTTATTACTGTACACCACCACTGACTAGTGTTGCTAAAGTTTGTCTAAGTCGCTTCAGATTCAACACTAAGGTAAAGCGCTACAGTAGTTTGGTGTTTTATACAGAAAAGATATTCTTTAAAACACTGAATACATATCCTGTCACATGCCAACTTTCACTCTTTCACACAGAGTCCTTTATTAGGTACACATTGCTAATATCTCTTTTACCTTCAAAATTAACTTGAATTGAATTGATTTAATTTGAATTGGACAATGCATATTAATAAATGTACAATATTTCCATAAATGCAATGGATCTAGCGAGATGCTAATTTTCATCCTAAGTACCACCTGAAGAGCATAATTCTTCATGGTATAGATTCAACATGTGATGGAATAATTTCTCAGACATTTTGGTCCATATTGACATGATAACATCATGTAATTGCTCTATTATGTAAATCTTCTGTTCCACCACATCCTAAAGGTGTTCTGTTGGCTTTAGACCTGAGGACTTTCGATGTCATTGGAGTGCAGTGAACTCATTGTCATGTTCAAGTCATCTATAAGTAAAATCACCTATAAGAAGCTATCAGAGGATGAGAACACAGTGGTTATAAGGGGGAGAACATTGTCAGCAACAACACTAAGGTAGGCTCCGGCATTTAGATGTTTAATTGGTACCAAGGGTCCAAAAGTGTGACATGAAATTATCGTCAACACCATTACACTACCACCATCAGCCTGAACTGCTGATACAAGATAGGACAGATCCTTTCCGTCATGTTATTTTCACCCAATTCTGACTCTAAAATTTGAATGTTGCAGCTGATAATGAGTCTTCTGTACCCCACTTTTCTATTTTTAGCTGAGAGGAGTGGCACCTGGTGTGGTCTTCTGCTACTATAACTAATCTGCTTTAATGGTTGATGTATTATGGATTCTGAGATGGTATACCACATACCTCGGTGGTTATTTATTGCTTTCTATCATCTTGAACTAGTCTGCACATTCTCCTTTAACCTCTGACATCATCAAGGTATTTTTGCCTTGTTATTTTTCATTCATAGGACACTAACTTAAAGTGACTAAGGGTGAATTCCACTTTACCCATATACTCAACATCTTCACCTCAAGGGGAAAGATTAGACAAAGGGACTTTAATAATATAGCATGCACTTTGATGTGTTCTGATGTGTTATGTTTAATATCGGTTAAGGTGCCTCTCATCAAGTAAAACCTGGTATAGGAACCAGCAACAGCTGATATACCAGCTTCTTGAAGAGCTGACCCATTTTAGTAGAAGAAAATTTTTTAAAAGTCTTTTTTGTGGCTCCACATTAAGAGCCAAAGAGTAGATGTTGGCCTAGTTGTAAAGGGGTAACATGAAATGGGTTTCAGCCCAACTTCCTCTTCTCTGCCTCCCACCAGGATCCTGGGAACAATTGTTACTCCAAGCTTATCCTAAAGCTGGCCGTCCTTGGGAAGTAAATGGCACTGGTTCCAGTTAAGTGATTTCTGGTAGCTGCTTGTTACTCCAGCAGGATGCAGTTAGGAAAAGATTGTAAAGCCACATCTTTCAGTTAACTGTAAAAAACATAGGATTTCATGTAGTTTTGAAGGGATACACATCTACATGTGGAACTGTCTGTGTTGGAAAAAAGACAAAAGAAATCAAATGGGCCTGTGAGGGTTATCTAACTCACCTGTCTTTCTGATGATGTCTGAATGATTGAAGCTTAGACCTTAACATGGATTGTTCTTACCCAGAAATCAATAATGGTAAATAATTTAAGGATACCACAGTGTGGACATTGCAAAAACAGGAGAAAATCCTATTTTCTGTTACTGATTTCAGCTATATGCTGCTTCTGACTGTTTGATTTATACTTTCTCCCTTGATGTTTCAGTGTGAGTGGGGTTTTGCTGTCCCTCTCTGAGAGTGCTAGAGTAATAACAGCTGCTCAGACCTGATTAGAGCCATCGTCCTTCCAGAGCCAAGCCCACACATCTCTGTCCTACTTTCTCTTCCTCTCATCCTCCTCATCTTCTCCTCAGCCCCCATCATCTGAAGTCATGCTCCAACCAGTCTTTATGAATAAAAACCTCAAACCGCTTTTCATTTCCCAAGTCTTGTCCCACTGCATTTCAATTCCTGTTTGATGTTGATGTTTGAATTTCTTGTGACAGAACAAAACTCAGTATGATATATATTTTGATAGTTCATTGTATGTGTACTTAAGCACATTCAATTTCACGTGAGCCCTAGGTTCATCCAAAAAAAATCAGCTGAAGTCTCAACTTTGACCACTGCAACACATTTATTATTCTCTTTTTCAACCATTGCGCTGGAAATTAACTGTTTGGGATCAGTGTCCTCTTGCATGACTCCGATTTGTGGAAACATCTCAACCACTGTCATATTTGACAGTTGATAAAAAAGTGATTAAGGTGTTTGTATTCATAAGTTTTTGTGCTAGACATCTCTAAATTTGTCTCATTATTGCAAACCACATTGTTCTCAAAGGCTTTTGATGGTTCAAACTTTGTAAACCTGAGTTGTACTACCCGTTTTATTTTTAGAGCAGAAATTTTCTAGTGGCAACCTTTCCAGACTTGCTTTTTATAATTGTTCCTGGAGTGATAGACATCAACAACTGCTTTTTTAAGGTCATTTTGATAATCTTCCCTTTTTGGCTTTGGTTTCACACATATCTCCAGACCAGCATACTACTAAAACAAAAAGATCTTACTTCTTAAACCATAAAAATCTGGATATTTACTTCCAGTTATGTATATATAGTTAAATGAAATGCTGTAATCAGCTTATGGGCTCAACACACGGGAACCGGCAAAAGCCATCACCACGGGACGCGATAGCAACAGCAGCTTGGCAGATCGCACTCTTGGATTGCTTGTCTCCAAGAAATTTGACTGGTTATGAAATTGGAGGGAATTTTGACATTTTCAAAGCAGTTCTTGACAGACAAGGCATCAAGGATGAAGAGTCAGAAGATTTTGCTGGAATTGACTTAAATCTTGCTGATGACTCTACACTAGAGCTTCAATAACATTAAAAAAGACATTCATTCTATACTTCATTAATCTTACAGTGGACAACATACCAGATAAGTTCACCCTGGTGCCAACAAGTTCCCATATGCCTGCTTTTTTATGTATATCTTTGTGTGAAGTGTCATGTTGTACAGAAAAGTTGGACACAGCTAAAAGGATGTGTTTCTCCATGCAGAAAGTGTTTGCAGACTGCAGTATGTAGCCCACTCTCAGCTCATTGGTCACTCAATGAAACCCTCGTGGATTGGTTGTAGAGCCATGCGACAGCGACAAAAGTTAAGCATTTTTCAACTTTCGTGTGTCACATTGCAAGCCCTCATGTCCACATCTAGGTGTATGAGCACAAAATTTCACATGCATGAATGTCGCCGATCATTTGACTGGAGGAGTGGCAATTGTCTCATCATTTAAGTTCCATAGGAAATAAATGGAGAGGGAGCAACTCATAAAAACCCACGGTGTTCTTTTAGTTCATACTTTGTCAAACCCACTAGGCTGAAGCTCTTCAGTTTAAATGGGTAATAGAGGTGATGGTGGTAGGAGTTTGTCCCGTAATCGGTGGGTTGCTGGTTTGAGCTCCACTCCATCAGTCTCCATTGTTGTGTTCTTGGGCGAAACTCTTAACCCACCTTGCCTGCTGGTGGTTTGGTCAGAGGGGCGCCTCGACTGCCCCAGAGTAGCTGTGGCTACAATGAATTAGTTTGCCACCATCAGTGTGTCAATATATGTATGGGTGAATGACTGAATCTACTGTGAGGGGTCCTCTGGACTTGACAAAGTGTTATACAAGTACAGGCCATTGACCATTTTACCGTTTAAAAAAAAAAAAAAAAAATCAATTTAAGGAAAGTTTTTCAGTCCTGAAAGTGTCTTGATGTACATGCTACAAGTATGCTGAGCTTTTAAAAGTGTATGGAGGAAACCTAGATTCTCCGTATTGTAAAGAGCATGCCAAATGCCTTCAGTGCGTGATTTTGATGCATTGATATTTGCTCAATGATTTTGATGTATATTTGCTTCATGATTTTGATTATTTTGCTGTATACTTGCTTGATAATTTTGATGTATATTTGATTAATTTTTTTATGATGTGAAGCACTTTGAACTTCCTTACTGCTGAAATGTGCTATACAAATAAACTTGACTTGACTTAAAACTGTAACTTAATGAATAATTCTGAGACACCACTGATTTCAGGTCAATAGAAAAGGTGTCAGTGGGTGGGCAAAGATGGTTGCTAAGAGCTTAGGTAGGTGGCAGAAAGTAGCCCTTAATATACAAGGAATAACATCCTCAGCCTCAACATCCTTGAGCGGGGTGAAAAACGGGTCTGACAGGTTGCGAGATACCCACAGTAGTTGCAGAATGAGAGATAAAAGCGTCACCTCAGGTATCAGACATATGCCTGTTCCAATTGATGTGGAATCAAAAAGTTCTGATCCCATCACAATGATCTGATCTGACAAACAGGGAGCTGTCCAGAATGTAGTTATAGTTTGCTTCTGATAGTAGAATGACAGAAGCAAACCACTATTGTGATGCAATGGGTCAGATTCATTTCTGGTAGTGATTTTCATGTGTCTAGGCATTTTTTTAAATATTTAATATATATATTTTAACCTTAAGCTGGGAAACGACTAACATGTAAGGCTAGTGCTCAATGAAAGAGTAATAAGTATCCAAGCACGGTAGTAATAGTCTCCTGTCTGCTTTTTGCAACTGAAATTCAAAACTGATGTGATGCATGATCTAAAGATACTGTGACCAATTTCCAATCAGTAAGTTTAACCCTCGGTATGGATTTATGATTGATTATGAATTCTGTTTTACTGAAAATAACAACAAAATTCATTTTCTTTCTTTCTTTTTTTCTTTTTCTTTCTTTCTTCCTTTCTTTCTTTCTTTCTTTCTTTCTCTCTAGGTAAATTTAAAATATAACAATTCTAACAATAACATTTCTATGGTAATATAAAACAACGAATTGAAAACTGAAAGTATAATGTGACCACATAACATGACATTATATGATTTTGAAATAAATTATCTCAAGGTCCAAAGTTTATTTCTAAGATGAAAAAGCTCCAACTGTTAAATTAGTCATGCATTTCCTGTAACTGTGCAGGAGTTTTAAGAAAGCTTTTGGTGATCAATTATTGATATGAGGTGCAGAGGTGACATAATCTCAGTATCTAAGAGAGCAGTCAGTGTTACGCAGCTCTGCAGTTAAAGTGGATTTCACTAATATTTCAAAACAAAGACAAGGTGAAAACAGGGTGACATTTTAATTTGTTTTTAGCATCTTATACTAACTGTTAGCAGTAGTGGTTTGCGAAATGAGAATATGGGGCAGGATAAAATGCAGTGCAGTCCTGTACAAAGCACTGAAGTGACTCTTCTCTTTTTTTCAGGCCAAGCAAGTATTTCTATTGTAACAGAAAACTTGTTCAGAAGACAACCAACATTTTTTTTTAATCCAAGCCTCATGCACCTACTTAATAGTTTCCCGTTATCTGTTGACGTCTAACTCCCCATTGGAGCACCATGAACAAGCTGTCAGCATGCCTCTGTAAAGAAAAATAAATAGTTTTCTTTTTAGAAGCTTCTTACATCTTTTTATGCTTCCTCTGGTTTCACTGAAAGTAGCTCTAATAACTTTCAGTCTTCCTCACTCAGTACCAACTTTCACACCGAGTGTTAACAGATAAGATGCTTTTGATAGTAAAAAAAAAACAAAAAAAAACATAATTTTCTATTTTAAAGAGTCAATTGTAACCTAAGAAAAATCCAGTATTGGCAGAGAAACCTCAGTGATTTTGTTCAGCTGAACACAGCAGTTGCATATTGCTTTGATTAACCTTTAAATGTTTGGCTAAAAGTCAGTGTTTAGATAAATTTCTCACTCATTTGAAAGATCTAGAATACAGTGCACTGAGTGCCAGATGATTCATTTCAAACTTGGACAACACTTTAATAAAATCAGCCAGGGATTCCCTGAGCATCATGAATTGGGTTGGCTGGTTTGGTTCAAAGAGACTGAATAATGAGATAATGTAGAATTCTGCATAAAGAAAAGAAAAGTCTATGAAAAGAACAGAGGCAGGAGAAAAAAAACAAGGCTGGAGGAAGTTGGATGAAAGCAAACAAGGAGTAGTAGGAGTGAGAACCTTCCTTCCTCTTTTCCCCTTAGGCTATAGCAGCAGATTGTTCAGCCTAAGGCTGACCATGCTTGGGGTTTTGTGAATGAAATGGATCCTTTGGCATAGCGCCCATACATTACACAACAATCTTTTCTCCTGCCTTCCTTCTCATCTCGCCTCTGTTGCTCCTCCTATTCATTGGGAGACTTCCCAGACTGCAACATGTTGGGATCCAGTTACCTTCACTTAGCATCTCCCAGGGCTCTTCAGCTCCTATCAATGCTTTCTGGGTTTCAGTTGTATCTTTTTTTTTTTTCAGATTTGCTCTAAGTTGTCTTAAAATAGCATTGCTTTATGTGAACCATTATAAGAATGGAAAAGGTAATTTTAACATTAAACAGCTCTTTTTATAATGTTTTAAAATACTATTCTGATTTTATTATTCATATACACAGATTAGGCAAAACAATATGACCACTGAGGTGAATGATACTGATAACCTCTTAACTTTGTCCAGATATTGGATGCTGACTGCTTTCATAGAGAACTGAATGCTGATTATCAATAGCATTAGTTTACCTGTGTGCACACTTATATCATTGAACCATTGCATTTTACAAAATAAATGTCACATAAAACTTTTTGAAATGATCCTAATCATATTTTTACATTACAAAAAAGCATTTTAACAGAATTGTGAAGACATTTTACATCACTTGCATATAGTACTTTCAGTGGTGATGGGTTCCATCTGTATGTAATCCTATCAAACCTTTTTGCTATGACTGAACTACATTAGATTAGATTATTTCAGACTCCATCTTCTGCTGTTTTACTGAACCTCAGATAAAGGGAAAATTAAGTAGTTTTTAGCATGTTATGTATCAGGACTGGGGCTGTATGATATTAGGAAGACATGTGGTATGAAATAATACTGGTGATTGCGGTGATAACATTATCACATTAGTGAGTACTTTATACAGCTACTGGAGAAAAAAAAAAACATTTAAATTTCCATTTCAGCAGCAAAGTTTTATATAAAAAATTGCTTCTCACCAGCGTTTGCTGTGTTGATGTTAAAACAATTTGTAGTTTCTTAATAAGTTAACTGCTTTACCAGCTCTTTGCCTTTTAAAACTTTTACTGTTGCATTAAACAAGTGTCACCAAATACATTAAAGGTATGGAGAGCCAGATTGCATGATACTTAATTAGTTCACACTTTCTATAGCCAAGGCATGTGCATATTGCATACAGTCATATTGCAATAAGGATTCAATTCAATTTAGTATATTCATATAGCGTCAATTCACAACACGTCATGTCAAGGCACTTTCCAAAAAAAGATCAGTTCAATACAGTCACACATACATTCCAATTGATCCTAGTTATCGAACAGTGGCATCAAGTTCAGTTCATTATTGCAATTTGTTTAAGAAGTTTTCCATCTCCAGAAACCCAGCAGAGTGCCTCAAGTCATTGACTTGCAGCATTCACTCCTCCAGGCCGAGGAGTGATAAATTTACAATATTATACAGCCCTAATCAGGATGTGTTCGGAATGACCTGCTGTTTGCCAAGTGTACCAAGTATGCCATTGCTGCTTCCATAGGATATAGCAGTCAGGGGCTATTCGAATGCTCTTGAATTGTGCCATGTTAGCATGCCCAAGGGCGTGCTAACATGTAGCAGAAGCTGGAATCAAACCCACAACTTTCCAACTGAAACACGACTGCTGTCTATGTCTTTACTGCCCCACTTCAGCAAGATTGATATAAATGGTTAGAGGAGACATGATTTTTTTTACATTTCGTTTTGTTGCACCTCTTTCTAATATCTTGTTTGTCAATCATGGATACATTCTACACCATTTTTGCTTTGTTTTTCATATATCTTCCAACACAACATAGCCATGACAAGACGATACAGCTGCAATCATACAAACAATGTTGCGGAGCACAAAGACATTTGCCAGTCAGTTCCGCTACTCAGTGAAAGGATCATCAAGCAGGCAAGAGACTGACAGTAGCGCTGCTGTCAGGGAGGCTTTGCCCTGTCAGCATCTAGTGCTCTTTGAATAGATGCATTGAAGAAAGAGGGAAACTGTGCACGATACTTTTATTGATCTTGCCCCCATTCCCCAACCTCTATATCCAGAGATACAAAGCAGGACCCAGGAGTTCTTGCTGCTGTGTGTGTTATGTCTGCTATCACATGTATGTTTTTACAATCCTGTGAATTAATTTTTAGGAGCTGTAAAGCAGACACTGTGAATTTAGGTTGTATTGAACAAGAGATTTTGAACCATAAATCATATTAAAAAGTGTTTGAGTTATGGGACAACACTATTTTTTCGAGTGAAAGGGCTAAACTGGCCAAGATGGATTTGTTTTTACATCCCTGGTCTGTCTCAGTATGTGTTATGTAGCTTTTTTTCTTTATTTAAGTATAAACAATATGTTTAAGCTTTGACCACCTCATGAAGCCCTGTTTGATCCATCAGCAAATGTAAAGAGTATGGCAGAAATTAAACATGGCTGTCTGCTTAAACTTACAGAATGGGTAAGTCAAGTCAAGTTTATTTGTATAGCACATTTCAGCAATAAGGCAGTTCAAAGTACTTTACACCATAAAAACATAATACAACAACCAATTATGAAACAAGCAGTAAGGAGATTAATAGTCTGCTGTCACTCTGGAAAAGTGGCAAGGACCCAGAGCTCAGGGGGGAGCTCAAATCAGTCACACAGGGCATCAGTCTTGCCCTCGACAAATCTGGTCTTTATGGAAGGGAGGCAAAAAAATGCTATTTTTTAAAGAAAGCCCTAAAAAGTCCTGATCACAATTTTCCACAAGTATGGGAGAAAGCAAACACATGGAAGAAGATGCTCTGTTCAGAAGATGCCAAAACTGCACTCGTTGCCCTTGTATTCAAAACACAATGTTTGATTAAAGTGAACATTGTATTATTCGCATGCGCTTGTTTCATTGTGAGCATCCTCACAGTGAATCATAGCGGTGGCAGCAGCATGATGTAGGGATGCTTTTTGTCAGTGGGGCCAGAAAAGCTGGTCAGGGTTGTTGGAAAGATGGATGGAGCTGAATATAATGTTACTGAAGAAAGAAAAGACTTGAGACTAGGGTGGAAGTTTACTTTTCCCACAGGATGATAACTCTAAACAAACAGCCAGAGTTAAAATAGAACGTTTTAGATCTACACGTGTTATGTGTTAGAACTGCTCTAATCTAAATCTAATTGATAATCAGTGTCAAGAGCTGAAGGTTGATGGTCACAGATGCTTTCCATCTAATCTCATTAAAGTGGAGGTTTCCACAAGGAAAATTAGCCCAAAATTCAGTCTCTAGATGTGGAAAGCTATGACAGCTCTGATTGCAGCGATAGATGGTTTTACAAAATATTGACTCCATTCACATACCGGTACCACATTTTCTAGATTCTTTTTTGTGATTTATCGCACACCAAGAAAATACACTTGAGTCAATACAAATACTATAAAAGAGTTCAAACGTGTATCAATGTTTTTACTAAGCACAGTAAAATCAAAATATTTGAGGTATTTGCTCTGGTTTGGCTGTCTGCTCCTCTCCGTCGCCACTTCTGCCCTGCTGATATTTCTGATCTGTCACAACAAATTTTTCTCAGCAGGCCTGTCATTGACTAGCGGTTGGGGATTCACACATATGCTTTGTGTCACCAGATCCCCTCAGGTTAGCATGCAGCTCGGGGCTTCTGCGTTGTAACACCGTGTGATGGTGTGAAGCCTGATCTAAGTGGGGTTTTTTTTTTTTTTTTTCATTGCTCGAAAGCTGGTTTTGTAAGTGTTGCAAGAGCATTCCTGGGATGCTTTCAGCACTGATATGATGATCTGTATTATAGCCTAATTTGAATCTATTGGTGAGCTTCTTTTGTGAGCACCGTGTGCACAGTGATCCTGCAGTTTGTATTATTTAGCATGTGTGTGGATGTGTCGTGGATGGTATGCAGTTCGCAGAGGTACGACAGCAGTGTTGCATATGATAGATGAGGTGACATCTTGCATGTCAATAATGAGCTCACTTTCCTCTCCTTCACTCACACCTTTCTCTCTTACAAAAGGGTTCAGATTTTTTAAAATAACATGCTGTGTGACTAATTTTACTCGCTGCGCCTGTGAAAATAGGGCAAACTGCTGTGTGTGGGAGCTGTTTTTTATTTTCCCATGGGTATATTTCCTAAAGAGGGAAATTTAATATATCACTGTATGACTTGATCATAGTTAAACATACACATTTGGTGTGTAAAAGAGAAAAAGCGTGTGGGTTTATGAGAAAGAGCATGTGCATATGCCTCCTTTATTTGCATGTCTGGGGTGAACATCTATCATCATCATCAAGACACTGCAAAGCAGCGAGGGAGGCGAACAAGCTGCGCCACTGCCGCTGATCTCAAAGCATTTTTTTAAAACTAGCAATATAAAACGTTTCTTAAATGCTTGCACCTAAGGGTAAGACCCATGAAGAGATGCAAGCAGGAAGATGCTTTTCTTAATCAGCTGAAGTATTTTCCCATCATTCGCTCTGTCACACACCCTGTCATATTGGTTCTTTATTACACCTAAGAAAAATTATTCAGCACTAATAATGCACAGAACCTCCCAGTAACCCCCTACTCCTCCAGCTTCCTTAATCTACATATTATTATTATTATTATTATTTTTTTTTTTTTTTTTTTTTTTTTTTTTTTTTGTAAAATGCTGATGGCTAAAGTGGTTCAGACCATGTTTGGAAGCCAGAGGGGATTACAGAGTAGTACTAAACAGCAGAAATGGGCAGGCGGGAATCATGGAAATGGTACATCCTGATAGATAACGGAGGGAGAGACAGTGTGTGTGAGCAGAATAGTAAAAAGAGCCCCCCAGACGGAGAGGGGGTGCACTAGAGAGAGAGAAGAGAACGACGGAGTGGGTTGGGTTGGAGGCACAAAGCCAGAAAATTGCATTGCGTGGTGGGTGATTAGTTTACCTCCTGGGTTTCACTTCCCCCTCACTTACCTCCTCTCACTCTTCCCGGCTCCTCTCTGCCTCTCTTGTATATTTTCCTCATCTTTGTCTCGCGCCACTTTTCCAGCCTCTCTGCTTCTTCCTCTTCCTCTGTCACTACATCACTCTGTCACTTCTCTCAATTCTCCCCTCCTCTTGCCCACTCTCTTTCACTCTCCCACTTTCTCAGCAGTTATCTCCGCTGCCTCTTCTCTCTATCTGTCTCAGCCTCCCCACCCCACCCCGTTCCCCACTGTCCATGCCCCCCTGCACTTTTTTTTTCCTTGTGTGCTGACTTGGCTTTCTCCTCTATTCGTGTGCTGTCTTGAGGGCTCAAATAATGCAAACTGTCACCTAAACTGCAAAAGTCATTGTTATATGAGGTGATTATGTTATTTTCAGAAGAGGGGCTTGTCATTGACTCATTTCAGCCTCTTTGAAGGTGAGTGAGGGAGGATTTTAGCCTTATAGGCCAACCCTGCTAATTATAAACTCAGGGGCAATAAGCATGAGCACCAAATGTCTCAGAACATAACTGCTGACTCTGAATGAAAGCCAGCCTCCACAAGGGTCTTTTTGGACAGCGCTCTTTGAAAGGAACTGGGTCAAGTCTTTTCTTCTTAATCCGTACATAATCTTGCCCTTCCTCTAGTGGAAGAGCAGTCTCTAAACAACGCAGGAGGGGGTAGGAAGACAGAGTGAAAGACAGAGAAGAGAGAGAGAGCATTTCACTTTAGGCTGTCAGGGGTTTTCTCTCCCCATCTCTTTCTCTCTGTTTTGGAAAAAAAAAGATTTCCAAGGTAGCTAAAATCCAGAGTAACAAATTGCTTTTACTGTAAGAGCCTTCTATTCTAATATTTAAACTCAAACTGTCAAATTTTCCCAGCAGAGGATGGAGGCATACAGCTCTCTATTTATTTTGTGTTTCTGGAGCAAATCTTCTACTGCATATTTGATCTTAGAAGCTGTGAACCCAGCTGCAAAGTACTGCTTGTTTGGATGTTTGAAGAATAACTCTTTAGCAGGCATTTTAACATTTCAATAGCAAATAAATTAAAGAAGGACAAAGTGAATATGGAGAACAGAGAATGTTTCAGTATGTTATGGGTGCAGCTTGGCAAAATATTTTTTCAGAGTTGCAGTCAAGAGATTTATGATAACTCAAGTCTTGTCAAGACAAGTATAAGTCCTGACCTTTGTGGAAGATAAACAAGAAAAATGCCCCATTTGCAATTTGCCACAAGACATGTAGGCAACTTACCAAGTAGAAGCATGAGATCAAAGATTATGTTGTTATCCTACATGCAAAAGACGTGTATGTGTACTGAAAGAGTAACACTGGTTTGATTTTTCTTCAGCAGGGAAAGGGAAGTTGTTCACAGTTGGGAGGAAGATGGATAGAGCTAAATACAGGACAATCCTGAAAGAACTGAGCTTAAGCTATTTGCAAAAAAGAATGGGCATTGTTTTAGTCTATGAATGCCCAAAGATGGATTATGCAGTACTTTGCATTTAACATCCCAGTTGAATACCATCTAAATATGTTTGTAGTTGTAACATGATAAAATGTGGAAAGGTTCAAGTATTCATACTTTTTCAAAGCACACAATCTAAGGAATAAAAGATGGCATACATCTTTTTTGTGTGCAAAAGCAAACAGATAGATAATTGTCTACCAACCTTATCAGGGTCTTCTTTAAAATTTATTTTATTGTGAGATTTTAACAAAATAGATGTTGTATGAAGTCAAAGGTAGGAAATATCAGTTCTTCTTGAACCTGAACAGGCAGTGAGTAGACTCTGTTTTGCAGTAATCTCCAACTGATATCTCTAGTCAGATCAGCATTGTGTTTCCTATTGAATGAGGTAGGCAATTTAATTAAGCCATGCTTTTCATTTGATCACCACTGTGATCACTGTGCTATCATGTGTGAAAGCACATCCCCTGTACTGTTGACAGGAGATCAATATCCTGTATTTTAAAGGTAAGGCAACTGGCCTTTCTTTGAAACTGATACCAAATCCACAGATTCTAATCCATGCACTGCTTTAATTGTTCAATGGAAAATTGACTCTGATTTATCTTACATCAACAGGAATCCCTGATATGAATCACCTCCATCTGAAAGCAGAGAGACCTTTGTCACATGTCTCGGGTTCCTCTCGCCCTGTCTGCACCTCTTCCTCCCTATGCTTCTCATCTCAGTGGTCACACAGAGTCACGTGACCTCGGCTCAGTGAGTTGGGGTATCTGAGGACTGTTGCTAATGGTGACAAATGACTGGTGTGCAAAGAAGAAAAGAAAATATACAGCCTAGAGGAAAGCAAATATAGTAGGGCCCAGCATTTGTTGTCTGCACAGAAGAAAGAGGTCTTGATGTGACTGCATTTAGTGAAGCTTCACATTTTGATAAAAATAGCATTTGGAAATTTTTTACAATATCAACATGCCTTTATATAATCATATCATGGTATGCTGTGGTATCATCTGCTCAGAAAAGCTTATGATCTTGTATCCTAATTGGGATTTAATTTAGGACATTTTAAGGGATTCTAACATATGTTTCAATCTTGCATTCTTTGCTGAACAAGCAGTTACAATGAGGAGTTAAAAATTATTTATTTTATTGATTGATTGATTTTTACACGCTACCTCACTATTTTAATGGGTAATTTTTCCGGACTAGGAATTCTTTATATGTACGTATGTTCTGTTTTCAGTACATATTTCACACAGAAAGATAACTGGTGGCAGACTGCCAGTGTCAGTGTCCCATGTAAATAATTATCTAGTTCCTTGTAAACAACTGTCCAGTGCAAACCTGATAATGGTTTAAATGTTCATAAAACAATGTCTGCATGAACTGCTATGATCCTTTTGAGACAGAAATTTTTCTAAGTCAGTAGAAGTTTGCTTGGTCTTTGCCCCTTATACAGTGGCCATTACATTCAGCCTTCGAAACCAACTGATATCAATTAATTCTATTAAAGACCCCCAGTGAGTTATCTATGTAAAATTATAACTGCTTACAATGTTTTAGTTTAAAAAAATCCTGAATTAGCTCTTTGAGTCATAAGATAAAAGATAAAACTAGCTGTTAAATATGATCTTTGTGTGAAGATGATTCTGAAGTTAGGATATTCAAAACATTTATAGAGCATTTTTTCAAATATCACAGCTTTCTATGTTCTAGGTTCTAATGCCAAAGGCTACTATATGCATTTTTCTTCTTTGGGATGAACAACCATTAGTACAATTGGACTGGTCTTCTGTTTCAAATTTGAACCTGGCCCAATTTTGGCTCAGAGGAATTTATGAGGCAAAATATCCGTTGTAAATTGAAAAGAAACTCGAACAGCAGCTGTAAGACCTGTCATTTTTACAGAGCTAATATTTAGTCAAGATGCCAGAGCTGGTTAACTACTGCAAACTCATAAAACTGACAAGGCGGAGCCTCATTGACAACTGGATCTTCATCTCAGGCTGCTGCTCCCCATCTCTCTCTGCTTGCATCATGTCACTTTGGTCTCTATTCAACATTCCAGCCACCCTCTGTGTAGTTATCGCCCAAAGGCGCTGGTCACAGAACGTTGCGTGTTTTTATGTGTGTGTATCTGACTTGCCTGCAGGAGTTAGGTTTTAAACTCAGTCTGCCTTTATTCCAGGGCTTTTTACTGCCATAAGGAGGATAAAAACATATCTTACACAGTGTCAGTGGATTGATGTTGAAGTTGAGGCTTATTGTGCCACATTAACCCATAAAGTTGTTCAGGAGAGAACAATCACAGAAATATTAATATGTTTGAAAACACATTTAATTTTATAATGTTACCTGCTTATTATCTTTGGCACTGTAAAATAAGATTAGTTCAAAAATAATAACCTTTTTGATTCAGTTACCTTTAATGTCTTTAAACAAGACACTAAATTTCAGCGAGCTCCCCTTTTGTCTTTGCATCCATCCTGTTGATCTCATCATAGTTGAAAGAAAAAATTATGTTACCCTTCGAAAATCATGTACCACCCACTCATTAAAGGCTGTGGGTGTCCACTGCTGCCATGTCAGTGCTCGGAGAGACATTAACCTTTGCCCCTATAACAGTATGATCAATAGCTAAAACTGGAGCTAAAGGCTCCCATACTCTGTTTAAATGTTGTAAAAAAAACAGTGCATAGGAGAAGAGTATTAAATCTGTTTTCTGTGCTCCACTAATCCATATATCAGCTGTTCTCTCTTCATTCTGCTGAGAGTTGACATTCAGGGTTAGACTTAACCATTAGGCAAAGGTCAGCAATTGCCTTGAGCCCTGTGTAGGCATGAGCCAAAATGAGAAACCGACTCAAAGAGAAAGAATTTTTAAAATTCTATGAAGAAGTTTGTTTCTGAAAGGATATGAAATAGGCATCTGTAAAATGACAATAAAACAAGGTAAGAGAAAAAAAAAAAAAGATACTTATATTTCATTAAAAAATGACTTGCCAAAACTTATTCTAGATAATCAATGTATTTTATTGGCATTAAAGCAATCAAACCGTTAATTGCTGACCAGCTTTTTGCATATTCCCAATTGAATTTTGACAACCTATATTTGGAGATGAACTTCAAGCCTTTAAGGTTGAAAGGCCTCCTTGCCACCACCCTAATCTTCAGCTCCCTCTACAGATTCTCCATCAGGTTCAAGTAGGGACTGTCTGGGTCACTCCAAAATGTGGCTATTAAAAAAAAAAAAAAAAAAAAAAAAAAAAAAAAAAAAAAAAAAAAAAAAAAAAAAACTATCCAAATTAATCTGGTCCTGTGCCAAAAAGGACTTGCCCCCTAATCCTAGTAACTGGTTGTGCCATCCTTTGTGGCACAACCAGTGTGCCACCCTAACCTAACCCTAACCCTTGCTGTTATCAAGCATTACCTACTAAGGAACAAAAGCAAATGAAAATAAAATGTTAATGACAGTAATAGTTGTATATACTAGGCAAAGAATCACCTTAGATTTTATAGTTTATTTCCACAGACGTTTAGATTAAGACAGTGTTGACATTTTCAGATAATTTAATGTTATTATGTTTTATTAGCAACAGTTCACAAGTGGCCTGTATAGAAGTGACTGCAGTTCGGTCAGATTTTATCATTCACTAAATTAGTTGAAAATAGTTCAGGAAGTTATTTAGGAAGTGCTGAATAAGACTTTGGTGATATTTGACAATGAAAAGCATAAATATATTCAGTATGCTGCTATTTCAATATGGGTAACATAATTTACTATTTGACTTAAATACATCATAGAGTTAAAATGGCTGTAAAAATCTATGTAGAAACACAGGTGGTGAAGAAATACATCTTCACCAGAACCTCTGCTCGACTCAAAACGTGGAATTGATGACTGATGGGCCCCACTTATTTTAAATATGTTCTTTGGTCCCTGGCTATGTATACGGTGGCCAAGGCATGGAGTACATTTTGTCCTCTTTCCTGATCTTGAAGTTTCTCCTTCTCTTAAATCCAAGATTCAATTTTTTCATTTTACTGGGGTAAAAAGTATTCCAACAGAAACTGTTTTTGTTAGGTGAGGAGAAATCAGCTCTTCCTATTTGTGAATTCTTGCACAGAGCTTGTCCACATTCCCACTATAGAAGTTTTTTGTTGCAAAAGTACTCTCTATATTCTTTTTTTGGTGCCCAATAAACAGTCATATTTATTTGGCGTGTTACCGTTAACAAAGTGTTTTTGTTAACAAAGGCTCCATTCCTGTCAGAAAGATTTGCTTTAACATTATTTATTTGTTTTGAAAACCAAAGAAAGTTTTACTGTAATTTATGTCTGTTTCATACTTTCAAGAGTCTTTTCGAGACACTTTTTTGGCTCTAAAATGTGATATTTACCCTTTAAAGACACTGAAAACAAATATAAGAAAATTTATTTGTACCTCTAAATCACTTGTTGGGGGGATGGTACTATGTGTCGATTTTCCCTTGGGCAAGCAAAAAACCTATATCGCCTTTGCTGCCATTATATTAGAAAGAGGGCTCATTTTGGACAGGTGCACCTTGTTACCTACAGGTAGATGTTCTTGTTTTTAGCCAAAAGTTGTTAAAACATGCTATGATACTGTTTCATTCCTTTATAAAAACATTCACAATCTATTTTCCACTCACATTGACAGAATGGTCTTATTTGGTGGAACACATCAAACATTTACAATTTGATTCTTAAGCTTAGAATTTCTTAACAGCAGAAAACAGAGATTTTAGCTACTCTCAATAAAAAAAAATGGCCATAAACAAGCAAAGATATGGATTTTTGTTTTAGATGGCATATGAGATACCAGTGAAATATGTCCAGAAATTTATATTTCCCTGATAGAGGAGGTTTAAACTTCATTGAGAAGCTATGTGCATCCCTCAGAGTGACTCAGGATGTGATTCACTGAAGCTTGTACAGCCTCCACCTTTACACACACACACACACACACACACACACACACACACACACACACACACACACACACACACACACACACACACACACACTTTCTCATAGCCTCTCTGACATTTCATATGTTACATGCCCTCTCCTACATTCAGTGTTTCACCACATTCCACCTGCTACAGATAATGTGTAAGCTCTGTCTCATTCTGCCCTAGTGGTGCTTGGGATCTTCCTGAGGAATACAGTCTGAGCTACTCAGCTTTCCCACGATCATGACTTAGGAGACAGATGCTGCTGAACATGGCAGAGTGGCGTAAGTGTGTGAGCCATCTAACCACCTACTCAAGGGATTAGTGTTAGAGCAGTTGGATGATTCACCGGTCAGTGACTCTAGAGGAGCTCGAGGAACAACGTGGCCAAGTTGTCCACATGGTCCGTGTTTGTCATTCCAGATGTCCCTCGTTGCCTCTCACATGCTGAGGTCAAGATGTCTACTCATGCAAACCTTGATATTACATCTACATTTCTGTGTCAGCGCCTCACAACAGATGTCTTATCTTTGGTTAGTCAGTTTATGGTGGTGGAGTTGCGGGGCGGGAGGTTAATGGTTGCCCGCTTCTCAACAGAAATGGCAGACGGCTGGGCCTGGAAAATGACCCTGGCACCGGATCGAGCTGTTAGGCCATGCGTACGCTGCCTAACGAGCCATGAGTGATTGCTATGATCTTGCCACAAATAATTCATGAGGAGCCCTGTGGAGGAGTTATGGAGCTTAAAGGGAAGAGGGGGGGGGTAGAAAAGCATCAAAACCACAGCCTAAGTGGAGTTTGTGTCTGTGTGAGTGTGTGAAGGAGATGAATTGCACACACACACAGAGAGAGGAGATGTGTTGTCGGAATAGGAGGGAAATCCCTTATTACCTTCAGCGCTGACAAGTATGCTTGAGCATTCATGTGTGTTGTCTGTACTTGTCTCTGTGTGTGTGCTTGTTTTTTTCTGAAGCTATTTGTGTTACTACATCTGAAAATTCACAGTGGGAGCGTTAACAGTGTGCATCACAATCGCGGGATGTGTGTGATATCCTTGTTAAGAAAAGTGGCGCAGTGTTGAAATGTGGTGGAGTGAGCTCAGATTTTTTTGACAGCCCCAAAACGTGAATGTTTAACTGTCCTAGTCTTTTATTTATTATTTACTTCATTCTGAAATTAAAACCCTGTAGGCATAGTGTCTTATCAGGCAGAGAATGGGCGTATGTGTATATATTAGCAGTGCCACATGGAAGTATTTTTTCATGAATCTACCATCTATTTTTTTGTTTAATTCATCAATGTAAGCTATTAAATTTCCTCCAAAAAGAACAGTTTTATTAAATTTTTTTGAATAAACACTCATATTTATTGCATACCACAAAATATATAATAAATATGCAAAAAATGCAAACTAAATATGAATGAAATGTCTCCTCAGTCAACCAGCCTCAATTTCATAACTATGCCTAACCATTTCATCCTTTCCTTCTGCTCCATTATACCAGCGAACAAAATATTTTATATCTGTGTATTTGAAACACGCACATAAGTTTTGTTTTAATGTAGTTAAAATGGATAAAATCTCAAGTATAACTTTATTTATTTGTACATTACTTTGTGAAAACTTTGTATTACCCTCTTTTTCAATTTATTTTATTTCCAGTCTGTATTTGGGACCTTATTCAAAGGAACTATTTCAGATTTGGACTATTGAACTGGTACTTTATACAATTATATTTTGGGTAAAGAAAAAAAGAAAACTATAAATATGCAAAATACTAACATATAAAGTGCCCCATCCAGCAGCAAAAATAATTAAAATTAATCTCTTCTTATTATGTTATTCACAACTAAAAAAACCTGGGTATTCAGAATGTCAAATACGATGAGATTAAACTGGAGATAAGTAATAAATAGGAGTTCATGAGTCCAACTGCGGTGGAAAAATAATTTGTTCCAATTAAACTCTGTAGCTACTTGAAATGTATTAAAGGAGACTTCAACTTTTCCATGTACCTTCCCAATGACTTGTATTTTATATAATTTTTCATCCACTTGGTCTTAACATTATCCATTGATTATCTATACCCACCTATAACTGCAGAGTCACAGGGTACTGGTGCTTATCTCCAGCTCAGGGTGAGAGGCGGGGTACTCCCTGGACAGGTCACCAGTGGCAACATAGAGGCACACAGGCAGACAACCATGCACACACTCAATACACTGAAAGTAAAAGTCTGTTGAATTTAAATAAATGAAACATGTACATCGGTTTCACACAATTAAATTATGTTTTGATTTTATAACTTTATTATGTAATGCCAACATGTTTAATACATGTTATATGATTATGAATATTTCAACTTGAAAATTTGTAATAATTCCATGTTGAAAACTTGTAATCAAATTATGTTTCTTTTATGCATGTCTTTCACACCATATGTATTTGAATCATTTATACATGTAATATATATTTATTTTATGTTGTATGCATTCTATTGTTTTTTTTTATCTAGGCATTATGACCAATTCAAATATTCCATTTTCGATGTAATGTCGATACAACCTAAAATATATAAAAATTTAGATTTAGTGTTAATTTTTTCAATACATTCATTTTACATAGCCTAAACCTTTTGAAAGTAGTACACCACAGCACAAAGAAATAAATGCACAAATATAACTGTCATAAAATGTTCTTTATTAAGCCAAAAAGTTTAATACAAAATGGTGAAACATCAAGATTGCTTTTTTTTTTTTCCATCTTACTCCAGTCATGTGGTCCATCATACTTTTACCCGTTTGCCAATTTGGCCACCTTATAGAGTTCAGAAGACAGAGTGCCGAGAGAGGAACCAGGACTGCAGTGGCAGAGTAGTGATTTTCTTAAATTCAGCATTTACCTGGAAAAACAAGACAAAAATAATTTTTTTTCTGGACCGACTTAAATTCATTGCATTTCATCACAATTTTACAAACTTCAAACACATCAAACAGAGCAGGATAACCTTTTGGGGACAGAACCTTTCTACGCAAGCACAGCATCAACATTAGTAGGCTACATACTATCAACTATATGGCGCTTAAACTTAGGGAAAAAAACAAGACCTACCTCTCAAAGTCTGGAGCAGCAATTACAAAAGCATTTAGCAGCTTAAAAAACATTTGGTGGCTTTGTCTTTCATCTCAGCTCATCATTAACCCATAGGTGTCGTCTCTTCAGATACTAAACCTAAAAATCAGAAAGCTGACACTTTGTCTGGCATTACTGGTGTGAAACTATTGGTCAAAAACAGACAATTATTGACTGGAACTGAACACAGCTCATGGGCACAGCAGACACAGTCAAGCCATTCTGTGTATTCCAACATTTATTAACAGTTCAGCCCAAATTTTTCTGCTTCTGAATTTTCTGATGGAGGGTAGAATTCATAGTTCCATCAATTAAAGTGAGATGTCCAAGTTCTAGAGCAGCACAGCAGTCCTAAACCATCACACTTCCACTACCATGTTTGATATGTTTGGTATTAAGTTCTTTTATCAAATGCTGTGTTGGCTTTATGCCACATGCAATGGGAGGCACACCTAAAAGTTTTACTTCTAAACAGTTCCAGGGCTTTGTTCAGTTCACAGAATATTTTCCACTAAGCTTTGGGAATCATCAAGAGGTTTTTTTTTTTAAAATTTTGATGTAAAATGGGTGTTTGTGTTGTTTTTAATGAGTTGTGATTTGGGGATTGCAACTACTGGTTCCTTTGCCCAGTCTAAATGTGTGGACAAATCAGTATCCAGATTTTGTTACTTTTTCAGCCTGACCAGCCATGATTAGTGAGCAGTGACCCAGGTGCATAGGCTCAGGCATATTTTGTGATATGAAAAGCTCACACCAGGCATGGGTTTTCATTTTAGAAACACATGTTCCCCAAATATTAGTTTCATGTCTAAAAACTTCGACACTGATAGCAAAAAGGAGAAGAGACACTGTGATTGCACCAATCTTCACAAAGTTTACAGCTCCTTTTCCATATGTCTGTGTTCTCCTGAAAGGAAATAAAACTCCATTAGTCTTATTATCTCAGTGTTGTGCTTATCAGAAACCATGGCCTATCACATCCTGTAGTGTGCAGTGTAATTTCAAAGTGGCTAGATGTAAATTTAGCTTTGCGAGTGTGTGTGGAGCCCTAAGCGCCCTCAGGGTAAACATTCTGCTGGCAAAGTGAAATGAATTTAATCGACTTGTTTAAGTGGGTGTACATGCATCTGAAAAACTCATGTCTATGCAATAAATCTGATGTAAAAAAGAGCCACTGGTATTAGCAATGACAAAAGTGCAGTCATTAAATGGAAAGTCATGTAATCACTGTTGTTGGATTTTTTTTAACAGCATTACATGGTATACTTATTTTCATATCCAGAACTGTGCCTTAAGTGGATAGTTTTTGTGAAGCAGAGCTGGGTTGCTGACTGTTGACCTAAACAACACCAAAACTCCCCCACTCATGCACCCTCAAGTCTATGCAGTCATTTTCTGCACTAACTTAAACAACATTCATGCATTTACTAAGTTTGTCAGTGTTTTGCAGTAGATATGTGGTTAATTAATAGCACACCCACATAGCCCATGGATATTTCTGTGTAAGCAGCTCATAATGCAACCAAATAGACTACCTATAGTTTCTTGTATAGAATCAAATGTCATACAAACAGTGCAGTGGAAATTCTGTTAATATTTGTGAATTGTGTAATTCAACAGGCAAAACAAATCGCAGACAACAGTTCCTGTACAATGTTACAAATGTTTGTGTACATGGGAACAAAGGAGGAACAACACAGTTCAGATAGCATAAAATGCTATAGTAAACCCACTGCAGCAAAAAGAGTCAGTAAACAATTAGCTATACTCATGTTCCTTAAGTTTCACTGGGAGTGACCCCCTGACTGAGTTTTAGTGTTTATCTGCGCCTTTGGTTGAACAGCTGAAAGTCTGGAAAAACAATTATCTTGCTGCCTTCTCAGCTCAGACATCTTCAGTTCCAGCAGTTCAACCCCTTAATGTGGTGGTATTATGTATTTTTCAGGAACATAATCTCATTGTATATCACAATCAAGTAACTATGTTACCTTCAGTTATAAAAATGCTGTATATATCAAACATAACTTAAAAGAAATTTGACTTTGCAATTTATCACCTTGAGATTAGCCTCTGTCTCTTTAAGAAGTTCCTACTCTTTTGACACGAGGCCTTCAGCACATCACCACAACAATTTTCATCCATTATGCCATTTACAACCATTTTTTGTCACTGAAGTTCACTAGATAGTGCTGGCCAGTTAAACTGTCATCACCCAAATGAGAATTCCCCGAAGCTGAGAAGAAATGGGGAATGGACTGAACTAACAAAATGTTTTTCTAGTCATACCGACCACTCAAAGTCTTTTTTTTATTCTAGAGCCACATTCAACCAGCCACAGTAACATGAATACACAGATTGGTAGGTAACTTTGCAAGGTTAAGTGCAGACTGTGCTCAAACACAAAACACAGATATAAAGCCTGTAGTGCACATCAAGGAATTTTCTGTAATTTTAGGATTATTGTACTGTATTGAGCTTTTCATTTTAGTGTGTGGCCAGGACTTTATATAAAACTTTGAAGGGTGCAGACGATTTGCTGCTGGGTTTGTGATTTAAGTGGCTTATAATGGAGGTGAAATATTCTCCAGGTAAGAATGGGATTTTATGATTCGAGAAGAACACAGTAAAAGGACAACGTCTTGACCAATTGTTTCTGTATTTGTCTTTCTTTACTAATAATACCCTTCCATAAGATGGTTACTCAGACTTGTCAACACATTCTGTTTTGCAATGCACATTTCACATCAAGCTGGTTTCCATACCAGGCTCTTGTACTACTGAGTGGAACCATCCTTGGTTCACTTTAGTTTTAACCTTCCTTTAAAAAGCAGGTGAAACATGGAGTTAGTCTTTTTAATAAGGTCATAGTCCGGTCTTTCAGTAAGAAAGGTTACAAGCTTTGCAAAACTTTACAAGAATATACATTCTGAAGGTCATTTGAAGGAATGTACTTCTAATTGGTTTATCCTTTAGATCCACATACAGTGACCTTCATTCATATAAAATCTGTAAGTTACATCTGCTTTACAAAAGCTACAACCATGGCTGTGGGATACATTTTTTTAAGTGATACAGCTTTGGAAGTTGTGAAGATAAACATTTTAGCTTTTGAAAGTCTTAAGCTTTTGAAACTCATGGATATAAAAAAGATCTTGGTAGGATATTGGTGAGGGAGTGGAGTTGTCTTGTTCCATCTGACATTTACCAGTCTGTCTGAAAATGTCATGGAATGCCAGATTAGACCTCTGGACATATTGGTGCATCTTAAATTCCCCAAAACTATCGATCCCCAGAAAACCTTTTTGCCCATCTTGTCCTCCTGTTATGTTCCCATATCAACTTTCCTAAAACAGGACATTGCTCCTAAGTTTCCCCTTGCATTTCAGACCTCTGTCCATTTTTGATCACTTTGTTTGGAATATTGACTGAGAAGCAGAGACATTTGTAGAAAAGGCTTTGCAAAAGGAAGATATCTGAAAATCAAATTCTGCATTCCTAGACAAAACATCAGGCCCATTTTTATTACCCCAGCTTTGCTATGATATGTTACTGTTTGTACAAGTTTAGGCTCCTTTGTTTGATTCATATGTTTATCACTAACATTTTTGTGAACCGGTTGTCCCAAAAACAAATTGACTGGCAGATTGGAGCAAGGAAAAAGTTTGATGTCTTTCCTGGAAAATGCTCTAAAACTTTTGTTTTATTTGACAAAGGGAAAAAAATGCTTTGAACTCTTTTACTGTTCATCTCGATCTCATATCTGAAGATGTTAAGGATTAAACTACTCATAAGAATTTTGGCTTTCATTTTTTCCCACAGGGAACTTGTTTCTCACCTTTTGGTGCAGAATTTAGATCCTCAGCTAATTTAAAGGTGGACTGCTGCTTTCCAGTCTATTTCTGTCCTTGCTGCTCTATTGTCATCGGTTGACTGCCTTCACATCAAGTGTTGGATTTATATGGCTACTCTGCCAGCTCAGGCAGATAAACCCTGCAGCTACAAACCAAGATGCATTAGTTAGAGTCAGTGTTACAATAACTGCAAAGCACAAAAGCTGTCATTCTGATTTAAATTTTTTTCCTTTGCATATCCAGAGTTTTGTCACCATCTTTGAGAAGCTAAAAATGTGTTTGATACATGGGGGATTGAGCTTGTCATGATGCTGCTGTATTTCTGTTTAACTTTTCTTCTTTTTTTCGGTTTTTCAGAGCTTTGATTTAAAGTTTACTCCATACTCAAAGAGGATAATGATCTTTATTAACTTTAATAACACATAGTACATTACTCTTCAGGAGCCACACACAACAAGCTTTCTGATTATCTTTTAACATAAAAAGAAGAAATAGTTGGATTTTAATTACATCAGTAGTGTGATACTATTAGCTGTGTGCACTCCGTTTCATGACCTCTCAATTATACTTCTAAAGGTGTGAAAATAGATATTACACAAGGTGGCTGTTAATCCTGAAATAAGTTTAGAAATCCTGAAAGTACAAATGACTGAGTTTTTAATTAGCTCATAACCGCTTTTTTTCACTGCTATTCTAAAATGACGGTCAGTGTTATAAAAGAAAAGGAAAATTGATTTGCTGGTTTGCCTTTTTAATCACAAGACAAAGCAGGGTAATGAAGCTTATTGTTTTCTTGTTTGTTTGTTTTTCTTTCGTTTAGCAAGCTTTAAACAAATGTCAATAGAGTTGCACGATATGCAATAACTTTTGGGTCAAAACTGAGCTCTTGTTCTTCAAAATGAAGACTGTCAAAGATTTATCTGCTACAGGATTTATACTGGAAATTGATAACAAAATCTAAAATTCATATTATTATTTTAATTAAGTTTTAACAAGTTTAAAGGCTCATGGTCATAACAATGGCCAGGTCTCCCTCGAAAAAGAGATTTTATCTCAAGGGACTTCCTGGTAAAATAATGGTTAAATAAATAAATAAAATATTGCCACAGATGTTTGGGAGAACTGCTTGTCATAGAGAAACATATGTACACTTTATTGACATAAATTTTAAAAAGTGTGTGCTTAAAACTGTTCTCTTTCTTCCAAACATTGGTTTGTACAGTTCATTTTTTTCTTTACTGTTCTCAACTGTTTAAACTGGATTTTTTTTTCTCCTTTTTCTTATGTATAATAATAATATAATAATAATATAATAATAATATATAATAATATATAATAATAATTCTTTATAAGAGCTGCTTCTGATAATAAACATAATTTTTTTTTTATAAATAAATAATCTGCTTTGTTACATAATCTTTTTTATGATGTAATGAAACCACTATTCACATAGGTAGGTTTGATTTCTGTATGTTGAACTTGTGGCTAAGAATGCTCCCTATAGATGTGGAAACTCAAGCAAGCGCTCGAGGAAAGTAAATCCAACTGCACGTGTCACCCTCTTATACGGTTGTGTCAGACAGTGTTTGAGATTAAAAGGCACAAAAGATGCTTGAGTGTCTAATTTTAGACCATCTCTTTCTCTTTAGGTACATTCGCACTATGTACCTTGGGATACAAAGTCACCGGCAGAAGGAGAACCAGAGGCGCTTTTATTGGGCTATGATGTATGAGTATGCTGATGTCAACATGCTGCGACTGCTGGAGACCTTCTTAGAAAGCGCCCCTCAGTTGGTGCTGCAGCTCTGCATCATGATCCAGAGCAACAAGGCTGAGTGGCTGCAGTGTAAGGGTTTTTTATGATTACTCTTAAACCTGATATTTGTATGAAAGTCAAGTTATCTTTTTCTTGTTTGCGCTATATGTCACATGTAAGCTTTAGTCATTATTTCAAGTTGTGATGCTTTTATAACCTAGACAAAAAAAATCCATTATCTGTGGCCTCTGTTTCTCTTTAATTATATCGTTTTGTATCCAGTTTCCAACATTCATCACTGTAGTTATTGAACCTGGTTTTACAACTCCAGTTTCCTCATTCAATACAGTTCCCAGAGAAAAGCAACTCAATCATAACAAGTGATACCTGTAATGGATTTAGCGCCTATAGAAATGCCATCAAGACATTTGCTGTGATGTTCTATGTTCCTGCTCTGCAGAAAATCCTCTATCATTTTTCATTCGGTGGGTTATTCCTAAGACATTCTGCTGACTTCACTGTTATAGATGTCTTTGGAAAACCGAATTGGTCCACTAAATAGAGATTGTGTTGACTGGATGATGTGTGATGATCTCAGTAATAACAATACTTTCAAAGATGTGATGGATTGCTTTGGCTAAAATAAAATCTGTTTTCTGTGAGTGGAAGAACCATCAAATGCAGCTGAAACCATAATGTCTTGGGTGTTACAAAATAATAAAAAAGGTATACAGCTGAAAACAGATATTTCCATACAATGAATAAAAAGACACATACACATTTTTTTCCTCACTGTCTGAAGTTAAATCAGACCAAGCTTTTTTTGTTTTAGGTCAGTTTGAATTACCAGAATTATTTCTATTTGTTAAATGCCAGAAAACTTAGTGAGAACATTTTTTAGAGATTAGAGGTACGGAAGCTCAACTTGGACATCAAGGTGTAACAGAATGGCCAACCAAGACAAAAAATGGTGGTACCAAAGTCCCCATGTCAAATTTGAGTTCATACAGTTCATTCAGAATAGGAAGTCAAGAGAACTTTTGCCCAGTGCAGTTGCTTGAGGTCTTAACAAACTGCCACTGTATGAAGGAATTTAAAAGCTCAGAAGGCATCATTTGAAAGATAAAAAACTGTGGCAGGATTTCAGTTAGATGTTGTAGTTATTGCTTTGGCTCTGATCAGCATTGTTATTCTAATGGCCATGGGGTATATTAGGAATGCAATGATTATGCAAGTCTCACTTTCCTCCACATCATTAATGTGCATTTTACATGTGAGGGTTTTACTGCACAACTGTAATGTAGCAGTCAAAATGTTATCTCACTGTTTAAACTCTATAGGTTGCTTCAAAAGATACATTTTAAAATTACTTATTCACTTTGAAAAGCTATGGATTTTGATTTATTTATGTTTTAGACCTGAAAGATTTTGTGTTTTTTACACTGTAAAATATGTCTGTATTCTTAAAAATAGACGTTTTTCTTAAGTTTATGATGTTTAACAAAAACCATTTGTGTTTATGTATCAGTCTCTTTGGTCTCTTGGTCATTCTCTGCTTTTGACCTTGTGTGTGTGTCTTTCTATATTCCCAGGTCTTTCTGCCATGTCCTCCCTAATGTCCTTGGCCTGGGTGCTAGCCTCCTACCACAAGCTCCTCCGTGATTCACGTGATGATAAGAAGAGCATGAGTTACCGAGGTGCCCTGGTGCATCTGTTCTGGCGCCTTTTCACCATCTCTTCACGGGTGCTCTCCTTTGCCCTTTTTGCCTCAGTTTTCCACATCTACTTTGGCATTTTTGTGGTGCTCCATTGGTGTGCCATGGCTTTTTGGGTCATCCATGGCGGCACTGACTTTTGCATGTCCAAATGGGAAGAAGTACTGTTTAACATGGTGGTGGGGGTGGTCTATGTTTTCTGTTGGTTCAATGTACGTGAGGGCCGGACGCGGTACAGAATGGTGGCCTACTACACCGTTGTGTTGTTGGAGAATGCCATCCTGACCTCACTTTGGTACGCATACCGCGACCCAGCCACCACTGACGCCTATGCCTCTTTTGCCATCTGTGGCGTCTTCCTGTGCTTTGCCTCTGGTGTGGCCTGCATGATTCTCTACTATGGGGTCCTACACCCCATGGGCCCCCGACTGAGGATGTTGGCGAGCTCCTGCTGCGCTGAGCTGCTATGGGGTCTCCCGTTACCACCTGAAGCTGAGCCAATGGCTCCCACACCTGGGCCTCGTGGCTCCCAGGCTACCCCTACCCGAGGCGTGGCAGGGGAACAAATGGGTTTAGACGAAACAGCTACAGACACATGCCTTCCGGTTTTCCAAGTGAGGTCTACAGAACCTGTAGATGCAGCAGGCAGGCCCATCCCACCTGAGGGCCCGCTTATAAAAATAGACATGCCCAGAAAACGCTATCCAGCCTGGGACGCACACTTTGTTGATAGACGATTGCGCAGAACTTTAAATGTGTTGCAGTTTATTAGCCCCAATGCGGTGGGCATCAGGTATAGGGATGGTCCACTTCTTTATGAACTTCTACAGTATGAATCCTCCCTCTGAGGGCCCTTTCCACGGTTCTAGCTCCACCTTTTACACAGAATGATGCACACGCATTTCGTTTCTCCTCAGATGTTGCATCTTTCCATGTATTCTTGGGCTCTCTTCATCACTCCTTGATGATCCGAAAGTTTTCCAGTTTTCCAGGACATGTTTTTTGCCAACCAAAAACCTAACAGAACAGACTAGACACACATTCAAAAATTATTTTTGGAAAAAAAAACAGTACAGAGAGAAAATGTTACAGTATCCTATTTGATAAATATAATATATATAAATATATATGTCTCAGATAAATCTCTCTATACTGATATAGGAGGCTTCTAAATGAGTGTGTAGATAACATATGAATGTTTCATTATGAAATGTGTTTATGTGTTATACTGTGTTGGTGATTCAACCTGTGGATATTTGTGAAGGGCATATTGTGTGTCTCTCTGACATGGGACTGGTGCAAAACCTAATGGGAATGATGGAGGAGAGTCTCAGAGGGGCCAGGTCTTTGCACACCCCTACATTTACTGCCATTTTCTTTGTAAGTCCTTGAAATATATGAAATACATAATGTTTACGAAGTCCTTAGCCACTGAAATAAACTATACTTTAAAAAAACAGGATGCGTGATGCTTCAAGATGTAATTCTGAGATTTAATTTATGTGTTCTTTCCTATTTATGTTTATTTTGTTCATGTGAACTGTGATTTTTTTTAAGAAAGATTCCAAAGCAAAAATAAATTGCATTGAAACATATATAAGCACACTGACCTTCAATCTGTTTTGCTCACAAGCTAAATTTTTCCACAATGCGGACGGCCCCCTAGTGGACGGGGGCTGTAACAGATTGCCTTGTATGACTCAAAGCATCAGCACAAAATCCTAAAGAAACCATTTATTAATAAAAACATACATAGTAGAAAAGAAGCACATTTTCCAAATTAATTATTATAAAATTTATTACAAGCATTCCAAAGACTTTAGATGGCCTTTAGGTAGCTATGTAAGAGTGAAAAGGTGCAAATGCATTTTAATTTGCAAATTTTTGCATACAAAGACAGCCTTCAGAGAATCCTCCACCATTCCCTTTTGAATAATGGAAAGTATAACCTCCCTATTTTGTTACTAAAATGTTCTTTACTTAATTCTAGTAATCAAGTGATAGGTGCAAAGACTTCTTTAAAAACACACGTTTGAGATATTTCTGTTCTATCATACTTCATTGTCACCATTTATGGTAATTGAAAACATATTTGCCAGAACCCTCTTTTTTTAGTATTGCTCAATCCTACATCAGTAAAAGGTACACTCCTCATCAACTGTGTGCCCTTAAAGAGGTGATAACCTTACATACCTTGTGTGACTGCTCTGGCACTAGCTGGCATGTTGAAACAAAGCCAAATCAAATCTTAATGTACTGTCTTTGTAATTTATCTGCCCCCCTTCCACCTCCCATTTGAATGGGTGTGTGTGAAATTGTGCCATCTTATTGGCATACTGTGCAGCAATTATAACATTACAAAATTCCCCCTGGTTGATTCTGTGTGAGCTCTCCACTACTGCTACTCCCAGGGACAACCACAACCCTCTCGCTATAACAAAAAAAGTAAAGAAATATATTTAAAAAAGGATGTATATATGTCTACATAATAACATGCCTTTTAAGTTAAAGGAGCTTGACAAAAATTCCCACAGAGGGCTACTGAAAAATTCATGAGAACAATGAATGCATTTCATAATTCATTTCATTTATAAACTCAATGAGTCATTTGAATTTATGATGTGTGTTTTTATTTTACGTTGTAGTGTTTGGCATGATTTTAGCACGGTATTGATGAAACCCAGCAGGGGCTTCCCAAGAGTCCTTTACAACACAGAGATCCCTTTTTCCTGACTTACCAGCATTGGGCATAGCTGTGGCCTCGTGTGCCTGCTAACATTGTACTGTAAAAAGCAGATGCCCTGT
The DNA here is from genome assembly GCA_014839685.1 of Anableps anableps. Taxonomy (NCBI): domain Eukaryota; kingdom Metazoa; phylum Chordata; class Actinopteri; order Cyprinodontiformes; family Anablepidae; genus Anableps; species Anableps anableps. The sequence goes on along the minus strand of CM026086.1, from coordinate 15,116,805 downwards.
AAGTCCCGGATAAAGGTAAAAGAGGGTTTTTTGCCAGGGATGGAAAAGAACATAAGGACAGATCACTGTACAGGGACTGATTAGATAACATATGGTTGTGGGCGTTCAGTCGTCCGTCCATAGACCTTTCCCACAGTTCTGTCCTCTTGCCGAATGTTTGACTCCATTCTTGGTTGCTGCTCCACCCTCTTTCCTGTCTCTACTGTTCAGGACCTTGGCACACTCCTGCAAAACACTCTTTGGTCAATGAACGACAGGGCTGAGGCTTAACAAACAGAGATCCTGACATGAGAACTTGCAATGAGGTACACTGCCATGACTAAAAGCTTCAGTATCCAGCTGGGGTCTTCCACCCCTTTGCCCTGAGTTATTGAGGACTGTTGGGTCTGCAAGGATGAAGCAGTCACCACACCAGATTGATGCACATCTGTATGCAAACAATTAAGTTCTTCATTGTTTCATTATATTAACTAGAGTAGTTTATCTGCTTAGTGAAGGAACAGCCATGCTTATAGGTAGCTGAGTGATTAATGAATAAATATTGTTGCGCTAAAAAAAAGAAAAAGAAAAGAAAAACAGCCAATAGAGGTGTTCCTCAGGACCAACAACCAAGTCAACTGACCAAGCTGACTCAGGGGTGTCTCAATGCAGTTCTCATCCCCAGGCACATCCTTTAAGATCTGCATTATTTTTTTTCCTGGCATATTTCATCTTCCTCGGCTGGGATTATACCTCTCAGTTCCAATTTGCACTTTTTCTTTCAAGAAGAACTGTTGTTTTAAATTAGACTAAGGCCCTATTTTGTGGTAGTTGGCTGCCTGGCAGGCAGTGCATCCTTTCTAAACACTGCTGACCTTTTCCAGAGCTGGACACATGTCCAAATCAGGTGCAAATACACTGTGACTCATTCTTTTTTCCCTGTCTGTCTGTGTCTTGGTGGGGTTAGCCGATAAAGGACTGTGATGGATACAACAACAACAACAGTGTTAACATAGCTCCACATATAAGATTATGTTAGACTGGCCTGGATTTCAATTTGTGGTGCTTGTTGTATAATGTAGAATATTTATGCTTGTGTAACTGTCATTAAAATAGAAGCAACAGTAAAATCAATAATTTTAAAGACTAGAAAAATTGTGAATTTACAACTCTAAATTTTTATGAAACATAGAGTATATTTTATGTATTTCTACCAAACAACCACCATTCTGCCACATTCTGTAACCAATGATTAGCCAGATAATAGGTGGGTTTTATGTGTTCTTTATGTTTTTCCTATTTAAATTATACACGGGTCTCAAGAGCAAAGCTAGATATAACGAAGTTAAGGAAGTTTATTTACAGTAAAACACAGTATTCAGCGTGATACACATCATACCATAGCTAACCTCATAGAAATAAAATATCCTACAGAGATCTCAGTTAGGATACTTTTTCAGTGCCAGAACTCCTGATGGCCGCAACACACAGCAAGAGCATTTGAACAAGTTTGTTTGTCTCAGTCCTTGTTGTGCCTTGTTACCTTGGGTGCTTCAACCCAGCCATGGCAGCCAGGTACGCAAACAATGATGCCAGCGTCTTTCTTAATTTTTTTTTTTTTTTTTCATGTCCCAACCTCACCTAGATGATTAACAAGATAAAACTGGTCTACTTTTACAGTGACTTGCAAATGTATCCATTCCTCTTCAAGTGTTTTGTCAGGTCCAACTATAAATTTCATTGTATTTTTACTCTGTTTTATCTGATAGACCAACAGAAAGTATTGTGTAATTGTAAAGAGATGGAAAACTAGATATGACTTTTTCAATGATATGTAAAGAAAAATTTAAAAAGTGCTGCATATATTTATATTCAATCCCTTTGAGTCAGTCTGTTTTAGAGAATTTGTTTCTCTGCAAGTTCTTTTGGGAATGTTTCTATCAGCTTTGCATAACTAGAGTCATTTTTACCCATTCTCCCATGTGAAATAGTTCAAACTTGGTTAGATTGGATGGAGACCATCTGGGATTGTCTGTTTACTGCAGAATCTCAGTTTTATTAGTTTTATTTTGGTTTAAATTTTAACTATTCCATTCTAACTAAATTCTGCTTTGATCAATACTATTGTAGCACCTGCAGTACACTTAGCGTTGTCCTCTCTTTTGGAGCCTCTAACAGGTTATCTTCCAGACTTGCCCTGTGTCTAGTTTGAGCCACAGACAACATCCACACAGGGATGGAGAAAAAACATAAGGAAGAGATCACTGTACAGGTTCCCACTACCACCATGTCAATTTTGGTCTCATCGAACTAAAGCACTTTCTTTCATATTTATTAATCTCCCACATGGCTTGTAGAAAACTGCAATGACTAGACTTGTGAAGTGCAAAGCTAAAACAATCTGTCTTGTTGACAGATTCTCCCATCTAAACTGTTGATCTCTGCTCTGTGACTAATGCTCTCCTTGCCTGTCAGTTTAGCTGTGCCTTCATGGTGCCTTTTGTTCATCAGTTTTTTCTAAAAAAACCTCTGAGACCTTTACAGAACAGCTGGATTTGTACTGAGATCTAATTACACACATTATACACTCTAAAGGCAATTATTTGCACTTGGTTTTATTTAGGTGTATCAGAGTAGAGGGATATGAGTACAAATGCATGCCACACTTTTCAGATTTTTATTCGTCAATCATTTGGAAAACAATATATTATTTTCCTTCCATTTCACAATGATGCACGACTTTGAGTTTTGACACATAAAATACCGATAAAATACATTGAAGCTTGTGGTTGTAACATGACAAATTGAAAAAATAAAAGTGGAATGAATACTTTTGCAAGGCACTGTATTATGGCCCTTATTCATTTAGCACATTAAAACTGTTAGTTTATACTTGGCCCTGAAGCATAACTTTTGGACGGTTATTGATGGAGATTTACAACACAAATCAGCCACGATGTTAAAAACGATATGGTCAGCGATTGTTAAGTACTTTTGTTGATGCCTTTACATCTTCTTATTTCTTGCAGTTATGAATATTTTGTAGTGCCAAGAAGTAAACTTCAAGTGTTTTTGGTGTTTTGTGAGAGCATCCTCCAGCCAAAACAACAATGCCTGTAGTACAAATAGGAGGCAGTTGATGACAAAATGTGTAAAAAATGTGTTGTGTTGGATTTTCTGTGATAAAACAGGTAGATTATTATATTGTTTTAAAATATCCATATTTTCTTCCACTTCCTAGCATGCCTTTTAGGGCTCATTGTCAGGTGAACCTCAGCATTTAGCATGTCAGTACTCAAAAAATCTTTTGATTTCTACATAAATGTGTAGCAGCAGACCATTGTAGTGTTTGACCTGGTTTAAGTCACAACTGTCATTTTTACCAAAAGTGGAAGGATGATGAGATAGTAAATCAGTGCATTTATTTTTATGTTTTTGTTCCTTCTGTATCTTTTGTCAATAACCTGGTGCTGAAAAAAACCTACATTTAAAAGGTGCTACCAAGGTGGACTGCAGGGTCCACTTTTTGGCTTTCTGAGAGCATAGACTTGCAGTGAAACTGAGAAAGCCTGCACCTCACACACTTGCAGTCTTAGAATGCTCTGCAGCCAGCACCTCAAATGAATCCACACAGTTTACAGCAAAACTCAACTATTAATGGTGCCATTTTAATTTCCCAACCTTCACAAAAAAGACTACAGTTTCTTACTGCTTGAATAATGTTTATTCTACTGGTTTCAACATACAGTGTAGTTTTATTTTGCAATAAATCTGTCTGCACTAGGATTTCAATATTTTTCTCTGAGAGAATGAAACAGATGACAAAGTGCATCCTTTCAGAAAAAGCAAAGGAGCAATGTTCATCTGCCACTGGACTTTGGGTTAAAAAAATATATAGAACGTGATTGCTGTGTCGTAAATTCCTGTCACCTATATGTCCTTTAACTGTGTGTATCTATTTTTGTTTTTATTCTTTTGCTAATTGTAGAATCACCTGTAATATTTTGTTCAAAAATGAATTTGATATTCCAACAAAGCAACTATGTCTTAATATTGCTGCTGAGTTTTTGGAATTGTTCTGAAAAGTGTTGGGAATTTGGCTTTGTTTATATTTAATCAACCTATTGATTGTGTTAGCTTGTTGGTGTGTTCCATGAATACTCCAGAGGGGTAAATGATTTATCTGGGGTATTCCAAAACGTAGTCATCAAATCTGCTACAAAATGTAGCTTCTTACGATTGTGGAAAATGCAGCCTATGTTGTGAGAGAAAAACATATACAAAGGGATTTCTTTGGTGTTGGTAAATATAAAATGTAAGTAAACTGTTTTAATGAATCCCAGTTTCTTTAAAAAAAAAAAAAAAAAAAAAAAGCAAAACTGATGTCCAGTGTTGTACCTACGCCCTATTTTTGGGAACAATATGAATATTATTAATAACATATGGTGCTAAAGTTCTTTTTGTATGTTTTGGTTTTTAGATGAAAAGAGAAATATTATGCTGAAAATGTAATGTTAAGCCTTACTGTAGATTCATATATCAGACTGTTCATCCCAGAAGAGAAAAATAAATATAGTATTTGAAAGTGCAATATCCTAGTGGTGTTTTTTTGTGTGTGCCTGTTTTGTTTTGTTTGTTTGTTTGTTTTGATCAGTCAATGCAGCAACTGGAACAGCATGATTGTAATGTATTTGCTTCAAGATTGTGACTGTAAGAATTTGCACGTGCCATTTTCCCAGCAAGCATAACAAAAATGTTTTCCAATAAAGGATAACAGCCTGCAAGTATGCGCTCTTCTAAACTGTATATAATCATGTTCCCACTGAATAAAATTATAGTTTGGAAATAGTCATACGTGGCTGTAAATAAACTTTACTTGCTAAGGTCTACATAATCCCAAATTGTCAAAAAAGTGAAGCGACAAGTTCTTAATGGTTTAGACTAAGTATTAAATTGTACATGTTGAAAAAGGGGCCCTGTAAGCAAAAATAGGAAGAAAATGCACGATGGAAACAATAATCATAGAGAACTTTGCATGTTTTGTTTTTTTTTTTTTTATTTCAGTGATATAATGAATAATCATCAACAAGAAAATTAGAACAATCAGTAGAAATAAACAAATTTTAAAAAACTGAGAAATACTGGACCAAAAATTAAGAGAACAAAATAATAATAATAATAATAATAATAATAATAATAATAATAATAATAATAATAATAAAGAAATAAAGAACCATTCATCTATTTTTTGTTGTTTTGGGCAAATGATGGAAAAACAAATACAGAAAAAAGTAATACATTTTAAATGGATTTGTTACTAATAAAAATAAAATAATTGATTGAAAATAGTCTTGGTTTTCTTTGTTTTACAAAAGTTATTATGATTTAGTTTGCTGAGTTAATCAGATGGCATCTTTAAAAATGTACAACAGACAAACTAGTGACTTGTATTTGTCCATCTTGGAAGCCTGAGTGAGATTCTAAGTGTATCGCCATATGTCACCTGAAGACTTTTCATAGTAGGATCTATAAAAAGAAAAAATAATTAATATTTATTTTGATATAGTCTGTACACATAAAATTTACCTGCCAACATATTTACTTTTCATTATAACTTAGAACACCTCTGATCCACAAAATAACTGCAACACACATTTGTGATCCCAACTATTGCTAGTTGAGGAATACAAACATTAGAATAAAGCTTCAACATATTTATCTTTGAATGTTATTAAAACCAATATTCCAGCTATAATTCGGGCAACCAGTAGGTGTCGCTAATTGATTATCTTCGGGATCAAGCAACTAACAGAAAAGCAAACTGATAACATTTTACTTCATTCAATCAGACACTAAAGGAACACAGTTTCTAACAAGCATTATAGAGTCCTGTGTTATTATTACTGTTATATATTATTAATGATATCATTATACAAGGCCACCATGTTGGATTTTGAGATGAGGACTGATGATAAACCTCAGATTTTCTGAGTCACTTCAGAGATCATTCATTTTATTCTATTTTATTTTGAACCCAGCATTTCTAGGTACAAATTATTGCTGCATCAAGTAATCAAAGGAATAAAGACAACTCATACACCGCTATCCATACATTTTTAAAAATGTATTTAACATGATTGTTTTTATCAGATTTAAAAACTACTGCAAAAATTATACTTGCTGTAATTTTTATTGATTTCTCGATAAAATCTGAAGACCCCTTTCTTTATTTTTCATGACCCAGAGTCAGGTCCAGACCCCAGCATTGGAAACCACTGACAGAACTCTCATACTGTATATCGCCTTTCTCACATAGAGCATTCCTTATAATAAGGTTCATCTTTAAGTAATAGATAAACTTATAGGATAAAGTCTAGAGGGAATTAGCACTGATTTAACTTACACATTTTATGTCACTTTGGGTTTATGTTTCATGACTTGTTTCTTTTCTGTTTTGGAGAAATGACTGAAACAAATAAATGATTTTTTTATTATTATTATTATTATTTTATTTATTTATTTATTTTTTTTAATAAAGTGCCTAATGGAAAATGTGTCTTCTGCTAGGTTGTGGCACTTACGGCAACGCCTTTTTTAGAGTTTAAAAAGAATCTCGTTCTATGGTGTATTTATGACAATCAAAATCCATTATGCCAGTTTTTAAAATGTTTTGTACGTTTTTGGCCATTTCCTTCCTCCATATAGGTGCCGTAATCTCAGCAATGCACAACTCCAACAGGCTGTTTTGGTTTGAGCAAAGCAAAGCATGCTGGACTACAGTTCAACGCCCAAAATGGCGGCACGATTGAAAAGTTTTTGCTGTTTTCATCGAGTTTGTCTTTTTAGCAGACCTTTTCCGCAGTTGCTCTAGACACGCACTGAACCCGCTTTCTTTTAAAGTCATTGATAATCAGGGTTTTTGTGTAACTGTTAAGCCGCAAGAAGGGAGCTGGGATGGCGAGTTGCTATCAGCTCCAAACTGGGCATCTCTTTAGATACACAGTGCTAAAATAAGTTAGCCTAGCAGGATAACTGCCGTTAGGTAGGTGCTGGTTTAAAGCTCCTGCGGTCTTACTCAATCTCACCTAGATCTCCGGGCTGAAATGAGAATGAAGAAGACAACCTAGATATGGAGGAAGATGTGAAAAAAGTAAAAAAGGTGGGTTGCGATGCACTTTTTTTTGCAGATTAACTGCACGCTAACTTGTTAGCTTGCCGGGAGTAAGGCTAACTGTTAGCTAATTAGAAAAGTTTAGTGTTAACTGCCAACACTCACAGTCAAACACATCCCTTTACAGCATTAACGTGAATAGTATATATAATCAGTTATTATTTAGGAGAGGACAGACTCGTAGGTATTTGTAATGTGTTCATGATTAATCGAAGTAATGCTTTAGGTTAGGTTTTTGTTTCAAGTCAAATCTACATGATGGTTTTGAATTACTGGTTTCCATTTTATAAACCTCTGCGCTCTTTTATTTTTCCGTTTCAAATTTTAGCTGTTGTTTAGCTGCCATCATCATAGACTTAAGGTTTTATAAAATACCATATGGCAATTATTTGCGAAACTGAGAATAATGTATTTAATTATTAGTGATAAGTCTATCCTTAATGTAGTGGGTGTATAACGTAGTTCTTCAACGTAATATCCTACGTTTAACACGCGCACGACAGGAAATGTTTACTTGATATCGTCTAGTAATGGAAATTGTTATCGATAGTTATCATGGCGCAATACAATGAGTAGGTTTCAGTTGTTTCTACTATGTACCTCCCACAAACAGACCCTGCAATACTTTACAATGATACCCATCTGATGTGGTGAATACGTTTTATACTAGACAAATAATTTGCAAAGGTGACTTTTGTCGATTTCTTAAATCTCAAGATGAGACAGACACAATGGACACTTCATTAGCTAGCAGAATGGAAAACACTAGCTACTGTATTATAACTATGTTTGTCATTGGAAGAAAGCAGTGATCACTTTTTTATTTTGTTTATATATATATATATATATATATATATATATATATATATATATATATATATATATATATAATGGTATGAGTGTAATGTTCTTTGTCAAGTTTATTTTAGGACATGGGAAACCCTACTCAATGCAGTTACTGTTTTTACCACATGGTGCTGATAGTGAATCACTTTAATGACATAATTTGCTCCTTTTAATTTTACGAACCTTATCTTGACTTATCTTGTTTTGTAATTTTTGGTCTAGTACAAATATATTGGAAACCATTGAGGTTTGAAAGCACATTTACAGGAGTGACATGGCTAAATGTATGGTTTTTGGCAAACATTGCCAGAAATTTTATTTCTGTACTTGGCTTTTCTACCACTTTTTTTTTAAAATTATTGCTTGTGGTGAAACATTAGTAATTCACTAATGCTACCTACTGAGTTTTAAAGTGAAATAACTTAAAGATAGTAAATATTTAAATATTACTTTTAAAAAGGCTTGGCAATTATGTAATATTTTCCTTAGTGATTGCTGAATACAATCATAATCAGTAATATCTTTTGTAGAAACTATTGTATGAATATACAAAACTATTTTATGGCATATTTCAGTGAATAATAACAAGACATCAATTTATTTACATGTTACTGTTAACCTTGAGAAGTGTTGCAGAACATATTCCATGAAAGTGCATGCCTCTCTGGCATTATTCTCTAGGTTGAGACAATTTAAAAGTTAACTGGTACTTGGCTTAGCAGGGCTGTTGTATCACATGTCACTTCCAGAAGTCATAAAATGTTAATGTGTTTAGCTGTGACATACTGTTAAATAATGCAATGACCCTATCATGGTGCTGTCGTTTAACTTTTCAAGCAGCCAACTTATGTATCCATTGGAAAAGTCATTTCACTCATGTTGTAACATCAGCAGTATCATCTGTCTGTTCAAACAATTATTTTGAGTTGTACTTAAACATATTTGCTTTTTTAAGCAGTACTGCAATGGGATTTGTTCATCAACATATGGCTAGTTGAGAAAGTGTCATTAATCTTAAGAGGATTCAGTGTTTAGTTTGACAGTTTTTGAAGATAAATCTCATTAGTCATTAATGTTACATATTTTAATTTGTTCTTTCAGTTGAAACGGATACGTTCTTTAAAACTGGACTTAGCTCTACTTCACACTTGTCAAAATTGCAGAAGGAGACATGGCAGAAAAATTAAAATCCTCGCATGATAAAATAGATATCTAGTAATGTGTAATTATTAAGGGAGTAACAAGATCTTTCGTATGAGATGTCGCAATATCTCCATCAATGGAACATCTTGATATTTTCTGTTGAGGTAACTGCTGTAGCCAGTTCCGGTTATCATGGCCTCGCCTGATGAAGTTGTAATGAAGAAGATGCCTCAACCACTCTTAAATCATTTGTATAGTAGTTTGGGTTTCCAGTTACCAGTGATAAATGACAACTAGACACGAAACAAGACACGAACAATATGTAAGCACTGCAAGTTGTTCAGATGCTGAACGAGGCAGAAAGCATTGCTATAGCAACTGATGGCTGGACATTTGGGGGCACACTGAACTACATCACAGTCATTACACAACCTATCAATAGCAACTTGGGAAATAGTAAATGTACTACAGACCATGCATAGTTGAAGCAATGTCCTAAAGGAATGAAGAGATCGTAAGACATCAGTTTGTTGAATTTGTGGCAAAATCTATATAAAATTTTGTAGAATAAAGGCCTTTTTACATCATAAATTTGATCTTTGAACTTTTCTTTAAAGTAATATAAAAATCTCAATATCGTGTCTCATCCTGTGAGTTTTATGTGTCGTTACACCCTGAGTTATTAAACAAAAACAAAAAAAAGTTTTATATAAAGCATTATATAGGCTTATTTATATAATGCATGAGAAAATACTGTTTGTAGATAAAAGCAGTGGAATCCATCCCATCCATCTTAATCCTTGCATGGCAGGGTAAGAAAGTGTCATGGATTAAATATATAGGAATATTGTAAGACTAGAGATTGATTAGAGATACACCAATCAATCAGCCAATTTTCTCTTGGTAGAGGCTTCTTATGTTTTTGTAAAACTTTGTGTTATTTTTACCAGCCTGGCAAGAAATCTTCCACAACAAACAAACAAAAAAAAAACAAAACAAAAACAAAACAAAAACAAAACATGACAGTTACTGCAATAAAACAAATGGAAAGTTTGAGATGCCCTTTTTGGATGTATGTGAAGAGTCAACAGCCAAATTAAGCCACTGTCTGCTAACATGTCATGCTGTGAAAGTGACTATGTTTGTCCTGAAAGTGATGCTTCTATATAATTGCTCTGACAAAGTTGGAGTTGCATCTGAAAATTGTAAAGAAAAGCAGCAGCAAGCATGATGTGGGAGTGAAAATAAAGTAATGTTAGGAAAACATCTTGTTTTTTTTACATTTCACATAAATAAATCTATAGTGTAAACAGTGTTTGAGACGTGAGTGCTGTGGTTAGCCCAGTGAAATACATGCCGTCCTTTCTTACTGTGGTTTTGTAGACTTATGCACAGACTTTCAGTTGCCAAATCCCTAGACAGAAAGAGAGATGCACAAAAGTTGTTGTGATGTCAGAATATTAGGTTTAAGTGTGAATGCATGGGAGTATTTTTTTTTTTTTTTTTGGCCACTGTTTGCAAAGCAAATTAAAAAAACATGAGAAGTCTGCTGCAGATATGAATGTCACAACACTTACAGCGCGTGTCATCACAGGAAGTTGTGGCTGGTTCCTTTCCTGTTCTTGTGCCTGAGAAGAAGTATAAAGACACGTTTCTTCCTTGTTGAGGGGTCACACCCCTCATATGCACCGCCCAGGCCTGATCCTCTGTGTCTCTGTCAGTTGGCATCTGTCAGTTTACGAGAGGGGCCAACAGAGGATAGATTAGCAATTGTAGCTGTACCCGTAGCCGGGCTGTGAGGTTACTGTTGAACAGGTGTGTGATTGCTTGCTTGAGGGATCATGGAGAGTGAGGTAACGCTTTTTAAAGTCTTTAGCGTGTGAGTTGATGTTTACACGGTGGCTTAAAATATCAAGATCTTTTAAGCAGGTTTTGTTTTGTTTTCATTAATACAAAATCCAGCACTTATACATGCTTTTGTATTTTGCTAATGTTTTTTATATTTGAATCAGAGTATGATTATTACTATTTTTGCTGTTCTTAAAATAGTGAGGAGCAACATGAATGCATTCAAAAGACATCTGATTTCATCTTTTTGTATATTTTTTGCATGTCTAAATGATAACTTAATGAGATTAGTAAAACTATGTGGTCTGAGTATAATATAGATAGCTATGTGTACCTGTGTGCTACCAACAGTGCATCTGCTATATGATTTAAATAGCAAAGCTTGAGTATGACCTGTTCTGCTGCACGTACGAGGTGATTTGAGCATGTTTGTAAGAACATGCTGCTGTTAAGTTTGCACAATGTATATTTTCTAATTGCCTCGCTCTTTTTCTGTATCCAATAGCCTGGGATTGTGTTCAGGCGGGTCTTTCTGAAAGGAGAGAAAGGGAGGGACAAGAAGACCCAGGAGAAATCCACAGAGCGCAGGGCCCTCCATACCGTCTCCCTCTCTCAGCCTGACCATCGCATTGATCCTGAAATTCTGCTTAATGACTACATTGAGAAGGAAGTAAAAGTGAGTTTGACTATCAAAGTTTACTTTTCCTGATCATATACATATTAAAGGGATCTAACAAGTGGGTTTTTCTTGAGTGAGCTGTTAGTCATAACAGTGAATCGTAATTTGTGCTACTAGCATGTAAAAACTGTATTTAGTCGGAAAAGTTGTTTTTCTGTTTTTTAACTCTTAAGCTACCAAACTTGTTATATAGCCTGTTTTTTTTTTTTTTTTTTTGTTTTTTTTTTTTTTTTTTCCGTATACACTTTGGTGTCATTCATTCTTTAATGTAAAACGTTTACCTCCTCTGTCCTGTTCAGTATTTAGGGCAGCTGACATCAGTTCCAGGATACTTGAACCCATCGAGTCGGACAGAGGTTCTGCAGCTCATTGACAATGCAAGAGTAAGTATGTGCACAGTGTTGGCCTGGACCTTCAATACAATTTCCCTATATCTTTACTATAGGGTGATTATTAGTACAAAGCTGAAAGAAGTAGCAGGAAATAGTTTAAAACCGGTATGCAAAGATCCAAATTTTTGTAAGCATTTTCGCTGTATGGTTAGGGTTATTATCCATTTGGAAGACCCATTTGTGCCCAACAAAACAGCCCCACAACATGATCCTGCCAGCCCCATACATTACATTTAGGATGGTGTTCCCAGGCTTACAAGCGTCTCCCTTTTTCCTCCAAATGTAATGGTGGTCTTTCGGGCCGAACAGTTCCACTTTAGTTACATCAGACCACAGGACATGGCTCAAAAAATGAAGTTCTTTCTCTCTGTGTGCATTTCCAAACTGAAATCTGGCCTTTTTCTGTTTTTGTTTTTTTGATGGAGCATGGGTGTCGCCCCTAAGGGGGATGTGGGTGTGTTAACACCCACACTTTCTGAGTGAGATGGTTAAACAACGCCTCATTTCCCACAGTTTTGCTCAAATACTGTCATGTTATATTTATGTCACCAACCTGAGTGCACAGTGAGTCTGATCTGAACGCATATATCTGTGTGAACAATCTATTCATGTGCTCTGCTCTGACTCTACTGATTCTCGTGCATGCTGTATGAAACATTAAACTTCACAAAAGCTAAACGAAAATATGCGCACATAGACAGATCCCTTTGAGCCAATCAAAATATCCCTTGTTAATGCTGCATTTAGAATCAGCTCTATTCCCCAACTCTGTGTGCACAAGCAAGGAATATGACTTTGGTTCATTTTGCTCTCAATAAAGACATTTAAAATAGAAATAGAAAAAAGGCAAAACAATTTTTTTTCTTCTTTCTACAAGAAAGAAAAGTCTTTATTTTTCATCTAACATGGTCACCGAACATTATTTACAAAGTAAATACAGTGGGTCACAAAAGTATTCACACCACTTGAAACTTTTCACTTTGCACCCACAAACTTCAAACGTAAACTTGCTACACCCCTGTTTTGGAGTAATGGCTTCCTTCTCGCTGAGGGACCTTTCAGCCCATGTCAGTACAGGACAGATTTCATTTTGGATAATGACACTGTCTTATCAGCTTCAGCTGCATCTTCACAAGGTCTTTGGCTTTTGTTCTGGGATCAGTCTGCACATTTTGGACTAAAACATGTTCATCCCTGGGACACAGAACCCGTGTCCTTCCTGAGCAGTATGATGGTTGGACATTCCCTTCATGCCTATACTTACATATAATTTTGAACAGATGAACGCGGCACCTGCTAGCATCTGGAAATTGTTCCCAAGGATGAACCAGAATTGTGCAGCTCCACAATTCTCTTCCTGATATCTTGGTTGATTTCTTTTGACTTTTCCATCGTGTCAAACAAGAAAGCAGTTTGGTCCAGGTGTGGCCTTAAAATACATCCACAATTGTGCCTCCAGTTAATTCAAACATGTCAGTTAACCTATCAGAAGTTTCCAAAGCCATGATATCATCTTCAAGGCTTTTCTTTATTATTTAAAGAGACTGTAATTGTTCTGTATGTAAACTTCTGCTTCTGAAGAAATTAATTCATAAATCTTTGACATATTCTTTCTCTCATTGTTGTGGCATTTAGCAAATAGAAATAATTTAGGTAATTCTAACTGATCTAAAACAAGAGAAGTTTGGTCTGGTTTAACTTCAGACAGTGAGAAAAAAAAAATGTGTATGTGTCTTTTTATTTGGTGTGTGCATATAAACTTTGGGTTTTGACTATATTCCGGATGTTTTTTTGTTTTGTTTTTTTCTTGCTCTGAATGTGACCAGTGTTTTTCTCCTGCTGAGTTTTTGGACAGTCTTCTCTGCACCAGCATGTGGTTCACTGTGTTTCAAACGGCCTCTATAATGTTCAAACAACCCTTCACCCAAAACAGTGCAACATGATCCTTTTTAGGAATAGCTGACTGGACAGACACGGCAATTAAAGGTCTTCAGTAAATTTGCATTTGGCTCTGCTGAAGATCTTTGCGCTTGGAGTGATTTACAGGGGTTCTAGACTGAAGTTAGCCTGCTTCTTCTCTCTTTTGATATTACTTGTTGATAATTTGGGTTATAGAATGTTGTTCTTACAGTTTCAATAAATCATGTTGCCAAGACTTGAATTAACTGTTGTTGTCCTGCTTCCTAAACTAAGCGCTTTGCTTTGAAAGTTGTTATTAATGATTAGCTTCTTGTATTCCTCTGTCACTGTGAACATAAGAGTTAAGGACATTCAATTTTTTCTTTTTTGTGTGTCAATTTCTACACCACCATCGGCTGTTTCAGATTGCTAGTTTAATGTTTTCTTTCTCCTGTTTTTTTTTTTTTTTTTTTTTTTTTTAGAAATCCCATCAGTTGGTAGGCCAGCTGACATCAGAGCAGGATGCAGTTGTGAGCTTGTCTGCGTACAACATCAAGCTCATTTGGCGAGATGGAGAAGACATCATCCTTAGAGTACCAATCCATGACATCGCTGCTGTTTCATACATTAGGGATGACTCACTACATCTTGTGGTGATAAAAACAGGTAAAAAGAAAACGCAGTGTGTAGAAGCTGTAGCAGTATCCTCATACGAGGTGACCTATAATGGTGTCCATAGAAATATCAATATCATTTTTCAAAACTGCAATATCGAAGTGTGCACACAATTCCTGGCTACACTTCTGTCCAGTAGATGGCGATAATGCATGGTTAAACTTCTTTGTTGTAAATTTCACTCTTCTCCCCTCCAAGTGGAAGTTTGTTCTTCTGAATATTTAAAACAGCTCCATCTGCAGAAAGTGCTGTACACACTAAATATACAATTGTGTTCAAAACACTAAAGAAAAGCGAATAAAGCTTAGAATCCTTTTAATAGCTTTTATTTCCATATACTCAAATGTGTTGGAAACACTTCACCATGCATTCCAAATAAAACATGAAAATGTATTAAATGTGTTCTCACTCTGCAGAAAGTGTTGAAAAAGAATTATGATGAGGCTGTTCCACATAACAGCAGTGTTTGCATTATTCTTTACAAACTCAAACATTTACTGTATAAACTGTAAAATGCTTAAAGACTCAGCTTTCCTGTGAACTGAGAACTGGTTCATATCTATGTTGGATTGAGTGGACCAACAGATACATACATAGATTTAAACAGATCTTTCAGTCCAGGACAATTGGACTACAGCTGGACTACATTCCACAATTCATTTCTTGGTTCTGCCTCAGAAAAAGCACGTTTGATGTCACCCCACCAGTTTTCTCATGGAATAAAGTCAGGGGATTGGGCTGGCCACATCATAAAGTTAATCTTGTTGGTCCAGGATCAAAATGCTGTTCACTTACCAGCTTGTCTGAGGTTGTTGTTTGTATGAAACATGCATTACAAAGGCATTTCCTCTTCAGCATAAGGCAACATTACTTCAAGTGTTTCAATAGATGCATGATCCCTGGTATGTCATATAAAGGCCCATCACTGTAATATAATTAACATCCCCACAGTTTGATGCCTCAGCCACCTTGCTTTACAGTGCACTTTGGCTTGAATTGAATGTTATGTGGTCAAATGACAAACTGTCTGGTGCCCCTAGATCCAGGTCTGTTGGCTGTATAAAATTATTTTGCCATTACTAATAAATTATTTGCCCTATAGAAATCTCATTTCTGGTAAGTGATGTAGGACTGCTAACATTTTTTAATAATCAATAATGTCGAAAACTCACAACAAATTTGAGAGAAATGAGTATTCTGTGTACACTTCCCAGAAATGTTTTTCTTGGTCTTCATTATTGAGAAAACCGTAAGGAAACATGTTTACTTTGGTAAAAAAAAAAAAAACTTGTCCCATAATAAGAAAAGATTATCTACAGGCCTCTGTAACATAAATTTAACTTTCTGTCAACAGAGCTATTGCAGGTAAAAATGACCTTTAGGGATTCAGATATGAGCCAGAAGAAATAAAGCTGATGTTAAGGTAGCAGTTAATCAGTTGAACTTAAGGTTTTTGTGCTTTTTGTTTTTTCAGCTCAGGAATCAGGAGGCTCTCCCTGTCCCAGCTCATGTCCTGATCTAAACAAGTCCCAGACTCTCAGCTCCCTGTCAGAGAGTGGGGCTGTGCTCGTGGAAGTCTGTTGTCTGCTTGTCCTAGCAGTCGATAATAAGGTAAATTTCCTGAAATGTAAATGTTTTTAACCAATGCTAAAGACTAGTTTGTTTGGGGTGGTAAGATCGAAGCTGCACAAAGTAAACGTAGGTGCTTCTGACAAGTTTAAAGCCACCTGCACTGTTAAACCATAACTAAGGATCAGTTGCATGAAGATCTGCTCAAATCCTGGAGGTGTTTCAGGGCGATGTCAGTGGCTTTTGATATATGATCAAATAGGGGGAAAATATAAACCTGTAAATCCAAAGCACTTTCTACAGTCTCTATTTTCACATCCTCGCTGGTTTAAAAATGTCAGACATTTTACAATGAAAAAAACAGAGGGAAAAAGAATGAACAGAATTGTGCATCTCATGATGTACTGGTCAGTCTCTCAGAGGGCTATTTTTCCATTTCATTACAGTCAGAAGTAAATATTTTTATTTTATTTTATTTATTTTTTGTCTTGCAGGCAGCAGCGGAGGAACTGTGTCTTTTGCTCAGCCAGGTCTTTCAAATTGTTTACACAGAATCAACTATAGACTTTCTAGACAGAGCCATATTTGATGGAGCCACAACACCTACAAGACACCCTTCTTTGTACAGTGGTGAAGAAACATAGTCCCTCTAAATAATATGTAACCTGTTGCATATCAAATACAGAGAAGCTTTGTGCTCTTAAGCTGCTAACCTTACATTGTAAATATTTTGTGAATTTTAAAGACGACTCTTCAAGCAAAGTAGATGTCAAGGAGGCTTTTGAGAGAGAAACCAGCCCATTGTATGTACATTTTATTGAGTTCAACCAATTTTAATTTGATGGATTTCAATAGAATCTTTAACACTGGCTTGTATTTCCTCAGTCCTTTCCAGGCCACAGAAGGAAGTTCTCCATCTACATCCACCCCTGCGTCCCCTCAGACAAAGGCTCCGAGTGAAGGAGAGCTCAGCACCACTGCTGCAGAGCTTCTGCAGGACTACATGACTACAGTATGGCATTTTCTTTTCTTTTCTTTTTTTTTTTTTTTGCTTCCCAGAGAACACAAATAGCTAAGGCATTTCCTAAAACACTACTTTTCGGTGTGCATATCACTCCTGGCTTGAGTTTTTAAATGTCTTTTTTTTTTTTTTTTTTTTTTTTTTTTTTTTTTCCCCTCGGACAGTTGCGAACGAAGCTGTCATCGCAGGAGATCCAGCAGTTTGCTGCTCTGCTCCATGAATACAGGAATGGTTCCTCCATTCATGAGTTCTGCATTAATCTGCGCCAGCTCTACGGGGACAGCAGGAAATTCCTCCTACTCGGTACAACCGCCTTATAGCTCTAGAACAGTCATCTCACCATCACAAACTTTTGTCAGGAAAGGAAATGAATGGTATGCTTTTGGTATATGGTTACTGTCTGAAGATAATCAAATAGTACAACATACAATACTTAAGAACACGAAAGAGGCTAAATTTTTTTTTTGATGTATGTGAAGTCCCAATAAAACGTATCAAAGTTTCTGGTTGTAAAGTGAAAAAGGTCCACAGGTACAAATACTTTTGCAAGGCACTGTATGTCCTAAACTACCAAATACTTGATGTTTTCATGATGTCTAAGAGATGCTTGATAAATATTTTTGTCCTCCGTTTCAGGCCTGCGTCCCTTCATACCCGAGAAAGACAGCCAGCACTTTGAAAACTTCCTGGAGACTATCGGAGTGAAGGACGGCCGCGGCATCATCACAGACAGCTTCGGCCGCTGCAAACGCACGGCCAGCTCCGCCTCCGACTCCACCACCAACGGCAACGGAGCGGCGGGAGGAAGCGGCGACAGCACGGCTTCGGAGGAGGGCCAGGACGCCTCCGAGGGCGACGAATGGGACCGTATGATTACCGACATCAGCAACGACATCGAAGCTCTCGGCTGTAGCATGGACCAGGAGGCGGTGACTCCCTGAAATCCTGGCCAAACCTCAGATGAGTGGTTGGCTTTACTAAAGTGGATCAGATGAAGGTGGTCCTTAGCACTGACCTAAGATTTGGTTATATGTTTATTCCTCTAATTATCAAGAGGACGTTCTGTAGGCCCTGTACATTTAAGGACAACCTTGCCTTGTTTCTGTCAAGTCGTCGACTAGCGCACTTATGCAGATCTTTTAGTGGACTTGAAGTTATTGTTATACATTTCAGCTGGATTTGAAGCCTCCGGGTTATTTTTAAGCTTTATCTTTGGTTTTGTACTCATTTATTGGCAGCATCTGCCACTGCTCTCTGTAATAAAGCTCAGATCTCCAGGCAGCGCAGCAGCGACTCTGGAGAATCCACCGGTAGATTGTGCACACATTTTAGAAGGTTAAGACTGAGGTTTGTATCTTAATTTAACCGTAAATTAATCAGCTTCATCCACCTTTAGTTTTCTCTGGGTTTGTTTTTTTTTTTTTTTTTGGATGTAAGGGTGTAACATTTTGCTATGTATAGTATTGGTAATTTCTGCTTTACCTCACACTGTTTGTTAATCAACGCTTACTCAGTTATATATTTCTGCCTTATTCAAACTGACCTAGAAAATGCTGTAAAAACAAAGTTTTGTTCATTTAAAGCCACGCAGTGTGGACTGTATTTTATTTGACAAAGCCAGCTTATGGATGGTTGACGTAAATTGTTTTCAACATTCAGGTCATTTTTGTTACATTAAATGTGTCGTACCTTAACACTGCAGCACTGCTACTATCAGGTTCTTAGTGACTCTTAGAGTAGTCCTGCAGCAAGTTGTTGTTCTTGAATAAATCAATTACATTGATTATATTTTGGTTTTGCAAAATTGCAAGCGTCATGATGTTGCATAAAAACACTTGTGACAGTGTCTCACCTGACTGCTGTGTCCTGGTGTATTAGTGTCTGGTTTGAAGTGGAAATGACAGGATTTGATTCGACTTTCCTACATCAGGGAAAGATTTTACAATCTAATTATGATCCTCAGATCATTTGCTTGGATGCCCTAAGCTGCCATGGAACTTCATTCAGCTCCATGAAAGGGCTTCTTCTGCTGAATGCCGTCAGGGATTAGTTCGGAGAGTCTCGGGGACGGAGATGTTGGCAGGACAGGCTCGGTTTAGTCACATTCCATTCTCTGAAGCCTCTCAACACGATTCTACTTCCTGTTCCTCATCTGTTTCCATAAGATTTCACATGTTCAACAACTTTTAACTTAATCCTTACTATTTTAATCGAGGTCACATTGTGTATGCTGGACCAAAGCAAAACTATGGAAAAGGGCTGTATAAAGTTGACTGCTGTGTCTGCGCTTGAATGACTTTCTTTGAACAAAAAAAAAAAAAAAAAAAAAAAAAAAAAAAAAAAAAAAAAATGAAACAAGTTGGTGACGTCCCTCATTCGCTTTGCTTCAGCAAGAGACTGAATGATTATGACATGCTGTCAGTGCAACCAAAATGTTTTCTCACATTATGGGGAGAAACACTAATTGGTCTCCAGTAACTTCTCATCTTTAAACCAGTTTTAGAACGAACAGAGCACCTCTTTGAAGCAAGTGATTACGACATAGCTGAGCTCGTCAGATGAAGCCATTAAAAGATCTTGTGTTGTTTTAGAGTTTGCTCCCTTAGTACTGCTGCAGTGACCAGAGCCCTTGTTGTCCCTGTATCATCCTGCCTGGGTGTTCTTCCTGTGGAGGAATTAAATGGGGTCAGTTTGCTCCCCCCCCCAAAAAAAAAAAAAAAAAACAGGCAGAAGTGAAAATGTCAAATTTTGGACAAGCTGACAGTCAGATTAGGCTTCGTTAGATCAAAGTTTGTAAGTTTGGGTCTTAATGGTTAGGAGAATGTATTAATTACATTTGACTTTTACAGCTGCTGCAGTAGTGGAACGTAAACATAAATATGTACACAAAGTTATTAGACATCCTGCTGAACCTCCACCTAAATGCCTTTTTACAAAATGTTTTGGGATTTAAAGTTTATTTTACAGCACCCAGCACCTTTATTGACACCTGTAGTAGAGATGTTTACAAAATGTAAAAATAAATTTAACTTTTATCAAAACATAATCACAGAAGAATAACGTCCAACATTTAATTTTTATAATTAAGGGGGTTTAAATCCTTGAAAGTGCTAGTATTTTGCTGTTATGCTTTTAGGGTCTTAAAGGTGCTTGAACTAAAACCAGCTGGATTTGTTTCTTATCACTATTCTGACCTGAAAAGCTGAGCTGGACACAAACATCTGTGTGAATCTTGTCCTGTGTTTTTGGATCATTTTTCTTCTGCATGACAACCAAATATCAGGGTTTTTTTTTGTTTTTTTTTTTTTTTTAGTAAAGGTCATAAAATTTTTGTTTAAAATGTCCTGGTATTTCAAAGAGTTTGTGATGTCGTACACTCTGACAAGGTTTTTCGATCAGGATTTGGCCCACAGCATCAAAGATTCTCCACCATGCTTAAAAGTGGGAATGAGGTCTCTCGTTTTTCTTGTTTCCTAACTTTTATGGATGTGCAAACATCTGTTTTACTTAAGTAGCATGTTCCCCTGCCTTTTGAAAGGAGACGTAGAGAAAAATGGCTGAGTCACGTCAAAGTTATACCTCAGGAAAACAGGAAGTTATGATTTAATAGTTATGTGTCTAAACACCCTAATTAACTTAAAATATAAATTCCAGAAATGCTTCTAATAGAGTCATTGTAGGAATAGTTTTGATTACAGGCTTTTGTAACTGCATATAGATTCAAACTAAAGGTGTTATTTTTTTATTTGTGATTTTATGCTACTGCAACAAAATGATTAATTTGAAGCTTTTAACACATCTTGATCGGGGTGCCGATATTTGTGGAGGATCCGGTGTTTAAATAGAACAATGTTTTAGAAATGGAGAACGTGACATCAGATGTCATTGTTACTGTTTAACTTGAGTCTGGCTGTGTATGCTTCTTTCAAGGTAGATGTAGCACAGAGATGTTTGCAAGTTAGATGCGTCTTTGAGGCTTTGTAGCAATCTGTTGTTTAGGACTTCTCTGGAGTCAAATCCTTGCAAAAGCAACAAAATATGGTGACTATAGACCAATGGAGTGAATTACTAACAACCCAGAGGATGGTCAAATGTGTAGAAACAGCTGTAAATCTACATTTCCACACATCGGCTTTAGGTTCATTATAAAATTTCATTGCTGAAGTACAAACACAAATAATGAAAGCCAGCATAGATTTATCATGTTTAGTCTTGTTCTTTCAGGACTTTTATTATGGCAGTAACTCTTTCTTTCTTCTTACTTTTTCAATGTTCACCTGTACTGCTGAAGTAATTCTACAGGTAATCAGAATATCATAAATATTTACATTTGTCAGACCATGAGTGGGAATGTTTGTGGGACAAATTGACTAATATAGCTACAAGTTTAAACTTTATTTCGTCTATTCATATATGACCTGCACAGTCTGGTCGAAAACAAAAAGTCAGGGTGAAAAGTTTTCCTAAAATTACTTTTCCAGTGTTGGTAAAGCTATGTTTTTCCACTCTTTGGACATGATTCCAGAACCGGCTCCAAATGTTCCTCTGACATATAAAGCTTGTATGTCTATACCACTTAACGGTAAAGTTGTCTTTGCTTGTCAAAGGTTTTGAGTAAATCCCTAAGAAATGAAGGGAAAAAAATGATTTCAGATGGGAAATTTCACGATTCAAGTCAACAACCAAAAAGGAGCCACTGTGGTCAGTAAATTATAAGTTATCAAGCTTTTTTTTTTTTTTTCCCCCTGTTTATGGCACCAAGCAGTTTCATCTTCACAGTGCATATCTGAGAGGTGTGTCAACACACTCCCACACAAAAGGCTTGCTGCGAGTCTGGGAATCCAGTGCATCTCATCCTGCAATTCACCCTGGTGACATTTCTGTCTGCCGTATTCACGCTAGAGTTTGCATCTCGGTCCTGGTGAGATGGGTCTCTCTGTGGTGTCACATTTGCTGTTTTACTGGAACAGGATGGCAGCTGGTGGTTTCATTTCTTTTTCAGAAATATAAAAATCTGTGTGATGGAAAACTGAATATTAGAAGACATCTTTTGTGAATGCTGCTTAAATCATCAAAAATGTATTTAACTTAATAAAAAAAATCCTCTTTTTTTTAATTTGGGTATTGTGTCAGATTTCATGCCTGTCATACAGATGGTGAGTTTCAAGCTAGCCATTTTATCATGCAAATGAATCTGTTTAGGCATGAAATTAATAACATCATATGGGCAGCTGGTGGGCAGAGGCGCGGTGTGAAGAAAATATTCACTTCAAGTTATGAATTTGTATTAAACATTTACTGCACAGATGAGTACATTTTAACTTTTAAAAAAATGGCAGTCTTGCTCTTGCTTTGTCATAACTTTAAAAAGAGGTGTCAGAAATGCAAGAAAATCTCAAGATCAATAAAATTCTTCATGACATTCTCTTTATAGGATGAAGGGATTAGGGAATGGTGTCCACTTGGACTTCACACTTGCCTGTAACTGCTCTCAGTCTACAAGCACCAAGGACAGTTATTCAAAGATTAGCTGAACAAAGGATGCAATGTTTATCTAGCTCTCCACAATTAAAGAAAAAAAAAAATAAAAGGCTCAGAAGAACATAATTTCTGGGCAGGCTAAAATTGAATGAGCCTCTTAGTGAAATTGTTGTAAATTATTCACCTCAGCCTCAGGTCTTTTGCAACCTCTGATATGTTTTCTTCCTGTTACACCCTGTATTTAGCTGCACCCATCTTCCCATCAACTCTGACCAGTTTTTCTCTTACAGCTAAAGAAAGCATGCCCGCAGAATGATGCTGGCACCACCACATTTCACAGCAGGAACAGCTGATTCAGGGGAAAATAAAAATCCAGACAGCGGAGCAGGAACAGTTGAGAGTTAATGTTCATCTCCGTTACTCTGACAAAGCGTGAGCCACAGGGTGACATAACAGCAAATAGATGATGAATCCAAGGCAAATTCCCAATCCCCATTAGTAACTCAAAAAAATTGTGGATGGTCTAAAAACAGCAATCAAAGATGAAAACACCCAACACCTGGGGGTCCTCAAATCCAGACCTCGAGAGCCGGTGTCCTGCAACTTTAGATGTGTCCCTGGTTTAACACACCTGAGTGAAATGGTTGAATTACCTCCTGAGTGCAGTCAAGTTCTCCAGAGTCCTGCTAATGACCTCATTATTTGACTCAGGTGTGCTGAAGCAGGGACACGTCTAAAAGTTGCCGGGCACCAGCCCTGGTTAAACCTGCTGAAAGCTTCATTATCCTGTCTTTGGCTGACAGGACTCACTTCTAAATATATAATAGTGCTATTCCAACAGTGAAGCCTCCAAGATCTATGCTTGACAAATTTAAAGGTATATTCTGGTTGATTACATGGTTAAATCATATGTTTAACATGGGAGCCTTTGTCTAATAAAACAATGAATTACCCTGAGAGGCAAGACTAATCAAGAGAAGACACATTTTTTTTTTATCTTGAGCCCCCTAATTATCAACAAATTTTACTTGATCTAAACCTTCAACTTGTATGTTTGTTCCCATCCCAATAAAAAAAATAAAATAAGGTTTTTCCCTTTGTTTTGCTTCACTTTACATGATTCATAAATATCCTTGAGAAACTGTTGCATCCCACAGGTTTTTTAAGAACGCTGTAAAGCATTTGACACAATCAATCACATTATCTTGATAAACAGGTAGGTGAGGTTTAAGTTAGTTTAGATCGTACCTTTTTTAAACTGAATCTTCAGTGTCCATATAAACACCGTCATGTCAGGTTCTGCTGATTTACACCAAGGCTCTGTTTTGGGCCCACTTCTTTTTTTGTCCTATATGTTCTCCTGCTTGGACAGATCATTAATAAATCCCAAAATATTTCCCATCAGTTTTATGCAGGTGACATTCAGCTCCACTGTTCTTCAAACTGATTGAATGACTTGAGTGCTTGAAATTACAAACTGGTTAAAAAAAACCTCCCGTCTATTGAACTCTAAGAAGACCGGAGAGGATGACTCCTCTTATCAGGTACAGACTGGACTTTTGAACAAGACTGTCAACCCATACATAACGAATTTAGAAAGTCATTTATATATATATATATATATTTTTTTACCAATCAATATCTCTTAAAGTTCACTCAAAACAACTTTTATAAAACTGATTTTATCAGAAATATTTCCAATATTTTCCAATAAATATTTCTAATGTAGTTATTTATGTATTTATTTTTGTCTTATCTTGACAGTTTTAGTGCACCATTCACATGCATCAACAAAAAAGCCCATAATCGTCTTCAGTTGATTCAAAACTCTGCAGCAAGACCCTTATTTAGAAAAAAAACAGAGGAGCTCACATCACTCCTGTTTCCATATCTTTGCACTGGTTACTGGTTCATTTAAAATTCCTTTCAATATCTTGAATTTAACTTTCAGGGCCCTGCATGGTTAAGCTCTTTCTTATATTACAGGATGGTTAAAGCCAAATAACTCCAACTCAAGACTTCAGGTCCTCAAATCAAAATCTACATAAAACCTAAGGTTCTTCTCCACTGTCACCACATGCTTTCTCATGATGAAACCATGAAGCAAACTGAATGAATTAATCAGTTAATCAGCTTGGCTTCCATTGATATACTTTACTTATATATATGTGCTTGTATAAACCACGTCTCATAGATAACGGAGGGATAAAAAAAAATATGGGGAGACCCCCCCTTAGAAACAGATGAAAAATAAGTACTGATGGAGATAAAGGGGAGTGTGGGGGGAGGGGGGTATAAGGATTTGACAAGTAGGAGCTCTGGGAATGGTATGGTCTTTCTCCCAAAATGTGTTTATTTCCTAATTCCAATATATGAAATAGACTGGACTGATCTGAATTAAATTTGGATTTCATATAAATGGATACGAAATTGACCAGTTTGCATCACAAAGTGCTTCCAGATGACATTTGTTGTGAATGTCAATGTTAGTGTGTGTGAGATTTATATCTATGTAGAATATTTGTTGTTCATCTGGGAAATGAAAAAGGGGCGTCCCAATATGCTGACACTCATCTTTCAAGAGCATAATTGGTGTACTTGGACTTCACTCATACTTTAAACGCTTATATTTTTATGCAAACGCTCATATGAATCTTTTTGGTAAGATATGGTTTCCTTTAAATTATAAGTGCAACAACATATGGTCCTTGAAGGCACTTTTCTTCTTCTTTTCAGAGGGGTAAACACAGGCAGTCAGATCAGTTATTACAAAGTTTATCCTGAAATGAAACTACGTGTGTTTCTTTCAAAAAGGCAGCATTTATTGTTTTAACAAAGGCCCTAATGGTAAATACATGTTGCTGAGCTCCAACCAAGACCATGCATGAGAAACTCTTTACCACAGCACTGGAGACCATTATGAATTGCACAGCTAATATAATTTGACATTTATAAAGATATATCATTATTTTAATGAACAATCAGGCATCTTTTTAAAATGACAAAGAACTGCAATCAAAATCAGTCAGAGCTCTGTATGTAGTAAAAACATCTAAATAGTCACTCTGTGATTGATGAATCTTGGCTCCAAGATCCAGGGTTGTATATAAAACTATACTGAGCCATCCCAAACTATATAATTGAATAATAGGCACTATCCCTCCTCACGACCCTGCTTGGATAAGCGTGATGGATATTAGATGGATGGATGGATGGACATTTATTGATTTGATGGAATATTTATTATTTATTAATAACAGTATTTGTTTAACTTTGAATGAAATGGTTCTCCATATACGTCAACACAAAGTAGAACATAATTGTTAAATAAAAGGAAAATTAAGCACAGATTTAAAAAAAATGTAGCTAAAGAAATCTGAAAATTATTTTGAATCTTTTTTTCTGCGGCAAGGTGAACCTTTGCCTCAGATCTTTTGCAATGTCAGATATGTTTTCTTCCAGTTATGTCCTGTAATTACCTCTACCAACTCTGTTTTGAGTATGTAAAAGTTCAAGGGGTATCAATACTTTTCCAAGGAACATTAATGACAAACACACTATCTGTTGACTTAACTAGTCATTTCTTGCCTTTTTAGATGAGTCAAACTCAATCCTCAGTAGGATTTTAAGGATTTCTTTCAGTTAGTTTACACAAAGTTTGAGCTAGCAGAGTGAGAACCTTCGAGAGTTAATGTTCATCTTAGTGACCCCGATTAGTCTCAGAGGGGCAGAGAGCCCAAGCCCTGGGGTGACGGGGCACTCGCACAGCAGGTCAGACAATTCGTCCTTTTCCTCAAGGCCAAAGGTGGCATCGTTGAGCATGCGACGGTGCAGGTGGCACGTCTGCTCGATCTTCAGCATGTTGATGTCACTCCGGAGTCGAATGAGCTGTCTCGCCAGCTGCTGATCCTGCAAGCGCATATCGGTCTACAAAAGGGAAGTCGAGAGGCAAATACTCAATCAGAAGACTGTAAATTTATCTTGTTTTTATGGACACAACAGTGTATTAAACCTTTGTTAGAGTGCACAAACCTTCCTCTAAAGGGCTTTTAGGCCACTTACGGAAATGTTAGATGTTGTTCATTGCTTATATAAACTTTATTGACCTCAGGCCTCAGTGTGTGGTCCTTATTGTGTAGCAGAATCTAAAAGGAAAACTCACAGTGGGATATCCACAAACAAACTTCTCTTTTTTGTCCATTCCCTCCTTCTGCACAAAGATCATAATCATCTGAGGTCCTTGTACAATATGCTTGCGGCACCATACTGTGTAAGTTCGCCTCTATTAGTGCCTCTTTGTTTGCCCGATCCGAGCTCATGAGCCATGGCAGAATATGCAGAGTAATTGAGCAGAGTAAAGATGATTACACTTGCAGAAAATCTGTGTAATTCTATTGTCGGATTCACAATCGATCACACTGTCTGACATGAATGGCATTCTTCTGGCCACTAATTGGACAGCGTGAGCTTTGTTAAACTCTAACTGGCTAAGTAGCAAAAAAGGTTTCTGCTTGAATCTCAAATGTTGCAAAATACTTTTGTGAAATGTGGAACTCAAACAAATGTCTAAAATGTCTGATGATCAAAAAGATTAAACTTGGGTCTTACCAACTCTCTTCTGAGCCAAGAGAGAGCTTCATCTATGTTTTCAAATCCCTTCAGCACACCTGACGGCTGCTTTCGCTGACTTTTATCTGAGTTTGATGCAGTCTCTTTGTACATGACTGGTTCCCCTTCCCGCTCCTCCTGAAGCTGGAATTTTCCAGTCCGTGACTCTTTGAAGCTTTCTGCCTCCAGTCGGGCTTTCCACTCCAGGTAAGACGGCCTCCTGGTCTCCAGTCTTAATTTCTCAGTCAAAGCCTTTATCGTCATTAGATGGTCATCCCCAGGAACATCTACATTGTTGCCACAGTCTGCTTCCTCCAGGACATTTGGTGAATTCACCACGATCTTTGGAGATGAGCCTGCGTCCATCATCAGTCTGCTGAACGTAAAAAGAAAAAAATAAATGTCAAAACTAAAACTCTGCCATCTTCATTGGTGCAAGAGTTATATTATAAATATAATGTTTACTCTGAAAACCAACTATCTGCAACAGGTAGGACACAAAACAAATGAGCTAATCAACCTAAAACCTAACAGCGAGTTAATAACAGCAATAAACTAAGACTAAGTCCACAGGGGGGAACAAACCACCAGGATTTCATTTTCACAGAAACAAGTCATCCCCATAGCAACCACGCAGACTCTTCAAATGAATCAGCAATTTTCCACCTCCAGTCCACAGTGTTTATTGCATCAACTAGTCTTATTAGGTTACTGGGAACTGGGACTCTATGGCCGGTGGCCTTAGAGTCATTTGTGTCTAAAACATAGAGAACATTATCATTCATAATCCTGAGGTGATTTTAATGCAACACTGAAACAGCATAAGCTCAATTATGCTGTGGTCATAGAAGTAATATAATACTATTGGTAAATGCACCAATGCTGTAAGGAAACAAAAAACACAAACACAAAATAAAGGTTTTCTTATCTAATACTGGATAATGGAATAACCTAATTGCAAAGTTTTGACAGAATAGGAGAGTATTAGATTGAGTTGAGGTATTATGGTAAGTATAACATCGTACAGCATAACACAGTATTGTGCAAAAGTTTGACACCATCTCTAATTTCTTCATAGTTTCCTGCCAAGGAGCCAGACATTTTTTTGTAATCGTTTAAAGTCGTCTTGCTTCCCAGGTGTCCTTGGCCCAGCAGGTGGGCTGGTAGTTGTGGTGGCTGGGGCTTGGTTGGGTGGGGGCGTGGGGACACAGGTGGGGTGGAAAAGGGTTTAGGATATGGGGAGGTAGGTGGGGGTTGGATATGAAAAAAAAAACTTAAATAAAATCATCTTAAAATAATTATCCAGACTTCCTCAAGGTCTTCAAAGACTTTCTTTGTCACATATTTTCTATCAAGTCATTCCAGCATAACACAGTATTCTCTGTTATATCAGTAGCTTGTGAAAGCCTGTTGAACAGTGTGTTTTTAAAAAGTTCTCTCAGATTGTGTTTTATATTGGTACTTTTCATAGACCTGTCAAAAGAAAAGGAGACGAATTATGTCTGTGACAGGCTGCTAGTAACAAGGTGCCTAAAGATCCAATTTAACCAGATTCCATTCCTTTATTGGTGTAGATATGACTCTGGTTTCTTAAAGTCATTTTTCTGAAAATGATTAAGTTCTTTAAACAAGTTTTAGAAAGCCTAAAGAAATGTATATCAACAGTAATTTAAGATATGTCCAAAAAAAGTCTATCAGATATTAGTAATGAGGCAATGCTGTTGCACAGTATTCTAATTATATCTTGTATACAAAAAGCATCCACATTCAAGGATCAATGTTCTATAAACTATTAACCACAGAAATCATAGAAAGACTTTTGTTAACCAGATAAATTGAACCTTAATATAATAAAAAACATATGAAAACAAAATCCCCATTTCTTAAGTAATAAAACTGGTAAATATACATTTTTAAGTAGAAAGTCAAAACGTACAGTACACAAGTGCAAATATCTTAAAAGTGTTATCGTATAGGCTGCCTAGTATTTACATCTACAGCATTAAAGCATAAAGTCTTCTCAATAGCGCTCCTTGGAGAAGGCAGTGAATGTTTTAAGCAAAAATATGTTGCAAACAAAAAGTCACAATGTCAGGAAGTGTTTTTGTTTATATAACACTTAACATATTAGCTTAGTAATGTGTTCACACTAAAACTAGCTAATTACAGCTCAGACAGAATCTGTTATATTGGTAACATTTAATCTAATCAATAACTATATTCACTTATAGAGGGGTTGAGGGTGGGTGCTGGTCCCTATCCCCAGGGGTCATTGGGCGAGAAGCAGGGTACACCCTGCAGAGGTTGTCAGTCCACCACAGGGCAACCCAAAGACACAAAGGACAAACGGCCATGCAAACACACACTCACACCTAAGGACAGCTTAGAGAGACTAATTGACCAGTCATGTTTTTGGGCTGTGGGATAAAGCCAGAGCAGCTGAAGAGAACCCATATATGCACAGGGAGAACATGCAAACTCCATGCAGAAAGATCCCAGGCTGGGATTTGAACCCAGGACCTTTGGATTTTCGGGGGTAACTTAACAGTAGCGGTCAAGTTATTTTTATGTATAAGATGGAATCTAAGCCCATTTTTTTAAGTTTCACAGCTGTTGATTGAATTCTTTTTATGGTCTAAATGCAATAGATCATATCTTCTTTGAACAGCAAATACATATTGTTTTTCTGACTCTAGTTGATAAAAAGTGACCTACAGTGAAGGGTTGGTGGGCACCAAAGATATCAGAACTAAAAAAAATCATGACAGTGGAAAAAGATAGCTTAGGATCGGTTCTTTTTTTATAGAGCAATCTGCATCCCACAGTCAACACAAGAGAAAAGCACTGCTAAGTGCTCTAAAAATCAAATCTCAATATTTACTTATGCTATAGTCAAATATTTCCAAAGCAACAATTAAGTGAAGCAAACATTTAACATTCTCCATTTAGTTATGTTGCAAACATGAAAGCACAAAAGCAGATTTTCCACTCTTGTTTTCTTGCAAAAGGTCTCAGATATTCCATAATGGCAACAACAGACCTACAGTGAAGTCACTGCCCTTGTATCTAATGATTGGCTTGGCTGTCCTGCATGGTAGATTAGATCTCTGGCTGTGCAGAGCAGCTGACTTATGAATACCTACAAATGGATCCGCTTCTTAGTCTTAACAGGAATCAATGTGTCCCCTGAGAAAACTCTGTTAGAGGAGAGCCTAAAACAGGCAGCATGCATTTTTAAAACATTTGTAAAGGCTGTGAGAGCAGACTAATGAGTTGATTAAAATTCTGAACAGGAAGTGCTGAGCAAGAAGGATTTCAAATGGTATATAACATGCTGCAAACAAAAAGTTTTATATCACTTAAACAAAAACATCTAGCCTGATTTGGTGTAGTCCACTACTTTTTGAATAAAACAGTAGGAGCTCTGTTAAACCTCTGTAAGCTATGTTTTACATATTTATTATGAAATATAATCTGTGGATTGGAAAGCCCGGTGTTGTGCCAAATGTCATAACCACCCAACCTCTGGTTTCAAACTTAATTTACCACATTATTAACTGTACTTTGTGGCAAAACCTGGCCTGACGAAGCAGCTTGTAAAATCTGGCTCCGCTATCTGGAACATTGCAGTCATGCCTACACAACAAACACTGCCAGAAACCAATCAGGCTTCAGTGTTATGCTTTTCCATAACCTGCCTGTTATTATCTCCTTGAGAGGTTTCAAATTTCAGAGCATATAGTGCATGAGAACATGAGGATATTTTCAAAAAATTGCAAGCCAAGCAAGCTCTAGCTAAAGCTCAATGCCAGCCGAATTCATTAGTGTATACTGAATTATAGCATTGTTGTGACAAAAGCTTCATCAAACTCTGCCACTTTAATTTATAGCTATTATGGGTGTTTTGTTCAACTTCTTGTGCAGAAAAGATAAAAAAGAAAGGAAACAAATATGCTAATGTTTTGTGTAAGAATATAATTATCTTGTTACTTATTTGTTACTATTTTTGACAGACAATGTTTGCACAATTATGAGGGAAGGGCAATGGTTGTCTTTTATTTTGATTTAACGCTACCAATATTAAATGGTGATGTAGATTAATTAAATTCCATCATATATAATTACAGGTCTATACAAACATAAAATCTGACAAATAATGCTGCCTAAACACAAAACATTCAAATTCATTCATTGCACTTTACTCTAAAGTTTGGCAAGAGTAACAGAATATAAAAATTGTGTGAGATTACTTTTTGAACGTCAGTTTGACGCATTAACAGACATTGGACCGGTTTCCCCACATAACACCACCAATCTAAGATCCAAAAAGATTGCTACAAAGGCTTTTTTTTTTTTTTTTAAAGAAAGCAGCAACTCCACTCTTTTTGCTTTTCTGACAGCACAGTGAGAGCTGCAAACATAATACAAAAAGTGCAGAAGTTACCTTGTTTGAAAGTCCGAACAGCCGCATATCAGTTTGTCATCGTACAACCTGTTCACCACAGAGGTGAGGCCCCCCAAGAACCGCTGTTCTGACTGGTGCAGCTGAATCCGAACAGGGAGCTACCGGAAGAGGGGAGGGAATATTTGCGTCAGGCCGCGGTTGCTCGGAGACGCTCCAGACCAGCAGCGAGGCTTCCCGCTTTACGGATAATATTACCAGAGCGCCACACTCTGATGAGCAGGCAAAATCATCACGATTATAAAAATAAAATAAAATAAATAAATAGAGATATATAAATCGACATTTTTCTCCAAAACAAAAACCATCGACAAAAATAAGTCGTTTTTTATTGTTCATCAATTATTTAAAAATACGATACAATCTACAAGAATAAATACCTTCACAAAAATGTGCCAAATATAAATATCTGACAATACACATATTGAACACATTGAATACATACATTGAATTTAAATTGAAGACAAGATCAGTGTGTTTACATTTGTGTGCCATAAACGTGGGATTTTTATTTATTAATTTATTTAAATAGGATCATTAATTAACATGGAGAGACCCAGAAAATGTGACAAGATTTAGCCAAAAGGTTCATTTTCATCTGTAGTCCCTGACAGGATTATGGTATAGAAAGATCATTTTAAGTGTACAAGCTAATAAGAGATTGAATAAATACCCCCAAAAA
Source organism: Anableps anableps (assembly GCA_014839685.1). NCBI lineage: Eukaryota > Metazoa > Chordata > Actinopteri > Cyprinodontiformes > Anablepidae > Anableps > Anableps anableps. The sequence goes on along the minus strand of CM026086.1, from coordinate 15,084,350 downwards.
TGAGAATTTTAGTGCTGATTGTCAGTGCTAGGTTTTGGAATCAGTGCAGGAGAAAGAAGGCCATATCACAAGTCATCATGTTTCATGACATGTTTCTGCTACAGCTGGGCATTGAACACCCATACTCTAAAACATTTACAGATGCTCTTGAGGATTCTAAACATACTGATTATCTAACTATTTCAAAAATATTTTCTTTTTGTCATAACCTCTCACCAGCCTATAAAATAATTTAAATAACGGTTGTCAAATAATAATCATAATAATGATAACATTTTTCAGTGTTGCAGCAATTGAATCCTTTTGTTTAAGAAGACCCCAACCAGTGGGAGGGAAGGAAGGCTGGCCACCTCAACCAAATGACTGATCTAAATAGAACAATTATCAGGTTCCCAAGATGACAAAATGTCTTAAAAATGTAATAAGGTCAGTTAATGTGCAGAAAAAAATTAATTCCTGTGTATTATCTGTTATATTTCATTACTGACTGCCTACATTGACACCGGGTAATGATGTAATAAACTCAGTTCACTTTGACATGTGGTCTTTGGCCTGGTTCTACCAGAAAAATGCTTTGTGCACCATTTAAAGAGAAAAAAAACGCCTCCCACTCCCCTTCATCATTATTTCTACCTGGGTTATATCCTGGTTAAAGAATGCACCCACTGACTACCATTGATATATTTATTTATAAAGTGAGTTCCTCTATGTCATCATCAAACGAGGGGATGGCACGGATGGCAGGTTTACTGTCTGCAACTTGTAGAGTGTTGCTGATAACAGAGGATGCTGGAGGTGTGGAAGAACCTGAGCTGAAGCGATGCAGTCCTTCCCGTCTTGAACGTACCCCACTGGTTGTTGAAGGGCTATTAAGTACCTCCATTTTATTGGAAGCACTGAAACTGTCACCAGCAGGAATGACCTGGGAACCAAACAACTGCTGCATGAGGCTTGATTTCTTGTCTTTCTCTGCTTTCGTTTCTGTTTCCTTCTCTGTTATCACCGCTCCGACATTAAAAACTCCTATGGCTTCTAATGCAGAGTTTTTGTCGTCGTTGGGTGGTGCTGGAGGGAAGCCAGAGGAAACCCGGGATGCTGATTGTCCAAATGAAGGTGCATACCTTCCAAATGCAAAGTCATCACTGGAGGTTTGGGATTGCAATGCTCTCCTCCCAACTCTTGCTGTATAACTTCCGTTCTCCACACCTTGTCTTCTCCTCCCACCTTCACTAACCCCAGCCTCTGATTCAGTGAGGTTTAAAACTGAAGAGTTACGGTTTCTCTCCTCAGGTGGATGCGGAGAAGGAAGGTCATTTATAATCCGTCTGGACTCTGAAAGAGGCGACTCAACGAACACAGAGTCCCGGGCTCCCTGGTTTTGACGATCTATTTCTCTCATCTTAGCCAGCAGCTGCTCTTTCTTTCGACGGGATTCCTCTGCCGCTTGCGGACTGGATGTAGATTCCTTGTTCCATCGCTCCACCTCCTCCTGGACGTGGCCGCGCTTCCAGAAGTTGTCTTCTTCTTTCTGGTTTAACAGGGAATTTGACTTCTTGCTCTCCTCCTCCTCCTCCTCCTCATCCTTTTCTTTCTCTATCCCTGCAGATATAGTGTGTCAGATTAAGATTAAAGCCATGAATGGGTATTTCACATAGGTTATGCAAAGATAAAAGCAATGTGTGTGGAGAGTCCCTGTTTTTATTTAGTTTCTCTTTACCATTTTTTAATCTGCTTGGCTTCTCTTTAAGGACATTCAGCTCCTGGTCGAGTCCCTCTCTATGCTGTGTCTTCTGCTTTCTCTCTTTCACCAAATCCTCCCCATGTCTTCCTCTCTTCTTTTGTTCATCCCTTTTTTCAGAAACCTTATCTGACTCCGCTGGTCTGTCCACTTTGTTGAGCTCCTGGATAAAATAATTTCAGAAACAGAAATCAAGACATGAATTTGATCTAACAACTGTACTCAAACAATAGCCCAGACAGAAAAGTAAAAGAGGAACATGGCACCTTCAAAACCAGGTATTCGTCAGCTGCCTGTCCGCTGTATTCGTTGGTGTCATTGACGGCAGGGGGTGGTGAGGGAAAATCCAGACTTGACATTCTGTCTTCAGTTTGTACAGCCTTGGTGCTGTTCCTGCTTAGGACTGTGACAAAACAATAATAACAGTGGATATCATGTAATAATGGACATATTTAATAGGAAATCCCCAACAAGCATCCCAATTTGTTTGTCTTTCGTTCAACAGTAACTTACGTTTCCGCTTTGCACGACTGTCAGCGTCTTTCCGTAATGCTGGTTTTACCATACGGTTGGAGTAAATATTTTTAGCATCTAGCTCTCTTTCCTTTTCCTGATCAAAGACAAATAAATCTCACTGTGTACAAGAAGAAACAAAACTTTGCTCAAAGTATTCAGTGCTGCTTAAGGGCCTAAATAAAGCATATTTGTATGCTGTACCTTAAGTTTATTGGTCAGTTGGTCCAGCTCCTCCAGTAGATTCTTGACCTCCACCTGAGAATTAATAGTCTTCTTCTTCTCTAATGCAAGCTGCCTCTGAAAACTGTTGTTGCTCAGCTCAATGCTACGCTCCAAGTCCTTCGAATACAAACATATTAAAAAAGTTTGGACAGCAACCTCACCAAACGAAAACACAGGAACCAATGTGACATTACAATGAGATTTTGAACAGAAAATAAAATAATTAGAGTGCCATTTCACATTTTGTGGCATTACAACAAAATTTTTCAATGTGTTTGTATTGGGATTTTATGTTAAATGGAAAGAAAAGGATGTAAGAATTGTATTCAGCCCTCTTTACTCTGACAGCCACAAATAAAACTCTATCCGAATATTTGCCAGCAGGAGACAACCAAATTGTTAATAGCATCCACCTGTGTTTGATTTAATCTTATAATAAAGACAATGAATAAATAATAAAACTGTGGAGAAGTTTTCACCTGAGCTGACAGGCTAGCCAAGGAGAGTATTAATCACAGAAGTAGTCAGGATGCCCATGTTAACTTTGGAGGAGCAGCAGGGATCAACAGCTCAGGTGGGAGAATCTGTTCACAGGACAGCTACTAGTCCTGCACTTCACAAATCAGGTCATGTAAGAGCGGCAAGAAAAAAGTCATTACGACAGACACCCATAAGAAGAGGCAATGTTCGCAGTTTGCCATGAGCCAGGAACACATGTGGAAGAAGGTGTTCTGGTTAGATTAGACCAAATGTCAAAATGTCCGTCTAAATGCATAAAGCACTCCACATCACCCTGATCACAACATCCACATAGTGTAACATGATGCTGTTTGGACAACAACCCAAAACATACAATCAGAGCTCCAATGGACCGATTTTGATCAAAGCATACTCAGGTGTTAAGAGTGGCCCAGTCAAACTCTTCCGCTTTAGAACTTTGTTATACATTGTGCGGATCAATCATATCAAATGTGGTTATAATGTGACAAGATGTGGAAAAGTTCAAGGGTTATGTGTAATTTGCAGGGCACTTTAAATATGACAACACTTCAATATTAATAAAAATCTAACAAGAAATACCCATGAATGAATTTACCTTGACCTTACGTTGTGTCTCTTGGACCCGAGTTTTCTCTTCTTCAAGGCTGCGACGTAACTCGTCTCTGGTCCCCAGTTCTTGCTGGTCCACCAGCTTCTTCAGTCGTGTGATAGTGGCTTGGCTCCTTTGCAACTGCTCCTCACTTTCCTTTAACCGCCGCTCAGCTGTCCGCTCCCGCTCTTGGGTGCGCCGCAGTCGCTCACGCAGCACATGGATCTCATTGGAGTGGCGCGCCAGGAGCTGCGAAATCTCACTTTCTGTGTCATCGTAGCGCTGCAGAGCTTTCTCCTGACGCACCTGAAGCTGAAGTTAGAAAGGAGTTTTTAAATGTAATATGATTATGATTACTTATCAACACTGCCAGGAGAAGTCTCAGTTCATGATAAAATGATTTAGTCAAGACAAAACCTGTTAACTTGAACAGAAAGCAGGTTCACCTGTCTGAGAATTCTATTTTCCTTCTTCAGTTCATCATTCTGCTGCTTGAGTTCAGCAAGAGAGTTGCGCAAGTCATTGATCTTCAGTAAGCGCGCTGAAAGCATCCGCTTGGTCACCAGATCCAGGTCTTTAGGCAGTGTCGACTCTTTGCTTTGTGACTGATTTCCCTTGTGGTGGTGTTGTGTGATGGGAAGTCCTCCCAGTCGCTGTGGTCGAGATGTAGTCCAACGCCCAACCCCGCCTGCAAAAAAAACAAACAGATGATAGTCAACCTAAAACGTATGTTGAGTAGTTGAAGTTTAACACCGTTCATTAATGCAACTTCTTCGAACTTAAATCAAAAGGGCCCAAACTGAGCTTGAATAATAGCAATATGGTGAAGAAAACTATTTGTTTGCAATTAAAACAACTCAATTGTGTCCATTCCATCTCAGTCTTCAGAAGACTGAGATGTTAAAATTGGGGTTATACTGCCATCATCTGGACAAAAAAAAAGCAGAAATGGTTATGTATTATTTACTAAAGAGTGTCTTGCAAAAGTATTCATATTCTACATTTTCATCATATTATAACCTCAAACTTTATTGCATCTTATACAGATTTTATGTGACAGGCCAACATAAAGTAGTGCATTATTGTGAAATGGAAGAAAGATGAGTTGACATTTTAAAAAAATCAAAGCTGAAAAGTCTGAAGTGTGTTTTTAATTCAGCCTCCTTTACTCTGATACCGCTAAATAAAATGTAGTGCAACCAACTGCCCTCAAGCATCCCCTGATTAGTTAAGAGTCCACCTTTGTGTAATTTAATTTCAGTAAAACTTCAGGGTGTACAAATAGTTTTGCAAGGTATTGTATCTGACAACACAGATACAAAAAAAATAAAAAAATGTACATACGTGTTTTGTGGAGTGGATTTCTAGAAATCTGCTTTGCCCGGAACCCTCTCTGTGGTGTTGGAGATGGAGTGAGTGACCGAGAGAAAGGAGAAAGTGAGCGTTCCGACTGTGTCGCATTCTCATAGTCTTCAGAATATAGTGAACCATCACTTCTCCTTCCCTCTCCATCCGATATCTGGTCTCGATCTGGATCGGATTGGCAGGTCGTTGTTTTCGATATGCTGTCAACACTTCCATCCATCGTGTCTTTGCTGTGAATTTTCCCCTGACGGTTCTTTCTGTGCTTCTGCCCTGATGATGCTCGAGAATCTTTCATTGTGGTTTGACGGGACTGGGGAATAAGATTCCGGTTGTCCTCAACCACTTCAGGTGTTTTTTCTGATTCTTCCATGTTGTCTTTTTGATAAGGTGTGCTGAGTCTGAAAAGAGGAAAATAAAGTTTAGTTAGAAACAGTTTAATTACAGCATTAACAAAGGACGCAGAATCTTTGTTAAAAATAACAGTGGAAAACTGACCTCAATGCTTGTATTGCAATACGAAATAGTGCACTTTCATATTAAGTATAAGACCATAATAAGCACAACCAGGCCAACTGGTTTCATTAGTGTTTTCAGTATTATGTTTCTTTGTCACTAAGCAACAATACACATGAGATTAAAGTTTCCATGAGACTGTATTAAGCATTACCTTAAGGATAAACATCACTGTGTTTGTGGCAAATGATACTATACTACCCCCATCTGCCTCAAATAGCTAATTAAGAGCTAAATATTGCCTTCTGGCAGTAGTTACCTGCAATAATATTGACAAAACAAGGTGAGACATAAAAAAGACATAAATTAGCCCATTAGACCGCATTATTTTATTGAGATCTTATATATGTATGTAATTCATAGATATGTAATTCATACAATTTACTCTTTTCTCTCTATTTTTTATACTCGTGAGAGCAGTATCAATCACACCAAAACTAATGAATGAATAGAATAATAATTTATTTGTCCCTCAGAAGGAAAATATTTTGTGTAACAGAAGCAAAGTGACCACAAAACAAAAGCGCACAGATACACAAATAAAAACGAAAAAATAACATAAAGTAAAACGCTCCAAAGTAGACAAATATTCAGTGGGAAAAATTATGCAGTAATGAATAAATAGGAAAAATTAATTCTAAAATATTCAATCCCAGTGGAACAAAGCTTACCTGTACAAATTGTGTCTTTTAAAATGGTGCAGAATAGCCTATAAACAAGAACATCAGAATCTGTAAAGAATAAAAAACAAGGAAAAAAATTGCTGACTATAAACAGTTTTTATTTAGATTAATGTTAGAGTTGCATAATATATTAAATATGCTAAATCACAGTCATTATTACAATGTCAGTGACTGCATTACCACAACCCCAAAGGACTGCAATACTTATTATGCTTTTAGGTTTCAAGTACTATGCATTCAAACTTCTAGTGTCACGAATATCTTTTGCAAGAAAAGTGGCCTTTCAATGCTCTTAAAGCCCACACTTTATAAAGATTTCAATGACCAAGATGCTAAAACTCAAGGACAGTGGTAGCGACAAGAACGAGGAAGGAGAAAAATGTGGGTTAATTACAACTGAAGTTGTAACTGCAGTAATCAACAATAAAAGTTGCTGTTGAATTTTTCTCCAAAAGTCTTGAAGGTCTTAGAGAAAGGATTTAAAACTGATATTATGAAGAGGATTGAGTTTCAGCATTTAAACTTGCTTAGCATGTAATATTTAATTCTGTGTGCCTAGGCAAATAATCAGTGTTAATTAAATGCAAAGGTCATGGAGTCCTCTAGTCCTTTAAAAGCATCATACATATCTATGGCAACGTACAAACAGCAATACCACCAGAGATCATCTTTGTACAACAGGAAGCACATGCCATTTTAATCAACAGAAGTTCTGATGATGAAACATGTTTATACTATATGAAATATAATAGATATAAAGCCACTTTAGAGTTAATATTCTTAAACAACGATGAGATTTTACACTCACCCCATGTATCACATCCAAGTCATCTCTGCTTTTTTCACCCTCTTCTCTGCCTTCTCTTTTTTAACAAGCATTATATCGGCCATCTCTTTACTCCCGTTTTGTGTTTACAAACTGGTCCAATTGAGCTCTGTCAAAAACAAACATAAAAAGCATCATCTCTCACACACAACAGCGTTTAAGTACCGTTCTTTGAGACACCAAATTATCGGATTACAGCAGTTTGAGGGCTTGGCAGGTGGACTGTTGACCGTATCCATGCCAAGTAACAGTAATTACTAAACAATTTGTCTTTATTAAAGCAAAGGCCCTCTGTCAGGACAGGTATAATAAATCAAATAAAACACACTGACATAAAGTACAAACAACACATCACGGAGCTCTGCAACAGAAGATTAGTAAATATCTCTAGATAGCTAATAGTGCTTGTGAAGGCAAAGCTGCTGCTACTAGTAGTAATAGCGCTAAAACAAATATAACTTTATTCAATAGGTAGGCGATAACTGAAGGGTGCGTTTACTGCTGGGATGCTGGTAGTACCCACCTGCTTGTTTGCGTGTTTAGTTCAACAATTTCTCCACTGCTTTGCTCCGATAAAACTTCATAGCAGGGACCAGAGTCATCGTAGATTCAAACGGCTAATGTTAGCTTGGAGTACTAGCAAGCTAGTTCGAGCTTTAGCTGACTTATCTGTCGTTAAAATTAGAAAATGCTAAGTTCTCTCTGATTTCTCTTAAATAAAATTGGAATGACTGTGTGTTTATATATGTTGTCCTGTGATTATTAGCAAAGACACCCGAACGTAAGCTTTATCTTCCAATCCCCTGATTCAGTGCAGCCTCTGACGCTGTGCCATGGCAACCGCAGCAATTGTTGCAACACCTCTAGCCATCAGAGGGCGCTGTTGTTCCCCTAAAAGTTTAACACATCTACCTACTCTCACAAGTAACGTGACAGTTTTGTGATGTGAAAATGAGACTACGATAAAACATTTAAAAACTTTGTTTTTTCATTTCAAACGTTATATTTCTTCCGTAAAATTCAACTGCAAAACAGAAAAATAACAATATTGCAACAATCGTCCACATGTTAAAGGGGCGGTATTGTGTATTTTCCAGGCTCATAGTGCCATTTTATAGCACAATGAAGTAACTATGTTACCTTCTGTTGTTATGAAAAGGCCGTATATATCAAAAATAGCAAGAAATTTGACTTCGCAATTTGACACTTTGAAATTGGTCTCTGTCTCTTTAAGAAGCTCCTACACTCGGCCTTTAGCACCTCTTCACAACAATGGCTTTCCATTGTGACATTTACAACCTTTCTTAGGAGCATTGGACTGAGAAGTAGTTCATATGATAAGCTCAGCAGACTCGTAGTTCCAGGTGTTTGCTAATTGCTCCTGCCACTAGTCTGGAGGAGCTGTGAGGGAAAGGTGATGGGGAGGGGTGCTCTGTGAGGTGGAAGCTCGGCTGGAGACTGCTGCTTCAAATAGCAGTCTATTTGTGGAAATAAACGGTGCTTTGTATAAGCAAGAGTTTCCCCCCACCACCACCACACACACACACACCACACACACACAAAATGGCTGCCACAGGAGATTTAAGGATTTCTCAAAAATGCATGAAAAAATCAAATGTATGTTTTTTGATGAATAACATGATATAAAGCTCAAAAAAGTCGATTTTACACCCCCCCTTAAAACTATCTATTATCCATGGGTGCAAGGACAGAGGACTGGTGCCTGTCTCCAGCTGTCAGTGTGAGCAAGAGGCAGGGTAGGTTACAGGTCCCCAGTCCACCACAGGGCAATACAGTGGCACATGGGACAAACAACCATGCATGCACACACTCATACCTAAGGGCAATTTGGAGTGAACACTTAACAGTCATGTTTTTGGATTCTGGGAGGAAGCCAGAATACCTGGAGAGAACCCATACATGCATGTGAAGAACCAAGAATCCACTACCATGTATGGGCAGTGGCCTAACTACAAAGTGGAATATATAATTTGCTATCAAATGTTGAGGTCAGTTTTGTGTCTCTCTCTTGATTGTGTTGTTGATTTTAGTTTTGTATTTACAGTAAAAAAAAAAAAAAAAAAAAAAAAAAAAAAAAAAAAAAAAAAATTCTGCTAATTTTGATCAGTAGAAAAGCTGCTTGTATTTCTGTTTGTTTGTATTTTGTACCTTAAAACGTATTGCCGTTTTTTTTTTGTTTTTTTTTTCAATTAAATCAAGTAACCACTTTTGGTTGATTGTTGTTTTTTGTTATTACGTTTTCTGTGATAAATTTAATTGGCTGTAAACAAATTAAGCAGTTCATTACATTTCAAACAGGGCAGAAAACAGCCCCTTATCAGAGAACACAACTTTCTTCACGACCGTACCTGAAAAACTGGGTAAAGTTACAAAACATAATCTAAAGTAAACCAGAATCATCGGCATGCTTTCAGAATAAATTTAAACTTTTAAAATATTTGATATTTTTGAGGAACTACACTGTATCAATTTACATAAACATTTCAATAACTACATGAAATTGAACACATGACAAAAATAAAACAAATCATATTATAAAATGCACTTGGCTCTTTCATTCTGGTATTTTGTTCTGAAAGTTAAGGCGGAAGTGTAAAGTTCAGCTTGATCTGTGTTGCATGTATTGAAAGAGCGTCACTGGCTGCTTTATTATCATGGCTCAGTTTAAATATCGGTGCGGCGTGTTCTTTCTCTGCTGAAGCACTCTGCGTGTCGTCTGTTTTCAAGTTGTAGTCATTTTATGAGGGGAAGAAAATTAAACAAATTACAAAAAAGCGTTGTTCGTTACCAACAAACCACTAGTCGACTGTCTGGCGATAATTTGGGATTATAATGGTCATCAAGGTTTACGTCGCTTCCTCAAGTGGCTCTATCGCGGTGAGTGTTTGCAAACGTGTGATGAAACTTGGTGACAGGTGATTAAAGATATTATCCTTTGCACATCTTAACATGTTTTGTTGTCGCTTATGATGAATTATGTAACTGATAACGTGCGCCTGTTGGTGGCCAAGTAGTGAAAGTCTACAGCATTATTCTAACAGGTGAGATGATTTCTATAATAATAATAATAATAATAATAATAATAATAATAATAATAATAAGACGCCATTTAAGCCTTTTGGCTTAAAGTTTATACAAGTCCAAATAGTACTTGTACAAACTTAGGGTGTAAAATTACATGAAGAAAACAGGAATAACAAAGGAAAACATTGCTATGATAAATGTGAGACGTCAAAACCTGCAATACGTCGCGCTTTGTCTGCTCTAACACACACACACACACACACACACACACACACACACACACACATACATACATACATACATACACACACACACACACACACACACACATATATATATATATATATATATATATATATATATATATATATATATATATATATATTTATAAACTATGTATGAGAGAGAGAGAGAGAGAGAAAAGCAGTTTTCAAATGGTGATTTTGTTTCATTAAAAAAAGAGAGCTATTCAACCTAATTTACCCCTATCTGCTCGCCACACTTTACTTTCCTGCCCTGTAAAATCTAGAAGCCACCTAAATAGAACCTGCCTGGCAATATGATGTAGGCTGAGAGATCTCAAAAAAACAACTAATAACAAGGACACTGACATATATCAGTCTGGAAAAGGTTACAAAGGTATGCTTTTGAAACCTCAGCGAATCACAGTGAGAGCCCCATTTCACAAATGGAAAAAACATGGAATAGTGGTGAACCTTCTTTAGACTGGCAGGCCAACCAAAATTACTCCAAGAGTGCATTAACAGCAACAACTGAAGATAATATAGTTTCTTGATCATGCTATAAAATGGCACTTTGTGCCTGGAAAATGCATAATACAGCCCCTTTAAGACAGAATTTTGGAAAAATAACATCATACCTATACAGTCAAGCATGGTGTTGGTTTTGTGTGGATGGCTTCTCATAACTGATGGAAACATAAATTCAGTAGAAAATCCTGATGAAGAATGTCAAGCACACTTGAGTTATGCTTTAACATAATAATATGAAACACAACAGCAAATCCACCTCTGAATGACTCCAGAAGAATAAATGTTTTGGAGTGATCTAGTCAAAGTTCAGATTTAAATTTGATTGAGATCCTGTGGCATCACTTTAAACATGCAATTCATGATTGAAAACCCTCCAGCGTGAATAAATTTAAAACATGTCTGCAAAGAAGACTGGGCTTATATTCTTCTATAGAGCTTAAAAGACTCATTGCCAGATATCACAAACACTTGATCGCAGGTTTTACCAAGGGTGGAACAACCAGTTATTAGGTTTATGATGGAATTACCTTTTTGCATAAGGCCATGCTAGTTTGGATAGTTTTTTATCCTTAATAAATTAAATCATATATTTGGAAACTGCTTCTTGTTGTTACACAGGATATCTTTTCCAGGTGTAAAAATTAATATGATGTTCTGAACCAAGCAATTGGGACAAAAAAGTAAAGACACAGGAAATCTATGGAGGGGCAAATAAATGTTCAAAGCACAGTAGCTACAACATGTAGAAATGAAAATAAATATGTTTTAAAAGCTACTTTATAAAACTGCCAACATTTTTTGCAAACAGTTTCTAGAGCACCTCAGTGATCAGCTTTTTCTCTGGCTGTGGAGCAGTGTACCTTTTCCCCACTTGTTGCATCTCACTGCCAATCATCTAACTGGTTTACATAAATGTCAAATTTTGATGTGTAATCTAAATTTTCGCTTAAGTCTATGCATCAAAATCATTATATTAATAACCAGTTGTTATATGTAACATTCTAACTGTAATAAATATATTGTATTTTAGCAATAATAGGAATAACTGTTGCTTTTCTGTTTAAAAAAATATTAGACCATATTCCACCTTCTTTTTGTTATTATTGATTAAATCTGTAAAACTATATAATTGTCTTAATTTTCACACATCTTACCATGAACGGGCACCAAATTAGTGAAAGACAAATCCTCATCAGTGTAACAATTTATTTGGCAATGAATCTGAATAGGATACTGATCAAAAACCTGTATAAAAACAAGGTTAAAAAGACAAAATTAGAATTAACGTTTGTTGCTGTTTTGAGAGCAAGAGCAAGACTATAAAATCCTAAAATATGTTATGTCCCTTATTTCCCATCCTTCCTTTCATCTTCAGCAATAACCATATAACCATATCTGACCATATCGATGTCTGATTCTCCACCTTTTGATGTATAAAGACTTGTTACTGCTGAACCTCTGCGAGATGTTCTTTTCAACCCAATCGTTTCCACCATGTAATTCTGTCAGACACCAAGAGCATCTACTGCTCCATTTAGGATGGAATTTAAACACTTGAACTGATTCATGTTATCTTCTTTGAATTGTGCACAAATGCATTTTACAAGTAATACCATAAGCTGTCTAACATTCCCTTCTAATAGTTTGTTGAAAGTTTTCAGTGTTGTATATTTGGACTTGGAGAAGAGTTTAGAAAAAGAACAATTTGACTCTACAATGATTTCATTGTTTGGGGGGCCTTTAATTGCTAAACCGCAATGGATAAAAACACAACAGATATCAAATTTAGCTCTTGTCTAGGAGCCACTTGGCAAACAACCAACACACTTTTTTTTTTTTTTTTTTTTTTTTTTTTTTTTTTTTTTTTTTTTTTTAAAGGGGAGAGCTGATATGAGTGTTAGTAGAAAAATCATCAAACAGCACTCCTGCATGAATGCTTAAAGAGTTAGGTAATGGTACAGATGAGTAATATATTTATTTTATCATGCTCAGCCCCTAAAAATGGGCCTCTACAATCTGTGAATGTTTACAAAAGAGTTATTTTTAATCTCATCACACATACATTCAAAGCGCAGAGTCTCTGTTTTTTTGTCTGGCACACTTTCATGTACACTCAAATAACTCCACCATTTGGGTCAGTTAATGCAAGACAGAGCTCTTGTGAGTGTTATTCATTCTGAATGCTTTTGATTTAATTTGCTGAATAAAGATGAAATGCTGAGAATGTCCTTCAGCTGGTTTAAAGTGAAGGTTGTAAAGTAAGGGTTTGTACTTACAGGGCAGTGATACGAAGTCAGGAAAACACCCAAATACAAAAATGCAAAAACCAGGCAAGCACAAAGCAAATTGGTAATAAAAGGGCCAAAGTTTGACCCCTGAAAAGCATAATCAGTTTAATACAAGCAGATTAGTGGGGCAGAAATGATCAGCAGAGAATAGATAATATGCAAATTAGGATATCCTCCACTCCATACAAAGATGTGTTGAGTCCAATCAAAATTTCCTTTTACTGGTATAAATGAAGATTTTATAGACATGTAGAAAAAAAAAGTTTATTTCTATAATCTTGTCTAATAAATAGAGACATTTTTTTCAGTATCTATCTCTATTCTGAATGTATTATGCAATTAACACTGGAGGTGGAGAAATTTATTCTTTTCTTATGACGTATCAGTCATATTCATACTCAGAAATAATCTGATGTTAAATGTCAAAATTCTTTCCCAGTAGTTTTCATTCACCCTTAATGTGTTGTACCTTTCCAAAGTATTCATACCCTTTGAACATTTTCATATCTTGTGACATTACAGACTTAACTTTTAAATATAAATACAGTCAACCTGTGTTTTTCTCATTGTAAACATTAGTTAACAGATAGGACGATGAAAGCTAAGAAACACTCCAGAAGGTCCCACATAAATTTGCGGAGAAGTTTGAAACCACTTTAGGTTAGGAAATATCATCTCAAGCTTTGAACTTTAACGAAGCACTGACACAGCTGCAACCCTATGAAGACCTAACCATCCACATAAAATGACTGAGGTAAGGATAGCATTAATTAGAGAAGAGGCCCATTGTCACACTGGACAAGGTGCAGAAATACACAACTCAGGTGGGAGAATCTGGTGAACTGACAAGTATTAGTTGGACAGTCTGTAAATTTGTCATTTTGGAAGAGTGGCAAAAAGAAAACCATTGCCTGTCTGTTTTCACTTTGTCATAAGCCATGTAGGGGACATGGTAAACATGTGAAAGAAGCTTTAGTCAAATGAAGCCGATATTGAACTTCTACACATACACCCAAAGCTACAAAAGAATTACTTGAATCGAAGTATGTGTTTGTGAGGCTCAATGGAGAATCTTTGGTAATATTTGAAAATTGCTGTTCACAGAGGTTCTCAATCCAGTCTTACTGAACTTAAACTATTCTGCACAGAAGAATGGGCAGAAACTTAGTCTCTAGATTTCCAAAGCAAGCTTGAGGCACTGGCTCTACAATTGTTATGTATGGCTTAAATCCAAATAAAATACGCTGAAGTTTCACGTTACAACATAACAAAATGTGAACAAGTTCAATGGGCATGAATCCTTTGGCAGGAATTTATTTGTTGTCCTCTTTTACCAGTTTTCTCTTTTTCTTGTCTTTCTGTCAATGAATAAAATATATTTTTCTCTAATCACTTATCAATATAAAAAAAATGTCTTTAGCTCTTTTACACTGATATGTGGTCATTTTTGTGTTTGTATATTTTACAATTTATTCTGTTAGCACAAACAGATCATCAAAAGCTTAATTCATCCACCCTACCAATACTATTGCTGACATTAAAAACAGGGGTACTTTATTCATTCAATATTTAGAGCCATCCTACATTTCACCTCACCAGACCTTATCATTTTTACACTGTGATCTTTTAACACTGGTTCTGTATGGAGCTCTAACCTTTGGCCATATGGAGTCCAGTGCTCCAGATAAAGCTGTTTTTTTTCTACCAGACAAAGAGGACCTTTAAGAGATAATGGATTATTTGCAATCTCGTCTGGCTGTGTATCTATAACTAACCACACAGAACAATACCTTATTGTCTTTAAGCAAGAACAAAAGCCCCTTTGTGATTTGCACACAAATGTGCTGATTTATTTAATCCTCTTCAACAAATATAGTTATCCATATTTGTCTCAAAATCTTTTAGGCTTTGTTCATGAATGTTCCATAAAACATAGTTTCACTTGTTCTTTAAAGTAGATTCTGTCTTGATAAAAAGAAAGCACACTTTTTCAGTTTGAGCGTTTTATGTATAAAAAGGTAATACAAATCAAAGTCTAACCTTAAATTTATAAAAATACCCAACAGATTTCTCATTGTCATTTAATGTGCAAGGGTGAAGTTAATATGGAGAAGTACATTCTATGATAAATAGCTTGTAGAACCACATTCAGCAGTAATCATTTTCTGCATGCCTATCAGTTTCTCGCATTCTTTTGGATGAAATTCTTTTTTCCAAAGTTGTTTGAATACATTGAGGTTTGCAGGCATTAATTTCTGTTTGGTGGAACCAGACTGAACCATTCCACCAGATTGATTCTTTCATTTTTCACCCATTCTCTTGTGGATTTGCTGCTGGTGACCCAGTTTGGGCCAGGCTTTAGCTGCCGGACAGATGGGCTTTCTTTGGAATCTAGAAATCTTTACTATAATGCCGAGTTCAATGTCTCCTAAAGGATTGGGAGGTGCCTAGATATTGTGGCTTCAAAACAAGCCCAAGTCATAACCCCTTAACCACCATGCTTGAGACTTGGTAAGAGATGTTTGTGCTTGTATGCTGTGTTTCTATTTTTGGCAAACATGGTGCTGTGAATTAAGGCCAAACATCTCTACTTTGGTTGAGGTCATATGGTTCATTCAGATGCAGCTTTGCTAACCAATGTTAGGCTATGTTCTTTATGGAGAGAAGACCTGTTCTTTTGGGAAACATTTCAAGCAAACCATACATATTCTGTGTTTTTGTAATTGTTCTGTCATTAAAATTTTCCATGCAAGTTGAGGCCTTCAGAGTCTGGGATGTAATTCTGTAATTCCCCCCAATGTCTCTGACCATTGCATGGTCTGACGTTAGGGTGAATTTGCTGTGAGGTCCCCTCCTGGGATGATTGGCTGCTGTATTAAATGTTTTTTTGCTTTTTAACATTCTTTCTGATTGTAAAACAAAGGACTTTAAAATGTTTGTAAGTGGCCTTATAAACCCTACCCAGATTGATGGAAAACAACAATTGCTTCTTTAGGTTATTGCTTGGGTTTTTACATATTGGTGTTGTGGCAACAAAAATACACATCCACAACTGTATGCTCCAGGCCAGGAATCACTTTTAAGTTACTCTTGCTTTTAGAGAGGGGAAGAAACTTGTGATTATAAGTTAAACAAATGCATTCATTAGCATTTGTTTAACTAGAACTAGATGTTCTAGTTTCTCCTCTGAATGCTATTCAAGCTGCAAGCATGTTTTAAGTTTTTTATACAGAGATTTTCCATTTTGTCTTCATCTTAATTTAATAAATCAGAATTGTTATGTGCTGTACTTACATAGCTAAGAAACATAGCATAGAAAATGTTTCTCTCTCTGGCTGTGGTTTAAACAACCTAGAAATTAACTTACACACTTCCAAGATATGAATTGCTACATAAGTTACCAGAATAAAAAATAACCAGTTATAAATTGTCTTATTAAGCTTTCTCTACATTAATAGGGTAATAATTATGTAGAAATAGGGAAAATTGTCATGGGGTTACAAAAACAAGAGCTCCATATCCCCTCTTCCACACTGAGTCTCTTTAAACCTGCACAGGTGAATTGTCAACAAAATGGAAGTAAAACAGAACAAAACAAAATTGAAAATGTATAATAAAAGCTTATCAAAGTACTGGAAATAAGTAAAAATAATCATATTCAGAGTGAAGAGAAGAACAAGATCATCTCAGGCACAAACAAGTTTACAATGCTTGTCCCATGAGCCTATACTGTATGTGATAGATGTTGTAAGTGTTGGAGATTTCTTCTCTTCTAAATATATCCTTGGATGTTTCTTTCCCACAAAGTTAACAAATGCTGTCATGCATCCTGAGATGTGCACAGTCTCCCAGAGGTCAGCACTATAGGGAATAGCTGTATCCACTCAAGATCTCAGCTGTTTCTTCCACTCCATGAGCATTACTCTGTTGCATATGCTCCTGTTCTTTCAGGGGGCTTTTAAAACTGTGGTTCATTCAGGTTTGTGGATCAGACTGATTATTCTGTAGAATCCAGTTATGACTGAAGCACACAAACTATACAGCACTTAAGCTTTTTTTTACTTGTAAAATATTAACGGAATCAATTATGTTTAGATCATATCCTAAACTGTGTACTTTTAGCTAGTTCTAGTGTAGTGTAAGAAGATGTTTATGTCAAGCTTAAAGGGTTTCAGGTTTGAGATTTCAAACCTAAGCTTCTCCATAAATTAACAATTGTTCCTAATGTTCCCACTGATATTGAGTCCATGTGAAGTTAATGCATTTCAAGTGTAGATATCAATACATGTTTGTGTGAGCAAGAAAGTAAACCTTCCGCAGTCTAAGAGGCAGAATCATAATTTCTTTCATTCTTTTATGTGGTTTATGAGGTTATAAAATAGTGTATTGTGTTTCTTGTAATACACAAGAAACACAATGTAATACCTCTAGTATTTGTTTTATAATGTACTATGTTTATATTTCAGGTATTTTTTTTAAAAGCAAATCATTTTGCTTCCCTCTTTATTTTTGACCTGTCTAGGTAAAGAAACATCAGCAGGCAATTGTGGGTTTCCTAGAAGCAAATCGAATTAACTTCCAGGAAGTGGACATTACCATGCTAGAGGAGCAGAGGCTCTGGATGTACCGCAACATCCCCAAGGAAAAGAAACCAGAGAAAGGCAACCCACTGCCTCCACAGATCTTCAACGGGGATCGCTACTGTGGTGTACGATAAATATCAGTTTCTATTTTTTAGTAATCATCACTGTATCTGCAGTTCTGCAAACTTCTAAGTTTTTGTGAGCTGAAATTTAATAATTATCTTGGCCCATATTCACAAAGATTCTCAGACTTCCTTCACAGCGCTCCCACCTTAGCCTAAAAATTCCTGCCAAGGAGTCCTTGATTATAATGACCAACGTAAAATGCGGAAGTAATGGATGTGAAAACCAAGCAGACACTGGAGCAATGCCTGCTGTTGATACAGTTCTTTCCATTTTACGGAGAATAGTTCTCATTTCTGTTGGTCTTTCCACTACCTTAACCACTTCTGCTTAACCCTCCTGAAGTCCCAAGAGGGGTCAAAGCGCCACCCCCTCCTTCGTGCACTGTTTCAGAGGAGTTGAACTGACCCCACATGCGCTTTTATGAGTTTTTATTTATTTATTTTATTTTTTTGTAGTTTCGGGAACCGACAGTATATCCCCATCGCATCTCTGTCATCCTACCGTGACATCTGCCTCTCTCTCTCCCCCAAATGTCGAGCTGGCACAGCAGGAGGCTTAAGACACTTTTAGGCTCACTAAAGGTCCTCCTCACTACTCCAAACATTTTATCATGTTAGGAGCTCTCTTAAGGCATAAGATGCATTGTGAATAACCTATTTCTTACTGAGGTGAAATTCTGAGAAAAATCTTAGAATTCTTGAAAATCTACAAATTTTGTCACTAGGAGCTGCTTTTAGTCTTAGGATTCTTTGTGAATATAGGCCTTGATACATAAGTCTTTTTTTTAAGCCAGCAATTTCACATGTTGTTTTGTTACTGAACATAGCACATTTTCTTATAAATTTTGCTTCGTGAATTTTAACACAAAACATAACATAGAAACAGAATTAGAAGATGAAATATTTGTTTCTCTACTTGTTATGGATTGATTTGCTTTTAAATGGTAAATGTTTCTAAATATATTCAGGTACTGCACAGGTGTGCATCTGTATAATTCAGTGAAAGTTTAAAAGGCATTTGTCAACACTTAAAAATGTTTTACTTTTTAATTTTGTCCAGGGTTGTTACCTGTGATAGCTATATTTATTTACATTGTTAAAGTTGGGATGTACTGTCCTGTGAAAAAGTGTTTGCTCCTTTTACAAATTTCTTCTGTTTTTTGCTTTGTTTTTTTGTCAGACTTTAATGTTTCAGATCATCAAACAAATATTTATATTGGATGAAAATAACCTGAGAAAAATCTAATAACTAGTTGTGCAAGCCTGAGCACCAACAATGGAGATCAAGATAACTGCGAATGAGGAATTTTGGTCCACTCTCTTTTCAGAAAGGTACAGTTACGTTAGAGGGTTTTTGAGTATGAACCGCATGTAAGGTCATATTATAGTATCTGAATTGTACTTAAGTCCGGGCTTTGGCTAGGCCATTCCAAAACTTCATTTTTTTTATTTATTTGAGTGATTCGGAGGTGACCTTGCTACTGTGCTTTGGATCTTTGTCCTGCTATAGACCTAAGGTGTGATTGGGCTCAAGGTCCTGAACTGAAGGTTCTACGTTTTCTTGCAGGGATTTCTGATAGAGAGCAAAATTCATGATTACATCAGCTATGGTAAGTCATCCAGGTGCTGAAGGAGTAAAGCAGCCCCATGTCCTCATGCCAGCACCACCTTATTTAACTGTCAGTATAACGTTTTTTTCTTAAAGGCTGCTTTAGTTTTATGCCAGATGTAAAATGACACATCTCCCAAAAAGTATAACTTTTATTTTTGTCAGTCTTCAGAATTTTTATTTTTTTATTTTTTTTTTATTTTTTTTAATTTTTTTTATTTATTTTTTTTTTTTTGTGGTATGAGTCTTTATGTTCTCTTCAGTCAGCAATGGTTTGGCCTGAACTCTCCCATGGCTGCCTTTTTTTTTTTTTTTTCAGTCTCTCTTATTGGTAAGTGTTGAACTCTGACCCTAACTTGGGCAAATGAGGTCTACAGAGCTTTAGATTTTGTTCTGGGTTGTTTCATGACCTTCGTAATTGTTGATGTGCTCTTGGAATAATTATGGTTGACTAGCTTCTCTTGCGAAAGTTGAATACTATTGCATGTTTTCTTCATCTTCATTTTTTTACATGATGTGTTACTTTTTGAAACCTTTCATCCATCAGAGAGGTTCTGTTTAAATTATGTATTTATTTTTTTTATCTCTAAAGGTCAGATAATAATCTGGCCTATTAAATTGAGCTCAGCTTTCTAAAAAATGTAATTAAATCACAGTTAATTCATGATTTAAAAGGGGAGACAATTACTTTTTCACATAGGGCCATATCATTTTGGATGTTTTTTTTTCCCTTAATGAATGAAATCATCATTTGAAACCTGCTTTTTGGGTTTCCTTTATCAAGTATTAAGATTTGTTTGATGTTCTGAAACATTTAAATGCTCATAATGCAAAGATTTATATGGTGATTTGTCAAACGAGGAGGAGGAAGACAGGAGAACTGTTGTCTTAGAAGAGTAGTTTGAAGACCTATCAGATTGGCACCCTACCCAGAGATTTAAAAGACCTTTCTGACAAGCCCAGTCTGCCTGCAATTAACAATGGGGATAAATGACAGCTTGTGACAAAATATGGCCTTAAAAAGCCTAAAATTCTGCCAACAGTCAGGTAGAGGTTGTAATTTCTTCTCTGGCTCAAATCCATATTGTTGCTATGATGGACTCGTGTTACCACTCACAAATAAGTAAACAAACCTTTCCACCAGAATTCTGTATTACTGTCATATTATATAACATGATGGAGCCTTGGCAATGGTGGCAGTGAAAGGAAGTAGCGGAAAGTTTTTTTTACTGTAAGCAATCTGTCTTTTAGGGTTGTTTGGGGCGACAGCTGCGACTGTGGTAGGAGTTTGTCCTGTAATCAGCGGATTGCTGGTTCGAGCCCTCCCCCCGTCCGTCTCTGTCGTTGTGTCTTTGGGCAAGACACTTCACCCACCTTGTGGTCAGAGGCTCCGGTGGCAGCCTTGCCTCTATCAGACTGCCCCAGGGCAGCTGTGGTTACAATCCAGTGACTTGCCACCATCAGTGTGTGAATGTGTGTGTGAATGGGTGAATGACTGAATGTAGTGTGAAGTGCTTTGGGGTCCTCTGGACTAGATGAAGTGCTATACAAGTACAGGCTATTTACCATTTTACTCATGAGGTTGTAACTGTGCTACAGTAATGTTGCTATCAACATGTTATTCCAAGGACACAGTCTGTCATTCCACTCAAACTTTATAAGTCTGCCAACAGTTAGTTTGGCCAGAAATTCTCATGGATAAACAGGCAGAAGGAACATTCTCAAAAGACCAAGGTAAAATGACACATTTTCTTATTGGTAAAACTTAATTCTCATAAACATCTCTCCGTGGGATTGTCTGTCAAAGCCGTGGATTGAACTGTGTTGTCTCCCTGTCCATTAGACTTGTTTCTGCCCTTCAAACCAAGAGTTAATTTGGTTCATACACCTCGGGTCAAGTGTTTCAAACAGTGAGATTGTTTTGTGTGCAAGGAGAAGTCCATCCTATTCATTCACAAATCCATCCTTTTTTGTGTTGCTAATAAGGGGCCACACATGTATTCAACATTCTTCTCATGAAAGTATTTTTCATCAATCAGTTTTGTGTTTGCAGCAATTGGTAGGTAGTCAAATGGTAGTGCCAATCTGTTTTTATTTGGCCACATCAGAAATGTGGTTTTTAAAATTATTTGTGTGCTTTGAAAAACAATAGAAAATCTGATTGTGTTATTTTTCTTTAGGGTTTTTTGCTTTAAAATATGGTGATATTTGCCCTTTTAAGATACCTGTGTTAGTGAAAGAGTTGGAGCAGTTGGATAGTCCCAGTTTATGTTCTCATCTCAGATTGCATGCAACTCTGTAATCCCCTCATAATCCAGTTTCATGGATGAGGTAGATTATCAGATCTGCCTGCCATTACTCTCACTGGCAGAGGTAATCCAACATTACTCTATGGTGCCCTGCTGGGTAAATTATATTTTAATAAAACATGAGGAAGTTATCGTTACAAAGAGTTAAACAAACATCTTTCAAACATTTAGGAAAAGATATTCACATTTCACAAAATATCAACATTTTGTTCTCCCACCTCAGGATTACGAAGATTTCTTCCAGTCAAAGGAGAACAACACTGTATTTGCATTCCTTGGGATCAACTCTCCATGCAGTGAGGCAGTAAGTTTATGCTTATACACAGTAAAATGCATTGCTCTGTGGTTTACTGTAAATCACTGTGGTTAGCAGTCCACTTCTTCAAATAGTAAACGCTCTCTTTCCCAATATTGCTTGATCAGCAGCTCTTGTCTCAACAAAATAGTTTTCCAGTTAAACTGATGTGTAACCTGCTGGTATTTTTTACACATCAGCTTTTTAATTTCATGTGAGTTGGGGGGAAAAAAAGGAAGAAGTAATAGTACAAATTTCCACAAGTCACCAAGATTCAGTACTCCTCTCACCCTTCTTCCATCTTTTTTGCTAGATTCATATTTATGTTATAGTGCAGCCTGGGAGCCATTTGTGGTCCTTGGAACGATTTGGCATGGAGCTATATCCCAATCCAAAATTGCCTAAATTTGGTTGGGATATACATTTAAGAAAGCGTTCCCTTTTTGAGAAAAATCAGACTAATTTATTGTTGAACTGGTAAACATGAACAAAATACACTAGTCTTTGCAATTTTAATAAAACAAAAAAAAAGTTCAATTTTGTGGCAATTTTGAGCTGACATTTTTGGCCCTTGCTTCAAAAAGTTTGGACACTACTGTCCTACACCATTAGATAAGTTATTGTGGTGATTTTATTTTTTCAATGCATAAAAATAATTTATTTATCCATATACCACCTGTGACATCTAAGAATTACCCAAGCATTTTTCATGTTCATGGTTTCAGTTTTATTATTTTCTGTTTCCGCCTTGCATGGTAACAAAATAATGAATATATGGAAATCATGTTGGGATATTGAATTTGTGATTTTTATTTATTTTTTTTTTTTTTTCCCCCAGGATTTAGACTCATAGATCAAGCTGCTGTCCTGTCTCCAGGACACCTTTACATGTGCATAACTTCAAGCATTGCATCACCTCCTTTCTCGTGACAACTTCAGAGTTTTGCCAAAAATCAGTGAATGCTACCTCTCTGACACCTTCACTGGAACTGAGAAGGGTCCAACCCAGCAGCTACAGAAATTAAATCATGGAGGATTAAGGGGTTTGGGTTCCATTGGTATTTGGTTGAATTACTTAACATGGCGTGCCAGAAAATAATGCTTGTAGCACATATCCTTGCAAACTCAAGAATCATGTAGCAGCTTTTGCATCAGTGGCCTTTTATATAATCTCAATGCAATGGATGGCGGTAAATGTTTAGGTGCATCTGTGCAGCACAGCTTCTGCTTACACCTTTGTTTAAGTGAGCGAGCATCTGTGTGCATACTTTGTTTACGTCTACACCAGTCAGCAGCTGCTAATGAAGGTTGGTTGGGTGAAGGGAAAACTTAGTGTTGCCTAAAACAAACCAGGAGTTTGCCTGGGTGGCTGTCTGTGTTGGGGTTAAAGGCTAAAAATAATAAAAATTGTACAAGTTTAAAAGGTTTACTAAATGTCACAATGAAATAATTTGTAGCCACATTTATCTAATTAAATAATGCTGTTTTAATATTTCATTTTATTAGTTTCTTTTCCATTCAATCAGTCCAGTGGAATGATTTAAACTTGGAACATGTTGATCGATTTCATGCCTTCCCATGCTGTCTCTGGTACTATGCCTTGGACTGTTCCGTTCTATCGAGGCTGCATTTTGTTACAGACGGAGACAAACAAAGACTGTATGGATCATTTTAATCCTCGGATTAGGTGCTCCATTTGTTTTGACAGCTTGTGTTTCCCTTCTCCCCACACTGCCAAATGTCAAAGTAAACCCACTCTACTGTGGACAGACTGCCATCTTTGTACTATATGTCATGAAATATAAAGTCCAACTTTTCTTGTCTTTCTGTCTTTAATCCGTATTTACTCTCCAATCCCTAATAAATTGTTCTGGGTAGATATTAAGTGTGTTGACACATGGCAAGCCTTTACAAGTGTATTATCATCATGCACAAATAGATATATTATTTTCACATATCAAACAGGTAGCATTATTGGCAAAAATTGATGCAAAAATATTCCCAATCTTGCTCCTTTGTTGTTGCATCATGAGATGACTTTGTTGTAATTTTTTTGTTAACTGATCAACAGGTCTGCTGTACTACAAAGTATACTGCACTGCTCTTCCTGTTCCTCTCTTTATTCATTTTGGCTTGTGTTTCTGCTTGTAACAATCTCATAAGAATTGTACTCAATCACACATCACTGTAAAGGTTATTTTTGCATGAATGCAGATTACATTATTTAAAAATTCATTGCCTCACTTTGCTTTCAAGTGCATTTTATTAAATCAGCTATCCTTTTACTATTATATAAAAAAAAAAAAAATACTTCGTAACAGAGATTATCACAATTGTAAAAGAAAAGTAAATAATTACAAAACTGGAAAACAGTTACCAATAAGACTGAAAACGGCAGCACAGGAGATGGTAGGAGATCACCACACCATGGAAAAACCTTAGTGTGGCTGTTTATTAGAGACCACCACATAAACTGCGTTACAAAAGTGTCCATCACAAAAATTACACAAACTTTAATGTATTCTAATTGTATGAGACAGACCAACACATCACATCACCTACAACTGCTTTCTGTTACAATTACAGCTGCAAACTTAGTGTAGGTCTCTGTCAGCTTTGCATATCTAGATGCTGATTTATTTTTACTCATTCTTTTCAAGGCAAGAATGACACTGGTGCTTAGGGTTGCTGTCCTGCAGGAAGGTGAACCTTCACCCCTGTCTCCAGCATTGCGCAGCCTCTAATAGGTTTTCCTCCACGATGGCTTTGTATTCACCTCCATCCATGTCCCCCATCAATTCCAACCAGCTTACATGTTCCTCCTGACATTTTTGGTGTGTTTCTTCATGCTCATGATGCTGTTTGTTTAATACAGACATCTGAAGCCTTCACAGAATCCCTTTATTTACAGTATACTGAGGTAAGATTAGACACTAATTTATGGACTTTTGAAGATTGTGCAGGATGCACAGGGTTTTATTTAGTTATATCAGAGTAAAGGTGGTTGAAAGAAAATGCACAACAAATTTGTCAGATTTGCATTTTCTAACAAATGTTCCCTTCTACTACTAAATTATGTTATTTTGTGTTGGTACATAACACATAAAATTTCATTACGATGCATTGAATTTTGTAGGTGTTACATGACAAAAAGTAAAAATGAATAGCAGGAATATACTTTTGCAAAGCAATCTCAATTCAGGTTTTGAGGCTAAAGTGGAGTTGCTAATCTGGTAAACAGGTTAGATGTGTCGTGGTGGCACATGACAAGATTAATCAGAGGTAAGAATGATCGGTGGAAAAAGATGAATCTATGACTGTAAAGTTTTGGAATGAATACTGTTCTTTCTAATGTTAAATGTTTTCAGATGGATGTCATCTCTTTTCAGGACTCCAGCCAAATACAAGAAATACAACTTATTTGTGTTTCTCTCTCTGGTATTACTAGTACATCTCAAAAATTTGAATAGTGCATCATTTCTTGCCAGTCATCTCATAAAGTGAAACGGTCATTTTATAGAGATTCATTACACATAGAGGAAAATATTTCATGCTTTTATTTTTGGCAATTTAATGGTTTTGGCTTACAGGTGAAGCAAACCCAAAATTCAGTGTCACAGAAAATTTGGATATTACATTAGACGAATCAAAAATGGATGTTTTAAGCACAAATGTCAGGCTTCTGAAAAGTATGTACATTTCTATGCATTCAATACTTCGCTGGGCCTCCTCTTGCATGAATTACTGCATCAATGGGCCGTGGCAGGCGATCCACCTGTGGCACTGGGTAGGTGTAATGGAAGCCCAGATTGCTTTGATAGCTGCCTTCAGGTCATCTGCATTATTGGGTCTAGTGTTTCTCATCTTCCTTTTTGTAACAGCCCATGGATTTTCTATGGGGTTACAGGTCAGGGGAGTTTGCTGGCCAATCAAGAACAGGAAAACCATGGTCATTGAACCAGTTTTTGGTACCTTTGTTAATATGGCCAGGTGCCAAGTCCTCGTGGAAAATAAAATCAGCATCTCCATACAGCTTGTCAGCAAAGAGAACCATGAGGTGCTCTAGAATTTTCTTGGTAGACGGCTCCATTGACTGTGGACTTCAGAAAATCCAGTGAACCAACATCAATAGATGACATGGTACCCCAAACCATCACTGACTGTGGAAACGTCACACTGGACTTAAGGCAATGTGGATTCTGTGCTTCTCCACTCTTCCACCAGGCCCTGGGACCTTGATTTCCAAATGAAATGCACAATTTACTTTAATCTGTAAATAGGACTCTGGACCATTGGACAACAGTCCAGTTCTTTTTCTCCTTAGCCCGGGTAACACGCCTCTAATGTTGTCTCTGGTTCGGGAGTGGCTGCAACATTTTTTGTTTGTATGGTATATAACAAAATGAAATACCCTGTCATGCTCCATCTTTAATGATTGATCAAAATGTCAACATGTTCCAGTTTGCAGTCCAAGTCCACACAGTCCATTTTATTTAGAGCAATTTCTGGATCCGCATGGGGCCTGAATCCTGTGAGGATTTAAGATATAAACACATTTTTATATTTGTTTATTAATTTCTGAATAGTGGGAGAGAATTTGTGGATGTTCAGGTAAGAGGGCAACATATTTTATCTTTTTGAGAAGCATGAAGTAATGATACATTATCCAAAAAGGCGCTCATTTCATTCCAAAATTCGTGACACGTAGCTGCCATTTCAGGGAAATATTTTAAGAGAACAGTAACTTCCTCTTTTTACTTAAATTTCCTGTACCTTTTGCAGAATTTGGTCTTCTCTGAAGACATAATATGGAAAAACAGCATTTTTGTTTCCTTTTAATTGCAGGTGAGATTCTGCTTTTCTTTTAACATACTTTCTGTTAATCTCACAGGGAATGTTTACCCTTACAACTATAGCACAGTAAAATATCTGAGACATAAGACACTGAGTTTATTTTAAAACAGATTTTTATTATTTAAATGCATATATTTTTGTCTCTCTGTTAAGTTGCTGAAAAAGTGATGATTTTTCCAAATTGCCACACTTTTTATTGACGATTGCTGTAAATATTCATAACATTACACATACTAATTTAAATTATATGTAATTGCCCTTCAGGTCTGCTGAGTTTACCACTACTTACAGGTCAGTAAATTCTAAGCATACATGCCTATATATATATATTACCTTTGTCCATCTGATTCTTAAAGTGGTTACCTTTCATTTCCAGAATGTGATAAAATTAGGCTGGTTGGGCCTTCACGATGTGCTGGCAGAGTGGAGATCTACCATGATGACAGCTGGGGAACTGTGTGTGATGATCACTGGAGCATTGCCAATGCTGAGGTGGTGTGCCGAGAGTTAAACTGTGGCACAGTTATGGAGGCCAAAAAAAGTGGGTTCTTTGGAGAAGGCAAAGATCAGATCTGGTTGGATGATGTGCAGTGTACTGGGAAAGAGACCTCCATCACCAAGTGCCACCACAAGCCTTTTGGGAATAATAATTGTGGGCATAGTGAAGATGCTGGGGTTGTATGCTCAGGTAAGCCTGATATCACTCACTATGCTTGATTTGCATCAGAAAGGTTTCAAAACCCATACTTATCATCTGGGAAAATAATTTATGTGCTTTTTAAAACCAGAGTTAAAATAAATGCATCTGTAAAATGTGTGTAAATGTTACAAGAATATAAGTTCAAAGTCAGCATAGTCAAAATCAAATCAGTGGATCAGGGCTTATCAGTAGCTGCACTATCTGAGTGAAGATATCTTGTTCAGGTTTGTTGGAGCATAGACCCTGAGCTTTTACTTTACATTACAAATCCAGATATTGCCAACTATTTGAGTCCCCACACCTCAAGGGACTTGCAGTATTTTAAAGACTTAGAAACCTGAATTTAAATTAAATAAACAGGGAGAATCATCCATGGTCCCAAGAGCCCACCTTTCTGCTTGTTTTTGATGTTTCCCTGCTTCAGCATGCTAGATTTAGCTGGATGAGTTATTAGGCATGTGTTAAAATTCTTTCAAACATCTGAGTCATGTGTGCTGCATCAAGAAAATGTAAGATAAACATACAGAACAGTAGGGCTGAGGAACTTAAGTGATTCCATAGGATTGCATGCAGAGTAACCATGAGACTGGTGCTGCCAACAGGGCAGAATGAATCACATACATGTGAAAGATATACAAATACAAAACCTCAAGCCATTAATCAATTTTATTAAACATGCAGTTATGCACAAAAATGATTCCTGTCCCAGCAGTTATGGATTTAATGTAATCCTTTAAATTGACAAACATGATGCTTTTCTCTCAAGGCGTGTATCAATTTGCTGAAGATTAAAGTAAAAAAAGAATCTATTTTTTAAATTTGACTTACAGTTTATGGAAAAGAGCATATCCGAAATTAGTCACACCCCACTGCATATTGTGAGAGCCTGGGACTGGAAATTTAAGGTTCAACATGATACATCCTTGTTGAGGCCAGTTGGCTCTTATGAGAAATGATAGATTAGGGCTCGTTATCAAACCAAAATAACAAAGAGTGACCTACTGCCATTTAAATTTACTGTAGTAAATAGACATACCTTTAAATAAACTGTAAGTACATTATGGAAATGTATTTTGATTTGTCAGTTGTCAAAGCAGATACATAAAATTCCCCTCACTGCTATGATTTAGTGTATGGTCGCTGTAAAATGTTCATTTGCAGACTGCTTCATTTTGTATTGCAAAAGGTTGATTAAAACTGCAAAGGTATAAAATGAAAAATGGGTAAAATGAACAACATCTATTTCAAAGACTGTTATGATGAAATTGTTATTCCTACTGGGTTTTTTGTTTGCTTTTGTTGTCATTGATTCAAACAGTGGATAAGACTCTCTTTACACTCCCCTTTACCTGCGGGCTTTCCTATTGTTTTTCCAAATGCTTTTATATTGATTACTGTTTATCTGTTGTTTTAGAACATGTTCGGATTCTCAACGGAACCAATCGTTGCAACGGCAGAGTGGAGCTCTTCCAGGATGGCCAGTGGAAACGAGTGTGCAGCAGTGACTGGGGAAAGGAAGAAGCTGACGTGGTGTGCCGGGAGATCAGCTGTGGCTCGCCTGTGGTTCAGTCTGCAATACAATACTTTGGAGAGGGGCAGGGCCTGCACGGTGTCAAAACTAACTGTGTTGGGAACGAGACCTCCATCTCCGAGTGCACGCTACAAGATTTCAGAGAAACCTGCATTGATGCTACTATTTCCTGCATGAGTGAGTCAAACTGTTACTCACATTATACAGTACCATTAATTTGCTTCAACTTTAACGTTGAACATCAAATTTTTCTCATGTGCTTGAATAAAAATATCCCAATTTCTTTTCTAAAACTTGACAGACAGCAAGCCAATCCGGCTTATAAATGGGACTAATCCATGTTCTGGTCGAGTAGAAGTCTACTATGAAGGACAATGGGGAACCGTTTGTGATGACAAATGGGGCATGCAGGAAGCAACTGTAACATGCCGAGAGATGAACTGTGGACATGCTCTTGCTGTCAAGTACAAGGCCTTCTTTGGAAGAGGACAGAATCAGGTCTGGTTGGATGATATTGACTGCACTGGTCATGAGAAGTCCCTATCTGACTGCCCACATAGAGGCTTTGGAGAGCATGACTGTGACCACCATGAAGATGCTGGTGTTGTTTGTTCAGGTAACAAATGCTCTAGTCTTTTTGTAATTGATATATCCACAAGTATTTTTTGATAAATCTGACACAAACCCCTTTAACTGCTTAATTCCCAGAGACTGTTAGATTGATTAATGGGACAGACAGCTGCTCTGGCAGAGTGGAGGTCTTCCACAATGGTGCCTGGGTAAAGATCTGCAGTAACAGTTGGGGAATGACAGAGGCTGCAGTTCTCTGTAAAGAACTCAGTTGTGGAACTCCAAAGAAATCTCAAGACGTCTTCACTTTTGGTGACAGCCAGCTGCCAGCGTTTATAAGTCGATGCTCTGGTAATGTGAGCTCTATCAGTCAGTGTGTGGTTGACGAACAAATCGGGAGATGTGATGGTGTTTCTGTTGCATGCACAGGTAAGGGAAACTATTTGTAAAAACAAGACGCAACTCTCCATATTTCTAATAAGGAAAAATAAAGTATTTAAGTTTCCCTGTTTGCCCAGTTTAGAAAATAGGTCTTTAGTGGATGAATATTTCCTGCAGCATTAAATAAATGGCACTGACACATGCTCTGGAAGGGTTGAAGTCTACCATGGTGGCCACTGGTCATCAATATACAATGTCAACTTTGGCATGGGTGAAGCTGCAGTGGTGTGCAGAGAGATGAATTGTGGAGATGCTGTCAAGGCCTCAGGATCATTTGGTGAAAGTGGAGACCTCAGAGGCTTAAAGATGAGTTGCAGCGGTACAGAGCACTCTGTCACTCAATGCACATTGAGGGAGTATACCAGGACCAGAAATGACCGTATTGAAGAGGCATCAGTCCAATGTTCTGGTATGTGCTGTGTTAAATTTTAACAAACGATCTCAATGAAAATTTTAAGTCTCAAACATGTAACATGTAAACATGTAATTTTATGATCACCGCTATATGTTACCTGTAATTTCCAGGAAATGTGAAGTTATCTGATGGGCTCCATCCCTGTGCTGGAAGAGTGGAGTTTTATGATAAGGGCCAGTGGGGTACTGTGTGTGGGGAATCCTGGGATATTAATGATGCAACAGTTGTGTGCAGACAGCTGAACTGTGGGAGGGCTCATAAGATTACCAAAATGTCTGAGTATGGTGGTGGTTCGGGACAGACCTGGATTGAACAAATTGAATGCAATGGAAGGGAGTCTACTCTCTCCCAGTGCCCGCAAAGACCGTATAGAGACAGAACCTGCAACACAACTGCTAAAGCTGGTGTGATTTGCGCAGGTGAGTAATAATAAAAGGGAAAAAAACATTATCCATGGTTGTTGGTTTCTTTCTTTTCTCAATCTGACATTGTGGTTGAATATTCTTCTGCAAATACACCTTAAAGTTCTTGTCTCCTGCATATAGCGCACGTTACAAATATCTGAATTTTCTACTCTTGATTAGATATTGTCTGCTGTATGGCTACATCTTTGCATGACCTGTCTTCACAGGGAGCTTAGAGGTCCGGCTGACTGCAGGCAAGGACGAGTGCTCTGGAAGAGTTGAGGTCCGTCATGGTGAAACATGGCAAACAGTTTGTGATGCAGCCTGGACAGAAAGTAAAGCCGAGGCGGTTTGCCAGTTGCTGGAGTGCGGCCATACTTTGAACGCTCCTGGTGGTGCCACCTTTGGTCAAGGCAATGGAACTGTGGTGGAGGCGAGCGATTCATGTTTCAGCAACTTCACTTCTCTTCAAAAATGCGCAGTGAATGGTTTTAGTAGATCAACATGTGGACATGAGCATGATGCTGGAGCCATGTGTGCACGTAAGGTTTTTGTAGATAATGTCATGTTTTGTGATATTTCCATCCAAAAACACAAAGCAAAAGAGCAGTTGCTTGTTTTCCGTCTTGATTATATAAGAGGACGTCCCTGTCGTTTTGAGTTGTAGATGTGTGAAAGCCTAGGGAAACTTAAATAGGTGTTTGTTTTTTGTGTCTATGTCACAGAATTGCTGCTTGAATTATCATTTCCTTTTCTTGTAAAAAGAGTGGGCATCTTAGATATGGAGAAATGATGATGGTTAACAATGTATACTTTTGGAACAACATCATCTAGATAACTTTCTTTTCTGCCAAGTAAGCTCATTTCAGCTGCTTTTATCCAAGATCTTTTTCATTCATCATGATCAATATCTGATGGCCATAGGATGGAATGGAGAAGGAACAGTAAGTTGATAGCTTTGCTTTTGGACTTGGCTCTTTCTTTACTATGACAGAGAAATGTCCTCATTACTGCAGACAAGGCTCCAGTTCGCCTATCCATCTCTTGTACCATCCTTCTGTCACTTGTGAGCAAGCCACCTAGGTACTTGAACTCCTTTGTTTGAGGCGGACTGACCCACACCAGGAGGGAACACTCTACTTTTTTTCCCAATTTGGAGATAGGGTTCAGATTTGAAGAAGCTGACTCTCATCTCAGCTGTTTCCCACTTGGCTGCAAATGGTACTGTGCACGCTGAAGGATATGACTTAAAGATGCCAACAAAACCACATCATCTGCACAAAGCAAAGACACCCTCCATGATTACACCTTGAAACTGTATCCAGTTATCATCAAGAACAGGATTGGTGAAAACTAACCAGTAAAGGGAAAAATCTCAATTTTGCTCAGAGAATGCGGAGACAGCTCTTGCATTTGTTGTTCAAGGACTGGAGAGAAAGCATCCCTGGTACCCCAAAGTCCCGCAAGACCCCCAAAAACTTCTTTAAAGAAAAGGTTGAAAGCATTCGTTAGATTCACAAAACGCATCCCCTTAGGATAAGAAGTGTGATCTATTGATGGTTGGAGCACACTCTCCATGCTGCAACTATCAAGGATTTCTTGAATACACCATTTTTAAAGGAAGACTACAATAAAAGAGGTTCTGAATTTGATCTTAAACTATATTAAAATGACTGCAAACACAATAATACTTGAATTTAATCTTTGATGTTTACATTTTTAATTTTTTTATGAAGGTACAGTTTAATGGCTTTTATTGATTTATTTACCTGTGACAGGTTTTATCATGGTTTGTTCGTAAAGCCTTTTTAAGAGTCCATTAGGTTTGCGCTGAATATTTTTCTGTTTTCATGCAGCCCAGCTGCGGCTGGTTGGTGGCTCAGGCCAGTGCTCTGGCAGAGTGGAGCTCTTCTACAAAGGCCAATGGGGTACCGTGTGTGATGATGACTGGCAAATAAGCAATGCTGATGTGGTGTGCAGACAGCTTGGCTGTGGTCATGCGGTCTCTGCCCCCACCAGTGCCCATTTTGGTAGAGGCTCTGGCCCAATATGGTTGGATAATGTGGAGTGTACAGGCCAAGAAGTTGCTCTTACTCACTGTGGACACCGCGGTTTTGGAGAAAACAACTGTGGACATGGTGAAGATGCTGGTGTCATCTGTTTAGGTAGGGAGCCAGGCTAATTTTGAATCAATTATTTATTGTTCTCTTCTAATTAAGCTTTTATGACTCTACAACTCTATTTTTTAGGTGATCTACAAAAGCCTCAGATTACTTTAAATCCCTCTGCAAAGTTAACCTGGGGTGAAAAAGTGGAAATCATATGCACTGTGGCAACAGAACACTTGGGTGGGACATTTGTGCTAAAAAAGACTCAAGGGTCATTTTCTAAGGAAAAATTCTCAGACCACGAAGCGGCAACCTTTGTCTTCCTCAAGCAGACTTCAGCCTAAATGGGTCGTACTTCTGTGAATATCATAAGAAACTGCGAGATCAAATCATCTATTATCCTCAAGGAAATACAGTCGATGTCACTGTTAATGGTAAAACAAGTTTTTAAAAAGATGTACCAGTAACGAGTCAGATATCTGTATGTTACTGTAAGACCCTGAAGAGTGGAGTGTCTGTTTTGTGCATGTGTGGACTGAAATGGAAATAAAGGTTGATCCTGGGAAAAATGTAAAGATAATGAATTATGGCAATAAAATCTGGCTTCTCTACAGCCAAGTTCCCTGTTTGGTGTTCTCTTCTGTGTAAACTTAGTGGAGTTAAGTGTAGAGCAGGTAGTAACTTAGGCTCTCAAAGGCCGTTTGCAGTTTGCATGATGATGAAATCCCCTTGCTGCCTATAGGAATGACAGCCTGCAGATAAGCATATAAACAAACTCTGTCTCTCTCATTGTGGATGAAGTTAGGCTTACTGTTCTTTCTAATGTTGCTTCAGGTAATTAAGTTTTGTATACAATTTTTACAAAGCTATTTAGGTTCCATCAAACAATTTCAGTCACGTTTTCAGTCTGGACTTGGACTGGGGCATTGCAACAGTTTGCTTGAATTGTCACCTGCAGCACTTGAAAACTGTCGTAAACAAGGATGTACGAGGTTTTTCACACAAAATTTATTCATATTAGCTTAATCTTTATTCATTATTAACAGTGTGCAATCTGTGTTGTGTTTTTTTTTTCATTTGAGGTTAGATTTAAACCATTTTACAACCTGTAAAGTAGCAAAACATTTTTATTATGTCACAGGGGGCGAAAAACCTTAGAACTGAAAAAATTGTGTTCTTTCTGTTATGTACCTTTTTCCTAGTGTCTTTTTTCTGAACAGTGTGTATACTTTGAGATAAAACAATTAAATTGTTTGGATTTTTTCAAATTTTAAAGATTTGGGAGAGCAAAGGCAGAGAAAGCAGAGGGGAAGAAAACACGCTTTAATAAATGCTCTACAACTCATCTGACTTCCTTCAGCCCTGGGGGCTAAGTCCACCCATCCATATTTCAGTCCTGGTAATGTCCTTAGTTTTCAAGCTTCACAAATTAAATAAACTAATTTAAAGCATTCAAGCTTGTTTTACTACTTGTTAACATGTCTGTAAAGTAATAATCCTAGGTCTGTCTACTAAATAAAAGCTCAGAATGAAAATATTGGAAGTTTTGAAAAGCAAACCACAAAAACATGATGAATCCTTTCTTGATCTCAAACAGCAGAGGCAACAGACTCTGATCTTCTCTTGAAAGAGTCTGTTTCAACCATTTCCTGTAAATTCTTTCCTTTCACCTTGCTTGACCATCAGTCATCCTGTTTGTAACATGATCACTCTGTTTGTCAGGCAGAGAGTGT
This sequence comes from Anableps anableps, assembly GCA_014839685.1. Taxonomy (NCBI): domain Eukaryota; kingdom Metazoa; phylum Chordata; class Actinopteri; order Cyprinodontiformes; family Anablepidae; genus Anableps; species Anableps anableps. The sequence goes on along the minus strand of CM026086.1, from coordinate 15,049,614 downwards.
CTCTTTGCATGAGACGTGATGTGACGTAATTTCCCACCAGGTCCTGATTTGTATCTCAGTCTGTAATGATTTACTAGAACATCAATATGTGCTTAGCCTAATTTTCTGTCCAAACATCACTCTTCTGTATTTTTGTCAACAGAGAAAGTTAACAGAATGTTGGAGAGGCAACATAGATTCATTAAGTCTAGTACTGTTGTGATGTCTTTCAAGCAGTTTATAGCCTGTGTGTGTTTTATATCCTGTATACAACATTTATTATTAATCTAAACATCTAACCTTTAATATTAGTAAATAAGTTCAGTAAGAAAAACATTCCTTCATTAAGAAATAGTGAATTATTCTTCACAAAATCAGTTCTTTTACTTTTCCTTTTTGCACAATCTTTCTGGATGGGCCAGAGTCCTGTCTTATGTCCTCCTCTCTTCAACACACCTCATGGGTTTTCTTTAGAATTTAGATCTGGGAGCTGAAATGACCACGAAGATTCAGAGATTACCTATTGTCAAATTACTGTTAAGGTCCACCAGAGTTTATATAAAATGTGCTGGTATGTCAAAGCTTTCTTAATACCACCCACATTAGGGTCTTTGGAAGAGAAACAGGCTCATAGCATCGTGGATCCTTTGCCATAATTAACAACTGCCATGATGTGTTTTTTCACATGTTCATCCTTTATTTTGCACCAGTATGGAGAATAAAATTAGACATCTGTGTTAAAGTTTTGGTTGATAATTCTTCAATTATTTAGACGTTTATGTTCATGCTCTTATTTTGAAGTGGGTGAAGACTGTTTATGCAGCAGTTCCATTTCCTCTCCTCACATTCTTTCCCAATAAACTCATTTCAAACAAGTAACATACAGGAAGAAAATAAAACATAAACAGTAGAGAACAAGATATAAGCATAAATACTGTTTATGTTTATGTCAGGTCAATTGTGTTTTTTGCACTGACAGATATGGGCAAGTTTAGGTTAGTGACCATTTTTTTTCAGTCGTTTTTCCTTACTTTTTAAAACCAAAACTTCTGCCCCTATTTAAAATACATGTTCTTTTTCTATTTATCATTTTGAAGCGAAATGTTCCTCTGTGCCACTACATCAGGGGTGCTCACACTTTTTCAGTATGCGAGCTACTTATAAAACAACCAAGTCAAAATGATCTACCTACCCACTACAAAAATGCAAAACATATAACTGTTTTCAAATTTATTAAAGATTATTTGTATGTACAATGTATGTTGATGCACCTTGCATAACTGAATAAGCCAATATTGCACAACACACATAATAAATAATTATTTAAATTTTTTGTAGTTGCCTGAGTTTACTATGATGACTTGCACTGAATTGAATCAGCCAGGGATGCATAGTCCAGACAGTAGCTGCTGACAGCCAGCCTCAAGCACATTTCCAAATGTTCATCAGTCATGGTGGAACGGTATTTGGACTTAATGATCTTCATGTAGGAAAAGGCTGACTCACATAAATAAGTGGAGCTGAATAATGCAGTCAAGGAGGTAGCACATTTCCTCATGTTGGGGTACTTAACCTCTGTGAGTAAGTTCGAGAACTGTCCATGAGCTCTCGACTTCAGCTCAATGTCAGTTTGTAGAGTCAAAATCTCATCTTCCACTCCAGAAGAGTTCAAGTGAAACAGTGTAGCAATGTTTGATGCGAGTGAATCAACCTCAGCATCTTCCTGAAAAGGATAGCAAAAGGAGAGCACATGAATGTAGCGCCTGGTTCGAGCAAAGAAAAGTCTTGAAAGCGGTAATTCAAGAAGTCTGGGAACGCATCGTCCTGCTTGCACTTTGCAATAAATCCATTCACACGTCCAACCATTGCAGGTGCTCCATCTGTGGTGACAGACACCAATTTGTACACCGGGAGCTGAGTTTTCTCGATAAAGTTTTTAAACGTCTGAAATATGTCCTCTTCTCGCGTCTGTTCTTTCATGGGAAGTGCTGTCAATAGCTCCTCTTTTGCAGTGAGATCACTAAACACCATACGAATGAAAATGCACATCTGGGCTGTGTCACTCACATCTGTAGATTCGTCCAACTGCAGGGAGAAACACTCACAATCTGCGATGTCCTTCCACATTTGCTGGGTTAAAGCCTCAGCAATGGCTTCACAGCGCCGTGTAACTGTATGTCTTGACAGCTGCAGAGCTTTGATTGAAGATAACATATCTGCCTTATTTTTAAAGTCTCGGAACAATGAGTCAGCTGCTTCAACGAATGCTTCTTTTACCATCTCTCCATCTTGGAAGGACTTATTGTTTTTAACCATGACGTGACTCACCCGGAACGACGCTTCGGTGGCGGCTTTTGCTTTTGAAGTTTGTTGAGTGAAAAATGACTGCTGTCCGGACAACTGGGATTTTAGTTCCTCCACCTTTCTCTTTCTCAGCTAGCTTTTCGGTGGGAAGTCGATGTCGTATTTTCCATGAACAGTCCGAAAATGCCGCTCCAAATTTCCCTTTGTTATTGCGACGGTAGACTGGTAGATGAGGCAAATGCACTTCGAAAATGACATCGTGGAAAAAAAAAAAGTCCACCTCCCATTCCGTACGAAAGTGATATGTTTTTGCCTTCTTACTTGGTCCAGCTTTCTCACTCATTTTGATCACCATATGTTTTAGCAAGGGCTTAAAATCAGAGGTAATTCGCTAACTAGCTTGTAAGTTTTGCTGTGCTAGCACTAGCATGAGCGGTGACCTAAAGGTCAAAATTCAGTTGTCATCTGATTGGTTGCCCTGTATGTCAATTAAGTAACGGGATGTTTGATAGGCTGACAAATATTTTTTTTAACGTCACGCTGCGATCGACCAGTACTGCCTCCGCGATCGACCAGTAGATCGCGATCGATGTAATGAGCACCCCTGCACTAGATATTTATAGCCATATTTACTAAACCAAAGTTCCTGGACACACGCGCGCGCGCACTCACTCACACACACACACACACACACACACACACACACACACACACACACACACACACACACACAAAAGGAAATAATTCACAAAAATATTACAAGTACATTTAATTTATTGAAGTTAAGAGTCCTAATATTTGTAGCAGACTTTTTCTGAATATAGATTGTTTCCCACTTTATAAGAACTGCAAGAAAATATATATATTCATTTACACATGTTTACAGTGGGGGGGCAGTCATCATATCTTCCTGGTTCATTTCTGCCCAATAAACTTGGAGAGCATTTGTATAACTAATTTACTATCACTTGCATGGTTGCTAAATTTGTCTATTATTCCCAGGTAAATCAGTAATAAGAGTTGAAAAATGATTAAGTATACTTTTTGAAATGCCTAATGAAATGTACACCATAAAAATGGTTATAAGGAGAAGTTGTGCAGAATTTCACCAAAGGAAATTGTGGTGTGTAAAAACAGATGTCATTTGACAAAGTCAGTTGACCCAAAATGCTGAATAGACAATTAAATTAACTTTTGCAATACACTGGAGAGCAGAGCACAGGTCGCTACGCCCCAGCTCTCCCCTACCCCCCACATGCTTGAGCCGACGATAGACTTTTTTTTTCCATGTTTAAAATCCCTTCTGTTTTCCTAAAATCTTAACTAGATGTTCAATGTAGTTCATAAAATTTTCTGAATAGTAATTATAACTGTATTAGTGTGTTTGCCAAACATAAGACATGACCAGTCTCTGAACTTGGTTGTTTCTTGCACAGTACAACACATTTTTCAGTAGGTGAGGATATTATTTAACAGTGTTATATGCCACACTTTTAGGACTATAGTTGGTTAAATCACAAATATTTTACATTTTATTGTCATTTTCCTTTCACCTTGCAATCATTGCACTTAGTGTTGGTCTATCAAACCTGAAATATTACAAGTGGATTGAATATTTTTTAACTAACTGTAAAGCAGTGTTTTGTAAAATCAAACATGCTCCAGAAGATACAGCTTTTTTACACCGAGCAATGCTCTTTGCTTCGCTCAGAGCATTTAGGACGAAAACATTGGTTGCATAGAAGGAAATGAATAAATGCGCTGATGACAGAGAAGTAGAGTTTCATAATAGGAAATGTTTTGTATCCAGCCTCGAAGTGATATAAAAGATGCTGGACAGGAGCTAGTTCCTGAATTTCAAGTTTTTGTGAAAGTAAGGTGTTGCTAAAGACCAAACTTTCTTTCTGTTTCCTTTTTTTTTGTTCTTGTTTTAAAGAGAGGCTGCATCAATCCTGTAAGGTAAGAAAATCTTTTTGTAAACAGCAACATTCTTTTTTATTTTTAAAAAGAACCATAAAAATGTGTTGTTTTACAATAATCAAGCTTTAAATAACCTCTAAGTCAAATCTGAATTGTTAATGGTTCATTTAAAAGTCTGAATCATTGAAATGTTCAGCACAACACTTTTTTTTCCACAATGGAGATTAATATGCATGAATATTTTACAAACTGGATCCTCATACAGAATTACACCAAATTATGTTTTTCATTGTTAAGAAAGTTACTATGCAGAAATTTGTAGAATTCAAAAAATGGTTAAATAGTTGTGCTGGAACATTTTACAAATGGTGGGACAAGCATTGTTTAAGCCTGCATGGTCAGAGGTCAAGTTCACTTGACATTTGTTCTCAAACAAGCTTCCTTTTGATCTATGTTTCCCTCTGGATCTTTTGGCATGTTATTTCATCCTTTCTAAAAAAAAAAAAAAAAAAAACCAACCAACCAAACAAACAAACAAACAAACAAAAAAACTATATTTTATCTGCTTTCTGAAAGTAATACATAAAACGTGTTTTGTTCATATTGAGTGTTAGATCTTTTCTTTTTTGTTTGTATGGTATATAACAAAATGAAATACCCTGTCATGCTCCATCTTTAATGATTGATCAAAATGTCAACATGTTCCAGTTTGCAGTCCAAGTCCACACAGTCCATTTTATTTAGAGCAATTTCTGGATCCGCATGGGGCCTGAATCCTGTGAGGATTTAAGATATAAACACATTTTTATATTTGTTTATTAATTTCTGAATAGTGGGAGAGAATTTGTGGATGTTCAGGTAAGAGGGCAACATATTTTATCTTTTTGAGAAGCATGAAGTAATGATACATTATCCAAAAAGGCGCTCATTTCATTCCAAAATTCGTGACACGTAGCTGCCATTTCAGGGAAATATTTTAAGAGAACAGTAACTTCCTCTTTTTACTTAAATTTCCTGTACCTTTTGCAGAATTTGGTCTTCTCTGAAGACATAATATGGAAAAACAGCATTTTTGTTTCCTTTTAATTGCAGGTGAGATTCTGCTTTTCTTTTAACATACTTTCTGTTAATCTCACAGGGAATGTTTACCCTTACAACTATAGCACAGTAAAATATCTGAGACATAAGACACTGAGTTTATTTTAAAACAGATTTTTATTATTTAAATGCATATATTTTTGTCTCTCTGTTAAGTTGCTGAAAAAGTGATGATTTTTCCAAATTGCCACACTTTTTATTGACGATTGCTGTAAATATTCATAACATTACACATACTAATTTAAATTATATGTAATTGCCCTTCAGGTCTGCTGAGTTTACCACTACTTACAGGTCAGTAAATTCTAAGCATACATGCCTATATATATATGTTACCTTTGTCCATCTGATTCTTAAAGTGGTTACCTTTCATTTCCAGAATGTGATAAAATTAGGCTGGTTGGGCCTTCACGATGTGCTGGCAGAGTGGAGATCTACCATGATGACAGCTGGGGAACTGTGTGTGATGATCACTGGAGCATTGCCAATGCTGAGGTGGTGTGCCGAGAGTTAAACTGTGGCACAGTTATGGAGGCCAAAAAAAGTGGGTTCTTTGGAGAAGGCAAAGATCAGATCTGGTTGGATGATGTGCAGTGTACTGGGAAAGAGACCTCCATCACCAAGTGCCACCACAAGCCTTTTGGGAATAATAATTGTGGGCATAGTGAAGATGCTGGGGTTGTATGCTCAGGTAAGCCTGATATCACTCACTATGCTTGATTTGCATCAGAAAGGTTTCAAAACCCATACTTATCATCTGGGAAAATAATTTATGTGCTTTTTAAAACCAGAGTTAAAATAAATGCATCTGTAAAATGTGTGTAAATGTTACAAGAATATAAGTTCAAAGTCAGCATAGTCAAAATCAAATCAGTGGATCAGGGCTTATCAGTAGCTGCACTATCTGGGTGAAGATATCTTGTTCAGGTTTGTTGGAGCATAGACCCTGAGCTTTTACTTTACATTACAAATCCAGATATTGCCAACTATTTGAGTCCCCACACCTCAAGGGACTTGCAGTATTTTAAAGACTTAGAAACCTGAATTTAAATTAAATAAACAGGGAGAATCATCCATGGTCCCAAGAGCCCACCTTTCTGCTTGTTTTTGATGTTTCCCTGCTTCAGCATGCTAGATTTAGCTGGATGAGTTATTAGGCATGTGTTAAAATTCTTTCAAACATCTGAGTCATGTGTGCTGCATCAAGAAAATGTAAGATAAACATACAGAACAGTAGGGCTGAGGAACTTAAGTGATTCCATAGGATTGCATGCAGAGTAACCATGAGACTGGTGCTGCCAACAGGGCAGAATGAATCACATACATGTGAAAGATATACAAATACAAAACCTCAAGCCATTAATCAATTTTATTAAACATGCAGTTATGCACAAAAATGATTCCTGTCCCAGCAGTTATGGATTTAATGTAATCCTTTAAATTGACAAACATGATGCTTTTCTCTCAAGGCGTGTATCAATTTGCTGAAGATTAAAGTAAAAAAAGAATCTATTTTTTAAATTTGACTTACAGTTTATGGAAAAGAGCATATCCGAAATTAGTCACACCCCACTGCATATTGTGAGAGCCTGGGACTGGAAATTTAAGGTTCAACATGATACATCCTTGTTGAGGCCAGTTGGCTCTTATGAGAAATGATAGATTAGGGCTCGTTATCAAACCAAAATAACAAAGAGTGACCTACTGCCATTTAAATTTACTGTAGTAAATAGACATACCTTTAAATAAACTGTAAGTACATTATGGAAATGTATTTTGATTTGTCAGTTGTCAAAGCAGATACATAAAATTCCCCTCACTGCTATGATTTAGTGTATGGTCGCTGTAAAATGTTCATTTGCAGACTGCTTCATTTTGTATTGCAAAAGGTTGATTAAAACTGCAAAGGTATAAAATGAAAAATGGGTAAAATGAACAACATCTATTTCAAAGACTGTTATGATGAAATTGTTATTCCTACTGGGTTTTTTGTTTGCTTTTGTTGTCATTGATTCAAACAGTGGATAAGACTCTCTTTACACTCCCCTTTACCTGCGGGCTTTCCTATTGTTTTTCCAAATGCTTTTATATTGATTACTGTTTATCTGTTGTTTTAGAACATGTTCGGATTCTCAACGGAACCAATCGTTGCAACGGCAGAGTGGAGCTCTTCCAGGATGGCCAGTGGAAACGAGTGTGCAGCAGTGACTGGGGAAAGGAAGAAGCTGACGTGGTGTGCCGGGAGATCAGCTGTGGCTCGCCTGTGGTTCAGTCTGCAATACAATACTTTGGAGAGGGGCAGGGCCTGCACGGTGTCAAAACTAACTGTGTTGGGAACGAGACCTCCATCTCCGAGTGCACGCTACAAGATTTCAGAGAAACCTGCATTGATGCTACTATTTCCTGCATGAGTGAGTCAAACTGTTACTCACATTATACAGTACCATTAATTTGCTTCAACTTTAACGTTGAACATCAAATTTTTCTCATGTGCTTGAATAAAAATATCCCAATTTCTTTTCTAAAACTTGACAGACAGCAAGCCAATCCGGCTTATAAATGGGACTAATCCATGTTCTGGTCGAGTAGAAGTCTACTATGAAGGACAATGGGGAACCGTTTGTGATGACAAATGGGGCATGCAGGAAGCAACTGTAACATGCCGAGAGATGAACTGTGGACATGCTCTTGCTGTCAAGTACAAGGCCTTCTTTGGAAGAGGACAGAATCAGGTCTGGTTGGATGATATTGACTGCACTGGTCATGAGAAGTCCCTATCTGACTGCCCACATAGAGGCTTTGGAGAGCATGACTGTGACCACCATGAAGATGCTGGTGTTGTTTGTTCAGGTAACAAATGCTCTAGTCTTTTTGTAATTGATATATCCACAAGTATTTTTTGATAAATCTGACACAAACCCCTTTAACTGCTTAATTCCCAGAGACTGTTAGATTGATTAATGGGACAGACAGCTGCTCTGGCAGAGTGGAGGTCTTCCACAATGGTGCCTGGGTAAAGATCTGCAGTAACAGTTGGGGAATGACAGAGGCTGCAGTTCTCTGTAAAGAACTCAGTTGTGGAACTCCAAAGAAATCTCAAGACGTCTTCACTTTTGGTGACAGCCAGCTGCCAGCGTTTATAAGTCGATGCTCTGGTAATGTGAGCTCTATCAGTCAGTGTGTGGTTGACGAACAAATCGGGAGATGTGATGGTGTTTCTGTTGCATGCACAGGTAAGGGAAACTATTTGTAAAAACAAGACGCAACTCTCCATATTTCTAATAAGGAAAAATAAAGTATTTAAGTTTCCCTGTTTGACCAGTTTAGAAAATAGGTCTTTAGTGGATGAATATTTCCTGCAGCATTAAACTTAACAACAGTTCCTCATGTTACTGTGCGACCTTGCATTGTAAAATCTTGCTTGGAGAAATATATATATATATATATATATATATATATATATATATATATATATATATATATATATATATATATATATATATATATATATATATATATATATATATATATATATATATATATATATATATATATCTTGGTCTACTGTATACCATGCACACAACTATACTAATTAACCAAGACTAAAGTTAGCTTTTACCATGTCTATACATGTTGACATACCTACATATATATATATCTATATATATATATATATATATATATATATATATATATATATATATATATATATATATATATATATATATATATATTTATTTATTTATATAAACAATAATAATAATAATACAAGTACAGTACAGGAATCTTTTTGCTTAAAGAGTTATATTGGTGTGTCTTTTTAATTATGTTAGGTCAATTAAACCAGTTTCTAAAGTTTTGTAATAATTTTTCTCATGCTTTTGAAAAGAGTATTAATCAGTGGTAATGTACCATGTTGTTCTCTGATCTGGCAATTAATAACCGTTTCGTACTCCTAATATGCCGTTTCTTCAGGTAATCCTCCAGTTAGGGTTGTTAACGGCACTGACCGGTGCTCTGGCAGAGTGGAGATTCTGCATGATGGCCAGTGGGGAACAGTGTGTGACGACGATTGGGACATCAGAGATGCTCAGGTGGTGTGCAGAGCCTTGGACTGTGGAACAGCTCAGACAGCTAAAACTTCAGCCTTCTTTGGTCAAGGCCAAGGAGACATCTGGCTAGATGATGTGAACTGCATCGGGAATGAATCTTCCCTTTTGCATTGCCGACGACCTCCTTTTGGAGAAAATAACTGTGGCCATGGGGAAGATGCTGGGGTGATTTGTTCAGGTATCTGTGTTACCTTCTGTTACCCTCTGTTTCAAAAGTGTGATTATCAACATCTTATTTAGTCAGATAAATCTTTTTTCACTTTGTAAACTCTGCTTGTTTTTTTTTTTTTTTTTAGCTAACCTGAGACTGATAAATGGCACTGACACATGCTCTGGAAGGGTTGAAGTCTACCATGGTGGCCACTGGTCATCAATATACAATGTCAACTTTGGTATGGGTGAAGCTGCAGTGGTGTGCAGAGAGATGAATTGTGGAGATGCTGTCAAGGCCTCAGGATCATTTGGTGAAAGTGGAGACCTCAGAGGCTTAAAGATGAGTTGCAGCGGTACAGAGCACTCTGTCACTCAGTGCACACTGAGGGAGTATACCAGGACCAGAAATGACCATATTGAAGAGGCATCAGTCCAATGTTCTGGTATGTGCTGTGTTAAATTTTAACAAACGATCTCAATGAAAATTTTAAGTCTCAAACATGTAACATGTAAACATGTAATTTTATGATCACCGCTATATGTTACCTGTAATTTCCAGGAAATGTGAAGTTATCTGATGGGCTCCATCCCTGTGCTGGAAGAGTGGAGTTTTATGATAAGGGCCAGTGGGGTACTGTGTGTGGGGAATCCTGGGATATTAATGATGCAACAGTTGTGTGCAGACAGCTGAACTGTGGGAGGGCTCATAAGATTACCAAAATGTCTGAGTATGGTGGTGGTTCGGGACAGACCTGGATTGAACAAATTGAATGCAATGGAAGGGAGTCTACTCTCTCCCAGTGCCCGCAAAGACCGTATAGAGACAGAACCTGCAACACAACTGCTAAAGCTGGTGTGATTTGCGCAGGTGAGTAATAATAAAAGGGAAAAAAACATTATCCATGGTTGTTGGTTTCTTTCTTTTCTCAATCTGACATTGTGGTTGAATATTCTTCTGCAAATACACCTTAAAGTTCTTGTCTCCTGCATATAGCGCACGTTACAAATATCTGAATTTTCTACTCTTGATTAGATATTGTCTGCTGTATGGCTACATCTTTGCATGACCTGTCTTCACAGGGAGCTTAGAGGTCCGGCTGACTGCAGGCAAGGACGAGTGCTCTGGAAGAGTTGAGGTCCGTCATGGTGAAACATGGCAAACAGTTTGTGATGCAGCCTGGACAGAAAGTAAAGCCGAGGCGGTTTGCCAGTTGCTGGAGTGCGGCCATACTTTGAACGCTCCTGGTGGTGCCACCTTTGGTCAAGGCAATGGAACTGTGGTGGAGGCGAGCGATTCATGTTTCAGCAACTTCACTTCTCTTCAAAAATGCGCAGTGAATGGTTTTAGTAGATCAACATGTGGACATGAGCATGATGCTGGAGCCATGTGTGCACGTAAGGTTTTTGTAGATAATGTCATGTTTTGTGATATTTCCATCCAAAAATACAAAGCAAAAGAGCAGTTGCTTGTTTTCCGTCTTGATTATATAAGAGGACGTCCCTGTCGTTTTGAGTTGTAGATGTGTGAAAGCCTAGGGAAACTTAAATAGGTGTTTGTTTTTTGTGTCTATGTCACAGAATTGCTGCTTGAATTATCATTTCCTTTTCTTGTAAAAAGAGTGGGCATCTTAGATATGGAGAAATGATGATGGTTAACAATGTATACTTTTGGAACAACATCATCTAGATAACTTTCTTTTCTGCCAAGTAAGCTCATTTCAGCTGCTTTTATCCAAGATCTTTTTCATTCATCATGATCAATATCTGATGGCCATAGGATGGAATGGAGAAGGAACAGTAAGTTGATAGCTTTGCTTTTGGACTTGGCTCTTTCTTTACTATGACAGAGAAATGTCCTCATTACTGCAGACAAGGCTCCAGTTCGCCTATCCATCTCTTGTACCATCCTTCTGTCACTTGTGAGCAAGCCACCTAGGTACTTGAACTCCTTTGTTTGAGGCGGACTGACCCACACCAGGAGGGAACACTCTACTTTTTTTCCCGATTTGGAGATAGGGTTCAGATTTGAAGAAGCTGACTCTCATCTCAGCTGTTTCCCACTTGGCTGCAAATGGTACTGTGCACGCTGAAGGATATGACTTAAAGATGCCAACAAAACCACATCATCTGCACAAAGCAAAGACACCCTCCATGATTACACCTTGAAACTGTATCCAGTTATCATCAAGAACAGGATTGGTGAAAACTAACCAGTAAAGGGAAAAATCTCAATTTTGCTCAGAGAATGTGGAGACAGCTCTTGTATTTGTTGTTCAAGGACTGGAGAGAAAGCATCCCTGGTACCCCAAAGTCCTGCAAGACCCCCAAAAACTTCTTTAAAGAAAAGGTTGAAAGCATTCGTTAGATTCACAAAACGCATCCCCTTAGGATGAGAAGTGTGATCTATTGATGGTTGGAGCACACTCTCCATGCTGCAACTATCAAGGATTTCTTGAATACACCATTTTTAAAGGAAGACTACAATAAAAGAGGTTCTGAATTTGATCTTAAACTATATTAAAATGACTGCAAACACAATAATACTTGAATTTAATCTTTGATGTTTACATTTTTAATTTTTTTATGAAGGTACAGTTTAATGGCTTTTATTGATTTATTTACCTGTGACAGGTTTTATCATGGTTTGTTCGTAAAGCCTTTTTAAGAGTCCATTAGGTTTGCGCTGAATATTTTTCTGTTTTCATGCAGCCCAGCTGCGGCTGGTTGGTGGCTCAGGCCAGTGCTCTGGCAGAGTGGAGCTCTTCTACAAAGGCCAATGGGGTACCGTGTGTGATGATGACTGGCAAATAAGCAATGCTGATGTGGTGTGCAGACAGCTTGGCTGTGGTCATGCGGTCTCTGCCCCCACCAGTGCCCATTTTGGTAGAGGCTCTGGCCCAATATGGTTGGATAATGTGGAGTGTACAGGCCAAGAAGTTGCTCTTACTCACTGTGGACACCGCGGTTTTGGAGAAAACAACTGTGGACATGGTGAAGATGCTGGTGTCATCTGTTTAGGTAGGGAGCCAGGCTAATTTTGAATCAATTATTTATTGTTCTCTTCTAATTAAGCTTTTATGACTCTACAACTCTATTTTTCAGGTGATCTACAAAAGCCTCAGATTACTTTAAATCCCTCTGCAAAGTTAACCTGGGGTGAAAAAGTGGAAATCATATGCACTGTGGCAACAGAACACTTGGGTGGGACATTTGTGCTAAAAAAGACTCAAGGGTCATTTTCTAAGGAAAAATTCTCAGACCACGAAGCGGCAACCTTTGTCTTCCCTCAAGCAGACTTCAGCCTAAATGGGTCGTACTTCTGTGAATATCATAAGAAACTGCCAGATCAAATCATTTATTATCCTCAAGGAAATACAGTCGATGTCACTGTTAATGGTAAAACAAGTTTTTTAATTGTTTGTTTTCTCATAGTTTTGCAAAAATTTATATAAATTCATATTTATATGTGGATTATCATGAAGTCTAAGAGAAAAATTGTCTCTGTCTTGCAGTAATGTTAGAGAAACCCAGCATCTCTCTAACATCCCCTCATGCAATGGTGATCTACAGTCCTGTTAAAATATCCATCACCAAAGGAAGTGCCTTCTCCATAACCTGCTCCACTCAGTCCAGATACCCTGGAGGGATCTTCTACTTGACCAGGTCTAACAAAAACATTACTGCGTCAAAACCGGCGTTTGGACACAACATTTTCTACCTTGCATACTTTGAATTCCCAGAAATAGATTTTAAAGACCAAGGAGACTATGCTTGTCTCTACGCTGTTAACATCTCATCAGTTTACTTCTGCTCCCTTCCCTCCAAGTCACTCCAAGTCACTGTACTCGGTAACACTTGATATAAACAAATAGCTATTTTACTTCTGTCATATTTTTGTTGTTAGTTTCTTCTAACACCTCTTTTTATCCTCACAGCAACCTCCTCCTCATCAGTTGTTGCAGGTGTTGTGAGTGTGCTTGTGCTACTGCTTATTCTATTGGTCATTGGTTTTTTTGTTTGGAAAAAGAAATGGCGAGGTGCTGGTAAGATTAATTTTTTATTGTTAATTTTTAAATATTATGTTGTGCATTGGTCCACTGTGCCTTTTTCGCTCATTTATTTTTGAAAACTGGAAAAATTGGTCATTTGGATGTTGCTGTATAGTACAACTTTAATCAGTGGGGTGTAATGGATATTTTTTATTGTAACACATTTACTCCATAGAGGTGAAACCAGATGTTTACGTACACCAAATAAAAAGACACATGCACCTTTTTTTCCACTGCATGAAGTTAAATCAGACCAAATTATTTCTATTTGCTAAATGACACACTAATTTGTCAGAGATTTAGTTGTTAATGTCTTCAAAATCAGAGGTTTATATACATTTCCTCAGTCTTTGCATTGCCTTTGAACTGTATGACTTGGGTCATACATTTTGGGTTTCCTACCACAAGCTTCTTACAATAGTTTTTTTGAGTTCTGGGCCATTCTTCCTGACAGAACTGATGGAACTGATTCAGATTTGTTTATCACCTTCCTTGCCTACCTTTTCCAATCTCCCCACAAATTCTTAATAGGACTGAGATCAGGGCTTTGTGATGGCCACACCAACACCTTGACTTTTTTGTCTTTAAGCCACTTTATAACCACTTTGGCTGTATGCTGAGGATCATTGTCCATTTGAAAGAGTTATTGCACCTGAGCTCTAACTTCCTGGCTGATGTGTTCAGATGTTGCTTCAGTATTTCCACATAATGTCCATCTGTTTTATGAATTGCATCAGTTCAAAACAGCAAAACAACCCCGTAACATGATGCAGCCCTTTGGGATAGTGTTCCCAGGCTTACAAGTGTCTCCTTTTTCCTCCAAATGTAATGATGGTCATTATGGCCAAATAGTTCCACTTCAGTTTCATTAGACCACAGGACATGTCTCTGAAAATGAAGGTCTTTGTCCTTTTGTGCATTTGCAAATTGCAATCTGGCTTTTTATGTTTATTTTAAAGTAAAGGCTTCTATCTTGCTGAGTGGCCTTTCAGCCCATGTTAGTACAGGACATATTTTACTGTGGATGATGACACTGTCTTACCAGCTTGAGCCAGCATCTTCAGAAGGTCTTTAGCTTTTGTTCTGAGTTCGATTTCCATATTTCAGACCAAAACATGTTCATCTCTGGGACACAGAATCCGTCTCCTTCCTGAGCAGTATGATGGACATTCCCGTCATGTCTATACTTGTGTATAATTTTTTGAACAGATTAAAACGGCACCATCAAGCATCTGGAAATTGTTCTTAAGGGTGAACCAGACTTATGCAGCTCCACGGTTCTCTTCCTGATATCTTATTTGTTTTCTTTTGACTTTTTCAACATGTCAAACAAGAAAGCAATGTGTTCCAGGTGTGGCTTTAAAATACAGCCACAGGTTTTTCTACAATTAGCTCAAATATGTCAGTTAACTTATTCAAATTTTTTCATATCCATGACATCATCATCTGGGCTTTCCCTCGTTGTTTAAAGCTGCAGTTTATAACTTTTATACAAAATATGTTTTTTACATATTTGATAAAACTGTCACCATATCAAGACACATGATATCATGGTGACAGATAATCTGTGGAAAAAATCAAGCTCCTCCACCTTGTCCCTGCAGAAATGCACTGCTCCCAGTCAAAAACAATCAATCAGAGCCAGGAGGAAGTTCTTAGCGTTGTCAGTCACGCTCATGTACGAGCTGCTCAATGTACTAATGGCAGTGAAACTACTTAACGTTACACAAAAACTGTTTATCCACAGTCATCGGTGGCCATGCTAATGGCCTTAGCATCTGTAGCAGGCTATGTTGTGTTGAACCAGCTGGAATGTAGCAGAGAGCAAGGAAGAGTGTGTGAGTGGAGTGTACATGAGGGTGATTGACAGCGCTGGTATATTTCTGCAGTTAGCACTGGGAACACTGGGAGAAGGTAGAGGAGCGCAATTTTTTTTCACATATTATCTGTCTCATATTATAGTGACAGTTTTAACAAATATTTAAAAAACATACTTTTTAAATAAAAGTTACACACTGCAGCATTAAAGAGACAGTAATCATTCTGTATGTATACTTCTGATTTTGAAGACAGTAATAAATAAATCTCTGATATGATCTCTCTGTCATTATTGTGGCATTTAGCAAATAGAAATAATTTGGTAATTCTAACTGACCTAAAACAAGAGACATTTGGTCTGATTTAAGTTCAGACAATGAGGAAAAAAAGTGTGTGTCTTCTTAATCGGTGTGTGTAAACTTCTGGTTTTAACTGTATGTGTATGTGGACATATTTGTTGGCGTCCCTGCTAAAAAAAGTGTAAAAAGCTTTAAAATAAGATGACTTTTTGATTATAGTTGCATAATTTCAGATTGAAAACTTCTTAAAATATCTAAACTTTAAT
This sequence comes from Anableps anableps, assembly GCA_014839685.1. NCBI lineage: Eukaryota > Metazoa > Chordata > Actinopteri > Cyprinodontiformes > Anablepidae > Anableps > Anableps anableps. The sequence goes on along the minus strand of CM026086.1, from coordinate 15,033,616 downwards.
TATATTACATTTATTTTCTATGGTTAAAAAAAGTTCCAGTGTTAAGAAATAATAGTTTTAACAAACTCACCTGTGCTACAACCATTAATTCCAACAAAAATCATTTTAAAAATAAATTTAAGTGAAACTTATTTAACCTACCTTTTTTGTTTGTTTGTTTGTTTGTTTTGTTTTGTTTTTAAGTTGATGATCGTTTCAACAACATTCTAATTAGTAATCCATGACTATCTGTGAAAACAAGCATTGCTTCTCAGGTGATCATGATGTTATGCTTTCTTTTTAGTTGTCATGGTTCAGTTTAACAACAGATTAGAACCCAAAAAACAAGAGTTGGACGACAGAAGCAACGGGGCACTCGATGAAAGGTAAGGATAATCTACACCTCTCATAACTGATCCCCTGAAAATTAGTTATTCCAGAGTTAACATAGGCTTGGTGGTTGGATCTCTGATTAATGCTCTGCTTGCCTGGCCTATGGTTTGTAGAGTGAGTAGAGCTCTGTGGAAAATTTAAAGCTTGGCATATCGTTTTACAACCTAACCCTACGTGAAACTTCTCCACTACTTCCTCTTTTATGTGTTCCTTAGCCTCATGATGCTATATGCTCCTTGATATTCACTGTCTAACAAACCCATTAAGCTTTTTGTAGAACAATTGTATTTGTAAGTAGTTAAATAACACACAGGTATTGCTATTTGCTATTTATTTGTTAAAATAAAAAATTGTTCTGATGGCAATTGGCTGCACTGGATTTTATTAAGGACAGAGGTTCTCAAATATTTTTATAACTAGAACAACAATACGTGGCTTTTTTCAGTTTTATCTAAAAGATAACAGAGAAAAGACAAGAATGTTTTGCACACAACTCTTTATTAGTGCTGGAAGAGAACACCTCCCTAACACAACTGGCTTCTTTAGTATCAGATGCAGAAGATAAGCAATTACACAACTGAGGGGACTCAGTGTGCCTGTGCAGCAACAGTAAGGGGTTCTGGCCTATTGTGAATGACCAGAGGCCCGCAGCCAGTCATGGTTAAATCGCTGTACACCAGGACCTGCTCTGTTGTAGTACACTCTCTGTTTGGTGTAAGGTATCAAGTATTTTCATTCAAACGGCTCAAGTCCAAATGAGTCACTAGAGTAAAAGTCAAGGCCCAAGTCTTTTGTGATTTGATCAGGTCAAAAATAAAGTATGTGACTCAAGTCTGACTTTATTCCAAGTCGGCTGACCTGAGTCCGCACCTCTGTCTGCTGTTATCAAAAGTTGCTGTCATTTTGAAAACCATGTTGTAGTAACATAATTCTAATTTTATCTCTCATGGTCTTTTTTAGGGAACGCACCAACCAGTTGTATGGAAGAGGACAACATACTGATAGCACGAAAGGAATGAACAACAATCCTGATTTTGAGAGCACTGGAGAGAAAGTCCCAGAAGACTTGGCAGGAAGAGTCTGTTATGAGCTTGAACCACTGGTTGATTCTTGATGGAGACATGACCCCAGCAGTAACATCCAACACGGGCCTATAGAGCCTTTTTCATAGCAACACAACATCAAACTGAAAGGTTGTGTTTTATTTCTTTATATAACCTACCTGTGAAAACACCAACAGTGATGCCTTAATGTTCTGAGACTTCAGGGTAAACTTCTTTGTCAGAGCACAAACCTATTTGAGGCAAACATTGGACTTATGATGGTGTGTAGTAGCACCTCACAAGTTCTACAGGTAATGGGGGACTTTGTTGTGTTTTTCCACCTGTTTTCTGAAAAGTAATTTTTATTTTACAAGGGAATAATGTATGCCTTATCATTTGCTTTTAGAAACATTTTAATGTTTGCATCAATGACAAATATAGTGTTTATCACTAATGCCATATAGCCCATTTAGTATGAAATAATTATTTTCATACATATTTTTGTTGTGATTTTTATTAATAAGGAAAATCATAATGCTATAACGTTCAAGGATCAGTTGAAGGTCATTATTATACTGAATCAAGAAGACAGGAAATTTGACAATGATAATTTGCTTTTTGTAAAGAATTACTGATTAATAAAGTTGCATGTCTTATAATCTTGCAGTCAAAAGAGTTTTGACTTAAATCATATGTTTCTTAAGCTATCAATGAGCAGGTAATTAGAAGATGCTGGAGGCTGACAAAATAATTACTAGATGATATATGTATGCCTAACAACACTTCACCTAAAACAAATGTAGCATTAAGAGGTATTTATAAAGGACTTTCTTATTAGGCATATATGACTAAGAGCCTCCAATAAATTCACAGAATCAACAGGCTAAGGATAGCTTGCCTTCTCTCTGTTTTGATATGAGTCTGATAATAAAGCTGAACTCAGCTTTCCGAAAGAAAGTGGTTTATATAAAAACTAACAAGGGGCATAAATACTTTTTCAAATTAGGCCAGGTTAGGGTACACAGCTTTTTTCCCTTAATAAATGAATGCCTCACTTAAAAGATCTATTTTTTATTTACTCTGGTTATCTTTGCCTGATATTAAATTGTTTTGATGATGATCTGAAACATTGTTTTGTAAAAAAAAAAAAAAAAAAAAAAAAAAAAAAAAAATTAAAAGTACAGGACATGCTTGGTAGATATACTCACAGCACTTTACACTAAACCTAGCTTTTAAATAGCAGAAAATAAAACTAAATGAAAGTCAATTAGCTCTTTTCTTTGCCACAGCCATATGTTTTGATGAATTAGACAAAATATTTTTTGTGGTATGAACTATGCAGTGTTGCATATGGTGAATTGTAAACTGGAAATCTTCAAACTGATTCATTGTGCTTCACAGTACTTCAGTAATGTGCTAATGATAGACAGTGAAAAGTGTTTGTGTGTAACTCTTAATAAATTCTGGGCATTCATGTAGTTTTACTGCTGTTGAAGGGTTTTAAAGGTGTGCATCTGTGTGTGTGTGCATTCTTGAGCGGTTTTACTAATGACAGGGACAGGTCTTGACTAGAATAGTCAGACAAGTGGGTGTGTCCATGCAGGAAGGTAAACTCTGTCCAAACCTGTTCACCTTGTCTGTTGCTTCAGTTAGCTCCCATACCTTCACACAGGATCCTGCAACATTCTCAGTGTTCTTTCTTTCTAAAAACCTCAGTTTCTGTCCAAATTGGTGTGTTACTTTTGGAATAGGAGACATGTCAGTGACAGTGTACATGGCCAGTGTGAGCGGTTCTTTGGAGGTATGGTATACAGTCTTTCTTTTCCCTCTTATTTTGCAGCTACATGCAGAAAATACAGCGAAACACGTTCATTGTAGTTCGTATCTGTAGAAAATCGGTGTAGATAATCTAGTCAATCCATGGTCAGTGAAGCGTATTTTTGGTAGAACACAGACTTGATCACTGGGCACACTTGACCACTATTAACTGATGTAAAGCTTTTGTTTCCAGCTGAAGAAAAATCAAGAAAGAATCTTCTCTGTCCTTTCGTCAAAGAAGATTCCCTATAAAACTGTGGATATTACTCAGAACTCTGAGGACAAGGATTTAATGAGGAAGAAGGCAGGCAATCCATCTGCACTTCCCCCACAAATATTCAACGGAGATGTGTACTGTGGAGTAAGTTTCATTCATCCTGTAACATTGATTCAAATTAGAAAAAGTGAGGTGTATCTCTTAGAATTAAAATAAAAAGATTTAATGTGGATGGTTGACACATGCACAGCACCAAGGATAACCTTGTAGCATAGTAGGGTGTGGACACAGGGACTAAATAAATATTTGCAGTATGAATCATCCTTGTTGTGACTTCACAGACACTTCTGCAAATCTAGGAAATAATCTACAAAGAAGAACATTTTCTTTTTTGGTTCTATAGACAAAACACTGTAATAAAAATAATAATAATAATAATAATAATATATTTATTAATATTAGTATTATTATTATTATGATTATTAGTATTATTATGATGATTATTACAGGCTATCTTCAAGTTTTGCCATGTATGTATTTAGCTCCATCCATCTTCCCATCAACTGACCACTCATCTTTGTCCTGTTGAAGAAAAGCATTCCCAGCTCATGATGATACCACCATGTTTTACTCCTGAGCATATGTATCTCATGGTGATGGGTAGCGTTAATTTTATGATACTTGTTGTGTTTTGCAATTAAATGGAAAAGAAGTCAGGCAGTCCGATCTTTAGATAGGTTTATTAAAGAACAGAAAAGTCCAGAAAATTACCATATCCACAAGAGCAGTATCAGTTTTTGCTTGAATGGCGCCTTATAGGCAAGCCTCTCTTTCTGTCACCCTAAACTTGTACTACAGTACAGTTTGTGAAAACCTGGCTTCTCCAGATTTCTTTGATTTGTACAGTAATGCTGAGACAAAGGATAACTTTCCCCTCATTCAACTTGAGCTCATTGTGACTGACAAATAAATATTTTAAAACATAACTTAACAGTCTGTTTTCCTTATTCCTGCCCTATCATTGCATTAAAGGTAGTTTGATAGCAAACATGTTTGGTAGAACATGAGAGCCTAACATTTGTATTTATCCAAGTGTGTTTACAGAAGTCTGAAAGTAATGATGAATGTTTGTGTGACTCCTTTCAGCTAAAAATTTTGATGCACTTGTTTCCCTTACCCATGTGGTGTTGTGGTAAATTGCTTTAATAAATATAAAACACTGCATACAAGATATCAGAAGATGATATTAATACAGCAAATTTTTTCCTTCCTGTGTTGTAAACAGTTAAATAATTTGCAACCAAATGCAACACCTGTCTTTCTTTTCTTTCTCTTCATTCCTTCATCTCATCAACACAGTTTTTCCTTTTTTCAGGACTTTGCCGCATTCGAGAATGCAATTGAAATGGAGGACCTAGAGAAGTTCCTCAAGCTGTAAATGGAATACTGAACAGCAGTGTGGGACTTTGGGAATACCCTAATGGAATTAGCCACACAAACAATTATGAAAGAATATCTTTTTGCTTGTGTATGGGTCATAGGGTATGGTTTATTGCTTCAAGTTACTCCCAAGAAGGGTTTTTCATGAAATGTGGGGAAAGCATACGTTGGTTTTTGGGGCAGAACATTTTGGAAGTTTGTAAATGTGAAATAAAATGTCTTCAAACTTTTTGATTTATGTGTTCTGCTCTTTTTTTCTCTCTCTGTCTATATCTCCCTTTTTTAAATGCAGTTATATAATTTCACTTTGCATTAATCAGCTAACATCAAAAGACAATATTTATATCAAGTAGTACAACCTTTTGAGGAACATAACAACAGAAAAGTAAGGGAAATGTTCTGTGTGATTATAACACATTTTTAAAAACTTGCTTTAACACCAAAACAAGCCAAATTAATTTAAAACTACAACTAAAGTTTGGTTTGATTGAACTCGTTAAAAATACCATAATGTAATTGTTGTATATTAAAACATTATTTTCCTAAGTACATTTTATTCTAAGTACCTTTAGCCTACTGAAACAAGAAAGACAAAAAATTCTGATTTACATTATTACTTATAGCCAGAACATTTTTCCAGTATTCAGATAAAATGTTTTTGTAATTGAATAAAATGTTTTTAACATATGTAAATAGTTATTGAAAAAAGATGAGAAAAAAACAGTTAACAGAAAGTACAATAGGCAGCATAGTCCATATATCCATATTAGTGATGCGTTGCTCCAGAACGAGCCTACTCATCAAACCCATTCAATAATGGGAGACGGTTCACATCTGGTAGCTCGCTCTTTTCTCACGATGCAACGTAATTCAGGATAGCATGGCATGTGTGGTGCCCTCAAGAATCCACAGGTTCAAAAGTCAGTTTGGGTTGGTTTGCACTCAACATTTTTGGTTAGAAATTCTACAGATTCTTAATATTACCTACTTTGCTGAATATTTGAATATGTAAATATGGGCACATATCTAATAAATGTCAAAACTTGACTTTTAGGCTGGAGGTAGAGTGAAGAGAAGAAGGGCGATTATTTCTGAGTAACGATCAGTTTGGAAGTACAGAGAAAGCCGGTCAATGTTGGTGAGCCGAGCCAAATGATGTGGATCACAAAAAAAGATTCGGAATTCTCAACACAATGGTATTTAACCAATGTCGCAGCGTTATGACGTCCTCTTTACCCGCTACCTGAGAGGAGGATTGGGTGCGTTTCACCAACTGCTGACACAATCTGTACAAATAATCAAGCATCTTAAGATTTAAGTTCACCACACATTTTCGTTTGATATGGATAATAACTCTACTTTCATATCTGTACTATATTGCAGAACTTTAAGTTCGTCATCCATCGAAAATCTACAATGGCCGAGGAAGGGTGAGCATGACGCTTTCTTCAGCTACAGCTAGATCAACGGTGCGGTTAGAAATGGATGATACAAGTCTCTGGACTCACAAGACCCGAGTAGTAAACAGTAAAGGGATGTATAGAGCCAAGCTTTGAGGAGCTGCGTATAGTTTCAAACGTTTAAAGCTTCAGGCGACGCTTATCACAAGCTAGGAGGATGACTAAGCTGAGATGTACGTTCAGAATTAAATGCAAGTCATATATGATCTGTATGCAAACTTGTGTTTAAATGCAGATATGAGGTGTAAGAAGGGAGATATTTAAGGTCGCTTGGTCGCCCCAGAACTCGTTGTCCTTTAAATATTGAAATAAACCTCTATGAACATTTATACGAAGTTGCAAGTTACGATCCATGCACTCATTAAATTATTTCCATGTATAATGCTGTTAAATTGGGAATAGTTTGTTTTTAATTCAGGTAAATCCGTAATGGACCATTTCACTTTGAGCAGGTCACATGTTCTATTTCTATGAATGAAAATGGTGATGATGCAGGTCTTACAGTAGACAGTGATGAAAAATATTTTTGTACTCTTTATTTATTTAAACCTTTTTTTCTTAGCTTTTGTTTCCTAAAAAAATGTGACTGAGAAATTTCTGAACTTGGGTATTATAGTCGCACTAATCAGAATTTTGTGGCCAGTTTCCACCCTCTTTGTAAAACTTTGACCTATCAATACTAATATATAGCAGATTGAAACTTCTCTTTTGAACACTATAAGAACAGGACTGAAAATAGTTTTTTCTACCATGATTGGCCACTAATTATTTACCAGCAGATGTGGTATCAAGCAAATTTGAGAGCAGTTGATGTACTCCTAAAATTGAAGTTGATATTGTAACTTGGTCTTATATTAATGAGAAGCACAGCTAGCTCTACAAACAACACAATCTGTGTATATTGCCTCTGTGGTTTATTTGAAACGCATCATTGGTGTTGAAAGTGGAAACTGTGTGATGAGGGAATGGAGTAGCAACTGGAACAAACCTGATTCGTTTTGAGACTTCGACTGACCTGTCACCATCAGTGTAATCTAAATGGCATTTAGTCAACATTTAATTTCTTGCTGCTTCTATAATTAGCATTAATGCGATTTTTAGGTTTTGTTTGTTTTATGTTTCGATAGCTGTAAACAAAACTTAATGACTAACATTTGGAAAAAAAAAAAAAAAAAGTAGAAAAAGTAGCCCTCAGTTAAATATCCAGCAGGTGTTTAGACAAGACTTACGCTTTTCTGAGCTCTGCTTAAATGATGATTCAGTTCTTTGTCGGATACCCCTTCACTCTACAATGAGTGAGATCCTCCGTCTGATGTGCCAGAAGCTCAGTAATACAGCACTATTTTTTAATCAAATTTGAAGATGAAGTGTCACTTTTTAAAATACTTTTTATTCTTCTTGATAGCACTGCTGCCGGAGGTGTGATGGATGTCAACACCGCTCTCCCTGAAGTGCTGAAGACCGCACTTATCCACGACGGCCTTGCACGTGGTATCCGTGAGGCTGCCAAGGCCCTGGACAAGTAAGTGTAAACATTTTATCAAATTTTGTCTTGATTTCATGGTATTCTTTGCTGGATTACTGTATTGCTTAAAATAACTTTATTTGGACAAGCTTTAAGCTGATGTGTCTGCTTAAAAAGTAAAGCAAAGAACTGGAGGAAGTTGAATAAAAAAGAAGCAACTTGGTCGAACAGATTCTTTAAGTCACAGCATTATGAAGCACAAAAAGAATCCAATGATATGCTTATCAGGGGAAAAAAATGGATCCGATGCTTATTTGTTTACTGTTGATGAAAGCTCAATCTGAATGGCTCTCTTATATATGCGTTTGTGGCAGTCAGCCTTAAAGGCAAATGAGGCAAAAACAATTAGAGTAATTCCAATCACAAATAGAGCTGGAACTGCTGTTTCAAATCGTAACGCCATGAAGCTTTGGGAGATCTAAAATGCTATCAACTGATTTCTCACAGTGGAAGTCTAATCATGGTATGGGGCTACATTTCAATTAGGTTCAATTAGGACCTTGTCTCAGAGTTGGTTATGAACAGGAACAGTTGATGCAAAACCATCTGGTAACGGCAATATTGTGTCTTTAATAAAAAACTATCCTAAAAGCATAGGCAATGTCAGAAGAAACGTTGCTTGGATAGAATAATTAAGGCTACTGGAGAACACTGTTGTAGCTTGACTTTTCCTGTACTGACAGTACAGATCAGGTATCCAAGGAAAAGTTTTATTTCTACAGGTGCTTTAAGGGAATTTTAATTGGCTGATGTTTGACAAATATGTCAGGTGTGTGGTGTTGAGCACAGATGGTAGAGTTTAAGGTATTGTGCTGCTGTATCGGTGATGATAACTTGGCTCCCTCTACTGAACTTTGTGAGGAGATTGCCTCTGTTACCCAAATGCTGTCTGAGATGCAGTCCAGCGCAATGCTTGTTGTTAGTCTCTGTGCTTCAAAACTCATCCAGGCATGATTTGTTGCACGTCAGTGTGTATGTTGCAGAAAATTGCAGGGTCAGTGTGAAATGTCAAGCCCATTTCAGGCTGTTTACCTCGAAATACATTTGCTTGGATGTTTCCTCAAGTCTCTGCACTGCTTTGGCAAAGAACTAAAATTCATCTAGATTTCCCTAAACAAATAAGATCCTTGCTCTTAAGTGCTGCAGTGATTGGCTGTTGCTGTTCTTTTTCTACCACAGAAAGTGTTGCAATTTAGGATTTACTTCACTGCAGTGTGAGGGTTATATATAAGAAGGGGCGGAGAATAAACAATACACCCAGTCTGTTGTCGACTGCACTGTGTGCACAGCACTTAGGTAAGCTACTTCTTGTGCTACGTGAGCAAATGGTTGTTGGATTGTGTGAGGCAGTGTTGGCACCTGATATATATATATATATATTTTTTTTCCCCCCGCCACTTCTACTGGTCAGATTCAATAGTGTTCCGTCCCCACATATTTACGTGTTACTTGATAAATGTCATCCAGTTAATTTCTTCTGTTTTTGCAGACGTCAGGCCCATCTCTGCGTCCTGGCTGCCAACTGTGATGAGCCCATGTATGTCAAGCTGGTAGAGGCCCTGTGTGCTGAGCATCAGATCAACCTGATCAAGGTAAGTGTTTGGTTTATCGTGTCAGATCTGGTGTATTGTGAAAGGTACTGCTGTTAGTGATGACAACTTGACTCCTTCTACTGACCCCTGTGAGGAAATTGCCTTTGTTACCCAATTTTGATCTGAGATGCAGTCCAGTACACAAGGCTTTTATTTCATTGCTACTTAAACATGTCGGCTTATTGGTGTTCATATAGTACAAAGAAATTTTTCCCTTATTTTAGGCATTTGTCAAAGTGTGACTATATTGCTATTGTGCTATTGCTTATTTCGTAGGTTGACGATAACAAGAAGCTCGGCGAGTGGGTCGGACTTTGCAAGATCGATCGTGAAGGAAAACCCCGCAAGGTGGTGGGCTGCAGCTGCGTTGTCGTCAAGGTAAAGGTTTGATTTCTTTGTCGAAAAAGAGTTCTTGGCTTTAACTTGTGTGTAAAGTCTCTTTAAGTCTGGGAGTGTAAAGGGGAGCCAAAGATCTGCCTATTTGTAAAGTTCAGGAGGTATTAGACAAGGTCTGCCAGTCAAGTCCAGGTGCTGTGCATCGTGCCACGCAGCTGTCCAGTTACTGGCAATATAATAGCCACAGTACGAGCTCCATCATCTAGCTGTGATACCTGGGGTCCCTTGTAAATGGCTACATGCAGTGTTAAATGCAGCAGTATTGTGCCAGGGCTTGCGACAAAGAACTTTTAAGTTTTGTCTCATGTATGCCTGCAGCTGTTTAAGCCTAATTAACCATGTATTGGTAAATTTACCACTGACTAATCTCTTTTGTTTTCTGTGCAGGATTATGGCAAAGAGTCTCAAGCCAAGGATGTGATTGAGGAATACTTCAAATCCAAGAAATGAGATGTGAATAAAACGTGGAAATGAATTTGCCTTGGGTGTTGGTTTACTTCCATCTCTTTGTGCAATCACACTTACAGGATAGATGCTGTGTTGAACATCTTGAACATGACTACTGAACTGGATCCGTGTCAGTTGTATTGGTCATTTAACTAAAGTGTTGCTTAAGGAGGCATTCAGAAACAAAAAAAAAACCAAGCCAGAGGTAAAGATCAAATCCTTACAATTTAATTTCTGACAAAACCCAAAACATCCACTGTCTGAAATTTATTGGAAATAATTTACATAAGTTTTTACCACAGATTGCATTTTCTTGCAAGTTTACCGCCAGGAAGAAAACCTTAGAAAAACATGTCCCACAGTACAGATTATGGACTCTACAGAGATTCCTTGAGATTAATATTTTGCAGGGAAAGGTACATTCCAGGTGAGAAGTCTTCCTTTTGCCCATGTGCCGAAAAAAGATGGATATTGAATGAAAATTCCCAGAAAGTCTTCATCCTTGGGTTCCCAGTTAAACTGCATGAACAAAACTTTTTTTTTTCTTTTTTTTTTTTCTTTTTTAAGATACAGATCCAGGGCAGGAGGGCTGAACAGGGTTTTTTTTTTTTTTTTTTTTTTTTTTTTTTTTTTTTTTTTTTTTTCCCCCTCCAGTTAATCCTAACCCCACTGACCTCTTATCACCTTCAATTTAAGACTGTTTAGAGTTCATCAATCCAGACGTTCAAAAAGACAGGAGAAAGAGATCAAACCATTGCAGTCTAATGTGTTTCTTCTTAAATAGTTGTACAAAAGAGGGCTGCTTGTTTCCATCAACATTGCATGAGTCCGTTTTGCTGTGGTAGTTACAGGTATTCGAACTCCAGTGCTTGGTGTAATGCCAGCAGGTCAGAGTGACTGGATATCCTCCAGAAAGGCATGTTGTGCTGTGAAGCAGACACAAGGTTAAAACCAGAAGCTGTTAACATGGCTGCTTACCACCACCTCAACTCATGCAAGCTACACTACAGTAGCTTGGAAGTGCTTACTAAGCAATGGCACCACAAACAAAACCCATGCAGTGCTAACATTTGTGGGAAATGTGCTTGTCACCTTCTGCTTGGGAGTCACTTGAAACTAGTTTTGAGATATCAAGGAGCAAATGTATGGAAGCCGAGAGCAGACGTGTTGCGCGTAAACTTTTTTCAGATGGTTTTCTCAAGGTAACAACTTAATTTTGAGAAAACAAACATTTTTTCTTGCGATCATGAGATTATTGGTGTGTATGTGTGTATTAAATCTGATTCCATCATTCAAATGGATGCCACACCAGCAGGACTTATAAGTGTAAGTCATGGCATGCATGTGTAATTCTGTGAATAAGTGATAGGATAGGGGTAAACCATAATGACTCCACATTAACTCATTCTTGAGAAAACTCATCGTTATTTCGTGATGACTTAATGATCTCATCTCGAGAAAACAGCATTTGTTATGTCGTTTATAACGACATAAATACCTCATTTCGAGAAAACCATTGGGAAAATAAACGTGAGTACAACCGTTCTCGGCTTCTGTACAAATATGTTGGAATCCACTAACAATTAAAAGTCAAATATACAATTAAGTATAAATAATTAAAACTTCATTCTGAATTTGTTTAAAATTTTCTATGCTGCAGTCTATGAAATTTAAACTTTTACGGCCCTAAAATCTCATTGGTTAATCTGCACATGAACGCAACCGCACATGAATCAAGTCCATAGTAGTGTTGGCCACGCCCACTGCTTTTGATGGTTAAGGCTGGCAAATTAAATCCCTGATGTGCTGCTACAGCGAACAAGGAAATAAAAAACTGAAATCTATGTTTTTAACAGTGCATTAACATTTTCATTAATTTGACATTAAGATATTGATAAATTAGTGAAAGAACTATACATTTTTTGGATGAATTTTCTATTTTATTTAAATTGACACACATTAAGTATTGAATTGTCACCTTATGTGAGAGATGGCTGATGACTTCACTTAATAGGAAACAGAAATATTACTAGATTCTGTTCTCAAGTATCAAATCCACCAAAAAATGCAACCCTAAAGGTCACTTTTAAAAACCTTGTACTATGCAAATATGTAAATATTTTTTTTTTCTCTCCCATATTATTACAAGTACATGAAAGTTTTATACTCAGTAAATGCTTTTAGCTGTCAGCAACTGAGTGGAAACTGAATCTTTCCTGCACACAACGTCATGTTGAAAACAGAAAAATCGATCTTCAGGCTCTCTGTTGCCAAGACACGTCAACCAGAAGTTGTATGAGCTTTTTTTTTTTTTAAACTTACAAAAAAGAAAGTGACAAGAAAATATCCCAGTCTTTAAAAAAATAAAATAAAATCCCAGCTCCAAGCATCACAAATAAAACCTGAAGCTGGAAGGATTCATATTCAGAAAGAAATCATGTCTTTATGGACTTTAACTAGAGTAAAGCACTACTGATGGTCTGCTTTTTTGCTTTTTTAGATTTGTAATTCCCTTTTGTTGTAAACGGTAGCAGAAGTTAAAAAAAAAAAAAAAAAAAAAAAAAAAAAAAAAAAAAAAGCATTACATCACTGAATCAAAAGCAGAATAATTTCTATAAACAAATTTGTTCAAAGCTTGGTTACTGTGTACACTTGGGCAGGCTGTTTGATTAGAGACATGTTCCAAATGTTAGTTTAAAAATATAGTTTGTGATGCTACAAGCATCTGCTACTGGGCAAGGGTCAGTATTCTCCTGGTATGACCTTGATTAAAATACCACAGTTTTGCCGTGTTAATACATACACACCAAACATACATGATGTAAATGTTTTTATTTGAAGAAGCAACATTTATTTCAAAGGCTGCAGTTAAAATATTATTCCCAATCTTCAACATCATTACATGGTGCATATTAGACTTAAAAAACAATATAGACTAAACAACTAACAAGTTCGAGAGGCTAATATTTGGTTTATTCCAGTGCATTTGATTTGTTTCAAATTTGGGAAAGACTACATACTAGATTAGCTTGCATTCTAGTTTCAAAATGGAAAACCAGTAGGTTTTGATAATTGTTTTATTGATAACTACTGTTGGGAAAACAAGGCACTAATAATGTCGTTCTCTCCAATTTTTTGCCTTCAAGCACAAACGGAACATGGTTAATATGACAGAAAACATTAGAAATTTTAATAAACATTTTTATTTGTGCATGCTCTCACTACGTTAACTTCAGGGTTACTTGGTAAACTCTAACTTCAGGGGATGTGCTTGTATTTCTGACTGGGAGCTATTAAGATCTGATTTCCCAGTACAAAGAGAAATGCACCATTGGTCTGCCAGGGTAGCTAGCCTGCCGAAGGCTGCTTTACACGCATCTTGCTCTTAGGATTCCAACAGTAGTTTTAAAATGCAGTTATCTTAATATGACTGATATCTAGTTTCCACACTATCCATTTGTCTATCTAGTAAGAAGAGAAAAGGTGTATTTTTTCTTTTATTTAGCCAGCTGTCTGGTGCTAATATTCTTGTTGGGGGTGATGCTATGTTGCTGTATGCGTTATACACCAAGAGGAAATTTTAGTGACTTTGAAACTTTTTCCAGATTTTTATTAAAAAGACGTTAAGCCATTGGTAAAATATGACAGAGAATCCTCAAGTATTTAAAACTGTAACACTTTAAATTTACGGAAACCTACATTCCGATTACTGGCCCATGACAATTTATTACATGAAAGTGCCAAAGCATACTCAATTATCCAAGCTTTGTTCTCCAATATTCATTCTAACAGTTGCAATGAAGTTATCCCAGCACACTGTCAAACAAAGAAGCCAGTTGACCAGAGAAAGTCAAAGACCAACACAAAAACCGCTGCAGCAAAGAAAGGCAGGTTTTGTCCAATCAGAGCTCACGCTGTGCAGAGTTGGCGGATTGGAGGGATGACACAGTAAGGTTGCGGTTCCATTACCTTTTTGGCCGCCTGTTCCTCTTCCACACCGTCCCCAATTACAACATACACTACTTTCCTGCCAAACCTTTGCATTATGCGCTCAAAGCAACTCTCTTTTCCTGCAAAAAACAAATGAACAAGGGGGAAGGAAGGAGGGTAACATGGTCAGAGGGGTCAAAGCTCGGAAGCTGTTTGTTTACCTGGCTGGCGGCATGCTCTTCATCCTTCCCATCGCCAATCACAACATATGTAATGTTAGTGCCAAAGCGGGAGACTATACGCTCAAAACAGCTCTCTTTGCCTGGAGACAAACAGATGGCTTTCACAGGTTTTTCATTTGTTGAGATGGATATAAAACACAGGAAGGATGCATCGAGATACAAAGATTAAAGAAATATTTCTTCGTTTTTACACAAGGGTGTAGTTCTTTTTTTAAATTAATTGGCAACATATCAAATTTAGACATTGAACAATGGTATTGGATTTTAGCTGTTTTTACCATGATTCTGTGACGCCTCTGGCATTCAGTCAAGGCTGTTAAGCCATCGGTACCCTAAAGTAATACTACTTAAACCTGCACTGCACTGAGTCAGAATTAATACCTTAATTAGCAAAATAAACATTAAGAATGAAATTGTTGCCTTCTTTGCACAACTTTTCTTTTTCAGTCTCATCTTATTGTTACATTATTTCTGCTTTTTCCCCAAGTTATTTTCCATTCTTCCCATTTCTTTACTTAAGATTCTTCTTAGGGTTTTGTTTAGCCATCTCACTCAAAGAAAGCCTAGCCTAATTAAACTTTATGTGTAGTCATCTTCTTTGAGCACTCACTCTTCACATATAAATATAAACTCATTTCCACTGTCTGACTTTAAGTTTTCACATGCAAAGATTACCATGTCAAGATCTAGTAAATGATGGCTTTTTAGGCGTCTGATAGATCAATTCAAAATAAGTTAAATGACATAACAGATGTGGATATATATTAAGGCAGCACCTCAAACACACTGATTTCTTGCGTGACATGGTGAAAAAAAAGTCAGCCAAGATACCAGGAAGAGACTTGTGGACCTTCAAAAAACTGGCTCTGACTGGCTGCAAATGCATTAAGGTGGTAAGTTCATCTGTTCAAACATTTGTATGCAAGTATAAACAACATGAGTCCAGTTACCATAACATTCAGGAAGGAGAAGGTTTCTATGTTCCATAGATGAACATATTTTGGTGCGAAATGTGCATTTCAGCCTCAAAATCAAAAGCAATAGACTGAAGATGCTGACTGACGCTGGTAAGAGTTTTTGTTATTATTCAAAGTGAAACAAGTCCTATACTCATATGGACTGAAAGGTCACTCAGCAAGGATGAAGCCAACACTTCAAAAGCAACATAAAAACATCCTAACCGATCTAAAACAGGGAGGGTTGGTCTGATTTAATGTCAAATAAAACAAGGGAATTTGTTTCATTGTACAGTGTATGTAAATATCTGTTTTCAAGTGTAAATCACTGTCCACGCTTTGTTTAGTTACACTTCCAGTTGTTTATAAGCTCTTTAGCCTTTTCTCTAAATATGAGCAAGTCCAAATCAGTGGCAATCTTTTTGTACCTTCTTCCTGATGTAAAAACCCAACAAATGTCTGCCTTACTTAAATTGGATGTCTTGTCCTTCTCATTTTGAAAAGTGGCTAAGAGAAATGTGACTTCTATTGAAATTTTTAAATACTAGGGAAACAGGAAGTCATTGGTTGGTACTTAAAAGTTCCCAAACAGTTAAAAAATAAACTTAAAAAAATAGGGGTTAAACCTATTTTAGATATTATTGAGGGTGTCAGAGTGTGGCACAAAATTACCTTTCTTTAAAAGAGGAGCTCCCCCCACTGAATAAATCCACTCAAATGAAATATCAGATTTTTCTAAATCGTTTGCAGTGTAAAATTATACTAATTCAATAAAGAATTAATTTATTTAATGTTTTGTTTTGTTTTGTTTTTTTTTTTAACACATCTTTACCAGGGAAAAAAAAAAATCTCAGGGTTGATGTATCTTAGGTTGTTTATCAGAGAAAGATCTATTTTTTTAGTTCTTAACTTGCCAGTCAAAGTTAGGGACAAAAAAAAAAAAAAAAAAGCTGAACTCTTGTCACCAGCCAGTTCTTTGGTGCATCTCTACTTTTACGATAACAAGATCTGGCTGGTTGGAAGAGAAAAGAAAAAATTAGGGATGACTCAAGACTTTTGCACAGCATGAAAGTCCTGAACTTATTAACTTGTTGGTTTTTTTTAATGAAAATTATGTTATTCATTCCATGAAACCATTATGGATACCCTTTATTGGACTCTAAAGGTTCTCTCATTTTACATTCCATATTATTTGCTATAACCCATCCAGGTGGAATGTGTGTGGCTGTTTGTGTGTGTCTTACCTATTTTTGTTGCACTGTAAATGTTTTCAATGGGGAAAACAGATCCAAGACTATACAGAAGAACCTTAGCCAGCGCCGGTATGAGCTGTGTTGTTGTTACCAACACATTTACACAGTTACTCCTGTAGGAGACAGGAACATAAAAGTGGAGTTTATGTATAGCAGAGGCTGATTGAATGACTGGAGTTCTTATTTATGTTCTTTGGTTCAGATGCAATATATTGACCATCTTCAGAAAGAAGAAAAGAAGCTGCTCAGTGTTGGCGTGAAAGAGCGAGTATGAAAAGTAAGTGGGAACCTTGAGCTTATGATGGACAAGGACTTGAGTGCGTGGGTGAGCCAGGAATCAGTCAGAGCCTCCACCTCTGCTCTGAGCTGCAGCCAGGCATCTCTCTTAGCAGGGCCCAGCAGACCTTTAACACAACAAAAATAAATCAATGGTATATGTTTTTTTTTTTTTTTTTTCAAAGAATAAAACTTTTAAAACAATTGGATCAATTAATGTTGGCCTTTCCTGAAATGTAACACCTCGGTTCTATGATTTAAATTTATCAACGACTAACACAGGTGTCAATTAATTTTTTAAATTAAGTGTGCTCTGTTGATCCTCGCAGATTTATGGCTCCAGCAACAGCAAAAGTTCTGGTCAGAAGTTTACATACACTCACCATGGACACGGATATCATTGTATGAGCGCTTAATGTTTTATTTGCTAGCTTTGTGGCCTTGCGGCAAGAAGGTTTTGGGTTTGAATCCTGGCCTGGGGTCTTTCTGCATGGAGTTTGCATTTTATCCATGTGTGTGGTACTCCGACTTTCTCCCACAGTCCAAAAACATGACTGCTTATTTAACTGGTTTTTCTACATTGTCCTTAGGTGTGAGTGTGTGTGCATGGCTGTTTGTACTGGCGACCTGTCCAGGGTGTACCCTGTCTTTCACCCAGTGACTGCTAGAGATAGGCACCAGCCCCGCTGCAACCCTGCAAGGACCCAGCTGAGTATAGACAATGGATGAATGGATGTTCTATGTCCAGGGCAGAACTACTTTATAATATACAACTGCAGTGATTTGTAAAAAAAAAAAAAAAAAAAAAAAAAAAAAAAAAAAAAAAAGATTTATGGTGGATTTCTCAAATTCATATAGGGTCAAAAATATGCATACAGGCTCAAACATGCACATTTATGTATTTTAATAAGTGGTGCTAAAGGTTCATGTCTTTTAACTTGTCAAGACCAAGGTCTATTACCTTAGAATTAGTAATTATGACTTTTTGCAGCCATTAGATTTTTATACCAGCCAAAAAAGAATTTCCAACATGGTCATTTAAACAATCTGCTCACAATTTACTTTAGATAAATTGCCACCTTGCCAAGGTCTGAAAGAAAACCTAAACTCTCTGGACTCAAATAAGCTAAAATGGTTTAGGATAATCAGGAAATTTATCATGGCATTTATTTTAGCATTTATCCATGATAAATTGAAGGCTGTGAACCCATTTCTTATGTTTAAAATCTTTGCCACTGTATGTTGTTCTACCCTGGAAAAAGAACTACTCAAAATGAAGCCCCAGAAAAATCTAGTACATTTATGCCAGTTATGAGTGTATGTAAACTTGTTAACAGAACTGTATCTTTTTTCAAAAATAAAACAATAAAAACCCCTCTTGAACAATGTCTCCTTTCAACTAGTGACCAAGAGATTCCATGTTAATTGGCTTACCCCCTACATTGTTTTTGTATGTGCTATACAACTCTTTGACCCGTCGGTAGCGGAAGGCCAGCTTCCTCATCCAGTCGACCCCACCTCGGACCCCCGTAGCCAAGCACAGGTTGGCGCTGGTTGCAGCTGCATGGAAGCCATCAGTTGCAAAACTGTAAGTACTGTCAATAATAATGATATGTTTTATTTAAAAAGTCTGCTCTGTTAGAAAAAAAAAGCTTAATTATTATTAGTAATCATGAAAAGTGATTTGTATGAATCAATTTAAAATGTCTTTGAGGCGTAAGAGAGCTAATAAAAGAGGGTTTTACCCAGGAACAACACAATCAGTAGCTCCCATTTTTGAAGGACAGTGAAATGTTAAATAATCACCTTAAGTCTTGGCCGTTGTCATCTGATGACACGTCATCAATATGTACCTGATCACATTCCTGCATTCATGAACAGAGACAGAAATGAGACAATTATACCGCCATAAACAGTGACCTTTGAAAGGTAATACATCTTGAGCTGTTTCACATATTGTTGCATTGCATCCACAAACGTCAGTGTATTTTATTGGAATTTATTAGATAGACCAACACAAAGTAGTGCATAGTTGTAAAGGAGAGTACTGTTGTGAAAATAGATTGACTGGAGTAGAGTTAGTACTGCACATAATCCTGAACACACCACCTTCTCTGTGAAACATGATGGTGGCAGCATAATGCTGTGGAGATGCATTTCTCCAGCAGGGGTAGGAAAGCTGGTCATCAACATTGATGGTCAAAGTTCACCTCCCAACAGGAATTCATAAAACATACAGTCAGAACTACAATTAAAGCATACTGATCTTCCAATTTTTTGTGTCAAAATAGCCCAATCAAAGTCCTGATCAAATTTTAACTAAGAATATGTGACAAGACTTGAAAATTGCTATTCACAGATGCTGGTGATACAATCTTACTGAGCTTCAGCTATTTTGCATAAAATTGGCAAAGTTTTCAGTCACACAGACCCCATCTTTCAGATTTTTATTTCCAAATAATCAAAATATATATATTTGTCCTTTCTTCCACCTCCTGGTTATTCTTTACATTGTATTGTTTTTTTCACTTAAAATCCCAGAAAAATACATTAAATTTGTTGTTATTGTTGTAATTTGTTGTTGTTTGTGACCAAATGCAACACAAGTTCAAGCTATATTATTGCTTTTGCAGAGCCCTGTACATACAGTTAGGATTTAAACAAAGTCCAGGCCTTATAGTCTTTAGTTTAACACTAGAGGGCAGTAGTAGCATATTAAAACATGTTAAGAAAATATGTTTCATGTTTGCCCTCATGCCAAATCCCTAGGCTGGTCATCTTAAAAATGTGATATGTTTTTTTTCTGTTTATTTTTTTGTATCAATATGTGTCAGTTATCTCTCACCTCCAGGTCATTAAAGAATAAGTGTGTGTCAGCCATGTTGAAGATCATCTCTTCCATCCTCAGACCAAGTGTTACTGCCATTGGAGGGTCCTTAAAAAGCAGGAAATACAACAAGATAATTATCAACAATTTTATTTTCTGAAATGATGCTTCATGAGTCCAGCTGTGAAATACATTTTACAATCAACACACTTTGCCAATTCACACCTGCACCCACCCAGCTGCACTGGTGGAGTTGGTACATTCTGCTTATCACATAAGATGTTGACAGACAAGCTGCACTTGCCCTCTCCCATCAACATTCCTAAAACTTGCAAGAAGGGGGAGCAAAATGAAGTGTGTGCGTCCCCTCCTGTGAGTACTGCAGAGAGCCGGTACCCTCGGAGGCAGATGCTTTAGTTTATTTGGTATGTGAATGGTTTGAGTGTGTGTGTTTGGGAGAACGCAGCCTGCCCTGCCAGCCGGGGCTCAGCTGCAAAAACCATCATCTGTGATGGGTCAGTGAGGGTCGACAGCTTGCTGCACAATTCGCTGACACTATCAGATGACTAGAATAGAAAGATACTTAAAGGAGGGTGAGTGAACGTTAAAAAGAGAGGAACATGCACAGACCACATTTGTGAATGTGAGGAAAAAGTAGAAGAATAATGAAATATGTGTTCTCAAAATACAAACATTTTGAGTTTACTCACTTTTGTCAAGGAGACTGTTTGTCATCTTTTTGGCAAAAATCACATATTTCTTTAACCTGGCAAAATTAGCATAACAACCACCAATCTTTCCCCCTACATTTAAAAACAAACTTCTTAAGTTCAATTGCATATTGCAACAAGCTGTAGCTGAGAAATAAAGAGAACATTTGAACGTGAGTGACTTATTACCAGTCATTCTGAACAGATATGTCCCCAAAAGCCATTCATAAGAGGGCATTTATGGCCTCTCAGTACTATAAATGACATTTTGGGCATGATGCAAACAAAAGCAGCTACTCAAATCAGCAGAAGATGAGGCGAAAATCTGTCAGAATTTTAAAGAGATTTATGAATCCAAAAATGTTGGATTACCATAAATCTTTAATGCTGACAAGAGTTTTCTCGTTATTAAAATCAAGAGTTTTCAAGAGTCAAGAAAGAAAGCTTGGGGTAACAGGTTGGTTATGTGTTACTCTCCATTTCATCTTTCCAAATCAACTTAGACGTGATATTTGCCTCTTGAATCAGTTTAGTTCTAATATCTAACATAAAAGTACTACTTTTATTGATTTTAAAATAGTTCAATGCCAATTTCAGTTCTCTCAAAGAAAACTTTTCTAGTTTGAAATAAGAAATTGCATCAACCCTATCATCTTAAGAAGATGTGTTTGAGATGATGTGTTAGGTAGTCTTGAAAACTATTTTCTATGTTTATTTTTTGTAGGCTTGTGTGGATAGGGATCATTTTCTTTTCATCTTTAGAATTCATTGGTTTCAATAGTGTGTTTCTCAAGCTAAATAAAAATACATTTTTACAATGAAATTTCTCCAAGCATATGATGTCTTTACATGTAGATAAATAAAATTGATCAGATATGATTGGAGACAAACATCAACTTGGAAAATATAGACTTTAAATCAGGTTGGTTAAAAGACAAAAACCCATGGTTTGCTTTGCATTGTATGCTCTAATAATCCTCTTTCATATTAAATAACTTTGGGAATTTTTATGTATCAAGCAACAAGCATAATACATTCTGAAAAGTAAACTTTACTAAATGAACAGAAGATGAGAAAAAAGCACAATAAGCATGTATTGCACAAATTTACTGACTGTAATTTTATTATTATCTTATTCTAACATTCCTTAATAT
This sequence comes from Anableps anableps, assembly GCA_014839685.1. Taxonomy (NCBI): domain Eukaryota; kingdom Metazoa; phylum Chordata; class Actinopteri; order Cyprinodontiformes; family Anablepidae; genus Anableps; species Anableps anableps. The sequence continues at coordinate 15,011,958 of CM026086.1, read as the reverse complement.
CACAGATTATGCTAACGGTATCTTAGGAATTTGAAAGTGGCTGGTTCATGGGATGTTTGGAAACCTCCTTAAGTTTAAAGCCAATCATAGTGCTGCTGAAACATTGCCACTGAAGTGGGTGTGATAAAGTTGTAGCCTTAACATGAGGTCAACCAAGCCAATCCTGCTTTATATTCTTTGATGACCAGGCATGAAGGTGTGTGGGGGCAATATGTCAATGGATATGCTGCCAGAACAATAATAAACCACCAAGACCCCACTAAGGCAACTTTGTTGATACCTAAAATAGTTGGAAATCTCTCACAGCTTTTTATACATAATGGAGAGTGCATTGAGTTAATAATACACCTCAAAAGACATGGAGTTAATCTCATTACCAGATTGCAGACCTCAAGCTAAAACTTTTCCTGATTATTTCTCCACATTAAGTACAGCAGAGACCAAACTGGATCAAACACTAAATCCACATGTGTTTCTATGTCTCACCCACACACACACACACCAATTTACAACTCATCAGGGTGTCTCTCATACCTATTAAATCTAATTTGCCAAACATTAAATGTTAAAAAAAAAAAAAAAGCTGCACAAATACAAAGCTCTTGAATGCCCACAAACTGTATCTGTAAAACTTCTGAAGTGCCAGGGTTCCATGCAAGTTTGGCTCCAAACTGTGTGCATGTTCTGCCAGTTTTTGTTTTACTGCCAACAGGATCAGGATATTAGACCTGAGCAGGTTTTAAAAGCCTTTACAGGCAGGCTGCTAGCTACAGTTGTGCACACAAGAACAACGTCACCTATTAAATAAATGTAGCCTGGGCCACAAAGCATAATCCAAGATCAGAGCCAGGAGCTATTAAAATAAAGGGAAGTATAAACAGTGTAGTCGGTATGTGATAAAGTGAGACCACCACATAAGTTTAGAGAAAATTGAAATAAACATTACTCAAAGTAAGAAATCAGCACATAATTTTCATTGGTTGTGATTAAACTAATGAAGGCATTGACCGTTATAAATAGCTTCATTTAAAGACTAATTTTACTGTGTACGTGATCATAAATTGACCGTAACATTCCTGGACCAGTTATTGTAACATAAGTAATCTACTGAGAGAAATAACGGCACATTGAGGGCTCATTCTGTTATTTTTAAGTACATTTTCTGTCATCTTGGACTCTTGTCTCAGAGCTGGTGAATTTTCCGTCAAACTGCTTTTAGGGCAAAAGACGACCAGGTGCTTACTTAGCACTGGCTCTTTTTGCACTGCCAAAAAATCTGTACTATTTTAGCGCTTACTTCAAGACTGAGCGAAAAACTATTAGAAATTTGTATTACCATTTTGATAACATAAGCTCTGGGCACATAGTGAATGTAGGTGAATGCACTGCACAAAACTAATCACAACTGTGGTTTGCTACAAAGTTTAACACAGTTTGACTCAATTTGTAAACATTGTCTTTTAATATTGCCTGCTGCTTTATAAACCCTGATTAAAACAGCATATGTTAACTCATTTTTCCAGCAGTGTTTATACATTTCAATTTGTTTAAAAATTAGGTTGGTGAGAATAAAACAGTTTTTGTGAAGATGAGAGATGTAGTGTATGTAGATATAATGCTTTGCAAATGTATTCACACCCTTTTAACTTTTTTACATTTAGTCACATTAACATCTCAAACTTCATTGTATTATGTTAGCATTTTATGGAATAGACCTACATAAAGTAGCCCATAAATGAGAAGTGGAAAAAGCTTTTTTTTTTGTGAAAAAAAAAGAAAAAAAAAGACATGAAAGGTAATACTTTGAAGAGCCACCTTTTTGCTCCATTTATAGCTGCTACCTCATCTACCATTTTGCTGCCCCTAACAGTTATTTTTCCTGAAATAGCCTGGTTTAACTCCATCTTCCTATCAACTCTAACCACCTTTCCAGTATCTGTAAAAGAAAAGCATTCCCACAGCATGATACTGCCACCACCATTTTTAAATTTTCTTTTACTGTGGTGATCTTTTCAGGGTGGTGTACAGAATTAGTTTTCCATCATACATAGCATTTTACATGTTCACCAAAAAGTACAATTTTGGTCCCATCTGACCAGAGCAATATCTTCCAAACTGTGTCCCTCTGTCTACCAAACAACAGCATAAGAATCCAAATTTTAATGTTAGATACATTTTTAGCGTCGTGTTGGTACAACTTTGTTCTAGCTCTGATCAAACCAGTTCATAAATGTATTTGTAATAGAAACAGTGTGCCTAGTCTACAATGGATCTGTTTTGGTCTGGAAACTGTATGAGTGACAGATAGGCATGTCATCTCTTCAAATTAAATGGTTAAGAACCTTTAACCTTTTACATATATCCCCCCCAAATTGACAGAGATCATACAGTTTGGATAGAAAACTGAAGGTGATGTAATTGTATCAGATTGTGCAAACAGTGTCATACCTTGCCATATTTCTGTGCATAGGAGCCTGTGAGCAGAGAATGGAAGACGATGATTGTCTCATCTAGATCCCACACAAACACTCTCTGCAGAACAAAAAGAATGAGATGAGAAAGTATTTAACATCAAGCAAAAAAATAAAATAAAATTTATTTCATAAGACACTAAGTACTCTTCCATGTTCCTTTCTTCTGCATTTTAGTCAACAGTGAGCAGGTTGGATACAAATCAGAAGGAATACCATATTTCCATTGAGATTTGAATAGATTGTTTATTCAGAACTCCAAGAGCTTTGTGAGAGTGCGTTCTTTAGTCTTTTACCTCCAGGTCACTGTCAGGGGGAGGAGAAGGGTTGTTTTTGCGGCCCCTACCGCGAGACTTGGACCCCCCACTCCGACAGGCTCTGTCGTCCAGCTCTTTGATGGGCGTGGAGGGGCTCTGCACTGTATCAAAGTCCCCTGGGAGTGAGGACAGACACAGAAAATGTGTTTGAAACATTTTATATTTGGAAATCTTCCGAAATCTGCCTCATACTACACAAGCAATCAAACTATGTCCAGTGCATTGGAAAAGTAATATTGTGGTTAGAGCTGATTTCACAAGTGTTCTGTAGCTCTAAATCAGACTTGTACAGCCCGTAGACATCCTGTCAAATTTAATAATTCAATATAATTGCAACGCCAGATCAACTTAAAGTAAAGCAGGAAACTCAAAAAGAACTATTGGTATTTTGACAAATTTGGGATAATAGAAGCATATGAAGGTTTTGCAAAATTGGAAAGACAAAACTATGTGATCTGATTCTTCTTGCATAGATACTGCATGTGCATCTGAAAAGGAATACATGAGAATGCACACTAAGACGCACACACATTCTTCCACACGAGCACACCCTCTCAGTGCCATATGCTCCCACTGCTGCTTGGTAACTAGAACCAGACCTTAAGCTTTGACTCTCATTGTTATGTCTCAATCTGAGTGGAAAGGGAGAGTGAGAGAGTGGGGGTGGATAACAAAGACACACACTACATGTGAAGATACAGACTGGAGCTGCAAGGGTAAAGAGGGATTGAGGAAAAAGTGAGAAAGCTAAAGAAAGGGAAAATGTCAGTGACATCAAGAATGATAAGCTTTTCTAATCAGGGATTCTGAACTAAGGCCAAAACAAACCAAAGTAAAAAAGGGAACAAAAAAAAGAAGACTGTGAAGGGGAATATAAAGTCAGGTTTTTGTGTAACACATACATACAGACAGACAGACAGACAGACAGACAGACAGATAGATAGATAGATAGATAGATAGATAGATAGATAGATAGATAGATAGATAGATATCCAGTGGCTAGAATATGGTTTTGGTGTTATGGGGTTCTTTAGGGCTCCCTTTCAAGTCCTCTGCTGTTAATTTGTAAATGATGCCTCTTTAGGCTATTTATCATTATATTTTGTTTAATTGTTTCGCATATTGGATCTTGATCTTTTTTAATTATTAAACTTTACAGAAGAAATCTACTCAAAACACTATTGATACACAAACGTAGAAGACATTTAACTTTCTCAGCCACATAATCTTAAAATGGACGTTATTTGGATTTTATTTGGATTTTGAAAAAGCAAATCTGTTAACAGTTTTCCCAGTCTTTGCTGTATGACTCCTAATAGTTATTCTGTTGCAATTCTGGGTGCTGGGCTTGACAATTGCCTCAGGTAAAATAAACAGATTAGGTTTTTTGGGAGCTGCATTGTGGAGCCATTGGTAGCACTGTTGCCTTGCAGCAAGAAGAGCTCACATCACAGCCTGAGGTCTTTCTACATGGAGTTTGCATGTTCTCCATATAGGGGTTCACTCTGGGTACTCTGGCTTCCTCCCACAGTCCAAAAAGCATGACTGTTGGGTTAAATATTTTCTCCAAATTGCCCTTAGTTATGAGCATGCGTGCATCCATGGTTGTTTGCCCTGTGTTGGACTGGCAACGACCCACTCTGCTCCCACCTATTGCTCAGTGACCGATACATGCACCCACCCCATGACCTTGCAAGGATAAGTGGATATAGATGATGGACAGTTTGGTTGTGAGATTATGTATTTTTTAATAATAGTTATTGCCAAGGTGAAGCCATGTTTACCTGCTAAAGATCTGGAAGAAATGATAAATGCTTTTCATATGCTCAGCATTTTTGTCTGGACCAAGTACTGGATTCATTTTCAAAAATATTATTACTCAGTTTTAAAGTTTGAAACAGTCTGGACCCATCTTATTTACCTGAGCTTCTCTGGATCTGATCCAGCCAGTTTTTTAGGGTTTTCCAAAACCTGGACTGAAATTTAAATTAGGCAATACGAGTACCTGCCCCAAAATTATAGCACACATAGTTCAGACCAGTCATATTTAAAATTGGTGCTTGAAACTATTCATTTTTACTCTCTTTATATGCTATTCTAGAGAATGACTTTATAGGCTTTGGTAGATATTGAGTGTTTTTGTTACATTTAATTAAGTTTTTTTTTCCCCTACACATACTGCATTTCTTGTTTTACACATTTATAATTAGGTATAAAACACTTTGGTCAAACTCAGATGTATTAAGGATTGTTACAAACCTGGGTGAATCTCAGCAGCCTGTCCTGTCATGGCAGGAGCGGGATCTTGCAGCTGGTAGGCTGCTGTGGCGCCTGTGCCATCCACGCTGTTGGAGGTCATATATGACCCGTAAGTGGAGGGAGAGTAATACTGCGCATACTGGTTTTGGCCAAACGTCGTGTATGAGGGATAATCCTGCAGATGATAGCACTGATTGTGAGCACATAAAGAGCAACGACAAGAAGTACAAGAACCAAAATGCTTCAGTTTCCAGGAAACAGTCCAGACAGACTTCTGAGGGCAGATTTTACAAGTGTTCCCTCTCATTTCTCTAATCCTTTATTCCCTCCAGTCTTTATTTTATATCTCAGGGACAATCAAAGCCTTGTACTGCTCTGTTTAAATGACCAAGTGGAGATGGGCACTTTTATGACTCAGCTCTCTAAAGCTGTCAGTAGATCCATCTCTGGAAGTTTTTATAAACTGGAGCATACCACATAAATGCACATAAACATTCTTGCATAGATGGTGTGTAGTCAAACAAAGAGTTGTACGCAAGTCTGCACTCATATTCTACAATGTGGACAGACTTAATTGTTTTCTGCCAGACTCCAGTCCCTCCTTTTGGTCTTGTGCTTTTTTCAATTCAGTAAACCTTCTGCATTATGTTAGTGGACATTTTGCAAGCTCACATTCATATTCATCACCTAACCAACAACTTAAATCTAATCTGACCATAACCTTTAAATTAGTTTTAATAAACCATCTGTCTTTTTTTTAAAATCTTATACAGCTTTTGTCCTCGAATTGGCGGTGTGTCCTCAGAGTGTGGGAATTACAATGCAACAGTCCCCACAACTTGAGAAATGCAAGCACACACACACACACACACACACACACACACACACACACACACACACACACACACACACACACACACGCGCATTATGTTTCTCTATCTTTGTAGGGACATTCCATTGACTTCCATTCATTTCTACAGCCTAATCCTGACCCTTAACCTAAACCTAATCACTACCAATACACACCTAACCCTAAACCTAACCTAAACTCAAGTCACACTTTAGTCCTAAACCTAGCCCCTAACCCCAAAACAGCACTTCTACTTGTGGGAACCAGGCTTTGGTCCCCACAAGTAGCAGTCGATCCCCACAATGTAGTATTTGTCAGAAAAAAGGTCCTTACAGTGTATTAAATACAAGCCCTCAGCCCCCAGACATTAAAATCCCCCTTATAAGCATTTTTCTACCGCAACACAATTTATCATATGGACATAGATAAATATTCCAAGACAAAGCATTCTTTTACTAAGGCTAATAGTCTGCTTCTTTCACAATTTTTTCCAGGTTGCAAGATCACCATATAATAAGGTTATCATGCTGTAAAAGAACAAAATTTTGTGAGAATGTGACTGTAAAATCACTATCCCTTAGATGTTCAAATATTTGGCAATCTAAGTGAGCTTTACTACGGATATCAAATCTGTCAAACAGTTATGTATAATTATAGAGAATGATTTGTCCTATTGACTGTGGAAAAGAAAATGCTGATATATTAAAAGTAATAAATAATGTGTTTATGTTTATATGTAGTACCTGCTGTGTGGCAGTGTAGTTGGCAGGGTTGGACACTGAGTTGTTGGTGGCGTAGAGGCCTGAGGAAGGGGTGAAACTGGAACCTTTCAAAACAAAGTACAAAAACAGAAAGAATGGAACTGAAAACCTTTAGGAAAATGTATTATTACTCTCAGCAACAGTTAAAATAGAAATATATATTTTCAGTGAACTGACCTGGCATCTGATAGGGTGAATAGGCAGTCTGTCCGGGCTGAGGTGTGGTGAAGCCGGGGCTGTAGCTGAGGCCAGTCTGTAGTGGAGACTGACTCTGGGTGAGGCTGCTCTCCGTCTTAATCCCAGGAAGCATCACACCCAGATCTGTGAAAAGAACAAACAAAACTGGTTATGCCATTGTCACCTTCACAAAATATCTCCTTTGCAATGAGAGTCACAGGAAGTCTTTAGTTTTTTTTGCTCTGCTTGTATCAGTAAAACTGTTGAATGCCTGCTGGAGTCTGATGCTTCAGTATAAAGTGTCCTTAAGTTTTAACTAGAATCAAATTCCTCATCTTTAGATTAAGCTTTGTTGTCTATTGATTAAGTAGCCAATAAAAATCAATCAAACACTGAAAAAAGTCATATTTTAAAACCAGGTAAGTTTGAAAATCATTTAACACTATTTTCCTTGTTTCACAAGGATTCATTACATTTTTTTTTTTCAATTTTCTCCTTTGGTTAGAAAATCTAAGTGGTTATTTAAAAATGTGATTGAAGTGTAGAGTTAACAGATAAAGTTTTAGTAGCATAATTGTGCCAGTTTAAGAAAGTTATTATTTACGGTATTTATTTGTACAGTTTCTTAAAATAATGAATATTATTTTACTACTTGTTGATCACTAATTAACATTGCACAACTGACAGTATCACTCCTCCCTTTCCAGCCATGTTGGAAAGACTTTATCAACTTTATCATTACAGTAGTCAAAATATACCTGACCCCTTCAATTATATTGTTCCTCTGATTTAAAGTCAGAAACCTTTTTCTCTTACTATTTGAAAAAAAAGTAACAAAGAGATTCAATTCAGTTCAAAAATACTTTATTTATCCCAAATGGAAACTAAATATCATTGTAACCCATATCATCCAAGTATCTCCAAAGAGTCGTTGTTGATGGTGATGCTCTGGCCAGAAAGGATCTCTGGTAGCAGTCAGTCTTGCAATGAATCTGAAGAAGCCTCTGACTGAAGACAATGTTGCTGTGTCACAGTCTCACAACTGTCATGACATTCTAAAAGCTCAATTTCTGGGGAGCAGAAACAATATTTCACAGTAACATGTCCGGGATGACACCATCAGTTGTTGGCAAACACTGCTAATTCACCTCATTTGCTTTTCCCACTCCTCTTTAAGTTTGTATTTGGTGTTATGGTTAGAAAGTAGGGCAGAGAGAGATGTTGCAATTAGTAATATGATCCTTTCCCATTATGATCAGTGGAAGAGATGGTTTGAACTTCCTGCTTCTCTCTCTGCTGTTTGGTTCCACCCTACACCCATGATGCCTCCTTTTTAACTCCTCTCGGATTTGAGGTTAGGTTTTAGTTCAAGTTTCATTTGAGCTTTAGAGATGCTAATCACCTGCTTCCATTTGTTAAAACGATACCTTGTTGCAATGGTTACACATCATAACAACTATCCAAAAGTGAAGAAGTAAGAAAATAAAACCTTCCAGCTGCACAGTGTCCAAAACCAGAGGGAATAATTGTCCAAACATGAAATGCCTCAACAACAAAAGTCTACAAAAAGGACAAATAGGAACTAACGTAACAGAGCAACTCCCACATGCTGCCACCATGAGCGGGGCAATACTAGCATTAAAGATACCCTTTCCTCACCTGTTGCTGTATAATCACTGGCTGAAAGACACCTACTACCCATTTCATATGTTTAGGGAAAGACAAATTCAGTCAATTCAGTGAAACCTAAAGGACTTCCACAATCACTCTTATGAAACTAAAGCTAAATTCATTGGGTGCCTTTGTTCAAGATTTTTGCTTAAATCTATGTTTAAATTAAAAAAAGATTAACATCAGGAAAAGAATCAATGACCCTAAGTATACTTTGTGATCACTAAAAAATGTAGTAAAATTTGAACAAAAGTTATTAAATTGGTGAAAAAAACTTCACAGCAAACATGGAAATTGTTCAAAAACATTATATACTTCATAAAAAGAAACTGAGTGATCACTAATGGCTGACACAAAAAACACAATTTGAACAAAGAAAAGTCCACAAGCAGGCACAAACTGAATGCTGCACTATTAAAGACCTCCAGAGTGAATGTATGTGATTTTTAGTGTATGTTGTTAATACCGTAAGTGGAGAGTCCATAGGCCTGTCCTGTCTGTGAGTAGGCTGTATAAACGGTTGATTGCTGCATGCTGCTGAACTGAGGTTGGCCAGCGTATGTTGGCATCGCAGGAGCCGGTGGTGTGGAGAGGATGTGAGGGTAGGGCCTGGGAAAACAAAGGTGAGGTTATAGACAACTCTACCTCATCAAAAATATGTTTAAAACAATCAAAAAAAAAAAAAAGCAAGCAAACTTACTTTGACGGGTAGAGCGAAGGAGAGTACTGATGGGCTGAACGAGGGCTGTATCCGCTGCTAGTGATTACTGAAAACAGTAAAATAATCCCAAACAACAAAGTTTGAAACTGGTGTTTAGTTTTGCTTTTAATAAAATCCTTCACAACCAGCATAACTCAAGGCCTCTGGCTTATTGGAGCTGAAATGCTATTCCAGTAAACACACAATCTGAAGCATTTTGAATGGAGAAAAGCCAAGTTCTCCTCTGCAGAGAGAGTCCACGAAAAACCCCTTATAGTGGGCCTCACAGTGAAACACAATGTCTTTTTGTGGTCATTGAGATGTCAGAGCGCAGTACTGACAAACACCCTGCTACTTCTAAGCGCTGTCTCAAATGCTTTGTGTATCTGTGTGTGGGTTTTGCAGTGTAAAAGAACCACAGGGCTGTTTGTGATTCTAAAAAAAAAGACAAACGTAAAAATGTCTCTCATCCTTGTGCCAGCCTTTCATGATGCAATCCAAGGACAGACAGCAGTTCAGTGGATTAAAGCTTTCAGCAGGGCTACCACTGAGCTAAAATGGATGATGATGAACTCTGTGGGAGACAATGGTTTTATGTGTGTTGAGCTGAAATGCTTGACGTGCTTTACCTGAGCCAGCATATGTATCCAATGCTGTGTCGCCTGTCGTGGTAACTGCATCACTGCTATTCAAAGGCTCTGTTTTCACTGAAAAGAATAGGAAAAGAAAGAGAGCTATAGTTTATAACTTTTGATGTTTCGTGAAAAAAAACACAATAAGATAAATCATGCAGGGTAAAAAGCAAATAAACAAATACATCACCATGCAATTCTGCAATTCCAGTGCGTAAACAGACAGCTGTGTGCAGGGGTTCCCTTTTTAAATCTAATCAAAGTTCATCATTGAGGGTATCAAGTTAAATAAGTACAACCTAACTGAGCACCTTAATGCACTCAACTTCCTGTTTTTCATTTAAGTTCCTGAAAATGATAAATACCATGAAATTTGATAATTATGTTGAAAACACAATTATGTACAGAAAACCACCTGGCAAATTTCCCTTCACATCTACTGACTTCCCCTGCAGATCCATGAAAACTGATCCTCTTACCGGTGGGAACCTCTGCAATACTACATTTGAAGACCACACACGCTGTAATAAATTCAGAGTTGGCATGTCAAACACAAACAACACAGCACAGCAAACAAAAGCCAATCAGACCAGGTCCTGGCAGAAAATCATTCCCAACTACACAGAGCAATCCTATTTGCTTTTAATGTAATGCTCTATGAGTTTCACACACATGCTCCTCTGTACCATAGTCCTTGGAACCCGAGGCAGGGGGCGGGCTACTGCAGCCCAGCAGCCAATCAGCCGTGTTTAGAACGGTCATGCTTTCACCTGCAGGAGTGCAAGGCGGGAAGATGGAGAGGATATGATAGAACTAAAACCAGATGCATGGTCCAGGGTAGATTATTAATAATTGCATCCTACAGATCATTATGAAAGTAAACGTTGGTTAAAAATACATAAAGACAAATTTGGAATGTTTTTTTTTTTTTTTTTTTTTTTTTGCTTGACTTTTTTGTTTGGGTTTCACACTTATGAAACTAAATGTTAACTTTGAGAAATATGACCAAAGGAAAACAAAATAATAACATAAAAAAATAACATAAGGTTGATAGCTCTATTTTCAATCTACATCAATTGTTAAACAACAAATATCAAAACTATTCAATAAACTCTGTTCAACCTTAAATTATTTTACCTGGTTAATTAATTCAGCTTGTCCTATAACAGCTGTATTTATCTGTATAATGTGCAAATAATTAATAATGTCAAAGCTTTTACGATATAACATGTGCAATGATTGACTCTTGTCATTTGCTGTTGTCATCACTTTAAAAAAAGCTGCTTTATCATCATCTATCATGTCTGTCGGTCTCCTTTTGGACAACAGCTGGAGTTGGCCGATGGGTCCCAGGAATGATTGTTGCAGAATAAACTTTTGTTTTCTGAATCTGTTGAGGAGTCAGTGGTTCCAATGGAAACTGATTTTACCCTGAAAATACAACTTGTTTTGTCTCTTGCTCCTTTTTCTTTTTCTATTTTTTTTTTTTTTTGCATTTTGAAACCCTACTTTTAACCTACTTATGATCCACCAGCACAAAATATAAATTCTGTATTTCTGCTCCTTTTTAAAGGGTATATTGAATATTGAATGAAGAGACTAATTCCTTCACTCAAATTAATAGTGATTGAATATATAGTGCTGTGAAAAAGTGCTTGTCCTTTACAAGTTTCCTCTGTTTATGTATGTGTGTAGTTTTTAAATTTTTTTTTGTCTCATTTAAACATTTTAGAACATCAAACTAATGTTCATATTGGAGAAAGACAGCCTAAGTAAAAGCACAAAGCAGTTTTCAAATGATGACTATTATTTGACCTGCAGATACAATAAATTATTTAAATAGAACATGCAGCAGTAGAGAACCTTCTCAGCAGAAGCCAGTCAACTACAAGTACTCCAAGATCACATCATTGATTCAACCAGGAAATCACAAAAAAACTCAGAAAGTCTAAAGATCTGTAGATCTCACTTGCTACAGTTAAGGTCAGAGTTCAACTCCCTGACCGGTGAGTATGTACTCACCGGTCAAGGAGTGAATGTTCATGCTCGAAAATCCTCCAATGGACTGAAATAAAACATTTCTGCAAAGGAGAAAATTCTGAGTGGTAATATAAAAGATCCATTGCCTATTATATTGATATCAGCTGTTATTGCTAACGATGGCAAAACTACCTATTAGTTTCAGGGAGCAAGTTCTTGTTCATATATAGCGGGGTTGGTTTAGATAGCTATTTTCCCTTAATGAATAGAATCATCATTCTTTGTATTTATTCAGATTATCTTTATCCAATATTAAAAACTGTTTGATAACCTGAAACATTTAAAGGTGGCAAATAACCAAACACAGAGGGAATCTGTAAGGAGGTAAACACTTTATCACACCACAGGAAAAGTGTCAACTCAAGAAAAATTTCATACATCAGACTTATTAGAGGTAAATTTGGGTCACTGTGTGGCTAACTAAAGATGGAACCATTTCAGCGGGTTGCTATGTTGTTGCAGATTGTATTGTTAATTTTTTTTTACCTATTGCACAAATAATTTGCCAAATACAAAGAATTTCAACTCAAATTGAGATTAAAGGTTTTAAAAACAAGTTATTTGATGCATCTTCCTCTGCTTCTATCTATGCACATATGTGTATAAAGGTTCTCCTCTAAACAACAAAGAAACCAGCTACAGTACATGATCACCAATTTAAAACAGCATGCCTCTGGACCCTCTTTATATACTACATATGGATTTTGGTCACTTCTTTGAACATGATTAAAACTCATCAGCAACCATATGAGAACTCCATTTAATTCCGGTTGGCTTCATTAATCCCCTCAGGGAGCAATAGAACCCAGTGGACCAGCTGTAATGAAGACAAATGAGTTGCTGTGGAGATGGCCCGTGGGCCTGAGTGTTGGCTGATGTCAGGTGAGGGGAATGTTGGTTATGTAGTTTGTTTTGGCTGTCTGTGTGTAGTCCTGACTCTGTCTGCTTTAACTATTAACCGTGAGCTCATCAGAAATGACATGATGGCGTCTGAATTTGGTGTTAGTCCACCCAGGCCAATACTATTACTGTAGCTGTGTCTCTATTGACAGATCAAGTGACCAAACTATAAGGTCAAACTTTTTCTGTGATAAAATTATGGTTGGATCAAAGGATTGTCTTCAATAAAAGCTTTAAATCCAGTGTTATTACATTTAACTGCTTTGTCAAACTCATTTGAAGTCCACTGAGAAAATAGGATAGTAAAGTGTGATGGGAAGGGATGTAAAAAAGATAAATTATGGAAAAGTGAAAAAAAAGATTGGTGGGGAAAGAAAAGGACAAGAGAAAAGTGCAAGCTAGTGTTGACATCTAAGACAGCAGTGATGCTTTAATGCTCTTGTAGAGGAAATAGTTTCCAGCAGGATTTTAGGCTTGCACTTAAACTCAACACACACACAGATGCAGTTTGCCAAGTGGTTAGCGGAGGAAAGCAGAAAAGCTTTACTGTGTGTTTATGCACATTCTGTGGTGGTTTACTTAAGCACTAATGCCAATGTGAGTGTGTGTATGTGTGTGTGTGTGTGTGTGTGTGTGTGTGTGTGTGCGTGTGCGCTCACACAATTACATGTGTCTAATTTCCGTCACCATAAATGTCCTCAACCTGTGTTTCAGTGTGTGCTTTCGATCAAATGTTCTGTGGAAGTCTTCAGGGTTTGTATTTCTGAAGATAAAGTGGTTTTAACTTTTAAGGCAGTGAATACTGAAGTGTTTATTGTGACTTGGTGTTTCTACATAAAGACATAATTCACTCTTTATCTTCATATCACACAAAAAACATGATTTATCCAGGTGGAAAATGTAAATGTTTTTGGCAAGCACACAAATTCACATTCTCACTAAAAGTTTACCTTTAAAAGTTGACTTGTACTTTTTTTATGACATTCATATAATTTTTTTTTCTTCAGTGGTTTTGTAGGTGCATAGAGGAATTAAGGAACTTATCTTCATAAAAAATAAAATGTACTATAATGCTCTAAAATTTTAGTTATTAAATAATATTCAAATGTTAAAAATTGGAGAAAAAAATCCACTACTCTTAGACTTTAGAAATGTTGTTGCTAAATCTTTTCTCCTGATTTGAATCTTTCTGCCAAGCAATTTTATCATTGAGACATGACATTTATGCCAATCTTTTCCTGGCAAAGAATGGAACATATGAACTTCTCAATATTTGGATCTGTGCTATCTAGTATTATGTATGAAATTTTTTTTTCAGAGTTGACAACACAACTTTTTCTTTCCAATTAGTGCATTTCACACTGAAATGACAATGCCTTGCAAATGTGTTTATACCACTTGAGTTTTTAACAGCTTGTCGAGTTATTGCTACAAAGTTATGTATTCCCACTTGTAGTTTGCCACAAGTATTGTACTGAGCACAACACGGATGTGGAAGAAAGCCCTTTGGTCAAATGAGACTAAAATTGAGCTGTTTAGCCTACATGCAAAATGCTGTTTAGGGTAATAATGTTTAGAACAATAATACTGCACATCACTCTAAACACACAATCCCCATTTTGAAAGATGGTGGAGGCAGCAATATGCTATGGGTAGGTTTTAATTCAGCAGTGAAGATGGATACAAATTAATACAGGGGAATCGTGGTAAAAAATCTTTTATACTTAAAAATTCAACTTCACAGACAGTGACTCAAATGCACACCACACTTTTCAGATGTGAATATATGAAAAATACCCTTCAACTCCACAATTAAGCTTTACTTTGTGTTGCTCTATTACGTAATATCCCATTGAAATATACTGAAGTGTGGGGTCATAATGTGACAATGAGACTATGAGACCATTAGATGACTTAATGAGACCTTTCCATCACAGTCACAACTGGCGAACATGTTCTGCCTGCTCACCTCCTGTTCCATTAGTGGTGATGGAGGGACTGCCAAGGTTGCTCTTGTCCAGTTTGGAGCCTGTCGAGTCTCCAGCTCCCACGCGGTTATGAGGACTGGCTAGGTCCTGCATTTCCATAGACCTAACAGAGGTGAGGATGGAGGGAAGGGAGCAATAAGATGGACTACAATTCTTGAATGAAACGAAAATCAACAGCTGGAAGACCTACCTCTTTGATTTAATATGTAAGACTCCCAGTGAGCACATTCAGTCATATACGGTATATTCACATTATGTTATAAACCTCATGCTGTTCAGCATCGGTCAGCTTAGCCGAGCATGTGTTCAGAGGCGTTAGACATTGACTATAGGCCTGCTGGCTATTTTATGGACTGGGATGTGTGAGCATATGTGTGAATGTGTGTATGCACTTGCAGGCTGCAGTGGAAACCCACAGCCTGCCGTGCTTCAGTTTTTACAATGTGTTCTACATGCATGACTGGGATGGATCAGTGCACAAGGTGGTGATGATAAACTGAGAGTGTGAGAGTGAGTGTGTGGGTAGTTAGAGGGAGAACAGATAAAATAACAGCTGGAGTTTATACAATATATTGACCCTCAATGTTTATCTAGATCTGTATTACTTTTTTAAAATTGGTTCAAACACATGCTGAAGAAATAATCTCTTTTTGCAACTGTTAATACATGCACATTATAAGAAAAACCAACTCAAAACAAGTTTATGACTAGTCATCACTGAAGCCTCAAAGAAGCAGTTGGAGAAGTTCTTTGGGGGAAGACGTAGTTCATTGCTAACTCATTGCATGTGTGGACAGTACCTCATAAATGTACGTGAGAGAACCCTTAGTAATGCGCCTGCAAGGTTTTGTCAAACTCTTCCTTTTGTGTGATACATCAAAGGCCAAACAAATACAGAGATGGAAAAAGAACCAAACTAATGCGGGCTGCTGCTGGAAAGAGTGAACATCCATGTGCAGTGGGAAGACAGCATCTTTACACATGACTGCAAACCAAAGTCAAGATAAATAATAAACAATTTATAGCTGCCTGAGGATGAAATGTGCAAACGACAAACAATTTAAATCCAATATTATTTTAGAAAGTAAGATATGGTGTTCTCCTGCACATTCGGTCTAAAAGTAGGCCTTCTACGTATGTTCAAAGTTAGCAAGTTTCACAGATAATGTTGCTTTTTCTCTATGTGTTCAAAATGCTTCATCCATCCTTACTTTTGTCTTTCAACAGCAGGAAATAATTCTCTCTCCCCTCTTTGCCCATTTTCCCCCCTCTCTGTTTTTGCTCGTCTCAAGAGGCAGTGGCAGGACTTGGTGTTTCATAAACTCTTTTCTGGTTTTCACATTACGTCTGGTCTTTGACTAAAATGAGCAAAATTCTAGTAAAATATACTGCTTGCTGGAGTCAAAGATATACAGCAGATTCAGGGATTTAGCTAAAGATTATATTCATTCCAGATTATGTGGAAATGTTTATCATTTCAGAAGAAGATAAAAAGCCTCACGCCACTAAAATCTCACATTTCCAACTAGCTATAGAGCTAGACTCTTCAGTGTCTTGTAATAGTATTCATATACCTTTAACTTTTGGTTATGTTACAATGACAAATTTCCATTTATTTTATTGGGATTTTATATGACAGATCAACTGTGATGTTGAAGGAAAAGGATACATGGTTTTTAATTATTTATTTTTTTTACAGATAAATATGTGAAAATTATGGTATACATTTTCTATTCAGCATTGCTTTGTAGAAGCACTTTTTGCTGCAGTTAAACCTGCAAATCAGGTGGGGAATGTTTCTACCACTTCTGCACATCTAGAGACTGAAATTTGTGCCAGTTCTTTACAAAATAGCTCTAGTCGAGTCTAACCTGATGGAGATCGAATCTGTGGGCAGCAATTTTACGTTTTGCAACTGATTCTCGGTTAGATTTAGATCTGGACTTTGACTGGGCCATTCTCACCTATGAGTATGTTTGGATCTAGACCATTGTAGCTCCGGTTGTATCTTAAGGGTCATTGTACTGCTGGAATGTGAACCTCTATATATTTTTCCATCCATCTTCCCATCAAGACTCACCAGCTTCTCTGTCCTTCTGAAGAAGAGCATCTCCACAGTATAATGTTGCAATTTTACTGTGCAAATAGTATGTTGAGGATGATGTGCAATGTTAGCTTTCTATCACACATAGCATTTTACACATAGGCCAAATAATTCATTTATAGGCTCCTCTGACCAGAACACCTTCTTTCACAAATTTGCTGTGTTCCCTATATGAACTGGATTTTGTTTTGGTATATCTGAGTATAGGGCGCTGAAGACATATGCTCACCACAAATTTTAGAAATTTTATTAATAAATGCTTTTGTGAATCATCATTTCCCTTACAGTTACCAGTTCTGCACAACATTGTGTTGGTCTATCACACATTGGTTGCACTGAACTATATTTAGGGGTATCAGGAGTAAATGGGGCCAAATGCATATGTATGACAAACTTTTCAGATTTTTATCAGTAAAAAAAAAATTAAAAAAAATAGAACCATACATCCATTTTCCTTTACTGCATAATTTTGTACGACTTTTTGTTGGTCTATCACATTAAATTCCAATAAAATACATTGATGTTCGTGGTTGTAAAGTTACAAAATGTAAGAAAGGTCAAAATATATGTGTACCTTTGCAAGGTACTGTATATTTTAACTTTAAACCATATATTCTCGAATATTTTGTTTGAATGTTGCAGAAAAAAGATCCATAGCCATTGCTCTAAGTGCATTCATGGCATGTGTCATTTGCATGTCAGCTCATGGTAATCAGCATATCTTTCTTTTGCATGTAATTGTGTGTGTAGTTTTCAGAAACTGAAGCCTTTGGGAAGTACAGATGACCTCACCATTGCTTGCAACTGCAATGAAACCTAACCTCTCTGCACCATGATGAGAGAAATAGGACACACAAACACTCAGCGTAAACATCACACAGACATAAATGAGCATACCTGGCGTCTGAAGGGTCTGGAACATGAGATTCACTGTGTGATTTCTTCACCTGCACAGAAACAAGAGGACAGTAAATTACTTTGCAAATACACAGCTTCACACACACAAACGCAATGTGTGTGTGTGAACACACAAGCAGCTAATAAGAACCAGTGTTAAGTGTCCCATAAACAAGCCTCATAAACTGGTGTTAATGAGTCAGACACATTGTACCAGGATTTTAAACCTATGTGATTCAAAAAATGAAAAATTATTGCCTCAACACTTCCAGAAGAGGAAGTATATATATATATATATATATATATATATATATATATATATATATATATATATATATATATATATATATATATACACACACACACATATATATATATATATATATATATATATATATATATATATATATATATATATATATATATATATATATATATATATATATATATATACATATATATGTACTAAACTAAACAGGATTTTGCAACAAGTGTTTATTATTATTATTATTATGTTTTTTTTAATTTGATTGGGCTGGTTACATTATCAAAGTGCAAAAAGAATTTACAGTTAAAAAACCTGCTGAAACTTTCCATATTACAGACTCATGAGATATCAGAGACACTGCTTAAGTAAATATTATCTTTGACTTTGTGGACTTTAGATAAATGCAGTGCAGCCTTTCTCCCACCTGTTGCTGGTACACATTCTCCTGGTTACAATAAACTGCGCTAAAAGACTAAACGACTAAAGGAGGGCTACCAATCACTCTTAGTTTTTACATTACAAGCAGCTACCAGCAAGCTGGTTACTAAAGCAGATGGCCCAACTAACTGAGCAGCTAATATCAGGTAGTTATACTTATGTTACTTTTTAAGTGCCAGAAACAGACAAAAAAGGTTTGTTTGAAAACTGTAATTAAATAGCTGTTTTTTTGTTTTAAGTTGTTGTCTTTATATCAGAACCAAATAATGTACACAATTGAAACCAAATATTTAGATACACTGTATAAAAACACACATAGCCATTACTGTTGTCACTGTCTGATAGTCATTTAAAATAAACCTTCTGTATTGGAGATCAGATCAGAATACTAAAATTGTTTCTATTTGCCAAGAGACAGAATAACGAGCAGGGGAGTCTTTTTTTGAAAATGTTCTTTTACTTTCTTGAAATAAAGCCGTTTACACACATTTCCTTAGTATCTGGTAGATTGCATGACATGGGTCAAAAATATTGGATATCCTTGCATTACTTTTTTCATAATAATTTTGGTCCATTCCTCCTGACAACACTACTGAAACTAAATCAAGTTTGCAGGTCATCTTGCTTGCACACACTTTTTCAGCTCTGCCCAGAAATTTTCTGTAGGGCTGATATCAGGGCTTTGTGACGACTATATCAATTCATACATTTTTTTCCCTTTGTAAGCCTCTTTGTAATTATTTTAGATGGTATAATGGCTGGACATTCCCAAGGAGTTTACACTCAGAGTATGTCAATTGAATGACATATGTGGCACCTTCAGGCATTTGAGAATTGTACCCAAAGATGAACAAGACTTGGAGAGTTCCACAGTTCTCTTATCTTGGCTCATTTCTTTGGATTTTCCTGGCACAAAAGGAAACAGTGTGTTTGAGGTGCTGCTTTAAAACACATCCACATGCGGCCCTCCATTTAACTGAAACATTGTAAATTACGATTTTGATGTATGTGAAATGTCTGACATTACAGATAGCAATAACAAACAAAAAACATTTTTCTCATTGTTGTGACCTAAGACAGGAAAGGTTTATGCTAATTTAATGTCAGACAATGAAAAATAATGGTTCTGTCTTTTTTACAGTTCTGTAAATCTGGTTACAACTTTATCTGAGAAATAACTTAATCAGTGTTATATTATGTTAGCAGTAAGAATGATTGTTGATTTTTCTAGATCATATTTTACATTTACTGCTTTAAATTTCTGTGTAAATACTGCAACATTGTGATATTTCCTATCCATACAATCCTAATCATCTCATACCGGCCCATACCTTTTTTCAAAATCTTAAACTCCAAATAAATCATGACCTGCTGTCCGTAGCAGTAGCTGCCACCATGTTCGAAGTGCTAACTACAGTCTAAGTGACAGATATTAACTTTCCCTTGTTCACCTGTGACCCTATCTCCATCCTGAGCTCGATCGCTGCTCTCAACCCCCTGTAAGAGTTTAAAGGTCCCAGCGGGGTCATGTTAGGTCACAGCAGAGAGGTCGCTCCTCACCGCTAAACATGTCGATGCAAAAACTGAACTCAGCCTTGACTTTGCGGGGTACTTGTGACATTTGGTCATGTCAATCAATGTGTGTGGGTTCTTGGAAAAATATGGAAAAACATACTTCAGTTTCCACCACAGCATACACTCCCTACACACAGACTCGTTTTACGCACGCCTTTGTGTGAGGCTATGTCGGGCCAGACAGCAGACCAGAGGTTCTCTATTAAAATTCCTCTTTCTTATTTGGAGCAGGAACTAATTAGACGAGTAAATGCAGGGTGGAGCGAGAGGCAATGTGTACCAGCTGCCCTATAATCACTGTGTCAACACACTATCAAGGTGTAGGGGCACGCGCAGGCTGCCAAACACACAATCCCGCACAAGGTAAAACACACTCGTAGGAAAATTCAACTAGGCAGCATACATCCAAGTTGTTTCCAAATTATCGCAATCATAGGTAAGTACACAGAAAATGTGCAAGGCAGACGATAAACTCGGGCTATCTGGAAACTGGAATATGTCTGTGTGTTTATGTGCTTGTGGAGAGGACGCCATTGTGCTGTTATGGTTCTGATTAGAGGATCCTGCTGAGAGCGAATAAGAAGCAGCACTTAGCTGTTTAAGACAGAGGTCAAAGGTCAGCCAGTCTTCTCATATGGATCGCTTTACACACACACACACACACACACTCACACACACGCAGACACACACACACACACACACACACACACACACACCACTTTCATGTCACGTTTCATGCTTTACTGAAATTTAACAAGGCTGTCAGTCACGGCATCAACTGGGATGGCCGTGAGAAACTGCAATCCACATGTAACACACATGCAGGACCTGGACACACACACACACACACACACACACACACACACACATGCAGTGATGCATAAGCTTGGCTTGGTTTCTGTCTCAACATGATCTATGAAAACACAAGCACACGCAGCCTTTGATCCCGGAAAGCTTTTAGGACGCACGCTTTCCCTCAGTGTCCGAGTCTCTTGCCTCGCTCAGTATGATGAGCCTTTTATCTTTGACTCTTAGACATGCTTGTTTCATATGAAAAAAATCGTTTAAAGTGTTTTTTTAAATGACTTCATAGCTTAGTCAACTATGTTGGACATAAGAAATTGTCTTTAAAATTATTGGATGATTCTGATGTTCATAAACAGTCATAAAGGAATTTCAATAGACAATCCTGTAGATGACAAAATAAAGACCTAATAAAACTATAGTATTTAACAAATGTAGTGATAATAATGTCAGACAACCAGCATCATTAGCTCTGCAAGAACCAGCGCGTAACTAATTTTACTTCTAACATTGGACACAAAGCTCCACTGAGTTCACTCTTAGGTGGCCACGGTGTCTGAATAAACCATTTGTGTCACCTGAGCCACCAAAAAAGATGACCTTTGACCTGGTTGACTGGGTGACCAGTCTGGAACACTACCTGGTTGGTGAAAGGACTCCCCAAGGGAAAAATTTATCTGGCACTGGTAATTAGCACAATAAAGGTCCATTTGAGCAAATACTATGCTGCTCTTACGAAGAATTTTGATTATTACACTAGAATTATGCTAGGGGTCTAGAAATTTGTGGATCAGATATAAGCAGAAGATGACTTTAGATATGATCCATTTTATTTGAGGTATTTTTTTTCTTAAAGAGTTCTAAAAAGAATCTAAATACCAAAGATGCACAAATAAGGCTTTGTCTGTTCCCCTCCCTTGTGCAGGACATATTAGATTAAGAAAAAGAATAACTGGGCTAGGTATTTTCTAGTCATAACATAACATAATAATAAAACGTTTCTCGAATGTTATTTCTAAAAAGGATTTCAAACAAATAATCTTTACCTACAATTATATCTTAAAAACAGAGTTTGTGTCTGTGATCTTGTGGGGAAAAAATATAAAAATCTTACATTCAATTCTAAAATAAAAGTAGAAAATTTGCTAAAAACTGAAAAAATAAAAAAATATGAAAGAGAGCAACATGCATATGCTTCCATTTCTTATAAAACTGAATTTAATTTGAGTGTGAATCAACTAAAATACATAAAAAAAAACAGTTGTTACAAACTCCACTAACTTTTCTGATACCTTCTCCTTTTTTTCTTCAAATAGTTTTTATTTCTGTAAATGTAGAACTTTTTAGCAGTCAGATATTTTCTGATTCATTAGGTTATCTGTATAAAATGGAAAGTATCATTACAGCCTTTATTTCCTTTGAATTTAAAATAAATTTCCTCTCAAGTATGGAGCTCTGTTCTTACCTCAGAGTGTAATCAGGTCAATTAGCAGTCCCACTCTTCCACAACGCATTACGGAGCGCTACGATCCGGCAGCTCCCCTTCAAGACGTAGACGCGCTGCCCTCTCACCCACAAACAGAGACACACGCTCCCTGAATGCCTCTCTTCTCCTTTTACCTGCTTCACACTTTGTACTCCAGGAGTTGCATGTGTCTAAAATGTTTCTCCTTTTTCTCTTTTGGGCTTTTGTTTTTCACTTTGCAGGACCAGACAAAGGAAACACTGCATGGAAACTACGTCCTCCCTGCTGCTGCTGCTGAGGTCAATCCATGCACAGCTGCTGTCTTCCCCGACTCCAGTAATGGGGAACATTTCACTCGTCTTGTTTCCCTCCTCCTCTGCCTCCACCCCCTCTTTTTCTCTTCTCCACCTCCTCTTTTTTTCTCAGCTGTCAGTCATTACAGACTCACCCAAGCTTGCATTTAGAGCCTAAAAATTTTGGAAATGTTAATCGTTTTGTTTTTCTAGTCTAATTTTGGCTGAGGTTTCGATCTAAAATCAAACTGTGTACAACCCCCCGCCCAAAAAAAAAAAAAAAAAAAAAAACCGAGTGAAAGATTTTAAAAAGGAGACAGTGTGTGAGAATCTGGATCAATGCCTTGCCTTGCAGTAGAAAGTACAAGCAAAACCATAAACTTCACACCTCTCAATTGACCATTCCTCCTCCCCTCTATCCCCTCCACACATACTTAGACACCCACACCACACAGGGGCTCACATGTTCACCTGAACACACTTTCAACCCGTGTTAACTGGTACCACCCGACTGCACGCGTGTGTCCGGTGTTAAAAAGAGATCATCAGAAAGAATGGATGGGAGCAGACACTTGCACACATCAAATGTCTTGGTCTGAAGATGGCACTCTTTCACTTTGACCATCAAGACAGATTGAAAGGCTGGTGCTAAACCAAAGACAAAACAAGAAGCACACTTTTACACACATTCCTGAATCATACAGATGGGAGTTTATTCTCCTTTCCACAGTACCACCATTCCAACATCAATAAATTCTGCAAGAAAAAGAAGAATAAATAAATATCTTCTTCTTAAAAATAATATGAATCGTTAGGTGAATATTTTCACAAAAAATAGGGAAGCGTGCTTGGATTATTATTTCTAATTTGAAGAGATGTGTCACAACTTTTTATGTTTATTCTCAATAATTAAATAATTTGACAATAATAAATATTATTGAAGGTCCAAAAGACAAATGAAAAGCCAGAAAATTATAAAAATACATACACAAAGGTGTGAAAAAAAGCATGATTTAAAACAAGCACATACAAATGCAATTGCACTGCATTTTTATTTAAAAGATGAAGACAATTACTGTCCTGACAAAACAGGCTTTTCATTCATAAAGACTTCTCTATATTATTAGCTTCTGTGCAGGGTGTCGTCAGTAACATTAAGAAGCAGCTTTTTCAGTAAACGGAGGATCTACTCAGCTTTAGGAGATTGTGATAAAGTTGTGGTTGATCGGTGAGTGTACAGCGGGAGTGTACTGAAGGCACAAGATCTTGCCATATCAAAACATCACAATGTTTCTTGTTCAAGTGAAAACTGTCTTGTGAATCTGGCTGCTCTCAACATATATATATAGTCTGGTGAAGGAAGTTATTAATGTTAGCCTGTTATACAAAGGTGAGATCATTCACACTTTCCTAGTAGCAACGAGTAGCACTAGACCAAAGGGCAATTTTACAACTTTTAATGAACCTGGACTAAATTTAAATGTCAATTCAAACTTCGATGTACTACCAACCTGAACAGTATGATTTTATTCTGAACAGCAGCTGTGGCTCAATGGAAAAAATAGTTTGAGAACTGGAAAGTTGTGAGTCTAATTCGAGCTCTTATACACACACAGACACAAGTCAGCATTGTGCCACTTCCCCCTTAACAAGAACTAGTTTTAAATACAGTTCAGCCAGGATAAAATAAATTCATTCCTCTAACATTTTGTTAATTGGTCATATTTTATTTGAAGTTTTACAATATATATGGTAATATTCAATAAATTAGAATAACACTGATAATTTTATTTATTCCAGTAACTCAATTCACTAAATGAAACACATTATGCAGATTATTTACAAACAGACGGATGTTTTCAAGCCTTTATTTCTGTTAATTATGATGATTTTTTTCTGCTAACAGCTAATGAAAACATGACATTTAAGATTAGAATATTACATCATCATGTTTAATACCTGCTTAAAGGTTAATATTTCAAAAGTTAGTTTTAATTGGACAATTGAGCCTCATCAGAATGCACATTCTAAATTTTTAAATATTAATGTCTGCAGGTCATGACCTTATTTACAAATTGACATGTCAATTATGCAATTTCTTAGCATCTGCTCATTTTCTCCTGTTTTCTTTGCTCACATAAACCATATTTTTTAATGGCTCTGTTCCCAAAACAGCTGCTCTCATTGAAATATGTTAATGCTTCCATTGTCAGAAAGTAAAAAGATTTTAAACTTTTAAAAACCAAAGCAGTCCACTTAGGCTACAATTAGATGATGTTGCTTTCTTTTCATTTTATTTAAACTCATTAGCTCACAACATATTCAGTCATTAAATTAATTGTTAATTTGGATACTCATTTGTATAATGGCCTAAAAAAATTGAAGGTTTAACAGAATACAGGTGCAACTCAACCGCTTATCTTTACTACGTAAATCCATTTTCTCCCTGAAACAGAGCGTCGTTAAATAACATCAAGGTGAACTGCACTTCCTTCACATTTATCATATAAAGAACAACTTCATTCAGTTCAAAGTTTTGACAAATGTGAGCTCCACTCATAAATGGGTTTATTTGAACTGCACAGGTTCATGTCAAAGAAAGTGCTGTTCAATTATGGAAAAAAATATGAAAGTCATTATTCTTTTGGTCAGTATTGAAATCACATTTATTTAAAAGATAATTCTTTAAAACTGAAGTCACAATCATCTACTGCATTTTAAAATAAAAGAATTGCCTTGGAACATGGCATTTTCAGTGATACCCTCTTAGTTTGGCTTTTAAGCCTATGGTCGACTTAGGAACCTCCAACAAGTTACAGTAAAACAATATTTTTTTTCTGCATACAAAATTACCAATCAGAGGAAACCATAAATAGACCATAGAAATGCAATGATTCATTTTAATGTGGTTTTCATTTTAGACCATCTTATATTTATGTCCTGATTTGATTGTAAGGTGATTAGCGAGTGGCAGCTTCCATACTCTGTGATTCATTTGCAGCTGCTACAGGACCCTATGTGCTTTGGAAGAAATACAAAAATCTTAATCAATGAAAAATATGGCAAATACATTGTGAACTGCTGAGCAATTGAAATCAAGATAGGGAAAATAATTAGGTTTTAAAGTGACAGATATCTATGTGCCTCCTCAGTGGGTTTGCTTTAGTCATGTCTTAAAATTAAAGTTTTTGCAAAGATGAGGTATGAAAACATTGGAATAAAAAATTGGACCAGCTGCATGGCATGTAGTGAAAAAAGTCATAAACATATTTTTTTTTTAAAAACTGAATGAAATGTTATGCCAACTGATACTTTAAGAACATGCACACTAGCATTAGTGTTACTGTATTTGAACAAGGTAAGGGTACGTCATGTACACAGGCCTGAAGACCAATTTGGAACAGGGCCACTGTCTTCTATTGGGAACCACCTATAGATTGGTCACCAACATGCATTCCAGCGCCACAGCATTTATCCCCAACCTTCAATAAGCCTTATGATTGATAGACTGTTTGTGGAAGGTGTGTACACATTAGAGCAAAAGTCTACAGAGTGCGTGTTATTGGTAGCTATGTGAGCGTGTGTGTGAGTACTGGACGTTTGAGAGCATATGTAGAGGACTAGCTGTCAGAACAGATTAGGGTGCTGCCGAAGTGCTTGACAACTCAAGCACTTTATTATTAGCCAGGCAAGACCTCATTTGGAGGGGGGTTGTCCAAAAACATCCCTGGCGAAATATTTTCACAGCAAGTGGAGAGGGGAGGAGAGGAGTTGTCCCCAAACATGCTTGATGAAATATACAGCCCAAATTAAAACAGAAACAAAAAGAAAGAAAAAAACTAAACAAAACTCCAGTGAGGAGTGGATCAGATAATCAGAGCACTGCGCTGACAATTTGTAATGAGTAGTGTCCTGCTGCAGCTAAATACCATAATTCAGGTTTGCTTTCTTTTGACTTTAAAAAGGGCTGTATAAACATTTGACAGGAGTGAAGTGTCCTGGCTTTGAAAATGACTGTCTTTCAAGTGGAACAACAGCAGTTCATTCTACCCCTGAATATGTTTTCCAATCCACTGAGTCGCAACCGTCTCATACAAACACTAAATAAACGGAAAAGCTGTAAAGCTGTGGCTTTCGCTTTAGAATGGATCTGGTTTCCTTCTGTTTCCAATCTTTTGTATGCTTTCTAATTTACAATAGGGCATGACCATTCTTACTGCAAATACATTGATTGTAGTGGGTGTTTTTTCTCACAAAACTCCATATCCATAATTCTAGAATTTGAGGATTAATATTACTCTCAGTTTGCAGAGACTGACTTGTCAATTGTTTATCTTGTTTTATTTTCAAAACATTAACAATGAGTCACAGGGATTGCTTGGGTAAATGATGCAGCAAAATTAAATTAGTTTTTAAATCATTGGAGAAAAGATTACAAAATCCTACTACTAGGGATGTTCCAGTCCTATTGGATCAGGGTCTCATGCATATTTTTATATGATCAGTATTTCACCCGACTTATCTTAAACACCTTTTGGTATGCTGTCTGTTACTGTGTCTACTGCACCCCTAGCAAGCCATGTGGCAATGTTGTTCAGTTTTAACAATCACAACATATATTTGTTTACAGCTTGCAAAACTGCATATAGGATGTGCACATTTTTTTCTGATGTCATTTATCTGGATTTTCTCTTAGACTCTAAGCAATATACACCCCTCACAATAATTTTTATAGTTAAAGAGAAACTGCATTGGTTGCTTCAGCTTCCTATCTTTCTGTGATTTGCAACTTGCTTAGCTCACTATGCTCGGATATTCTAAGAAGAGCTCTTAGTCTAGGAGAGTTACACAGAGAGCAGCTTAAACACTAGTCTTTAAATTTTATAGTGGTCAAGCAAAAGTTTATGTAGCATGAGAACTATTTTTCTGAAATTTTTGTTCATACACAACTAACTGGAACCATGCTGAAATATGCTATGAACCAAATCACCAAAAAGTTATATTAAAGCAGAGAAAAAAACATGCTAATATTAGCCTAGCCCTTCAGAAGATTGCTCTGCATGAAAATAACATTAGCTAGAAATGAGCTTAGTAATAACCACTGCTGTATTTGATGAGTGAGACATGTCTCAGTGATAAAGGTATGAGCATTTGGGGGAAGTATTGTCGAAACATTTTATAGCTTTCTTTACCTAGATAGCCCTGTTTAGGGGCAGCTTATTAAGACAGCAACAGAACCTCTGGTTGAGACAGGATATCTGTTGATGTCAAGACGTGGATAACTGTCATGTAGAAGACTGCAGCATCAATTTTGTTGACAAAAACAAAGGATGTTGGGATGAAAATATTTGAGGGAGATGAAATCCAGTCACACCTAAATTAAGTTGTTGGAAATTAAATGTTTACACACCTTTTTTCTGACTTTTTTTATGAATAATATTTAAAGGAATTATAATTTAAGTATTCAGTTTAAACAACTGATCATATTCAGGATGTCTTTATTGTGTGTTTGAAAGTTGTATCTGTGGTATTTAGCAACAAAATGGTACTTGCAGTAAAAAAATAAAATAAAAAAAAAAATCATGTGCATTTATTTTCAGGTTGAACTGGACAAATGGCAACGTTGCCCCTTCTTTTAAGGGGCAACAACCTATTTATAATGTTGAACTAAATTAAGAATTTTGGGTTTTGGATTTTTTTAACCTTTCAACCCTAACACACACACACACACACACGCACGCACACACATGCACAAAGACTCACTCATCTACCTGTCCCCTGCTCAAAGCTTTCTGCTGTCCCCATTTGTATGAGTGGTTATCAGCGTGGTAACTTTATCCCCTTCCTTTCATGTAAAATACATTGTGCCAAGCCTCCTCCCTCAAACCCTCCCCCCTCCTCCATTCCTCCTACACCCTGCCTCCAGTTCCCCACCCTGGGAGGTGTAAATCTATCCGTCTCTTTATACCTCCAAAAATGCTCTCTTTTCAGGTGTAGTAGGAAGCTATAAAAGAAAAAAAAGAAGTCCGGGAGTGAAAGGGAAGAACAAGGTGAGTCTGTGGAAAAGGGGGGAAAGAGGAGGAGGGATTCAGGTGAAATAGGTAAAAGTTGCACTCTTTCTGTTCCTTTCTGGCAAGTGGTACATCTTTTTAGTTATCTACACTTACATCATTTTGCCACAAACTGTTGAGAGAAACAGGATAAAAGCCATGTGCACTTTTTGTCTCATAAATACAACTTTGAAGCATCCATGCACCAATAAATCAACCACTGATCAAAACAGGCTAATTAACCGTGTAATTAGCTCTGTCAGTGATCTGAAGGTCAACAAAAATAAATTCTTCTCAGCAAAAAAATAAAAACTGAAAATGGCAAGTTCTCTGTCTTTTGTCTTGAGTTCAGTAAAAAACAGATAGAGGTGCAGTGCATGTGCATTCATGCATAAATCTGGATTAATCTGTAATATCTTCATTTGCTGTTGGATTCAAAACCGCTACGTCTATTAAGAAACTTGCAGCCATTTTCTTTTATATTTTTATGTTAGTTTCAATTAAGTGTTGAATAAAATGTACACAAGTGAGTTTGTGATGGTGACAGTCCTAGTCCTATAGTTCCGATGTAGAAAACTGGAAAGGTCCAAAATTGGAATCAGCAGGTCACACTTCAAAGAAAACTGGGAATCCATATAGGCTGATAAAGACCTTGATATGTCTTTTTTAAGCCTTATCTGTTATTTATAGCTCCGGCGTGTAATATCCGATTGATTTTGAAACTAATGTAAGATTTTTTTCAACAAATTATGTAAGGTGACTTTGGTTTTTGGATATTTCTTTTCAAGTTCAACAAAAATAGTGTTGAAACTGGTAAAAGTTACATATGTCTATTTCAGGTGGGATGTTACAGAATGTTTCAAATATTGAAACAATAAAACTGTGCTAAAATCAGATACAATAGCACGTGAGCATGGACTACTACTACTTTATTGTTGTTCTTTTTTTTGCAATCTTTTTTGTATGTCATTTAATTGTAAGTGAAACAGAAATGACTGAAACAAGGGTTCATATTTTTTTCTGCACAATAAAAGGCTACCCTGAATGTGAATAACTTGAACCATTGCCCCCTATATTGCAAGTTAAGTCATTTGCATGTTTCTGCAATTTGTATATATATATATATATATATATATATATATATATATATATATATATATATATATATATATATATATATATATAAAACACTTTTAAACAACTTCTATGGGTACAAATTTGCAAAATAGTATTTAATACTAATTCATTTGAAAGCAAAATGCTGGTAAATTTACATGTTAGGGAGAAGTAAATTGGAGGACAATGGGCTACTCCCTGTACTGCTCTCTGCTCTGGTGGTCTTCATACCTGCTGCTCAATCTGGCTCCTCATTGTCTCAGGGAGTGAGGGGATCACAGAGACGATTTAATGCAGCTTTACTTGATGGAGACAAATGAAAAGCCACTGATAGATGTGTGTGTGTGTGTGTGTGTGTGTGTGTGTGTGTGTGTGTGTGTGTGTGTGTGTGTTTAGGGGGCATTGGTTCTGCACTGTTAATTGTGCATTTGGCCTCGACTGCCCCAGCGCAGTTAATCTGATGAGGGTAATTAAAAAAACAACTGGGAGAAACCTAACCCAGTTCAGGGTTGACCATGGAGACACATATGCACTCATATTGGCCATTACTTTAATCAGGTCAATATAAAATGCATGTAAGTACAATATTTATGTCAGACACTGACATAGACTTGAGGCATGTTTCCACTTCAAGAACCTTTTCCAGGAACTGGGATAGTTTTCTGGGATTCCCTCTGTTTCCACTGCATCCACCAGGGTAAAAACCCATCACCTGGATAAATATTTACCCTAGTAAATTGCTCTGGTAGAGAGGTAATAATTTGATATTACCCTAAACCACAGGGTGGAGTTTTAATGGTACCATGCTGCAAAGCATTTCTCACTCCTAGCAATATGCTTAAATTGTACCCTTTCAACCCCCCCAAGCCCCCTGTTCTGTTAACTTGGAGAGTTCAAACAAACCCCTAAAATATTTTTTTAAGGGTTTAAACCATTTATGTCAATGTATTTTACAGTATTTATGTTGTAAGGCACAAATAATACAAGCCCCTCGGGAATGTGGGATCCTTAATGCTGTTTGGAGATGAGTTTTGCAGAGTTGTAATTTCAACAAAATAATTTTTACTGGGTACACTGATCCTACTAGTTTCATACATTCTATGTTTAAAGTAGCAACACTCCTACAGGAATTAATGAGTAGAAGTTATAGTAAGTCTAACGTGGTGTATCCCTATTTACCCTCAGCGCTTAAACTCACCAGGTTAGTGTACCCCTAACCATGTGAACTTAAGGGTTCAGGTTAAATAGGTTTTCAGGGATAAGGACCCGAGTACTACCTTTCTTTTTTGTATTTACTCCAGTGTCTACATACACTGCATAAAAAGACACATAACTATTTTTTCCTCTCTGTGACATGATATCAGACAAAATTTTTCCTGTTTTGGTCAATTATATTTACTTCAATTTGTTAAATTCTAGAACAATGAGAACAATAATTGTTTATGTTATGAGTACCCTTCCATCAGCTACTTACAATAGCTTGCTGGGATTTTGGCGCATTCCCCCCGACAGGACTATTGCTATTGGGTCAAGTATGTGAGCTGACTTGTTGAAACAAACCTTTTCAGCTCCTAACACAAATTTTCTATGGGGTTGAAACCAACGTTTTGAGACGACCATTCCAATATAACAAAGTTGTTGTCCTTAAGACACTCTGATACTAAGTTGGTGGTAGGTTAAGTGCCATTGTCCATTTGGAAGACCCACTTGTTCCCAAGCTTTAACTTCCTCACTTGAGTGCAGATGTTGATCTGATATTGTTTCAATGTTATTTCTTCATGATGCCATTCTTTTTGTGAAGTCAACCTGTTGCAAAATGCCATTGTTTGGAGTTCTCTGGTTTCATGCTCCCACTTCTGTATCTGACTGCATTTGTAAACTGAACGCATTTGTTGCTTTCAGAGTGGTGCTTCATATGTCTGATCTCGAAACACTTAATGTAGAGGAGACTAATCGACAGTACAAGACCAGTAAAAGAGATTTTTCTGCCGTGAAGACAATGACAAAACAAAACGGCATTGGTGTGAAAACCAATGGTGCCATTTCACTGCATCCAATCCTGTAACTATGAGGAAAATGATTATGCTCACATGTGTATCATAAACAGGTAAGAAAGCAGAAAAAAGCTAAGGTAGAGGCTTTAACTTTGACTGACTGTAATGGCCATAGCTCCAAGTGTGTGTTTGTGGGCTTGTGTGTGTAAAGGCCCGTCTGCAGCAGCAGCATCAATAATTAAAACTAATCTCATTAGGCTTCAGATTCCTTTCAGACGCTTTTAATTAAATGATGAATGGGCTCCCAGATGCCTGTTAAATAATGCTGCTTGTGACATCACAGTGGGTGTGTGTGAGAGGTACGACATAAGGTAGATATCCTTCAGAAAAGATCCAAGGGGAAACATTCAGCAGAGAGAGTGGTATGGCCTCTCACACACACACACACCATCTGCTCTTAGATTTAATATGCAGCCCTTTATTAGAAGTTACTGCTGCCCTCTGTGCCACAGAGAGGGAAGCGGAGTTAAATGTCTCAGAAGTCGCAAGCTGTTCTGGCATACCACACTTTGAAAGACTTCATATCATCTTCCTAATGAAATCACCCACAATCTGATATGTTTGTGCAGAGGAAAGGTGGACTGAGGGGAAAAGAGAGTTCCAAAGTGGGACAATGAAGAGCTCATGGGTGTTTGGACAGAGAGAGAGACGTAAAACTAAAATAGAGAATGAGAGCAACAGGTAAACCAGAGGGCAGGTAGAGTGCCAAAGCACCTCGGGCTTCAGACATCATGGATATGGCCATCGGAACACCCATAATCCCTCGTTTCTCATTCCCTCCCTGCTCCCCTAACGCCATCTCCCCACCCTCGCTCTTGGGCTGGTGCTGTATCGGATTGCTGAACTCACAATGGGGCCTGAATCATCACTCTAGCTGGAGAGACCCAACAAGAGACAAAGTGGCAGGGAGGCTGGTGGGTAAAGAAAGGGTGGGACAGACAGACAGACAAAAGGAAAGAGGGACACATCAGAGTGAAAAACTGCTGGATGGATCCTGTCCAAATATGGTCAGATGGACAAACAGTGAAAAAAAATCACTGCAAGAAATAAGATCTCTCGTTGTTTTAACACCATGTTTAAATTTAAAACATTCTTTTAATTTTTCCAACATGTTTCTTCTGACTGTAGGTAATGTTAATGTTTTAGAGTGGTCCAATCAGAGTTCTGACTTGAATCCGAAAGAGAATCTGTGGAGGAAACTAAAGATTCAGATGATGGCAAGGAGGCTCTCCAACCTCAAGTATTTGGAGCTCATTACCCAAAGGTAGTTCATCAAAATATCTGCGGAAACATGCAGAAAGATGGTCAACAATCGTAAGACGGGTTTGATTACTGCAATGCAAATAAATAAATAAATAAATAAATAAATAAAATAAAATAAACATTTTTTTAAGTGCCATTTTAATTAAAATGGAAATAAAACCTTTTTTTTTTTTTTTTTTCAAAAATTGATTCTCCTTTTACACTGTTTTATTACATTTAAGAGATACTCCTCAATCTAAATCTGCTGTTGGCATGAATACATTTGGGCCTCACTTTAAAAGAGGATTATATTTCATTATGGTTTGCCAGAGATGCTTACATTTTATTTTTTCCAAGTTTAGGTCATGTCACAAGTCTTTTACCACAAGTACAAGTCAGTCCTCTAATGTCTGAAATTTTTAATAAATATTTTATAAATATGTTTATCATTTATCATTTATGACTGGTTGGGGGTTGAATTGTTTTCATTCTGTAGAGCACTTTGTATTGCAGTTTGTATCAAGTGCTATATAAATAAAGTTTGATTGACTGATTACATGGAGACCATAAACTCTGACTTGATGGTCTAACACTCCATTGCTGTAAGTAATGAATTTACTCCATCACTAAGCTTAATCTAACACATAAACATTTAACAGTGGCCTTTTCCAGAAAGTTCAATTGAGGATTGCTATGAACTGCCGAGAATAATTTTAAAATGTATTAATAGACAATATTTACCCCATTAGAAATATAATCATGTATTCATGTTCAGAGAAATGTATGGAAAAAATAGGTTAATACCTCTTATTGTTGTATTTCTCAGTGAATAGAACAGGAAGGGCTTTTGTTTTGAAGATCTGGAAATTACATTGTAATGATGCAAGCTTTGGAATATGATGTCAGAAAAAGAATAATTTTACGCTGTTTTCAAACAAAATTCCACTTGATTCAGCTGTTTTTCGCACATCTTTAACCACCACATCTTTGGATATTATCTTTAGCAATCAAGTTAAAGAGTCTAAATCTTATCAGAAAATTGTGATGATAAAACATATCTATTATTTCAAGCCCCCACTTGCCCTCAAGCCAGAGAGTACCTTGTGCTTTTGTTAAAGATGCTCTGGCCTCAGGGAAAAGCACAAGGTATGAGAAGTACCTTGTGCACTGGCCCAAACATGATACTTCTTTCGTTTAAAAAGCAAAAAAGCAAAACTAAAACTGTATTATGGCTTAAATCATGGAATATTATTTTTGTTTGTGCAAACATTATTTTTGTTTGTGCAAGCACAATTTTTACCCATTCTCTCTGCTCCATCAGTGTCATCTACCAATAAGTAAAACCTTTAGAGACTTAAATATACATTTAGATTGGTCACCATGTTTCTTTTAAAGAAGGAACAGGATCAAAAAGAAACAATTTATTCTAATTTTGAAGATTTTAAATGAAGTGGCAAACGAAGAACCCCCCCAATGTGTAACATGACAACAATGATGATGAAAAGCAGTGATTTAACAGTCAAACAAGAAAACAATAGATATTCTGTTCATAAAGGGAAGCAAATATGTGGAAAACAAGGGAAATAAACATTATTTCTAGCAAAAATTTGAACTAAAACAAAGACCCAGGTCACATCCCATCTGGCACCGACGCCCTCTCTGCTACCTATCCGGTGCTGAACTGCTCGGAGAGAAATTTAATCTCCCAATAGAGCAGCAGAGGAAGTTCTCGCGGCAGGCAGGGCATGCAGGTTCCTCCATAAGCAAAGCACAACTATTGGAATTTCATTTCCTTTCCAGCAAAATGAGGAAATATACTTTTTTTTTTTTTTTTTTTTTTTTTTTTAACAATAGCAGATGAGTGTTTAGCAGGAGATTGTGGACTATATTCCCAAAGGCTTTTATTAAGACAATCTTAATAATTAGTTTTGTTTATTTAATGTGCTTTTATATGGGGGACTTTTTCTTATGCTTGCACAGAAAGAGTTAAAATTCTCAAGAATCAGTTTACAACAGAGTTTATGATGTCAAATCGCTGATTCTCCACTGGAAAAAAAAGTAACATCTGGCGATAATGTGTTTTTCTTAAAAACTCGTCAACTAATCAATAAAGTGAGGAATCCTGGGAAGAAGTGCCTTGTCCTGATTGACTTCTATTAAACAAGAATGGCCGGAGCATAATACACTCTTCACTTAGGTGACTTCAGCTATCCCACACCAAAGAAAGTGTATGTGCAAAACAGAGAAAGAAGCACTTACACACATACACACACACACTCTCACACAGCAGACGCTCAAACACACTTATCATGCGGTTTCCTGTCTAGTGTGTTCCTTTAGAAACCCACGCTGCCTCTGCTCTGGGTTTCTAAATGGATTCTCCAGTCTGTTTTGGGGATTTTGCTCTGTGACAGTGTGATTGGCTCACAGGTTTGTCTGTGACTTGTTGACCTCACACCTAGCTATCTTTCCCTGGCAAGCCAGAACGCAAACTCAACTCGCATATGTGCCTGATCAATTACCTGAACTGAACAAGTTTAGGTGAAAGACAGATGTTTTAACTTTTTATGCATCCCAAGTAAGACAAATGTCCCTTTCTTCCTACAAAAACAGGTATTTTATCTAAATTAGGATTACTTGCAACAATATCATACAGTTTCTTACATTTAGAACTATGTTTTGTCAAAGAAAAAATATTTTCTATGCTTTAATTTTGTGAAACCAAAAGAGAAGATAAGAAATTAAGAGAAAGTGAAGAGGTGAAGGACACAAAACAAATAGTTATTGTCAAACTTGGGACAATTCATGCAGTATACCTTGACCAAGTCACTCAAAATAAAAATCACCAGCTGTTCTGCATAAGACTGCACTTAGCTAAATTTCTGAAAGTTTTTATATTAAAAATTAAAATTTAATTAAAAAAAAAAAATTCACTATGATTGTATATTTCTAAAATACCACAGAATAGGCATTTGGAGGTTACTTGTATCAATGTAAGGTTTTTAAAAAGTTGAAAAACTACAAAAAATTTCTGGCACACTGTTTTATGGTTTAAAGTTTTTTTTTTTTTTTTAAGATGCTAGAGAGAGTCACTTCAGATTACTCCAACGGCAAAATGTATATATTTGCACTCCTCCTCCACCTTTTGCTGTGCACTGCCATTTTGCTGGCTGAAAGGTGAAACAAGGCTGCCACACTTTTCCCTCCATTACAAGATAGTGGAACTCAGAAAGTGGTCTTCCTCTTTTTTGGCTGTATATATATATATATATATATATATATATATATATATATATATATATATATATATATATATATATATATATATATATATATATAGCCAAACTATTTCTCCTGAAAAAACTGAGAAAGATCCTCAAAAGTTCACTTGCCTGAGGGCATTGCATCAGATTTCAGGTTAATGCTAAATCAGCAGCTGTGTTTCTTGATTTTCAATAAGACAATGATGATAATTTAACTTGAAAAAAATCATGTTATTTCATCAAAGAGGAAGGACTTCAGGGTGAAGCTGGTTCCACACAATCTCCGGTGAATATCCAGTGTAATCTCTGAAATCAACAGACTTTTAATGTAATATAGAATAAATTCAAGCATTGTCCCTGGTGCAATCAAGGTAGGTAACAATGCAAAGCTCCCATTTCTTCTAGTGCTTGAGCTACATCACTATCACCATAGCCCCCCTCCAAATAGTATTAAAAGAAGCTGTAGGACATTTCATACTCCATAAGGAAACAGCTACAACTAAAGCTTTTTAAGATTTTAATGCATTTGCAATAACTTGACCCTACTGGGTTTAATTCAGTCCCACAGAAAACAAATCTGGTTGCTTTCATGTTGGAAAGATAGATTTAAATGAGCTTATCTTTAGTGTTAAGTGATTTAAATGCTTCCTTTGACAAACTAAATGTGAGTTACTGACTACATCACTGCAGCTTGTCATTTCTTTGTTTAGCAGCAGTGATCCACCTCTTGAGTTTAGCTCTTCGCTTTGACAAACTTTGACAAAGTAGATTTTTTTCCCCCTGCAATGGTAACAAAATAAAAATATGTTTCAACAATGCATTGTTGGTGCAATATTTTTAAATATTTTTTAATGGCCAATTTTATATGGGATCTTGGTTAGCAACAACAACAAAAAAAGCTTGTTTACAGATTGCTGTCCTTTTGCAGAACACATAAAATGAACATTTCTTGCCCGGTTTCAGGAGTAGACTCTCACAGCAACATTCAGCTGTCAGCTGAACATTAATCTTACAGGAATCACTGACACTGAACTGAAACTGAAGTGGACTACGGTGCCACAGCCTGGATGCCAACCCACTAGCAGGATGCCATGAAGTAGCTGTTACACTCCACACTTCTGGGATCTGTCTGCATGCCTTGTTGCCGGGCAGATTTTGAGATGACATGCCAGGGCAATCTTAGCTATCGGGTTTGGCCATGTTCAAGCTGAACTGCTGCTGCTGCATGTACGTTTGTGTCAGTTCATCTGTATGGGGTTGTAGAGGTGAAAGAGAGGTGCAACCTGACCCCCTTTCCTCTTCTTACTTGGTCTGTCTGTCTCACATACTAATACACAGAATAGGACAGCTGCTATCGTGCCTCTCCCAGTGCACCAGAGGAAGAAAAAGCTATTTTAACTTTTCTTTAGCATTTCTTCCACCTCCATCTTTCACTTTCACTTTTTTTCGCCATATATTTCAATCCCACAAAGCTCAAAAGAGTCAGCTAATGCCACCTCCTCTCTTCTTAGACTACTACTATGACTGGAAAATAAACACAGAAAAATTAAAAAAGGTTTGTGTAAAACGTTCATTTTTTTCTTATCTACACTAAATAATTGACTCAGGATTTTTTATTAAATTAAATAAAACTAATAAGCATTTAACTATCATCTTTAAGAGGATCTCGCTCTAAAAACATATTTTCTCTAATGCTGAGAAAACATGTAGCAACAGGTGGAGAGAGACACTTAAACAAGCTAAAAGTAGCATTTAAGGGTTAAACGCTGCTGGTTCTGCCCCCGAGCTCCAGCAATTCTTCCCTGAGGACCCCAGACGGCAGGCAGACCCTGGGCAGACAGGAGCCCATAGAGGATGCCTGACCATAACCCAGATGACGTGCGATGGATGTGGTGGGAAAAGGGAAGGGCGGAGGAAGCAATGGACTTTAAAGGCTAGAAAAGGAGGAGCGGGACTATCGGGTGTCAGTGGACAACTCCCCGAAACTGTTTCTGTGAGGTCCTTGGTGTTTTCTTAGTCAACCTAGACACGCCTATTTCAATAAAGCAGCGCAGGGAAAGAATTAGCCACTTTCAGTTTGACTTTCCAAGTAGATTAAAGTAAGCAAGGAAATCAATTAAAGCTATAGAAACCAGGTAGTGTTTTAATTTAATGTACTATAAATTATTATTATTATTATTATTATTATTATTATTATTATTATTATTATTATTATTATTATTATTGACAATATGTGTTGTAATTTATTTTATTACATCATTTTATTTGAACTTGTTTTATTAATGCACGGTGGTCCAGTTGGTAGCACTGTGGACTGTGGCAAGAAAGTCCTGGGTTTAAATCCTGGCCTGGATTCTTTCTGCATGGAGTTTGCATGTTCTCCTTGTGCAAGCATAGGTTCTCCCCAGGTA
The DNA here is from genome assembly GCA_014839685.1 of Anableps anableps. Classification (NCBI taxonomy): domain Eukaryota; kingdom Metazoa; phylum Chordata; class Actinopteri; order Cyprinodontiformes; family Anablepidae; genus Anableps; species Anableps anableps. The sequence continues at coordinate 14,973,212 of CM026086.1, read as the reverse complement.
CTCCACCTTCCTCCCAAAATCCAAAAACATGGCTGTTAGGTTAACTGACGATTCTTGAAATTGCCATAGAAATGAGTGCGCATAGTTGTTTGTCCTGTGTATCTCTATGTTGCCCTGTGATGGACTGGTGAGCTGTCCAGGGTGTACACTGCCTCTTGCCCCCTGGAACACTGCAAGGATAAGCAATGGATGGATGGAAAATGATTGTTTTGATTTGATTTTACACAATTTGATTTTAGATTAACTGTTCCCTTCCCAACTTCTCTGAAATATATTGCTGGCTTGAGATGTATATTGACCACACAAAAGAGTATTACTATTTGTTTTTATTCAACTTTTTTAAAGCATTCAAAGCTTTGTGTTACCATAGATGTTATTTTCTTCACCAAATAACCGGTTGCTCTGTAGAATATCAGGAATACAGTACAAACATACCAATCGCAACTGCTTGGTAACTAAGATGGATGAAAAGAAACTTTAGTTGCAGTCACAACTGTGACCACATGGACATGCAGTGATATCTGGACTAGTGTTCAAATGGTTTTCACTGTGACAGGTTCTAACCAACAGATTAAGATTAAATAACTAATTCTGTTGCTAATCGCATTAATACAGCATCCCAGAAGCTAAGTGGAAAGCCACCAAAAAGGGTTCCATCATCACTTAAGTGTAAAACTTCTTCCAGTGTGAGTAAGACGAACAAAAATGCTCAAACTGTAACTTAAGGAACTTAATGAAGGCCATACACTGCTGCTGTGCTCAGTAGTATAAGGAGGAAAAAGAAGCTATTCCTCTGAAAATCAAGTCATTCCAGGCACCTCAATGACAAGACAAACACCAGTACAGAGGTTCAAGAAATGTAATATATCACCTGAGCTCCAAGTAAATAACTGGGTCAGACATACTTCTCAGATCCTGGACTACCAGAATTGTTCATTTTTATTTCATGCCACACACACATTACCAGCTCAAAGCTTGTCTCAAAGCAGAAATCAGTTTGATAGCAGAAATATTAGCGATATTGTTAATTTGTTTTCAGATGGATTTTATGCTGACTGTAAAAAAAACTCTCTAGAAATAAATTAACACTTTATTGCAGAAGTATAATCATAAAGAAGGTTCTTCGTGTAATCTCTCAATTCTTTCTTTGACTCAGATTTTTTATGGTTTCAATCATGTTCCTTTTTTTTCTGTGTTGAAGAGTAGTTCAGGGAAACTGACTGCTGTTTCACAGGTGCCTGGTAAACTGGAAATCATGGATTATTATTTAAAAGCTCGTAGGCTATCTGATTGGCTCAGAAAAAAAATTGTATTACAATTTTTGAAATTACAAAATTGTATTTGGCAGTTTGAAAACTTCTAGTGGGAAGATCCTCTTCTATGTTCCCACATAAATGAAACCAAAACTATTCAAAATCTTCCTCTGCAGCATTCAGACGCTCTTGAAATGGGTAAGAAATGGAATTTCTATGAGACTCTGTGGCTCTGTGGGTGATTAAAATCGCTGTCCTTGCTCTGCGATCCTATTTCCAACCTGAACAATTAATCAATGTCTTTGAGCTGCAGATCAAATTCACATTATAAATGATATCACAGTCCTATTTAAAGCAGGTGAAGTAAATGGGGGGGAATATGGACATCAATATTTTATATCTGAATACTAGTGAGTCAAGATAGACTCTTTCTTTTCTTTCTTTCTTTTTTGCTTTGTTTCTTTCTTGCTTTCGTTGTGTGCATGTACTGTATGAGTGATGGACATATGCTCCGCTGGGGTTTGCCCGTAACCCAACCCAGAGTAAGTCTGATGAGACACACACACACACACACACACACACACACACACACACACACACACACACACACGCACACACACACGCACACAGGAGAAAAAAGTAGGGGAAAAACAACATACTTCATGTGCTCTGTCCCACTTCGCAGCATTATTACTGTTGAGGCTGGCAGGTCGGAGAGAGAGAGAGAGAGAGAGAGAGAGAGAGAGAGAGAGAGAGAGAGAGAGAGAGAGAGATAGAAAGAGAGCGAACGAGGCTTGATGGAGGAGGAGGAGGAGGAGATGAAATTACACCTGTTCTGGTGGCTGACTAACGACTTTGAAATGTGAGTGGCCTTCGCTCGTTGACAAAATCATTTTCCCAACAATACAGCCTGATCTTTAAACAAGCAGAACTGGGACGCTGCGTCGACTCTACGTGTCAGTCCAAGTGCATGTCAGTGCCTCCTTGTGTTTTCTGAACATCTCTTTTACATCTTTTATTTCCATAGGAGCATTTTTGCTGTCATTTAGGACAAGGAAGCAAACAGAAACCCTTGCCTTTCACTTACTTTAACTTCTTTTCACCAACTACCTTTAGAATATCCTCAGTGGATCATGAATCTCCAAGTATGAATGTTTTTATGACTGTGTTATCTACACCATGTTATAAGGGGTATGGTCAGAAAAGAAGTTTGTTTGACTGCCTGTCAATAAGTCCTCCTTTGTCACAAGTGTACAAAGTCAGTCCTCAAGAGTCGGTATCCAGCATGTTTTAGTTCTTTTCTGGTTCAACATCCCTGAATCAAATGAATTGGTCATTACTAGGCCCTGAGGAACTTGATGACATGCTCAGGAAGTAATTCAGCAATTTGAATCCGCTATATTGGAACAGGGACAGATCTAAGTCTACAGCACACCAGCCCTTGAGGACATCCTGTTTTACGTGAATCATTTTATTTAGCTAATTTAGCATTTCAGAAAAAACTTTTAAAATAGTTTACAATGATTTCATGATAAGTTAAATTTAAACATTGCTTAATTTGTTAAACTCTGGACATAAGCCTTTAATCAAAATCATTACATGTTTAAAACCTTGAATGTGAAAACAGGAAATACATCAGGAAATACTTTTATTCACCAGGATTAGGTAAATACAATTTGCCTGTACCAGATATTTTCAGTTTGGCTCCTTTGGTTCGGTACGCATTGTGTTACAAATGAATACAATGTTGTTTTATACCTGAACACATGAAGAATGTTTAGGTGTAGATGTAAGTGTGCAATGCACACTCGCTCAAGTCAGAAGAATGTGGTAGAAATATAATGGAATCCTTTTATATTATTGCTTGTCCAAGGTGATGTATCGCTTGTGTTCCAAGTCTGCTTCTGATTGGTTGATCAGAACCTTATGGTGACTACTTTCTTGGAAGCTCCAGCTGCTGAGGGCTGAGCAGAGCTGTCTCCTGAGACAACAAAAACTCAGGCTGACCAAATCAACAAGAAGCTTGATAAAGTTGTAATTCAGTTGTTTGCTATTTTTCTACTTTTGTGTAACTTTTGTGAGAATTTCCAGCAAAGATTTTGGTTTTGTTTTTCTTTCAGGCCTTGGATGTACTGAACGTCACTTTAAAACGTCTTCTAGGGTGTCACACAATTCCAAATCCAAAGTGAAGGGCCTCCCAAAACCTCAGCATCAAGAGAGACCAGTGAGACTTTATTTTATCAGACTAACCTCCATGCTGACAGAAATGCTGTTGGGTCGGAAGCTGACTATCTCTCAAGCCAAAAGAGGAGCAGAAACACAGGTTTTCATGAGGAAATAAACCCGGTACTGTCTTCTTTTTCTGTTGTGGTGGATCAGAGATGGTTCTGATATGTTGAATACCTCCTCCTATTTTTCCTTCCACAAAACTTTCCCATCAAACTAAGTTATTATAGGCCTTCCCTTCTTTAAACTCATTTTGAAACATTTTGATAAAATTTAGATTTTAAAGCAGTCTTTAAATCCCCTCTATAGAAAAGATATATAGAATAGAACACCTTAATATTTTTTTTATTTGTTTAAAATGAATCTAATCCTTGATTACCTTAATTACCTATTCTCAGTGATTTTTCTCATAACCCTTACATGAAGTGTCATTGTTTCTAACTGATTCTAAAGCGAGTTTGTTATTTTAGAAATTCAAACATAAAAAGAGACCTACTATGCCCTTGAAAGTTTAAAATCAATGTGTATATCAAGCTTCACTTCAGATAAAGTCGCAAAAACTCTCACTGCTGCCATATGGCTACTGGACTTGCATCACATCTGTTCATGAGTTAGCGCACACACAGAGACACACACCAGTGGACACATACAGTATCCATCTAATGCACCATCCCCACAGCTGTGGCCGATACAAGGTGTACTCACTCACCCACAGACCTGCATGCATACAGTAGCCTTTGACTCACCATCTGTTCGCTGAGGTCCTGTGAGGCCTCCATGGCTTCACTGGCTGTGGTCTGCCACTCACTTGAAAAGCAAGGAAAGACAAGACAAATTTAAATGGTTTAAGAAACGTAAGACAATCAATTTTTCTTAATTCCTAGTTTAAAGGGAAATGGTAACTGGGTGCATGCTGTTCTTCTGAGTACACTGGTGTCTTTTCCTGAATTGGATCCTTTGATCCCCTACACTGTGGATGGAACCACACATAATATATATATATATATATATATATATATATATATATATATATATATATATATATATATATATATATATATATTTTTTTTTTTTTTTTTTTTTTTTTTTCCATGGCTGTGTGGCTCTGTCAGTTGGGTCTTATGTTTTTGTGTGTTTGGGTTTGCATGTTTGAGCAACAAGAGACTGAAGGAGGGAAGCGCCCGAGTTAACTTCAGCATATCATCTTTGGCCGAGGGTGAAGTGGAGCGATAATTGCAGAAGTAAATATCAACAATGAAAACGGAGAAGCGTAAACGATACGGCTGCATGGCTGGCCTTGGACCACAGACACAGTGGCTGGCTATGGCACACGAAGACAGTGAGTGACCCCGTTAATTCTAGACAGGAGACAGGTTGGTGAAGGGAGGAGGGGGGAGCAGAGTTTGGACGCCAAGGGATTGTCTATAACTTAAGGTGAGAAATAATGCTGTGATCGTTGCATTCTATTTGTTGTCACTCTGTTGCTGCTAAGGTTCAGAAAGTGATGCTGCAACAAAAGGGCAGCTGAAAACAATGGACAACAATGCCAACATCCCAGAAAGAAGAGAACAGAATGGTTTGTCTCTCTTTTTTTTTTTTTTTTTTTTTTTTTTTTTTTTTTTTTGTGCAAGGGGCGTCAGAAAAGTTGGACAACTGAACAAAAGGCTGCGGAGATGCACGCTCGCATGCAAACAAAAAGAGTCCTTCCCTGTTATTACACCTGCAGTTCCCAGCAATGCAGTAAGGAGTGACTGTAAGCTGTTTATAGGTTAAGTTCCTCATGAAAAAAAAAAACACAGTAATAAATTAGGAGAAATCATTTATAATGCTTTGCAAAAGTATTCTCACCCCAGGAGAATGAGGAATAGGTGTTCGGTCTGTCTGTCACACTGAATGACCATAGACAGCCAATTTAGGCTCATGACCAGAGATTTTTGGCATGATAAAAGTTTTTGGATAAGACAACTAATAATCACATGCTTTGATCCTAACCATACCATAGTAACTCTCACTGTATGTTTGTGGTCTTTCCCTGCCAAAGAAAAGCATTCCCTAGGCATGATGCTACCACCAACGTTAGTCACCTTGGGGATGGTGTATTCATGGTGATGTGCAGTGTGGATTTTTTTTTACACACATAGTGTTTTGCATGTAGGACAAATAGTTTAATATTGGTTCTCATTTGACCAGGGCCCCTTTTCCCACATATTTACTGTGTCCTCTTATATTGTTTGTGGCAAACTGTAAACAGGCTTTCCTTCAACAATACCTTCGTTTTTGCCATTTTTCTGTGAAATCCAGATATATGAAGTGCTCAACAAATAATTGTCAACAGATCCCTTCTGAGCTGTTAATCTTTCCAGCTCTTCCAGAGTTACCATGTGCCTCCTCTCAGTTTCTCTGACAAAAGCTCTCTTCCCCCGAACTTTAGGTATGGTTGGATGGCCATGTCTTGGTAGGTTTGCAGTTTTTGTATATTGGTATATTGCAGTGATGTTTAATAACCTAAACATCACCTACTTTTAACTTCACAGATTAATTTCTGACCTGTCTGCTGTTTTCCTTGTTCTTCACGATGGTGTTTGTTCATGAGTGTTCTTTCACAAACCTCAAAGGCCTTCACAGAAGCATTGAATTTATATTGAGATTAAATTACACATAAATGGACGCCATATACTAATCAGATGATTTCTAGAGGCATTTAGCTGCACTGTATTTTGTTTAAGGGTATCAGAGGAAATGGGGCCTACTGCATATAATAATACATACTGTTACACATTTAAGACTTTTATTTATAAAAGAGATTGAAATCCATGTTTTATTTTCCTTACACTTTACAATTATATTTGACTTTGTTTTAGTCTATAACATCAAAATCACAAGGAAAAACACGGATGTTTGTGGTTGCAAAGTGACAAAATATAAAACAAAAATGTAATGGGTATCAATGTCTTTCTGTTTAGATATTTACAAAAACAAATATTTAGGTAAGAGAACATGCTTGTGTTCATGTCTATATTTGGGATGCATTACTACAAAGAGGCAGATAAGGTTAGCATTTAGCCTTCAACACACCAGCATTTGAAATGTCAACTTAATAAAAGCTTGGTTTAAAATATGAGTTATTGACAGTGAGTAACATTAAATTAGGGTTGTGTAGAAGGTTTGCATGCTTGTGTGTCTGTCCACTGGCTCGATCCTTTAAACTAACTGGCATCCTTTTAATTTTTCATAGCGCTCAGCTCGTCCCGGCCTGAAACCGAAGACAATAATGTGTCTCTCAGGTGAATTGATTTGTGCCGGAGCCTCCACCACCCTCGCCCCTCCCTCCCCTCTTCTGTCTATTCCTCTCTCCCTTATTCTTGCGCTTTCTCGCTCTATCTCACCTTTCTGGAGGACACAATCAGCTCTGTTTTCTTTCTGGATTTTCACTCCTTCTATCATCCCTTCTTGTTTTAAAACACATCCATTGAACTGCAAAATAAACTTATAAAAAGTGTCTTGACTGTGGTTTTATGAGAGGTTTTTTTTATTATTATTATTTTTCCATTTTGGAATGGAATATTTCATACTACAAATGACTCCTGCAATATAAATATGTGACTTTTGAATATCACTTCAAATCAGATGCATTTTACACAACTGTTAAATGTTCCTGAAGTCATGTGTGTAACAGGGCCGGGCCGGCCAATGCCTAAGCAAACTAAGGAGGTACACTGAACCTACAGATCACCAGGGTCCCAAGATCTCTCTACTTCTCACACTTAAAGCTGCAGTATGTAACTTTTACAAAAATATGTTTTTTACATGTTTGTTAAAACTGTCACCATGCTGTGACAGTATGTTATGAGACAGATAATCTGTGAAAAGATCGATCTCCTCCACCTCCTTCCTGAGCCTCTTTTGCCATCTGAAGAAATGCACCGCTCCCGACCAAAACCAACCAACCAGGGCAAGGAGGAGGGTCTTAGCGCTGTCACTCAACTTCATTTACTCGCTGCTAAATGTGCTAATGGTGGAGAAACAACTTACGGTTACAGGAAAACCGTTTATCCATTGTGATCGTTGGCAATGTTAACTAGCCTAGCCTCTGCGAGCTGCAGTGTAGCAGAAAGCAGGGGCGGGATGAACAGCCCCTTAGCATGGTGATTGACAGCGCTAAGACCCGCCTCCTGGCTCTGATTGGTTGTTTCTAGAGAGCACTGGGAGAAGGCAGAGGAGCTTGATTTTTCCCACAAATTATCTGTCTTATACCATATTGTCACGACATAGTAAGAGTTGCAACAAATATGTAGAAAAGTATACATTTTTATAAAGTTACATACTGTAGCTTTAATTCAGATGTAAAGATTTCTCATTTGTAGTCATGTTTATTATGAATAAGCCGACTTCAAACTTTGCCTCAAAGGTTCTTGAAGAACAGACAAACATTTTTTTTTTTTTTTTTTTAATGATCACATTTCGTGCACAATGTTTCTGCAAATCAGTCAGTTCAGATTAGTGTACTCTGGACATGACTCCAAGACCAGCCTTGTCTTCACAGAAAAATACTGCAATTCATTAATTTAATAGCATAGATTGAATAATTTCAGGGTAAAGCAAAAGACATTCTGTGAGTAAGTTGATTAAATTGTTGGCTTGCAATCAGATCCAGCCTAAGGATAAATGTGCCTTTTCCAGCTAACCCCATCAACCACCATGGAACCTCTGACTTTCCTTTTATGTATTTTTTTTCTTTTAATATATTTTGAACAGTCTGAACAAAATTTGTATAGTTAGTTAGTGAACCAGTGATGAATGAAATTCACCGTATGATAATCGGTTTTGCTTTATAATTTATTAAGAAATTATGTTTAGGTTGCCTTAGCTAGACAATTACACAGAGAAAAAACTGATAAACAACATCTTCTTTGATCTCTTGAATGTACTGTATGATATGAGTAAATACTAGTAATTTGAAATGAGGTCATTTTTTTTCTACTGTTGACAATTTTAAGTGGTTTATAATAACCCCTACAGTGAAGAGAACAGTGCAAAGGAGTAAAAAGTTATAATATCTGATAATTTATTCAAACTACTCACAGTATAGGAAGTAACAACATTATATGTAAAATGTGAAAAATATTATTTGAATGATTAGAAGTTTGATTTAAGCTTAGGCAACCACCAAAAAAAGGCTATTAATCAATAATTTATTTACAAAATGTGCGTTTATCATGTTTTTATTAGGTTCCAGTGTTTCCTGATACCTTAGGCCGGCCCGGCTTACCAGCAAACTCTGTTGAATGCACAATACACAAGCAAGCAAGCTTGTCACAGTTTAAATCAGATACTATCTAAAAAGGAAAGAAAAAAATGGCTAGTTTTTACATTGAGCTTAATTGGAATCGGGGCCTAAAATCAAACTTCGCATAGGGCCCCACACAGTCTTGGGCCGGCTCTGCCATCCAGCAGTTACCTGACACTAAGCAGGGAATCAATAAACTCGCTATTTCCTTCATCCTTCCAGCAGAGAGAATTACATTCCTTACTATGGCTATTGAGAACGACATATAAGAGACACACATGAGACGGAGGAGGGGTGAGGGGTTAGAAAGTGCAGCACGCGGCCAGGCTGCGGTAATTTCACGCTCTGAAAGGCGAAGAGAGGATGATGTTGAACAAACCACATAAAGGCAGCTGCAGACTGACCGGACCGCTGCGTATTCATTTCGGATTGCACCTATCAATAACAACGAACACATTTTCCAAACATTGTACTACTCACTCATTAGGAGACATTTTCTCCCCATAAGATATGATGGATTCTGCAGCATTTATTTATTTGTTTGTTTATTTATTTATTTATTTATTTATCTACACTTGAGATCCAAAATTAACAATATTAATGATAAAAGCAAATATATTTATTTCTTTTGTAAAACTATCCTCTCGTTCACCATGTAGGCTATAAGTGAGGTGAACTTATAGTGACACCAGCAGCAACAACATAAAGAAAAACTCCAGCTCTTTATTGATAAAATGATAACTGGTGGATTGATTGTGGTAGGGTATAACAGGGGCCCTGGACAAATAAAAATGACCTATGGATCCTCTGTCTATTTGATCAATTGTTGTGTTGACTAATACATATAATTAGAGTTGTAGCTATTATAGCTTCTGAAATCAGGTTTTCAAAACGCATACATGTTTTATGAACACGACTGAAATTAAAGTCATCACGCTTTTTATTTTTATTTTCGCCACACATCATTGTAAAGTAGGAGACATAAAAAAATTTAGACGATGCACTCCAATCTCTGTTTGCAGGATCAAACCTACAGCTTTTCTCAAAATATTGAAGTGAATGCTGAAGACGTGCGCAAATGCTGGCCTAAAATTGTTGGACTAATTATAACAGCTAACCTTAATATAGTAAAACATCTGGTTAAATTAATTAATTTATTTTACAATTATAATTATTTTAAGAACTGATAATATACTTCCCAGTCACTGATTATTCTTTTCGACATTCAGTTTCAATTCGGTTCAATACCAAACACGCAAACATATTACGTGTAATGCAAAGTTTATTCTAAATAATAATTAAAAAAAAAAAAAAGAAAAGAAAAAAAAGGGACATATATTATTGCCGTTGTGCCTGATTTTTATCATCCAAGTTATAAGCACCAAATGCCATCAGTGCTGTTTTGGGGGTTTAACACGCCTTGGTTAAGTGCGAGTCCTCGGTGTGAAATCTAACCTGCACGCACGGATTACAGCGCAATAGGGCCCCTATCAGATTTTGCGTCGGCGTGTACCTAACTCGTCATGTTGTTAGGGGCAGGCTAATAGCCAGGGGCCATTCAAGCCCCGAGAGCCGGGACTGTGGTGGTATAAGATTCCCATTTCCTACATATCAAATATAAACACAAACTCCACGTGGGATGAAAGAGAGATGGTGAGGAGGAAGGGAAAAAGGGCCACGGGATGCGGACCGAGATCTGCGGGAGGAGAGGAATGAAGTGTCTCCAAAATCTCTGAATGAAAAAAAAGATGAAGAAACACACTGAGCTACACTCATAATCAGTCATCCAAAAACAACAACAACAACCCGCTCAATTCTACTGTATATTCTGGTGCGTTTACCAAAATATGTCAAAGAAAAAAAATCTTAAAACTCCAAATGACTTCTACGTAAATTGCTCCTATAATAATAATAAAAAAGACATAGATTTAGATAATATAAATGACTAAACGTGCAGAAGAGGAAGTCTGGATTTATTAGAAACGGTAATACATTTATGCTAATTTCCAAAACTTATTTCCATACCATAATGGTAGCTGTCCTAAACAGATAAGGTTATTTTACCTGCATAAGAATTTTTCACATTTCTACATGCGGTGAAGCAAATAGATCTTGAAAACCAAAAGTTTTGCGTAATATTAAATTTGCGTTTGATAATCTTAAAAATGTAGAATGCAGATAATAATAATAATAATAATAATAATAATAATAATAATAATAATAATAATAATAATAAGCATAACAAGCATAATATATTAATAAACAAACATACCTGTGTTGAAAGTGTTGTTCCAGCACGAAATGAGCTCCCAAATTATCCCCTCACAGCTCGGAGGCGCTCATAACAAATGCGTTGCGCTCGCTGCACAGCTCTCCCTGCTGTTTGCAGGCTGTCACTGACTGGATCAAAACACTCAGCCAATGCTTGCCATTAAGAGTCTTACACTAAAACAGAAAAAAAGTACTTCAGATCACTCTGAACACACTGACAAACCCTGACTCAAGTTCCGGACTTCTGTTTCGGTGGCAGGAAAGTTCGCTTCCGCGGGGAAACAACATTATTTTCAGTCGGCGTCCAAGTTTGAGCACCAGGCTGGTTCAGAGGATATTGGATATTTAGGACCACCGCTGACCTGCGCATGCGCCCAGCTGCCATGCGGACAGTGTTGGGGCAAGTGTCCAAACGAGTAATGGGGTTCAGTTAGCGGGAGAAAGGAGGGGGGGACCAGGAGGTGGGTGGGAACTAAGATGACTTCTTATTAATAGTTTGGTCCAAATGACGTACTCACAGTTTTAAATATCCCATCTGAGCAAAAACAAAATGCACCCACTGACCAGCTTCTCTGGTATTAATATACCAGTGACTTTATATTAGTTTTTAAATCAATGTTGATATAAAACACTTAGAAAATGAAATGAAAAGTAATAATATGTATCTTCAATGTTATATTTGGTGAAATATGTGATTTTTTTCAATTTGAAATAGGTATTAATGTGGGTAGACTAAATACAAATCAATTTAATCTGAAGAACTATACAAATAAAAGACAAATAAAGAGAAATTAGTGTTTTCCACATAAAACAGCATAATACAACCAGCACCAGGTTTATTAATTTACTATTTCTGATCTTCATGTGCATCTCAATAAATTACCATTTTGAAGAGTTATTTTAGTACTGTAATTGCATTCAGAGCCTGTAACTCATATATTATATAGATTTATTTTGCAAAGAGTATTGCATTCTATGTAATTATTTCTGCTAATTTTGATAATTGTTAACTAGATCAAATATTAACACCATTTTTTGTTTCTCAGAAAGTTTGAACAGGTTATGATAGCACTAAAGAAATGTTTTTAATACATAAAGTTGGCCAAATTAAAAATATATCCAAATACTGTACAGCATATGCAGTCAATACTTGATCAGGGCTCCTTTTGCGTGTATTAGCATGAATTTTGCATGCATCAGTGCATGGTGGCATAGAGGTGATCAGTCTATGGCTCTACTGAGATGCTTAGGAAGCCCATGTTGCTTCCAGTGGCCTTAAAAAAAAAAACACTCTCTCCCTAATAATGCTTCAAATATATATCTCTTTACAAAATGAATCTCCACATTTTAGTTTTACTTTTTAAACTGAATTAATGAAATACAAGATAGAAAAAAGATGTCCCAGTAAATGCAAATACTGAACTGATTGAAAATGATCTTCTTTAAAGCTGCATTTTGTAACTTTTATTTAAAAAAAAAAAAAAAAAAAAAAAAAAAAAAAGAAAAAAAAAAAAAAAGTTCTTACATATTTGTTAAAACTGTCACTGTGTCGTAACAGTAGAGTATAAGACACATAACCTGTGAAAAAAAATCGAGCTCCTCTGCCTTCTTCTAGTGCTATCTGCAGAAATACACCTCTCTGTCCAAAACAACCGATCAGAGAGGAGGGTCTTAGCGCTGACAGCCATGCTTGTGTACGCGCAGCTTACACACTTCTACTTTCTAAGCTCTCTTCTACTTTCCAGCTTCTTCCGAACAGCAGTGCCTGCCATGAATGCTCAGGCTTAGCATGGCCGCTGATGACAGCGAATAAACAGTTTTCCTGTAACGGTAAGTCCGTTCTCCGCGTACACAAGAGTGATTGACAGCGCCAAGAGCTTCCTCCTGGCTCTGATTGGTTCTTTCTGACCTGGAGTGGTACATTTCTGCAGATGGCAATAGCAGCATTGGGAGGAGGTGGAGCAGTTCGATTTTTTTTCACAGATCTTATACCATACTGTCACGACATAGTGACAGTTTTAACAGATATGTAACAACCATATTTTTTTTGTGAACGTTACATACTGCAGTTTTAAAACATTTTGTTGCATTCAGAATATACTGACTATGAATAGATAAACTTGGCCAAAAATTTATTCTGAACAGAAATGGAAAAAAAGAAGAAAATTTGGTCAGTTTCATCCTGCAGTGAAAAACAATTATGCCAACAAAATCCAGAAAGCTTACTGGAGGTACAAAAGAAAATAACAAAACCACAGTATAACTTTATTATATCTTGTTAGGGTATGGTCTCACTACCCAGTTGTTTCATAATAGCTAAAGAAGGATGAAAGATTTGGTCTTGAAGTCTTGTTTATTTAAAAAAAAAAAAAAAAAAAAAAAAAAAAAAAAAAAAAAAAAAAAAAAAAAAAAAAAAAAAACCCTCAAATGTTTCTAAGAATTTATGGAATCTGTGGCTGGCCTTGATCAGTTTTCTTTACCAAGCTGTCATTTTTTTGAGGAGCATATTTTCCTATAACACTTCCTTAATGAATGCTGCTGTTGGTCTGGAGAGTCCCCAGATGTTCACACACTCATGAGCTCCACGTATACAGTAAAGTGAAAAAAAATCAGGACATCCTGCGGCAGCCGGTGCGTTTCTAACATATTTGGACATATGGATTTTAATATAGATTTCAACTATACTGTGGAATTGTAGTAATATAAATAAACAATAAAAAGGAAGAAAAATACCTTTAAATTACTTTGTAAACATGATATAAAAATGCAATGTTGGGTTAGGAATAAACTAGGACACCCAAACATTTATTCCTGTTTAGCATTTTGAAGGAAGATGGCTTGTTTAAAATTCAGTGTGCTCCAACTGTGAAAGTGACAGTGACCATAGTATCATCAAAAGAGCCATCTGACGCCTTCTGAAAGATAATTGTAACAGCTTATCAGTCTGGTAATAGAAATAAAGATGTCTGAAAGGTGTTTGAAATCAGTGAAAAATAATAAAGTCTTTCAAACAGCCATCTGTGTATAAATAATCTATATAATGTATTTTATTTTCCATTTATTTCCTAAAATAAATGGGCTTCTCAATGATATTTTAATTTCTTGAATGGTCTGTAACACATTTCCACATAAACAACTGAATATTTGTTGGGGTGTCCTAATTTCTCCATATGACTGTATATATTTAGTGCTTGTTTTTTGTCTTTCAGACAGGCCAAAGACAGATTTTACTCATTGAATCATGATTCCATAAAGACATGAAATTTAGTTGAAAGGTGCACACTTAAAACAAATTTACTTGACTGTTTATTTGGACTGAGCTTTTACCTTGTAGAAACTGGACCAGAATAGAAAATATGAAAGCATGTTTGTTAAAAACCACATTATTTCAGAGCAAATTGTACCTTTTACTAATGTACATGTCACTCGTAGCAGCAGTATCTTTTCTCGGTTGATCATTAATTATTCACCCTAAAAAGGAAAGTCCTTAATAAACTGTAAGCTCTGAAATTCAAAGAGAATGAATGTAAGAAGCAACTATGTTTCTAAGCAGCACAGAAATCAATGGGCAGTCCTTATCACCTGCTGATGATAAAATTCAGCATATACATGTAATACATATTGGATTCAATTGACCTCAGAAAAGCTGAACAAATACAACAGTTGGGGAACCTGCTAGTGATTAACTAATTTGCATGACTTAAAAACATGCCCGTTGTATATAAGAGTAATGTGTAACCAATGAAACCTAAAATAATGAATAATGAAATTACTGGCAAAAATTGTTTCCAGATCTGTTCATGTTTGCATGTTGATAACTTTATTTAGAGAGAATAGATTAATCAGATGGCTGAATTACCTCCTCAGTATCCCGTAAAGTTCTCCAGAGCCATGCAAGTGACCCGATTATTTGGATCCATTGTGTTGAAGCAGAGACACATCAAAAAATTGCAGGACACCTGTCCTCGAGGACTGGAGTTGAAGACCCCTGCTTAGAGAGATCAATTAACAACTATGTTTTTGGACTGTTGGAGGAAGCTAAAGAACCCATGTATGCCCGAGGAGAATATGCAAACTTATGCAGAAAGACTCCAGACTGTGATTTGAACCCAGAACCTTCTTGACGCAAAGTAATAGTGCTATAAACTGCACTACTGTCCAGCCAGCTCTGACTTTCCAAACCTGTTAAAACATTTTCTCTTGTTTTTTCTTTTGGTTGATTAAGATGTGGTCCAAACCATATGTATATGTTGTGGTCAATTTCTTTTTTAGGATTGGTAGATAGCTGCACCACAAAGGGAGGCAAAGGAGAGCAATACCTTCCTCTGTAAGTTTGTTTTTTATCCATTTGAATTTAACGTAGGAGAGAATGACTTACAAATGGTTGCAAAAGCTATTTATTTTAAATATTTGCTTATGCCTACAGTACGCTTTGCTTCATACAGAGAGTTTGGACCCTTGGCTATTAAGAAATGATTCCTTCCTGAAGGCGTGGACTCTATTGAAGTTTTAAATTTTACCCAATCACCAACATTTGGTCATGACATATGTAATGTGCTAGTTCAGCACAATGAAGCTTACCGGAAATGGTCTATGATGTAAACAACCATCCTCCACTGAGGAAGAGAGAAGTGCCGAGCTGAACGAGATGGCTGTTAATGTTAATTCAATATTTGGAAGCGTGGTCAACATGGACTGAACGGCTTCGTTCACTTCCTCCGCTGCCATTGCTAAAACTACACGCTGACTATAATTCTAAAATAGTGCAGAAAATCAACGTCATCGTTCTCAACTTCTCGTTCTGTTCACTGATTGGCCCAATTGAAATGCTATTGGAGAAATCTAAGTCAATGGGAGAAAGCCCAGACAGAGCACTGAAGGGAGATGAGAATTAAGCAAAACTGCATAGGAAGGCAATGGCCAGGCTACTCTTAAGGTAACCCTTCAGATTTCTGTCAAGTTTAATTTTAAACTCTGGCCAGACCATTACAAAACTACAACTTTCTTCTGGTAAAGCCATTGTTTTGTTGATTTTGACATTTGATTGGAATCACTGTGAGGCTGAAAAAAACTTAGTTTTCAGTTTACTAACAGACACCCAACTGTTTATTGTGAAAACTGCATAATATTCAGGTCTGTTCACGAGTTCACCCGCCTTGAAGTCTAGTCCCATCTGAATGAAAATAACCCCAGAGCATGATGTTGCCACCACCACCATATTTTACTGTAAGTATTTTGATGATGTGCTGTGTTGTACCAAATTTATGATTTGGAGAAGTGACCCAAAGGTCAATTAGGCTGCATCAGCCCAAACCAAAAAAACTTACCTCATAGATTTACTTCCAAGATTTTTTGTGGCTCCCATCTTGCCACGCCAAAGAACATTTTCTAGAGGTGCCTCTGCTGGCAGAGCTCTTTTGCTGCTGATTCTTCTCCAGGAAGAATACGATTCAGCCTGATGTTCTTCTCAGCCTCATCCCCTCCAGTAGCAACAGAAGACCTCCTCCAGGCCTGAAAACAGCCATTCAGTGACTGACACACTCTGGCTGAATAAATTGAAACCTCAAGCTGCGACGAGCCCAAAATAGCAGGAAGCTGTCGGTGACCCGCAGTCTCTTGTGCCTCATGTCAGCAAGCCTAAAAAACTTGGCAGAACATTTTGAACGGAGGAGCCATGTACAGGTGTTGTGCATTTCTCTTACATGTGTGTGAAACTGTGAGAAAGAGCCAATGAGAACTGATACACATGGATGATCTGACCACATCAGTGCAGCAACAAATTAATTCAACAAGTGCCGTTTTGTTAAAAAATAAGGTCTAAAATTTGTTGTGTCTTATAAAAAACTAACTGCAGCTCCCTAATCAGACTGAAACTTCCCTAAAATTTGAAATCTGTGACAGATGGATCAGTGTTTTTTAATCTGCTGTTTTCCAGTGGGTGTCCCAGAGGTGTGGGTTTGTGTGTTTGGACGGACCAAGCCCCAAGATGTTCAGTGGCGTAAGGACCGCAAATCTGTTTGCCAAGTCACAGAGCTCCAGGCTCTTGCCAAACAGAAGGGGGCGGGTGGGAGAAAATGCCATTCAACTGGCTGGTATTTATAGATATGTGAAGAACTTGTGCACAGGCTTGGTCGAGGTGCTGACGACGTAAAACGAGAGGACGCTTCCAAAAGTCGAGTGTCAGAGCACACAGATAAAAATACCCGGTGAAAGATGGGCCTGGTCATTAGTGGTGCGGTGTGGCATGTGACATGGCAGCATTTCAGACGTGATTTATGATTATTACTACTGTTAATCTATACTTCGTCTCTTCCTGTGTCTGCCATCTCAAATAGGTTTGCCAAATGTTATGGTGGCTAGGGGTTTATTTCAGGTTCTGAAGGCATAGAAACAAGTCAGGAGCATTTTGGACTTCTGTACCGCAGTACAAAATGCAACAGGAGCAACGGTAACAAACTAATGTTTGCTGATAAGACGGAGGAGCAATGTGTAAAACATCACAGACTGCGGTGATAATAAGCTCTCTGCAGGTCCCTGCCCTCTCTAACTGCCAGAGCAAGCTGCTACAAGGAAGAACAAATGAGAAATTTAACGCATCGTAAATTCCTGTAATGGCCTGCTGCAAAGCTGCTGCTCTGGTAACTTTTGAAACAAAAATGTGACACTAAATAAACAGGAAGAAAAAGGTTCCGTCGATTCCTTCTGCAAGCACAAGACTTTTACAATCTTTTTTGGGAGGGGGTGAAAAGATTGGAAAAATAACGCTCATCCATTAATTTATTTTACATACTGGCTCTTTGCACTCCCTTGGAAAAGTATTCATACCCCATTTAGTTTTTCACATTCTGCCTCATTACAACCACAAATCTCAGTGTATTTTTCCTGTGTACTTTAGTATTAAAATTGCCTATAAAAATTACTGCTACTGGATCACTTCACTCTGAAATGAGGACAGCCCAGACAAATCACAGATAACCCAAACCTAACATATTATTGTTTTTAACATGATGCAAATGTATTTATCCTGAGTCAGTACTTTGTAGAGCTGCTTCCTGCTGCAGAGTGGATGAAAAGGATTTATCTTGCCACTGATTTTCAGTTGGATTTAGGCCTGGACTTTGACTGGGCCATTCGAACACATGATTAAGCTTTGATCAAAACCATTATATCGTACCTCTTGCTTTATGTTTAGGGTTATTGTTCTGCTGAATGGTAAACCATTGTTTTTCTTTACCCTCTAGTTTTCTTCTAATATTGTGGCATAATGTTGCACTGTATGTAGCTGAATCCATCGTCCCATCAGCTTTGACCAACCCCTCTTTCCTGCTGAAGAAAAGCATCCCTACATTATGATGCTGCCAGTACCATGTTTTTTTGTTGGGCATGGTTGTGTTAAGGGTGATGTCTAGTGTGAGCTTTCAGTCACACAGCTTTTTGAGATAAAAAATATTAATTTTGTTTTAACCATCCAGGGAACACATTAACTATATCCCCTATATGGCTTCTGGCAAACTGCAAATGGAGATTCTCTTCCTGCTGCACTTGAATAAAGGCTAGATTTGTTGAGTGCTCAACTAATAATTCTCATATTAACAGATTTTCCCACCAGAGCTGTTGCTCTCTGCAGCTCCTGCAGCTCTTCTTGGCTACATCTCTGATTAATGCTCTCCTTACCTGACCTGTCAGTTTAAGTGGACAACCATGTTTTGGTAGGTTTGCTGTTGTGCCATACTCGTTCCATTTTGGGATAATGAATTGAACAGTGCATCATGAAATGTTCAAAGTTTGAGATTTTGTTTTACAGTTTAATTTTGTTTAAACTTCTCTACAAATTTACCCCTGGCCTGTCTGGTTCTCAGTCTTGGTCTTCATGGTGCAGTTTCTTGCCTTATGTTCTCTGAGAAACCTCTGAGGCCTTCACAGAACAGCTGGATTTGTGCTTTACACACAGACTCTCTTTACTAATTATGTGATTATGAGCGTAATTGAATTAATTTAATTTAGGAGTCTCAGAGTAAAGGGGTCTGAATACAAATAAATACATGGTGCATTCTTCAGATTTTTGTTTGTACAAAACTTTAAATCCATTTCTTTTTGCTTCACGTTTATTCTCTATTATATGTTGGTTCATCACATAAAATTCCAATAAATACATTAAATCTTGTGGTTGTAACGTCACAAAATGTGAAGAAGTTCTAGATAGATGGATAGTTTTGCAAGGCTCTACTGAAACCTTTTCAGATTTCACTCATTGTTTTTGTCGTGTGAAAAACTACCCCTAATTTAAACATTTTTGTGTGCATCTTAAAAAGCCTGCAGAGAAATGTTACAGTTTTTTTTGTTGAATTCATTCCCAGTCTTTTGTCCCTGCAGGCATATGATGGAGCAGATGTCTTATTTATTGAGATTTTGATCAAGTGAGTATGAGAGCAGCTTAGAGAGAAAGTGGAAAGTACAAAAAAGTGAGTGATGTCCCACATTTAAGTTTTAGCAGACTTCTCACTTGTGTGGAAGCTTAGGTGTTTGTGTGTGAGAGAGGGGTGGGATGGGACATCAGAATTAGTTTACCATCAGCTGCGCTATTGCTCACGTTCAATTTCGATCCCTGCTCAGTATTCCTCCAGCCGTCTCCACCTAATGGTGGCTCAGAGCAGTTTTACTGCAGCACTCTGGGGAGGCCACAGTGGCCAAATTCAGAAATCTTGGCTTAAAGTTCACTGAATGTTTTATGGTTATGGATTCAGTATTTAAGCATAGAAACAGTCACACGAAACAGCTATTCCTGCACCACTATTCCCAGTCGTAATAATTACGCCAGCCTGGAAGAGGAAAGAAAAGAGAAAAGTTATGTAACTGAGCTCAATTGGTGACAGATGCAGATAACCTGTTGCTCTGACATTTAACCCCAGCACTGAAACACTAATGATATTTTTAACAGAAATCACATAAAAAAACAAAACAAAAAACAAAAAAAAAAACAAAACAAAAAAAAAAACCAAAAAAAAAAAAAATTCATTTGAAAGGAAATTATTTATTCTGTGGAAGTTATGATTTAGGTCTGATTCCATAACAATGCCTGAGTCTCTAGCATGCTATGTAGTTTTAAGAGTCATAGCGTCTGGTTAAGTGCTGATCTCTAACCTTGTGGTTTTAGGACTAAAAACAGCAACTACTGTTGCATTACATTAAGCTGGAAGAAAATTCTGACCCATCCATTCATTGGTATTATGTAAACCCTCTTTAATGACTACAGGGGGGTATTGTCAAGTGGTGATGCAGGTAATATAAAGCTTTGTTTTTTTTTCAGCATATATGTAGCAAGCGATGTTGTAACACCACATAAACTGAGCTAAGTGGATCACACAGTTTACTGAAACTAAAAGTCCTGAGAAGGAATTAATTTTTCTCAACTGTAACTTTCACACACACACACACACAACCACACACACACACACCCACACAACCACACACACCCACACACATATAGTATATATATATATATATTATATATATATATATATATATATATATGATTCTTCTTTTAACTTCAGTCAGGTGTACCCAAAGAATCGTTTTACATTTCTGAAAATAATTTTATTTTAAAATTTCAAAGCAAATGGTAAAGAACTGACTGGAGATTTGGTTGGAATTTTTTCAATGAATAATGTGGCTGAACAGGCATCGCATATACCTTTAAAAAAAAAAAAAAAAGGTCAGTGTTGATGTTTACATTTTTTTAATAAGATTATGGCCATATATAAGAATAAAATCCCTTGGAGTTGTTTTAATATTTGGACAACCAAGTGTCCCAGCTGTATCTGAATACAGCATGAGCAGCTGTTGAAGAAATCCCCTCTCATAAATGGAGATTCCTACAACTTGCATTTTAACCAGTGATGTTTACATTAGTTTTGACATTATTTCAGGTGAGTAATTCAGTTAAGTGCAGAGCGAATTACATTTCATAGTACTGTTGAAAGATTTGTTTGCTTAAAGTTACTTAAAGTTTTGGCTTGGTATACTTTTCTTTATCCACTGTCGCAGCATGAAAAACCTTCCAAAAACTTTGCGATGCTACAAAACTTTGCACTGTGCAACACACACATACTGTGTGTGTGCGTGTGTGAGTGTGTGTGTGTGGGTGTTCTGGTCGATAGCTAAAATGAGAAAGTTTTTGAAAGCAGAAAAATAGCCTTTAACCATCAAATGTGCAATCAGAAATGATAACACCCCATTTTTCTTTCAAATTGTCATAAATTACCTAAAATAACGTCCTTTGCTCAAAATTCTCCTGTGAGTTTCTTACTCACATTTTCACATCTATAACATTGAGATGTGTGTGTGTGTGTGTGTGTGTGTGTGTGTGTGTGTGTGTGTGTGTGTGTGTGTGTGTGTGTCAGATCATTTGGGATTTCATAATTATGATTGCTAAGGACACGTGCTGCTCAAATTCTTCAGTGATTGCCTCCAAACGGAGCGCAAGGGCCAAACAAAACAATACACACTTGAAGAATGAAAGAAATGACAGCATCGTGTACCTAAAGCAGCATTTTCTGAAGCTATCCAGACCACAAAAATACAAGTAAAAAGTGATCAGAAGGGACCTGAAAACAAGCAACAGATGGTAAAGTGACTGCATAAAAGCACATGTGCGTCTACATGTAAGTGCTCATTTATCTCCATGTGAAAGTATGGACTCTGCACTGATTTTGGTCAGACTGACACATACTTTGCAATCAGCTTGCATAGTTAGAATCTTGAAACATGGGATGGGAGCTTAACCCATATTTTTTTTACATATCATGAAGCAATTGTAAAAGTTGAATGAGCTGTGTGCTAGACTGCTGACAGTTACTTCTGAAATTTTTATAATTTTTTAACTACTATGTGTGAATTGCTGCATTCCTCCTGTGAACTGCTTTTAGTCAGTGTCTCTCATTTTCTTATGATGTTCCATCTGTCTGTGAGGTTCTTTATCACCCTCTGTTTTTTTTTCTTCTTCTTGTTTAGTAAAAGGATTGGAACATGTGATGGAAAATTTTATAAACCAACCAAAATCAAATTTGATTTCTCTTTATTTTAGACTAAATCTGAAACACCTAGCTGACTATTTTATATTTTTATACTATGTTTTCATACAACTTTTCAATCTTAGTTTAATACACAGTCTATCACATCACATTTCAAACCATTTTAAAAAATAAATCCTTCATCTTGTTACTAGAATTGCAAGAAACTACATAAAAATATTCAGCAACCCCAAAGGACTTTAACTCCCATTTCATTTTTATCATTAAGATCATAGGGCATCAATAAAGCAAAAATAAGAACAAAATATTGCATACTTGCCACAAAAATCAGCAACACAACTACTGCACAAATAAACATCTTAATTAGGAACATGTGGAAACTGCTTTTAGAAGTAATACAATTAATCTGGATCAATGAAAAAAACTGGTGGCCCAGTGGTGCCAAATACCATAAAGTTGAACAAAGTCTTCATACAAATGGAAAGCAAAACAAGGATAAACTAAAATTTGAGCTTTAAAAAACAGACATTTCACAGAACTCATTTCTCAAAAGAATGAAAACCAACCCCCCCCCCAAAGTATTTTACATATATTTAATGTAATCTCTCCATGCATGAGCAATTGTTTTATATTCCCTTTTTGTTTTGTCATTGTAGTATGTGTAATTAAATAAAAGAAAATCTGAAAAAAACCCCACAGTATTACGTTTTCACAGAAACAGCAATCAGCTACAGAAATGCAAAAATAAACATTTAAACAGGCTTGACTGATATTTGGAGATCATATGAAAAATGCCTTCATACATAAAATGAAGAGTTCTACTTTTTGATAACGTACTCAATAAAACTAATTAACAATGACGGTTTTTTTGGTGAATGTCTTAAGTCTTAAACATTGATTCAGTTTTAATTTCCCAACGATTCCTTCCTGTCTTTTAATTTGTCCCTAACTTGACAATTGGATCACTTTTTGGTTTTCGTACAAAATGAGGATCTAATCCTATCATAAAGTCTTGTTCTACTTTGACTTTTGATCGGATTCTTTTCCACTTTCTTGGTTCTTTAATGTTTGCGTATGATTTAGAAGAGCCAAATACACAGAAGAGCTTTCATGGTTGACTTCTACAGTCTTCTCATCCTGATTATTTTCTAGCTTGTGAAAAAAATTCACAGAAAAAGTGAAATTGAACCGAATCTCCTTTTGAAGTTTTATGACAGAACAGATTTGCAAGTTACAAAAACTGTGAAAACAGATTTAAATTTCTGAGATGAATTGAAATGAATGAAAAAACACAACAACTTTTCAATTAAAAAACATCTGAGCTCATCAATTCTGACTGAAGCTCTCTATCAACATAAAGTAAATGATCTTTCAAAAGGAATTTACTGAAAATGAAGGTGAAACACTGGCAGAGCAACAGCAAAAGTACAAGTAAGATGGTTTCATTCATAATCTTTAATTAGCTACAAAAAAATAATAGGAATTGAAAGTCTACTTTTACACATTTTTGATAAAGTGAAGACATGAATATTTCAAAATCACATTGACTGGAGGCAAAAATGGAGAAAACATAACAAAAACATCTAAATCAGTTGGACTTAGAATGATGCAACTTAAAATCCTCCACCATGCATATGTAACTCCAGCCAAATTCAAACAAATTGACCCTAGTTCCTCTGAGCTTTTTGAAATGGCGTGGGCAAAAGGGGCCACTACTTAACATGTTGTGGCATTGTCCAAATGTGAAATTTTCTGGAACCAAATTGTCAAACTGTTTCTGTAATGCTTAATGTAAATCTTACTCTTTGTCCAGTCAGATGTCTGTTGAGCAATAGACTGCCCAGTTTCAAACAAAAATGATTAAATAAGCTAATCTGGCATTTCTTGGAGCAAAAACGATATTGTATTGTAAGTTTAGTCATTTTTTTAAATAGAAATTAGTTTTCACTTTTATATTAAATTTTTTTGTACATTTTCTTTGCCAAAGAAGCCAAATTTTGTTGATCATGACTGATTTGTAAAAGCAATAATAAACCCATCCAAGGAGATGAATACTTTTTAGGCACTGTATGATGTACTACTTGGAATCATATTACAGAACAGGTAAAATCGAAGTTTACAATTTCTCAATGAATTAAAGAATTGAAAAAGTTTGGTAAAACATCTATGCAACAAAAAATGAGTTTTAAGGGATCATCCTCTTGTTTTGTGTCCAGTAGGGAAACTTCAAAATACTGGAGATTTAGGATGTGTTATTCTAACTAATGGTTTAGATGGTAAAATTTTTGCATTGCTACGGAAGTATGGAAAGACAGTTTCAGTGAAACGATATTTGATGGTATGAACAGTCTTTCTGCGATCAATATCAAAAAATGATAGTATTCCTCGGTTATAATCTAACTCCACTCTGACCTTCTGAGGAAAAGAATCCTTTGCAATTTCAGTCATATAATCCCCGAGAGTAAGGTTACGTAGGATATTGGTGCAAGTGCACATGTGCATGGCCCATGTCCTTAAATAAGGATAAATTTGTAGATTTGTTTTATCAGTCACACCCACAGCCCAGTAACCATCCACTTCTACATCCCAGCTGTGTATACCAGAGTTGAAACCTTGATAACCAAGAATGTTTGACCAGCTCATCCTCTCAGGGTTGTATGGAAATGACTGGAACTTCTGGCTTTCTGATGAACGGGTTAAGTTCTCTGATACAATCAGATTATAGCTGCCGGTGTTAGGATCCAAAAATACGGGGGCTACAAAGGCAAAAATAAATATTTATTAAGTACATTGGCTTTTATTATGTAATATAATCTAATACTCAAACATTCACAAGCAGACAAACTGTGCTGAATAGGAAATACAAATAAAATGCTTACTGTATTGTACTATATCAGCCATTTTTCTAAAGACGGAGAGCTGCAGGTTTCCAACATGTTTGGCCTCATCAATCAGTGTTCCAGTCAGAGTCTTTGGCTGTGATAACTTGCACAAGGATCTGAAAATAGCCAAGCATTTAGAAAATGCATCCAAGTACCACATTTTTACATTAAAGTAATTTTAAAATCCTCTGTTTAATTACAGTTTTTTATTTTATTTATTTTTTTATTTATTTTATTTTTTTATTCAAAGGTTCCACAACCTCAGTGGTATTGTCACTGTTGGAGAGAAACCCTATATACCCAAAAAGGGAAACTTTTCAGGAAATGGAAAAAAACCCATCTCACTTCCAAATGTATACTTTGGGCCAAGACACATTGCTTGCATCCGAATCTTCATGCTCTGACCTGATTTTTTTTTTTCTGATATACAGGCCCCTCCATGGGCCACAAGGCTCATAAGATCGAGTATTTATGCGAGAGTATGTACCAGAAATTCCGCCAGCATAAACACAAGCAATAAACTCAAAACTACTCAGACATCCTCAAACAAGATAGCTTGTTTACTTACACATAGTGTTAACTGCTTTTGTTTGAATTTTTTATTTTTATTTTTTGGTATTTGGCTTCTGTTTCATTTTACTTTTTAAGCTTTTTTGGTTTATTAAAGTATTATTTAAATTCAATTTACACAACAGGCCTAATAAATTCAAAACTTTGATGGTTTCACCTAAAACTGACAAATTTAAACTACTATGATGTTCTGAACATGACCCTTCACACATATTTTACTCCTCTAAGATGAAGGTCTTTGACAAAACACAATCGACTTTTTTGAGATTCAACACCCTTGAGAATCATGTAAAATTGTTGGTCAGTCCTGTTTTTACCACTTGCAAAACATTGCCAAACTTAACCCTATTGTTTCTTGTTTTGAGATGGAAATTTTAATTCATGCTATTGTTTCGAGTCGGCTGGACTTTTGCAGTGCTCTTTTCACTTGTTGAACCAAGGCTTTTCCAAGACCAGCTGCAGTCAGTACAAAATGCTTCTGCTGGGGTTCTGACACAATCTTCAAAATTTTGTGATGTTACTCCATTGCTAAGGCAACTTCATTATCGAGGGCATTTTAAAATCCATGTTTTGATCTGGAGAGCTCTACATGAACCCACACCGGTCTACATCTCTGGAATATTACATCCCTACACCCCCATCAGGGCCTTGAGGTCCTGTGATCAAGGCCTGCTTTTTCTTCTGTACCTCCAAAACTGTGGAACTCTCTTCCCCTGACTCTATAATCAGTGGACTCAGTGTCTTCCTTCCTTCCTTCCTTTAAAGGCCAGCTGAAAATGTATATTTTTAAGTCTGCTTTTGTTTAATTTGTCCTGTGTGTTTTTATTCTCTGTTTGTTAAAGCATTTGTGATTTTTATCTTGAAAGGCGCTATATAACTAAAGTTTTACTTACTTACTATTTACTTACTTCCTGGTGAGACCACTTTTCACTTTATAGGTCAGAGGTTGGATTTAATTTCTATTCTGTCAACTATTTTGATTTTCTACCATTAATACACTTTGTCTTCTGCAGTGAAAGACTCTTTAACCAATGTTTGTGGTTTCCAATGTGAAGTCCAAAATACTTACCTCTCCAGTGTTGTTTTCACATTCTATCAGGGAAATAGCAAATGAGACAGCAAATAAACACATGTAGTTTTGTTTTAAAAAGTAATTATTTAAAGTTCCATATATTGTTTGGTGATTACCAGCATGAATGAAAGGTCATCTGCTCTCATCTCTTCTTCTATGATTTTGATTTTTTTCCTGAGATCTGAAATCTCCGTAGTTAGGTTTACAATCCTCACATTCATTGCATCACTCTTTAGTTTTGCCTCTTTGCGACACGCATCTATCCGACCAGCCTCCTCTTCTCGCAGGAATTGGTAAAGTTTCTGAAACTCTGCTCTGATGGTCCTCTCTGTCTGCTGAGCCTGGACCTAAGATGGATCACATTATTAGGGAAAGCAGATAATACTTGATATGCTTTTGTTTGCACAGGCATCACAACTTCAGCTTACCTGGATATGGGCAGCTGTTTTATCCCAGTCCTGTTTTTGGCTTTTAAATGATCCCCGTTTACTTTTTAGGTTCAGCAGGTTGATTTGGACTTTAGCCTGGGTACAATGGTGTGTGTTAATTGCAAGGCAAACACTTGATCTTAAATAGCCCTTAACAGCATATAATAATGAATGTTTTGTTTTTTTCAAGTTTTGACCTACTGTGATCTACTTACTCTGTACTCTTCTGCTGCTTCACTAATGGGAATGCAATTGTGCTTGTTGTGTGCCTTCGCATCCCGACAAATCAAACAGATGGGTTGTTGGTCATCCTGACAGAAGAGTTTGAACTTCTCACCATGCAGGGAACAAATCTCCTTGGATCCAGGTCTCTTGCTCTTCTCCTGTCTTAAGGAGTCAGACAGGTTTCTCAGGGCCAGATTCCGAGGTGGCTGAGTCATGTGAAATATTTCCTTACAGACCGGGCATGTCCTCTGTGTGCTCTGTCTCCACCACTCCTGTAGGCAATGCTGACAGAAGCTGTGACCACACAGCAACAAAACAGGATCAGTAAATATATCACAGCACACAGGGCATGTGCAGTCTGCCTCAGACTGTGGGGTATTTGTAGCCATTTTGTTGATCTCTGCTCCTCTTCTTTTGTCCTACTTGTTTTTCTCCAGTTGGGCTTACTTTCACTATTACACTCACTCGTCTCACATGAATTAGTTTCCTTAAGTATTCTCACTTTAAAAGCTCACACAACTTTCCAGCTACAAAAATAACCGTCCAACTTACTGGATTATCCTGGTTTTTCTATTAAAATGTACAGAACACACTGACAAGCATGTTAATAGTTTACTTCCGTCTTGTAAAGTGGGAGGAGCATTTTTTTTTCAATTCAACATGCTCTTTATTTACAACAACAGTATAAACACTAACATTTTCAGGTAAAAGAGTAGAATAAAATGCCTCGGAGATTCATCGTTTTTTTATTTAAAGTTTGTTTTATAGTTTGTTTGCTTTTTAGGATCCCCATTAGCCATTACCATGATAATGGCTACTCTTATTGGGGTCCACATCATAAAAACACATTTATTACAAAAACAGTTACACACACTTAATATAACATTAGTAATGTCATGTATTATTAATTCATAAATGTACAATTATATATATATATATATATATATATAATTATATATATATTATATATTATATTATATATATCTATATTATATATATATCTATTATATATATATATCTATATAGTGTATATATATATATCCTATTTGTACCACATACACACATACCACACATGCACACACACATTTGCAATGGTTGCCCTGCATGTCCAAGTGCTGTGATAAAGTGCTGTCTGGTGTTCTCTCACTCTTGAAGCCCCCTGAGAGTAGATCAATACTGGCTTAGCGTTAAGTTACAGCTAATGTCTTCATGTTTTTAACCAGGCAGTGTGTGTGTGTGTGTGTGTGTGTGTGTGTGTGTGTGTGTGTGTGTGTGGTGTGTGTGTGTGTGTGTGTGTGTGCTTGTCCCTGACATGACCCAAGTTATAATTATCATTAAATGTCAATGAAGGCAATAGGAAGAGTGTGACTCGATTCACAAAGCTCTAAATCACAGCTGTTCCTATTGCAGAGTAAAGAAAAGCCCTAACTTAGTATGTGTAATTATGATTATCAGAAGGTCTTTGATGTATAAACCTCCCTCTTCTAATTTTGCATTCACAATTGTACAGCTGGGTCATATTGGTGAAGCAAAGCCTCAGTAACCTATGATTTCAAAGGTCTGAATCAGTTTTAATGAGTACTGATCTGCTTGATCAGCACATTGTGGAAACCATTTTGTCCAAACTTGAATATTCTTTTTGATTTCTCTCAGTTTTTTTGTTCATGAGGAATGAAATGATGGAAGTAAAAACCAAAAGAGAACTCAAATTTATTTCTACTAAGGTACACAGTGGCTTTGGAATAGAGCCCCACAGCATCTTAGATCCTCTACCGTACTTAGCAGTGGGCATGAAGTACTTTATCACCTATTTTCCTTTTGTTTTCATGGTTGACCCATCTGGAGTGTTGGTAAGAAAAAGTTCAATCTTAGTTTAATCTGATCAAAGCACAAAGCTCAGGTTAAAGTCTTGCTAATTTGGCTTATATCCTCATTTACATTGTGATGTTGAACAGACAAAGGCTTTTCCAGGTGTCCCTCCCAAACAACTCCCAAAACATGTCAATAGCATCTGTTCAACATAAATATTGTTGGTGAGTCTGGTGACCCCAGATTGGCACTTGCTGCTGCAGATCTTTATCTGTGAGCTTTGAAAATTTTAGCATTAAAGGTGACTTATTACCCTTCCTTGAACAGGTTAGGATAAGTCTTTGGGCTATACAAAACATGTTCATTACATTTTTTGCACAAAATCATTCTTGGATAATGAGATTTCAGTTTCATCAGTTCTGCCTATTTTGAACTACTTCAGAATGAGCTGTTTTAGGTCTTCTTGTCACTTTAAATCCAAATAAGCTGCTGCTGGTCATGCCCCACAACTCAACGTTTACACGAAAATGGCGACAAACAGATACACAATTGTACAACTGTACATCTTTGACCCTAAATCAGACCCAAAAGCAGAATTAAAGCCTCCTGCTCAACCAACAAGAATGCAGTAAGTGGTTTCTGAATGGTTAGTCAACAACAAAACACTTGTCTTTTTCAGAGGCCATTTACCACATACAGAGGTAAAAGCAGTTGACCAATTGTGCTTGAGCTCCGCTGGGGTTGCTAGGTAATGGTGCAGTGCCCATGGGTTGTGACGTATCAATTAGGAGGTTTTTGGAATGGGTAGTTTTCCAGACACCAAAAAACATAAACTTATTGCCAGAAAGCAGATGAGTAATTTTTTTAAGCGTTTGGGCTGTTTTTAGAAGCAGTTCCAAATGGAAATATAAAAACGTGCAAAACTTGAATCCTCCAGTCTTGCTCACACAGTTCTATTGTTAAGCTTTGGTTGCTATTCTGGGTGTGCATATAGATGAATTTAGCCCATTAACTGTTATTCTCTAGCTGTTTCTGGATTTACAAAAACATTTACTGGATCTAATTTAACAGCATGCAATCTTGTCTTTGTCATATGAGAGTGGCTTAAAGAAATGGGTCTGTGTTTTATGTTATATTTATACCCCAGGAAAAACTGATTTCAGATTACCAAATATTCCTAGACAATCCTATTCCTAGACAATCTGATAAACTAAAAAAAAAAAAAAAGCAAAGCAGAAATAAATAAATAAAAAATTCTGTAGGTACATTTTATTGGATTTGTGCCAACAAGTGTGGTGATGGTAATTCTGTTAAAAACTATTATTTTTTATATGGAATAATTTGAATAATTATAATCTGAATAATTTGCTGATATTAACAGTTGAAATTTTTATCTTTTTATGTGAATACTTACGCTTTAATAAACGATGAATGGGAGAAATGCAGAGCAACAAACTCCAAAGGAATTGCAACTTATGATTTGGTTAAGTTGTAGAGGCATTCTCTTAATAGTCCATTTTACACCCACAGTTCAGTAACGTACAGGTTAACTGATGAGTCCAATTATTCCTTTGTTGGACACGCAAGTTTGCATGATTGTTTATCATACATATCTCTGTGTTGACCCTACAGTGGCTCCAGCTCTATTCAAATCAGATCTGGATAAAAATAATGAGATTTATAAGCAGCTCCGTCCATCCATCCGTCCATCCACCCACCCATCCATCCATCCATCCACCCACCCATCTATAACATTTACCTGACACAGTTTCTGAATACAAACTCAGAACATTTTTATACAAATGGTACAGTTGTCACCCCGCCCCACCTTTCCTTTTCTTCCTCTCACTTCCACTTTCCCCTCATTTCACCATCCCAATCAATCTCTCCCTCCCCCTCTGTAATGCACTCTTTCATGTGCTCTCCTATTTCTCCCCATCTCTTTGCTGCCCGTTATGCTTCACCATGAGGTCTCCTGGCTCTTTTGTAGGCCCTCCACATTTTTGGGCGTAATGTGATCTCCTTCCTATTCCTCCCCGGGGTGGTCCACTCCTCTCATTCAAATAACAAGCTCTGGCTGAATGTAACCAATGATGGGAGAGGAGACAGAGAGTTAGATTTAATAACAGAATGAATGCGAATGAGGATTATTTTCAATTAAAAAGTGATTACTGCTCATATCTTGTAAATGCATGACACAAACTCAAAATAGACTCTGAATGTGTAATGAATCATAGGTGAGAACATCTTGTTAGTTTGTGTGCAAAATTGCTTAACCAGTCCCATATGTTGAAATTGTCCTTAACTTTTCATGGCCTATTCTACATTACTATTGCAGAATTATATAGATTATAGGTTTTGTTGTATGTTATTTTTTTAAGTGGGGTTCTGTGAAGAGGTTATGAGCAGTCAGTATCTTATCTGTGGTAGACATCCATAACCCCCGTCACTTTTCAAAAAAATATTAGTTCTTCTGAGATTGTTGAGTTAATGGCTAACTGGATTAAAGCCTCTTCCCTTGTGGATTTCCAACATGTAAAAAAAACCCCAAAACATTACGTCACTTATGAACTAAGTGGTTATTTATTTTTTTTTTAGGTATTTCCACTGAAAACTGAGTTAGTTCATTGCCCATTGTCAATAATGATCCATCTTGAAAGGGAAATTATAAAGCAGAATGACACCTTCAACTTCAAAATATGAGTGTAACAAATAATTGAATTGACAGCTTTTATGGGTCACCATTAGGTTGAGAAAAAAAAGATTTTAAGATGACAGTGATTAGAAAGACTTTTAAGCACTGACTGTCACAATCGTGTGCAATTCTGAAATTTGAGTTATTGCCAGAATTGGTGCATCCTTTGCAAATGTTCCTGCAGTCGTAGAAGTTTAAACTGCATTAGATGAGCTTAAAGAGTCAGGTGTGTTAACCTTCATCCGTTTTACACAGGCCAACAAATGACAAAGCAGTGAGAGTTATATGGTGGATGAAAACAAGGTAGCAGGCTTGCTTATGTACTTCTGATGATATATTTAGTCAGTGTAGGTGCCTCTGAATCAGCTACAGGAGCTTTATATTGAAATGCTCATAGCTGGTTGAAGTGTCAGCAGTTAGCTCTTTAATTCTTTATAGTTAAAGAACACTAATTTTTCTTCTTTTCATTTCTTTTGTAAAAGTGATAAAAACAGTGGGCTTTTGTTAGTTTGTGTCATTTTCTGATAAAATGTCATTCCTTTATCATGAATGTTGTATATCTTTTTCTTCACTTTCAGTCCATTTCCTTTACAACTATTTGGTATTTAAAATACAAGCTGCACTATTTGATGCAAGGCTTTTCCATTGTTCATGCTCAAATTGATCCTGTATAAGTCACCACTCTATTGTAGAGCTAACCCAGAGACGTGTAAGACAAAACACCATGTATTTGGATAAAAAAACATGCATGTACAAATTAACCATCATAATTTTTTGCAAATAACTAAGTTTTACTTACAATTGAGAAATAACGACAAAATGTAACACATGCATAGGAGGTTACGGGTGCACTCTGGTTAGGTTCATCATAGAGGCACACAAGCTAAGCAACCATTAACACCCCTAGTCCTCTAGTCATTATAATAATCACCTGTTTTAATATTGTGGATGGAAACTGGACTAACCAGAGAACCCACATTTCCACAGGCAGAATAGAAAAGCGGAAATTAATTTGAACAGGAGGCTTTCTTGTTGCAAGGAACAGTGCTAACCACCACTTCATGTTGAAGCTCTGTTATTACATCAAGCATCTCAACTTTTTCACAAATAGACGTGACCAGACTGTTGGAAAATAGGGTTGATGGGTGTGATGATGTTGAATCAACGTTAATGTGGCAGGCAATAAAACCAAATCAGTTTAAAGATGTTGAAATGTTCCAAAATAGCTAAAGGAAATGAGAGATGGTTAATATGTCTTCAGGGAATCATCACCCATGAACAAAAAATTCCACATTACTAAGTCATTTGATCCATTGTTAATATAAACATAGTAATTACACAGCTTTAAAACTGTGCTAAGCATCAATTTTACAGTGGCTTGGCATGATCATGTGCTTTTAGTCTTTTTGGAAAAAAACGTGTCTTTAGATTTGTAGACTTTAACTAAAAATATAATTGAACAAATAGTATAAAACACAAGGGTAAAAACTATACTATGCATTGCTCTTTTTATATTTATTGTAGTTAACTAGGCAGGATAAATGTAACTGTTTTGATAGTGGTCAATCAAGATCTAGCATTCCAAATGACTAATCTTATTGGACAAAAGTAATGATTTTTTACAGCTGGAAAACCAAAAATCTACTTGAAAATATCTGACATAAATAAAAGATAATTATCTGACATAAATATCTGACATAAATAAATTATAATTAAAGTTTGAAATGTTTTGTTAAAACACACTCTGCTCTTGAAAAATGAAACAGCACTACAACAAATGGATGATAACGTGTCACCTGGGACCTCAAAGCAAAAGAAAAGACCTTTCTAAAAGAAATGTGTTGAATACATGTCTAACCACTAATTGGCTGCACAGAAAAAGATGGAGTAAGAACTAAGCAAACAACCCAACACAAAGCTGATGGATGACTACACAACTATATCACTGAGTCAGCAGCTAGGCCAAGACAGTGTTGTGTTGTTTGTGGGCATAAAGTCTCTCAGGTAAGAAAATATGCTTTAGCATGCGTTTTAAATTTTATGTCTCCTATGTAGGAACAGATTATGTTAGTAAATTAAATCATTAACTTTTTCTACTTGTACAGGGCTACATGGTGGTGCAGCTGGGAGCACTGCTGCCTTCCAGCAATAAGGTCCTGGGTTTGAATCCCTGCCTGGGGTCTTTCTGCAGGGAGTCTGCATGTTCCCCCTGTGCATAAGTGGTCTCTCTCTGGGTACTCTGGCTTCCTCCTCCAGTCTAAAATCATGACTGTTAGGTTAATCAGTCTCTCTAAATTGTACCTGCCTCTCACCTAACAAGATAGTCACCAGCCCCCCTCCATGACCCCTGTAAGGGCACGCAGGCATAGATAATGGCTTTATGGATGGATGTTCTACCTGTATGCTTGCCCATGATAATTACTTTCATCAGCAGTTTGTATTTTCTCAGTTTCTGGGTTAAATTAACAAGGGAGTGTATGACTGGAGCTGCCTACTAACTGTACATTTTAAGTTTCCCTCCAGTCACAGCATGAGTGGCATTACATTTAAGTGAAATGTTGTGAGAAAACTAACTGTAGATGGATTTATAAGACCTTAGAGCAAAACAAATATTGACCAACATGTACTGGTGCATGCATTTGAGCATCAGAGTAATTCGATTATAACCCAGTTAGAAATCACCCCATGTGAAGGCTGCCAAACTTTTTTGAATCACTTTTTTTCGTCACAGTCATTTTCCACTGTAGAGAATTATGTGGGATTAAATTTCTTTCAGGGTCCTGGTCTATTAGGTCCCCAACCTCAACTGAAGACATTCCAATCAATACTTTTGTTTTGGATAGCAACTGAGTTACATATTGATACCCATGTTTGGTGTTTATACATAACCTGTAATTTTTCAGCAATCTTAGGCTCCTATTTATGTGTCCCTGACTGCCTGCTGAAACCATTTTTGTCTGGAGGAAAACCAACTTATTTGATTTCAAAAAGAAAGAGATGCTTATCACATTTTCCTCCCCTGAGTTTGCTTTAGTACTTACAGCTCAAAGCATAGGGACATTTGTCACTGTTAAATTTTTTTTTCTTCAGTTTTTTCTTCTATTTTATAAAGCTTCAGCAAACAGCATTCTCTTTTCTACTTGCTCTTTTACCATCCATGTTTTCACTCCATCATGCCAACAATGTCATTTTTAGAGAGGTTTTTTTCTTCCTCAAGCTGCAAACCACCCTTTATCATTCCTTACCTTCAAGCGGTGCTCAGACAGTCTTCCACAAGGTGGAGGTCTCAAGAGAGTTTCGGTAACTTGGTCTGCTCTGTCTGCCAACTGCTGTGTTGAATAGAGGGTAGCATTACACATGCACGCACACACACACACACACACACACACACACACACACACACACACACACACACACACACACACACACAAACTAAAACAGTAGTTCACATAATGAAATGTACAAGCCCATCCAGCTACACATGCACAGTAGTGAAAGCGGACATATGCTTGTGTTTGCAGATATCAAGTCTGATCTCTTTCTTCTCTGCAAATTAAAGGAAGTAAAGAATGAAATGTAGGAAAAATGATAAACTGACATAATGTCCTTACCTTCCAACATGGGAACATTTACATCAGACTCATTCATGTTTTTAGATGCAAATCAAATGGTATGACTTGCAGCAATGCACACCAAAGGTTGTACAACATGAAGGACGTGGTGATCCCATCATAATAAATTAAAGTACTTTTCCCCTACATTAAAAAAACATTTTCAAATAAAATAATTTTCACTCTCTCATGTCACTTCACAGAGTGCAAATGTGTTTAATCAAAGTTGCGTTTGTGTGTATGCGTGCGTGTGTTGAGCCTGTAAAGCTGTTGTTACTGGCTGTAGGAGTGGAGTTTAGCTCCAGTTTGGCTTGAAGCTGCAAACCTCAGACTTATACCACACACCAAAGTGGTCTGTTAAAGTGTATGGAGGGAATGCTGTGGTCACACCTGGAATGCTCTTTCAGCGAACCTGCCCAACCATTTCTCCCTCCCCCATCATTCCACTGATTTGAGGAGCAAAAAAAGAAAATACATATACTGTATTTTACCCGTTTTTGTTTCAGCTTTCAAGTGGGACTGAGTTACAGAAAGAATATAGCAGATTTATCATTTACTATTAAATTTTCTTCTGATATGTCAAAAGATATTCTGACAGAATTTAAATGTTGTTTTTTGGCATCTAACAAAATGTCTGTTTAGTTTAGTGTTTGGCTATGGTCAAACATTGCAGAAATAATTCAGTTGTCATAGGTGAAAAAGCTTTATCAGCTGTCATGCTTGTACAGCAGCAAGTGAGTGCAGACAATGAATAGAGAGAATGTTGCATTTTATTATGTTTTTCTCTCTCCTCTCTCTCTTTTGCTTCACTGTGACAAATATTCCCCTTGCCAATTCAAATCCTTGTCATATATCCATGTTGAGAGTTTGTCCTAACCCACCTCCACTTGGCAAAAAAAACCCCCAAAAAAACAAATCAGTCCATGCCCATATACTTGACCATTACATTTTAATTTATTTCTCATTGTAGCTCTATATTTTTGATAATATTGAAGATAAATTGTTATAAAAACACTGAGATCTCACATATTATTAAAGTTTCTCTTTGGAAGATTTATTTTCGCATCTAAATTCAGTTGATTGTGGTTTAATTTCCTGTCTTTCTCTCTTGACCTCTGTAAATATTAGAAAAGGTGATTATTGTTTGAACCAAAGAACTTTGAGTGAGGTCCTGCTGATAGACAGATAATGTTGATTATCTACCAGCTGACTATCAAAGGTAGGTGCAACTTACTAATGGTTCAATGTATAAGTCTTGTGGAAGAGGACCAGAACTGCCAAATGTTTGAAGTTGTGAAAGGATGAAATGTCAAGCACCCTTTTGCAATCAATTTCCAACATAATTTACAATGTATATTTTTCAGTACCACATGTTGCAGACTAACAGAACCTCTTTTGAAATGTAGCAAACTTCCTAAACCCTGACTCTGGATTTCCAAACTCAATGAAACTTTTACAAGAAAACTAATTTCCATTGCATCCTGAAACAACAGAAGGTCTCAAAAAATGGCTCTGCATCCATGTAATGACACTGTTGGGATATTTTTGACTGTGCAGGGGCTTGTATTAGTTTTATATTGGATCAGCATGCTCCAGTGTTGAGCCGAAATTGTTTTCACCCCATTCCCTCTTTTTATCCTCTTCCCTCATTTTACACATTAATTCTTGAGGAATCTGATGACGCTGTTTGTTTTAGTTGTATACTGGGAGTTCTCCTATTGTTGGATGTCATTTAATCAATTAACTTTGACAAACACAAAAAAAAAATAGGGAAAACACCGTTGTATTTATCCATTAGTAATTTTCTTGTCATAATAACCAATGCAAAATAAAGACTAATATATACCATTGTGTTTTGCTTGGTGTCATTGTGAAATTTTATTAATTAAAAGTGTTAGTTTAATTGCAATAAATAAATTACATTTACAGTTACAAATAAATTTGTCATATTTCCTTCCCAAGTAAATCTCTTTACGTATGACATTGACCTACTGACCACATAAAGGAATATTTCATTTCGCAGGGAAAAATATTTCATGCGGTCTTTGAATTAATTGCCAGGGATACAATATGTCTAATACTTACTTAGATTCAACCTGTGACTCAGCAGTCTGCAGTTTTCAAAACCACCCAATAGTAATAGTAGGCTAGTTTATTATTATTCCATTCAAAAAAGAAGAAGATTGAAAAGAATAGAGATTACAAATCAGGAATTTCAAAACACTGAGCAAAAAAATTTGCCAACATAACAGCAGTCTTTTCACATGGATTCTTCAAAACTAGTTTTTTGTCTACTACTGTAAGTAATTTGATAGACAGTCTTCTTTGTCCGTTCTCTTGGGACACCTTTTGAAAATATTTATTTCAAGTTCACACAGCAATTCTTGATGCTCAATTCCAATCTTTTGCTGAAATCTGATTCTTTTTATTTTTAGTGTGGTCATTCATATTACTAATTAAATGTGACTGCAGTCAGACTACTGTGTGAACATTTTACAAGCCCAAAGCGACTAGCGCAGAAGAAGAATGTGTCTTCTGGTGCAAAATTATGAATGTCTTATGTCAATGACATAAAAGTTAGATAAAATGCATTTTATCTAATTTATACATTTTCTCACTGGACCAGTGGTTGTTTGCTTAAACAATCACCCCCAGTGCAGACCTAGCATGGACTAAACTCTGTTCAATTAGAAAACATGTGTTATGGATAGATCACTGCCATCTACTGCTCATAATAGACAGCTTCTTGCAAAAAGCAATTACATTAAAACACCAAAGTAGAAACCACAAACCACAAGTCAGCATAAACTAATTGTTGTGCCGCTGTTTACTGCTGTTGTGAATTACCTGGTTAATGGGGATGGATTTCTTCTTTGAGCTTTTATTCTCTTTACTGTTTGGTGCTTGTTTTTTGGCAATATTGCTCTAAGCAAACAGAGACTTTAACTGTATGTCAAAGCAATTCAGTCTGTGTTCAAAAGTGCAGACTGAAAGTGAATTACACCAAATGAAATAAGCTAGTGTACCCATGCATTCCAATCTGAGTACCCAGGGCTACCGTGGTCTGAAAGCACCCTTAATGATTTTTATAGAAATCAGTTACTGCTTTGAGAACTCTGAAATTAAAAGGTTGTATTGAACAACGTTTTCTTTCACCAGCCAGTGAACAAGTGACCCTATTGTAATTTTTACTGGTTTAACCTGCTAAATCAAGGGAGTCAAACTCCAGTCCTCAAGAGCGCGGAGTCATGCAACTTTTAGATGTGTCCCTGGTCCAACACACCTGAATCAAAGGGCTGAATTATCACCTCACCATGCAGTCAGATTCTATTGAGTCCTGCTAATGGCCAAATATTTTGAATCAGGTGTTACATTTTCAGTTTTTACCCCTTTTCAACAAATTAAGGCTAGTTGGATTGTTGTCTTCCTGTTTCACCTGCTCATCCAGTTTCACTTTTCTTGAACAATGGCTAAAAAGCTTAACTTAAAACTTAAAAATAAATCTCTAAACATTTAGATGATGTCAAGTTGGTGTTATCATTCATCTTGTTAAAACACTTTGTTCATCTCTTCTTTTTTCCACTATCTGTGACTAAAATTAAGGGGGAAAAAAGTGTGATGACACAGCAACTTATTCATTAAAAAGACTAGGTCATTTCTCTCTTCACCTACTTAACAATTCATCCATTCAAGGTATCACACACAGTTAGACAGCCAAATAGTAAGCTGGTGTCGTAATGCACATGGTCTTACAGTATGAATGTTAATTCTGATTTGATTGGAACTGAAGTGATTTTAAGCCAGAGTTAATGGATTTAGATCACCTCTAATCCTAGTTTAATGAAGGGCACTTCAGTAGACTGCTTGTCTCTTTCATCATCCTGGACTTCAGCCCATCACAGTCGAAGTGGTTAAATCATCAACCAGATTATTCTTAAAAAGGTTGTTTGTGTCTGTATGATTGGTCAATACATATATTTTTTTTCTATGTTCTAAAAAGAAACCCCCAACTAATAATGTTCCTTTAAGGAATTTTGGCATAGTGTGTTTTCACATACTTAGTGCCTTACTGAATCATTCTGACTTTCTTTTTCAGTTGTGTTAACAGTGTAAGTATGTGTATCTGTGTGTGTGTTTGCTCGGGTACACGGGCCGCTCACTGACTCCCCATCCCTATGTAACTGGAGCCCACCCTTCCCTGTCAAAAATAAAAATCATTTGTCCATTGCACGAGTGTGTCCATTAAAAATGCATGGTGAAGGGAGCTTGGGGCCACTGGGGAAGAAAGCTGATACTTGGCTCTCTCCGGAAGGGCATCCGAGTGTACCACGGTGGACAAATGGCATCTAGAGAGAAAGTACGGAAAGGAGAAGGAGGTTGATGGTGAAGGCAAAGGGTGAACAGTTGAGTGTTATGTTATTTTTGATGTGCTCATGTAAGCCTAAACAACTACAATCGGGATGAAAATGTTTCTTTATTTCCTTTGGATGTCTGACAAAAGTACATCTACATATATATTGCTAAATGTATATCACTAGCAGTGATTCACATAGTTCCAACTGGCTGTTAGCTTGATGTCATTAAGTATGGATTAGTCTGCACGTTTACAAGGAGTTATATGTTTCTCTCATTTTAAGAAAGCTACAAAGGCTTTCGTACTTTTAAGACAAGCATTTCACTACTGTGGTTTGTATGGTTAATCCTTCAACTTTATGACTGCAGGTTCTTCACTGAGGCCATGCAGTCCAAAACCAGTTCCAGTTCATGTATGACAATCCTTCCGGTTTATAAATCCCCAAAGGAAACATCTTCAAAGTTCTCTTTTATGATTATAAATTGTAATTTATGAATTTATGAATTGTTCATGTAGTAAATATTTAAGGTACTTATAAGTTGTTAGGAGAGAGATTAGGTTCATCCTAATCTGATGGTGAAAGCATGAATCAGAAAACACCTGAGAGTGGCAGTATTGGTACTAAAAAGGTACTTGCAACTTGATACTTCTCAACATGGGCTGTAAGTTGAAGCAGTTGTTAGGACTGTTGCCTTGCAGCAGGAAGGTGCTGAGTTTGAAGCTCAGCCTTTGTTTTTCTGCATGGAGTTTGCATGCATGTTCTCTGTAGTTTCCTCAGGGTACTCTGCCTTCCTCCCACAGTTGTTGAAAAATATGCATATTAGAATAACTGGTCTTCCTAAACAGACCTCAGGTATGAGTGTGTGTGTGTGTGTGTGTGTGTGTGTGTGTGTGTGTGTGTGTGTGTGTGTGTGTGTGTGTGTGTGTGTGTGTGTGTGTCTGTGTGTGTTGTTGTTGTTTTGTCCTGTGTGTTTCTGTGATGGACTAGTGTCCTGTCTGGGGTGTACCCTGTCTCCCGATCAATGACCAATCGAGATAGACAGCAGCCATCCCAAAGCCCTGCATAGACAAGCAGATACAGAAAATGGAAAATTAGACACTTCTCAACTTTGCAAACAAACAAAGACACAAGCAGGTGCAGAAAACTTAGACATAATTGTGTTCTCGACCTTCACTGTAGAAAATTTCATTTGCCTGGCCTCCATGAATTTTAATTGAAAAACTTTGTTCCAGAATAGCTTTTAAAAATGTTTCACTTTTTCCCTTCTTTTGTATGAATTAACCTAATATTTTCTATTTTTTCCCGAAAACTATAATAATGAGAATTTGTGGCTTTTCACTGGTCAGTGAAGAGTTAATGTGCAATGAAAGCCTAGAGAGTAATCTTTGAATTGCAACTAATTTTACCAAGTCATTTATCAATGATAGATTCCCATTAAATTACAGAAAATGTTACACAGGTACTTCTTAACATACTGAAAAGTAGTTTAAGTTTTAAAATGCAACAATTTTATATTTTAGGAAAGATCTGACAATCCTCAATTTCTTTGCATTTAATTGTAATGGACGCTGTAGCATCTACCAGTAGATCATTCAGTACTTGTGCACGATCACCTGCTGGTAGCTATTCTTTATTTAGATTTAAAAGCACATATTTCTATGCTAGACCATAAGCAGGTTATAGAAAACAACTTTAAGTCATTCAGACCACAAAAAGTTACAAAACAGTGATGGGATTAATAACTAAACAGCTCATGCTGATTTTGCTTAACTGTTTTCTTTACCTGCCAGTGTGTATATCTCATTATTCTTTTTTTGTCAGATTGTTCCTGGTTTTTGTGTTTGTTTTCCCTTCTTGCTGGTCACTCCATTAAAGATTTGAATGGATAAAATTTCTGTCTTACAGATCATCCTACCTTTAAGAGCAGTGGATCTTTTTCTGTTCTTGTCTTGGTAGCTTGTCTGAGCTGTCTGTTTAAGTAATAGCAGGAATTGTGCCACTATATTCACTTGATAAATCTGTCAAAATATAGCTGTATGTGAATTTGTATGTCCTTAAACATATGAGACTGGGTGTATGTTGATGAATGATTTTTCATGTGTCAAACCTGTTCACTGCTTTGCTAAAATAATAAAACAAATATGCTTAATTTATGGATTTTGCAGATTTAGATCAATAAAAGCTGTTTTTTACTATTTCATCTTCACATCACTGCTTCTCATCCATCTAGCTAAGTCTGAACCTTCTTAAACCTTCTTCTGGGAATACCTGTTTTGCTTTTTTTTCATCTCATCCATATGCTTCCTATAACACTCTGGTTCAATCTGGTTTGTAGAAACACCTTCTGCAAAATCAGACATTTATTCACGTACAACCAAAATAGTCCCCCCTTTCAACCAAGTAACCCTGCTAAAGAAACACATTTGGCTGTGTTCAATAGGGTGGTCGTATCTGGAGCTAATTAAAAGGGGACCCTCTAAATTTCCTTCACACCCAGCATGAGGAAGACCTCAGATTAGGGGAATATTTTCCTTATTGCCAACTTTACTTTTTGCAGAATTCCAGAGGATAATAATGGAATCCATGTGTGCTGAGATGTATTCCCATTTTGTTATTGAAGCCATTGGGGCAATCTCAGTTTGATAAATTATTTCTTTTTCTTCCTCTATTTGGGTTTCACTACAGTCCTTGGAATGTTGTTTAGAATTATTCGAAGGAGGTAACTTTCTTTTTCTTATTTTTTATGTCTCAGTGTAACATCAGTGTGGAAAAAGGCTGAGAAAGTCATCTTGGCAGAAATTTTGGCTTATTACAAAAAGCAAGTTTAATTGCTGAAATATACATTCTTAATAGTATGTGTTCTCATACACACTTTGATATGTTTTTAAGAAGGTCCTGCTGCCACAACAATGTTTTGCATCTTGGTCAATGTGCTCCAAGTACATGTACTTGCACAAACAAGCAGGGAAAATTACCTGGAGGTTTTTTATGAGCTTTGTGAATCAACAGTGGTAGGTTGTGTTCTGCCCCCCTAAGCAGTGACCCATCATTTTCCCTCTGGATTTGAGAGGGCTCTACTTTAGCAAGGAATGAATGAGCCACTTGTTAAACAAACCCAGGATGGTGCTTAGGTGTCACAGTTGTCTGGAGGTATTAATTTAAGTGACAATAAGAGAAGCAAGACACATTTTTGTTTTCTGCTTCCTTTGAATAACCAACTTGTAAGTGCAGTTAAGGAGAAGTGTAGGAGTCAGGCTTTGATTTGCTTCTTCCTAATAGCGTTAGACCTGAATCCCCTAAAACTAACACACGGATAATTCTTATACATACACAGACACGCACAGAGCCACTCCTGCTACAGAATCGCCCACATGCTGCACGGACTCAGGTAATTGTGCCCACCTGGGAAAACATAATTTAGTCAGGCGCCTCTTCCTTCCACTAACATGCTCCTATACCCTGGGTATGTGTGTGTGCATGAATGCATATGTGTCTAAGCATGACCTCCTTTAGCTTTTTCTTGCTCTTTGATCCCAGAATGTATTTGACTATCATAATTCTCTGAGCCCTAATCTATCCAATTACATTACAGGATTTCATAGAGCAGCAGTTCAAGATTTCTCCATGGATTCAACTGTTATTATCAGATATTCAGCTGGTTAATTAATTCGGCTATAATAGTACGGTTAATGGATAGATACAAAGATGCAGTTGAGATGGTGAAAAATAATTGATGTTCCTTTAGCTCCAAAAAAAGACTTTGATTTGTTCTGTTTGTGCTAACTTTGTATTTCATTGTGATTTTTTAATATTTACACATGTATGCCTTTGTATTGGTTAATGTGGATTCATATGGTTGAAATTACCTAAACAGTAAGTATTTTGAGTTTTCAAGATATGATTGGTGTCTTAGTTCTCTGGTTCAAACAAATACAACTGAGCTATTTGTAATGATAGCTCCAAGTCTGCCAAATTTTCATTGTATTCTTCATCATCCAACTTGCATTCCTCAGCATTGAAAAGTCACCCAGAATGTCTCTGTTTTCTGCA
This sequence comes from Anableps anableps, assembly GCA_014839685.1. NCBI lineage: Eukaryota > Metazoa > Chordata > Actinopteri > Cyprinodontiformes > Anablepidae > Anableps > Anableps anableps. The sequence continues at coordinate 14,929,448 of CM026086.1, read as the reverse complement.
TGGTCATGGCGATATCCTCTGGGGTACATCAAGAACACAGCTCCTTCCCCCTTACCTATAAGGGAGCAGACTGTTTGGGGCTACACAAAACTTCCTGAGTGAGACAGTGAAAAGTTCAATGTTCTGGTGTTCTGGGTCTTACATGCTGCTATGAAGAATCTGGTAGCAATAGTGGTTGCTTATCCTTACTTTTCAGGCCTGTACACACCTGTCTGACGTTGTCATCAGAGACCAAACTCTAAACCACAGCATATAGGCCACATAGAACCCTATATACTGTGCTTCCCATGGAGTAGGACTCCCAACTGGGGAGAAATGCACATACCTCCAAATTGTGCCTTTAGTAAGGGTGCTTAGAGATTTGAGGAAGTATTATGTCTTTTCAGCTTAAAAATTATCAGTAAAAAAAGTGTTTTGGTTTGCATGATTCCTTTAAACCGCACTCACCTTAACAATCACTCAGAGGTTAAAATTGTTTTGCAACTTGGTTCCCTCAGTGATGTGTCTGTATGGAAAGCTCTTTCCCCTCCATTCTGCCAACATCAACAGCTGATGTAAATATTGATTGTGAGATTCTAGAAATGGTAGAGCGGTAGAGTGAATTTGGCCTAAGGGGACAAGTACAGTATGATAGACTTGATGTACAGCAATTGCTTCAGAAACTACACGTGTCAAAAGTCACTCTGAAGTCACAGCATTTACTATAGCCAGCTCATCACCTCAAAAGCTACAATGTGTTGTGAATCTTTACTCTCTAGTTTTAGCCCTCACTGCCCCTTGTGATCTCAGTAATCCAGATACACACAATGTCAAAACTGTTATTTTTTCAACATGCATTTTAAAAACATAATGTGATGTGGAAATCCACTGCTTACCAGCCAGCTGTTGTTTTTTAATATAATTGTACATTCTTACATCAATAAAATACACATCCTGCTTTCAAAAACGAGTTTTACACTGTATGCAAACTGCTTCTGTCTTAACACACTATAGCACCTTGTTAACCACACTTAAAGTGTCATTAAAATAGCAAAAATTAATTGCTCATTAATTCTGAGGATGAAACAAGGTCTTAATTTAGATTTTTTTTTTTTTTTTTTTTGAATGTTTGTAGATGAGCTTTTGCCAGCTAGAAAAGGTTGAACTATGACATCTGTGAGCTTTCTAGGTTATCCATGCTTCTGGAAAAACATATATCCACAAATTATTTTCAGTTAGACTGTGTTGTTAAACAATCTACTTCCCATTTCCATTATAAGCTTTCAACTTCTGAAGCAGCTTGAGACATTCTGGATGAAAAAATGTTTCCTCTTTGTCTTCGCAAAAATACTTCAATTTTTTTAAATGTATTTTTTAAATGTTCTGATCTGCACTTGTAAAACTGTAAAACTGTAAAAAAAAAAAATACTTATACAAGTTCACAATACATAGCGCAGAGGGAGAAATATGTGGCTTAAAGAATTTTGGGGAATTTTAGTTTTTTCTTGTGTTGTCAGGCAAAAAGGTTTTTTTCTGAGAAATAAGGTACTCATCGTACCTTATTTCTTATAAAGGCCACAGTCTGACTGCAGGCACCTGCTGTGCTCTTTTAATAATAATGATGTGATGGCAGGCACACATACACGCACCCACGCGCACAGACACACACACACACACACACGCACACGCACACACACACACACACACACACACACACACACACACACACACACACACACACACACACACACACACACACACACAAGTGTGAGAATGCCAGTAAACATGGGTTGGTGATCTGGGCAGGCCTCAGCTATCTTTGGCATCTCTTCTTCTCTGCTTGTTGCTGTGCCAGTCTGCCAGGGCAGCAATGCCATCTGATACAATTTGACACCACTACCAGCTGTCATTCAGCTTTTGCCATGCTAATATATCTGGAAATTATTTGAGTGCAAGTTCAGCAGCTTTACATAATCTGAAGCAGCATGGGTGCCAAGTACATATCTAACAGAAGCAAATGTCATGGCAGAAAGGATTTTTACATTAAAACCTCCTCACTCCTGAAATTTATAAAGAAATTAGAATGAACTGATTTAAGCAGTCACTGATGACAGTTATGCGAAAATGTAACAGTTCCTGGACCTACCAATGCTTCCCTGTGTACAATCTCATCCCATTTTCATTTAATGGAATCTTCCTGAATTACCTTCAATTGAGATTCACCACAGAATTATACAACAGGTATTTTCTTGTAAAGACATCTTAATAATCAGACTCTTACAACAAAACCATCTATGTAATCTGCAACATTTTAGGGAAATATCTGATCAATATGCTGTGTAGCTATTCAGTTTTTGTCTTGTTGAGCTCTTGATTAATCTTTAAATTCAAGTTCAAAACTGCTCTTTTAGAATAAATGTAAATCATTCGTGCTGAAATTTGTCCTAAATTCCTTCACATTAAAATAAGTTACATTTTTTGGTGAAGCAAACTGAGATGCGTTTTTTTTTTTTTTTGTTTTGTTTATTATTTTATTTTGTTTTTATTTTTCTGTATGACATTTTAGTTCACTGTAGATGTTTTAAAGTGCTGTATAAATAAAGATGGCTTGGACTGAAATTAATTTATTACACTTTCATATATGCTTGTTTGTAATAAACAAATAAAGCCAACAAAGCCTGTTTTACCTGTTCTGGTCTGCTGTGATCCGTTCAGTTGTAAAATACCATCTCCATGAAGAACCTTTAAATCCTTATTTGTCTCTGGCATCCATTTGCTTCCCTTCATTTTGGCCCCTACCCTGCTGCCTAAAATACGCGATGCATTTTATCATAGGGCCTCCTCTGCTGCCATCTACTGGTTGACATTGACAAGCATCTTTCAACAATTACCTCCAATACAGCTCTTTAGGCTCAAGTGTAAAAGCAGCATATAATTAGTGGGAAAATATCTTTAGTAAATTATTAACCGAAAATATTTATACGTATTGCTTATTTTGTTAGACTTTATTAAAGTACATTATAGTTATTATTATAAATTTAGTATTGTTAAAATAAAGCTCTGTCATATATGGTTTTGATCCGGATCTTGACACTGCTTCCCAGCCACCCAGATGAGAGTAAATCAGTTAAACAATAGAAATAAATGTTTTTGAATGAAGTTTACAAGAAGACCGTTGTTTTATCCTAGCAGTATATATTTTGTCCAGAAGATGGCACTCTTTTGGTGAGGTGTGCACTTCTACCAGTGTAAAGGAACATCTTGAGTTGTAACAGTAAAGTAAAATCTCCAACTCCACCTTCAGATGGCAGTAGTTGCAGTTGTGAAGATTCAGACTCAGATTTAGATTTGAAGAAGAGAAAAAAACACCAGTTAATTTATTTATTATGGCCAGCACGGTACATCAGTGCCTTGCATAAGTATTTGAACCCCTTGGGCTTTTTCACCTCTAGTGACGTTACAAAAGAAAACTTCAGTATATTTTGTTGGGATTCAATGCGATCAATCAACCATTACAAAAAGGTGCATAACAGTGAAGAAAATGGGAAAGTTATACATAGTTTTCTTTTTTTTATCCTTATAGAAAACAATGACATTAAAACTTTGAGACTGGGGTGGAAATTCACCTTCCAACAGGAGAAGGGCCATAAACACACACCCTGGGCTATGATGGATTGGCTTAGATGAAAGCATAGGAAATTTGTGGCATGACTGGAAAATTTATGCTCACAAATGAAATTTGAATGAGCTTGAGCTACTTAACAGAGATTATGCAAAATTGTCATTCTCAAGATAGTAAAACAGCTGTAACTGTACAGTGCAGGGTTCCTTAAAGTTGTTGCAGTAGTGGAATACAAATGCACCACACAGCTTTCAGATTTTATTTATAGTAGTTAAAAACCATGTATTATGTTTTTTCCACTTGATAATTATGCACTTCTTCTTAGCCCAAGGGGAAAAAAATGTGTGTGGTTGTAACATGAAAAAATGTGTAAAAGTTCATATGAATATTTTGGTAAGACACAGTGTTTGAACAGAATGATTGGTAGAATGTAAATCACACCCCATGACTGAAGCACACTAACAACTGAACTGCAGTGGAAATGGTTTTCTACATATGGGAACTAGTTTAAAGTTAGTGTTTCAAAAGGACAAGAACCAGAGAGAAGTAAAACATGATGGGATCAGCTGGAAGAAAATGGGGTTTCTTTCCTCCCCTCAGTGAGAGTACTTTGTTCACATCCCAGTTTGGGCAGCAGTCCAACAAAACAATTAGCAAGTATGGGAATCCCAGTCGTGCTCTTAAACAAACCCCTCTCTCCATTTCTTTCCTCTATTCTCTCTGGTTTTCTGCAGATGGCCTCAGCAGAGAGACGGCCAAGTTTATTTTCTCCACGGTGGTCCCTGTGTGGTGGCTGCGAGGCCCCTGCCATGCTGCTCCTGATGTATTAGGTGAGGGTCCTTTAAGAGATGTCAGCAGGACTCTTTTATTGCTAAAGCACTCAATCTTATTGTTCCTGTTGGAGAAGACTCGGTGGTGTCCTGTCTGAAGGAACAAGGTTAGGTAACAAGTCATTACAGTCTGGGAGGGATATCCATCCTGCTGTAGATGAATATAGAGCAGGCTAATAATGAGAAATTACGAAAACATGATAAGACCTCGATTAGCACATAATCAAAACAAATGTTAAATATCTTAATAAAAACATTAAAAAATGGATACTTTTCATGTAAATGTAATTTGAAGTGAACAACTGAAACAAACCCAGCAAACTAGTTCATACTTCTATTTGTACTAAAGAAAGTCCTATTAAATGTTTTTAATGAAAAAAAATTTACATCATTGTCAGAAAATAACAATCAAATTCAATTGCTTTTTTTTTTTTTTTTTTAATTTAATTTAATGGTGTCTAACAAGTTTTCTTCACCACAAAACACATTTACATAAAAAAACAACCTATAAAATAAGCCCATACCGAAATTTTGATGAGTTGGTGCCAGAACAAGTATTTTAGTTAATTTTGTGAGATTGTGAGCCAGAGCCTATGCCTTATATCGGCAGTGACATATCAAAATCTAAACTTTATATTTTAAAAAAAAAAAAAAAAATAAAAATAAAATAATAATAAAAAATAAAAAATAATAAAAAAAAAAAGGTAGCAAAAACACACACACAAAAAATAGAAAATTATGAAAAAAAAATGGAGGGTAAAACTGACCCTTTGTGTAGAATGCACACAAAAGACGGTCATTCTGGTCCATTCTAAATAGCGAAGTTAAAGTGTTTTAATTTAAGAAGATAACAGCTCTGGGAAGAGACATCAGAAAATTAGGATAAAAGTGAAGGGATTCCTTTGAAAAAAAACGTGATGTATGCAAACACTTTTTCTTTGGGATCCTTATTTGAGAAAAAAGAGAGAGGGAGAGAGAGAGGCGGCGTGTGCATAAATAACTGTCGGCATGATGTAAACACTGCGGTCATAACCCGGGTAAATTAAAACAACTGGCCTGGGCGGGTTAACTCGGGATGTAGGTTCTCCTGCTTTGAAGATCCACTCATCTTATTGACTAAACCCAGGAGGGAATAACCAATCAAGCCTTTGCCTAAATAAATATGAGCCATTGATCAATTAAATCCAATCAGCGACTACTGAATGCCTAACAGACTGCGTTATAAAATAGCCCGAGCTGCACAGATTTACCAGTATGAGCTTCAGGTCCATTTCGGGACTTGGAATCATCTCAAAGCATGAGGGGTTTGTTTATGCAACGGTATCCACGTCCACCGTTATCTTTCAGAAACAACAGAGATGGCCTTATCTGGAACCACGCTTTGTCGGTGCTCAGGTTCTGCTATTCTGAAGGAGAACACTGATAAGAAAGGTGACCAGGTCAAAGAACTGGCCCACACAGCGATATTTTAAAAACTAATAATAAAAAATAATAACATCCAGTACACAGGGTTAAAGGTGGGAGAAAATATTTTATATACATGCAATCTGTACAGAAATTTAAGGCAGGAAAAAAGCACCTCCAGACTATAACAAAGTAGAAAAAAGTATAAAAAGATGATCTTTGAACCAGCAAAGACAACAGGTGAAGGAATCTATTTAAATAAGTTGATCTTCTTTTCAAATACGGGAATGTCGAGAGAGATGGTGCGCTCCCTCTGGTATTCCCACTCACATCCTGCGGAGATGAGACTTATTTCAGTCAAACCTGGACGTTTTTCTGTCTTTTGAGAAAAAAAAGAGCTTCTCCCACTTTATCGCATCAGGACGCAGTGGTTCCGCACAACCGCGTCGCATTGAGCATCTCTTTCAGATCAGTCTCCGGTTTCCCTGCGACCATGAAGGGCCACGTCTGCGGAAGAGAAATACTGAGTCAGTTTGGAGACTGTTATTAAAGAAATCAAAGTCAAACAGAAATTCATTAAAAGTTTGAGTCTTTTAGGGTAACGTAATTAAATGTGTAAAACAATTTAGATTTGAACAAAACACAATCTTGTCATATTGGTTTTATTCTGTTTTCAATTTCACTTTATTAACATCTTTTGCTGATTTTTTTTATTTACACTGTACTGTAACAATCTAATTATGTTAAAGTAACATAGATTTACTCTTAAAAATTATCTTACGCCCTACTTATGTATTGTTAAAGTAAACCATTGAGTCAATATCAGACTTTCTATTCTCTAAATACGTTTGACCGATAGATGCATTATGCATTCTGAATAAAACTATGATCACATAGAAAGAAGGCTGTCTTCGTCCTTTATGCACCTGCCCTGCAACGCCATCACCACTGCAACTATAAGGCTTTGAATGGGCCTTTGAAGGCCCTGTAAAACATTGTTGACATGCAAAATTAATGCCACCACAAATAGGGAACAGGGGGCCAATCGCATCCCGTATATAGTCTCATATGTATTTATTTAAATATATAAAAAGACGTCGTGCATTTATCCTTTTGTTATTTTTAACCTTTATGCTATTTTTAAATTCCTCACTCACTCCTGGTTCCACCTCTCTATCTGACAGCAGCATAATAACTGTTATTAATTCAAAACCTTTCTAAAAATGGAGGCGCCACCATAACAAAAAAAAAAGAGAAAATGTATGATTTTTTTTTTTTTACAAAGTTGTACCTATGTTTTATCGGTACTTGACGATTTATTGCAGTGCATAATTTGCGTTCTGAATACACCCTCAAGTTTGAGTCTCACCAGGTTAACTGGGTGCGTATATCCGTTTTCATACTTGTCGTTAGCCAGGATCTGCCGGAGATGCGCGATGTAGCTGGACGCCAGGCGCAGCGTGTCCAGTTTGGAGAGCTTGGTGTCCGGTGGCACCCATGGTAAGGAGGTCTTCAGTCGAGAAAATGCCTTGGACAGGACGCGCATCCTGGCTCTCTCCCGTGCGTTAGCTGCGTTCCTCTGCACCTGTTTGCCCTCCTGCTGCACCACACCCTTGGGCGCACTTTTGCGTGACGCAGTCTTGCGCTTCTTGCCAGAAGCCTCTCTCCTCCTGCCCTCGTTAACGAAGCTGCCCTCACAGTTTGAGCTCTCCTCCGTGCTCTCATTGGAGTCCTTACCGGAGGAGCCGAACTTGAGAATGCCGTCCAAGAGCTCGTCGTCAACGTCGCTGAGAGATCCAGTGGACATGGTGATGCGAGGCTGGACAGCAGCGGACTCAAATCATGGGAACGAGATGGTTGATTCTGGACAGAACTGAACGGGGTGCACAAACACACTCCTGTGTGTTCATGAACAAACGAAGTGCGCGTGAAAGAAACAGAAAAATAACACTTTTTATCTCGATGAGCGGAGAGGGCGTTACCTCATCCTGGGAGGAGACTGATCTGACTTGGTTCCCTAAAGTTTCCAGGACCCTGATGGACCTTGGATGAGTCACCAGCAATAGACTGGAAACAATATAAAGGGACAAATATTCAACTGATTCAGCAAAATGAACGTAAAACAGCCTCATTTGAAAATGATTTGAATAAGATAAAGAATTAAGAAAAAAAAAAAAAAAATCAAGCAGATACAGTAGTATGAATGAAGATGGGACCTAAGTAACCTGTCGTTAAAAATAAAGGTTTGGTCAAAATAAATAAACAATTCTATGCACAATTACTAATGGCTGAAAGTAGTTTAGGTTGTTTTGAATACATTCACTCTCCAAGAGTTTTTGTTAAGCTGAATGGGAGCTATAGGAATACAAATAGTATTTTTGCCTTTTTTTGCATTTTGTCACATCATAATTACAGAATCACAAGACTTTTTTCTTCCTGGGGGGATGGGGAGATGCTTGGGTCATTGTCCTGCTGAAAGACAATCCTCTGTCCAAGTCTTACATCTTTTGCAGCCTTTAACAGCTTGGAAACTTGGGAAACTGAAAAAAAACATCTTGGAATCCAATGGCTTTCTTTTAACTATGTATTTTTTTTCTTACAACTCTCCCATAAAAGCCAGATTTGTAAAGTGCATTGCAAATAGTTGTCCTGTCAACAAATTCTCCCACTTGAGTTCCCGATTTTTGTAGCTCCTCCAGAAATACCATAGACCTCTTGGCTATTTCTCTAAGTAATGCTCTTTTTCCTTGGCCCAGGTTTACAGTTGTCCTTTACTCTTTGTATTTTCAACTGAGCAGTGCTCTATGAGATGTTAAAAGCTTAGCATATTGTATTCTAATCCTGCTTTAAATTTCTCTACAACTTTATCCTTGACTTTTTTGTTAACAAATCTCTGAGGGCTACATAGGGTAGCAGCATATTTACTGAGACTAAATTAGGGTAAGAATATGGTGACTTCTGATGGCAGTTGTTTGCACTAGATTTTATTTACAGGTATCAGAGTAAAGGAGGTGGAAAACATACGCATCCCACAGTTTTCAGGGTTTTATTTTGTAAGTTATTTAAAATTATTTATCATTTCCCAGTTCACAGTGATGCATTACTTTGTGTTTAGGTCTATCACATACAATTTCAATAATAGATTGATGTTTGTGGTTGTTATGGAACAAAATGAAAAAAAAAATGTTAACAGGAAGATGAATACTTCTTGCTGTAAATCATGAATAATACTATATTCATGGCCCTTACAGACTGTACGATATTAGTGTATTGTAGGTAAGTATCTATATTTTTGTCATTCTGCTCAGTTTCCACAGTTTTCTACACTTCCTGGCAGTTAAGTGCAAGGACAGGGGGTGTCACTTCTCAAATGGCAAACTGGCGCCTTGGTCCCCTCTGATGTAATGGATACCTAGTCCCCACAATCCTCTGTTTGGCCTTCCACATCATTCCACACTGATGCTCTTTGCACCAGTCCACTCAGGGCCAAGTCCAAACAACTGGAGCTCTCTGGAGCTACAAAAGAGGAAATCTTGAAGGACTGTGATAATCCTTTACTTCTTATTTACTTCCTTTTTACTTTTTTTGCAATTATTTCTTCAACATAGCACAAGATGTTGATGGTATTTCCAACATGAGTGTGTTTGCCCAAGTATGTGTGAATGTGGTGTCTTTGCATGCACAGTTTAAGCATGCATGGTTAAAAAGTGTGTCTCCAGAGGGCTGACCTTTAGTTCTTTTGTTTTTGGTGTCGCAGCCCATCCAAACATGCATTAACTGATTAATCAGTCAGAAACAAACAATAAAGCTACTTTTTGTTGATCTTTTTGCCTTAGTTTTAAATACATCAAAATAGATAAGAGAAATGGAAATGAGCAATATTAAATTGACTAGTTGGGAAATTTAGATTTGTAAAGATAGCAACAAAAAAATTGATTAAGATGCTGCCAAACTAAGCAGAAAGCAGGGAATAGATAAGTAAAGGGATAAAGAGAGAAAAGAGGCCAAAGAGGAGGATTAATATTCTGGGTGGGCTGAAAATCAAAGCACTACGAGGAAAAGTAATAATAGAGTCTGTTAGATTGATGATCACCTCTGAGATACATGGATCTACACATGAGAGAAACAAGAAGACAGATGGAGTGGGAGCCAAACTAAAATACCCTATAAAAGAAAAGTCAAGGGACTCTTTTCTATTCCCTGTATAGCAATAAGATATGATGTAATATAACTATCGTTAGTGCTGAAATACAGCTTAATTTCTGTATGATAGAGAACACCACCCAAAGAACTAAGTACTCGCTGCAGTTTTGTGAGTGGGTGTTTTTTGCAACAACCTTTTATGAGAATGATAAAGTGTTTCGGAAACCCTCTTAGAGCTGCAGTCACACTCAGAGTGACATGAGGCAACAGGTGAAGAGGGGGGAGTGAGAAAAAAGAGGGGACTCTGGCAGTCATGGAGGGACATGCTGCTAATTAGCCGGTTTGGGGGCAAAGGTTAGGCTGGTAGTGTGATGTCACCATTAAGGGAAGGGTTCCAGATGTTGGTCGCATGCAGGGCAGCAGAGGAGGGCACCCGATTCTCCCAGTCATTATCTGGTCTTGTTTTCACATAAATGTGTTGGTTGTGCAAAAAACAGATGCTTTGGTGGAAAGTTGGAATATTTCAAAATAGTTTTAAGACCTCAAAAGTCTGCCTTTTGACCTCTTTATTTAAATTATTACTGCCATTGTTATTTTGCTGCTCTTCTTGGGCTGCTGTAGTGTTGATCTTTTCCAAACTTTGCAAAGATGGCTCAATTATTTTACACCATCCTTTAACAAATATGAAATTTAGGTTAAACTATTGTGTCTGATCTATAAAGCCATTCTATTTCTACTGGTGTAATTTTCAGGCCTTTTAGTATCCCACTCAGCAGCGGTTTCTGATTTGGGTGAAATGGTTCTTCACCCAGTACATCACTGCGTAAAGTGGCTAATAATGTAATAGCCTATGACTGATTTGAGTCTCGAAATCTTAGCTTAAATAAATGGCTGTTTCACTGTTTTTAAGAACAATGATTGAATCTGACAACCTACAGTTCCAACTATATCAGTAAAAAGAGACCCTTAAAACACAACTTGAGTTTCATGAAATCTCTATTTTTATGAAAACATGAAAATAATTCTCTGCTGTTTTGGCACCAAGGCAGCTTTATACAGTGACAGATATGAGAAGAAAACAAACAAACAAAAACAAAAAACAGGGGCGGCATTCATGTAAGAAACATGCCTTGCCTGAAAAACTGTGTCCACCCCTTCATTGAAGTTGAATGGCCCGGCCCACAGCTTGCTGAACCTTGGTAATCCTTCTGCTGCTGTAGCCCATTTACAGTATCTCAAGGTTCAACTTGTTGTGCATTCAGACATGGTATTTTGCATACCTTGGTTTTAATGAGTGGTTATTTGAGCTAATGTTGCTTTTTATATAATCTTTAAACCATTCTGGACATTCTCCCCTGATCTTTAAAATCAACAAACCATTTTTAATCCTCAGAAATGCTGCTTAGTGGTTATTGTCTCTATTTTTACTGTTCTCTGTAAACCAGATATGGTTGTGTGTGAAAATCCCAATAAATCAGTAGTTTCTAGAGCACTGAGTCCAGTCTCCCTGGCACCAACAACCATGCCACATTTAATAGTTTACATTATTTTCCACTGTTGTTTAAACTGGTAGCTCTCACGGAGACAGAAGCTCTCTTTTTCAAGACATTAAAATCACTTAAGTCCCCTTTTCTCCTCATTCTGATGTCTGGTTTGAATTTTAGGAAGTCATCTTCTCCACGCCTAAATGTACTGCTCCTATGTGACTGGCTAATTCGCTACTTGTATTAATACTTGTATTACCAAGCAATTGAACTTGACCTGTGCATGTAATATTGTACTTAACGTAATATAGTCCAATGGTTTTTCAATTTCGTTTTGTTTCCAACATTCCGTCAGAATGATTGTATGTTTGTTTGGTTGTCAAAGTTATAGGACCTATTACTAAATGTAGGTCAGGTGTACTTAAAAAAGTGGCTGTATACTGACAATCATTGGTAGATTAGTATTGTGTGGGGCTGTCATTCTATTCTGAAGAACAATTTTTTTTATAAATTGTGAATAGATTAAGTATTTTGTCAACCTGAAACCCACTAAAATTTTACTTCCAAAGAGTTTTCAAAGAGAGCAAATCCAATGCTTGACATGGATGCGTAATCATAGTATTTGATGTTCCTGCTGAAATACTTCATATAAACATTCAACATACAGGGGAACTTCTTAAAAATACTTGCTTTTTTATTTCCTTTATGTGAAAAATAGATCTTTAAACAAATTCTAATCTAAGCTTTAATTATTCTAAACCAATTTAGCCCATAGACCAATAGCCACACAAGTTGGAAAGTAGCCATTCAGCATGCAAAGTAGGAAGAAAAGGGAAAGTAAGGTGAAGGAAACTTCAACCAGTTCTTTTCTTGATTTACATGCATAATGGGAGACAGGTGCAAAATAATTTTACTTTAGATCACTGATAGGGACAACAGAAGTATGACTTACAAGAAACATACGGACACAGGACTCCAACTCCAAAACATTCCTAAAATAATCAAAGACTGCAGGCAGAAAGAGACTGCAGACAGAGTAGCAAAACAAAAGGAGTTAATGGCAGAAGGTGCAATTCTGAATGGATCTGAGTGAATTAACTGCTCTGTACTCCTTACTTTTAACTGTTGCTTGTGAGCTTTTTTCAAGATCACATGCAGGCGAACTGTTATTTCAACTGCTTGCTGCTCTATATTCACTGTAACCTATGAGCAGTTATCCCTAAAGAGAAATGTTTAAAAAAGGTTAAAGACATTCATTTCAGTTAGATTTCTTTGCTTTAAGAGGAAGTTGGAGATAAGGTGTCAGTGTCATGCAACATTCTTTTTTAGCCCTTTTAGCTCTTTGCTGTAAAAGGAATCAAATGGGTGTGCAACCACTGATTAATGCAAGAAAAAGGGGGCCATGGTCTGAATCAAAATACTATTTATTTACAAGAGAAACATTCCCATGTATTTTTGTTGCACACAAAGTGAAAAGAAAAACAACAAAATAAATGAAAGACAGAAACTGATTACTTGGTAGCTGTACAAACCAGACCAGGACTGAAAGTCTGGAGTCAAGCTTAGGGTGAGAAAAAACATCATCCATCTATGTCTAAGTAGTGCAGTTGCCCTGTCCCTTATCACAACTATACTCCCCCCGCCAACACACACTCTCATACACATATTCACAAATTGCTTTTCACCTCAGTTCAAATACCTCAAAAAAGATGAAAAAAATGAAAGCAAAAATAACCAACAGAGAGGTTGCAGAGAGTGCAAACACAGCAGGGAGTGAAGAAAGCCGGGCCAAAGGGATGGGGCGGACAAAATGAGCAATAAGAGAGAATTATGTACATGATGATGGGAGTAGGAATATCATGCTGTATTTCAAAAAAGCCACAATCCTTTGATATTCAATGACAGGAACATCCGGGGGGAAGGCAAAAAGGATTCTGCGAAACAAGACAAATTTTCTGTCACTGTGTAGGTTGTTGACCCGGAAGTCTTGGCCCTACATTGTGAGTGAGCTATTGGTCTCTGGAATGTGAGCGCACATGCACACTTATCTATGCAAGTGTATGCATCTGTGGTGAAAGTGCTGGTTTCACAATGTGTGTGATGGATGAGTATGGACACACGGGACATTCAGCATGCCAATTAGTTAAAATTACTGAAGAAATCACAACTCCAGAAGATATTTCTCACTGTGTACTGTCCAACACCTTTACACTGTTTTTTTTTCTTGCTTTCTTAATAATCACACATTATAGAGAAACAACAAGTACCCAACAGTGAGCCACCTAGATTAACATTGCTCTGTGGAGTTGTAAGGAGTTTTTACCATTTTTTTTAACAGTCTTAATATTAAATACAAGGGCAGAAGTTTTATTTTGAAGATTATCTGTGAGCTTTATTTTAAAGATGTGACTTGATCCATTTTTCATCACAGGTTTAATGTGGCATTTAGAACCTTGAAAGAATCTGACCCCTTTAAATGCTAACCTTTAATTTTGAAAAGTAACTTTCAGATTTATTTTGAAAAGACAATATTTTCATTACTGATTTAATTCCATGAGTAACATGGGACATTTTTTGCAATAATCTATGAAACGTCGAGGCTTTTATTTTGAAGACTGTTTTTAAATTCTATTTTTAAATTCCAAATTGTTTACCCTGTATAGACCAATTGGACATTTAAAATTCTATTTACATAAAATGAAAGGCCAAATCTTATTTTGAAAAGTTTCTGTTATTCTTAATTTGAAAGAGACCATATTTTGCAATAATCCAACCTTCAATGTGCAATGCACTGCTATAATTGCTATGGAAGGCTCCAGTAAAATATAAAAAAACTAGTTTGTGTCTTTATTTCTCCCTTAAAGGTGGGCTATTCTGTAAAATCGACTTTTTTGAGTTTTATATCATGTTATAGTGTTATTCCCTTATCAAAAACATACCTGGGGTGTTGCTTTGATTCTTTCATGTGTGTTTGAGAAATCCTTGAATCTCTGGTGGCAGCCATTTGGGGGTGCCTAAACGTTTGCTCTCACAAAGCTCCGCCTGTTTCCACAGAGCTCCTTCTCATAGCTGCAGTCTCCAGCCAAGCTTTTGCCTTACAGAGCACATCTCCCCAGCACCTCCCCCACACAGCTCCACTAGACTAGCGGCAGCAGCAATTAGCAAACACCTGGTGGAACTGCACATCTGCTGAGTTTATCATACAAACTACTTCTCAGTCCAACGCTCCTAACAATGGTTGTAAACGGTATAATGGAGAAGTATTGTTGTGATGATGTGCTGAAGGTGGAGTGTTGGAATAACTAGGAGCTTCTTAAAGAGACAGAGGCCAATTTCAAGGCGTCATATTCTGAAGTCAAATTTCTTTTAAATGTTTCTTTGATATATACACCATTTTCATAACAACTGAAGGTAATATAGTTACTTGAGTGTACCTGGAAAGTACATAATACTGCTCCTTTAAAAATATTTATAAAATTAGAATTTTTTTCAGGACATTGGTCCCATTCAAGCATTCAACAACCATTTGATCAACCCCAACCAACTTTTAACCACTTTTTAACATCACCAGACATGTTTTTGTGGACGTCTTTTCACGTTTAATTATGAGATCACAAGTCAACATTGTTCCAACAGAAGACAATGTCATCTTTTCTACATCTATACAACTAAAAATTGCTTGGGTCTACTTGATGTGGTTTGCTTAAGCTCTTTTTCAATTTAAACTAGCATTAGATTTGTGAATTTATATTCACTTTATGTTAAGCTTTTTTTGTGTATCGCTATATACAGTGCCATGAAAAAGTATTTGTCCCCTGTGAATAAAGGTATGAAAAAAGTATTTGCCCCATTGCAGAATTTTTAGAATGTTTCAAATCATCAAACAAATGTTAATATTCAAAGATAACTTTTAAATATAAAAAGCAGTTTTAAAATTATGACTTTACTTATTAAAGCAAAAGTATTTGTCCAAACCAACTTGTTTCTATCAGGAAAAAGTCATTCATTTAAAAAGTTTATAGCGTTCTGAAATAACTTTACAATATTAGCCTGACTTTAAGACATGTATGCACAGCTATCTAAATAAACAGTGCACATTCTGAAAGTCTTATTCACATGATCTGTGGAATAGCAGATTATATCAAATGAATTTAAATAGTTTTGATCTGAAGAGTGAGAGGTATTCAAAAAGTTACATATTTTAGGGTTTTTAACACAAAAGTTATCTGAACATATCACAAAAACTCTGTTGATTTTATGTATCACTCGCCTCATTGAGAAGTCACCCAAAGCAGAATGTTGCTCTTTGAAAACACTTGGACATCCACTATTCTTTCTTTTTTGTTTGTTTGTTTGTTTTGTTTTGTTTTGTTTTGGGGGGGGTCAAAAATCATGCAGTTTGTTATAGATATATACAAATTTTGGCCATTTGCACAGTTAAAATGGTCACAGTCTGAGTTTCTGTCTGTTAAACCAGGTATTGGTTTATCTGGAATATCAAGAATATGAACTGAGAAGGTGGTGTTTCCAGAGTGATCAGAAGTCAATGAGATGATTCAGGCATCCACAGTTTTGATGTGTTAGGGTGTAGATACAGTTCATTACACTTTCTTAACCTGCATATCAGCTGCTGATCTAACTTGTGGCCTTGTAATTGGATAAAGAGATAAAAGCAAGCCGAACGTCTGTGTTTTGGCCAAAGGGTGACATATAGAGGCCTGGTCTCTGTCACCGCAATTGGTTTTACAGTCTATAAACATGGAGTGGGAGAAGTACACTGCTGAGTTTTAAGTCTCACAGAGTGTTACTGCAAGAATGAGGGTGTAAGGCAGACTTTCTGTCATATCATCTAAGAGAGTTAAACAAGGCTACTAAATAACAAAGGATAACAGGGTGCGGTTAAGCTGCATATATGTGTGTGTGTATATATATATATATATATATATATATATATATATACATATGTGTGTGTGTGTATATATATATATATATATATATATATATATATATATATATATATATATATATATATATATATATATATATATATATATATATATATACACATATTATATATATATATATATATATATATATATATATATATATATATATATATATATATATACATACACATATGTGTGTGTGTAGATGGAAAACAAAAAAAAAAAAATATATATATATATATATATATACTATCTATATATATATATATATATATATATATATATATATATATATATATATATATATATACACATATATATACACATATGTGTGTGTGTGTGTGTGTTATATATATATATATATATATATATATATATATATATATATATATATATATATATATATATATATATATATATATATATATATTTGTATAGCCCCCTCCTCCAACGGCGTCTGAAGTTGGAAAGCGCCAGCAACCATACTGCTAGGATAAGAAAGTAAGAGCAACGGCTTGATGGATATCAACTATTCCTAATTAGTATTACTGCTGTTTGTCATGATAGTTGTTGTTTCCTGGGTTCCCCTGTACCCTTATTGGTCCTTCTCCTCTGTAAAATTGTCATAGCATCTCCAGTCTTTTGCCTGTTGTCTTAAAATTTTAACAAAGGCAACTGTGCAACAGGAAAAATGTTTCATTTCCTTTTTTCTATAGAACAAATCTGTCTCTGACATTACACTGCATTCAAATCTGTCATACAAGAAAAAAAAAGAAAAAGCAGAGTTAAGATCTTCCTATACAAGAAAAAAAAGATTCAGAAAAGCATTCTGAAACATTAAGAGCTTGTTGTTAACTGTTTTTTTGTTTTAGATTTTTGTTGTTTTGACTTCCAAAATAACTAAAGGTATTTATTTTGAGCCTTCTGATTTTCTTTAAATATGTAAGTATTGCAACCATTACTTCCTATAAACATTAAATTATTTGACATTTTGTGGAAGAATTATTATATGATTTCATTTTCTAAGATATATATTTTTCAAGACATATATTCCAAAACAAATCACATGCTGGGTTATGGACCTGTGAGATAAAAATGGTGCTGTTGTTTTTTTTATAATAGAAAATAAATAAACACCTAACTAGTCACCAGTTTTATTCTCACCTGATTGATCAGAACATGAACATGAAAGCCAGAGATGGAGAGGCTTAACCATAACATGCTTTTCTTTACTGGATGAGATTATTTCCTGTGATCTTTTTTTTTGTCCCATAACTCAGAAGGAAATGACAGGTATGCGTTGTGTTTGTTGATATATGGGGTCATTTCAAACCATGCAAACGTACCTCAGTTGTTAACAAGGGAAATATTGTTTATAGAGCAATCTGTATTGTAGGATCATCATTGTTGCTTCCAGTGGAGATTTTTTGTTCTATTTGAAAAGTAAACTTCATTTCTCTTTCCTGAGCTAATGAAGTGATCTCATCCCTTCATATCTTATCTTTGTCAGCACCTCAGTTAGCCGACACATGCCCACAGATACAAATAGAGACACTTTAACTTTATGTAGTGTACAGTGTCGTTCCTGTGGTCGGTGATGCTGCTATCACACAGCAGGAAGAGAGATATGAAAAGTCCCCAAAGACACCACGCAGTTGGACTGGTGTACCACGCACAAACTCCTCTATGGTGTGTATTTTGCATTCATAAATTTTTGCCTGGTTCTGTGTGAAACGGGGTATCAGTTGGCTCTTGTCTACAGGAACAAACTCCAGGCTTGACTCAGATAAACCTACATAACCTGCCGATATCTCTGGATAAACCATCCAGAGCTGCAGATATGTGGGATGTGTTGATTGCTCCAAATGCAGGAAAACTCCTGCTATCCTGGGCAAAGACATTACACACATCCCTACCCTCCCTTCTCTTTGCTTCCACTCAGTCTGCAGCTATCCATGCACTTTTAAGGGATTTAGACATGTTGTATTTTCATAACTGTCTCCTAGAGACTGAAATGTTAGTTTCAAACTCACTCAGTGTGTCTAAAGCCATGGTGGATTAGAAGTTATAAGAAATCAGATTTTTTTTTTTGTCTGTGGGGCATAGGTGTGACCAGGCTGCAAACTGTGACTTCTCCCCGTGAAACATAAAATATCTTGCAGACAGAGTCACGCTAAATTCTGAGTGCCTGTAACTCCCACCCACTAAGAACAAGAATTCACATTATATTTGTTGATCTTCCTCTTAAGCTGTTCTAACCAAATCAGCTTCAGCCTGTCAAGTAACAGACAATAAGGTAAATTATCAATAGAGCACTGTTTTAATAAACTAGATTCTAAATTCCACATATTTGGTGTTGAAATGCTATTCTATGTGTGTCGAAAGATGTTAATAAAGAAATGGGGTCATATTGTATGATTTTGACGGAGAACCTGGAGCAAAGTACAAACAATGTATAGGAGCCATACATTCCTGAATTATTTATTGATTTACAAAAAGTACATTAAAATATGTTATAAATTTTAGATTTTATGTCTTTTTAAATAATCTCTTTTTCTCAAGAGTTCATAGATTGATTTAAGATCGACATGTTAGATTATTAAAAGAAACAAAAATAAATACATTGTCCCAAAATTATTATTGCATGTGGTTCAGTGTGACTGTGTATGTTTTTGACACAAGTGTGTGTGTGTGTTTGTGTGTTTGTTTGTAAAAGGTTAACCTTTGCAACAGCCCCTCTGGTCTCATTTCAGCCTAATCAGATTTCTGTGTGAGTTTGTCCATCAGCTGTCCCTTGAGACAAAAACATAAGGCTACCGGAGGCTAACAGGAGATGAGTGGGAGGTGAGATGTGAGTTGTGATAAACGTGTTCCTGACAAACACACACACACACACACACACACACACACACACACACACACACACACACACACACACACACACATATCTCCATGCATACACATCAAATCTCAAGAGACTCCCTTTAGATCCTCTGAACCCCAAGAATCTAGGAAGGAAGCAGGCAAGCAGCACTGTTGGCTCATTAGTGTGTGCATGTGTTTGTTTGTGTGTGAGCAATTTACAGACAGACTGAATTAGAAAAGCAATGCAGACACAACATCACCATGCCTTAACACTGTAGGCAGGCAGGGGATCTTGATTTTTTTCACAGATTATTTGTCTTATAATATACTGTCAGGACAAAATGATAATTTTAACAAATATGTAAAAAAACAATTTTCATAAAAGTTACATACTGCAGCTTTAATTAGACTATTTTTTTCTGTTTTGGATCACAGAAATCTTAATTTTCATACCTTTTTTCATTATTGTTATACTCTCAAAATTATTTATCGATTGATTTACTTTTTGCCATTGATCAGGAAGTCTGTGCTTTTATGTAAATTTTCTTTTTCTGGGCTTTTTCATCCTTCATTGTACCAAATGTCTTTACTACAAATTGTGCCCCTCATGATGCTCATGTGAAGACCAAAAATCACACCACACAGGTCAGTAATAAAGTTATGGAGAGGTTTAAAAGCAAGGTTAGGCTTTAAAACAAAATACAAAGCTTTAAATATCTCACAGACAACTGTCCAATGATCTCCGAACATTGAAAAGAAGGACTACCTAAATTGACTGATTGGGGAAACAGAGCATTAATCAGGGAAGCAGCAAAGAGGCCCATGGTAACTCTCAAGGAGCTGCAGCTGAACTGGGGGAAATTTATATTTATATAAGAAGTATGACTTGAGTAGATCTTTGAAAAAAAGCCCTTAAACAGTTTGCAGTTTCTCACAAGCCATGCAAAGGGCACAGCAGATATGTACAAGAGGGTTCTCTGGTTAGATGAGACCAAAGCTGAACTTTTTTGACCTATCAGCAAAATACTATGCACGGTGGAAAATTAACACATCACGTCATCCTGAACATACACATGATGAAACATGGTGGTGGCAGTATTATGCTGTGAAGATGCTTTTCTTGAGCAGGGACAGGAAAGTTGGTCAGATGTGATGAGAAAATGTAGAGATGTAAATACAAGGCAATCCTGGAAGAAAACCTGTCTGAGCCATCAAAAGACTTGAGACTAGGGAGGGGGTTCACCTTCCAGAAGGATAAAGATCCTACACATACAGCCAGAGCTACAATAAAACGGTTAAGATCAAAGGAAATGTACATGTGTTAGAATGGCCCAGTCAAAGTTCAGGCCAGGGGTCTAAACTGCCAAATTTGCTTTCGCTCCTACGAAAAAAAAAAAAAAAAAAAAAAAAAAAAAAAAAAAAAAAAAAAAAAAATCGGTCTAAAACTTATATGACATCTCAGGATGAAAAAACTTAATTGATCAAATTAAAATATATATATATTTTCATGTAAAATGTGTTTTGTGCTAACTTAAAGAACTACAACTTTAATTCTTCTTTTAGGTGTCAGAACAAAGGAAGGAATCACAGTTCTACAAAAAAAGAGGTATGTGTAACTCTGAATATAATGTGCTATATTTATGGAAATTAAGGGGTGGGGGACAGAGTGATGAACAAAACTAATTAACAGTTCTGCACACCATTAGTGTCATCTTTTGGGGGAAAAATTCTGTGCAAATATTACATGAAAACATACCAAAAAATTTGTAAAGCGCACCTTTTTTGTAACCTTCACATTAAAAAGCACCTGTTTGAAAGGACTTGTGGCCTCTGTAAGAGCTACTGACTCTGTTTTTAACATGTTTAATTACATTTTGTGAACTTTGGTTTCTTTTGAAGAGCTTTATAATTAAAGTGGTACGGTATGGTACGGTGAGGCGTGGTGAAGGGCATAAAGAGCAACATTTTGCTCCAGCGCTGCAGGTTAGAGACCCCTGGTCATTGCTTAAATCCAACAGATAATCTTTATCAAAACTTGAACATTTCTATTTACAAATTCTCTCCATCCAATCTGACAGAACTTGAGCAAAGAAAAAGCATCTCTATGTGAACTCTGAATTATACCCATTGTTATTATGTCTTTTAAGTGATGGCGTCTGTGACCCAAGCTGAACTGAGTTTGCTTTAATCAGTTAGTGACATGTAGGAGAACTGTCTTCTAATTCTGACATTTGGATGTGTGCTTTTAAAAATCCTGTAATTACAACACACTTTCAAACAATAAGTGTGCATTAGCAGAAGTAAAATCAAATTAAGCCTCAGCTGGAGGCATCTGGACATTTCGCAGGACTGATGATACCTCCCTCTGCCTTTTTTTTTTCCCCACAACACTATTTTTTCTTAGTGCAGGGAATAAACACAGAACAGATCCATCAGCTAAGTGGTGGTCCTTATCTATTTCTCTCCCTCTGGATGCTAATTAAAGATAATAAACCTCACGGATCATTTCTCTGCAGCTTCAAACTCACCGTCACCTCTGCTCCCCTCACACTCGCGCACACATGGCCAGATGGAGTGAGAGCTCATTTAGTACACTGTTTCATACAGTCCCCGAGGCGGCAGGTGGGTGTAAACCCAACGTCTCAGAACATCTCAGATTCACCTAGACAAAAGTGAAGTGTGAGTTCAAATAAGCGCTGGATGATAAAAATAGTGTTGCTGGCTTTTATGTATACATAACGCCAGATCTTAAACACATGACGACATATGCATTAAAGCAGACACACACACTCTCTCACTCACACACACAAAGTGATTCCTCTGTATGTCTAAGCTTAAACCCCTCGTTTATCTTCACTCCACGCCTTAAACACAGGTGTTTGGAGAGTGCACAGATGAGAGCTCAAAGCCAGATAAAATGATATCATGTGTTTGAATTCTCTATGTCTCTATAATTTCCCACACAACATTCCCTCTTTCACTTAGTCCAACCCTTTTCCAGGGATTCAGAGACTTATTAGCAAACTACTCCTGAGAATTTCACGGAGCAAGAAGATAAAAAGAAGAAATCTGTCGTTTGTCCATTTGGGCTTAAAATGGCCTAAAGAGCGTCTGATGAAATGGGATAAACTGTTGTGGTTAACGTCTCCCTTTGGTGGCTGCTGCAGTGGAGCCAAGGAAAGGAAAAAAATAACTAAGTCTACAATCTCAGGAAACTATGCAATGCTACACAAACTTGAAATCATTCACACAGAGTGTGCTCACCCAGAGTACAAATCTTCTGCTCCGTGGTGTTGCCCATGTCTGTATTTATTCCTAACCATAACAGAGCTGGCAGATAATGGTTGATGCACAGGACAGTCGTAAAAATAACCTGGCACAGCTCTGTTTGGATTAGCCTCTCCTCCCTTCCCCCTCCCCAGTCTCTGTGCTTCCATCATGTTTTATCACTCTTTTCTATCTATCTATCTATCTATCTATCTATCTATCTATCTATCTATCTATCTATCTATCTATCTATCTATCTATCTATCTCTTAATTTCCCTTGGTCCTCGTTTACTCATACTGAAACATGTTGCATATTTATTTTAGAGAAGCCTGATCAAGATAAAAAGCACAAGGGGCTGCTTGTTTTCCCTACTTTCCTTGTTTGCGTAACACACTAAATATTTTTCCAAATATGTAAAATTACTGATCATGGGAGGAAATTGTAGAGCAAAATGAGACCAACTAAGAACAAAGAACTCCTTTATGCAGTCGGTGTTTAAACTTTTTTTTTATGGATGGAAACAATGAACATAAAATTGAAAAAAATATATTTTAAAAAATGTCCTGGTGAAAGATCCAGCGAGGATATAGTTGGGTTTTTCTGCAGAATCCTTCAAATTTTTATTTACTATAAAATGTCCTCATATTCAAAGAGTCCAGAGCCTTTGGAGGAGAAACAGGCCCACAGCATCACAGATCCTCGACCATACTTAACAGTGGCCATGAAGTGCTTTTCCGCATTTTTATGCAACTAAGAAGTTGTTGTAATCCTCTACTTTTTAACTGGTTCACAGATAACAAACCCTGACTGGATCCATAGCTTCCTTGTCATATTGTCACAGTCAAACCTTGCACTTCAGTGAAAGAGTTTACCAAAGACTTACCAGTACCCCCTTTTCGTTGTTGAGATACCCAAGCCTCCATTTGTCCATTATCCTTTATGTCTGTCTCCAACAGTCAGGTGAAGGTCCAGCTACAAAGTCTGCACTTCTTCAACCAGAGCCTGAAACAGGAGGGAGCATCAGGACTGTGTAAGATAACCTAACATGTACCGCTACCTTACAAACAACACTCAATGACTACTGATCCATTCCACTAGAATTGGCCCAATACACCTCTGGTCTAAGAGGTCTGAGAGAGCTAGTTGCCATTTACTAATTAGGTTACTTCTGAAGGCACTGTGTTGAACAAGATTTTATTTAGGGATATTAGAGAAAAAGGGGGGCTGAATTCAGATGCACAGAAAACCTTTCAAATCTTTACTTTTAAAACACTTTGAAAACCATGTCTAATATTTTGGCATTGGTCTTAAAATAAAAATCCCCCAAAACACTTAAGTTTGCTGTTCTATTGAGAGAAAATGTAGAAAAATTTAAGTTGCATGAGCAGTTTATTTATATAGGACAAGTTCACATCAAATGTCTAAATTTCGGATTATTTTGACAGTTCGTTCTTGCAAATGCATTCAAAAAGTTTTCTAATCATGCAGTAAATGTAGTCACTGCTATATGAAGAAAAAAATCCACACTATCTTGTTACCCAGGATTCTCCGTTATTGTGAGTCATGCTCAAAAGAAACGGAAACAATTAGGTTGAAACCCAACAACAAGACAGTTGATTGTTTGATTAAACTCTTTGAACCTCCAAAGAAGGACATTGTGGGCCTGTAAAATGCTGATCCTCAAGTCTGATGTGAATGGGAGGCCAATATTTTATATCTTTATGGAGGACTGGGAATACAATATATCTGACACAGCTTTATTGGCTTACTCTTTAAAGACTTCCTGCAAAGACTCAGGCTCAAAAGGACAAAGGGAGTGTAATTCATGGGGAAAACAATTTTTTTTTTTTCGATCTTTCATTTTATTTTGGTGCCCTCTTTAAACAATGCTTGCCAAGCCTGTCATTACCTGTCTCAGTTGCTCACTGAAAGCTTATTGGTCTTGTATGTAGTTCTATACCTCTTTTTTCTATTTTCAGAAAAGTTAAAGTACTGTTCATCTTAAAAAGTACATGAAAGTTGTTGGTGTGCTTCATTGTCTCTCCGAATGGCTAAGATGAGGTTACTAATGAGCAAATGTTCGGATGATGAAGTCTTTTTTTCCGAGAATCTTTTCTCCCAAACGCCTGTGGCCTTTGGATGACTCCCCAAGGAGACCATTAATTTAGATATCTGTATGTGTGTGTGTGTGTGTGTGTGTGTGTGTGTGTGTGTGTGTGTGTGTGTGTGAGTGTATGTATGTGAGTGTGTGTGATTGTGTGTGCACATGGTCTGCGTGTCACAACCATACAAGTGGAAAATTTTTGTTGCCTTGTTTTATCATACACTGATACAAGTGTGGACAAAATCAATTAGGAAGTGTTTGTCTGCGAGCACGCAACAATACGGTTCCCTACACAAACAACACAGTCTCAGTTGCGCTAACGTTAGACCTCCTTATCACACATCTCTCCATCTCCGGACATCCTTCTGCACCTTTACCCCGACTCGCTCCCCAAATGTCACCCCAAAACATCCTTCCATGTCAACACCTCCCACCCCCATTCCACCTAAATTTAAACTTTTAGCAGGATAAGTCTTAGGAGGTTGGTCACACACATCTGCATGAGCAGAAAAACAGAGAAACTGTAGAAATTCTGAAGTTACATTGCATTTACCATGTCAATATCCTCCAGTACACTATTTATTGAATGTTTATTTAATCAGAACAAGATGCATTTGAATCATAATTGTTAGACTGCATGCAAATATTTGGAGGCAACTGTGTGTATGGTTAATTCCAACTCCAGTGACACACCATGCCACCCCCCTCCAAATGCCTGCAGTGAGAAGCATGTGTGTGGTTCTCAGTTGTGATTGTTATGTGCCGTTCAGACCACGCTCCTCCATGTTCTTACAACAGTTTGTTTTGAGGGTGATCTGTTTTCTAGAGCGAGAGGAAGAATCCACTCTACAGAGCTTACAGCACCTCCTTTCCAATCTAAACAGTGTCTGTCTGAAGTGCTGACAAATTGTACAGGGCCTAGTTCTGGAGCAAAACATTTTTTGTTTTGTCACTGTTGTCAGCATTGTAATGTAATGTTCTTTTATTTCCTCTTTTTGTCATCCTAGAAGTCTTCAATACAAGATTTAACAGCTGGTTTGACTTGAATCTGTAACATAAGCCTCAGATGTCTCCACAGAGCTGTTTCAGTACTCATAAAAAGCAGTTCTGCAAAATAGCCAAGCAATATTAAATACTTTGTTTCCAAATATAGTTAAAATAAAATATGTAAATTCCCTGTTTTTCCTGAATATTGAAACACTCAAACACCTTTCAGTTAGTGTTTGGTAAAAGTGCTTTTGACTATCAATATTCTGTATGACCTTACTCACCACTGCTATGAACAGGCACCCTTAGGTTTGTGGTCCACATTGAACGCCTTAACAGATAAAAAGAAGATTTCCTGCAGGATTAAACATTAGCATTCTGTTTTTAGTTCTCTCTGTGAAAAAAATATGACCACAGTGATGCTGCCACCACAGTATTTGAGAGTGAAAGGGAACCCCATTAAAGAATATTATATGTTTTGGGTATCACTTGGGTTCCTTTTGGTCAGTCCCTTGTGAGTTGTCAGAATTCTTGGCATCGTTCAGTCATTCTGTTCTACTATCTTCACAAAGATTGCTGCCTTTTGTTGGCTGATTAGTAACCAAAGTACTTATTTTAGGTAGGTTATCACTTAGGCTTTAAATGGTTTAAATTATAAATTTACATATAAACAAGCTTGTACCTAAAATACTGTATTAGGTACATTTGGTTTAATTAGGCAGTTACAGGGACTGAACATAAGGAAGGAACATCACAAAAACATTTAATGGTTTTGCAGTCAAACTTAGCTCTATTATAACAAAGAGTTTAAGTGATTAGTTTTCCATGAACATTTTCAACAATAAACATCAGAGTTTTCAGGTTGTGGAGCTCTGTGTTCTGAAATAGCAAAAGAAAAAACAAACAAACTAGTCTTTGAAGTGGTGTAAATATGCATGTATTTTTTTTTTTTTGTCAGAGACAGCCTGAGGCATATGGTACCCCGCTTAGATGTTTAGAGTTCCCCTGGCTGACCTGGACCCCCAAAAGCACACATGCACTATTTGAATACATGCAAAGAAAAACTTTCAGAATTTGAGTAATGTTTTGAAAAGTGAAGTAAAGCAATATTTTGATGACAATTTAATCATTTCTGCTCCCTATATTTAAGCTGCCATCGCATTTAATGCAAACTGTGACTTTAAGTAGGAATTATTTTTTTGCCATGGCTGCTTTTAGATAAAGCTCCCTTTCAAGAATCTATAATTATAATAACAGTAGCTGGAGGAGTGAAATTCCATTTATATAGCCTTGGCCTGAATTTGATTTAAAAATAAAAATGATTTTCCTATTCTTTTTCGATTAGCAGCATTAGTAAAATCATTTTGATTTACGAATGCCATCCATCCATCCATTATCCATCACGTTTATCCTTGCAGGGTCACAAGGGGGGCTGGTGCCTATCTCCAGCTGTCATCGGGCGAGAGGCTGGGTACACCCTGGACAGGTCGCCAGTCTGTGGGAGGAAGCCGGAGCACCCGGAGAGAACCCACACATGCACAGGGTGGATGCAGAAAGACCTTCTTGCTGCAGGGCAACAGCGCTACCAACTGTGCCACTGAGCAGCCCTTACTAATGCCATTTAATCCTAAACTGAGGTAGGTGATAAACCGACATTTCTGTGCTTATCATACAACAGATGGCATGAAGATGGTCATTATAACATTTAAATATTTGTTTTGGTGTTCATCACCGAAAGTTAACTACATTTTAGAATAACAAATTCCATCTTAAATTAAGATGAGTATTTCCATTCTTTGTATTGTTTCATTGCAAAGTTTTCTGAAATTCTACAAAAAATGTGTTATAATTCAATAAAAACAACTGCACAGAATAAATAAACTAACTGTAAAACTTCTGTGCTTCAGTTCTTCAGTCTGCCCTAATACGTGACACTTGGATTGCATGCTCACCTCTGTGCTTCAGTTCTCTACTTCTCTTCTTAAAACAGCAGGTGCTTTCCCTGCAGACCAGATTGGAATCAGATAAAGTTCCCAGCTTCATCAGCTTTCATGTCATCATTTTCACAACTAGTCTAAACATGGCTTCGTAGGGAGCTCTGTCACATTTTTGCAGATGTGTTCATGTTGAGCCGTAAATCTTACACGGTGAGTGTTGGAGTGATTTTCTGTCTGTGCAAGATCATCCTCACCTCTGGAGCTGTAATAAAAACTGAAAGGAGACTTTTAACCTCCTTTCTGTCTGATTAGTGACGGCTGATGTATTTTTGACTATTGGATGTTTTCATTAAGCAAATTTGTTGTTTCAATGTAAGCTTAATTAAAGCTGCAGTGTAACTTTTACAAAAACATGTTTTTTACATATTTGTTAAAACTGTCACTATGTTGTGACAGTATGTTATGAAACAAATAATCTGTGGAAAGATTGATCTCCTCCCTCTCCTCCCTGAGCCTCTTTTGCGGTCTGAAAAAATGCACTGCTCCCGACCAAAAGCAACCAATCAGAGCCAGGAGGAGTGTCTTGGCGCTGTCACTCAACCTCATTTACTCGCTGCTAAATGTGCTAATGGCAGCGAAACAACTTACCATTACAGGAAAACCATTTATCCATCGTCATTGGTGGCCATGCTAACTAGCCTAGCCTAACCTCTGCGAGCTGCAACGTACCAGAGAGCAAGGAGGGAGTGGGAGGAGGGGGATGAACAACCATGGTGGTTGACAGCGCTAAGACCCGCCTCCTGGCTCTGATTGGTTGTTTCTCGATAGCACTGGGAGCACTGGGAGAAGTGCTCGATTTTTTCACAGATTATCTGTCTCATACCATACTGTCATGACATAGTGATAGTTTCAAAAAAATATGTAGAATTTATATATATATATATATATATATATATATATATATATATATATATATATATATATATATATATATATATATATATATATATATATAAGTTACATACTCCACCTTTAATATGTTTTATAGAGCATTACTGAGTAATTATATTATTTACATCACTTACCACAATGCCTGTGTGTTTAATAGTGCAGTTAATCTCAAATCATTTAGGAACACACAAAACTTGCTAGAAGAATGCTTGTTCTCTCTAAAAAGAATATGGCAGCACAACTTGGGTTTGAAAAATTGCATTTGCATGAACCACAAAACCTCTGAAACAATGTTCTTTGGACAGTGAGCCCAGAGTAGAAATGTTTAATCATAATGAACAGTGCTATATTTGACAAGACCACAGAACAGCAAATCCAGCACCAAACTGCCATATTGACTGTCAAGAATGGTATCGGAGGGGTGATGATTTGATCCTGATTTGCAACCACAGTTCCTTCGCCTCTCTGCAGTCTCTAAGCTGTCTTTGCTTCGCTTCTGTCAGACTGCCCCAAGCTACAATCCAGTAGCTTGGCACCATCAGCGTGCAAATGTGTGTGTGAATGGGTGCATGAATGGGTGAATGAGTGAATATAGTGTGAAGCACTTTGGGGTCCTCTGGATTAGATAAAGCTCTAGTACAGGCCATTTACCATTTACCATTTTGATATTCCAAATGTGAGGTCATCTGTCTGACAGCTAAAGCCAGGCCAAAAATAGGTCATGCAATCAGTCATGTGATTTAATATAGAAAAAAAGATTGAGCCAAATTCTTCCACAATGACATGGGAGACTGAAAAAGCCATGAAGGAAGCATCAAGTTATTGCTGTGGTGGTTGTACCAAGTATTAAATCATAGTGGGTTCTTTTCACATATTTTTACTTTTTGCTTCCTCCGTATTTACAGTTTTTTTCCCATCGTTTTAGTGCATTTCTCTAATCAACATCAAAAGTATGTCAGTGCCTCAGTATGACAAGTCCTTGTTTCATTGTGTGTGGATAAGACAGTCAGATTGCTTAGTCATTTTGTAAGTATAACAGCGTACTCTTGAGGGATATTTTGTTGTAAACTATGGCTAAACTGTTGGTGAACAAGTATTGTAAATTGCAATTGTGGGAGATCAATGGCAAGAGACAGGACAAGATTCACATTTACACTTTCACTATAATTTGTTGACAGACCAAGTCACACAAAGGAAAAAAGACTAAAGTAGAAATGGGAACATAAGACAATTTCCTTAAAGAAAACAATACATGCAGTGCCATAGGAATTACAGTGCATTCTTCCCGTACTTTCCATCTCCATGCTAAGAAAAATTTCTCAATGGGGTTAAGGAATGAGGGGTAGGGCAAAACCACTTCCTGATGATATTGGAGCAATGGAAACTGTTTACATGTCCTCAGCCTCTTCTGCCTCTTCTGTTTTGCCTCCTAACTCCTCTGCCACAGCCTGCACCTTTGAGTTATTTCAGAAAACTAGTTGATCATTGGTTAATCTAATGCTTCATACATTTACCTACGTTGAAGAAACTCAGAATTCACCTGGGACCAATTTATCAGTACAGGAAAGATTTAGAAAAAAAGGAAATGGAAATGTTTAGAAATATGCTTGACATATTATAACAACTTGTTCAAGCATTTTGCATATAAAGATATATGCAACAAACTTTTGCGTAAATGTTGTGGAGGGTGAGACTATTCAAAAAAGACCCATAAAATACATTTTGATCAACACGACATAAACAATTGAAAATGCAAGAAACAGCAGAGAATTGTTCATAATTACTTGCATGGAGGCACAAAAAGCATTTTCAACGTGTTCACAGAAATGAGAAACTGCTTTTTTGATGTGCACAAGTGATACAATAATTTGAAGTTGAACAAGTTTTGAGAATTTCAATTCTGAGGAAAAACTGTAAGAAAATGGTATTTCTGGTAATCTTAACACCTGATAAAGACCAGATCATTTTTATTTTGTCCAGATAAATAAACCCACAGAATAAATCAATGATACTATATCTGTTGAAAGTTATCTATGACAATGCACGAGCAGGTATGTGCCCTTATTGCCTGGTGGATTGGTCCTAGTAAGAGCTAAGCTCGTATAAACACACTGGGTCATTCCCACGTCTCTGTTTATACTGGGAGACCCTGGAGCAGCACTACCAGAGATCTGGATTCTCTGAATGCCACAGTTTCACACAACAGTCATCTCTACCTCATAAACAGACTCTCACAAATACACTGTGTTGCAACATTATATATACATATATATATATATATATATATATATATATATATATATATATATATATATATATATATATATATATATATATATATATATATATATATGTGTGTGTGTGTGTGTGTGTGTGTGTGTGTGTGTGCGTGTGTGTGTGTGTGTTGGTTTTTCTGACTGTATTTCCTTATTTCCAGCTCCACACCCGAAACCCTTCATCCTTTCTAATTCCAAGTAGAAGGACTGAAAAACATTTGACTCAACTCCATCATCGAACCAGTAGTGACGTCAGTTTTGCAAACACCCACAGAAACTTTCAAAAGCTTTAACATCATTTTGTAAGTGCTTTTGAAATGGACCTGTGATGTACACCCAACATAAACAGAATGAGGGCCCTAACAAACACACCCACTTTACAGGGAAGACCTAACTCTCTCTAACAGTGCATCTCTATAAAGATGCATCAGATGACATGGATGACTCATTTTTGTATTTTTGTTTTTACTTTTATGTGAATTACGTGTTTCATGTTTGAGTATGAGAGACTTAATTTGTTTTTGTTATTGTTCACAAAGTTGCACTACATAAATACAAGACACATATTCCTTTCTAGTTGTTCTAAGCTGCATAAATTGTAAAAAAACAAATGCAAATGCTTTTCACATGCCTGTAAATTCAACAAAGTTGTGAGTTCAGTTTTTTTTTAAAGCTTTTAATACATTCTCTCCAAGGATGTTGTTTTCAGACTTTCATACAAACAGGCCCAAAATTCGCCCTGGGTATGAAGAATATCACTTCCTCACTTTTTTTTTTTCTTTTTGACACACCCAAAGTGATGTACTGACTGTTTACACATTCACATATTTGCATCACTTAAGTTGTAAGTGCTTGCATCTGTGGGTTTACATACTGTATCTGATGACCTAATGAGAATAACAGCATTGTTCCCCTGGGAAGAAGCTGTACCAGATATATTCTGACAAACAAACTGTAAACACACTCCTGCACCCTGCCCTAGCTATCTTACAATACGCACATGCACACTTTAATGCGAGTGGCCCAACTTTCCTAACCTGCTCTAAATCTAAACTTTTATAGTAAACATCTTGGGACAAGGGAACATGGCTCTTGGGTAGAGTGGATGTGAACTAAAAGGATATATTTCAACAAGAAGAAAACCCCACAAGTATTTAATGAGAGAAGGAAAGAGACAATTTGGTAACCAGGGAGGTAAAACAATCACAGCTCAGCTGAATCATAAAGAAGTTATTTTTCTGTTTTGCTTGGGAAGGGGCCAAGCGGGAGAAGTGTGTGTATGCGCAGGGATCTGAGAGGAAGAGCAGATTGCTGCATTCAGTATCTTCATAAGCAAGAAATAACTCATACATATCAACACACACATAAACAAATACATGAAATGCCCACATACACATTCAAACATGAGTTTGGTTTAAACAGCTTAATCTTATTGAGATGACGTTCTTATCAGTTAAATGGCCATGAGGTGCTATGCAACTGAAAACATTTCAAATCGGGGGGAAAATTGTCCATAAAGTCTCGTTCTTCATCCCTAAAGATCCCAGTCACTGTGGAATAATACACTACGCAGGTCCCTCAGGATGACATTCATTGACTAAATTCATTCATGGGCTACAGGAGCATCTGCTTATTCTCTCGCTGATATCACAAACATTCCCAGCTGCCTCCTAACTTTACTCCTTCTCCTGTTGTAACAAGCTTAAAATTCCCAAAGGAGCATTTACTGAACAGATGTGATATTTTTTCTCAGAGAATTCACAAACCCTGAATTGTTTAAATGATTTTACTCTTTAATATATTTAAACGGTAACACAGTGTTGAGTAAAAACTATGTTCATTTATGATTTTTATTTGTTTATTGTTGTTGGTACTCCTGGATGATTACATGGGTTAATTTGTGAACTTTAAAATAAATCACAATTAATTAATGTTTCAATCCTCACTTAGACATGGATTTTTTTCCTTTTATATGGTAAGCGGTAAATGGCATTTACTTGTATAGTACTTCTAGGCTTCTAGACTTCTAGGTGACACAAGACGCACACAGTCAACAAACTGTTACATCGTTTCTTTAAAAAAATATTGCGGGAAAAATCCGACCTGTAGGCATAAAAAAATGCAACTACTGAGGGCTTCAAACTGGCTGCAAGAACACTTTGAATCACACAACACAAGTTTACAAATTAGTTTGAAGGAGAAATTCAGTTCTGTTTAGTTTAGGTTTATTTCTATTGCTCCAAATTACGACAAAATTACATTTCAAGGTACTTTACAAGACAAACAAGTCCAGTTCAGATCGAAAAAAAACTATTGGAAAATTATCCTTTCTGTTTTTTTTTTAACGGAACTTCTTGGAATGTTTTTTTTTTTTTGTAAAAAAACTCATTTCCCCCCCAAGTTTGCAAAATGTATATTTTCAAGCATCTCACTAAAGATGTTGTACTTTTTATGTTACTCCTAACATTACATTTCGGGACATTTATATTTATTCTTTTGATTATATTTATTAAACACGCCAATTTTTCAAAAATGCTGTATTGCCACATTATTCTCTTTATAATTTTTTGTAAAGAGAATTGAGTTACTGGTTATTTTGTCAGCGGAAAATGTACCATGAAAAGTTTTTGATTCCTTTTATTTTGTTTCTCTGGAAGTGACGTCACTCAGACGCGGAATCGTAACGTTGTATTATTGTGAAAAGTGAAACCGGAAACAAGGATGTTTTCCTAGTTTATCTACATATTTTTTTTCTTTTTTCACGGTTGGCTGACTTTATTTGAGGCTGTGTAACTGCAGCGGGGTTGCAAAGGAGGTAGCTAAAAATAATTATTTGATGTATAAATCTATGCCTCGTTCTTCACACGCACAGTTATCTCAAAATAATTAAGCTAGTCTTCGTTGATCTCTTAGCCTGATAGCTATATTTCGTTGCTAACAACTTTTCATTCATTGCAGCTTGTGCACTCCTCTTTGTTGTAGCTTTCCTAACAACATTAGCTGGTTGAGCTCCAGCAGTTAGATGTCGCTAACTCTACGTTTTAGTTTATAAAATTCCAGCTATAAGTAGTAAGTTTTTACATGTATTTAAACAGATATGCGCGGTGTTTTGTTCATACCTAGCAGCCGATTGGCTAAATTGTTGGTAACACAAAGCAGACTCAACTGTTTAGCTTTATGTTTGTTATCACCTTGTTGGTGTTGCTTTAAAAGCTAGACAATATATGGCCTGTATATAAAATAATTGCAGATTTGTTAACTTATTAGCTTGATCTGTTTTCGATGTCTGTGTATTTAGGGCAGTATTAATAAGTTTAGTTCAGTAATGTCTAAATGTTAAGGTAGATGCCAACAGTTACTATTATAAAGTTTCAGACTTTCCCCAGACACAAATTTTCCGTTTTCCCGATGCTTTTGGGGTCATGTTTGACCTCTAGGTGCAAAGGTTTGTTTTGGTTTATTTTAAATACTTGCAAGCCTTCTGTGCTTGGGGTTTGTTTAAAACTTAAATTGAGCAAAAAAACGACAACAAAAACTGTTTCATAAAGCTTAATATTCACATGACTCAGTAACAACAAAACATGGATAACTTGATGAACAGATGGATGTGTGTGTAACTGATGGGCGAATGGATGGAGATAAAAGTGTAATCGATGGATGGTTGTGTAATGGGTAAATGGATGTGTAGATGAGTGAATGAGCAGTGGGATGCCTGGTAAATGGATGTTTGTTTGTTATGGCTAGATGGGTTTGTGATGCATAAGGGAGGATGAATGGATAGGTAAATTATTGCCAAATTGCTTGGTAGATGTGTATGTGATGAATTCATGGGTGTGTATCAGAGATGAATGGATAGATGTGAGAGAAATAAGTGGATAAGTGATTGACGGGTGTATGAAAGTTGGATGCTGGTATATATTGTGGATTGAGGGGTGAGCTATGGACAGGTATATGGGTATCGTTGATGAATGGAAAGTTAGGAAAGAAGTGTGTTATGGAGGGTAGTTCATAATGTCATCTCTGTTAGTTAAAGTCAGTTGCTAACAGCACAAATGAATCCCAGAATTCATTTGAGTTTAGG
Organism: Anableps anableps; assembly: GCA_014839685.1. Taxonomy (NCBI): domain Eukaryota; kingdom Metazoa; phylum Chordata; class Actinopteri; order Cyprinodontiformes; family Anablepidae; genus Anableps; species Anableps anableps. The sequence goes on along the minus strand of CM026086.1, from coordinate 14,894,570 downwards.
AATTCAATGGAAAAAAAAAAAGTTTATTGGAGCAGAATGATGGGTAAAGACTAAATGATTCTAAAATACAACTTAGTTATGTGTATAACCAAATTATATATTTGACTTATTAGAAAGTTATAGAGTCTGTTTAAGAGTGACAGATTTTATTGCTTCCAAAACAGGACCGTGAGGAATATTCTGGAGCTACAACTGTGTTTAGATGCCCTTCAGGGGCTAGCCATCTCCAGTCCTCAAGTCCTTCATGTTTTAGATGTTCACCAGATTCAGCACATCTGAATCAAATTAGTGGTTCATTTCACATACCTCGGAGGTAATTCAGCTAAGTTGGAGCAGGGACACATCTTAAAGAAATACAGGATGCCAGTTCTTGAGGACGAGACTTGACCACCCATTTCCCTATACTGTATTGCGCATAAGAAAAGCTCTAAAAGGCCCTAACAAATCTTGGGAATTTGAGAGTGGAAGACCTTTATAACATGAAGACAACTAATGAAGGGATTCGAAACTTGTGTGGGAAATAAACAGATTTAGTGGTGGAATTTTTTTTTTTTTTCCAACTAAAACAAAACAGAACTTTTCAAAGAACTTATTTTTGTTTTTCTTTAGCCTCTTCTCCTCATCACTTCTTGAAGTAATGGTGAGGAAAGAGTGAGAAGAACGCCACGGTGGTCCTCTGTGCACTTCTCCATGGATTCCAACAACGATGAAGCACTCGACATCATTGTTACAAATGTGGTGGCAACTTTCAGGACCAGGTGTCACCTCAACCTGCGTAAAATTGCTTTAGAAGGAACCAATGTCATCTATAAGCCTGAAGTAGGGGTAAGGAAAACGGTTCGGTGCACTATTTTGTCTGTTTCCATTTTAAAAGTGGCCCATAGAACTGACCCGTGCTTTCAACTACCACGAGTGTATGATGCCGCATTTGCCGTTAACCCTGCCTGCCCAGTGAGAGTCCAATTGACTGTGGAAAAGCTCTCCTGAATACGCCGGACCATAAAATAGCATGCTGAACCGCAACGACCCGTGCTGTATCGCTCAGTGGATACGAGGCATTAGAACCAAGAGGAAACGTATCTTCGAAATAGGAAGGAATGGAAAATCCACCGTGCCGGATCATTGAAAGTTTCTTATTTTTATTTTCAGAAAGTGCTGATGAAACTCCGGAAACCCATGATAACTGCTTCAATTTGGTCCTCAGGGAAAATAATCTGCACTGGAGCAACAAGGTGAGCAATCCTGACATAAAATACTTACACATATATGTAAAAGATGGCATCTGATTAGAACACAAACTTCTACAACAAACAAGTTCTTCCTCAAACTACAGACATATTTCTGCTGCCACTTTGTTGCTGCCATAATCTTATTGGGCCTAATCTGTCTGTAATGGGTTGTAGTGATCTGAAGTTAAATCATTGTGTATTATGTGAAATAAAGTGGACTTGTTTGTCTTGTAAAGTGCCTTTACATGACATTTGCTGTGACATGGCTTTAATTAAGCTGAACTGAATTGAGCAAAATTTGGATTTTGACACCTGATATTTTATACAGACTTTGACAGAACTTCAGAAGGTGAGCAGAACTATTGCTGAAGCTAAAATATACAAGACACTCAAATAGCAGCACTTCAATGTGAAACTGAGTAGAAGCAATTTTATAACTATTCATGGGCCTGTTTCCAGTATCAACATACACAGTTTGGCCCACGATTATTCTCTTAGGTTTAAAGTAGTTGTTTTATTTTACTAATATGTTTCTTTTGACTGAAAGTGTTATTAACACGTTGGAATGGTTCAGCAAGAGGCCCAATCTGAATCTGACTAGGGGTCTGTGGAGCAATTCAAAGATTAGGGAGATGGCAAAGAGGCCTTCCAACCTCAAAGACTTAGAGCTCCTCACCAAAGACAAATTGTCAAAAAACCAGCGGGAACTTGCAAAAAGCTGCTCAGCAAATGTAAGAAGGGTTCGACCAAGAAAGGTGTCAGAATGACTGTAGTTTTCTCCAGCTATATGAAGCAGTGTGCTGCCCCTCTCTCACCACTGGTCGCCAGCAGGCATGTGTGGAAACTAAATAATTACCACACATCACTCTTATTAACTCTGTTTTAAAAACTACATTTGGCATATATGCAACCATGGGCTGGGTACCCAGGTAGACAGCCTTACCTTTGAAGCCACTTTAGGTACTTGTGGTACTCTGTTAGAAAAAGAACAGCCAAAAGGTCTAATATCTTGTGCAATAAGAACTTTTATTTGAAAACTGTATCTGACCTAAGCAGGTGTATATATTTTTGCTAAAGGCTATGTTTTAGAATCAAATTCGCAATAAATACAGTACTTTCCGGAAGCCTGACATTTGTGCTTAAGACGTCTGTTTTTGATTGGTCTAATGTGATATTCTAGTTTTCTGAGACACTGAATTTTGGGTTTTCTTTACATGTAAGCCATAATCATTAAAAATGTAAAAAATAAAATAAAAATAAAAGCCTGAAATATTTTACTGTATGTGTAATGAATCTATAAAATTTCACTTTCTGAGATGACTGGCAAGAAATACTGCACTTTTGCACAATATTCTAATTTTTTAAGATGAGTGAATAATTGTCCTGGATTACATTATGTCTGTTATAATTAGGGATGCAGAATATATCAGCATTGACATCGTTCCTGGCTGATGTTAGTCAGTTTTTTTAACATATTGGTGTCGGCCCAATAAGTAAAACTAGGCTGATAATTAATAACATATTACTGTTTATTTCTGTCTTGTGGCTGTTTATGTGTGTGTGTGTGTGTTTTTTGGGACAGGCAGCGGATTGGCCATGTGGTATTGATTTGAGCATGTGACATTTAAAGTGATGCAGTGCAGGGCTGTGGGATGTTTAACTAAATAGGAGAAGTAATACCACTGGTGTAGGAAACACATGCGATATATTCGTAAATAATGGTTGTCACCAATAATCGCAGGATTAATATCGGCTATCGAGATGTCAGCCCAAATGTTCATATTGGTGCATTGCTAGTGATAACTAATGTGATGGAATATTTTAGCTAAGAAAGGAGCAAATGTTGCTTCTGTTGTAAATAAAATAAATCATGTCATTGTTTTTATAATTACTATAATTTGTTCTCAAGGTTTTAATACAGTGAGAATTTCATACCGGCCCATACTTAATTTTTGTCTGGCACAACTGTGCTTTACACCCAGTCAAAATCAAGTATTTGTTCTTCCTTAAAATGCAGACAATGTTGATGCCATTTCTTGTGTCATCATTGGAAAGCTGGTATAAGGTAGTTATTTTCAAGTGCTATGCATGGATGTTGCTTTGTATTTTATGCATTCCAAAATATCATATAATCTCTGTTCTCTTGTTTAGTGAGGAAGAGGCAAAGTTGGGTGCTCGCAGGTTAGCTCGCTGTCTGCAGAAGCTGGGCTTTAAGGTGAGGACCATCACACAGAATCTGCCTACTAACCACTTTATTACACATATTTTATCACTTAAGAAACGTAGAGTGATCATAACCAATAGATTAAAACCATGATTAATATATGATTTGAATAGATATATAGCTCATTTTAGCAGTTTTTGTGATTGAGTTGATATCTCTTATGTAAACACAAGGTGAAACCTTTTGTGGACGTCATGTTGATTAGTAATGTGAGAGGATTAGTCAGCTTGATAAGACTGTCTTATCAAGCTTTTGAATGTAATATTTTGCTGATGTTGGCTCAGTTATCAGACAGCATAAGCAGGTTTGTGGTTTATATTTTGCCGTATTAGTCAATTTGAGAGTCCATTTGGCTGCTTTCAGGAAGGAAGGCACTCAATAAACAGAAATAAACACATGCATTATCTGACTGACGAATAACATGATCTTTTTACTTCTCGTTTGCGTCAAACAGGTTATGTGTCATACTTAATGAAACAACTTAGAGAAAGAGGTTTTTTTTCTAGTGGTCCTCATATTGGTTGATTTAGTTTGACTTCAGCTTCATACAAATAAAACTGATTTTACTGTCCAGTGCAAATACTTGTCTGTAAAACTTCCTCACTTTCCTCATAATTGCAGATTGGCAGATTGATTTGGCATTTGTTATAAGTCAGAATTATACACGAACATTGTGTGTCTGTCATTTAATTCACATCTGCAAATGCATTAATACATATGTACCTTTTCTGTGCAGGTGAGGTTTTCGGCTTTCAGAGTTGTGAACGTGCTCGCAGTGTGCTCCATGCCGTTTGCAGTGCACCTTATAGACTTCACAAAGAACAACAGGCCCATTGCCAGGTGATACACTAATGTGCACCACAGCCACTATTATGAGGTCACCATTACTATCTCTGTAATTACATATGTAGGAAGGCTGTACAAATTAAACATTGCCCTTAGTGTTGGACTCTTTACAGTTCAGTCCAAAATCCCTCAGATTTAGTGTTGTTCACCAGATTAAAACTAAATATAGGTATACTGCCTTTTAAGCAATTTCAATCCTTGAAATGAATTATGATTCAGTTCTTGTTGAAAATCAAGTAATTTTCCAGCCTGTAATAATTTGGGAATTAGTTTTAACACATTTGCTGGTAAATGATTCCCCCTAGTGGCTGCTTTTTGCACAACAGAGTAAGTTGATTTACAGCTTCTGGTTAATTCTGTATGATAAAAATCTGTATTTTCAATATTTGTCAGTTATGAACCTGAACTCCATCCTGCTGCTACGTATCGAATCAAAAATCTGAAGGCTACAGTCCAAGTGTTTTCTACTGGCAGCCTCACAATCACAGGTATGTTACTCTAACATCACCACACACCAACTTTCACTTCCACACAAACACACACCAACCTCTCTTGTGTTCTCCACACTGGTAAAGTTTTGAATCATGTTACTACAGACAGTATTTTTAGGTGTCTTAATAAATTAGAATATTATTGAAAACTAAGCAAAATTAAGCAAATTCATGGAAAAGGTACAGAAGAAACCATGATAATTGCAGCCTTGATCGGAAGCAATGCATAGAATTTTACAGTGGATTCACAAGGTGTGGACTGTGGCTGCATTCGGTTCTTCAGGAACCCCCCACACACGGACATATCCAGGATACATGCTACGGCTATTGCAGTCTGTTTTAAGCTTCTTCCGAACCAGAGGCAACCTCTGAATGGTGTTAACTGGGGTATTAAGAAATATGACTGGACTGTTGCTCAGTTGTCAAAGTCCTCTTTTCAGATGAAAGTCAATTTTGCATTTCATTTGGAAAATTCAAGATTCCAGAGTCTGGAGGAACAGTAGAGAGGCACAGAATCCATGTAGCTTCAGGTCCATTGATGATTTAGGGTGATGTGTCATCTCCTTCCTTTTGGTCTGCTGTGTTTTATCAAATTCAGTCAGAGCAGCCATCTATCAGAAAGTTCAGAGTGCCTCCAAGACACTGATTTCATTTTCTAACAGGACTTGGCACCTGCTCACACTCCTAAAAAGTACCAATACCTAACATGTTATCACTGTGCTTGATTGTCCAATAAACTCTTCTGACTTATCTGTACAATAAATCTATGACGTATTATCAAGAGGATGAGAAACAAAACACCCAACAATGCAGATGACCTGAAGGCTACATCCATTACACCTCAGCAGAGCTACAGGCTGATCGCCTCCATGCCTCGCCACATTGATATTGTAATTCATGCAAGAGGAGCCCCGACTATGCATTGAGCGCCAAAACTGTACATTACATGGAGATAATTTTCAGTATGCTGATATTTCTATATTAAAAATCCATTTTTATTGGTCTTATGTAATATTCACATTTCCTTGCCAATTGTTTTTCCTAATCAGCTTTAATCCATAATCATAAAAAAAAACCTCTAAACTTTTAACCATAATTCATTTGTATCTTATTACACTCTGAATATGCTTTAATGCTTTCACACATTCCTGACTCCCCTCATATTTAGGACCAAATGTGCAGAGCGTGGCATCAGCAGTGGAGCACATCTACCCACTACTATACGAGTGTCAGAAGCCCCGCTGCAAATAAAGGAAAGCTGCAAAAGAGAACAGAGGGAATTCATGGGAAAGCAGGAGAATGATCTGGAAGCACCTTATCCTTGGATAGATGTCGCAACAGCAAGAAATGTCGAAACCACCAGGCTGATTGGACTTGGATCTCAAAATCTTATTTACCCCCTTGTTGGAGTTAGCAGAAGAAGATAGTTGCTTTGAGCGTCTTTTTGCATGGGCACTTAAAAACGCTTGACAGTGTTGATCATAGCAATGGTGTGTCATCTTCAGCCGTATATACAACAAGTCCTCCTTTTGTGCTTTCTTGATAAGAATCTCCGTCCATTTGTAGACAGACATGAGATATCCACCCCATGTTGTCACATTTTTTAAGTTAACAGATTCAGACAATTAGGAATGTACACAAAATGCATCCTTCCTGATTTGGTTTTCCTTTTAATGTTGTTTGGTTATCTGCCCTTTGTTCAAAATGAACAGACCTTACTTTGTGTCCTTTTCTCATAGTTTTACTCTCTTGCTAAGCTTGTATATATTTATTCTCATATGTTGGGTAGTGTACTAGTGTAAACTATCTCCTACATGTTTTTAAATGTGAATTTTGCAGCAGGTTTTCACAATACTTGAGTGCTCAGAAACTGATTCGATTTTACTTGGTTCATTAACATTCAAAGCCGTCTTTTTATTGTCCAGAAATAAAGTCAGTTGATGTGAAAAAGTACATAACTCATAATAACATAGGCAGCCTACCTGCGGAGAGATGTTTGGCAGCAGTAACACTTGTCAGAAAGACTTACTACATTCATTAGAGTTTTTACTGTGAAATATGTATTGGCAAAACTGAAACAGCAAGAAAAATAATCCCCCCCGACAGAAAGCAGTGTTTTCATGGTTGCATAACAGCTGAATGCTCTATTTAAGATCTGCATCACTGAGGCATCACTTATACTGTATGTGAATAACAGATGCATCTCCTACTAAAGACGTTGAAACAAAACTTGCTTTTTATGTGTGACTGAGTACTTTATGAACCAGTGGCGAGTAAAGATTTGTGACACTTAAACTTTTGTATTCTGTATAAAAATAAAAAAGGCCATTAAACAACTGCTGGGGTTTTTATTCTTTACTATTTGGTTTCAAATAAGATACTTTAGTGTATTCTGTATTTGTGTGTTCTGATTAAATGTGGAGAGCTACAGTTTTATGTTCTCCAAAAACTACCCTAGAAAGATTTTTTTCATTAATAGCTGTAGTATTTTTTTTTCATTTAACTTTAAAAATAAGTGTTTATATTAAAAGTACCATTAAAAATTGTGAGCAAATCATCCACATAATAGTTTATCACCACCAGACTCTTATGACAAACAGTTATAGATGTTAAATTATCAACCTAGCATTACCTGACAGCTAAAGCTGATTTAATTTTTATGTTCTCGTCATGTAAAGCACTTTGACTTGCCTTGTTGTTGAAATGCACTTTACAAATAAGTTTGCCTGTTCTATCAAATTCAAACTTGTGCTTCCAACAAGTTCGCCGCTGTTAAAACTGGCAGAACTGGTTTTAGGACGCCACTTCCAAACCAGTTAAGACAGAGTAGAATGCTGTATTTTAGCTCAATCTTAGATTTAATACAAGCAGCAAACATTTTAACCATAAAAGGTGGAGTATTTCAACTTTGAAGATTTTTGCTTTGGAAATTGATCTAAATATAAGTAAAGTAAAATATGTCTTATTCTGTTTTTTTTTGTAAGTTTTGGCAAAAGAATGATAAATGAACAATTGAAGTGAAAAATATGTTTTCACATATATATTTTTTTAACATAAAATATTAGTGAACTCTGAAAAGCAAATGGGTTCCCCCCAGTCTGATCTGAGATTATTTCCCAAATTTTCTGGTTTCTTCCCATCTCTAATCTGATCATTACAAAAGCCAAATGATTCATCTTTATAATATGGACCAGCTAACACTACAGGTATGAACAGATGCGACTGACATCTGCTCTATATTTTCAATGCATTGTTTTGTTTTTGATCATGTCTCAGTTTACAGCAGGTGCAAAAAGTAGTTAGATTCTTGCGGGACACTCTGTGGACGGACTCCTGCTGATCAGGCTCTCTTGGGGCTGCGCCTGTCTGAAAAGCTTTACCTCAAAGTTCTTCCTGGTAATTCAGAGAAAGTAGAAATAGAAAACATGGTTTTATTTTTAGCCTACAAATAAACCTTTTAGTGGACATGAGCAGGCTGTCACTTACTTCTTCGCCAACTCTTTTGATATCTCCTCCAGCGTCCTGCCTTTGGTCTCAGGGACGCAGAGGATGACGAACACCAGCAGAACAAAACTCATACCGGAGTATAGAAACATTACGTTGGGAACGCCAATCTTTTCTGGAGAAAAAAAAATGACATGAGACATTCACTTAGAATAGAATTAAAATTACAAGTATTGCTAATCAGTGTCAATCAGGTAACCATCAAGTAAGCCACATTGCAGAAAGGCTTGATCTAAGATGTATGAAAAATGTAATTTATAGTGAGGAATAAATTAGAACACCCCCACAGTTATTCCTACTTAAAATGGCTAAAATCACTTGTATGCATATCACATTAGTGCAATCAATTACAACATCAATACTTGGCATGTTGAAGGAGGTTTGCCCTGTTTGTAGCCCAACTGGTAAGATCAAAGGGGTTTTTTGAGGCCTTCACAATAAAGAGGTCTCAAAGGAGTTTGAACTCAACCAACCCACAAAACGGTAAACCGAATTAAAAACAACTGCCAACATGCCCTCAAGACGATAAAGGAAGCCTCAAAAAAACCTTAGAATGTCATCACAGTTATTTCTGCTGCTGATATGAAATAATATGTACAATGTACAATTGGCCTGTACAATAATATGAAGACTTTCAAGGAGGAAACCTTCATGGTTTAAAAGAAACATGAAGGACAGACGAAAGTTTGCCACAGAAAATGTAGACAAAAACAAGGACTTTAGGAATATTGCTCTTTGGATAGATGGGTCTAAAATTGTATCATCTGGAGATCAGAACAGAGGACATGTTTGGAATATAGCATTCCAGGGAAAGAACCTGATACAAACTGAAGCATGGAGGAAGAAATGTCATGGTTTTAGAGATGCTTTGCTGGAATAGACCTGATCAGCTCACCATCAGAGAATCCCTCATGAATTCTACCATATATCAGAGGGTGCTTTATCAAAATCTCAAACCAACTGTACAATAACAAATCCTGAAGCAGAACTGGACCCTGCGACATGACATACCAGTTAAACCACCAAGGACTGGCTTAAGAATTAAGAAACAGAAAGTCCCGAAACCGAGTCAAAGTCCAGATCTTGAGCTCATTGAGATGTTGGGTTACTTAAAATGGGCCATACAGGCAAGACACCTCAAAATCTCACAGCTGAAAGTAAGAAATGGGGCAAATTTTTCTCAAACTGATGTCAGAGACTACTAGATGGCTACAAGAAGGGTCTCAGTAAAATTATTTCAACCAAAAGGGTAACATTAGCTAACAGGGTGTAGGGTGTCCTAAATTTTTCCTTCGTTGAAAAACCTATTTTCCTGACATATTGTGTTTAAAGATTAAAACAAAGTTAATGTTCACCTAAAATTAAATCACTTTCTGTTTTCAGAGATAACTAAAAAAACGGTTAGACATTAAGGCTGCACAATACATCGCAACATCAGTGGGTGCAATATTCATACTGCAAAGGTTTGTTGAGAGTGCAATAATATTGGCTAATATATACCAGATATTATGGACTAGCATTTATCACATGCCAATATAATATATGTCCAGTTGGAAGGAGTCTCACAGCAGGAGATGCTGCAACCTGGACATAAATGTCATTGTCCAAAATGCTAAAGGTCACAAAGTGACACAGAGCCAGATGCGAAAAAGATAGAGAGGGGTTGATTTTCTCCCTAAAACTTGGTTAGGATGGAGCTGTCCGATTTGAAATTAGGGATCTTGCAGATCTTGCATGAAATAATCTATTTTTCCCCTTCCCTAAGGCTAAGGTCAAAGATTAAAGTTGTGTGTAAATCAGTTGTTTGCTAGTGATTACTATGCAAGGAAGCTGTTTGTATATCCAGTGGTGATCTGTTTGTCAGCTTTATAACTAATAAATTGTTTACTAATAAAATTTATGCAACCTAAACATAAGAGCTTCACAGTAACTAACATACAAACCTGTGATGGTGAGAAAAGTCATGGAAATGAGCAGGTTTGTGGCCCAGTTTACTGCCGACACGACCGACACAGCCCTGCCTCTGACCCCCATGGGAAATATCTCACTGAGAACCACATAGACCACTGAGAAGGGAAGAAAATGAAGACATGTTAAAAAATGTGTAATTAGAGGAAACGTCATAGTCAGGGTTCATGTTGCATTTATCAGGGGAGCTGTTTCACTATCTATTTAATTCTACCTAATCTATTTAATTTACCTAATCATAATTACTGTTCATTATTTGCTGTGTCCTCGACTACATACAGATCATTTATTGGAATGATAACACCAAGAGAAAATTAAGCTTGTTTAGTGTTTATCTGCTAGTAATAAAAGTACACTGTGTGCAAAAGTAATATGCCAACACAAAGTAGTGCATAATTGTGAAATAGAAGGAAAGATATCATTTAACATTTTTCCAAAAAAATGTTAAACGATTAACATTAGCAAAAAAAGATCTTGTATTTGTATGGCCAGCCTCCTTTACACAGATGCCCCTAAATAAAATCTAGCAAAATTTCATGTCACTTAATTGCTAAATAAAGTCCTAGGTATAATTTAACTTCAGTATGTTTAGTAAAGGCTTTAACAATTTTAGGGAACATTGGTGAACAAACACCATCATGACGAAAAAGACATAGCTGTCCATCTAAACTCACAAAGTCTGTCATAATTCGAGAGCCAGCCAAGAGGGCCATGATAATTCTGGAGGAGCTACAGAAATCCGAAGCTCAGGTGGAAAAATCTGTTTACAGGGCAACTGAAGTCCAACACTCCAAAAATCTGGCTACTATGGATGAGTGGCAAGAACAAAACCATTGTTGAAAGAAAGCAGAAGTCCCAGTTGTAGTTTGTTGCAGGTCACCAAGGAAATAATGGAAAACATCCGGAAGGAGGTACACAAAACTGAACTTTTTAGCCTAAATGCAAAAGCCTATATGTGACGGAAAAATACAACTGTGTACATCTCCCCTGTGAAACATGGTGCATCATGCTGTGGGGATGCAAAGCACTGTGTGGTTGAAAGCTAACACTGTGCATTGTCCTAAACACGTACCTACTGACAAATATGTTGTTAGAGATATGCCCTAAAGACCTACAGCTGTTATTGCAGCGATGGTGGCTCTACAAAATATTCATTTACAGGGGATGAAGAGAAATGCATACTTTTCACATTTTTACTTGTAAAAATATTAAAAATCTACTACTTTGTGTCAGTCTACACCAACAAAGTTCATTGAAGTTAGTGGTTATAACATGACAAATTGTAATAATTGATTTTGCTGTATACTTGATTGATGCTTTTATGATGTAAAGGACTTTGAATTGCCTTGCTGCTGAAATGTGCTATACAAATAAACTTGACTTAAACATTTAAAGAGGCATAGTTACATTTGAAAGATTTTGTTACAGATGATAGTACTGAGCAAGTCTGAAAGTATCAACAAAGATTTGTTTAATATTTCATTGACTTTATTTTTGTATTTTGTAGGGATAAAGGAAAGGAAAAAAAGAATAAACAGATACTTACTAGGCCCAAGGCTAATTGAGAAGGCTGCCACATACACCAGGAGGCTTATCAGTGATGCCCACTTTAGAGAGGAAGACAGTTCTACAGGAGTCCTTCCTCGATCCAACTCCCAAAACCTGTCACTCTCGGTTTCAGTCCTTTGCGCCTCCTCAGCACTCCAGTGGCTGGGGAGTTGAGTGGAAAACATCTCACTGCTGTCCAGTTCTATTGAGGTTCTATTGAAATCCCACGGTAAATTTGTGTGGTTTAATAAAGTCTGGCTTTTACACAGGCTTGTTAGATGAGTGCGGCTTTGCAGAGTCAGAGTACCAAGTGCAGCCAGTGACATTCCCATTGCGACAGCACCCACACACAAGAAGCTCTTGGTTCCCACACGGTCAACCAGCAGCACAGCAGGGATTGTGCCGACTACCTTGACAACTCCAAAACCTGTAGAGGCCAAGGTGGCGGCAGCATCACTGTCAAAGCCCATGCTGCGGAGGACAGGCGAGGCATAGGAGAGGATGTTAGGCTGCCCAGTGGCCTGCTGGAGGAAAACTAAAGACATGCCTGTAACCAGCCGTAAACGTAGGTTTGCCTTAGAACTAAAGAGCTCCCAGAAACTGTGCTCAGATTCTTCCTTCAGCCCAATCTGGATGTCCCTGAGCTCCTCTGCTACATGCTCCTTAGCTCCACCTCTCATCCTAGCCAGCACTTCTCTCGCCTGCTCCACTTTGCCCTGAGCAACAAGGAAGCGAGGACTAGGTGGGAGGAAGAGAAGGGCACCCATCTGGAAAAGTGCAGGAGGAATCACAAGTCCAAATGTATACGCCCAGCCGTGGGGTGTAGTAGTGAAGGCGTAGCTACAACTGAAGCCCAGCATCACCCCTACAACCAGCATCAGCTCGTACAGGGTGACCAGCAAGCCCCTCCTCTCCCTCGGTGAGATCTCTGCAATGTACAGACATGCTGCAGTTCCTGACAGAGACGTCCCCATTCCGACTATCACACGGCCCAGCGTGAGAGCTACAAGTGAAGTCAAAGCAACAAGCACAATGGTTCCTCCAACCACAAGGGCAGCGCTCAGGAGCAGAGAGCAACGGCGGCCGTAGCGATCCAGAATAGGGCCCCCTGCCAGGCAGACGAGGAGAGCTCCGAGCAGCTGGGAGCTTACCAGAAGTTCTTGTTCTCTACAGGAGAGGGAGAGGATGCTCCGCAGCTGCAGCAGGACCCCAGAGGTCAGGCCCATTTCATAACCCAGCATCAAGCCACTCAGGGAGGCAGATACAGCCGCAAGCACCACCAGCCAGCTGCAGCCTGAAGGAAGACACACGAATACAGAGAAATTATTAGAAAGATCAGACAGCAGGATTTGAATAGAATACAATAAAATAGAAATATCCTTTATTGTCCCACAATGGGGAAATTTCTGTGCAAAATGGGGAAATTTCTGTGCAACAGCAGCAAAGTGACAGTAACAGGCAATAACAGCAAACCGACTCACACAAAGACAGAATATAAAAACAGAATAAAATACAATACAATAAGGGCAAAATTTCAACATAAATACTGTATAGTTATAAAAAAATAAAAATACTCCAGTCAAGAGGAATGTGCAACCAGTAGATTAATTAAAAATGTGCAAGATGTGGATGTCTCTGAGCATTAAAAATACAAATTATTTACAATTAGTGACAATAAAAAAAAATGGTGCAACAGTAAAGTTGTACAGATACTAGTATGGATATAAACACTTATTTGGTTTGTTGGGAGTAATGATGGTTATAGAGTCATACAGCTGCTGGGAGGAAGGATCTCCTATAATGCTCCTTTGTGCACCTAGGATGCAGCAGCCTATCACTGAAGGAGCTCTCCAGCTCAGCAACAGCTTCATACATGGGGTGGGAGACATTGTCCATCAGTGATGTTATTTTAGCCACAGCCCTTCTGTCTCCCACCACCTGCAATAGGTTGAGGGGGCATCCTAGCACAGAGCTGGCCTTCCTGATGAACTGTACTTCTTGAGGAAGCTAAGATCTTTAAAGGTTTGAAGCAAGATATTGCATGTCTTCTAAAAGTCTGTTGTTGAGAGCGTCATCTCCTCTGCCATCATCTGTTGGGGCAGCAGCATCAGAGCCAGGGACCGAAAAAGGCTCAACAACTTGATAAAGAAGGCTGGTTCTGTTCTGGGAATAACTGTGGAACCTCTGGAGTTGATGATGCAAAGAAGGATTTTGCATAAAATCAAGAAAATTATGGACAACCCTGAACATCCTCTTCATGAGACTGTCATTGGAAAATAGTCTCTTTAGTCAAAGGCTTCTTCAGATTGGTTGTAAAACCAACTGCTACAGGAGATTTTTCCTGCCCACAGCCATCACCACCTATAATAACTTCTTGACTAAATGAGTTACATCAACATTTAATTTCCCTTTGGGATAAATAAAGTATTTTTGAATTTGAACTGAATTTGCATTATCTAACCGCTTCCTCTCAGCTTTAGACTACAGAGTCAAAGGAAGTTCTCAGGAGCGCCCCCTGCACTCCAAAAGACCTCAGCCTTCTCAGCAGGTAGAGTTTGCTCTGACCCTTCCTGTAAAGTGCATGAGTGTTATGAATCCAGTCCAGTTTATTGTTCAGGTGAACACCCAGGTATGTATAAGAGTTCACGATCTCAATGTTCACTCCCTAGATGTTCACCGGTGTCAGTGAGGTGGGTGTGCGCCTGCGGAAATCCAGCATCAGCTCCTTGGTTTTAGCAGCATTGAGCAGGAGGTGGTTCCTCAGGCACCAGTCCATAAAGTCCTGAGTCCACTGTCTGTACTCTGAGTCGTCCTCACCTGTGATGAGGCCAACTTGGGCAGAATCATTAGCCAACTTTTGCAGATGGCAGCGTGGGGAGTTGATGGAGAAGTCCACAGTGTAGAGGGTGAAGAGGAACAGTGCCAGAACCCCTCCCTGAGGGACCCCCGAACTGCAGACCAGCTTGCTGGAGACACTGCCCTGTGTCCTCACATACTGTGGGCAGCCAGTAAGGTAGTCCAGTATCCACTGGGACATGTGATGATCCACTCCTGGCAGATCCAGCTTGTTCCTCATAGGTCTTGGCTGGATGGTGTTGAAAGCACTGGAGAAATCAAAGAACATGATCCTCACAGTGCTTCCAGGCTTCTCCAGGTGGGTCAGAGCTCGGTGCAGGAGGTAGATGATGGCGTCATCCACTCTTGATGCCTGGCTGGTAGGTGAACTGCAGCACATTCAATGAAGACATCACCAACAGGCGTAGATGGTTAAAGACCAGCCTATCGAGGGTCTTCACCGTCACCGGCCTGTAGCTGCCAAGATCCTTTGGATGTTTAGTCTTTGGTACCAGTACCACACAGGAGGTCTTCCACAGTTGTGGAACTTTCCCCAGCTTCAGGCTCAAGTTGAACATGTAACCCATGTTGCCACACAATTGATCTGCGCAGCACTTCAGGAGCCTGAAGCTGTTGCCATCTGGACCTGCAGCCTTTCGCACCTTGATCTTTTGCAGCTCAGCTAAAATACTGTTGAATTCCTGGCCCTAGCATTTTAAGGACCTACTATAAATTCCAGCATTCTTCATTTGCTGATCTTGAGGGAACTACTGCTTAAATCGGAACAAAGAAACTTCTACTTATCATATCACAGTTTTGATTTCAGTTTAGTAAGTTAAAAAGAATTAGTTTCAAGCTGGAAAACCATGATAATAGCGAAACCCCTGTACCTCTTATTTGGTGGTTCAGCTTTAACAAACATTACACATTTTAGGTTATTTAGTAATTTCTAACATTAAATACCAATAAAATACATTGAAAAGCATTCAAGAAATATAAATACGTTCACAAGTTACCATATCTGTAAATACTGTAGCATATGAGAGTCAAATAGAAACACAATGAGAAGTGTTCTGACATTGTCATGTTAAACTACTCAATTTTGATCTCCTTTGAACAAGGCAGACCTTTTATCAGTTAGCAGTTTCTTACTCACAAAGTCTGACTGTATTTGATGTGAACCTGATTGAACTGGTCTATCTGTAACCAGATAGGAATCTGAATGAATTCACTGAATTTTACTGGAACTGAATTAGAATGAATTAGATTGCATTTATTTGGATTTGAATTGAACTATCTGTCAGGATAGCATACTGAGATGACTTCTTGTGATAGGACTATGATGAACTGATCATGATGAAACCGCAAATTGATGTTTTTTAATCAGGTCTTTCTTGAAACAAAGCTTTCTTTGCTTTAGACCTCCACAAACCATATTGCCTTAACCCTGCTGACTTTGTGGAAAAAGAGGTCAGAGGTTCATAGGAAAAATGATTACACAATCTTGTGAGCAGATATGTATGTACCTAATGCACAAGTGGAATCATTGCCATGAGACTAGAAAGATAGGGAAGCTACAAAGACAATTAAATTTCCAGCTTAAAGTGATCTGCACTATTATTTCACCCTTTTTAAAGGTGTCTAAAAACCACAAAAATAATATGGCCAAAGCATCTTCTCACACTGAAAATTTTTTGAAAAATCGTTTGGATGGATGGATAACCAGGAGGGAAATCCATGAATAATTCTGCTAAAATAAATGTGTCTAAAGCCCTTTTTAAACTACATTAATACCTGATCAGTGTCCAGGAGCCTTTATTTAGTAATTAACGCCGAAGCCAATTAAACTTATACGCTCTTCACAATCGATAAGAGAAGATATCATTCAAGTTATGGTGATCTTTCAAAGTAAGAAAATGGCTGCAATAAATTAGATAGTCACCCAATCTTTCCCATAGCTGCAGTTTAGAGTGATAATTTAAAAGTTTAAACATTTCAACTGTAACAAACAAGTTTGGCCAAAGACCCAATTTCATCTGGTCACCAAGCAGGAGCATGGAAAGAGGAGGTAAATATCCAAAGCTCGCTTTTAGAAAACTGAAACAAAGAGTGCATTTTGTGGTCACCAAGTCTCCAAAGGAACCATTTAAATAAAGACTTTTGTACACAGTCATACCAGTCCAATACGTTTCTGTAATGATAATGTTTTTACACAGGCACAAGCAGTTGGAAGTAAACTGGATTTCACTGATAGCATAGATCAAATCAGCTTTTTTTTTTTTTTCTTTTTTTTTTTTGCAATACACCAAACATTTAAGATGGGTAATGGTGTGGACTACAGAGAGGCCAGTTCAGCATCCTCACCTTTGTACTATACAGTTTTCATGGCTTAACAAAACTGAGATTAAATAAGCAAAGCCTTACCTAAGAATGATTTGGTCTGTTTGGCAGCCTATTGCTGACTGCTGCTAAAGGGAGGTAAAAAAAATAGCAGCATTTATGCAAATAATTTTTTGAAAAAAGAATGTACTTCTAGAACTAGTTTTGCTGCTGCGTACTTCCTGTTTCTACTTGAGTAATATTATTATAATGCTACTAATATTACTACTGTTATTAATATTTTAGAGTAATGCTACTCTTGAGTATAATTTCTGGCTACTTCACCTCCCTTCAGTTACTGTACTGAAAAAAGAACAAACGTGTTAACCCAAAATGCATGAAACACAGACATACACAGTTTATGTTAAAGTGAGACAAAAGCTTCATTGTTCTGTTATATTCAGTCTTTTATAGTGTAATTTTGCACATAATTCTGTATTGTTGTAAGTCTGATTACATAATTTTGTACAAATTAAGTCAGATTTTAAGTTCAAGGCTACTCAGTACTTGAGTAGCCTTTTTATCAACATGTAATAATTAACAAATGTCTAAAATTACATCTGAAGTTTAGGTTTTGTTGATTCATATAAATTTGATTAGTTAATGTTTAAAAATCCTAGGTCTTAAAAGATTTGTACTGCTCCACCAAAGGTCAAAGTGAGAAAAACACCATAAAGTCAAACAACTTTTCATTTCATCATAAATCAGTGTTTTTTTGGAAGCACTCATAGAGAGTTTGCACTCACAGCTAACATTTTGTCTTTGGTTCAATGATCACCATTTGCAAACTCGGACCATTTATACGCTAATTTAAACGAGAACATCTACTGCATTACTTGTTTGATTTGCTGAGTAAGTACTACATGTGTAGGAAATTGGGGTTGGGGTGAAGGTTAGGGTTGTTACATGAAACGAGACTGGGCATCAGTGTTTTGCAAAAATATTTACACCTCTTGAACTTTTGACGTTTTTTCAGGTTACAACTAAAAACTTGTATTTTATAGGCATTTTAAGAGTTAGACAAATGAAATGTAATAATTCTGAAGTAGAATAAAATTGCTGTTTACAAATAATAACCACAGATGTGTGATTGTGTTTGGATTTAGCCCCATTTGCTATGATAGACCAAAATAAATTCCACTAAATCCAAACGACTGAAATAAGAGGTTATCTAATTAATAACTAGAATTCATCTATGTTTTATTTAATCTTGGAATATGCCTGTTCTTTGAAGTCCACTGAGGCTGGTTACAGAACATTAATGATCACACAGCAACTTGAAGACCAAAGAACAGACAAGCCAGCAGTAAAGTTGGTGTAACATTTAAAGTGGGGTTAAGTTATAAAACATTATCCCAAACTCTGGTCTTCTCACAGAGCACTGTTCAGACCATCTTTTGAACATGGAAGACATAGTTGTACACCTCAAAAGACAGGCCTGGCTAAAACAGCACTAATCAGAGAAGTACCCAAAAGGTACGTGGTAACTCTGGGCGATTTGCAAAGATCCACAGCTTAGATGAGAAAATCTGCCAAAAGGACAATTTTAAATTTTGCACTCTTTAAACCTGCCCAATGGAAGAATGGCAAGAAGAAAGAAAACCATGAGAAGTCCTGTTTTGCAGTTTGTCATAAGACTAAAAGAGACAAAGCAAACATTTGGAAAGAATAAGTTCTGGTCAGATGAGACCAAATGAAACTTCTTGGTCTGTTTAGAAACACAATGAGTGGTGGAAAAGTAACACTGTACATCACTTTGAACATAACAACCCTACAATGAAACATGGTGGTAGCAGCATCATGCTGTGGAGATGTTTTTTTTTTTGTTTGTTTGTTTTTTCTCCTGCAGGGACAGAGGACATTGTCAGAGTTAATTGGAAGATAGAATAAAAAAAAACAGAACCTGGAAGAAAACTTTTAAAATATTTATTTTAGAGTATGTAATATTTCTGTTTCACTTCACAATTAAGGACAGCTTCTACTTCTCACTGTACGCAAGCCGCTTGGAACTTGTGGATAAGATGTCACACAGGCTTTGTGGTTGACTGGACAGTAGAACAAACTAGAAGGTTTGGATTTGGCCTTATACTCTACTTTCTGTTGGACAGTCACATACAATCCCAAAAAAAAAAAAAAAAAAAAAAAAAAAAAGATTTTGGTTGTGTGAAAAATGTGGAAAAGGTGAAGAGGAATGAATACTATTGCAAGGCACTTTATCTGAACTCCTTTTATCCTTGGCACACTTTACAAACATCAGTTCCCATCTTAACCAGTTTTATATTACGCAACTTTGTTTATGAAAGCTCAGTGGATTAGGACGATTGGCAGCAGACCAGTTGTACACCACTCAACTAACAGGTACACCCACTGCAAGAATTTAGGATTAATACTCTACCATAAAAACTTTTTGAGACAGTCCCCTTTCCTTTCGAGCCAGACCTTTATGCAATACTTTTCAAAAAATTTTGATAATGGTTCCTCCAAAATTTTTATTTGCAAATCAGTTGCCTTTCTATTGTTGTTTGATCATTCTCTTCAGTCAAAAGCTTATGAATGTATAACATGCCTATAAAGAATGAATAGTAATCCATTAAAACCCTTTGTACAGATAACCGGCATACAAAAAGGCCACTGTTAGGGATTTGGAAAGAAAGACCTGATGAAAGATCAGGAAGATGAATCAGTGTTCACTCAACCTATCTATACGGGCAGCTTCTCTGCTGATAGCTCTTTAGCAATCAGTATGCAAAATCATTTTTAGCTATTTCCACTAATTATATTTGCAAATTTTTGTTGATAAAGCTAAAATGTATTTTGTAAGGCATACATAATTGAACAAGAACCAGTAAAAAGAACGAGAAATGTCTGAGGCATCACTCTGCAAGTCTTTAAAAAACCTTAGGGTTTACACCTCTTTATCATCAAATCATATAGATCAGTGCTGATGTTTGAGCCAAATCTGATCCAGTCAAGATTTCTTGAGATATCAACTCCATTGTAATTCATTAATTTATTACACAGCAACATTAAGTTATCTTAAATGCTTAAGACATTAGTGTCTGTGTACCTGGTCTCTTAGGTGGGGTCAGCCTCTGGGTTTCAGAAGCATGATCGCCTGATAGGTGAGTTGGGGTCTTCTTGGTCTCATTGTTGGGGTCCATTATCAAGAAAATGAGAGAGTAGATCTAGGACTAAATAACATGATACAGTGTTAATTTTGCCCATAAACACGTAAAAGAATAGACCTTTAACATCAGACCGTACTATGCAGATGAATTGTCTAGTGACTTAGACGTGTACAAAAATATTTATACTGAAACGGTTACGCACGTTCTGCAACATTTGAACAGAAATCTGATGAAGACACACAAACAAGATTAAACAATTGATGCTAATTTCACACGTGACTTCTGTCAATACAGAGGAAGCATGCTGATCGATACAAAAGAAAAAGAAACTCCATTAAGGCAAACCATGAATACATATTACCAGTTTGCCCTGTAGGAAATAAATTTTATCTTTCTTCCCCCCCGCCAATATATATATATATATATATATATATATATATATATATATATATATATATATATATATATATATATATATATTACAGCTGCTTTTGTAATAACCATTCCTTAAAAAAAGAAGATAAAACATTGTTATTTAATTATTTCAGTTATTGCATGCGCAGGCGTTGCTTTGTGGACCCTCTAATTGCCAATAAAACAGCGTTAAGTTTTTGTAAATTCCCTTCTTCACGTGTTAATAATGCAAACTTATTCAGTCACTCTCAGTTACAAAACACACACAAAAAAAGGCACATTCCAGTTTTGGCTCTATCACACCACGTCCAAGTTAAACTCAAAACGAAACAGAAAAAAGTGTTCCTGCAGTGTGACAGCTATTCAGAGTGACAGTTTCCTACCTGAATGCCCCAGCTGTCAAAACTGTGGTCGGTTTAAACTCGCGTTGGTCGGGCCATTGGAATTTTCTCCTCGGGCTTCCTCACCGGGTTAGCGTTCTGCAAACTCCTGCCGAGCTCGTGTTAGAGCACGCGTTCATTCTTGTTATGGTGAAGCATTTTCTTAACCCCGCCCCTTGATGCCTTTGGCAACCAATGGGGAGGTTACGTTTGACCTCAAGATTTCCCAATGTGCAATCCTATTGGTCCGACCGTCTAAGCGCTAATGAAGTTCATGGGAAATTATGTTTGTAAGAAAAGAAATAAATGATGACCAATGGGCTTCTCAGCAAAAAAGAAAATACATAGAGGGGCTAGATCTCGTTGTGGAACCTATAGTAATTACTGATGTTTCTTTTTTTATTACCATTACATGTAACCCACAGTAAAATACACCTGTATCAATATTGCTTTTTCCCCTCATACAGCATATGAAAACAAATAAATGTTGCCACCTGCAGTTAATCCAAGGTTCTCATGTCCTACTTCCTCTGAATGTTTCAGGACTGAGTTATCACACCTGCCCTGCTGCCTCACAAATGACAGAATGTAGCCTTTCACATGCCTGGAATGATATGTTTACGCTTGGCCTCCTTCTGACAGGAATGCCTATAGATCATATGACCTGCAAGATCCAAACTGTGACCTGTTTTGTACCACTTTCATTTGATCCCAATTTAGGTTTACAAGATAACTGCATGTGCTCCAAGAATTACAGCTGAATCCTAGGGGTGTTGACACAGGAACACAATGGGGTAACACCTCTTTATGGGGATAAATACATATCTTTATAATGCCTATGATAAGTAATGGTTATGGATAACATTTGCTTAAATCAGATGTATGTTGGTGTCCTGGAAGTCATAAAGGCTGTGTGTGTGTGAATGTGTGCATGTGTTACGTAATGATCTGATAGCCAAAAATTCTGGGGATGGTCTACTTGTTGGAGTTTCTGCTCTGCTATGTCAGCATACTTAAGTTACTAAATCTTTCACTAGAAAGTCAAAGATATTTTATAAGGCTCAGTTCTTTGAATGCAGTGTTACATATTCCTAAATTTATTGTTATCCAGAAACAATTATAAATTGGCTTTAGTATCTTTTCCTATGCAGAATACCCAAAAGTACTACATATATATATATATATATATATATATATATATATATATATATATATATATATATATATATATATATATATATATATATATATATATATAAAAGAATAGTCAGATACTTTTTATTTTGACCACCAGTTCCTGTAACCAAAACGTTAGTGATCTATCAGCATATGCAAATTAGCTGTTTAAAGGTCAGTCCATGTGTTAGGGTTGGGCTGAAAAGAAAAAATGTGTTTTTTTCCTAAAGCTAAGAGGGGCAGGAAAAGTGGTGCTAAGGTCTTGGAGTCAGAGTCTTCCTGTATTCATTATATAACAGAAAGCTTTTATGGTTTGTTTATTTATTAGTCAAGTTACAATGGTGCCAAAAGTATTTATGCCAAGTCAAATTTATTGGGTGGAGACTCTTCTGTTAGAGAATGCTGTTTAACCTGCCGCAACCTGTCTGTTTCTCTAACCTGAATACTAATGCAATTCAAGACAGACTCCTTACAGACATAAGACTGCATTACATAAGACCCAAAACCTATACAACAAAGTGCTTTAAAGTGAAAACCACTGATTTTCTGTAATACCTGGCTCTAAAATAACCAACATTAAATGGTTTAATTTTAAAAAGTGCCAGTTTTTCTCATTAAATACCAAGCATTCTCTGACACTTATATTTATGTGTATGCAGAAGTGGAAAGAGAACAAAAATAATGAATTCAAGTAAAAATACAGTTACTTTGATAAAATGTTACTTAACCCTGGTGCAGTCCTCATATTCTCTATACACCCCGTGTTCTCTGGCTTCACTTAACCCCCAATATAAATAGCTTAATTGAATTTTAAACATTATTTTTTATATTTGCCCTGAAATAACAACTTGCCATTCACCACAAATTGAGTGAATGCCTAAATTATCCCTCTTCACATGGCAGAAAGACTGCAAGAAATACTACTTGTTTCTATGACACTGTATTATTTTTTGTATAGGCAGCATTATTGTTACATTTTGATCATGAGAACCTATACTTTCCCACACTGCATACCTGCTCTTTTTGCCTTCTGTAGGATGGCACAAAGGCACACATACTGACCAGGTGGCAATACTGTTATATTTCGATCATAAAATTCTATATGTTCCCACATTTAAATCCTGTGTACAGGCAGTCCATTCTGCTGGGGAAGACCACCTGTCTTATTATGTTTTTGTCTGCTACTAATAAGTCTTAGATAGAACCAAAGCATTTCCACATCTTTGTGGTGTGTAATTGACTCTGTGATTGTGATTTCAATGCAATATGACTGTTGGTCAAAATGACCCAAAGACAATATTTGTAACTTTTTTTTTTTATAGATTACATGGTAATATGAAAAAAGATAGTGTTTTACTTTTTCTAATGCTGGGGTCAATCTAAGAAAAGTCATCACATTTAAAGTTGAAAAAAATATCCTTTTGGATTTTATTCCTGTTTTTAAACTCAAGTTACCAGTATAAAATGTTACTCAAATATAAGTGTAAGTAAATCTCCCTCATAGGAAAGCTAACTGTCCAATATATCCACTGTACCTCCCATCTAATAGTTTTAAATTACTGACTGTAAACTAAGCACCTGACCCCCTGTTTTCAACTTTATCCAATACAAATTACAATCATAAATACCAGATAAAACTGATATTAATTGCATTTGTTGTTAATATATTATTCAGAATGAATTCAGAATAAGTTTAAACTATACAATTAAGCTGTTGCCTTTATAGTTAAACTGGTCTCTTCAGTAAGGCAATGTTTTTTTGTTTTTTTTGTCAGAAGTTAACTTGAACTGTACCTGATGGGTTTTTCCCCAGCACCTCTGTCTTTCAATTGATGCAACACCATGGAATCTGATTACTAATCCTGTAGAAAGATCAATGTCTTGTTTTCTGGTGTTTTTTTTTTATTTTTATTAATTTATTTAATACTGTAACTAGTAACGTTCCATCTCTGTATGTATGACAGCTCCCAAAAAACACCATGCCTTCTTGTTTTTGTTGTTTTTTTTTCCCTTTAAGTTTTGTTGCCTTAACATAAAACTCATCTTCCTCTTGGTAAAGAGATCACAGTTGAGTTTTGGTTAATCTGGCAACACAGAGGCTCAAAATATTGTGTATTGTTTGAGATACACACCCCAATCTAATTATTGCAGTTGCCTTCTTGTCCTCAGTTGAATCAAGAACAACCACAGGTGGTGAAGCTGCTAAATTCCCAGTAACACACATCTTGACAAAATGAGAGCAGATACTGTTTTAATTTACAGGTGTATCTTAAAAACTCCGCATTTTGTAAAAAAGTTCAACATTTTTCAGAAAATGAAACTTATATGTATATACATTATATGTACATTATATGACTCCAATAGCCATGCTCTTGAGAAATGGTGCTAAATTAATGATGTCCTAGGCTCCTAGCCCCCCTCCCTTTAATCTGATAGCTGGTTTAAAGTTTTAATATTTCTCAATCTCAAAGCATTACAATTAATAACAATCAACAATTTTCCAAAGTAAGGTAGACTAAAAAGAAGCATCTTTGTTACCTTTAATCAGATCAAATGGGGCTCCCCATTTTAAGTTACATCATGGTGGGTACATTCTGTTCCTATGAACAATCTATAACCAAAGTACAGTTTAGCAAAAGTTGCCAGTGTTTGCATTTTTCTGTATTAAAGTCCAAAAGCAGCTACAATGATATAATTCAATCATTTACTGTGTAAGTTCAGCAAAAGCCCACTGATGTAAACATATATTTCATCACATTTAATGCTGTAAGCCATCAAAACTGTATAATGCTTGTTAAAACTCTTAATGTTGCACAAAAATGCAGTGTGCAAAATGTTTTCAGTTGCAGTACATGCTGGGTTACAAATACTAGATGCACTTTATTTGGTTACAATATTTTCTTTCCACATTTATTTATCCATTTCAGTGTTTGAAAAGATGAATCATGCATTATCTCTGTCAAAAGTACAAAGCTGTTAGTATCACAGTGACCATAATAAGGGGATAATAAACAACTTCATCATAAATCAGTGATGGAGAAACATTCCTTGAAGTTAAAAACAAAATTGGTGATAGGCTACTCATAAAGTTCTTGCCTGTTTTCCTATGTTGTCTTTGTTACAGATGAAAATATCATAATAAACATTTTCTCATAAGGAGTATTTAAAATGAAAGACAAATGTTTCAAATTGTTTTAATCACAGAATGCACACAGTTTGTTGAAGCTTTACTTTCAGCTTAAAGTGTAGTCTGTAAACTTTTTCACATTTATTCTTGATACAACCACACACGTCAGTGTGTTTCATTTTGATTTTGAGATGAACAAAAAAAAATAGCACATAAATCAATCTAAAAGAAAAGAATAGATGTTATTAATTTTATTTTTTACTCTTTACAATCTAAAAAAAGTAGTTTGCGTTTTTTAGCCCCCATTCACTGCAATTAGAACAACATGTTTTTAAAGATATAGCTCTACCTACTTTGTGAATTTAGATAAGAAAGTTTTTGCTCATTCTTCTATGCAAGATTTTGAAAAGTTCAGTGAGATTGGATGGAGAGCATCGGTGCGCATCATTACAGATTTTCAATTGTATTTAGATTTGGACTTTGACTTGCCATATTAACACAGAAATACCTTTGTTAAAGGCTCTGGCTCTGGTATGTTTAGAGTTGTTGACGTACTTCAAAACAAATTTCTGCTCCAGTCTCATATTTTTTGGGGTTGTTTTTTGCAGTTTTACATGTTCACTCCCTGTACTTTCCTGCATTTAGCTCATTCCATCTTTCTATCAGCTCTGATCAGATTCTGCATCCATTTTTAAGAAATTATCCCCACTTCATGATGCTGCCATCACTATGTTTTACTGAGGGGATTGTCTTTAGGGTGATGTGTGCTGTCAGCTTTCCACCTCAGACGATGTATTGCATATCTTTCACATGTTCTCTGTGTCCACAACATAGATTGTGGCAAACTGCAAATGGGGCTTCTTGAGGCTTTCTTTTTTTTTTACTTTGGCCACTCTTCCATAAAAAACAGATTTGTAGATTGCATGATTAGTAGGTGTCCTGTCAATTAATTGTAATCCCACCTGAGCTGTCATTCTCTACTGCTCCTCCAGAGTTACCATGGATCGCCTGGTTGCTTTTCTGATTCATGCTTTACTTGTCTGGCCTTTCAGTTACGGTGCACAGCCATAGTAGGTTTCAGTTGTGTCATATTCTTTCCATTTTTGGATGATGTAGTGCTCCATACAATGGTTACAGCTTGTGCAACTTTTTCATAACCTAACCCTGCTTTAAACCTCTCCACACCATTAGCTTAACCTATCTAGCATGTTCCTTCGTCTTCACGGTGCTGTTTTTTCTCCAACAAACCTCTAAACCTCCACAGAACAGCTATATTTACCCAAATGATAAATTGCACATAGGTGGACTCTATACTATCTATAGTACATCTGAAGTCAATAGGATCCTATTTAGAGGTATCAGAATAAGAAGATGGTGAAAACATACTGTATCCATATCACCCTACAGATTTTTATTTAAAGAATATTTTCTTCTGCTTCATAATTAACCACAACTTTGTGCTGGTATAACAAATAAAATCCAGATAAAATACTTTGAAGTTTCTGTTTGTAATGTTACAAAATGTTAAAAAGTTCAAGGTGCATGAATAGTTTTTCCAGACACAATAAATCTGTTCTTAACTCAGCATAGTAAATGTGCACATGAAGCATACTGCTGTTTTGCTTTAGCTAAAGCATCACTAATTTTATTGTTCTAAGAATTATTAGACCAGTGAATAGGTTTGCTCAGTCACCAGGGTCACTTTGATCAGCACATCTTAGCAATTTAGTTTAACTTCCACATGCATTTATAAATCTTAAATATGACAGGTTTATGACACTAGTAAAACAATGACAGTATAAATTCATAAAGTTAAACAATTACTGAAAACCATGCCCATGCAGAAGGGAACATCTATTGATAAGAGTTGACATCTCATTAAACAGCAAAACGTGAATTATTTATCAGGTTTATTGGTCAGGTGACAACAAATGTTCCCTTTTTCTATTTTTCCCTGTTGATATTAGCCGTGCTGCAACCTGAACCTGAAATTGTGATCTTTTTAAACTCTTATACGATTCCAAACACTGATAACTGATAAGTCATTGTCAGAGGAATCTTCATCACCTCGGATACTGTTTGCCAAAATTAATGCAAGGTTCTGTGCAACAATGTTAAAAACTAAAAAAATGAATCCTTTTATAATTAATTAATTGATTACTTGAGGGTGCTTCCACACCTGTTTGTTCTGTTTATTTTATAAAGTGCCTTGAGATGACTTTTATTCTGAATCTGGTGTTATATACTGAATTGAACTAAACTGAAAATAAACTACCTAAACGGTAATGGTAAAGAATTTAAAGATCCAAGATGTTCAACAGGGATAGTCTAAGTCATTTGTAGTGCCTAATACCAAACTCTGCCTTAGCTAAATTGTTGAGTTTGCAAACTACTATAAAATAAATAATGTCGTACAACCATTTTATTTATTATCTTTGGCTATATAGGAGTAAGCAATGCAACTTTTGACCTCACACTATGTATTGCATGTAGGCCACCTTCTTCCACATGTTCTCTGTGTCCACAACATAGATTGCGGCAAATTGCAAATGGGGCCGATGCCGGCGAATAAACAGTTTTCCTGTGACAGTAAGTTGTTTCTCCGCGATTAGCACAGATTCACATTCATGATTCACAGCACTGAGACCTTCTTCCTGGCTCTGATTGGTTGTTTCTGACCAGGAGAGGTGCATTTCTGTAGATGGCAATAGTAGCACTGGGGGGGAGGTGGAGGATCTTGATTTTTTTTTTTTTCACAGATTATCTGTCTCATACTATACTGTCAGAGCACAGTGACAGTTTAAACAAATATGTAAAAAACATTTTTTTAAAAAATAAAAGTTACTGTACATACTGCAGCTCCTTCAACAGCAAACTTACTGCTGCCCCTTTAGTGTTTTAATAGCTGTCGCAACTGAGCTCAAGTGCTCCTGTGATAAAGTCAGGCTGTGAAAGTAGAATGGTGTAGTGTTGGCAAGATGGAGCTTCATGATGCACTGATGCTTTTCATCAAATTGTTCGACTCATGATCCGATGCACTATGCTGCTTCATTTGCTCTACTGCGGCATCATGTGGACAATATATGTAAAACAGGCAAAGTGAAAATTACGTGGTGTGAAGCTTTAAAATGAATAAACAAATGAATGTTTGTGATGCTAACACAAATTCTAAAAATGGTGTGAATGATTGTCTTAATCTGTTTTTATGATACAATGGCTGGATCAAAAGGTAAACTGGACACAAATGGAGAAGAGGGTTGAGCTGTAAATGGGCTTGTGTTACTTTAACCATGCTTATATCACTAAGGGCAAAATTTTGTAACTATTATTTATTTTTCTGCTTAAAAAAAACTATATATACTACATATATATATATATATATATATATATATATATATATATATATATATATATATATATATATATAGATAGATAGATAGATAGATAGATAGATAGATAGATAGATAGATAGATAGATAGATAGATAGATATAGATATAGATATAATGACTAGCTGAGCATGGCCCACTAGTGTCCTTCTTTTGATGCAGGGCTCTATAATGCCTTAGCAAAGATGAGGTCTTTTCATTGCATTAAAGTTAATTTGAACACAACAGACACTTCACCTTTTAAAACATCAAAAATTATAAGAAAAAAATTAGATCACAAGATCCACTGTGTTGGTTTTTTGACATTATGATAAATGATGATTTATTACTACTATATGCAAAGCTTTTTATTAGGAGAGATCAAAATGTTGCCAGACATAAGAAATTTCTTTGGGTCCATCACAAAAAAAGGTGCTCAAATAAATTGCAAACACAATAAAATCCTGAAACAAGAAAATATGAAGGGGGGGGCAGCAGTGTTTTGATTCTCTTTATTTCGATTCACTTGTAAACTGACAAACCAGTTCCTGAATCGGTCACGTAGGGCGGCCCGCCTGCGAGGCTTCAGAAGTCACTGCCTGCACCATCAACACAAGCCTCCATAAGCGCTTCACAAAAATCCTCCTGGATTACTCGACGCACGCTTTGAAGCCTCGACACAGAAGGACACATCATTAGAATTGTACCCTCTTGTGGATGGATTTTTCCTCTGGGTGACTATGAAAATATATCTCATAACTTAGCAAATCCAACATAAAAGATATAATCAAAATATTTATGTTTAATGAAAACAAGTGGGAGTCTTATCCACCGTTAACATTGCCTTTGTTTATACCAACACAGTGAGGATGTCACTGCAAGAATTTCAAAATCTAACTTTATAAGTTAAAAGACCAGTGTAGAAATACAGCAAATGACTTGCACATACAAGATTCAATATCATTTTCTGGTGCCATACATAGTGGACCCACTAACATTTTTCAAAATGTACCTGAAATACTTTGTAATTTATAAGCATTTCAGTTTAATTTCAACGTTGATCAATGTTTAATCCATGGCTTCCTGTTTTCATATTACTTAACCCAGAGGGCCTTCCTCCTAGCTGCTCATCAAAATGGGAAAAACAAGGGAACATGCAAATCAAGTTAGGCAGCTATATCTGTGGACCTTCATAAGCCAGAAAATGGCAGTAAGAAACTAGCTATCAGCTGCATGCTGCATGGCCATACAATCAGAGCAATAATTTCAAAGTTTAAAACTTTGTAATTAGAATAATAATTATAACAATTAGAACTGTGAAAAACAAAGATGGAGGAAGGCTAAAATTATTTTGCCACCTGTTCGGTTACCAGGATGGTAAGAGAGAGAGAAAAAAACCTTCAAACAGTAAGTTTTAGAGGACTGCATTAAAATATTGTATCATGAAGTCTTAAATTCTCTTTTACAGTAATTTATTTAAGACTTTTGGGTACACCTTTCGCAGGGGTCCTAATAATCCCTGAACATGTTGTATTCATTCATCTGAGACTAATTTAATCAGATTAAATCAAAATTTATCCTAAACTCCTAAGTAGTATTTTCTTCAACTATAAACCCATCATAATTTGGAGCTCAGTCTATTGTTCTGTGCTCTGGTGAACCTGACAACAATTATCTCAGCAGTTTTTCCAGTTCTGTAACTTTCCACTCATCTCCTGCTCTGCATGCAGCATTTTGACCCTTGCTCTCTTGCTGTTCTTCTCCAGTTCATTATTGCAACCTATAGTGTTTGTAAAATTCCAAGTAAATTTAAGATTAATTTTCACCAACCAAATCCAAAAATTGTGTTTCCATTAATTAACCTTCCAGGAAGTTCACCTGACTTACTGCATTTCTGATATCATACCTCTAAATTTTAGAACTTGCTTGTTTACCTATGGCAGTATATAAAACATTGTCATAATAATATTTTATATGCTGCCAAAGTAAGCTGGTGAGCAAGCTAAATTAACTCCTTATTGGGAGTTAATTATTAGAATAAAAATAAATTTCCTTTCTGGGTTTCGTTTAGTGGCCCCACAGCTACTGTCATCTGTAGTTGCAAAAACTGACAGTGTTTTAAAAGCTAGAACAGTAAAATCATCTTGAAAAACATAATTTCTTTAAGTTAGGAACCATAGTTTACATTTAAAAATTAAAAATTAGAGTACAACTAATTCAGTTTTTCAAGTATCCTTTGAGGTTCCTGCAGTCAGGTTTAGACATGAACTGCCTACATAAGACAAGCTACTGCTTAAATCAAGCTTCAGTTTCATTGTGTTCTGAAGAATTTTGTCAGATGCAAAGACAGATTTATATGATTCGTTTTCATGACTTAGCCAGGAGATGGCAGTGCATCACAGAAGCTGTTTTAAAGGTGCATTGCAGGGACAATACAACTTTAAAAGGTGATAATAAAACCGTTGTAACATGAGGGCAATGACAAAAGTCAGTAGGTGTAGTTTTTTGTTGTTTTTAACATTACTTTTAAAATAGGTACCGTTAATGAAGCTCATTAGTGTAGTAGCAGTGTCCTCTTCTCATATAATTTGGTGCCTTGCAAATGTATTTATACCCCTTATACTTTTTACAATCACAGAATCATATGTACTGTATTTGGACGTTATTTGATAGACCAACACAAAGTACTGCATAATACTAAAGAGGGTAAAAGGTTTTCATTTTGTTTTATGATTGGAAATCAATGTGGAATGCATATGTATTAAGCCTTTTTCAAAATAAAATCCAGTGCAACCAAACAAAGTAAACAGGGTCTATTTGTGTATAATTTAAGCATAGTATAAATAAAACTGCAATGTGAGGACCTTGCAGGTTATTAGGTAATATTAGTGATCAAACAACATCATATAGACCAAGAAAAACACCACACAGATCAGGGATAACATTACGGAGAAGTATAGATAGGGTAAAGTTATGAAACAGCATCCAATACTGGCAGACAATGAAAGGGGAACCTTAATCAAAAAAGAAGCCAAGGAGCTGCAGAGAATGACAGCTCATGTGAGAAAATCTGTAAACAAGACAACTATCTAATAGTTGTGGACTCTAGAAATGCCTTCTTAGAAGAAAATAAATGGAAGTTCTGTTTAAAGTTTACCACTAGTCATATAGGGAATACAGCAAACCTGTGGAAGAATATGCTCTGGTCAGAAACCTTTTGGTATCCATGGGAAACACTATGTTGAGAGTAAAACTAAAGAAATCACAGTGAACACATCATCCATATGATGACACATGGTGGCAGTGTCATGCTGTGGGGATGTTTTTTATGAGCAGGGACAGGGAAGCTACTAAGATAGATGGGCCAAAATCTCTTAAAAGCTGGTTCACTTTCCAGCAGGACAACAACACTAAACATACTGGCAGAGCTAAAATAAAATGGTTTAGATGAAAGGACATGTGTTAGAATGGCTAAGTCAAAGTCCGGAACTAAATCCCATTTCAACATTTTGAGATAATACTTGATGTTCAGAGAGTCTCTGTCCAAACTGACTTGTCTTGAGCTATTTAGCCTAGATGAATGGGTATAAAATTCTGTTTCAAGATGTACAAAGCCGGTATAGACATACTCCAGTGTCTGGTATTAAACCAGACTCTGACCCCAGACACAACACTGGTGGATTGGTGACCTACCCAGGGTGTGCACTGTCCTCTTAGCCAATGACATCTGGATGGGCTCCAACAAACACGCAGCTCTGAACAGGATATAGCAGGTTTAAAACATCTGAACTTCAACAGGAGGGCATTTCATCTGAACACCCAGCTTTGAACTCCATAATCAAATGTGAAGAGAGTTATACCAAGTTTAGTCAGTTGTCCTCCAAGCATGTCTTAAGTTACATTAAAACCCCTCTACTTATCTGGGTGAACCCGACACTCCAAGGACTCACACACTTGGATTTGTCACTGATTGTTGTGTAAGACTGCTGACGTATTGAGGGGGAGAAAGTCCACTGTAATCTGGGACATTAGTCAACAGCTCAAGTCATTTCCAACAAATGCTACCCTTTGCTCTTCATTCCTCACATACTTCAGTTTAAACAGTAACTTTAAGAAAATGCTTTGACTATTTTCCTCCACAAAAGGTAGAGTGGAACTTCACAGTTAACATCCAAATGACATTTTCTAAATATAAGAAAAAAAAAAAAAAAATCAAAACCAGTTTATTACATGTAATAAAGTTAAACTTTTATTGCAAACCAAACATGGTCACATAAACAATTTTACAATTTACAGTACATTAAACATGAATAGTTACATATACATATTAAAGCATACCTTTAGTCAATTTCTTGTTCAATATACATTAAAACTAGTACACATGACTCCAAATATACAAGAAACTTAAATACAGTCAAAAATGCATTACAGCAATATTAAAGTGGAATGTTCTGTTTGAATGTATATGAGCCCGTCTGCAGGCCGTTGTTACATCAGTGTGAGGCAATTTGGAAGACTAAATGAGGGGGGACGCGGTTGGCAAGCTAAAAGTATGGGAATACTTCTTGACACATGCCACTCATTCTCAACCCAGCAGCAGTGCTCTTTTTCCACCTCTCCATCAGCGGTAATGTGCAAATGAAAGTATGAAACATCATTTGAGTCCCTATGTCAAAGAAGTTTGAACTTAGTGCTACATCCTTGGAGATATATATATATATATATATATATATATATATATATATATATATATATATATATATATATATATATATATATATATACAATAAAGCAAGATGATTCATCACAGTAAACCTGCCTTAGGTAGATGAAACTGCAGCACCCACACAGAAAAAACCCAAATGACTTGACTTCTGATGGAGAGAAAGGAAATACAGGCACCTCTAAGAGAAATGAAACGCCCCCCTCTGTAACATTTAGCTTCTTCTGACTCCCTTTTTTAATAAAAAAAAAAAAAAAAAAAAAAAAAAAAAAAAAACTAAGTCCAAGAAAAGAAACATAAGCACCAAAAATGTATAACATCTCTGGTCAAGCTAAATGTGTAGCTCCCCCTATAACGTAGTGGAGGGAAGATGTTTTCGCTACATGGAATGGAAATTTATTCCAGATTTTTTTTAGTTGCTGTTGTAGTTTAACTGTCCAACTTTCCTCTTATGAGAAAAGGTGGAAGTTTTGCTGTGTGCTTGTCAGTTGGGACATAAAGGGAGCTGTTCAGCTGCCTGAGCTATGTGCAAAAATCCTCCACGAGCAGGTAAGGTATGGGAATTTAAGACTAAAAGGGGATTTAGAAATGGAGGAAAACAATCCCAACCTATTAATTACAGCAGACATTCCCTCTTTGCAAGTGTTTGAAATGCACTCAAGTGTTGGAGAGAAAATCACAAGTACACGTGCTGTTGAAGGGCTCTCACAGGGCCTGGTTTGGGAGTAAGCCATCAATCTGATGGGAAACGATGGGTGGGGATCAAGACGCAAGTCCACCGACATGGCACAGGGAATCTATGTCCAGTGAGTGAAAACCAGTGTCCGCACTAAGTGCCTCTGTTTGATTCCTATAGGTAGGAGTCCATAGATGGGGCATAAGAAAAGCCCTCGAAGGCCTCGGCTGCCTCTTTGATGCTGGCAGTGGCGAGGACGCAATCTGGGGAGCAGCCAATGGAGCTTGGAACCGGCTCGTCCGTGAACTCTGGATCAAAGTGCCGCAAGTCGTTAGGTCCCGTCTGTGGGAGAGAGAAAGAGAGTGGATTAGTGATTCTTTCCAGTGCCTTGCCTTAATTGGACATGCTCAGAATCATAGAGCAGATGTTCCATGCTTTTGATCTTGTTGAGTAACCATAAATAAGGGAGTAAATAAGGTGACTAGGTATGGGCCAGTATGACATTTTCACAGTGGTTTCAAGATAATAACACAAAATTCATGTTTTTTTTTACATAGCCTGCCATGAGTTACAATCTTTACTTTTAGTTTAATAAGTGTGTGACAGCTTAGCCCCACAGCTTAACTGGCTATGTTTTCTGAAACCAGTAATATGACCTAACAGCCAAATTACAGTTTTTATTTATGTGCAAAAGTTTAGACACTTATTTTTTGGCCAGCTGACCGGTAGTACACAGCAAAATGTGCAGGAGGGGCAAAGTTGCGTTACTCTATGCATTGACAATAACTCTGACACCTAACTGAAAGGACTTTAAGCCATAGAAACAGCCATAGGAAATGTATTTTGCAATTTTTGAATCATACCTATTAAATACCGTGGCATACTTTAATATCAGTAACCAGCCCATGCCGAATGGTGATCGTGTCTGGTAAATAGATGTTTAAGCATTTAAAGAACCTTACCACATTAGGGTTGAAGGGAGGCGTTATTTTCTTGGCATTAAGCTCATCCCAGTTGATAGGAGAGAAGAATATGTGGTTCTTGATTTCAATCTATGGAACGCAAACAGAAAAAAAATGTTCAAAGTTGTCCATCAACATACATATACACATGGACAGCAAACCAAAACAAATGCATAAATACTCACAAAGTCCTCTGTGCAGCCCAGTCTCTTGGTGCGGTCTTTTTGTAGCAAGCCCTCCAACAGGTGTCTGGCTGCATTGGAGATGTTGGGTTTCAGCTGCAGAGGCTTGTTCAGGATGTTGTCATACATTTCCGCTGTGTTTCGGCTGTAGAACGGAGGCTGCAGAGGTGACAAGATGAAAATATTCAATACCAAGTGAGGATTATTTATGCATTATCTGAAGGAGTGACTTTATGGCTTTTATATAAGTATTATAAGATACATACCAGGCCGTACAGCATCTCATAAAGAACAGCTCCTAAGCACCACCAGTCTACTGTCCTGTCGTATGGCTGCTTGTGTAGCACCTCAGGAGCCAAATACTATACAGACAAAAACAAAAGAATTAAACTCAAATGTTTGGCATAAAAGCCACAAAAAAGACTTAAAAATAAAAAACACGGTCTCCTTACCTCTGGCGTACCGCAGAATGTTGATGTGGTCCCATTGGGTTCGATATTCTCCTTGCACAGGCCAAAATCTGTGAGGATGATGTGGCCCTGTGAGTCCAGCAGGATGTTCTCTGGCTTCAGGTCTCTGTAGACGATGTTGAGGGAGTGCAGGTATCCCAGTGCGCTAGCGATCTCTGCCGCATAAAACCTGGCTCTAGGCTCCAGAAAGCAGCGCTCTCTCTGAAGGTGGTAGAACAGCTGCAATAAAAGAAGAACACACATAAATAAAAAAAAAAAGATTACATATTATTATTTGCTTTCCTGAAATTATAATGTCAAAATAAGAGGAAGAACGGCAGGAAGTTGGTAGGAGAAAAGACCAATATTAAAAAGACAGCGCTAGGAGAGGAAACCGGATGGGAGGAAATAAAGAGGCAGGAAGGCAACTATCTTAAAAACGTTTGACAAGAGAAGACAGATGAAATCAAAGCCAAAGGTGGAGAGAAAGAGAGAGGAAAAAGAGAGCAAGGGCAGCAGGATAAAGGGGAAGAAAAAATAAATGAAAGCATAAATGTGCTCCACTTTCTGATGAGGTTCATATTTAATCAGCACTGTCTTTGCTTGTGCAACAATCGCAGGAAATTAGCTCGATTAGACACACAGAGTCTCTGTGGCGCTGCTAATTTTGGAGCTGAGTTTCTCTCCCTGCTGTCCAAGCCCATCCCATGGTTTCCTGAGCGGTGTTTCCCCCCAGTAAAAAAAAAGGGAAAAAAAGCTATCATGACAGGATTTCCCCTCTGTCTCATCTGGAAGAGAATCATTCTCTAAAATCTGTTGTTAGCCTTCACCCTTTAAAATTTTCTCCTTGCTTCATCCTCACCTCTGAGCTACTGGAAAGGCTTTTTGTTTGGATGCGTGTTCTATTGTGTGGATTCAGACCGAGACTATAAAAATATTCTTAGCTCCTCTATTTACACTATAACATTTATTTTAGAAGTTAAATGATGAAACCTGTTCGTTTGTTTATGTACATGGAAGGACAAATCAGATGAGCATATAAGGAATTTAGTTCATACAATTAAAAAAATATGTTGAAATTTAACTAATTTATAAAAGTGTCTTTTCAGCTCTTAAACTTATCATTTCTACTAAGAAATATTGATAAAAATCTACCCAAATAACATGCATGCAAACCATTATTAGTTTATTTCAGCAGTGTAACTCTTCTCTATATCATCTTTCCTGCTTTTTATTCAGTTTCCTTTATGGGTACACTTAAGCAAAACAACTCACCTCTCCTCCGTTGATGTAGTCCAAGACAAAGTAGAGTTTGTCTGCTGTTTGGAAAGAGTAATGCAGGCCCACTAAAAATGGGTGCTTGACATTCTTCAACAATACATTCCTTTCTGACATGATGTGCTTCTCCTGAAACAAAGT
The DNA here is from genome assembly GCA_014839685.1 of Anableps anableps. NCBI lineage: Eukaryota > Metazoa > Chordata > Actinopteri > Cyprinodontiformes > Anablepidae > Anableps > Anableps anableps. Next base: position 14,857,543 of record CM026086.1, on the reverse strand, counting down.
CAAAACAAAACAAAGGGTTAGAGAGGTTTATCAAAAACACACCTCATGACGTATTGAGCTGTTTATATGTACGTATTTCTAGATGCGGGCACGTTGTCACATACCTCTTTTTTCTTGAGAATGGCCTTCTTCTGTAAAACTTTGACTGCGTAAAACTGGTCATCTGTGCGGTGACGAGCAAGCAGCACCTTGCCGAAGCTGCCCTTGCCGATCACTTTGAGGAAGTGGAAGTCGCTGGGCTTGGCTGAGGGATTGGATGATGGGCCGAGGTTGATCTGCTGGGATGGACTGGGCTGTGAGGATGCAGATGTGAACAGATGAAGGTTTAGTCACAGAATGTATTGCTGCAGAAGATATATGTATGCACCCCTGCAAAAAAGGTTATCATTTGCTGCTAAGTGCAAGTATACTCACAGGAGGAGAGGGATTTGAGTTCATGAGCTCAGGATCCTGCGGAGGAGTCAAATTCAGGATAGACTGCACTTCAGGACTGGAAGAAAGTAAAACAAAACAGAAAGTTTGAGCTTAGACGTGGTTGCATAAAAGAAAACAATCATCACTTGTTCTGAAACATCAAACATCAAACGTCAGAAAGTTTCACCAGAGGACAAACCACTTGCTTCTCAGCTTTGGGTTTCCCAATGTTTTGTCCTCTGGTGGAGGCAGAACAATAATATGAGTCAGATGGTACTCACTGCTTGCAGGCGTAGGAGTTTGTGGCAAGCTTCTGAAGGAAGTCGTTCAGACCCATCCTCCTTTGTTTCATAAAAGCTGCAAAACAAAAACAAGAAGGAAGAAAAAAATAAATAAGGCTCCAAGAATAAAGCTGATCACGGAGCGAAACACTATAACGCTTCAAGTCATAGTCCGTACCAGTGACTAATTCCACAAGACCTCTAGTCTTTGAGTAAGTCAGGGCAGGCTTCTCTGTTTCTGTTTTGATCGTCATGATGAGTTCAAGATCTGCTCCACACTCATCAAAACCCAAAATCCAAATTGTAACTGTACACTTCCACCTCCCTGTTTTATAAGGAGGCCTAAAGAGGGAGGAGCTGGCCACGCCTGCTGGAGGGCGTGACTCTATGGAAACATTCAGCTTTGGTAAATAGATTATGAGCTGATCGATCCACTTTAGACCAATAGAGGGCAGCTCCGCGCCTGACGCGTCAGTGCCGCACCTTTCGGTATACTTACGTCATTGGCATTTTGGAAAAAAAACTTACTAAACACAGCAATCTGGAACATTTATGCTTGCGCATAGGTTTGTGTAATTCCATGACTACTCTGGTTTTGCAACATCTTCAGTCTGCACAAACCTACAAATGCAAAATAAAACCTTCCACTAACATTTCAATCTTAAAGTACAAAATAGAATATAAATATATCGTTTTGCATCAGTTTTTAATATTGCTTTCTAAAAACTTCCACCATACGACAAAAATACACACACACACACACACACACACACACACTTTTAATTGTAAGACAAGAAATAATTTGATCGGTTTGCTGGCCTGGCTCTTCCCTGAAAGAGACGAAGAGTGCCGCAGGGGCACAAAAGAAGGGGAGGAGGGGAGGGAGAGTCTGAGCCGAGGGGAGGCCACAAGCCAAGAAAAGCCGCTGTTAGTGGAAAAGTACAGAGTGAGAAACTCCTGAGCACCTCTAGTCCGAGAGCAAGAAAAAAACAATCTGCAACAGTAGCCTCTCAGAAAATAATCAAAGCTCTTTGAGAGGCCGATTAGAATGTGATTAAAAGGGGAGAAAAACACAACTTTGCGCTGCGTTTGGAGCGTCAAGTGAGGAACAGTTATATGAAGCACCTGGCTCAAGTTGAAACTGCAGCTCTCTGAGGAATGAGAGTGGACTGTATGTAAGAAGATATCACCTTCGAGTGCCAAGTTCCTTCCAAAGGAACATAGACCGCTGTGCGTAAAATGGATAAAGACGCAGACGTCGCAACCGGCGCTACACAGTTTTCAAAGTGGAAACATCATAACGAACAGCTGTAAAAAACGTAGCCTTGACTATTACAGTGAAGCATAAAGGGTCCCGCATCTGGCTATAAAAACGCAAACAAACCTTTAAGCTCCGAATGAGTTTTCATTTATGCTCTGCCTGCCGCAGCTCCAGAGTTCAACAAGTCGCAGGAGACAGCTGCCAAGGCTGCTGAGGCACTTATAGCTACCGGACCCCCTATCAGCGAGGACTTTCCATAGATAACGGCATCATAAATCCAGGTCACTGAATAATGTTTCGCAATTTTTGTCTGCTTGCGCTTTCTCTCTCCCATTCAAGGCTCAGAAACTGGATTAGGAGCTGTTAACTACTTTATAGGAGAAGAAGGAGAGGGGATTTTTAAAAAGGAAAATAAATCCCGAGAGGCCGAGGACACCAAACTGGTTACTTCCCAGAGATTCTGCTTTCTATACTTACAGGTCAAAGCGGCCGTTTTGTCTTTCATAAGGATGCTTTTAACTCCCAGGTCACAACAAGCAGAGAGGCTGCAGGCTCCTCGGCAGCAATGTAATCAAACCACAACGCATTCCTCTTCTTGGATAGCTTCTTTCAGCATTTTTTTTTTTTTTTTTTTTCATTTTAATCAGGGCGGAGACGCACCGCCTCTATTTCCTTCCATTCCACGGTTTTGTGTTTCACGAGTGGTTGCATGACTTTTCGCAAGGGAGGGGGGGTGTGTGAATGAATGGAGCCTTCAAATGCTCTCCGTGAGATCAACTGTCAAGTTCAACCCACATAAAAACCACTGCATCCACATTTGTTTCATTAGAAAATCAAAAGAACTATTTAAAAGCCTTTGTTTTTTCATCATTTTCACAAATGACGAGAATAATAATAAGAAAATAATAAATAAAATAAAATAATAATAAGAAATAATAAGAAAATAATAATAATAATAAGAAGAAAACGGCAACGAAAGAGCAGAACATTCAGACTGAGATGGGGTTTGTCTAAAGCAAATCAATAATCCAGCTTCAGCATCCTCATCCGTTTTCATCTCACTTCAATCCCACTCATCACATAAAGAATGGAGTTGTTAAAAACTGAATCCTGCACTATAAATAGGAATTTTATAGTGTATTAAAATAATAATCATTGAACTCAGATTTGGGATTTTTTTGGTGCTCAAAGTACTAATAGCAAGAATTGTATGCTTTAAAATACAAATAGAACATGTTCAGAAAATGATATTTTGCAGCATGGTGTGTGATACTGGTTTAATTAGATAAAAACTGTCAGAAGTGTAAAAAAAAGTTCATACCAATCAACCTCACAATGCACAGCAACCATTTTGTATACTTCACTCAGCAGATGTTAATGTTGTGTTTACAACTGGGAATTTGGGCACACCACATGTAAAAAAAATATATATATATAAAAAATGCTAAAGAAGCTGGCTGCTTACAGAGTGCTATAACCAATCATATTAATGAAAAGTTGAGTAGAAGGAAAAATTAAGGTTGAAAAAAATAGTTGCACAAGCACTAACAATAACCACAGTCTTGGGAGAACAGTGAATAAAGCCCATGTTCGGGGGAAAGATTCATAAGCTATAGACTTTGGCTGTTGTAGAGTCATCACACAGAAGTAACCAGGACATGAGCTACAATTTTTGCATTCCTTCCATAAAGCCACTCTTGTACCTGAGCCAGTACCAGAGGTTTATTTTGCTCTTGTGTTGGAGTGTGGGGGGAAAGTGGAAAGGCACAGAATCTAAGATGATTGAGGTCATATCATTTCTGAGTGTGAGAACTCAATAATAAGTATCTATGTAACTATGTGGAGCAAAGTCGTGGAGCAAAGTATCTGTGGGTATTGACTGAGTGTTTTATCAAGAACAAAGCCACTGCAGTCGCTAACAGGAGATTTTGGAGCATTTCATGCTTCCATCTGTTGATAATGTTTATGGAGATGCTGATTTCATTTTTCAGCAGAATTTGGCAAGCACCAACACCTGGTTTGAGGACCATGTTATCTCTGTGACTGATTACCCTGCAAACTCACCTGACCTAAAACACAGAGAATCTATAGAGTATAGTTAACAAAACGATGAGAAACAAACACCTAGATGCCAAACCACACTGATGCAGTAATTCAAGCAAAAAGACCCCCAAACAAGTGCATACAATTAACAGCTTACTTTTCAGTCAGCCAACATTTCTGTATTAAAAATATTTTTTTTGTCTCCTGTAATATTTAAATTTTCATATAAGTAGGTTTTTTAAAGCTGTAAGTCATAAGGTATGAAAGTAATAAAAATTAAGAGCTGTCACAAGATTTTCAGTTGCTGAAGTTTCTGTGTAGGAGAAAGTTTGTATCCAGTTTTAGTTAGATTGGCAATAGTGCTAATGCTAAAGTCAAACTTACTAGCAAGCTAAACTCTAAGTTTCTTTTAGCTGTTAAACCTCCTAATTTTTAACTCAGAAATTCGGGTTGTAATCTATTCTAATAAAATGCATGCAACCTGTAAACAAATTTAATTTGTTCAACTCTCCCGGTTTGTTTTATCAGTAAAACTTTCTTTCCTTTTTACAAAAACAGATTTTTTAAAAAAATTTTTTACAGCTTGTTGTTTCTTCCCACCATTCCCAGCTGAGACTGTTCACACACTGGACTCAGCTTTGGAAATTTACTGGATTCGCAGGGGTTCAGGTTTGGCAACTGGCAAGAAATACCATTGATAATTATTAACCCTGTCTCCTGATAAATGTGCTATTTTAATATTTTGGCCACATACACACATCCAGGTGTTTTCTAAGAATAGTGTCTGGAAGATTTCTTTCAGTTGCGATGAGAAGAATAGAGAAATAATGTGTCATCCTTTTTTTTAATGATAATGTTTGGTGTGATACTTACTTGCATTTTGCAATGACAGAACTTTCAGTCTGATTGTACTTCTCAGCTCAAGCTAAGATATCAAAGCCTATTTAACAGGAACAAATGTATAATCTTTGTAATAGTGGTTCTTTATTTGTTTCTGCTCACCTGTTTGCACTGATCATTTCATTCTTCCTATTTAATTCCTAATACATAACCAAAGTCCCATAACTCTATAAAATGGAAATTTTAAGAGTCCTATGCAAGACAGTTTAATGATAAAATAAAAGCTGGTGTCTAAAGCCATTAGTTTAGCTATTATATATGACTTGGAAACACAACACAGCAAACACTTGCTCAATTTCTTTCTGTTTTCTAGAAAATCTAATGCAAATTGCTGAACTTCAGATATAAAAATGTTTTCCATAACTGCTTTGTAACAAGTTATCGTTGGTTTCCTTTTAATTGCAGAGATGTCAGAAAGCAGAAAAATATCCAGTTAAAGAAGAGTCACACCAACCTTTTGACAGACATTTAGAAAAACTAGCAAACAGAACTTTTCAATTTGTTGAGTTATGTCATAAAAACGGAAAAATAAAACATTATTGATTAGCTCTGCATGATTGGTTAAATTATGTTTATTATGTGTTACATTTTTACTCAGAAGTTCAAATTTCCTAATTTGAAGTAAGATAATTTAACTAAAACCCAATTAGAAGTCAGAATGGAGAGTAAGAAAGTTGATATAAAACATTGAGAAAAATGCTGTGTATTTATTAATTTAATGATAATTTGCAACTCCTCACACCTTGCAAAAGTATACATATCCCTTGAACTTCTTTGTACATTATAATCACTGATTTCGAATCAGTTTATTTACTGCCTAAACATGAAGTGGAAGGAACATGATGCAGGAAAAAAAATCTGAAAAATGTGGTGGTCATTTGTATTCAGCCCCATTTACTCTGATATAAGTTACTTTACTTACTTAAACCCAAGGTATTGTAAATATTCCACAGTACTCTTCAACCTACTTTAGTTAGCATGTTGTTGTTTCAGAGTGCAAAATACATAAATATAATTTACAGTTTTTCCCTCAGTTTTCTTTTTGGGTTATGAGACTAATCTCACAAGCATAAAACTTGTATAATGCCATGCCCAGTAAACTATTGTCTGTTTTGGATCTTTTTTGGGTCAGTCACAATCTTAAATTTTAAAAGCCCAGCAAGGGAACATACACACAGTGAAAATGACAAAATCTCAGTTGATACCTTTCACCCTCTGGTGATTTATTAAAGGTGGTTCATGAAATATATCTGAAAGCTACTGTTCACAAGGTTGAAGGTGAATATTCATGCTTTTGTGTCTCAGCTGCATCTTGTGGTGTTATTATTAAACAATAGACAAAGAGATCAAAAGACAGACAGCCATCAAGGCTCAAATATAGTTTAGAGGAAACTAATGTGGATGGATGACTCTAATTTTTAAAAATGACCTAATCCTTTTTTGATCTGTCCCTTCTTATTCAATAATTCAGGTCAAAGTTGCCATTTAGCTGTCCGCTGCAACCACCTGATGCACAAAGACAGAAATGAAAAGAGCCGAGGGGCAAATAAAACCTGCAGGGAGTCAAAAGCACACACACACAAAGACAAACTGGAGGACAAAGCACACCTGCAGAGAGACAACCAAGAATACATTTTTCTAAAACAGTGACAGAGAAAGGGCATTTTTTCTAAATCCTTTCAAGGTGTCCTTCATGTCTCTTTCTTGTTGCACCGCCAGGAACTTCACTATACTTTTATACTGTGCAGTTTGACAAAGACATTTTGCCTTGAGACAGCACAGGTGGCAGCAGTGCCATCTTTCACAGTGCAAAGAACAAAGACATCATCCTCATGGGACACAAACTGAGATCAGCAACAGTAAACAACACGTGCCAAGCACTGAGTGTTTCTCTTTCCTCAAAAGAGAATTATAAAACTACCTGGAAATCAAAAATAAGCAATGACAGTCATTTTTCATTGCAAAATCTTTTCAAAGAATATAGTTGAAGGTTGAAAGGGATGTTGAAGAAGACCCAACATTACCTCTTTTGGGGTAAATGTTCCTCTCTCGAGTCTGCATCTGAGGCTCAAATAACAAAGAACTGAATAAAACGAGAAGGAGTGTGGCGGAAGAAGAGAGGGGGGTGTGAATCCTCTCTGTGTTTTTCCTTTCTGGCTTTCATTTGTTGCTGAATTTACAGGCTGCTCAGTGCCCAGGCCCCAAACAAGAGGAGGCTCCACAACACTCAATCTGTGTATTATTTGTTACCCCTCTTTATGTGTGTTCTGGGCACGAGTGGGTTATGTAACCAAGTAGTGGTGGTAGTGTGCTCAAACCCAGCAAAGGCACTGACTCACACACTTTCCATAACACTCTTTAGGCCATTTTGTGAAAGGACAGAAAGGGTTTGCTTTGGTGCGGGACCTGAGAACTATAGTAGAAATCACACTCACTCACAAAGGAGACACAGTCATCAGTATGTCCTCTTATTCACACTATCTGAGTCAGACGACATCTGTCCATCAAATCTTTGTGGTAATGATCACTCTCTCTGCCGAAGATAAAGAGGATGTTTGGGAATCATTCGCTCTGCTGATGAATGTGAATAAGCCTCAGTGATAGTGTTACATAAAAACCTCTTATTCTAAGGAGGACAGCTAAACCTTTATTGTATCAACCGGTCATGATGTGTATATATGTAGCCTGCTTGGCCTACTTACCATCTCAACTCCTTCAATGGGAAATCATGTGTTCACTGTGGGTCATGGCTTCCAGGTTTTAGGTTTTAGTGAAACCTTTTAGAAATATCTGTTGGCATTTTTGTTTATTTGGAGGAGCACGACTGCTGTAAATCTGTTTTAAAATTCGCAATAAATTCCTTGAAATTAATGGATAGGTTGGACTGAACATTCTTGGAGCAGATGAGTGAATATAGTGCATTGCAATGTTCAGTCTTGAACTTTCTCAAATTTTGTCACAATCACAAAGTTCACTGTATTTAACTTGGGTTTTGTGTGGTAAACACATACAAAATGGTAAATAATAGGGAAATGGCAACAAAATGTGCCATGGGTTTTATTTTTTGTTTCGTTTTTACAAAGTAACATCTGAAAACTGGAATGACCATTTCCACTCAACCCCCTCCTTTAGGGCTAAATAAAATACAGTGCACCCAAATGCCTTCTCGCAGTACAACCCATAAACACACAGCTAAAGCAACCATTTAGTAGTTTATATCAAAGCACATTCATTAGTTTGAATGGCCTAGTCAAAGTCTAGACAGAAATCCAATTGAGAATATGTGGCAAGTCTTCAAAATTGCTTTTTGCAGATGCTCTCTATCCATTTGGACTGATCTTGAACTATTTTCCCATCAAAAATAAGCAAAGCTAGTAGAGTGATACCTTAAAAGACTTGCAGCTGTAATTACAATGAAAGGTGACTCTACAAAGTGTTGCCTCTGAGGGGCTAAACATGGCTACAACCACACTTCTCATCCTTAAGTATGTTTCCAAGCAAAGACTGCAGAGAAACTGAAATGTTATAAAAAAAATAAATAAATAAAATAACTGACGTCTTACTGCTTTTCTAAAGGAGGCTTGTGAATTGAATATTTTGCAAACAACCTGTCTCAACATCTGACATGTTGAGACATTCACCTCAATCTGTTCAGTGTACTTGGACATTGAGGAGGATTTATAAAGTATATGTTTGTGTTTTATTTGTGAATATGTGCGTGCATTTGAGTAGGTGTGCCTGTTAAGCTGTTTAGGCAAGCTGGTACAAGTGAGTTTTATGCCATGTGAGAAAAAAGTTGAAGAGCCCATGCACAAACACACACACACACACACACACACACACACACACACACACACACACACACATACACACACACACACCACACACAATGTCAAATCCATGCTTAATCATAGTCCCTGATAAAGAGGAGCACCACAGTGCGGAGTATAAATGTTGATTCACTGCACTGCAGCTGGATGATAAACTTATTGCTGCTTTTACTAAGGCTTCCCTTAACCAAAGGCTCTGTGCTATCAATATTACAATATAGAAAAAAGTCCAGGTTTTCAGAACAGAAAAAATGTTCTGTAAAATTATACAGTCATAAGTTTGGCCCCTATATTCATTACCAATAGGTTAATCCTTTTCTCTTCGTGGTTCTGTTTTGGTCATATTGTCACACTCATGACTGATTTGTTGTAAATGACTCATATATGTGACATCATACCTCTCTTAAGCCCTCCTAAAGCCACTAATTGCTGAACTTAGATCGACAGGGTGTAGCGGTGCGACAGCAGAGGCCACAGGAGCGGCTTGTCAGCAGCTTCTATAATTGCTTGGATTTCTCTCTGCACACCAAAAAAACTCTCTTTACTGACTGGCAGACACGGCCAATCTGAAGCACTTTCATCAAAAAGTAGCTCTTGTCACATTTCTTCCTGGGAATGTTACATGAGAAGTATACAGATCTTAAACTAAAATTGCTGCAGTTGCAGAGAGCTAACCCAGTTTTCTGCTTAATATTACAGCCACAAATGCAGCTGTATTTCCGTTTCTATGTAGTATTACACTAATAATTTATGAAACTAACTAAACACGACAATAGAACTAAATTTAGCAACAGTCCCAAAGTAGGTTTATCTTTTTGGCAGAATATTGTCTTTTCTGACAGTCTGCTTTTTGTAAAGTAATTTTAGGAGTCTAAAAAGTTGTTAGCTAGGTTATTAACAATGATATCTGTCTCTGTAGTAGCCTATTTTACCCACAGACATGCTAATTCTCGTTGCTTGTCCCCAGTGTTTGTTTAGAAACAGCATTATCCTAAAATGTGATGGATGGCATTTCTTTGGTAACCATGAAATTAACATTGGTGTTTTTCTCCAAACAGACAGATTTCAAACTGTTAGCTTAGTTTTGATGCTGTCTTTTGATCAGAGGAAACAATTTTGGAGAATATTCTTCTCATGATAGACTACAGACTAACAGCTTGCAGGAACAAGTGGGGGAGGGGAGAACCTTATCACCCTCCATACAACTGGAGAAAACTTTGCACAGTTTCTGGCATGTCATGAAAATAAGTGTAAACTACAGAAACTGCAAAACAGAAAAAAATATTTAGTGGTTTTCAAACTCACTTTTTGAAACCATGGTACACCAACAAGACAATTTCTCATCTATATGACATTTTTAATTAACTGCTAAATTGAAAAGGTATTTATTAGAGTTGCATAATATACTGAATTACAATCATCAGTGATACCATGTACTATATCAAAACTGCAAAGGGGAAAAGGAGTGGCCACGGAAACTAAACTCAGGTTTACAAAAAATGTATAATTTACCAAGAAGAAATTGATTTTTCACACGTCACGCACATTTTTCCCATTAATAAATGAACTCAGCATCTGGAAACTTCTTGTTATACTTACTAAGGACATCTTTCTTTGTCTGATCTATTGTAAGTTTACACATAATCACATACATTTGTAAGAACCAATGTGTTTCATGCTAGTTCTTGTCCTATAGACAGGACTGTCATTTAACCCTTAAAGTAGAGTGCCATGGAAAATCAAAGTTCAGCGACTTGCTCTCATTTTGGCAATAAACAGAGATGGACTCTCACCTGGTAGCTTATATCTAGGCCAAGCAGCAATGACACCACCTCACATGCAATCAACAGCAGGATTGAGGTTGTAAACAGAGAAGGTCACAATGCTTTGTGCACGATGATCTGTCCTGAGCACTGTGTCTGTAACTACTGCTATGGCACATTTCACAAAACAAACAGTAATCTGAGGTTTTTTGACAACAGCAATTATCCTAGCAGTTTCAGAGGACCAAGCAGTGAGGTAAGATCCAGTCATCGGGTTTGGAAGAGAAGTTAACAACATTATAAGAGCAAAACAAAAATAAAAATGGATCCTTTTAAATTCATGGTAGAAAAAGTAATTCAACCACAGCTAATTATAAAAACCAAAAATGGGAAGTATGGAAACGGCTGTGCAGTTACAGCTTTTGGACAGATGGAAAGAACAAGGTGGGAGGAAAAGGAGGAATTAGAGAACAAAAACAACAGCATTTGTTGCAGAATACTTACTGCTGTCGCCAGGGCAACAGTAGCTGTCCTGCTCTGGCTCATTGTGGTAGTACAGGTCCATCGCCTAGGGAGAGAAATTAGGAAACACTCAGAAAACGCATTTATCAAAGGATTCCAACTGTAGCTATGTAAATGTTTATTCCAGCAGAATGTATTTTAGAGTATAAATGCAACCTAATTTCTGTTCAAAAATTCTTGATATAAAAAAATCAAGTAAGACCACACACATCAGGCACATTTTCTTCCTGTTTTCCACAGTGCTGGAATGATAGTTTTGCAAGTGTTTGAATTCCTCATACAGAAAGTAAAGTGCCTTCACTTTGGGGTGAATTAAAAAGCCTTACTAATAGTTTTATCTCCATTGCAAAAAAAACAAAACAAAACAAAAAACAAAACTCAATCTAAAGACAAATGATCAATAACTACACAAAGTGGTGTAAAACCTATCTAAGTTAAAGAGAAGCATAATAAATTATTTCTAAAGATATTTTCTTTGTTATAAATATCTTCTCTTTGTTTTTCTGGTCATAATAATTTATGTTAATCCCTAGAAATCCAAGATACATAATTTAAAAGCCAATGGATTGAATTCACTTCAATTATTCACTTTATATTATTGTACAGATTTGCAAAAGTATGAGTCAGCCGCACTTTGATCACAACTTCATAGTAAAAAAAAAAAAGTCAGAGGTAATGAAATGAGTTCCAGTTTTCAAAGGCTGCCACTTTCTGATGTAAAAAGTTGGTTAATGTTCAGCTCAACTAATTTTATATTACATATATGAAGTGAGAAGTTTAAGAGAGAAATGGCTTGTTGGTCTATATAAGCATGGGAAAAGATTTGGATTTTGTGAAACATCAAGTCCTGTCACATCTCTGAAGCAATTGTGTCAATGTTGATAGAATCACTAATGTGAATAGTGAATATTTTTTGGAATCAAGGATGTGGAATTCAGTGTTCAACTAAGTCAGTAAGTTACTTTTACCATAATGTTACCATGTCGTTTTTTTTTTCTTTTTCATAATGAAGGATCAAAAATGTCAAATGTCTGCAAGTTGTCATATAGTTATTAGGCAAATCAATCAGAAAATAGAACACTTTCAGATTCAAGCATCCTGCATTCTAGGGTGAGTAAATTTTCATCATGCAGACAGAGCATTTGTGTTGTGCGATATGAGATGAAATAATGTTAATATCGAATCATGGCTGTGATATTTGAGTAGCAGTTGTATAAATGCTGTAGCAGTGGCATGCATGTTGGTACACACAGCAAGATAAAGCTTTGACGATCAAACTGTGGAATTTCTAAAAAAAAAAAAAAAATTCCCCAAAAATCCATGGTAGCCTGGTTTATGTAGTGACCAAACTGTGTATGGTACAGTGATGAATATAGGCGTTTCCTCAGGGGTTTCCAATGCAACTTTGGTAAAATGAAAGAACTTTTGAAACTCCAGCCTTCTGACAGCTAATTTATCTTTAATTTTAATTAAAACATAAAGCATAATGGTTTGAAAGTGGCCCTAAGAAAGCACTGAATTACAAATGTAAAGCCATTTACCACAGTAGTTGCTGTGGCCTGCCCACTTTCCTCTTTTTGTCAACATGATTAAACATGCGAGGAATTTATTTTATTAGTGACATTTCCATAAAACTTGGCTGTTAGGGTTAGGATAGTGCCACACATTTTTTAAGATGTTGCTGCCAGTCAACAACTTTCCAAAGTGTCTTGTGTTTGTTTTAAAAACAGCCTTAGTCTAGTTTGTGATTCCTCCCTGCCACTCTGCAGTTTCCCATGAGTCTTTTTCTGAGATTGAGACAATCTCAGATGAGGCATGCATATTGTCTGTTTATGTGCATGTGGTATATTTCAGTTTCATTTCTTTGTTCATTTATTCAGTAGTTGGCTGCCGATCACTTCCTCTCCGTTTAAGCTGTGCAGCTGACAATAGCCTCATTCCTTTATCATTTTTCTGTCTGACACAAACAAATATAGAAGTTCTTTCCACATCTCCTTTTTCTGCCATCTATGCCTCCTTGTTTCTCCTTAAATTTACATCACAGTCTAACAGATATCCAGCTTTACCCCCACCCTGGATTTCTCTCATGCTCTCCTTCCCATATTGTTTATCGATTCAGCAGAGGTCTGATGGAGTGGTATCCATAAGGATAGCAATAGAGAGTTAGGAGTTTCTAATCATTAATATTTCATGGCATGCTAATTACTCTAAAGGAAGAATTAAACTTTTGCTTTTTAAGGCAATAGAATGTGCATGTTTATGTTTGTATAAGGATGAAGGTAGAGCTCAAGAAAACACTGTGGGAAAGTTACAAAAGACTTTGTTCAGAGATGAATATGCTTGCTTTGTACATTTTTTCTTTGGTATGATTAACAAAAAGAAAATGAAAAAAAGGAGTGCAGCAAAACATGGCAGAAACTAGTGTTATGTTGGCTTGTTGCAAATTTAACTTAAAAAAGATGTCTGAAGAGGACGACTGATGACATTATTATTTATTGTCACCACTTTCTGTCATAGTATTATGTATTTGGTTTGTTTGTTTTAATTAAACTGTTGTTGAGTTTTATGGAAAAAGATAAAGTTGTATATAGTAAGAATAGTTTCCCCATACCAGCATTCAGCCATCCTGGTCCTCAAACACTAAAATATTCTTCATTCTTTTACAGATCATTCTAAGAAGAACACATTTATGTTACCTGGTTTTCTTCATGATTTTCTGATCAACTATGAAACTTTCATATCCATCTAAACTTGCTCAGGAGCAATTATATAATACATTTATTTATAGAAGTTCCAGCATTTTGGGGTATTAGTAAAATATTAACCTATACAAATCTGGACAAAACCTTTGATGTCTCTACTTTTAAGAGTGTTTTTGGATGACTTAATTAGTATCTTGAACCTGTGTACGTTGACGGGGCTGCCAGGTATCCTCCATGGCATAGCTGATGTAGGGTCCACTGCAGATGGAGCACTCTAGGATCACCGGGCTGGCCAGAAGGGGCGAGGTGTGAAGCGCCCAGCACTGACAACTTTCCATGTGAACATCTGACTCCGTCTCCCTCTGGTTGCCTGCGTTCTCGTTGTGATGGCAAGAGAGCATCTTCCACTTACGCACCTGTAAATTACGATTAATTATACTTTTTGTTTGCTCTGTAATCAGAACAGAAAAATTTCAGTCATGTAAATTTGAAAAAATACAAAGTGGGAAATTGCTCAGTTATTTTATTTATTTATATGATCCTCAGTTTTTGGTCAATGTAAATAATTATAATTTTGTGTGCTATAAGCGCAAACCCTATTAAAAAGGTGTAAAAATGATTATACGCCCAATACATGATATCCACTGTGGTAGAACAAAGAGAGTTATGTCTTAATCCAAATCATAATTGTTATTTTCATGGGAAAAAGAAATGGACATTTCATAAAAAGGTGGTTAATGGTCAAGCCTGAACTAGCCTAGATGTGAAAGTGGTGAGTGAGTTAAATAAAATTTCAAACATCCTACCATCAGCGTCACTCCACCTGATCTCTTATTGAAGATATAGCTATCAGCCAGTCTTTCTTGGTGCAATATCCTGCCACAGATAGAGCAGTAGAGCTCTTCATTAAATTTTCCATTAGCTTTTTTTTATTTCATATCATGACAGATGGCAAATGTTTAATTATATCGGCAATGAATTAAAGTTAATCATTACTATAGCACAACCTGACCCAGACTTTCACAATTGTTATACTGTTATATTGATCAAGTTGAAAAAGGGGTAGAGTTTGTTGCATAATATTAACATTATTAATCTTACAATATGCAACTAACACATTACCAAACACTCAAGCATCTATAAAAATTTACTTTTTATTAAATCTAGTACTTAGAATGGCTACCCAGTACCCTCTATTCATGTGTTGTTTGCAGTTACTTCTATGAAAAGAAAACTTTTCTTTTCATAGAAAACCTGTTTGGCCCACAGCTTCTGTACTTAGCTGTGTTTCTTTCCTGGAAACAGATGAAGAGCTATTGCTGCTTTTAGGTTCTTTCTTTTTCTTTGCCATAGAAATGACTCCAGCTTATCACTTCTGTTTACCAGGTGTTCGTTTGATATATGACCCTTTTTCAGAACATGTCTGACATTGTCTTGCATCACGGTACCTTTGTTTACAAACACAATCAAAAGTAAGCATTATAAAATGAGCAGATCATGGCATTCCAAGCTGGTTAATGTTTTTTTTTTTTATTATTTTAATATAGCTTTAAATCATGTTTTGGTTCAACCCTATTACACTGTGGAAAATTTCATTTGACCAGGGTACTACTGGATCAACACTATTGTGGCCTTTCTGTATATGCGTCCTTTCTTCTCAGCCCTCTGGCTGTCACAGGTGTTGCTTGTACTGAGCCTAGTTCAGCTGAAGGGAGTTAAATGGAAATAGTTCCCTTCCACTGTGGCCAAATGCTTACTCAAGATGAGCGTTTACTGGAAGGCCAATGACAATACAGTTGGCTGTGCTCTCTTAAACAAACAAAAAAAAAAACAACAACAAAAAAAAACAACCTTTTTACAAGTTATGATTAAATCATTAATCAAGTTTGACAATACTGTACTATGTACAGAGCAATCTGAATCTAACAATATGATTTAATAGTATAGGAATGAATTGAATTAATAGACATTATTGATATAAATTGGACTTATCTTGTAAAATGCCTTAAATTGACATATGTTGTGAGTTGGTGTTAATTAAATAAAATGAACCTAATTAAACTGAATTATCTGTAGCTGTTTGACTAGTTTAGATGTATTTCTTAAATCTATGATACCCACAGAGTCAACATTCCCACTTCATGAATAAAACATCTTACAGCAACATTTGTTTTGCACAGGAGGGAGTGAGTGAGTCAGTGTCAGGCTCAACAGTAATCTGCTCCTATGTAACAGCTGCAGTGACACATTCTCCAGAGGACAATCTTCCCACAAACCTTCTTTTTCTCAATCGCCATTTAGCACATGTCTGGCAATGCTGACTGAATACATATCACAAGCAGAAACAGAATGTGTCCTTTAAACACACACTGAAACACACACATGCACTGAATAGAGATTAGATGATTACAGGGCAATTTCGGAGAATAGAAGCTAAGGTCAAGGTGTGAATGACTCTGGAGGAAACCAAATTACATAGCTGGATGTGCCGGTGACCCAGAGCGGCTCTTATGTTTGGTAAAGGGTGTCCTTGGCACAGCGAGCTAACAGCTTCAGAGACTGCAGTCTTATCAAGACTGCTGCCCCGGCGACCCTCTACATTACCTCTAAAATAGCATGGGGATACAGTATGAGTGAAAGATGGTGTGTGTCTGGCTTTGAGACCAAACTTGCAACTCAGCTAAAAACTTTTCCTTCTCATGCATATAAATATGACAGGTCTGGATGTTGAGAGAGTGATGTGTAGGTGTGTGAATATTTTTTGCAAAGGTTTCCTGCTATTAAGTATGAATGATTCATTGAATAGTGTATTAATTGGGTACTTATTGGGCAATCATCAGGGAAGCTTTCCAACATTCCTTCATGGGGCCAAGAAAATAAATGGACAGCTCGAATAAGTCAACATGTTTGACAGACTCCCCTTTCTGTCAACCCCTCTTCCTGCCCTTTGCCCTTGTTTTGTGCCACCATCAGTGATTAAGTTGCATAAGACCCTCAAGATCTGTCCTTTAACCTCACTAACTCAGGATGCAATATACGCAAAGGAAATTCTCATACTACAGCCAGGATGTCCACATTAGACTCGCAGCTCCACAAACATTTCCTTCACTAACACTTCATTAAAAATTCTTCCTCAGCTCTCTCCAGCCTGACCTCTTTAAAATATATTTGTCTTTATTACTCATAAGTTGTATAAACACTTTACCTAAAAGTCTGACCTTTACCCCTATTTGGTACACAGCCAGAAACACTGAAGAATAAAGCAGCATTTTGTCCCTAATCACTTATCTAGCAGAAAGAAAAGAATAATAAACATGCTTTTGATGAGATTTTTATGACTTTTTGTACACAAAAGCATTTCATTACTGCATAAGAGTAAGAAAAAAAAAGTGCTTTAAAACTCTTTTCTCAACCGTGTCCTTTCTTCTGACCTTCCATTCTTCTTTCCTCCCCCATGTCCTTCCTTCTGTCCTTTCTTCTGTCCTTCCATTCTTCCTTGTGCCCCGACCTTCCTTCCTGCCTTCCTTCCTTCCTTGTCCCATTCCTTTATTCCTTGGGTCCTTACAAGGAATACATACTTCCAAAGAATGCATAGGTTCCTTGTTTCCTACCTCAATTCTTTCGTAGTGTTTTCTTTTGTCCTTGTGTTGTACCTTCATTTATTCATTCTATCATTCTCCCATCCCCTGTTGTGTTCTTTCTTATTTTCTCCTTTGTGGATAAGAGAGGAAGCATAAGCTCTTATTTAGATGGTCCAAATAGAGAACTTACAGTGAATACACAATGTGCCATGTGGGAGATTAGGGAGCAGAGATTCTGGTAAAAGCCAGTAAAAAAGGAGATTTTGTGAGTCATTTTAAACCAAGAAAGAAAAAAGAAAATGTAATCTGACCGATGAAAAGAGAACCAGATCAACAGGATTCTAGCTTCAAGATTGGAAAACTGCACCAAAGCTGCTTTGGAGTTTGGACCTATTTTGGTTGTTTTTGTGACATGATTACATGTGTTATCTTTAAATCTCAGGAAGCTCTGATATGAAGTTTCTAATGGTTAAATTCTTGGAAAAAGCATTTGTCAGTCTTTCTTCTTTAACACATATAGGTTTTATTGATAACAGTAACCCTGTTTAAATAATCCTTTTCTAAGCCGTTTTTTGCATGTCATTTGGATATTAAAACAGATACAGGACTTTTACATGTATGTAACATTTGGGAGTGAGACAAGTTGTTATTGTGGATCAGAATGAAATCCCTGTTAACAATGATCGTCAACAGTAGATTACTGCTCACCATTCAATCTTCAAGGAAGCAAATTAGGTCAGTTTCAAGCTCGGCCATCAAGTTTGTTTGATAAACCCAAACCACACAAGCGGTTTATGTAGATTTGTCTCTGCGAGTACAAAAAATAAATTATTACTGGATAATCAGGCTGCTGCTGCCTGAACTTTAGTGATACAGTAGTTTTGGCTTCAGCTCTGAAACATGGAGATGGAAGATAGGTTTTGCTGAGCTCTCAGAGGAGATTAGGATGACAATCATTTCCAAAATCCCTCATAATGAAAACTGTCAAAAAAAGAGACTTGTAGGCTTTTTCCTTTTCATCCTCCCCTCTCTCTTTGTCTCTTTGTCTTTTTATTTGGCCATGGCTGATGGACAGAAATGAGGAAGGACTGAAAGATGTACAGAAATGGAGAAGTGGTAAGACACCGTCTATAACATAAATTGTTTTAAATATCTACACAAATGAACAATGCTGGATCAACTCTGTGAAATCAGTAAATAAAGGCATGAACTGTCCAATCAAAATTACAGACTTACCAAAATAGACCACTGACATGTACATCAGCACTTATTTGATTTAATACAAGTTAGTGTCTCAAGCAAAATAAAATCAACCACCAGAGCCTCGGTGAGCATTTAAAATGCTATTGTCCACAAACAGGACAGTTGAGATCGTTAGAAAGTAATTGCCAAAGATCTTGAAATTCCTGTTTTAACTCCCTGTTTGAGATGTTGTCAAGGTGTTGTGCCATTTGAAACGAGGAAGTCACAGGAGTTTTTTGGTAAGAAGTGAACTTGTTTTTTTTTTTTTTTTAATGCAATGAAGTTCTTGGGGAAAAGACTGAGTTGAAATGAATATATCAGAGGATAATGAAATCAAAGGATCTGAGACATTCTTTTAACGAAAGCTGTCAGAAAGCAAGGTTTGAGACAGAGAGCTTGGACGTTAAACTCTTTAAAGTGTCTGGGACACTCCTGCAAATTTAAAAGTGTTCAAACCAACAGCAAGTGTGGGAAATTAGACATAGACAGATGCTGGACCTTTGAATGGCTGCACTTTTTGCAAAAAATAGTTTCTCCAACACATTTGATGCTTTAGTTGTAACATATAATCTTTAAACTGATAATGAAATGCTATTTTGAATTTTTTTTTTTTTTTTTTGTAAAAACTCACAGCACAGTAGGAAATATCAATTTCTAACCCAATAAGATGACAATCCATATTGTCTCTCAAATGCCTTTTCCATGAGATTCATCAGTTTTTTAAAGACAGATTTCAGTAAAACAGTCTGAAACAAACATCTGCTCATATCCCAGGAAGGCCTGGGAGCTGCAGCTGAGCTATTTTGCTATTTTGGTGCAGAATAGGCCTGTTTGTAAAAAGTTGCAGCAGCAATGGAAATAAATGGCCTCTGCATATTTAAGCAGTATATATTTATCTGCTCGAGACAAAAATGAGAGATCGTACAATGCTAGTTCCAGTTTACTGCTCAAGCCACATTTTTTACTGCCAGTGCACTTGGCTGTGCAACAAAAGAAAAGGAAAGGATTAGGGGGTTTCCATTGCTAAATTTATGTTAAACAGGTCCAGGTTCCAGATCCAGGGAGAGTTCCCTAATTAACATTCTATTTATTTTCTAAATTGGTAGAGAAAGAAAATAGTGAGAATAAAGAAAGGAAAAAAAATGGAAATACAGAAAGATCAAGGCTGTAATGTATACAAGTTGGATTTTGATTAGGAGACCTGTGGTTTCAACAACAGACTCCTACAAGTATTGCCACTAGCTGGAATTGGGCCAAACTGACACAAGCCTGCTAAACGCTGAAACTGGGCTGGCACCTCCTCTGTTTTATTACTAAGCAAAGAATTTGAAAGAGTGGATTTTTTGGGGGGAAGGGGTAAGAGTTGCTGAGGTATGTAACAAGGCAAAAAGGAAGCTCTGAGCCAATTAAATCAACTGTTCACAAAGGCACAAACAGAATTTGGGAATGAACAGCATTTCGCCTCGATATTGATACAGTATGCATGGTGAGCCAACATCTTGGAAAGGGATTTTGGCTCCCAGTGCTCATGCTGTAACTCTAATTGGACCTTGAGGGGCATACCTCCTAATGCCATCTCGCTCTCAAGGCTAACTAAAACCTCTTTTGACAGTAATTCAATTCATGGCAAATGCTACTAAAGCTTGAATACAGCTGAGAGGATCTCTAGGCAGTATGACCTGACTGGTAGGTGAAAAGAAGAACTGATTCAGAAAGATTTAAAAAGTTTCTAAGCTAACTCTATTTTTAGCTGTGATCCTTTTTGCTATATTTTGAAGAATGTCGGACAACTTAGAAATTTTGCTAAATCAGCAGCAAATCATGATTTTCCATCCAGTCCTTTAGAGTTTAGACTTAAACAGGTAATGACGGGAATATAGAGTTCATGTCCTTACCAGAATTATGTCCAGTAATAGGTCACTAGTAAAGCTCTGCAATCTTAAATCTGACACTAAACTCGTCAATCATTAGCCCTATCAAGAAGTGTTCTCTGACTGATATGGACCTGTAAATTCATTTCCAAGATGAAGTGACGTCAAGAACCAAATCTTGACAGCAAAGTCCAGCAAGTACTTTCAGACCATAGAAATAAAATCTAATGCACTACAGAAGCAAGGAACTTTTTCCTGAGAAAACTTTACAGCCAATATGTAAGATTAGGATGAGGGGATTTAAACTTCTGAGATCTCACTTACACGTGAGAACTCATTTAACACCTGACTTAAGTTTTTTTTTTTCCCCCACTCACTGGCATTGTCTACTCAGTCCAGAGATGCTCACAAGTACTTCTTTTCTAAGTCTCAAATCTTTTAGGGGCAATCCAAGTCAAGTCTCATGTCTTTAAGAGGCAGTTTGAGTAAACACCAAGGTCTTAGAGGGATAGGTTCAACCCCTGTTTCTATTCTTCAAATCAAGTCTCAACTCTAAAAAGGGCAAACCCCAGAGTTTTCAAGTCAAATATCTAGGTTTTTGAGTCCAAGTCCAGACTAAAGTCTTTAAGGGGAAATTCGAGCTAGCTCCCACCATTTTGTTCATTAGCCAGGTTTGTTTATGAACCATGAATTTTCAATGGCTCATAATAATCTGTTCATCTGTAGCTGCAAGACTTGAGTCCCAGACCTCAGGTCAAAGCTGAGTTTTTAAGTCAAGTCTCAACTTTTGTCACTTAAGTGCAACTCAAGTCCAACTCATATCCATGTCTTGGAGTCAATTCTCCATCTATGGTTTTGTCTTATTCAATGCCTAAGACAGATTTAAATCAAATTTGTACATCATACAGTTGGCCTGTAAGGTTTTGTGACTCCCAATGGAGAACAGAGGAGATTGGCATAGATTACTTTCTACTGCTTTATCTCTGGAGAGAATGAAAAACGTGGCCACCTGACTCATTAACATACTTATCATAAATGGACATGACCCAGTGATCATCTGCCATATTGTCTGAGCTGGTAGTTTTTGTCCATGAGGACAAAAGTACAAAATGATCACGCTGACTCTCACAGGACATTAATAAAATGAGCTTACTTCACTGACAAGTGAGGTAAGGCTCTCTAATCTTCAGATTTAGATTCAAGCTTTTATTCAACCAGCTTTCACTGCTGCTTTTGACTGAGGCTAAATCAAAAGTCATCCACATCTCACAGGGACTCGTGGGAGTAGATAAAAATCTCTGTTCCTCTTGGACACACTCGGCTTCATATTTCTCTCTGGATTTCTCCACCCTTCATCTTCTCTGCTTCACTTCCTGCCTTCCTTGCTTTCTCCTGCATGACTGAGTTTTGGACAGCAAACTCAAATGGGGCCAGAGAAGTTCAGGATTTTCCAAGTACACTCACTGATTAACATCATCACTCCATCAATAATTACACCAGACTATAAGGACATGCCTGAAAAATGACACTATTGGATAACTCAGATAATAGTTATAATCTTACATAATATATGGTGTAAGATATTACATGATAAGAGGTTTCACTCAAGCTTTTTATAAGAGAATGCATCTCTTTCTACATTATAAACAGGGAATAGTTGAAAGGCTAAGAGCTATACTTGGTAAAGTGCGAGGTAATTAGCACCCCAAGCATCCTGTTGCTGCAATTTCTTTGAAAATAAGTAATCACAAGGAGTTCTAATTCAGTCCAATCTGAAGACTCAGACATAATGTGTGCATATTTTTAGGTTTAATGTTGCCTCCCATGTTTACTGTAAAAGAAAGTATGTATCACTCAGATGTGATAAAAATCCATCAAACCAACAATGTGTATCAAAACCATCACCTTTGAAATTTCTTTTTGTACTGAATTGCATTTCCATCTGCTTCATTTTTTTAATCTAAACTAAAGCTATAAAGTATGGCTCTAGCATCACCAGCACAAGTAAAGAAAATCAATAGAATTTGGGAATTTTGGGAATTTTCTGCGGATATGTTGAGATGGGTTTAAGGAAAGGCATTTATGTATCAAGGATTACAAGGAAAATCGACATGAGATCAAAGACAAAGATTTTTGATGCGATTTTTCTGTTCAGTGTTCAATTAGTACGGTTCTGTAAAGTGATGTGTCTATGTAGAGTTTAAACCTTGTTGACCAGTATTAGAAATTTTGACTCTGTGAAACAAAACAAAACAACAACAAAGAAAAAACATAGTAAGGTTTGTTTTGATAGCAAACTGGGGTGTTAGATGTTTAGATGCTCATGTTTGTATGCATTGAAACTACAGAAATACATGTGAACTACGATGCTATGTATGCAAATAATTAACATGTAATTCATACATACTTTTACAAGAGACAGTTTTTAAGTTTGTCACTGTTTTTGCAGCATATGTTGGTTGAAGTTGAACATTTTTAGTCTGACATGTTTTTTTTCTAAAATCAATTAAACAGGGCCTCTCCACTTAATGCTGAGTGCACTTTTGTTTAAATTAAGAATAACAGCAATGTTATTGTAAGCATTTTAAGAATAACCATTAGGACAATATTGTTGCCATCTGGGTGTGAGTTTTCTCTGGACTCTCCAGATTCCTTCCACAGTCTGAAAACCTGTATGTCTTCTTAAATACCAGTGGGCAGGGAGGACTGAAGCATGACAGAGCCTTTAGATTTGTGAAAAAGTGATGAAAATTCCTCACAGAGGGAGATAACATGTCAGGACAAGCAGCTCTTAGTGAGATTTCTTGTTCTTTTCCTTTTGATCAAGTCTTCATGAGGAACAGTACAGGTTTGATTTGAGAGATTTGTGGAATGGCTGTGCTTGCATTATATTTCTGTGCATGAGTATATGGCTGTCCAGCTGGTGTATACACTGAACACCACAGGATGTTCTTTTCAGGAGGCTTTATAGAGCTTTGATTTTTCCTCATGCTCAAGCAGCATCAGGGCAGATGGCAAGACCTCATCTTCTGGTTTGTAATAAAGCTATCCTCTCAGCTTCTGCTGTTTCCTTATTGTACGTCTTTCACACCAGCTCTAACACTATAACCAGACATTATTCTCTTTTTTCTATGATCCATTCTCCCCCCCACTTACAGCAACCCTTTTCTCCCTGCAGTCATCAAAAGTGCCAGTGGGGTGAATGCCAAAGAGCAGTTGGTTGAGCTTTTTTGCATTTTTAATGTTGCTGACACTTTGTAATTAGAAAAAAAAGATGCTTCTAATGGCTTTCTAATGTGGAGAAGAAGGTGAGATTGGGAAATCTGTCAGGTAGGATTTTCTCTCCCAACAGTAAAAAGCTTATTAAAAGTCTATGTCAGATTTTGGTTAGTTTATTATTTTTTTTATTCAGTTTTTTCCTCTTCATGGATTCGAGGCAAATTAAATTTCAGTTCTAATGCAGGTCTCAGGTCCTCTGGCTGCAATCCACAACAACAACACATCTGCTGCCAAGTGCTGATTAAAAAATTACTAATTCTTGTCTCACAAGCAGAGAAGCTACACTGAGCAAAGCAAGGTAATAAAAGCAAAAAAACGTGCTTTTATCAACAACTGCCTATCAGCAACATTGTTAAATCCCTGACTTTTTGACAGTGACAATCCACTTTGATGGGCTGATAAATTACATGATGAAAACATACTCATTTGCATCTGAGCCATGCTGTAGGCGGGCATCCATCAGGGCAAAGCAAAGACTTACATGTAAGTAAAATTACTTTCAAGCTCTTTAAGTGTTTACTAAACCATTTGTAGGGGGCTGACTTGCAAAGTCATGGAACAGAGGATTCCTAAAATGGCATATTGTGTTTATCGAACACTGTGTTAATGTACAGCAATATATGACGTATAGTATTTGGAAATAAAGTGCAAGATCAAATGAGGAATTCTGCTCTGACTGCTACTGTGTGAGATAATGTGAGGCTGTCAATCATTTATCAGGCCTGTCTTCACAGATCCACACAATGCTTCTATTGCACTACAGAGCAAAGAATCAACACTGTGTTCTCAGTGCAGGCTGTTCTAACCTCAATGCAACACCCAATATTTCTGCAGGCTCATAAGTTATTTTCTCAGATAAGAGCCACTATGGACAGAATTTTAAGGGACAAATCAGGATTTTTGATAAAGGCTATAAGTAGTTAATATACATCCTCCAGTAGATAACTCACTTGACCTCTTCATTTAATACAAATCCAAGTGAGTCATTTCAATCTAAGAGCAGTGAATAATGATTCAGAATAACTTTGATTTCCCTATATATTTCTTTATACATCCATTCGTGTCTCAGTCTAATATGACTTTGTATAGCTATATGTCAGACATAACAATATGACAGTTGTTTTTTCTTTTTTTCTTTTAGTACTGCATTCTAAGCAGTAAGGCATATTGTCCATATCAGAAATCAAACCAAAGAGGACCATCTTAAATCCACAAAAAGATCAAAAGTTTAATTGCTGTTTATCCGAATGCAGTTTTAAGAACCTTAACATTGTCCTTATATTTGTTTTGGATGGTGTTTGACATGGAAGCTGATAATTATTTATGCAGGAAATAGAGTTTGAGAATGCCCCCCAATGATCTTCTTGTGTAAAACATGTACTAAGAACAGAACATGTGAGGTGTCTCCAGTCAGTAATTACCTAACAGAAAAGAAAGGAAGTGTAAAAATCAACAGCATTTGTGCCCTTAAGGACTGTATTAGCTTTGGTTTTTATGCTGCTTTATTTGAATACCAGGCAGTTACTCTGACTGGAAATACTTTGCATGTTCTTTAGTGTAAAGTGCAGAGTGTGTTTCACACAGGAAGATCATTGGCAGCACACTGCCTGCAACCTATTTCATTATAAATAATACCTTTAAATAACCACACAACTGAAATGTGATGACAGGTTGAAGGCTCATAAAGTTGCTATTGCATACCACCATGAGGTTTTGATGTTTGAGTTGGTTTAGGAAAGGAGAATTCCTCTCTGATTTTAGACTTACTCAAATTAGCCATTAACTAATTGCTATATTAGCTATTAGACAAACAGTCTGGATTTAGAAGAAATGAAAATGGATCTACAGCAGGTTAGACAAGCATACCTGCTAGTAGTCAGTGCCCCATTAAAAAATCCTTGACTGTTCCTTAGGCAAAACACATGGTACAGAGTGTGATGTAGAAGAAGCTACCCAAAAGCAACAAGAAGAAAATTGAAAATGGAGCAAAATGAAAGAAAAATTGATTTCCTTATACACCTTGATACTGTTTCATACAACACAACCAGTCTTTACTCTGAAAGAGTGTTGCTTAAAGCCTAAATGGGATGGTGATGACTCATTCCCTCTTAAAGCCCAGGAAACTGGAAAAACACACACAGGCACAAAGGGAGGTTAACTGATGGCTGCCATGAGTGACAAACAGAAGGTTAGCTGAAGCCACATTATGGTGACATGCGTTAAAGAAAAGCATTTGTTGACGGTTTAAGCGTTTTTGGCTGAATGCAGGCCTCCTGCTGTCCATTTTAAAAACACTCACTAACTGTGGGCAGCAGTAAACCTCAGTACTTTGTTTGTTTTTGTGTTTGTATTACATAACAGCAATCATGGTGGCACCCAAAGACAGGACAAAGAGAAACAAAGCAATTTCTGGAACCCTTTTATTACCCACTGCTTCCCTGGCTTCTTTCAGTAATGCTAATGGGTTAACTGAGGCATGTTTAATAAATGACTTAAATTATGGCATTAAAAACTTTTCCACCAGCAAACCAGAGGGAGAACATTATTGTGTGTGCAAACAGCAGGTGAGTGGGTGGCCACTCCCATTGTATCACAGACAATATGAATTAGAGCATGGTGTCCTTATTAATCTTTGATATACTGAACCTGCTACATTTGGTTAAATATTATTTAAAGGTAATTACAGCATGTTCCAAGATCACTAAAGATTTCAGACATACTAATAGGGATAATCAAAGCTTAATTTACCTATGAGGAGTAGGATGCTTGAAAAATAGCAATAACACAATCAGCTGGAGCCTTGGCTAGGATCTTTAGGAGTTTGCATGTTGTTCCTGTACCTGCTGTTGCCTCCCACAGCTTAACAACATGCATGCAAGAGTAAATGAAGATTATATACTTTTATAGCACATAAACAGTCCAATAGCTCCTTGCTGTCATGATAGAGCTTGCATGCATTGCTGTAAATGTGATAAGTGATTATTTGAATCTATAATATAGAAATCATTTGATTTTGTTACATAAAGCAGGATATAAATGCATATATTAATATGAATACGTTAATATTTAAGTCTGACATGCACCTGGTTTTGAATGTTTTTTAAAATATTTTACTGTAGGCAACTCTTTGGTCATTGTTCAAAAACCTATTCAAACACTTTCCAACTCTCTATCATGATAACAAAGAAATCAGATCACACAGGACATCAAGGTTTGCTTGAGAAAATACAGGATGTTTACACCATGCTTTTCATACTAACTCATCTGCTTAATCTGACAGTAATAGGAAGCAGATTAATTTGCACATAAGGCTGATATTAGAAAACAGATAATATTGATATTAATAAAAGAAATTTAAAATGCTGAAGCTAGAAATGTATAAATTTTGGAGTCCTAAAGTATGTTAAATTTTTGGTTACATTTTCCACTGAACTTTCCTTATCAGTCTCAAGCATATTGCATATCCAGATTTATCATTTATTCCTAAAAAGACTCCTTCTTTTTTGTGAAATGCACTGTAACACAGAGATGATTGCCGAACTGTGACTCAAGAAAGATTTCCCTGCTAAAGTACTCATCATACAAATAGTGCAAGTTAAAAAACAAAATTTGCTCTGAGCAAGTGGGTAGTTTGCTTTAGGCAGGTACATTGTATACCCACATGTTTCCATTATGTACCCATCAACAAATATATACCCATTGTGTTGTGCATCAGTATTTCAATGAATTATGAAGTTATATTGTGAAATAATATCATATATCATTCAGTTTAACTGTATTTTGTTTTCTAAAGATGTTTTATGACATCCTTTTTCAGTTGTTAGTGGTTCTGATGTCAACTTGGGCCAATTGACTCATGAAAAACAAAAGATTTTGACCTCTGATTAAACCAAAATAGGTATTACCGACTTTCTGCTTGTAGATGGTATTTATAGGAATCACGTAATCCCATTTCCTGGCAAAAGTCAATAAGTAGATAATAGAATTTTCCTTTGAATCGTTATTTACTTGAAAGTTTTGCTTGTCAAAGCAAATAAACAATATCTGATATCAGACAAAGAAAACCTAGGTAAATAGAAAATGTAGTTTTCAAATGAGGATTCCATTTATTGAGTAATAAAAGCTCAAAGTAACTGCCCCCTAGCAACAGCTATCATCAAGTATTTACACAAACTAGTCATTTACATCGCTGTAAAGAAATATTTTCCCTTTTTTTGCAGGATTGTTTTAATTTAGTCACAGTGGGCAGTTTACAAGCATGAACGCCCTGCTTGAGCTCATACCGCAGCCTCTCAGCTGGATTTAAGTCCTTACTTTGACCAGACCTTTGTAAAACTTTCATTTTGGTCTGTTTTGAGCCAATCAGAGTTGGACTTGCTGGTGTGCTTTGGATTATTGTCCTGTTGCATAACTCGAGCATGCCAGACCTAAGGGATTGAATCTAATGGTTGGTCATTTTCCTTCACTATTTTCTGTTAGAGAGCAGAATTCATGGTTCCATCAAGCACACCAAATCATCCAGGTGCTAAAGCAGCAAAATTGTCCCCGAGTATCATGCCACCACCACCATGTTTGGCTGTAGGTATAATGTTCTTTTACTCAAAAGTTTTGTTAACACCAAACTAAAAAATTAAGCTGAAGGACTCTTTCAAGCTTACAATTAAAACTTTACATTCTTTTAAATGATTATTTGCTGTATTAAGGGTGGAAAAAGGTTAAATGACTATATAAAACTAAATATAGGTGATAAAAGGTTTTGTGTAAAGTATACATAAAACATAAACATGCTGAACACAAACAGCACCATAGTCAACCAAAGAACTGTGGAAGTCTACATAAATACTCCAAAGGTTCTAGTTAGCTGCAGTCTGTTGTAGTAAAAACCCAGAAGTAGTTCAGAAATATTACATCATGTACTGTCTTCAGTGTTGTGTTTTTAAATGACCCTGCAAAGTAAAAGCTAGACATAGTATGTCAGAGTGACATCAAAAATAGTTATGACACAAACAGAGCCAAGAGGACACAAATAATATCCTCTGTTTGTTTATCTTTTACCTTGCAGCTTTTGCCTTTCTCATGCCCGCTGGGTTGCCCAGTTTTGGTGCAGGGAGAGCACAGCTCCTGGTGGTAATAATGGCATCCCTGCAGGCCCGCATAGTGACAGCAGCCGTACGGCGAGGGGAAGTGCGTGTACCACAGATCCTCAGCCAGTGGACACCTTGGACATGGATAGAGAAGATTTTTCCCCTGGGTTTTCTCAACACTGACTTTGGGGTTCCTCATCCACCTCCGTACCTGCACAGGAAATAGTGGTATTAGTGCAGTTTTTGCTTGTTTTATTTTACTTTTACTTGTCTTCTCCTCTCTCTCTCTCTCTCTCTCTCTCTCTCTCTCTCTCTCTCTCTCTCTCTCTCTCTCTCTCGCGCACGCGCACACACACACACACACACACACACACACACACACACACACACACACACACACACTGTCAGCTTAGCCAGCTGGAGTGTATGATCAAGGTCAAAGTTGCTATTCCAAATTGCATGTTTGCTCAGGAGGATCACACAAACATACTTAAAAGAGGTACAATTATGCCCTGCCAGGTGAATAAACACACACATACATGAATTATTAAACCATAATGCTTTGATGATTATTACATATTAAATTCTCTTGGATCCATACTATAAACAGATATACAGGAGTGTTCTGCCAGCACATATACCCAGCACAGTTGCAGGTCAATGCATGAGAAACAATGCAAATTGTACACACAGTGAGTCAGCCCTTTCTCCAGAACTGCTGCCACTTCCTGCAAAAAATAGATGTGTAGTTGAGTGTTGGCAAGTGTGTGGAGTTTTAAAGGAAAGATGTAGTGGAAGTAAAAAGGAAACAGACAAAAACAGAAGCACATGACTGACAGAGGAGAAAAAGGCTTTTCAATAAGAGGCTTTGAGAAAATCTCATCTTGCTGTGCATGTCGAACACTTAGTAAACACATACCGCGGGGCTGTGGCCTGTGTGACGGAGCAAGTTCAGACAGCTGGGACACACACACACACACACACACACACACACACACACACACACACACACACACACACACACACAAAGATGAAGTGCCTAAAGTCAAGGGTAGCCAGACAGCATGTCAAGGCATGTTGGGTCTAGAGGAAGAACAGACCTGGAAAAACATGCCAGCAGGTGAAAGCAAAAACAACTCCAGCAGGAGTGGCAACGTAGTCCAAAATAAGAACAAACTGATGCAAGAATCTCCAGAAAGATATAAGCATGAGTCCTGGGCCTTAATTTCAGTTATCATACACAATAAGGTGCTCTGCTTCACCTTGCAATGAACTAACACAGAGTTGTGCATAATTGTGATGTAGAAGGAAAATTCACTATGGGTTTTAAAACATTTAACATTCAACATATCAAAATCTTAAAGTGTGGTGTGTATTTGAGAGTAGACCATATGGTCAATAACTTGTACAACCACCTTTAGCAGCTGCAAGTCTTTTAGGGTATGTCTCTACCAGTTCACTATCTGGAGGCAAAATAGCTCAAATTTAGTCAGACTGGATGAACTGCACATGTCAACATCAGTATTTAGGTCTTGTCACAACTGTGTTTAGATCTGGACTTTAACTAGTCCATGCTAACACATGAGTATACTTTGATCTAAATCATTTCATTGTAAGAGAGTGGTCTTTTGTAGCATCTGAGAATTTTTCCTCCTGGACTGTACTGTAGTTAGCTTTATTTATCTTATTATGTCTGACCAGCTTCCCTGTCCCTGCTGGGGACAAGCACACCCACTGCATAATGCTGCCATAACCATGTTTCATGGTGGGGATGCTGTTGAGGGCCAATTTTTTGACATACATAGCGTCTCTCGCGAAGGCCAGAAATGTTTAGTTTTGGTCTCATCTCACTCATGGGTGGATTTTGTTTACTTTTTATGGTAGATAAATTTACAGCAGATATTTGCAGTTTTGCAATTCTTTGTGCAATACTTTGTGTTGGTCAATCACATAAAATCTGTCAAACTGAAGTTTGCATTTGTATCATGAGAAATTGCGAAAAAAAAAAAAAAGGCTATTTCAATACTTTTGGAAAGGACACTGTAGAGGTAATTAAATTCAATAAATTAATCACAGTGACATCAAAAGAAAACCCAAAATCAGTCATCTAATCTCCCTAGGAATATTTCTCATTTTGCTCCGCTTCATAACAGCTTCAAAAGTTAGATGCATCATCCTCCTTATGTGCCTTGTGTGTGTCTGTTGAAGTGTCCTGGTCCAAAATGACCAATAGAAACACTCTTATTTAAATCAGCTATATTGAATTTAGATTTCCTTTTATTATTTCTCTTTTCTTGGATTAGAAATATAAAGGATCCAGTCTGGAATCCTGCTCACATGTTTTCTCAGATTCAGTGCTGTGAGCTCATGCTTGGCTGAAAGCTTCCGGGCTTTTTTTTTTTTTTTTTATCTTTGCCCCCAGGATGGAGTTCAGCTCAAACCGATTGATAGACAGAATCAAATAGATTGATAGACAGAAAGATAGGGACAGACAGCCAGACAGACTGACAGACAGACAGATTTGATATGCTTTGTAATCTTGTTCAGTTTAAAGGCAAACACATGTCTTCTTGTTTACCCGGAGGAGAACAGTGATTATGGAGTGAATGCATCAGTCCATGCATTTTCTACAAGCTTAAAGAAATATTAGTCTTTTCCTTCCTATTACCACTTGAGGTCAAGATGCTCTGTTTGATCTTAGCAGTAAATTATTCAGATTAGAGAAAGCAAGAGCTGTGCTGCTTGTCAAGCTCAGTATAATTACAGCATGCAGCACTCTTCAGCTCATCAGCTAAACAAGCCTCTGGCTGACTAATGTGTTGCCTCACTTTTTAGACAATCAACACTGTTTTTATTTCATAGCCATATATAAATCGTCTCCTCAATATACAACCACCAAATATAAAGAAGCTACCTTGTTGTTTATCTAATGAATTGGTATTTTATTGTATGACCCCTCTCCCCAATAAGAAAATTAAACTTTTATGAGAAACTATAACATGCGAACTGTTTATAACAAAGCCAAAACACACTATTAAGCTTAATCATTTGGTTTAAGAAACAACATGCAGGGTGAAAGATCTACATAATCCACACATAAATATAGAAAGACTCAAAGGAAGATATTGCTTAACTATCACTGAATTTGGTAACGGCAGCTGAAATACATAATGAGGAGCTTTATTTATGTTTTTGTTTCCTTGGTTTTGCTGAAGAGTTTTACATTGTTAATCATTTCCCTCCTAAAACCCGAGCTGAAGAATGTATTTTGTTGCTACGGATCCAGAGGATAGCTGGTTGGGTTCACTTTTTAATGAGATTTTTTTCAACTGGCAACATTTTAAAACAAAAACATGTTGCAACAAAGAGAGAATGCCACATCTTTAATTGTGAAATGTTTCTGTTATATAAAAATAAAGTCTATGTTCTCTCCGAACGTCAATTTGATTTGTGACATGGCCACCACAGTGGTTTCACTTTTTTAATCATCCAACTCTATTTGGTCTCTTACATAAGCAGAGATCAGGACTGTAGCTATGGTCTGACATAAAACATATTCATACCACTTGAACTTTTCCACATATTGTCAGATTATAACCACACACTTCAGTATATTTTATTAAGATTTTATATAAAAGATTCACACAAAAGACATTTTTGTGAACTAGGAAAATGATACATGGTTTTCACGTTTTCTTTACAAATCAAAATATGTGTGGTATGCATTTATATTCAGCCTCCTGAGTTCATTCTTTGCTGAAGAATATTTTCCTGCAAATATGAGTGCAAGTTTTTTAGGGTATGTCTCTACCATCTTTGCACATGTCGAGACTGAAAATATTTGAACAGCTCTAGCTCAGTCAGACTGGATAATGAGAATCTGTGAACACCAATTTTAAAGTCCTGTCACTGGTTCTCAGTTATATTTACATTATTCTTTGATCTAAACGTCTCCATGGCAACTCTGGTGGTATTGGGGCTATGTCCTGTTGGAACAACCTGCCCCATTCTTTGTTAGAAGAAAAAGCATTTCTACAGCATAATTATGCCACCACCATGTTTCACATTGGGGATGGTTTCTTGAGATTGATGGCCAGTGTTTTACCATATCCACCAGTTTGCATTTAGGTTAAGAAGTTTACTTTTGATCTCATCTGAGCTGAGCACCATCCATATGTTTGCTATGTCCCCTACACGGCTTGTGGCAAACTTGAAACAGGACTTCCTATGGCTTTTTTGGCTTTCTCTGGCTTTCTTCTCATCACTCAAGACCAAGCTGGTCAACTACATTAAGTTCTTGTTGACCAATTCTCTCCTGCAGCTCCTCCAGAGTTACTATGGGAATTTTGACTGTTTCTCTGATTAATGCTCTCAGTTTTAACCATACTATTCCCATTTTTACATGATAAATTGAACAGCGCTCTGTGAGATTTTCAAGGCTTGAATGCTGCTTTATGATATAATCCTGCTTTACATTTTAAATTCCACAACTTTCTCCCTGATCTGTCTACTGTGTTCCTTGGTCGTCATGATGCTGTTTGTTCACTATTGTTCTCTAACAAGCCTCTGAGGCCTTCACAGAACAGCGACTTTACTGAGTCGGTTGAACTCTAATGATTAATTTGGTGTCTTCCGCTGGATTTTATTTAGCAGCATTAGAGAAAAGAGGGTTGAATATGCCATACTTTTCAGTTTTTAATTCTGAAAACATCAAAATTTTATTAATGTTATTTCTCAACAAGTTATTTTTTGCAGCATCAATGCTCAGCCATTAAAAAAAAAAAAAACACCAAACAACAACACAATTAGGCATTACATGCAGACCCATAAAATTTAGGAAACTGTGACAACACAGCTGCATCGTGTTCTGGATGATCCAAATCAGGCTGAGCTGAAGGGTTTTTCACACTTGTTAATCCTACAGTGTTTGTAGATGGCACACACATGCAAGGAAAGATACCTTCACACACACTGTACACACAGACACAGAGGGAATCCAATCTTTCGCCCGATTAGAGTGGCTTAGCTTCGACTATGACATCATCTCTGGCACACACACTCAAACACACACACACACACACACACACACTCAGGCAGAGAGGGATTGGGGACAGCTGCATGTATAGGTGCCTGAAAAGGCAAACTTACAAAAATCATTCAAAAAAAAACCCTCACCTTTCTCTTGACAAACTGAAAGGCAGAACACTTCTTAAAGGAGAAGGCAGTTTTCTCTCCTCCTCCTCCGACTCCTCCACTTCCCCCACCACCTCCTCCTCCCCCATTAACCATCTTCATGGCCGACACCGGCACTCCGCTTGTCTCCGTAGATCCCAGGGTGACGGAAGGACTGGCGGGGAGCAAATGAGAAAATGTTTAAAGCACCGGGGAGAGAACAAGGGACAGAAGATGGGAGAAATTCTATGTGGCAATAAAAAAAGGTTATAAAAGAGAGTGAGACAGGAGGAGGTGGCATGTGGACCAGAATGCAAGACAGGGAGACAGGATGCTGCAATTAGTGTGCTATTACTGGAAAAGCAACAATGCTGGGAAGAGATAAGGATAAAAGGGAGATAGAAAGAAGAAGGGAACTTGATAAATAGTCAGAAAGATGGACATTAGTGGAGGAGAGAAAACAGCATTGTTTACTGAAGTAAACAAACGCACTTAAAGCATCTCTGTTAAATGTGCAAAGTTTATGCATCTTTCTGCTCAGCGTATTACTCAGAAGTGTGCCATCATGCTGCCTCCACCTGTACCTTTATGCTGTTGTTTCTGCTGATTC
Organism: Anableps anableps; assembly: GCA_014839685.1. Classification (NCBI taxonomy): domain Eukaryota; kingdom Metazoa; phylum Chordata; class Actinopteri; order Cyprinodontiformes; family Anablepidae; genus Anableps; species Anableps anableps. The sequence continues at coordinate 14,822,988 of CM026086.1, read as the reverse complement.
CACTGATCCCACTGCAGCCTTTTTGTTTGTTTTTAAGAGTCCCAAATCAGGAGAAGCAAGTCCTCTCGTCAGTTACAGGTGTCCCCTTCAGTTTCCTGCCTGAACTAAGTCTTCATTCCCAAAGACAGAACAGAAGAGACGAAAAGAGTCCGTGATGAGGCTGTTGTTCAACAAAAGCATGTCACTAAGTGGAATGTGTTTGTGAGTGTGTGTCATCAGCAGTGCAACAGCTTGAGATGCACTGTGGGTGAACGCTCTGAGAAGGAAAACTCAGGAGGTGTGTGTGGGTGCATGATGAGGGGAGGATGATGCATCCAGTTGCAGTGCTGCTACTTTATCAATGAGAGCCTCTGCAGTGAGAAGCTGCTGCCTCCCCTCTCCTTCTCTCCTTCTCTCTCTCTCTCTCCATCCAGCTTCATCACTGTTCTTCATCTCCACCGCACCCTCCTTCCTCCCCCCCTCGCTCATCATTCCGCTGCAGTTGATGTTAGCTCCTCCCATTTTCTCTCCATCTAGCGCTCTGTCACACCTCATATTTTGGAGGTTTTCTTCCTCTTGGCTAAAATTGTCCCAGCGAAGACTATATAGGGCAATGAGCTCTGTATTTTTCCTGCTCACCACACAAACTCTGCAAAGGTTTAATGCACAGAACATTTTAATCATGGTTCATCTGATTTGCTCCAGCAGGACTTAAGCTCTCGCTTCCAGCCCTGAAACGTTACAATACTTTAATTTCCTGATTTGACATTGGTAGGCATCATTCCTTGTATTTTGGTTGTGCATGTTACAAGAAGTGCTGGCTAGTTTGGCTGAGGAGAGTTTTATAACGCTTCACACTTAGCCAGAAATCTCAACAATGTTTGTAAAGTCCATGTTGGGTCAGATTAAAGATGCAAATTTTTAAATTGACTGTTTAATTCTTGTGTTATGCCGCATTAATTTCATGATGTTTTATGCCATGCTTAGTACCTCAGTGTGTCTCTGTCTCTGACGATGTAGATGTGGATCAAGGACACAATTTTTGCAACTTTAATTCTAGATGTTTTAGTAGAAAGTTTTACTCTGTCACGGTCTATAAGTATTCCTATTATGATGTTTTGTTGTGTTTTTCTTCCATTTCCTTTTTGTTCCATTGTTGTTTTGTTATTATAGCATTGTGACGGTTTTATTAGCATCATCCAAGTTTATTTATCTTGTTGTTTTTCTACTTCTTTTATTAAGTTCTGTGGCTTCCTTTCATTCTGCCTTGAAAAAAAATTATTTGTCTTTGTTTATATTTTATAAATTAACAGATTTTTACAAATAAATTCATGTTGAAAATGGGTTCATGCCCTTCTCAATGTTCATTGGAAAATTTTTTATCAGCATAAGGGCAACAAAACCCTCCTTTTAATTGCTGACCATCTTTTTGCATGTTTTTAATGGTATATTTGTCAATTTAGTCTTGGTAATGAGGTTCAGGTCTTTGAGATTGGAAAGCCTCCTTGCCATCACCATAATCTTCAGTTGGGACTCTGGCTGGGCCACTGCAAAATGTAGCTGTGGAGCAAGTGCCTCATATAAAGCTCATAGGCTGTTAGTCCCTCACCCAGCATTCAGAGTTTGATTCCCACCTTGGGACCTTTGCTGCATGTATTGTCCCTCCTCTCTCTACTCACAAGCTGTCTGATTACTTTGAATAAAGACCAAAAGTGCAACAAAAAGTCTTACAAAAGCAAACATGTTGGTAAAATTAAAATATTACTTTAAATCTCATTCATGGTTTTGCATGCAGCCCCATATTGCAAATCACATCTCACCTGAGCAACTTTTTTTTTTTTTTTTTTGCATAGCTTGAGGCAAACTGGCCAGAATTGTGACGTGCATGTCTAATATTTGTCCTTGCACCAGATTTTCATACATGTGCTGTTGACCTCTGCAGCCCCCACCAGAGTTACCAGAAACCTCTTAGATACTTCCATAATTAATGCTTTCATTGCATGGCCTCTCAGTTTTACATACAAATTTCTACGTTTCTTTGTAGGTTTTCAATTGTACCATACTATTTTCAATTTCAGATGACTGATTTAACAGTCCTCCGAGTCGGGATCTTGTTTTATAACCTAACTCTATTTTAAACTTTTACCATATTCCAAGGTCTTCATGATGCTGTATGGGCACTAATGTTCTCTAACAAACCTCTGAGGCCTCACAGAGCAGCTGTATTTATACTGAGATATAATGATACTCAGATAGAATTGGTTGCACTGAATTTTATTTTGGGATATCAGAGTAGATGGATATTTAAAAAAAAACTGAATTACTGCATTTGTTGATAGAGAGGGAAATAATATAATAAAATTACTTTCCCTCCACTCAGTCTAAAATAAATGATACGCTGCATGTGTTGACCTTTCATCTGGAATGAATTTAATACTTATTATGCAAGTCAGTCTTCTTTAGCTTCATATGAAAGACATGTACGTCTTTTTTCAGTGGAAATGACTGAGCAGTGCTCCGGTAATTAGAATCGGAATAAAAACATTGAATGCCGAATCATCAGTGACTCGGCGATCTCCATAAAACATTTGTTTGTATGTGCAAAGGTTGGGTCAAATCCTACAGAGATAAGAATGAATAGATTTCAAGTAAAATACCAAATTTATTCGAATAAACAATTTTTTTCATTTCCAGTCTACAATTAATTAATTTAATTAACATTTGCTTTGACTATGACTGTTTTATAACTTCATTAAATTCTGCTGTCAACACCAAATTGATGCAAGCTTCCAAAAAGGTATGCAGAAGAAAAGGAGAAATAAACTTGGCTCAAGGATTTCTGCATTACAAAAGTAATAAAAGATCAAGCTTTTAAATCCATGGTTCATTTCATGAAGCCACTTGAATAAAGGAAGAAAAATGCATGCTTCGCATAAAAACACCAGTGGATTGCTTCACTGAATCCAGTCAGGAGGATAAAGACAACAACCTAGTTTGCCAAAACATCTCCTCATAGAGCTCTAAGGGCTCTGGGGTGCTTTTACATAGTCTGACAGCAGCAAAACCTTACATAACCACAACAGATTCGCTCTCAACTGTATAGCTGCATTGCACATGAATAATTCTGTGATCTCAGAAAAGATTCATTGTTGCTCTTGTGAAATGAAAAAGCAGCTATTCAATAATTAAGTACAAAGTCTGCAAAATTTTACACAGCAGTTGAAAGATATTCTCAAAATCATTCAATTATAGATTTACTTCAAACATAAAGGTGTGATACAATGTTATATATAACTAGAACCTCATCAAAAATAAAGAATACAAATGAGACTCATGACATCTACGTGAGAGAGGGTTTTGATTTGTGTTAATATTTTATGCTTTATATTCACTCTCATGTTCAGAGACTTTAAGCTCTTGTTAGCCCTTCTGATGGTCAGTAATGGTACAGACCTGTAATCTGAGACTGCTAATGAGCTCCACTGGGTATGTGCTTATCACATAATGAACAAAATATAGTTAGCGGCTAAAAAAAATGCTAATTTTTCTTTTTGGTAAGAAAAAACATAAAATAATTCCACTCCAATCCTCATTAACAATAACTGCTCAAACAGGTTTATCACATATACTAAAATACCATATCTACCATAGTTGTTAAATAATGTATATATATTATATATTATTCTTAAAAGAAAAGTCCAAGAGGTGGTAAAACCAAAGCGGATTTCCCTGTTTGAAAACAACTCCAAAAAACATTGCAGCAGTTTATGCAAAAGTTATTTTTCTACCTTTAAAAGTGGAATGAATTACTTTGGGCAAATATGTACACAGAATTAAATGCTGTTGGGGTTTTTTTTTTTTGAAAAGAAACTGAGGTTAAAGGTAAGACACAAACAATAATCTTCTGGAGTTAAACACGTTCTGAGAACAGAGCATGAGAAGCATTTTCAGTCAGAGCAACTGCCTGATATGTAAGTAAATGTCAATGATCAGAAATACTTTACATATTCCAGTCTCAGTATGTGTTTCACACAGAAAGACCATTAGAAGCGCATTGCTTTTTACCGCTATTTTCTGTGTAATTAATCATTTGTTTCTATGTAAATAACCATCCAACCAAAATAAGATGAAGGCTTAAATGTTCATAATATAGTTCTCACACAAACTGATATGATATTTTGCAGACTGGTCTTTCTTTAAAAGGTAGAAGTCTGCTTTGGTCATGGCCCTTCTCACAGCAGCCATTAGCTTCAGCCTACTGGATCAACTAATCAGGATTTACAGTGGCATCTCAATAAATCAGAATATCACTAACAAGTTAATTCATTTCTCTAATTCAGTTCAAGCAGTAAAACTCAGATTATACATATTCATCACTCATAGAGTGATACATTTTAGGTGTTATTTGGATGATTATGGATTATTGCTAATGAAAACCCAATATTCAATTTATCAGAAAATTTAAATATTACGTGGGACCAATAAAAACACATTTTTATTACTTAAATGTAAGCCTACTAAAAGTATGATAAAATAAAATATGATGAAAATACTTTATCTGGCTCCTTTTTCTTAAATTACTGCATCATTGCAAGGTGGAATGGACACAATCAATAAGGGATTCCAGGCTGCTTTAATAGTGGCATTCAGCTCATCTGCATTGTTGGGTCTGATGTCTCTTATCATCCTCTTGACAATACTCCATTGATTCACTGTGGGGTTATGTTCATGAGAGCTCCCTGACCAAGTCTTTCTGGTAAATTAAACTATAATTTCCGTAATATCTGTTAGTAGAGAGAGAAATGCTCTAAAATGGTCTTGTAGATGACTGCACTTACTTTGGACTCAATGAAACACAACAGACCTACACCAGAAAATAAGGTGGTTCCCCAACCTTACAGTGGACCTCAAGCAACTTGGATTCCATCCCTCTCTATAATCTTCTTTCAAACTCTGGGACCTTGGTTTCCAAATAAATTTCAAAATGTCCTTTTATCTGAAAAACAGATAAAATATCTGAAAAACAGATAAAAGGGACTGGGCAACAAGTGTTTTAGTTCGGAGGTGGTTTAAACCTAAAATCTGATGCTATGCATTTTGACACTTTCTTTTTTTTAACTTCTTGTTTAAAAATGCTGCACAAGCAATGTTAATAGGATGTCACACCTCTAGTGCCATTTCAGCAGCAATCCTGTTAATAACAGGTTTCATTTAAAAAGAAAAAAAATGAACATTTAAGTGCAAGTCTAATTAAACTTGTGAACTTAGTCTCTCCCCGCCTGTTTCTGTAATTTTTGTCTTTGCCCTCTGAGGTGTCTGCAGAGCATAAATCACAGCTGATTCCCACGCCTCCTTGACTTCTGCTCATCTGCTTAGAATAGCAGTGTCTCACAGAGGGTGAATCTTTTCTGGGCACAAACCGGCTGACCACTGACATGCGGCAGTGAGCTCATAATTTGGCAATGATGCCCAGACCATGTGACCCCAACTGTATACGCTTTGTGCTATTCTCTGAAACACATTCCCCTTTTTTCCTCACTGTCTCTCACTTTAAAGGGAATGTCATAAATTAACCATAGTTCTACTCTGCAGCAAAAAAGTCTACATAGGGAGAAGTGCAACATTTTTTCCCAACACACAGGTCTTCTCCCCTCACTGAAAATAGAGACACTCTTTTGTGTGCTTTTGCACCAAAAAAAGAGAACCTGATTTCATCAGATGCGACTTGCTGTGAAAAAAAACAAAAAAAACCGCATATGTTTTCAACAATAAGTACTTGGTTTGCACAGAACATATTCCTCACAAACCCACAGTGCTTGTTGGCTGTGAATAATCTGCAGAAAGAAAAGGCGTTGGAACCACACAGGAAACTCAGGCATGTTATATAGCACAGAAAATAATTTGTGAGTGTATCAGGATGCAAGTAAATGCAGAATTTCATGAGTCAAGCAAGTAAACAACATTTATTCACTTTGACAACTACATCTGAATAATAAATAGGGTGATGAGCACCATTTTGTGTGTCAGTATATCTTTAAGTGCATGTGTGGATATGATTTTCAGTCTCTGTCATACCTTTTAATTAGGTGTAATCTGCCTCAAGGTTCTCTCAGGGCCCAAACTCAAGCTTACTGAATCTATCATTGTCTAATGAGCTTTATACACACAACCATGAGTCTACTGTTAGTGCAGAGGAGTGTGTGTGTCTATGAGATATGTGGGAGTTAATACAGAAGCTGTTTGCAAATACAGGAATGGTCTGAATCTCATGGGGAGAGTAGGTACTTGCATGTGCCAGGGGTTGTGGTGGGGAAGTGTTTTTATTCATTGGCCACACTCCCAAGTTGTGTTGGTGCGTGAGTGTGTTGTTTGTGTGGGAGAAAGGACAGCCACGAACTCCCAGTGGGACTGACAATGCTGCAGTGCTGAGCTAAGGAGACAGAAGGAAAAAGCTGAAGAGCCAATTAGATTGGTTCACGAGCTGACAATCATCCCAGAGCTCACTCGGCTAAAACAAGAGCAGCAACTGCAACGCTCAGCTTGTGACAGTCCTTAAAGTTTGGATTTTTTTTCTACATTTGTAAGGTTTTTATTTGGCATGGCACTCATAAATTTAATCTTTTTCTTCTGTACTTATTGGGAGTGAGGAGTTCTCTCAAATCAATTTCACTCAAAAATTGAAAACACCAAACAATAGGTTTTTGTTTCTGCAGGACAACACATAGTTAATCCTATTGCAACTAAACTAAATATGGAGTTAAGTAAGTAATATATGGATGGACGGATGGATGGATCGATTCCAGTCATTTTTTTGTTAAAAGTTCCTTCAGTTTTTTTCTCTGAGCTGGCAAGAAAAGCTGGTTTTCTCAGCAGAACACTTAATGTAAACTGTAAAATAGGGTTATTTGATTATGTCATGACAATTATATTATAGTTAATCTCAGTGTTGAACATAAACCAATACTGGTTAATCTGTTGACAATAAATTATGATAACCCCTCTAAGAGTTGGTGAGATAAAAAGTATAATGAAACAGTAGTAAAGACAAAAGCTCATTTATATGTATTTATTTTTAAGACCATGTTATGTAGTTGGCAGCAGAAGGAAAAAAAAAGAGATTAGGAGACAACATCTAATCTGAAATGATTGACAGTGTTCTAGAAGTTGTTAGCTGCGGATAAGAACTGGGACAAGTTGGGTTTAAAAAAGAAAATCACGTGGAAGAAATATGGGGAGATCTGTCACATGGGAGATGTGAAGGTTGAGTCACCTGACGCTCACACACCTAATGTTCACCATCTGATGACTGGATGTAATGTGTGATTAGATGTGTTGCTTGTGTTTGTGCTCATTGTGTGTAACTTGTGTGTAACTTGTGTGCATGTGTGCATAGGAAGAAGAAATGACGCGTGCCCTAAGATATGCAAAGTGATCGCAGGGGTGATTTTACCACATACGTAAAGGCTCAGACACACATTCTACATCTTTAATAATGCATTTAACAAAATTGTCATGCTGCACCTGCAGCACATATCTTAAATCTATTGAAAATCCCTGGCATTACATGAATTCAGTTTATATTTTTTTTAAAGACAAAAGATTGTGAAGACTTTGTTCAAGTTTCTAAATACCAATGTCTCAGCTTTTTTACTTTTGTTTATTTCCAGGCACTCCCATGCAGGATAAAGATACAGAAGGAAATTTAGCTCTGAAAAACAACCCAATGTGCTACTTTCTAGGGGCAATTCAGTCTATGGAGTTATGCTGTGGATCAAACTTTATATTTCTCTACACATCATATTTCCTATTACATTTAAAGGTATATTTTTATGGTTTACTTAAAGCAGTATGCTATTATAGGAACATTACGTCAGATTATCATTGAAAGTTTTAGTCAAAAAGTGGAACGCATTTGCTATATAGAACAGGCTGAGTGAGTGATTTCAAGAGTTTGTTCACTATGATGAGGGTAGCTTACAGTTACTAGACACCCAAAATTCTGTTTCTCCTAAAATTGGACTATTATTACAAGGAATGATTTTTAATACAGAAATGTCAGCCTCAGGAAAAGCATATCCATGTACTATGTAGTGCATACACTCTATACTAGGGCAAAGCTTCTTTTGCATGAATTACATTGTGGCTTAGGATGATCTTTCATTTTGCTCTTGACAATGTTAAATTTGTTGGCCAATCAAGCATAATAACAAGATGTCATTAAAGGATGTGTTAGTGGATTTAGCAAAGTGGACAGGCAACAAGACCTACTGAAAAATGTAATTAATATCTTCATAAAGCCTGTCAGCAGACATAAGCATAAAGGGCTCTAAAATTTATTGCTTAACAGCTGCGCAAGTTGTCACTGCATGTAGAAACTTCACACTGGACCTAAAGCAGCTTGGATTCTGTCCATCTTCATTCCTCCTCCAAACTCATGAGCCTTGATTTTTTTCTGAAGAAACCTCAGGTTTAAGAGTTGCTTAACACAAGGAATGGGGCAGTTCTCGCTCATGTCATGGATACATCTGTGTACAGTGACCATTGAGCCACATTTCACAGCTTATGAATTCTCTCCAAACTTTAAAATTTGCTTTGCTTCATGATCCTCTCAAGGCAGCGGTCACATCAGCTGCTTCTGAAACTTTGTGTATCACACTTTTTCCTTCCACTCAACCTTCAATTAAAAGCTACTGAGTGAACATCCAGCTTTTTTAGCAATACAATTGACATGCCCTCTTGATAGAGTATAATTGACTGTTTGTTGGACAACAAGCAAATTATCACTATTCTCCACAATTGATTAGGCCATGATATAACATTTCTTGATTTAAAAACTGTTTTTTCCTTCATTGGTCTTTTGTGATATTTTTTAGACAATGAGTAGATGGTTTTCGATAAATAAAATACTCAGATATATTGTGTGTTTGAGTATATTTAATCCATTAGTTCTTAACAGCTTATTGTTAGAAATTATTTTCACGGGAGAGAATAAATTGCACCATTAATAAGCTTAAAATGTCAACATACAGTAAGTTTAAGCAATCAGCTTACATATTTATATGTATAAAGCATCAAGAGACAACAGAACTCATCAAACTAATGCAATCAAAAAAGCTATTTGTTTTTACAGACAAGCCATGATTCAGATTCAGATATCTGACCTTGTGTTGTTCCATGATGCTGTGTGACTGGCCTGCCTCACCTGTTTACCTCACCTGTTTACCTCACCTGTTTACCTCAACTGCTTTCTGCCGCTGACAAATAGCATTACCGGTGGTTTCTAAGGAGCACAAGAAAGGGCGATCCTGGCCTTCGATACCTGTTGAGGTATGTAGTTCAAGTGCTAATGCTCAGATTTCACAGATTAGGTAGCTCTACAGAACATTCAGTTCCCCAGATTTCATGGTGCACAAACCAAAAATGTGGAGCAGCAACTTGTCACATACCTTGCAAATAGTTTCCTAATTTAGGATGGCATGTTTACAGAAGCTCAGACAAACAAAAGCTATCAATCCGAAAGTAACTCTAATCTCTTTGTTTTTTCTTAGCATTCTAAAAAACAATAATCTTCTTCTCAGTCTTTTGTTGCTTTTCTTTCTCTGCTTTTTTTCTGTCAGTAATTGTATGACATATTCACCAATACCTTTATCTGTCTGCTTGCTTTGCAGACGTCTTGTGACCTTTTCACTGATGCAGTCTTTGGCCTGGAAGATTGACAAGGGTAAGCCTTGAGACTCTGCAACATATCACCTGCACACACACACCCACACACACCCACACACACACACACACACACACACACACACACACACACACACACACACACACACACACACACAAGCAAATGAGTCATGTATCTCCAAGGACAAAGCTCAAAGGGCAATTTATCATACCTTTTCATCTTAATATTCAATCTGCCATGACAAAGAAAAGCACAAGAACTGCAATGAAGCTATAGGTACACACACTGTTGGCCCATGAAAAGTCCAGTTCTGGTGACTGGCCAATCAAGCAGTCAGCAGCAGACTTTAAAAACCAGAAGTGAAATGATTATTCAGAAGCAATTTCACATCGATTTCTTTTATGTGTTTTACTTTTAAAGTTATCTGTCATACAAGAAAGACTTATTTGGAGTTTCGATACCAGTAGACGATTTCTGCAGAGATGTTACAACATTTTTTTTTAGCTGTCTTTCTCCAAAAGACATTTAATTTATTATTTAATTCATTTATTTAATTTACATCATACGACATACTTGCCCGGGTCATACCTGAGCTCTTCTTTCAAAGCCTTACATAATGTAAGCAATTTGCTTTGAGTGATGATGAAGAATTTTATCTCCTCTCCCTAAGAATGATTTGTTTGAAAAACATTTTAGTGCAAAACAGACATTCATTGTGCCATTGTACCATCCTCTGATATTCCTCCTGAAAACCTTGTATGAGGGTTTGGCTAAGGTTAGGGTTGGCTTGGTTAAATTTTCTTTAATTCACTGTTTTTAAGGCGTTTCATTTACTTGACTTCCTTTATGGACACAGTAATTATCTTTTGGATTTTAAAAGTTTTGAACTTTTTGGGGGGCAATAAAAAACAAGATTTGAACAGTTTACCATTAAAACAGAAGTTCATTGTGCATCCCATGAATGTTCCTCCCTTAAACCTTATGTACTCAATGAGACTGATACCATCACAATCCTTCCTCTGCACTTTAGTCTTTAGCTTCTCTGGAAGCTAAAACAGTTTTTTACAAACAGCATTTTAATATATCCAAGGGCATTAATTTTGGCCTCCTTGAATGTTCCCCTCAAAAATATTTGAGAAAGCAAGATCCCACCATCACACTCCCAACTCTGTGCTTTTCTCTCTGTAAACTGTATTTCACCATGAAAGCACTGACCACAGCCACATACACACTGCTGGATGATGTCTCACCAAGAAAGTATTTTAAGTATGTCTGCATTTTATTACACAGCAGTATTAAACCTAAATTGTTTCTGTCACAACCTTTATGGCAGCTGCTCAGTACTTCACTATTTTCAGCAGCTATCTTTTATCATATTCTTATCTTAATTGCTTTGCAAATTTCTTATTCTCCTTTCTCTTTTCAAAGAGCTTCTAATGAGTTTAATGATGAGAAATCAATGATGCTACATAGACTGCTCCTTTTTTAATTTAAAAGCCCAATTAATGATGTCAACTGTCACTGTAGTATCATTTCAGAATTGTGCTTTTGGTTTGACCAAGCAAGTTGACACAAAGAAAGCCTCTCTGTGTTGGACTGGCTCTGTAGTGAGTTTCTCTGATCCATTGCTAAAGCAGTGTAGATCAAAACAGTCTGACAAAACAAAAAAATATACTGTGCTCAAAAATTCTCCTATTGTCATTTCTTCTTCCATAAATGTCCATGTCAGAACTTTTCCTCGCTCTTTGTCCTTGCTCCAGCTGTCCCATTGTACCAGTGGCAAAATTCCACTCTTTCCAGGAACAATGGGAAGCGTGGACTTCACAGGAGCATTGGAGTCGATGGTTCTGAGATAAGGAAGCAAGCAGGAGCCACTGGGAGCACACAGACATACAGCAGCACTATTTACAGACTTGCTTTGTTTCTGTCTTTTGTACCTATGGTAGCTTGTGGCATGCCAGTCGTTTCCTTCCATGAGATTAGTGCTTTTGTGTTCATATTACTCACTATTTAAGGTATTCCTACAGACTGCAGATCAGAGTACAGTGATAACTATGATCTTATAGACGAATCAGATTCAAACCACAGACATGTTTTTCATATCAGTGACTCAAAAGTGACTCCTTATTAGTATGTCTGACATATATTCAACTATCCCTGTTCACACAAGTTATTTTCATAATACATGACTGCATGAATGGAAACGTCATTATATTTAGAGCTTATGCATGATGTTAAAGCTGCAGTAGGTAACTTTTATAAAAAAATATGTTTTTTACATATTTTTTAAAACTGTCTCTATGTCCTGACAGTAGAATATGAGACAGACAATCTCTGAAAACGACAGTGCTAAGACATTCCTCCTGCTCTGACTGGTTGTTTCTGACCAGAAGTGGTGTATTTCTGCAGATAGCAGTAGGACCACAGAGAGGAGGCTGAGGAGCTCAATTTTTTTCAGATTATCCATTTTATACTGTCAAGACATAGCAACAGTTTTAACAAATGTGTAAAAAACATTTTTTTTTTACAAAGTTACCTACTGCAGCTTTAAAGGTTCTGCATCTACATACTTTTTTGCCTATTTTGTCTAAAGCTTGTGTGAAATTGTCATATATTATTTCTCCACATACTGTGGACTTATGCTCAGCTTAAGCTAGTTAGTTTTCTGAAGTTGCATTCCCTTTTATATTACCTACCAAGTTCCATCGTGATCCAAAGTTGGGGCCATCCAGACATCCAGCAACATGTGGCAGGAGGAACTCTACCCCCTTCGATCCTTGGACCGACCACCAGGTGGATCTGACCACTGATCTAGGCAGGACTAAACTGTCAGGTAACCCAAGAGACAAGCGCTGGAACCATACATACACAGAGCCCCAGACTGGCTATGTGAGAGTTGAAACAATAACAAATCAGCCTTCAAGTAAGGCACTCTCTCTGTTCTGTTAAATAGTAAAATTGATGTGCTATTATTCTGAATTAGGCCTTTAATTTTGTCTTCAGAGAAACCAATAAGCTCCCTGTCATTCTTAGATTTTGATCAGTTTGGTTGTTAACTGGTTGATAATTGTCCCTGTAATAATATGTAGGTTTTAATTACTGTTTCTATTGCTCATGCTACTTTTACTTTCTTTTGTTGTTTTATTTATCAGTAGCTATAAGATTTTAGATGGCTTAAATCAAATTTGTTTCAAAGTTTTTACATTTTTAGTTGAAGAGCCCATTTCCATTTTTTAAATAAATATTGAATCTTGGAAAGGAAGGTGTTTTTACCTCAGACTTTTTTGGATAAATTTCAGGACTGATCAGTTCATGAGAATTAATATAATTTAATGCAGTTTTAACTTAATTGTATTTAATAATAGTGATTTGATACATTCAGACATTCATTTATGTATTTAATAGGGCAAATTACTGTGTAATGAGCACATCACGCAGCCATCCTGTCCATTGCAACATGGCACCATTGAAAACAATGGTTTGCACCTCACATAAACTTACAAACAGACACACGATGGATACCTAGAGTCCAGCACTTCATGTCTAAGATTCAATGTGTCCTTTGTTGTCCAACTTCCTGCACATGCGGTCAGCTGCTTCCTGTCTGGCGCCACACCAGTGACCAGCCGCAAAACCCCATGGCTGCTATAAAACCATGAAGCAGGGTCAAGGACAGAGGGTGTAAAGATGAGGAAGGCTGATATAAAGACAAGGACAATGTCATGTTCAAAGTTGGGCAAAACTAGTGGCAGAGTAAAAGAAGGTAAAAAATGTTGATTTGAACAGTTATGAAAAGCTCACAGTTTACTAATTTAACTTATTGATTTACCCTCTTATCAAACTTGCAGCAGATCCCAAGAAAAAACTGAATGGCTTTTCAATGTGAAGCAGAATGTATGAGTAAGGCGAAATGCAGGCTGGCAGATGTAAGGCAAGAATTTCAGTTTCATCACGAATGCCCTCGACATGGACTGAGCGAGTGGAAAAGCTGGTTCAAAGTGAAACCCTGATGGATTCTAAGAAAAAGACAGAGAGCCAGATGAAAAAACAGAGGGGGTGAGCTGGAGGGGGCAAGTAGATGTGAGTGAACAGAGCAAGACGAATATAAAGAGAAGAGAGAGAGATGAAGGGAGAAGGGAGAAAGAGAGATCTGACAGGGGGTGACAGTTTTCTTTCATAAAGAGCATTTGATATGAGTCTTGGTCTTTCTCCCCTAGGAATGTAGCCTGCTTTTTCAAGTACACAACACACAAAAACACATAAACATAACATATAAAGTAAGTTGTCAGTAGAAGTTAGGCTAACCTAGCTCCTCAGCTGCTGGATACATAAAGCATTTCTTTTTAGGTAGATATAATATTGAAATTCCTTTAACTTCTGTTCAACCCATTTATTTTCAAACTCCAATGCAAACATAAAAGTGAAAATTTCCCAGCATTATGGATAAATGTTTTATTTTTAGTTTAATGCAATGTAGTTCTTACTTTAGTTCATTTAAAAGGCAGGGCTGCTGTTAGCTCAGGCTGCTGTATTAGTGATTCAGATCAGCGCTAGCCTTCTTTTTAGAGAACATTAGCATTTTAACCAAACAAGGTCACACACAAAGAATCAGGAAGCATCAGCTTTAGGTCAAAAAAGTCTGAGCAGTGGACAGAAAAGGAGAGAAGGGCAGAGAAGAAAACAAATGGCAGCCAATGAAAGGGTTGAATAGAGTAGGATGCTGCTCTTATTTGTCATTGCACAAATACAAAAGCAGGGAGAGGAAAACGTCCATTTTTCAAGATGAAAGAAACTGTAGAAAACTGCTATGAGCTCTCAAAATGAATTTGATGAAATGAATGAACTTTATTAGTCCCATTGGATACTAGGGCTAGGAGGATGCCTGTCGTGTGACCTCATAAGCTAATGCAGTAATGATAGTCAGCACAGTGTGTTGCAGAAGTGTTCAAAGCTCTTGCATTTTTTCACATTTTATTACATTTATGTAAGAAATTTCAATCTGTTTTTTTTTTTTTCTTTAATGATTTTTTTATTTTTATTTTGGGGTGGGGGGGCAGGATGGGGTATGTGATAGACCAGGGGTGTCAAACTCATTTTCATTTTGGGCCATATCATCATCACAAATGCCCTCAAGGGGCCGGTTGTGGCAGAATGTATTGGTTGAACCCATGAACAAACTGTTAAAATATTAATAAATAGCTGTTTCTTCATTTGATGAGTATTCTTAAAATTAAATAACATTGAACATCTATTCATTGATGTAATTTGGCAGTATACAGATAAAAACTGCTTTGATTTAATTGATCAAATAATACTTAAGCACACAACTGTTATCTGGAAGGTTCTATTTTTGTGTCCCTTTAGTGTCTAGAGGGCCACATTAAAAGATATGGCTGGTCTGATTTGGCCCCTGGGCCTTGAGTTTGACATGTGTGATAGACCATCACATAGTGCATGATTGTGCAGTGGAAGGACAATGAAGAAAGAGTCATAGAACTGCCTTTTGCTGAAATTCCTCTGGGCCAAACATCCGGCCCAGCTTATTGACCAGACAGATCTATATAAATGATTTCATAAATATGTGTGTTTACAATGATATTAAGATGGCAAACAATTTTACAAAAAATGTAAGAAGAGTTGTATGACACTTTCTGCACACTCCTTATTAAATAATAAAAATATAATTTATTAATATATACACACAGTGGAATTCCCTGCCAAAGATACATACTATTTGTTTTAGTTTCAACAAAGGGCTTTTACTGTGTTCACTATTTTACTACTACCTAAATGTAATTTTTGCATGATAATGTTGTTGCAGTCAATTTGCATTACTTCACTAAAAATTACAAAATTTGAAAACACACATTTTGGCTTCATAATGGTGCTGACTAAAAGATTAGGACCTTTTCTGGTCACACAGTCACGGTCTCCCTGAGTGTTTTGGTAATGTTATATCTTACCACGTCCAAACAGAGTCTACATGAGTTGGTATAAACCAGGTGTGAGATGTTTATGGACCAGTCGATTAACCTACAAAACCGTATTTGCCCAAAAGTGCACTGGCTTCCAGGAGAATGTTGGATTTCCAGTCCAGCCCTGCTCATGGAGTATGTCTCTGTCATCCAGAAATGGAAATTATTTTCCTCTCTTCTTTGAAAAATAAACCAAACTTAGAATGGGTGGGAGAGTATCTGTGGATGACAGTTTTCAAGTTTTGTGACAGATTCTCAAATGGATTTAGATTTTTTTTTTTTTTTTTTTTTTTTTTTTTACTTTGGGCCATTCTAACAAAAGATATTATGATCTATATACCATTTAAATGTTTCTCTGCTGTTGTCCTACTGGAAGGTAAACCTCTTCCCCATCCTCAGCCTTTTGCAGCATTCAGCAGCGTTTCTTCAGGGACACCCTGCATATCGCTCCTTCCATGTCCAAATCAGTTCTGAGCAGCTTATCTGTCCATGCTAAGCTAGAGCGTTCTTGCAGCATGATTCTGCCACCACCATGTTAGTCAAATGATATAGTGTGTGAATTTGTCCTTGACACATGGTCATTTACATGTAGTCCAAAGAGTTTAATTTTGATCTCATCAGACCTTCTTCCACTTGTTCCCTAAATGGCCTATATGGCTTTTTTAAGTGGCAGTTATTATGAATTTCTTTTAACAATGACTTTCTTCCAGCCACTCATTCATCAAGGCCAGAGTAGGAGAGAGCACAACTAATTGTCCCATTAACAGATTCTCACACCTGAGCAATGCTGCTCCTCCAAAGTCTGGTTGCTTCTCTGATTAATGTTTTCCTTCTCCTCTGTCTTGAAAGATTTTTGCCATAGATTTAGGGATTATAGCTTGAACTATAACTCTTTTTATGGACCTGCCTTTGTGGTCCTTGGTCTTCTTGTTGGTCCTGAAGCAAACTTGGTATAAAACATAACTGTAACTGCAATCAAATGTATTATGTTTGAGGTGTAAATTTGACCCACCTGTCAGCCCTTCTTCTGTCCTTTCTTCTCCAGGCTGGAAGAAAAATTGTAAAATACAGTTCTTCACATGGAGAGATTCAACATTTTATGTTGGTTTGATCTTCTGTTCTTTCCATGTGGATGCTCACTGGAATTTTCTCCAAGCTTTGTGTCATGAAATACATTGTTTACAAAGAAACTTACAATTAAACCATGGGTTAAGTTCTATCTATTCCTGCCCTTACAATTCAGTTTTGGTAGAAACTGTTTAGATTAATCAGAATAATTTTCTCACCCAAATGAGGCTGTTCTAGTGACCGTGAAGCTTTTAATTGTTTCTTTCCCTCTGGTTAGTTACATACTATACACAGCCTCCTCTACACAAATGTATTAAATAAATAATAATAAATATACTATATATAGGCTCAAAATTGTTGTAGAATTGCAGGCATGGGAAGTGTGATGTGATGTAATTCCTGTGAGAATAACCTTCCTTCTGCTACTTTCCTATTCTCTTTCATCTGTTTCTCTTTCAGGCTTGTTTTTCACTCCCTCAGTTTTACATAGATTTGCTATCTCCAGAGGAGTTTTGAATTCTTATATTGCATCCACTCCCTTCTTCCCTATACTCCAATATAGCTGACACTCCCCCAGATCACACTCGTGTTTTATGGCGCAAGCATTATCACATTCTAATTGATATTCTCTAAATCAAACTGTCCACCAAAATAACGAATAATACTTTTGATGTATTTCAAGTTGTTGTCTTTTAAATTTCTGCCATCCTGGAGTGTAAAACTGATTTAAAATGTTTGGATTTAGCCAATTCTTTTCAATGCGTATAACCTTTTTTGTTTTAGTATTTCATATTCTCATGGGAAAAATGCTTTTATAATGTTCTAAAGGAATGTTCATATCATCAAATCAATATCTTGGTTATGGTGATTGTGTTCCAGTTAAAGTAAAAACACGTTCACCTTTTTTTATCTTGTGTTTCATGGATGATAAGCTTGAAAAAGCAGGACCAGTTTGTGTGCCCATTTGATTATTTATTCTGTAAAGTCCATCATGCATTTAACCCAAACTAGCCTTCACTTTAATTTCATCCAGATCTCATATTGTGTATTTTGAAAGTTTATGCACAACATATATTGACATGTTCATTTTCCCCATTAAACGTTTGTACCTGCATTACAACCCCCCGCTTCCCCTTAAGTAAACAGTGTGTTCTTGCCGGTGATGAAATCCAGACAGTAGTCATAGCCAGGAATGCACATGAGTGTTTTTTCTCCCTTTAGGACAGTGTATTTTATGGACTTTTTTATGGCATCAACCACATTACTTCATCACTCTAGTGAAGTCTCTGTTCATTACTGTTCTGTGATTCTGTAAAGCTTTCCAGACCGGGAAGGAGGCACTGACAATATCTTTTTTTTCAGCCAGGCTCAACTGAAGTAAAGTCACACTGAAACATGTTGTGAGACTGAACAAAGTAACACCAAATGTAACAAGGATATCTTGTAAAATTGACTTGACTTGTAAAATGTAGATCACTGATATTCTCTAACATACAGTAGGGTTGTTTCCCACTCATACAAGCATTTTCATTTTGAGTTGTTTTAAAGTGAACTAAAACAGCCAATGTATGTTTGACCAGTCCACTAGTTTGAAGATTTTGTTAATTTCCAATTTTCATAGTAATATAATATCTATTTTCTAAGGATAAGAGACCTGTTAGAGATAACTTCACAGAACCTCACTTCAAAGAATGTGCCTCTTTAACTCTTTAAGGCTTCAAAAGTACATGACATAAGAAAACATCATTAGTTCAAAAAAACCTGCTTTTGTTTGACTTCGACTTCATTTTCTGTCTCTGCATTACAACAAAACAAATGTGACTGTAATCTGCGAACATCTCTTAGAGGTGTTAACATTATACACTATTAAGAAATTCTGATTATTGGAGTAAATTGGTTTTGATTTTATGTATTTTTCATCTTTTACGTTTTTGGAAAAAGTCAGAGCCCCTCATTTTTATCCCTTTAATTTACAAATAAAAGTCTATATTTTTATGCTTGAATAAGAGGGTCACTGAACACTTGAGTTGCATTTTTCTTTAAAGTTATCTTTTTCGAAGTGTTGAGCAGACTAACACTTACACAAACTCTAATGTCAATGTGCACATCTATTCACGGGGACTCAGACACGTGCAAATACACTCATACTCAGACTTCAGAGACTACAGAGCGGCTTTGAAATGGAAATCTTCTAGCCATGTTTGAGGGAACGCTGAGCTGCAGGAGAAAACAAAATTCTCCTGATGAAAGACAAGAAATTAAAATAAACCCCCAAAAATGAGAAGATGACAGAAAAGTGTGCCACCTCAAAACAAATTACTCTGTGGTATTTGTTCCCGAAAGGAAACATGTCATTCTCTAACACATGCAGAATTTTTTTTTTTTTTAATCAAAACATGTACAATTTCTGAGGAATCATTGATGATATAATCTGTTTTTGCATCATTTTATGTTTAAATGATAAACGCTTCAAATATAAGCATCATGAAGTAGAGCAACGTGACTCATAATGACCTGCTACACAACAAACAGACCTGACATTT
This sequence comes from Anableps anableps, assembly GCA_014839685.1. Taxonomy (NCBI): domain Eukaryota; kingdom Metazoa; phylum Chordata; class Actinopteri; order Cyprinodontiformes; family Anablepidae; genus Anableps; species Anableps anableps. The sequence goes on along the minus strand of CM026086.1, from coordinate 14,803,741 downwards.
GCTTTACCTGTAACTATACCAGATGAGTGGGCAGCATGCTCACATCTTTTAAAGCAAAGACAACAAACAGCATAGTTGTGATGTAACTTTTTTTGTTATTCTGTTTCAGAGAAATAGTTTCTTCATTTTGCACAAATGTTTCTAATACTCCATGTAAAGGATATGGTTTCTATTTGCTAAGTGATTTACAGAACAGAATAGAATAGAATAGAATAGAATAGAATAGAATAGAATAGAATAGAATAGAAATATCCTTTATTGTTCCACAATGGGGAAATTTCTGTGCAACAGCAGCAAAGTGGCACTGACAGGCAATAACAGAAAAACAGATTCATACAAATAATATAAAATATATATTAAAAAATAATAAATTATCTACATACATAGATGTAAATATTTGGCATACACAATCCAACTGGCCTTCCATCCATATGGGTCTAAAGTGGGAAAAAGCATCTGTTTGCTGTAAACTCTATAATTCTGGCCCAAGCCATATTAATAAGTTGTTTATAGTGCTTGTTTACTTGATTGCTGGCATGTTACCCACAAGTGATTGGCTGCTTCTGCCTTTAGAGAATAAATAGGACCTGTTCTTGCTGATATGGCAAAACCGGGTTCAAACATCTCTTCAGTTCGCAACTAAAGCACATAGTTTAGCAGTGAGCTCTTTGTTTAATACAGCTGAGTGTAACAAAACCTGTTCAGCATTCAACTGTGTACTTTATTTATCATAGTCAAGGTAATCAAAAGGTATTGCAAACTTTTCCTTCCAACTTTACAGTTAACATTGAAATAATATGTACAGCACCTTGCAAAAGTATTCATACACCTTCATTTTTTCACAGATTCTTACATTTCATTCAAAAACAATGCAAATATTGGGATTTTATGTGCAAGGCTGAAAGAAAGAAGTACGTAAGTGTAAACCTTAGTTGCATATTTATTTTACTGCTATCCCTAAATAAAATCTGTGCAACCAATGGCCCGCTTTAACTAAAAACTTGTGCAAGAGGACAAAAATGACATCTACAGACTCTGTAAGGTGTATTTTTCATAGAAGAACTTGATTTCCTCTTATGTATCATTACGCTGCTTGTTCTTAATTTCTGAGCCCGACACAAACATCGTTGTGTACACATTTCTGTTTATTAATGTGCCGTTCTGACCATCTGTCCTGCTGTCTTTTCCCTTCTCCCTCTCTCTCATGCTGAGTATTTTCACATGCACACACTGACATTGAAACCACCATGACCATAAAATCTTGCTGCTGTGTTATTGGCTGAGTCAGAGCATCTCCTGAGCCAATGAGCACAGGGGACAGGTCTGAGGACGGCAAGCCTGGTGAAACTACTTAGTGACTGAATAATTTTGATGTGCCTGTGCATGCACACAGAACACAAAGGGGCAGATGAGGGGATGGGAACATGTCTTGCATACAGAACAGGGAAATCCATCTCAAAGAGGGTGGTCAGAGACATTGGGAAGGTAGACAGGAAACGGGATGTCACAGTTTTGCTGCTGATGGTTTTCATCTATGCTCCCTCCTCCTTCTTTTTCACAAGTTTAAAATTCCCCTATTTTAGCAATAATCTCTTTTACTCCCTACGTTATCGTTCTATATTTCCCACTAGTGTCCTGATTTGCCCTCAGAATGTCTTTATTTTTGTCAGGGCAAAAAATCTTCTTACAAGGTTCTGTCATTCCTCTAATTAGTGTTTTTGATGATAAAGAGGTTTTTTTCCCTCTTTTCCCCAGCTCATCTGATTTGTGCATCTCCTCTCTCTCATATATCAGCTTCCTCTCCTCATCACTCTACACTTCCTCCCTGGAGTTGCTTGTTACTTGACTCTAACAGAGAAATTTGTTTCTCTGGCTGGCCATCAGCCTGTATTTCCAACAAATATGTACTTATTCATAAATCAGTGGATGTGCTATATGAACTAGAACAATCAGCTTGGCCATTTAAAAGTTTTTATCTGCAAAAATCACTAAAACAGAAGTGAAATACAGAACTTTGGATGATTATTTGCATGAGCAAAAACCATGATCTTCTTATTCTTGTGTAGACTGAATGCAGAATAATTTAAAGTTGGTGTTAAAGCAAGATATAGAAGAGGCTTAATAAGTCTATTTAAAACTGGAGAAGTGAGGAGACTTTTCTGTTACCTGGAAGAGTTATTGTTTGTGAACATTTCAGACCTCTCATGACTAACCATCAGAACTGGGAAGACAGGAGGAGTTAAGTTAAGTTAAGTTAAGTTAAGTTAAGTTAAGTTAAGTTAAGTTAAGTTGAAGTTCACTGAGTCTCAATCTAAACTACAACATTCAGATTTTAGGGGCAGATTTAAAAAAGAAACATGACGGTATGAATCTATCCGATAACAGTTCAAGCTGCTGCAGCTGGTTTAAGGGTGTTACTGTATTTTCGTGGCAAGTTTTGAAACAATCTCCTATCAGATATCACCAAATCTCAATCCAACACTTTCAAGATGGGGTGGAACAGTTGATTTGCATCATCATGTGCAGGACAAATCTGCAGCTACTTCATGATGCTAGCATATGGACCAAAATCTCTGAGTAATGTTTCCAGCACCTTGCTGAATCAATGCAAGAAGAATTAAAGCAATGTACAAGGTAAAGGGGGATTTGAACTGGTGCTAGCAAAGGGTAACTACTAAAGTGGCTTGTAAGAATTATAGCTGCAATATGCGGCAGAGAAAAAGGCTCTGCAGATGTTGAAGGGAGCTGAAAGTTTACTTTCAGTTTCCAGACACTCTGATATGTTTCAGAACAGAACAGCTGTAGTAAGAAGGAACTGATCCATTTTCAGAAACTCCTAACAATTTCCTCATAAACTCTTTGAACATGCTGTCATCAGGAAAACAGCACTAAAACCGCAAACGCAGAACTACCAGACTTGTAAACAGCTTTCTGCCTCACGCTGTTAAAATGCTGAACTCCTCTCAAGAAATAATTTCATTTTTTAACTATCTTGTATTTTATCTATTTATTAATTCTCCTGCAGATTCCAGAGAAACTGAGATTTGCTTGTGTTATAGTGTCAGTTATCCAGTTAGGTGACAGTAAGTTAATTTGATTTCCCTAATCTGATGAATGCAATATGTGCTCAAAAGGCTGCAGGAATGTGAATGTTTAACTATGATATTCCTAAACAACTGAGGCTTGACAAGTGTATGCTAAATATGTTCAGTAAAACCTATGAAATACTTGTGGACTAAGGATCCAAAGTTGCAGGGATAGGAAGTAAGATGCATTATATATCTTCTACGAATATCATAACTAAATATGAATGCTTAAATTCAAAATGAATTGAATTTGAATTTTATTAAACATACATCTCAGAAACACTGTCTTTAGGTTTAACACATGATTTAATACATTTCATCATTGTCATTGGAAAACAGAGTCTCTTCAGTCAGAGGCTTCTTTACATTGGTTGTAAAAGGGACTGCTACAGGAGATCTTTCTTGCCCACGGCCATCACGATCTGTAATAACTCCTTAATTAAATGAGTTACATCAACATTTAATTTCCCTTTGGGATGAATAAAGTATTTTTGAATTGAATTGAATTGAATTTCAATGATGTGGTTATGTTGAATGGAAATGAAAGCTTTTAATTGCAACAGTATTTTTCTTTATATTAGGTTTTATTTTGTTTTCTATGACCTTTAGTTTGAAGAGAAACTTCTGCTTCCAATGATCAAGTTACTTCAAGCACAAAAGTTACATAATGAGGGAGAAACACTGCCTCCTATTGACAAAGAACGTTGCATGACTAATTGATGTACTTCTATCATTCTTTTAGTATCAATGGACATTATGTGATAATTTGAGTTTTGTTTTTGTGTATATGTGTGTGTCAAACATGATTTTATGACTTTATGCCAATGTTACATCATTGTCTTGGTTGCAATATGGGGTAAAATTAATTTGTCATTGAAGCAAACTTACACACAACCTTCATCATTACATAACCTACCCACATATTGCTGTTTCATCCATTCTCAATGCTGGTCCTCAGGGACCACTACCCCGCATGTTTTAGGTGTTTCCCTTCAGCCACACACCTGACTTGAACAACTGGGTGATCAACAGGCTTCTGCAGGACTTGTTGGTATGCAGAGGAGGTCACACAATTATTTGAATCAGGTGTTCTGGAAAAGAGATACATCTAAAATATGCAAGGCAGTGGTCCCTAAGGACTAGAATTGAGAAACACTGCCACAAACAAATTAATGAACTCAAGCCTTGTGTGTTTGTGTATTCCTCTTGGCATTTATATATTTAAAGGAATTAAAGACATAAATAATGATAAAAAAAAAAAAACCCTCAAATTTTGCATATATTTCAATTTGAATTTATATTTTTTACCTATTCTGGTTCTAATCTGTTTTTCCCATAAAAGCTTACCTTTAATCAATAGTTGTTAGGGTTGGTATGAAACATCCCCAGAAGAGATCAATATTGGCCAATGAAAGTTTTTGTCCCCAAAAGAGCAGGGCACAACAAACCAAATCCAAAGTAGCAAAGGGGCAAAATGACCAGCATCCAAATGGCAAAGTAAGGTAGATAACTGAACTAAAACTTAATTCATTCAAAGGCATTTTTTGTTTCTTTCTTGGAATTCATGGATTTTTGTTTGCTTCATAAGACCTTATAGTAAGACATGAATCAAACACAAAAATGTCTCCATTGTATTCATAAAGAACTTACAAAGTGGTTGGATTTCAGTCCAGGGCAACCCCTGTGTGTTCAGTCTTTTATCTAATCTTTGAGCAGGCAGCAAACCAAACTCAAGCATCCTGTACATTTTCTGTCTGACACCAAGCGTTTCCTATAAATAGATCAAACATGGTGAAAGGTTCACACAAACACACTTCATACATGAACTGCTTTGACCAGTCTTCAAACCTTCACCATGCCATGTGATTGTCTCAGCTCTGTTCAATCCATAACAGCTCTTACGTAAAGATGCTGACTGCCTTACAGTGCAGGGAGAAATGCCGTGCTGACTGAAATGTCAAGTGCCGTCAGAAGAGTAGTTTCATCAGATACTGCAGAGCTGCCAACACAATTGTACATGAGTCTAGAGAAGTTAAATAAGAGCCAGTGTGTGCTTTTATCTGGACAGAAGATGGGTATCTGTATTTGCAGAAATGCTCCTCGCACTTATCTAAGTGTAAAATATAAAGAAAACGTTTGCATGCCAACAAACAGGTAATATTGTTTTTATTTGAAAGAGGAAATTCAGCTGTATTTTTCTCTACCCCTCAGATTCAGATACCAAGCAAACAGCCAACATGTTCCAGATTTTCTAAAAGCAGAATTTACTGCCTCTTCTCAACAAATACAGGTGGGCTGCTTTGGCTGTTCCTCTGGGTTCAGATTCAGACTGTAATGTAAAAGTAGGTATCTGATGTGGCAGTCTGGCTTCCAACTCTCTATAACCCTTACTAAGGCATTCCAGTGTAAGAGTTTCAGAATCACTGGGCAGAGTTGCATGGGTCCACTCATCATCTGAAGAACGATTGCTCTTGTGACGTAGGTGGCTCTGGCCAACCACCAAATGATCCTTTTCTCATCTCTCAACTCCTTCATCCCAAAGTACACTATCACACAGCAGCCTGCTCCAAGGGGGGGTCCATAAACCTGATAGTGGGGTGTAGGTGCTGACATGCTTAAATATTATTTCATGAAACCAAAATACCTTGGCACATTGATGATGTGATGGGATATACAAGGAGGATTGCAGCTTCACAGCGTCCAGTCTTAAGCAGCTTTTGGATTGGCAATGGAAGGTTAGTACCAATCATTATGTAGTGTGTGGAACTAATATGAATTCCTTAAACATGGTCCTTGCACCTTGCAAGATGCCTTGGGACTTTCAACTGGCCAATAAGCCACAGCCTACCATAGAAAATCAAAATATTTCTCTTAAAAACGTTTTTCTTGACTTTAAGCAGAGATTTCTGATCAAGGATTACCTGTGTTCTAATAAAACTGTTTCAGGTATCTAGAACTGCTTTGCATTTCTTTGTTTTTGCATAATTATATAACCACTGGCAATCAGTCATACCTTTATAGTGGAATAAGATGAAAAGGTCATGAGATTTCCTTTGATGCTTATTTTGGTGATTTAAATATATAGAATGTGGAACTTTCATATCCAGTTGAATAAAAGGCCAGACTCTATACATTTTCAAACACATATTCGCCTTATAGAGACCATAATTGTTCTGCAAATATAGACAACAATGCATCACAGTTCAAGCTTAAAATTAACTTACTCAGGCAATACAACCCTGTAAAATAATTAACATTGGTTTCTACATTTGGCAAACTGATTTGCAAGATCACCTCATGTAAAGAGCCCTCCTCCAGCTCTGTGCCAATATATTACAATAGTTATCCAAAAAGAGTAGTGTGCACGGAAACTGTTTCCCCCCTGGTGCCTGTGTGTCTGCTGTCCACTCAGTATAATGCAGGGGTGGGGTGAACAGGGAGGGATGAAGCGTAGAAGAGGAAAAGAAAAGACACTGGAACAGTTCAGACAATAGTAAGAGCCTGCCTTTGCTATTTTGAGAAGCTTCCTCCTCACATAGTTCTGCCTGAAACTTCACTCAGCTGCCAGTTTTCAACTCAGCTCCACCCTTTTGGTCTAATCAAGATCAGAAAGTGAGTCATACAACTTTTTAAGAGCTAAGACAGCTTCCTCTATGATGCTTCTGTGACATGCTGCAGCGCCAAAAACAAGGGGATGAAATTGTAGGTTTATTGTGGTGTTTTGTTTTTTTTTTTCCCAAAAGTCTAAATCTTCCTTTTAGCACTTCAGTAAAATCTATTGAAAAAAAAACCTCTACATCAGCAGGTCATTTATGGAGTGTGAGAGGATTTACATGTCATGCAGAAAAGTGTTGAATGTACTATACTGTAACTGTGTCCATAGCACAGGAAATATGGCCTTTTGATGACAGGAAACAACCCCTCACCATGGAGACAGCAGTCTGAGCTGGTGTCCTGCAGGTCAAAGCCAAACACACGCCATATGATGCCATCTATGAAAGCGGAGGAGGTCTGAAAGACCTAAAAAAGGATTTTAAAAGAAGTGATGCACAAATCCTTATGTTCCTTATTTAGCCAGTAACCTGTGAGCCATGGTGAAAATACAAACTGTTTTATTCAAACCCTCTTTTAACCTTATAGTCAGTGCAACTCATTCAAAAGCTACAGGAAGCATAAAGCGTCTGATGGTCTGTGAAGAGGTGATGGCCCTTTATTCTTCTGTGTTTCCTTTCAATGTTTCCTGCATCAGTGCTTCCCTGTTTTAGTCAATTCTGATGCTGGCTCAGGTTTTTTTACTTTTTTAGCACAAAAAACAGAAAGACGCAGAACAAAACTGTTCTAAAATGCACTCAACAGCTAAACATAGAAAATATAACTAAGAATGTAACTATAACAGTGTTCTAAGATTAATAAATGCTTCAGCAATAAAGAGAATTTTAACTTTTATTTTTGTGCAGCACACTAAAATCATAGCTCCAGCAACTTTTAATCACTGCTGACTTAATGCACTGCTACAACAGCTGGTTGGTGTCAGCAGGCTTTATAAACCAGCCTGAACCAATATCGGTTTCCCAGGAGCAATTACTGGGAAAATAAAAAAGATATAGCATAGAATTAAAGGAAAATGAACTTTACTTAAGAATATCAGAGGGTAACTTATATCTTCCACTCTGCAATGCAGTACTTCAAGCTCTTTCCGTTCACTGACTGGCCGGCTTCCAGAATTATCTCCAGGGTCGGCACCCAGCATTTCTGAGTTTCCTCTTACAAGTGGAGCAGTTTGGATTAGAAACTAAACCCCACAAATAACTTGTCCCTCTTTACTGGACAGGGTGATTTTAGAAACCCAATCATACAGTGGATGTATGAACATCCCCAGCACTAAATTCTAGATTGACATCCCTCTTTTGGAAACAATAACCCTCATTTTTTATATTTTGATTGTGATAACTGTTGGATATCTATATTTTGAGATCATTTGAAATCTACTAATTTGATCTTTTGAAAAAGTATATTTTCACTCTTCTGCAGCCTAAAATTATCATGTAACATCTGTCTGCATACTTGCTTGGGTTTATTTATATGGTAGAGTAAATAATATGACTTAAATATTTCCTAAAGCGATAGTTTGGACATTTTTAAGAGGTAAGGTTGTGAGAAGTCAGCATAATATCTGTAGAACAGAGCTTTGTGACAACTTTAGTTTAGAGAGTCATTAGTTAATTAGTTCAGACTATGCAGTAAAACCATCTGGGATGACAGACTGGGACCAGTTGCCAAGCAGATTTTTGTTCTCTTAGACACTGTGCAGACCTGGTATTTTATTTGTTTGGACATGGTCAGATCATTCATAATGCATGTCAATCCAAGGCATGCACAGGACCTCAAAGCAAATCCAATTTCATAGGAGTTCATGCAAATGCTCCATTACAAACCTTCACATTGCATCATTTTTGGATTAGATAGTTGTTTACATTGATTTCTGCAGTGGTGTTTACACAGAATATCTTATTGGTTAATGGTCCATAATCAATAAAATCCCACGTGACATGCATATTTTAAATCATAATGTATCAAGGCTGACCAAACAGAGAAACTATTTCATCAAAAAAATATAAATGAAACATTCTGTGGCCTTTATAGTGAACGTACTTTAAGTTAGTTTTATACTGCCCTACTTTTACACCAGACACCTAATCTGGTTCACAGTTGACTTTTACAATAACTGTTTCAAGTGAAACATTTCTGGTTAAGGACAACAGATCAACAAGGTTCCAAATGGGTTGAAAATTAGTTTTAGTTAGTAATGTTTGGATGAACCACAATGAACTCTTTGATGCTGAAGTTGATTGATTTCTAGTCCAAATGTCTTTTTTTATTAACACAGAGATCATTCAGAAAGTTATCTACTACTGATAAGATATTGACTGTTGATAACCGATTTACAGAAGCCTACTAATGAAAACAATACAACTATTTCCTTGTGTTAGAACTTAGTGGAAAATAGGAACGTGTATTCTGAAACACAGAAAGCTTTTGGTTGTACCTAAAGCAGATAATGTACATACTATAAATAACAGACATCAGTCAACTAATCATACTTTAGGGTATAAAGATATTTTTTAAGTCTAAAAAGTTCCAATCTTGGGTTCCTAAATCCTGAAATGACACACAAAATATGTCTGAAAAATAAAACAAGACAACCAATTTTATTTTCTATTTGTCTGGGGCTCTCTTACATTGCGACTGTATAAACAAAGGTGAATAAGAACAAAAGAATTTCCATTATAGTACAACACATTCAGTCAATCAAAGTAGCTCATGTACCATATTGTATGACCCATTGTCTATGCATGCATTTGTATTATAGTAACCTTAGTCTGGTGTTCATTCATGCTCATTTAGGGGCGTACACACATTATTTCCTCCTGCGTGTTTATTCTCTGGCTCCGTTCTGGCCCAGACCCTTTATACACTTTTGTTGTACACTATCGTCAAAACCAAAACACTGCCCTCCTCCTCCTCTTCCTCCTCCTCTTCTCATTTGCCTTTTTTCTGTACCTCTGTGTTTGTTACTGAATACCCCCCTTCAACTTTACACAGTGTCTAACATAAACAGCCGTCATCAAAGTCAATAATGACGTCAGTGGTGGCTTTTACAGTGTTTCTTTTGTTTTTTACATAGCTGAGTCAACTGAGGTTGGTTAAAAGAAGTTAATAATCCAAGCATGAGAAAAGAGAGTCCATGATATGGGTTTTATTGTACCCTAATGCCCAACTATACCAAATTACAGTTCCTTGATGAGGTATTATTACCAATTTTCTCAAGTTACAAGCAAAAAATGTAAAAAAAAAAATTATCAAGATTTTACAGGATAGACCAACACAAACTAGTGTCCATTGTGAAATTGACAGAAAAAAGTGTGGTGAGAGATCTTTAACTCTCCAGGGATATCCTGAATTCTTGTGTTATTGACATCCAAAATTTATAAATTTATCTTTGGTGTCATCTGACCAGAGTATCTTCTTCCACATGTTTGCTTTGTCTCTTACATGGCTTTCTGTCAACAATGGTCTTCTTGCTACGCTTTAATAAAGGCCAAATTTGATTCTCCCAACCAAGCTCTGCAGCCCCTACAGAGCTGAAATGGACACCTTGGCTGCTTTTCTGATAAATGCTTTCCTTATCGAGCCGGTCTGATTAGTTTGCACAGCCATATCTTGGTAGATTTTATAGCTGTCCCATACTCTTACCATTTTCTGATGATGGATTAAACTGTACTCAAAGCTGAGATCTTCTTTTATAACCTTGCCCTAATTTATAATTCTCCACAACTTTATCTCTTACCTGTCTGCTGTGTTCCTTGCACATCCTGATACTGTTTGTTCACTAATGTTCTTTAACAAATGTTTGCAGCCTTCACAGAAAAGCCAAACTTATACATTAAATTACACACAAGTGAACTAATGTACTAATTAGATTACTTGTGAAGACAGTAGTACTGAATTTTATGAAGAAGTTTTTATTTATAAAAACATATTGAAAGACAATGATTCTTTCCTTCCATTTTATAACTATGCAGTACTCTGTGCTGGTCTGTCACATAAAATCCCAACAAATTACTTTGAAGTTTGTGATTGTAATGTGATTAAAGGTAAAAAGGGTGTGAATACTTTTGTAAGACACTCTTTAAACACAGCACTGTGATACAAAAGTAGAGGATCACAAGTTGACAAACTTAGCAGTTTAATCATTATCCTCAAACAGTATGTACTGCAACGTGATGCTAGGTACCAAATTAAACTTTGATTTTAAAAAAAATAAATAAATAAAAAACTGAGAGAGAGAGAGAGAGAGAGAGAGAGAGAGAGAGAGAGAGAGAGAGAGAGAGAGAGAGAGAGAGAAAACATTCAGGACTTGGAGACCAGGTTATGATCAAATCAATTCCAGACCTTCTGATTTTTTTCCCTCAGTTGACATGGACAAACATCACTTGATTTGTTAAGCAATAATTTAAAGCATGGGAAAGGACCTGTTTTACAATTCAACCAATAAAAGGAGAGGAGTGAGTGGGGAGTGTGGGAGGAGTGGATTGGGGTTAGTTGGAGGGGAAAAGGTCAATTTATTGAAATGACTGTGGGAAAAACATGTTTTAATGCTATGTCAGTATTTGATTAGCAGGTTGTGGAAAACAGCTGCACAGAGCGTCGATTTTATAAGGTCACTCAGTTTACATAATCATGTGAACAGATTCATGTGTGACTTTATTGATGTACTCAAGCATAAGCCTAATAGTTAGATTATAACTGTCTTCTAAACTCAGAAAACTTTAGCTTCTTAAAACTTTGACTACTTTTCCATCTTAATGTACTTTTGTGAAGTTTGAAAATTCCTGCCTAAAAAACTTTATTTGAATGTATTCATGCACAGTTTTTTACTTGTCTGTGAGCTCATTAGGCTTGGTTTTCAATGTCTGCTTTTGTTGGTGACCTGCTGGGGGAAAAGGTGCTGACTCACTGCATTAAAAGACATTTCAGCTCCCTTTGCACATATTCTTGTTCTTTTTCTCCAAATCCTAATTCTCAGAAGTCCTCGGATCCCTCAGTTCTCAGCTTTGCCTCTTCCTTTCTTCCCCCTTACCTTCCCCTTCCTCTCCACATCTCCACAGCTGCTTCAGTTGTGTCCTGACAGCTGTATCCCAGTGGGCCGATCCGAGGCTGGCCTATGGGTGTTGTGATTCCCTGTCGTGCATCCGCACAGCACTCTTTCTTTTCAACTTTCTTTTAGATCATGTCTTTCTGTTTTTCTGTCTTTAGTCCCACTGTTGGCTTCAGTGGCATGACTGACAGCACCCTATAGGAAGAGTGCCTGGCTTCCTTTTCAAGCACTCCTCAAATAGGAGATTATGCAATATGCACACACTTACCCTCACACAGTCATACTTCAATGTTTTGTGCCAAATCATACAATTAGCTGCAGGGTAGGGAGAGATGATGGAACGAAATAAAAAGTTTGGTATTATACAACAATACTTGGGGCTCCAGTTTACTGGACAATGATCAGAAAATAATGTGTGAGATCTCATCAAAGAAATTATTTCTAGTTCTGGTTAACACTAAGTCACTAAGTCATCAAAAAGTCCAAAGAAAATTTAGATTATATCTCAGTAAATGTGCATTTTAAAAGTGGGCTTTATTTAAAATATGTTAAATTAAGGAGTCTGAAACAACACATGCAAGAATAAATAGTTTAAAAAAATGACTCACAAAATTTCCCAGCAGTTGGTTTGATACATATGAAAAAAGATCATTCTTTATCCACTTAAGGATTATATTTTTAGTTTGAATGTGAAAAAACATGTGAAAAAATGTAAAATAATTTCCAAAACAAACAAGCAAAAAAAACTTCACCAGAAAATAAAGAAATTTACAACCTATCTCCACACATAGCCAAATCTGTCCCTTTTTCCTTTGAGTCTTAATAACAAGGGATCAACTCAGTTTTCTCTGTTTTTCAATGTTCTAATGAATTATGAAGATATAATCATAAAAAGGCTAAAATTTTATGTGCAATACATATATTTTTATAGGCTTCTTATTACAAGTTGTTTTTATTGATTGTGGCTTTGAATTGTGCCCCAATCAATTTATATGAAATATGACAGATAATGACCTCTGATCAAAGCAAAAATAATCTTGTTGGTATTTACCACAGACACATTACCACAGTTCCCTTTGGCATACTATGGGTCAGTTTCGGAAAATTGCTATAAACAATTACATGCCCCCAAGGCAGGAACAAATTGAAACACATGCAGAACAAAAGGTCCTGTGTTAGCTCTTTTTTGCTATTAAAAAGTCTAGAAACACCTGTTTTTATTATATTCTACCTGTGGAGAAAACATTCTGAGAAGGGACTTCTCAAATTTTTCATGTAGACACAAACAGTCCTGGGTTCAGGTCCTTCAATCAGACTAAATGGTTCTTTATTAATTGTGTTTTAGGCACAATAAAAGAACATTAATCTCTCAGTAAACCATCACATCGGGCTGCTTTTCATTGAATTTAGCAGTTTATCTACGTAGTGCAGAATTTACAACAAAAACATTCTCAAGGGACTTTGCAAGACAGAAACGTCAAATTCATGTTCACCTGTGTAAGAATCCAATTCAATATAGATTCATTTTAAATCAATCCAACGTATTACAATAAAATCCAAAATAAAAATAGTATGTCGCCCAGCAGCTCAGGCCTGTTTTTGATATGGGGCCATGTGAGCAGTTGTCCAGGGCAGCATTAGAAGGAGATGGGCACGCAAGCACAGAAATAAAATTATATAACTTATCATTCAGTTGCTCCATAAACACGTTTTCTGTTACTTTCATACCTGTGTATACAATGGGGAGTTGGCACCTTCTCTTGCTGCTGAGAATAGGAAATTATTTTACACGATTTGTGTCAGACTACATGGCATTTTATCTCACCCCACAATTAGATGGTTTACTTTAATTGTTTATGAGATACCAGAAGGAGGGGCGCACCTAGGGCGCCATTCATGGAAGCATGTAGCGACAAGGATCGTTCAGAGTAACTGACGCCACTCTAACAACAAGCTTTAGATTTACTGGGGAGTTTGTTCAACAGGAAAGGAGTCTGATAACTAAAATATCTACTTCCCATCTTACTTTTAGAAATTCTAAGGAACACCAGTAAACCTGCAGTGGCAGTGAAGTGCTCTTTTGAGAACAAACGGAACAATCCATGTTTAATACTGGTGGGAGATGGCTTTAAAAATATATGTTACCATACTGTGCATATAACACTTCTAAAACTCTACTAGTGACATCTTGCGGCAAAGCACTCTTTTTTTCTTCAATGGAAATGTAATATAATGTTTTTTTTATGCTTTGTTTTTATGCTAATGTTTTTTTTTTTTTTATATTTATTATGCCTGAGATGTATACTTGTTCCAGTGTTAACAGCAATGGGAAATACTAAGACAGTCAGAATCATTAGACCAAAATCATCCATGTTTCCCTCTGTTAAACAGCCTTGAAAAAAAAAAAAATTACAGAGACTCTAAAAAAGATTTTCTCCAACATTACCCTAGCTTTCCTGTGAGTAGGGGAGTGGTGAGGTGCTTTACGTAAAAGGAAAGGCAACCGTGATCAGATCAGCTATTACGTCCCATCGTGTAGCACTGGAAGTGGAGAAAGGTTATTGTTCAGCTACAATGAAGGTACACTGGTGACGATGTTCAACCAGTTAGTGAAATCCAGTTAAATGGTTTCACTGTCCCTCTGGGAGTAGCTGGTTGTACATTGTGCACAAATGTGTGCACGTGCATCCATTATTGTGTTTTATTGACAAGGTCGGTGAAAAAGGTAGAAGAATCCCCGGAAAGTTTCCCTTTCTCTGAGCAGCGAATCAGGAAATATGCTGCGACAGGCGACTATTGTCATGAAAAGCTTGAACGAGCAGGAGGTGAGGGGTGTGTGAGCCTTTGTGTGTGTGTAAGGCCAACGAACTGTTACAGTCATGCAAGCTTGAGGAAATATGGGACAACCAGCTGAATTGACCTTGTACTGATTTGACGATAACATAGTGTGATGAAACAGAAATGTCTTTTTATGACATACAAATGGATCTGTGGATGACTGATGGTTCATTGATTTCATTCATACAATAAAACTGAAAGCTGAAGTGATTCCAAGCTGGATTTATGTTGGAAACTCACATGTTTTCTTTGTACGTGCGCTGCAGCATATCAGAGCTGTCAGACAGAACCCTGGATGGACTGTCGGTCAGCAAATGTCAACAGACAGAGACGTAACATGGCGCCTTTTCTGTCATGTGCCAGGAAGGGTCAGCCTCTCTTTGTGTTTTTAGCCGTGTTTGATCTTGGGCGACTGTGTACTCAGAGGTGGTGTGTCACCAGCTGCCCAATGAAGTGCCAGGAAACCATACAGCCCTTTAAAACAAAAGGTGAATGAGATTGAAAAATAGATGTGCGTACGAATGTAGGATAAAAACAAAATAGATCAAAATATGATGGAGGAGAAGCTTGGCATTTTTTATCCCTCCTATTAATCTGAAGCTGTTCAGGAAAATAGCCAATGATGCAAGTCAAGGTCATGTTTGAGAGGTAGCAAAATTCTTAAAGGATTGAAATCATGCAAATACATAATGTATCTAGCAGCAGAGATTTCCAGGAAACAAACAATTCACACTTTCAGCTCAAATCAGGAGAAATTAATCCTCCTTATTATTATCAACCACAATTTTATTCACAGAGTCAGAAGTGAGTAATAAATGTTCTTTGGGATGTGTTTGCTTTTTGCTTAAGCATATCAGACTCCCTTTTGGGGGAAAAAAAACTACCTAGTAATTATATGAAAACAAATTTTATGTTGCCATCTTATGCTTCATTGGAAAACAACATTATTCACATAAACAGCTATTAGTGGAAGAATATACAAGCAACAGTTTTTCATTTACAATATGTAAATGGTGGAAAAAAAAGTGACATGACTGTGACATATTGTAGCTGTTACCATTCCATTTCTTATTAACCTGAAACTATAGGTGTGTAGGTCATTACTGACTGTTGATCTAAAGTAGACAGGGTGTGAATATTTGACAATCAGAATGCAACAAAAGGGTTTTGCTGGCTACAGCATAGATAATAATGATGGCTTGGGTTTATTGTAATTGCTGTTGCGAACTGTGAGGATAAAAAGTTGTCTTTAGGGTTCATTGAATAGAAATTGTATTTTCAGAACCAGCTGCAAAAACATGCACTGCAGAATGGAGATGGGGACTAGATAGGACAATATCAAAATGGACTTATAAGAATTTCAAAGGCAGAGTACAGAGGTACTGTAGTCTTGAAATATTTTATACACATTTTTTGAAGATAAGAACTAACATTAGAAGAAGTGGAGATTACAGAAGAGATGATGAGGGTAACAAAATACTATCACTTGCAAAAGTATTCAAACATTGAACTTTCACATTTTGTCACATCACCACAACAGAGTTCTGGTGATGTGACAAAATGACTTGACTTGTGAATGACTTGTGTTATTGATTATTTAAAGGAAAAAAGACCAGACAAAACATCTCACAGGAAGATCTTTATGATATTAGTTCTAGAATAATGTAGTATTGTAATTACTGTGCTATATTGCAAGATGTTTATTCTCGCATTTTCTTGTTGAAAGGTGCACTGCTTGAAGGATTTGTGTTGTTACTTTTATACCTTTGGACACTTTTTATGATGTGCAACCATAAAAACAAATAAGCTGTTTGCTAGAGGAAACAGCTGATCAGCAGCTGAAATGTTGCGGATGTAGAGTATGAGAAAAGCCGAGGGAGAGACAAAAGGACCATCTCGATCATTTTTTACAATGTGGAAATATGAGATCTGTCACCAATAATGCGCTGACAAGGACCCAGCCACAAAAAGAAGAGAAAAAGAGCCTTCAGAGAGGAAGACGGGGATTTATTCTGAAGTGTACAAAAGCACCTTACAGTCAAGTCAAGGAACAACAAGTTGGTGTGGAGGAAAAAGCTAAAGAGCAAGCTCCAGCAGAGCAATGTTACAGATGCGTGGTCAGGGACGAGGAGGATCACAAACTTCAAGTAGAATGAAGATCAAATGAATAAAAGACTAGACAGATCCAGTGAACTAAACACATTCTTCAACAGGCTCAGTTCACGTACAAGCTCAGAATCTTTCTTCATTGCCTCTAATCAAACTGACCTTCCAACCTTCTTTGACCCACAGCTTTCCTGCCACAACTCTTTCATCTTCCACTTCAGCCATGGATGCTTCTGTTGCTCAGTCATTGACCCACAGATTTCCTTTTATACCTAAACAGTTTCACCTCGGTCATGGATCCAGGAGCTACTCAGTCATTATTTCCAACCACATCAGGAAATGTTGGTACACCCCTTTGCCTTCCCCTCCCATCTTTCTGTCTCTCAGGCACAGGTCACAAGGCAGCTGGATATTTAACCTCAGAAGGTGGCAAGACCACACTGAGCAGCTCAGAATCCTGGAAGCCTGTGTGAACCACCTGGGCAGGTTTCTGAGGCATCTCTCTAACTAGATACAGTGCTGTGACAGAGACATCACGCTTTGTTCCAGTACCTAAGACCCATCAGTCAACAAATGTAGATTTGTTGCCCTGACATCCTAAATCATGGAAGTCCTGGAAAAACTCCTTTTGGCCCACCTGAGTAAGCAAACCAGCACCTTTCAGGA
Source organism: Anableps anableps (assembly GCA_014839685.1). Lineage (NCBI taxonomy): Eukaryota > Metazoa > Chordata > Actinopteri > Cyprinodontiformes > Anablepidae > Anableps > Anableps anableps. The sequence continues at coordinate 14,786,386 of CM026086.1, read as the reverse complement.
CAAAATGCAATTTGTTTTCTTTTTTTATCATGGTGGAACTGGAGTTGAAGATACCATCATAGACCTGCTTCAACAATCCCACTGGAAAAAGCAGGCAGCACTGTGAGAATCATGTTCTTTGATTTGTCCCAAAAACTTAAGCAGACACAAATGGAGGCCTCAACAATCGCCTGGATCAATGACTACCTGTCAAACAACCGACAGTTTGTGAGAATGAAGGGTTACATTTTTGACCAGGTATTCAGCAGCAAAGGAGGACCACAAGGATCTGTACTCTCTCCATTTCTTTTCATTCTGTACATCTCAGACTTCCAGTACAAGTCAGAGTCCTGTCATCTGCAGACTTGGATTGGTGCAGTTGTCCAGTGAGTAAGAGCTGGGCAAGAGACTGAGTAAAGAGTATTATCAACTTAAATTAAATTAAATTGAAATGATGAAATAACGGATGCAAACCTGATCCTAAAACCACTTAAGATGCAATTAAACTGTAATTGTTAACAATTATCATTTGCTTGTGGACTAACATTGACAAACATTGGACTAATGAAGGTTAAGTAGTTTTGTTTATATTTGTCTATGCTTATCACTTTCTCCTAACTTTGTTTTGCAAACAATAAATGGCTGTTTTTAGCTTCCTGTTGTTTATTATTACTTCTGTCACCCTATATTCATACACAATGCTACTTAGATCAAAACCTTTTAGTTATTCTTTCAAGTTACTTTCAGTTATGCCTTCATTATCCAATGAAAGACATACAAGAGGCACAGTAGCACTTGTAAATTTGGTAGTAAGCAAAAGCATGAAACAGAAGTTTTTTTTGCATGGTTTCGTTTATCTATACAAGTGTGTATTCTTGTTTATGTAAGTTCAGACATCTGATCACTGGGTGAGGGTGGATGTGGAATCAGTGGCCAAACTGTGCCATCTGGTCCTACAGGCTGAAACTGACCACTCAGCAGTTAGCAAGCAGTTCTCGACCTCCCAGACCCGCTCCCCCTTCTGCACACTCATTTCCACCCACGCACTGACAGACAGGCTTCGGCTCTGTGCGGTCTCCGTGGAGCCCTGATGGCCTTTGTGAGGCTGCCATGCTGGAGGCGACAGGCCTAGCGTTCTGTTCCACCCTGACATGCTGGCTTCATTATTTCTCCATTCAGGGGAGGATTTAGTGTTATCTGTCCTCTCCTGCATGGAAAAATTAGCTCTATTCCAGTTGGACAATAACGGCATAAAGCATATTTTTATAATCCCACTAAAATGAATTGGGAGTCATGTATACAATTCTATGTAGCAAAGACATTCAATTTAAGACTGGATGTGGACAATAGTCTTTTCCGTTTAGAGCTTGTTATGGCTGACCTATTTCTCAGTTTTTTATTCTGTTAAAAAGTCATAATTCACTGAATTAGCTTACAGTTGTTGCATTAAAAGTCAAAACAAATGTGATATTTGCCTTGAGATGTCATTAGTTACAATTTTTCTTACAACTTAGATATGTACAGTCCGCTTTTAATTAACCATATGTAACTGATTTAAATTTAACTAACTGAATAACGGAGGATCATAGACAGCTCTTCCTTTAATTTCTGAAATTATTTTAACCAAGTAGAGTTAATGTTGCACATTGTCACACCAGTATTCAGGGCTTTAGAAAATAACAAGGAAGGTTGTTTGATCTCCACATAATACTATAATGCTGGACTAACCTGTGGCTCTAATGCTGTCTGGGAACACACTAGAAATACTTGAGATAGTCCAAACATTTTTGAGAAACAGTTACAATAAGCTATATTGATATCAAAAAGACAAAAACAGCTCTTTTGCACTGTTTGAATAGTTAAAATTCATTAACTGACACAAATATGTAAACAAACTGCTAGAGCATAAACAAAAAAAGACATACAAGTGTAGTGTTATTAATAAATATATCCCAAAAAGCAAGGAAATTTGTGTTTGATCATTTTTACTTTTGTTGTAACAATTCTTATTCACAATAAAGCCTATTTATTTAAAAAAATAAATAAATACGTTTTCTGATGGTATAACATTCATTGTCAAGTAACACTTTTGCACAAAAGAAATAATTAACTTTTCTGCTTTTGTTGCTATTCATATAATTCTAAATATAAATATAAATAAACATAGAAATTCTAAATGGCTCTCTGTAACAGGTACTGGTTCTGTCAGAATCTGAGCAGGATCCATTTAGTGCAGATTCTCTCACATGAACAGTCAGCTTTCCTCCCAGTCAGTGATTCATTAATCACTGACTGGTGATTGGCATGGTGGCTTGCATAAAAGTGGGAACATGCTCAGCGTTTTATTTCCTTATGTGATAAGAACCATGAACCCAGACATACAACATAGATGACCTCTCACTCTGATGTCTACCTTCACCAGAGGAGCCAAATAGACAGAAATGCTATAAACATGCTTTTGATAACACAAATTTGGCAATCCTTACAGAGACTGTAGGGTTTTGTATTCAATGTTTAGATGTTAAGGATAAACAGCAGCAGATATCAGTCAAAAGTCATATTTGTTGCTCTAACCATACAGCAATTTTCTTTTTGTTTCCTCTTATTACATTTCCTGTTTCCAATGTTTTTTGAGTTTACTACTACTTTATGCAGTTTATTAGATGATAAAAAAAAACTTTCTAAAAATGGTATATTTCATTTATTTCTTTGTTGACCTGGTTTCATTTAATGGTTTGCTCTGCAGTGGCTTACCTAAGCTCTCAGTCTCCTCCCTTGGTTACACAATGCTGTGTAAACCTCTCTTACAGCAACAACTGTCACAAAGTGAAATCTCGTAACATCGGAAATCAGTGAAGGAGTATTAGCAGTCAAAACCTCGAGTTCAATAGTGAGTGAAGACAAAGTATGGATTTTGAATCATTTATAATATACAGCTTACTCCTTAATCAGCAGTGCAACTTTTCTGTGTTAACACCTCCCTTTATAGCATACTGTAACTGTTTATCCTGCTTTTATTATGCTGAGAATTTGAGATGTAGAGCATATCTTCTGAGTTGGTGTGAAGAGTTTCAAACACCGACACTAGAAAGATAATAGGCAAGGGATGCAGGAACTAATTATTCAGGCATGAAACATAACTGCCTGGGGATCTGAAATGCATTGCTTAAAATGCCAAGTGTGAAATCATACTCCCATTAAAATGTCTCATGTTTCTTCAAGAATATTACAATCTGTGAACTTTTTCATATTTTACTCTGCATCTGTCATGCTTTTCATCACTCCAGAAGTGGCAAAACAGCAAGGCCCTTTTAAACAATTATAAATTGTACATAATTTAAAGTTGCTGTTTGTTAGTACAAATAATTTGAAAAACATCTTTACATCAGAATGAAAACTTTCAAACATTCATTAATCCATGTGCTATACCTGCCTAATCCTTGGAGCCTTGGGGCTGGTCCAGTAGCCCCTGGGTGAGAGGCAGGTTACATCCTGACCATGTTGCTAGCCAATCACATCATCAAATAAATGATCATCTTGAAATAAATACTGTATTTGATGATCATCGGTTTGGTTTTCAATGCTACCATAGTACAGATGGTACAATTTTTAAAGTTGTAAATGACTTATCAGTAATGAATTTTTCTGAAAGTATTTTATTCATGTTCACCTATATCTGCCTTTAAACCCTGTTCACCGTGATATACTATTGGCCAAATTGGCAAAACATGTTTTTTTTTTCTTTTTTCAGATCCAGTTATCAATTGGTTGATCATTTATAATTCATATTTTGTTCCTTGTGTCTCTATGTAAGTTTGATCCTGCCAAAGCATGCATTGCCTATGAAGTGCCTCAATTATGCTATAAGATGCATGCATGTTTGTCCATATGTGTTTTTTGCACGTGTTCCTCAGTTTTATTTACTTTTTACATTTTAAATAAAGCAAAATTTTGTAATTTGCATGTGCACATTTTTTGCTCTCTTAGCAGTGTTAGTTTTTATGTGTTTAGCTATTTTTTTGTATTGCTTATTTTTGATGGAACATACATTGTGTCACTAATAAACTGTGATACAGAAACACATTTTGACTAAACATTTTTTTCGGATTGGTGGGTACATTGCACCTCACAGAGACTGACATCTAGATGAAAACATTTGGGCTACTGTAGCCAAGTAACCCTCCCCCTTCTCCTCTCCCTCCCACTGTCTTCTTGCACACTTGGGGTTTATTGGCTGACTTTGTTTAACCTGCCTGAACTGTGGTATTTTCTCAGGACTTAACTTCATCTGGGGGCTTATCTACAGCGAAATCCAGGCTGAAACATTGTGGAAAATTCCCCAAACCTAAATGTGACAGAGGGCCTTTGGAGATGGGAGCATGGTGAGAGAAACAGGAGGTGGTGGACACTGCTAGTCCAACATATCACTGACACAGAGACAAAGAGAAAAGAAAGGGCCATGTGAAAGTACTCATAACATTGCAACCATAAAGTTTAATATAGTCTATTGATCTCTAAATGCCTCAGAGCTTTGTTCGAGAACATTAGAGAACAAATAGCACTATGAAGAACAAAAACCACAACAAAAAGGTCCAAGAGAAAGCTGTGGTGAAGTTTAAAGAATGGTTACCTCATAAAGCACCATCCCAAGCTTTTAGGAACTCAGAGAGGTCTTTTTAATCCATCATCCAAAAATGGAATGAGTATTCCATAAAAGCAAACCAAACATGTCCTTCTACATACACTGAGAAAGCAGGGAAGTCTGGCATTAATCAGAGAAGCAGCCAAGAGGCACATGGGAGGTCTGGAGAGGCTGGAGAGATTCCCTACTCAGGTGAAAGAATCTGCCGAAGGGACAACTACTGGTCATAGACTCGCAAATCTGGCTTCTGTGGAGCAGTGTCCAGAAAAAAACCATTGCACAATTGCAGTTTGTCGCAAGCCATGTAAGGAGCACACCAAGCATAAAAAAGGAACTTGGTGAGATGCAAGTCAATTTTCCAGAAAATATAAAAAACACATGTTTTTTTCATAGAATTAATGAGTTTTGATTCACACCCAGTTTCACACAAGGCAAGATTGTTTTAATTTAAATAAAAATGTCAACAAAGCTTTCCTGGAATACAAAGAAGTCGAATGACTCCAAGTCAGATGCTCTTTACTTATTTAATACAACCTTTTTATCTGTTTGCCTTGTCACAGTCTTTTAGATTAACATTGATGAGCAAACCCAATGACTAAAACACTTTGTTGACTTACTGCTCTGAAATTTGTTCCAAAAAGCTAAAAGCAGCAGGGACTTTGCAGATCAACGAGAAAAGCCTCTGTAAAAGGGCCTTTCACATCCCTGCATGAATACAGGTTGTTTACATTGACTACTGGACCAAATTTTCCTGTTTACCCAATGATATAAAGCGGAAAGATGCGCTATCGTTATTCCTCAGGGAGCGTGCAAATTAAGGGTAAGTTTACACGCTTGGTTTGGCTGAAATCACAGCCTCGAAGTCACGTACAGCAGGGCGAGACCTCCTTCAATGAGGCTTTTCCGTCTTACTTAAAAGGTCCACAAGTGGAGAGATGTGAGATAAAACCAGAAAAGTCACAGAAATGGAGGAAACTGAAATAATAATGAATGAATGTGACCCTGTTCTGTTTAGAAGGTGGGTCGGTACACAATTAAACACATAGCTAACAAAGCTTCTTGGAGAAGGCATATCGTTGTGCGTGCATGTGCAATCAAGCAGCGTGACACAGTACAATACCCATTCCCTAGCCAAAACACAGAGGGTGGGACACACACTGGCCTCTGTGGTGAACCTCGCAAAGAGCTCACCAGTGGACGTGATTTTACACACTAACTTATCAGACGGGGCACTTCCCCCCGGGTGCCCTTTTTTCCTGAAGCAGGCACGTTGGATCCAGTGAGGCACAGTACAGCATGTTCCAGTCTGCTTGCAGAAGCAGCCACTGTCAGTCTCAGATGACATGCCAGGATCAGACTGAAAAATAATTTACATGATAAAACAACAGGTGCTACAAAAGGGAGTAGCTATAAAGAATAAATAGAACTAACTTAACTTAACTTAACTACCTATAATATATATATATATATATATATATATATATATATATATATATATATATATATATATATATATATATATATATATATTTCTTTAAAACAACCTTTTATTCCCCTGCAGAGAGAAGAAATATAACTGTTCGAAGGTTAAGGGGGTGAGTTACAGTTTGACACCAACCGGTCCTGACTGTTGTTTTTACACTGAGACTGAGGTCACGTCAGATGACATATTATCTCTACAAACAGGAACCTGCTGGGGAAAAGTAAGCAGGAGGGCAAGATTTTGTTACAAGAAGATTTACAGATTCCATTCAAAGTCAGAGTAGCATAGACCAGTCATGTTTAATTGGATTTCTGTAGCAGGTAAACATTGTAAAAGAACTAGAGGGCCACATTTACAGCAGCAAACAGAAAGCACTGAATGTCATCTGTAGTTTATTTTATGTTTTCCTAATTCAGTTAGCTTAAAGAACGAGCACCAGTTGGAACTGAAAGACCTGAACCATTGTTTTTTTCTCCAATACTAAGTAATATATCTTTCTTATTAATGGGTAATGCATCATACCCTATATTTCCCTCTCTATTAATGTTCTATACTTTCTTGGAGCTATTGACAACTTTGACACAGATGGATATAAACTGAAGCTTGTAGTCAGAGTCTGCCTAAAGTTCTTTAGATCCTTGAACAGAATTTGATTTGGGGTCCTTCTGTCTACCACTAATCACAATGATTTAGCTAATATAGCATCAATAATCAGGTGTTTATGAATCAAATATGTAATATAAGTGTTGGAAATATAACCTATTTACTTGCTGGTTTCGGAGCTCTTAGCAGTACCTGAGGTCACTTCTGATTTGGGCTGGCTCTGCTGGGAGTCTTCAGATGTTTAATGTTTAAACCACAACTAAAGTATATTTGATTCATTTGCATTCAGCATCCAGAGAGTAATATTTAGCAGGAACTTTTCACCACTGTCTTTGAGTCATGTCTTTGACAAATTACAGTTTTTACACGCTGTACATTTCAAAAGGTCACTCATTAAGTTAATTTCTTACTTTCCTGTTGTTAGACCCTTTGATTCATCCTTCATATGTCAGTATGTCAGACATAAGGACAAGTCAATGTGAAACAGTTACTTGTAGGTACATACTGTAAAGTTTGGATGACGCACAAACCCCTGCAGACTTTGACCATGTATGTCATCCCTTTAGAGAAACTAACAAGTAGCTGCAAAGATGTGGGACATTTTTATTTTTGCCCTAAATTTACATTTAAAATTGAAGTTGGATTAAATAGGAAGTTTGCATATTGAGAAATGGTATTTTGGTCTTATTGTCTTTGTTTATTATATCCTTACCAAACAATTTTTTGTTGTTATTTTAGTAATACCTCCATTGCCAGGTTCACTTAGACATTTAACAGTTGAAGACTATGGTTTTAAAAAATCCTCTTTATTTGGGACTTAGATTTGATTCCTGTAACTTTACACTTTTCTGTAATTCCTCTGTGTACTTTGTATAAACAAGATCATCAACAAATGAGACCTAACTGCAGGTTTCAGATATTCTCATCAAGGATTTTTGATATTTTAGCTGCTGACTGAAAATAAGTGTTGAGCTAATGAAATGAAGCTTCTGCGGGTGCGAATATGATGTCTGTTTATTAGTCCCGTGACAATGTATGCCTCCAGTGTTGGATGGTGAAGCTTTTCACCTCTTTAAAGAAGTGCTATGAATCCACTCCTTCACCACAATTGATCATGCCTTCCTCTGATTTGGATCCAAACCTTTTCATTAAAACATTACAATATTTTGAACTACAGCATGTGAAAAGAGATGATATGAACAACTTTTACTGTACATTACATTTTATGCAGCTCATCTTTTCCGTGTGCTCTGCTGATTTTTTATTTTAGTTTCCTATGTAGATGATGGAGCATCAGTCTTTCTTTTCCTAGCTGCACACAAACATTTCCAGATACACTCAGTAAATGAGAGCAAATGCTCCTCTTTATTTACATTTAGCTGGTATACAGGCAGATTTCTCTCTGTTGGAGGAAAGTAAGCAAGTAAGATAACTTGAGAGAGAAAGTTGTTTCTAGCAACCATCAAGATAACAGCTATGAGCTATGATCGCCATCATGTGGGAAAATATGGAAATACACCCTCTGTAGCCAGCAATGTGTTTCTGCATTAGGTCTTTGCTGACTTTTCTTTCCTGTCTTAAGACATGAATGTTAAATACTGTTCCAGATCTTTCTCTAGAGCTAACACTTCCTGTACTCTTTATGTGTTTACTTTGTTCATATTTTAAGCAAACAGGGCACAATGCATCCTGATCAGTCAGGAACAATGATGAGTGTTCCGCTTGAAAATTAAAACATTGAGGTACATCAAACCTGCACTAGATTATTCCATAATCAAGAATGATCCCTAAAGGTATTTTTTTAAATTCAAAGATTTTGTGGGAGTTCTTCTGTCTCTCTTTGTTACACCCAGAGCTGCAGCCTCGTTCTAATTATTGATTCATTGTTTAAAGAACAACTTCAGAACAATCTCAGATCATCTGGCCCAGCTGAACCAGTCACAGTGAATTTTGACGTTTCTTTAAGTGACATTGTTGCAGACCACAAATTGCTCTTTCTCTGTTAGTCTCTACACAACTTCAGCAGCACCAGAATGACCACAGACACGATGATTAAAAATAAATAAATAAATAAATAAATACCTTGGAGTCAAAAACTCTGCTTCTTCAGCTGCCTTCACTCATCTGAGTGCACACAAACAGCTTACGTGACTAATTTTACATTTCAATGTTTGGCATCTTTTAAATTTTGATTTTTGTCATTCAGATTTGAAAAGTCCATATGTGTGCAACATGATAAGATTGCTAATAATTGGGCTTATTTAATAGTTTGTTATTTCTTTTATTTCTATTTATTTATTAGAGATACTATTAAAGACTACTTTAATCACAAATTATTTAATTATTACTATATATATATATATATATATATATATATATATATATATATATATATATATATATATAGCGGCTGGGTAGCTCAATGGGTAAGTCACCCGACCTTCACCCGGGAGACCGGGGTTCGAATCCAGGCCGGGTCGCTTGGTTGAGATATCCAGTGTGGGTCCTTAGGCTAGATCCTTCGCGCTACTGCCTACCTCATGATGAGTGACAAAGGAATACACGCCATGCCGGCTCAGACGTCGCCCGGCCAAACAAGGTCTGCGTCAGGTGCTGGGGAACCAGGGCACCTTCACGAAAAATGGGTTACTGGAACAAGACGGAATTGGGCGAGAGGTGAAAACTTGGATCTGTTGGAATGCTACTACTCAAGTAACCCTAGTCAGAGGGGTTACATGCAAAGAATGCGGGAGGAATGGTTACGTCGACATCCCCATTCAACACTAACTGCCAAACAACTAGTAGCTCAGTGTTCCAACATCCGCAAACGGCAAATGCTGTCACAACTTGAGATAGACGAGGTACAACACAAATGCTACGGCAAGGGGGAGCCAGGACGCCAGGTCAGAGGGGAGTTAGCTTCAACTCCCCACCCGCAGATTGGGTATGCAGCCCCAATAATGAACGAACCATCACAGCTGAACGAGGCAGCAACTGACCTGAGAGGTAGGATCGTGGCCCGAATGAACACCAGGCAATCCCGATGCCAATTACAACGGCTGAGTGAAGTACCATCAGAAAGTCTCATTGAAGATGTGAATGCAGCATTGAGAACGATCCCTACCAACACCATAACGGAAACCAATGAGCTGGTGTACAACTCAGCATCAGTGATCCTTGAGATGCTCGGCTATAGGAGCAACCATGAGATTCAATACCCACCATGGAAAAGACGGTTAGAGGCTAAAATCAAGGTAACAAGGAGGGAAGTGAGCCAATTGTCAGAGCTCCAAAGAGGTGCAATCAAAAGACCGGTACCCAAGCGGTACAGCCAGATGCCCATACCTGAAGCGCTCGAAACTGCCAAACAAAGGCTCCAAGCCTTGGCCAGTCGCCTAAAGAGATACACGAGAGAAAATGAAGCCAGGAGGATTAACCGGCTCTTCTCCACCCAACCAGCTAAAGTGTACTCTCAATGGCAGGGTAATAACAACAGAGCAGACCCACCAAGGCTGGAGACCCAACAGTACTGGAAAGGCATATGGGAAAGGGAGGCGACCCACAACAGCAATGCACAGTGGCTAATCTCTCTACGAGATGACCACAGCAACCTCCCTGAGCAAGCCCCAGTAACTATCACAGTGGCAGATGTCCAAGAAAGAGTCTCAGGTATGAAAAACTGGACAGCACCAGGTCCTGACATGATCCATGCCTACTGGCTAAAGAAACTCACTGCCCTCCATGAGCGACTGGCAGCTCAAATGAACCAGCTGCTACAAAGTGGGACTCACCCTGAATGGTTAACTGAAGGGCGCACAATCCTGATCCAGAAGGATCCCTCAAAGGGTTCGGTCCCATCCAACTATCGGCCAATAACCTGTCTCTCTACAACATGGAAGCTCATGTCAGGCATCATAGCAGCTAAGATAAGTGGGCACATGGATAAATACATGAGTACAGCACAGAAGGGCATCGGCATAAATACCAGAGGAGCCAAACACCAACTCCTGGTAGACCAAACAGTCGCCCGAGACTGCAAAACCCGACACACCAACCTGTGCACGGCTTGGATTGATTACAAGAAAGCCTATGACTCAATGCCACACACTTGGATCATTGAATGCTTAGAGATGTACAACATCAACAGGACTCTAAGAGCCTTCATTGCAGCCTCGATGGGGATGTGGAAAACCACCCTTGAAGCCAACTACAAGCCAATTGCACAAGTGTCCATCAAATGTGGCATATACCAAGGAGACGCTCTGTCCCCACTGCTGTTCTGCATAGGTCTGAACCCCCTCAGCCAAGTCATCAACAAGACTGGCTACGGATACCGACTCAAGAACGGAGCCACCATCAGTCACCTCCTCTACATGGATGACATCAAGCTGTACGCTAAGAGCAAACGAGACATCGACTCACTGATCCACACCACCAGGATCTACAGCACTGACATTGGGATGTCATTCGGACTAGAGAAGTGTGGTCGGGTGGTTACACAGAGAGGGAAGGTCATCCACACAGAAGGGGTCTCACTCCCAGAGGGAACAATAGCAGACATTGAGGACAGTTACAAGTACCTGGGAATACCACAAGCAAATGGCAGCCTCGATGAGGTCACAAGGAAAGGAGCCACGGCCAAATACCTCCAACGAGTAAGGCAAGTCCTGAGAAGCCAGCTCAACGGCAAGAACAAGATCCGTGCGATAAACAGCTATGCCTTGCCAGTAATCAGATACCCTGCAGGAATAATAAGCTGGCCAAAAGAAGAGATAAAGACCATGGATGTTAAAACTCGGAAACTACTAACCATGCATGGAGGGTTCCACCCTAAATCCAGCATCCTGAGACTATACGCGAGCCGTAAGGACGGAGGCAGAGGACTAGCGAGTGTGCGAGCCACTGTCCAGGATGAAACATCCAAGATCCATAAATACATCAAGGTCAAAGCCTCAACCGACGATGTGCTCAGCGAATGTCTCAAACAATGGGGACCAGAGGATGAGGTGCTGGAGGAACCATCATGGGAGGATAAGCCCCTACATGGGATGTACCACCGACAAATAACTGAAGTGGCTGATATCAGGAAATCCTACCAATGGCTGGAAAAAGCTGGACTCAAGGACAGCACAGAGGCACTCATCCTGGCTGCACAGGAACAGGCCCTAAACACCAGAGCAATAGAGGCTCAGATCTACCACACCAGACAAGATCCAAGGTGTAGATTGTGCAAGGAGGCCCCTGAGACAGTCCAACACATAACAGCAGGGTGCAAGATGCTGGCAGGGAAAGCGTACCTGGAACGTCATAACCAAGTGGCGGGCATAGTGTACAGAAACATCTGTGCAGGATATGGACTGGAAGCCCCGAGATCAAAGTGGGGCACACCCCCAAAGGTGGTGGAGAATGACCGAGCTAAGATCCTGTGGGACTTCCAGATCCAGACAGACAAAATGGTAATGGCGAACCAACCGGACATCGTGGTGGTGGATAAACAACAGAGGAAAGCCGTTGTGGTGGATGTAGCAATACCAAGCGATTGCAACATCAGGAAAAAGGAACACGAGAAACTGGAGAAATACCAGGGCCTCAGAGAGGAACTGGAGAAGGCCTGGAAGGTGAAGACCACAGTGGTGCCTGTGGTCATCGGGGCCCTCGGGGCAGTCACCCCCAAACTGGAGCAGTGGCTAAAACAGATCCCAGGAACAACATCAGACATCTCAGTCCAGAAATGCGCAGTTCTCGGCACAGCCAAGATACTACGCAGAACCCTCAAGCTCCCAGGCCTCTGGTAGAGGACCCGAGCTCAGAGGTTGAGAAAGACCACCCGTGGAGGGTGAGAAGGGAATTTTTTTTTAATTTTATATATATATATATAAATTCCCTTCTCACCCTCCACGGGTGGTCTTTCTCAACCTCTGAGCTCGGGTCCTCTACCAGAGGCCTGGGAGCTTGAGGGTTCTGCGTAGTATCTTGGCTGTGCCGAGAACTGCGCATTTCTGGACTGAGATGTCTGATGTTGTTCCTGGGATCTGTTTTAGCCACTGCTCCAGTTTGGGGGTGACTACCCCGAGGGCCCCGATGACCACAGGCACCACTGTGGTCTTCACCTTCCAGGCCTTCTCCAGTTCCTCTCTGAGGCCCTGGTATTTCTCCAATTTCTCGTGTTCCTTTTTCCTGATGTTGCAATCGCTTGGTATTGCTACATCCACCACAACGGCTTTCCTCTGTTGTTTATCCACCACCACGATGTCCGGTTGGTTCGCCATTACCATTTTGTCTGTCTGGATCTGGAAGTCCCACAGCATCTTAGCTCGGTCATTCTCCACCACCTTTGGGGGTGTGCCCCACTTTGACCTCGGGGCTTCCAGTCCATATCCTGCACAGATGTTTCTGTACACTATGCCCGCCACTTGGTTATGACGTTCCATGTATGCTTTCCCTGCCAGCATCTTGCACCCTGCTGTTATGTGTTGGACTGTCTCAGGGGCCTCCTTGCACAATCTACACCTTGGATCTTGTCTGGTGTGGTAGATCTGAGCCTCTATTGCTCTGGTGTTTACGGCCTGTTCCTGTGCAGCCAGGATGAGTGCCTCTGTGCTGTCCTTGAGTCCAGCTTTTTCCAGCCATTGGTAGGATTTCCTGATATCAGCCACTTCAGTTATTTGTCGGTGGTACATCCCATGTAGGGGCTTATCCTCCCATGATGGTTCCTCCAGCACCTCATCCTCTGGTCCCCATTGTTTGAGACATTCGCTGAGCACATCGTCGGTTGAGGCTTTGACCTTGATGTATTTATGGATCTTGGATGTTTCATCCTGGACAGTGGCTCTCACACTCGCTAGTCCTCTGCCTCCGTCCTTACGGCTCGTGTATAGTCTCAGGATGCTGGATTTAGGGTGGAACCCTCCATGCATGGTTAGTAGTTTCCGAGTTGTAACATCCATGGTCTTTATCTCTTCCTTTGGCCAGCTTATTATTCCTGCAGGGTATCTGATTACTGGCAAGGCATAGCTGTTTATTACACGGATCTTGTTCTTGCCATTGAGCTGGCTTCTCAGGACTTGCCTTACTCGTTGGAGGTATTTGGCTGTGGCTCCTTTCCTTGTGACCTCATCGAGGCTGCCATTTGCTTGTGGTATTCCCAAGTACTTGTAACTGTCCTCAATGTCTGCTATTGTTCCCTCTGGGAGTGAGACCCCTTCTGTGTGGATGACCTTCCCTCTCTGTGTAACCATCCGACCACACTTCTCTAGTCCGAATGACATCCCAATGTCAGTGCTGTAGATCCTGGTGGTGTGGATCAGTGAGTCAATGTCTCGTTTGCTCTTAGCGTACAGCTTGATGTCATCCATGTAGAGGAGGCGACTGATGGTGGCTCCGTTCTTGAGTCGGTATCCGTAGCCAGTCTTGTTGATGACTTGGCTGAGGGGGTTCAGACCTATGCAGAACAGCAGTGGGGACAGAGCGTCTCCTTGGTATATGCCACATTTGATGGACACTTGTGCAATTGGCTTGTAGTTGGCTTCAAGGGTGGTTTTCCACATCCCCATTGAGGCTGCAATGAAGGCTCTTAGAGTCCTGTTGATGTTGTACATCTCTAAGCATTCAATGATCCAAGTGTGTGGCATTGAGTCATAGGCTTTCTTGTAATCAATCCAAACCGTGCACAGGTTGGTGTGTCGGGTTTTCCAGTCTCGGGCGACTGTTTGGTCTACCAGGAGTTGATATATATATATATATATATATATATATATATATATATATATATATATATATATATATATATATATATATATATATATATATATATAAAACCCCTGATTCCTCATCATGAAGGTACCTTCATATATAACAGTTTCGATATTCTGATGCAGAATATTTTAGCAACATCAAATAAGTAATAATAAGTAGATTAAAAAAACCCAAAGAAAAATAATTCAACGAACGTGTTGAGTTGTATCTATTTCATAGCCCATTGTGAAAGGCATACTATTGTGCAAGTGTGTGCAAGGCAGCAGCGTGATTCAGTACAATGCCCATTATCAAGCCAAAACACAAGGGTGGGACACACACTGGCCTTTTTGGTGAACCTTACACACAGCTCACCACTTCATGTGGTTTTACACACTCACTTAACAGCTGTACAACTCACTTACATCCCCAGCACTGTGTGTGCCCTCTTTTTATGTACCTGACACGTTGGCCCAAAGAAGGCCCGGTACAGAATGTTCCAGTCTGTAAGCATAAAGCAAAGGCACCCAGTCTCATATGACACTACAGGATCATATTTATCACCAGGCAGTTAATGAGTGAAGTCAGCTTGAAGGTTCAAGCATTTAAATTTAGCTACAGAGGTCTATGTGTTTTTAGGAGAATTAGAACTCACATGCAACAGCTTTATTCCTTCTTATAAAACATACAGTATGTCATGATACAAACTCCAGCCATCAGCCATTTGAACATTGTTGACCCTATTATTTCTTTGCAGAACACATATAAAATAAGCTCCTTTTTAGTTGTTTTTCCACACTCCTTAACAGAAGATCCTGGTTCAGCTTTAAAAACACTATTTAAAAATTCAAACAGTTGGATGTGTGAACAAACTGCGATGCTACAGAATGCAAACCCACTTCTTCTTCAGCTTTCTCAGAAACTTTTAAAGATTTTTGGGTAAAGCTTACTTGGATTATGAACTTTTCAGAATTGAATGCGCCTCAACAAAACCTCGAGTTTCAAAGAAAAGTGCCCCACAACATCATGCTGCCAACATTGTGTTTCACTATGGTTATGATGTTCTTTTAGTACTGTTTGTTTTTATGTTGAGCTTACCTTTAGGACTCTTGGGTTAAAAGTTTGCTTTTATCAGACCATGGCATTCTCCTACAAAGTTTTGGGTGATTTAAACAAACCCTGGAGGGCTATTTTGGAGGAAAGGGCCACTGTTTTTCAACAGTACTCCTTAGTCCAGAAAATGAGAAAGAAGGAGACTGTTGTCACATGTAGAATATAAGCAGTACTAAACTGAAATTTCTGCAGCTTTCAGTGACATTTCGCTGTTGCTGTTTGCCTCTTGGCAGCGTCCATGCTCATTTTCAGTGAGTGTAATGACCACAGTTTTCTCTAATTAACTGCCTTCACTGTGATATGATGTACACATAGGCAAATGGTACACTTTGTGGCACTTTTGTCTGTGAAAAATGCTCTATAAATTAGATTCAGAATCAATTTTATTAGCCAAGTTTGTGCAAACAAGAAATTTGAATTTGGTTCTGCTTTTGCTCTCAATAGACATTTAAAATATAAATTTACATAATCCTGGGCATAATAATTTACATAATAATTTACATAATCAGTCTGGGCACTTTGACTGTTAAGTGCTCATGACAGAAGAAACTCTATCTTGTGGTTTGTTTTTGCAAATAGCGCCATGTGGCACTGACCTGAAAGTAAAAGTTTGTGTCCAGGATGTATGGAGTCTGCAAGATATGTTAGCTGCCCTGCACAAGTCCTGGATGGAGGGAAGGTCATCCCTAATGATCCTCTCTGCAGATCTAATTCTTGCAGTTTGGACATGTCCAAAGACTGGATGATGGCAGTGTAGAAGATGAACAGCAGCTCCAGCAGCAGGTTGTACTTCTTGTTGTACTTCTACTACTTGTGCTTCTTAAATACTACTTACTTACTCACTTTTTTTTAAGGGTTGTGTAACACTTTTAAAATCCACTGCATATATATCGTCTACATGATTAGTGTAATAAATTAAGAGTAACATGTTTCTTGAAAACTGATTTTTTTTTTTTTTTTTTTTGTTCAGACTAAAACAGTTTGTGTTTGTCTGACTTTCTGAAATTGCAAGACTTTGACAAGCATTGAAATAAATTCAGATTGTTTAATATTTAATGCTCAAATTTAAACCAGAGTTTCTCTATTTGGCTATAATCATCACTCTTATCTTATCCTTTGGACACTGCCGCTTTATTATATGATGGTTAGTATGTGAGCAAGAAGTGGGATGTACCCTGGACAGGTGCCAGTCCATCATAGGGCAGCACTGAGACACAGAACAAACCACCATGCATGCACATTCATACCTAATGGCAATTTATAGAGACCAGTTAACCTAACAGGCATGTTTCTGCACTGCTGGAGCAATCTGGAGTACCCAGAGAGAACCCAAACATAAAAGAGGAAATCATTCCAACTCCATGCTAAAAGATCCCAGCTCATGATTCAAACCCAGGACCTTCTTGATGCAAGGCAATAGTGCTACATACTATGTCACCAAGCAAAACAACATGTTAAGCAGCAACTGTAAAGTAATACTTTTAAAATTAATCTGAAGTTCAACATACTTTTTAGATATGCTATAAAGTTGGTTGATCAAATAAAAAAAAAAAACAAAAACTTGTAACTTTTATAACAAAATTATTGTTTATTGTTCTTTCATTGCAGTGTTACTGTGCAATGAAACTTTATACATTTTTGTAGCTTTAACATGTACTTTGTATGACTTCAATCTTCAAGTAATTTGATCTGACTGCAGATTCTAGAAATTCGTAAGGATGGAAAGACAAATTTATTGATAAAATTCTGAAAAGCTGCTGACAGAAGTCGATGGATGCAAAGATAAGGAATAAAATGTTTCCCATGTTTGTATAAATCACATCTTACCAGTATTACCATCCCTCCTATTCTCATCAGTGTTTGATAGTAATGCTTTTCACCTCTGTGAAGAAGTGATAGGAATCTTTCCCTCCCTCCCTGCCCACACCAGAGTGTTTCATTCCTCCAAATGGCAGATTCAGATCTCTCACCAACCAGCAGTTGGTCCACACCAATCCAGCTTGTAGCCGCTGGGCCAAACGGTGAACTCTTCCCACATCCTTGGACCACACAGTGGCTGACAGGCCATAGCGAACCCCGTTTCCCCTGGTGACAGCCTCATCCTCTGTGTCAAAAGGACAGATGCAGGTGACAGGGCCGAAGATCTCCTCCTGCATGACCCGGGAGCTGTCAGAGATGCCTGAGATGACTGTAGGAGGCATAAAATAGCCAGACCTGTTGGCCTCAGGAAGGTCTAGGTGGTCAACTCCTTCACCGCAATGGATTACAGCTCCTTCTGATTTAGCAAGTGTCACAAAGCTGCGAACCTTGAAATTAAAAAAGATAAATGTTTCACAATAAAGCATGCATAAAAAAGAAAAGAAATTACTAGCTCACCTTCTCTAGGTGCTCTTTGCTGATTAGAGCTCCGTTGTTGTTGCTTGGGTCAGATGGAGCACCAGTCTTCCACTTCCTAGCTGCAGCTACAAATTTCTCAAGAAATTCAGAGTAAATGCTCCTCTCGACATAAATTCTACTGGTGCACAAGCAGACTTCTCCCTATGAGAAGAAAATGACAGAGAAGTGAAGGATTTCATTCTAAGAGTTGAAGGGTACAAACAACCGTGAAACCAACATAAATGCAAGATTGTTATACAGTAACATCCACGAAAGTTTGAAAAGCAGATGAAAAGGATGTATTATTAGCTTCACTGGCAATAATTGTGCCGAGAAAAGCAGGCTGCACCAGAGACTGAACACAAAGCTTTCTATACTTTTCCTTCTCATTGATTTATCATATCAGGTCATTTTCCCAAAACAAATAAATCAATAAGTACTTTATTCTGGACTTTTTTTCAAAATCCATATTTAGGGCTTGTATACATCTTGTGAGGTTTAGATTTAGAGTATATGGAGAAACTCATACAAACAATAAATCTTTGAGTTTCCTAAAACCATTATCATCATTGTTTGTTCACCTGATTGGAAAAGCTGGAGCGGACGGTTGTCTCAATACACTGCTCCAGGTCTGCATCAGCAAAAATAATGGCTGGGTTTTTACCCCCCAACTCCAGGGAGAGTTTTTTACAGTAGGGAGCACTCCGCTCTGTGATGCGTTGGGCAGTTGCAGTGGAGCCAGTGAATGAGATCAGAGGGACATCTGGGTGGCCAACAAGGGCGTCTCCTGCTCTTTGACCAGTGCCAAACACGATATTAACTACACCTGGAGGGACACCTGCAGGACAGAGAGCAGACATCAAAAAATAGGTAATTTGCATGAGAATATCTTATGTTTATAACATTCCACAGCATTGTGGGTAGTGTAGTCCTACCAGCTTCTTCCAATAGCTTGCACATCATCCACGCAGTCACAGAGGTCATCTCGCTCGGTTTGGCCACTACTGTGTTGCCTGTGGCGATTGCCGGTGCAATTTTCCATGTCAGCAGGTACAAAGGGAGGTTCCAGGGACTGATCAAGCCAGCTAACCACACAACAGTTACAATCTAATAACACCCATGACTCAAGCAAAAGCTCTGCAAACACTGAGGCAAATAAGTCAAACTCTCACCAACTCCAACAGGACAGCGTATGGTGTAGTTTAGGCAGCCCATGTGGTCCATCTGGCTGCAGTCAGTGGTGTGGTGGAGTACACACGATGCAAAGAAGCGGAAGTTGTACGCAGACCTGGGTATGTCCACAGTCCGAGCAAAGGTCACAGTTTTACCTGCAGAATTAAAATAAAACATACCGCTAGAAGACTTTAATGCAGCATTCGCTTGTACAACATAGAATTATGATAACCCAAATTTTGCGAGACATATCACTATCAGCATATGTTAAAAACTTTATAATATTGTATGTTATTATACAGCCCTAGATGTTTTACATAAGTTTTAAACATTCTTCTTACATAGGTCATAATTAGTGTACAATCATGATCCATGTTTTTTTGACACCATGCTCAAGACAGGTATTTTCTTTTTCCTTTAGTTTTTAAATATATAGTTGCACAATAAAGACGCCACATGTTTTCTATCGTCAAACTTGCTACTGCCTTACATTAAGCTGTGTAGTGTAATGATAATGGTATCTTAATACATCTAATCTTAATATGAGGGCTTTAATATGGTGTTGGCCCACCCTTTTACAGCCACAACTGCTTCTGGGAAGTTTGTTATTGGAAATATTTAATCACCTTTCCAGGAAAGAGTTTGTGAGGTCAGACACTGATATTGAATGAAAAAGCCTGGCTCGCCCTCTCTGCTCTCATCTCAAAGGTTTCCTGTCAGGATGAAATGAGGGCACTGTGAAGGCCTAAATTAGGCAATACCAAACTCACTTATTCACGCTGGTGTGCAGGCATGTTAAAACGGGAAAGCACCATCCCCAAACTCTTCCCACTAAGCTTCACATTATCCAAAATGTTGTGGTATGCAGAAGTATTAGGAGTTCCTTTCACTGGAGAGCAACTGAACTCCAATATAATCCCTCTGCACCAAACTTTACAACTGACACAATACAGTCAGGCAACTGCCAATCCCAGACTGGTCTGTTGGATTTTTAGTTCGAGAGGCAAAATTCATTACTCCACAGAACTTGTATAAGCTCCTCAAGAGTCCAGTGGTGATGTTCTTTACACCCATGCATCTGACACTTTGTACTGACTTGGTGATCTAAACTCCTTCCATTAAGGTCTCTATGCAGGTTTGTTGAAATAATCTGAAGGGCATATTAAATTTGGAGATCTTTAGCCAATGACTCTATGCACAGCTCCATATCTTGCTGAGGTCAACCCTTCTGTCACAAATAATTGTAAAAGTCTGCATTACTAGGTGGTTGTATACATTTGTGAACATTTTTGCTATATTATGTACTTACTAAGAACTTTCTAAGAAAAAGATGAGTAGTCTGATTTATTTGCATTGTGGCATCTTCTAAGCACTGAAAGCAGGATTATGCCTGATCCATGCATAAAGGTTTGGGACTGCAGGATTTGTACTAAAAATCACTTAAAATATTGGTGAAATAATTTCAAGAACATTTTCTATATCTATGTTTTGATACAGCATAATGTGATTTGTAAAACATTTAACGCCAAATAATATTGAAGGTTTTGAAATCACATGACTTAATCATGTTGATAAAATAGCACACTGTAAGTCACCTTGGTCCTTGGACTCCGCTTGAATGAACTCCTCCATGTTGGCTTCAATCAGATCGGCGAGCTTGTTGAGGACTTCTCCTCGCTGCTGTGGACTACGAGCTGACCAATCAGGGAAGGCTTCTTTAGCTGCTGCCACTGCCGCATCTACCTGCAGCCACCAGACAGGCAGGGAAAGGGTTCAAGGTTCAAGGCTCTAGTATCGTTTGCATGTTCGAGATGAAAAAAAGTTGATCATTTCAAAACCCTTTAGACTAGTTGTGTTCAACTGGGACTCATTTCCACTTTACAGAATCAGCTAACCAGGTTTCAAAAGGTCAAAAGATCTGTCCAGTTCACCCGGATCTGACTCAGCTGAAGGTGATGATGGCAGACAGCAAAAACTTGCAAAGTACTGTTGAAACAAGATGTCTCTATACACTATATAACAATACAAAACCTTTTTTCTTATTGTTTGACATTCAGTCTGACTAGACAATTGCTGTTAATTTAAAGTAACTGAGGAATAACAACAATTATTTCCATTTGCTCTAAACAATATTGATAAGCAGAACTTTGTTCATATTCAGTAGAGTACATATAGAACTTGGTAAAATAAGAGTTTGTTAGAAATTTAACTCATTCATCCTGATAAAGTGGATTGAACAAGTTAGATTTTAATTTTTTATGGGACCAAGATAAGGGCTTTGTGGTGGCCACTCCAAAACACTAACTTTGTTGTCTTTAAGCTCTTTGGAACTAATTTTTGGGGTATGGTTACGTTTATTATTCATTTTGAAAAACCATTTATGCCCAAACTTTAACTTCCTGCTGATCTCTTGAAGGATTGCTTTAGTATTTTCACATCATGATATTTCCTCAAAAGCTACCATGTTTGAAAAGTGCACCACTCCCTCCTGCTGCAAAACTCCCTCACAGCATGACGCTCCCACCACTTTACAGTTGGGGTGGTGTTCTCAGGGTTCCAAAATTCCCCTTTTTTCCTCTAAAGGCAACAGTCATGGCCAAACACTTTAAATTTTGTTTCATCAGACCACATGACCTCATATCAAAACTAAAAATCTTTGCCCCAGAGTGCATTTGCTGTGATCTGGCATATTGATGTTGCTTTTGGAGTAATGGATTCTTGCTTACTGAATGGCCTCACAGCCTGTGTAAGTATATGGTCAGTTTCACTGTAAATAATGACACTTTCTTACCAGTTTCAGCCAGCTTCTTCACAAGGTCTTCTGTTTTTATTTTGGGTTTGATACGTGAATGTCACACCAAATTAAGTTCATCTCTGGAACACACAAAATGTCTTTCCATCCAGTTTAAACTTGTGTATAATGCAATTCCCTGAACAAATTCATGTTGCTTCTTTTGGCATCTGGTAATTGTACCCACAGAAAAACCAGGTGTGTGGAGGTACATAGTTGTCTTGCTGATATCTTTGCTGGTTTTTGTAATGTTTTCTATGATGTCAAACAAAGAAGCAGTATATTTGAGGTATTGTCTTAAAATATCCTCCATTTAGTTCAGTGAAGATCTGTGTGAAAATCTACTCTGTCTTCTCAAACCCCCAGTCGGTCATGACAGATGGCCGCTTGTACTGAGTTCTGCTGGAGGTTTCTTCCTGTTAAAAGGGAGTTTTCCTCTTCACTGTCGCTAGATGCATGCTCAAAATGAAGGACTGCTGTAAAGTCAATGATGCAACACAAGCGATTATCTGTCGCCACTTACTCATCCAGGAGGAAAGAATGCTGCAAGTCAGTGAACTGAACTTAAGTAACTTAATAACTTAAGCTTTGATAAGCAAGATCAATTGGTATTGTTTGCATGTATGTATGACTGGATTTAAATGACTTTTTTGTGAAGTGCTTTGAGATGACATGTTAATTGAGGCTATATAAATAAACTGAACTGAAAATGACTTGGACCATCATTTTCTCCAGGATCTGATTTTCATGTACCATATAATTTTGTTCAACACCTTATTTTTTTTTATTCTGGAAACCTGTGTACTTATAAAGCAATTTTGGAATATACAACTAAATGTTTTATATTTTAAAACGTTTAATATGAAACAGCCAATAGGAAATGAACGGCTTATAGTAAGGAAAAGACAAATGGTAAAACAAAATTCTTTGGAAAGTTGTGAAAGCATTGCTTTATTAATTTTAAATATTGTTTTATGGGACCACTGATAAAACCTTTTAATTTCAATTTAGTTTTGAGTATTATGAGTTTTATAACCCATAATAAACCTGTTTTCTAAAGGATTTAACACAAGGATATTTTGGACACTGTTTGCTTTTAAAGAGTGACTTGTGTGAAGAGTTAGACTTTAATTCCTTGCTTCAACAAATGTTAGAAGAGGACCCAAGTGAACATCTTTTCGACAGCTCCCTGGTATGAAGACACAGTTCTGTTGGATTTTGCAGAGACTGCAAAATCAAATGAAAAAATACCTGTTTAAAATGTCCTTACACAGACATGACAAGCTTTATTTTCTGTACAGTTGACATAGCAGCTAAGGATAGCTCTCTTTGATATTGCCACCCAGGGAAAGAAAAGTCAGCGTTTATTGACTTGAGTGTTTAATGATTAGTGGTGTGTTAACTCTGCAAAGAGCAAAGGTGCTTCTTGCTGAAATCTTTTACAGAAGATGTCTAAATTAACCTGCATTTATGGCCAAAACTGTTCTGTTTAAAAACTATCAGCTATCTTATTAAACATCAGTAACAATTTTTTAAATTAAGTTAAAATTAGTACAATTTGAAATATAAAAAAAGCTCATTATTATGCAGTTATTCACTTGTATATGTGGGGAAAAAAATCAGGACATTGCAGTTGAAGAACAAAATGTATGTTAGTCATTAAAAGACATTGTGATCTATATTTGTGACACTTCCCTACCTCCTCCTTGCCGCTGTCTGGTACTTTGCAGTAGACCTCACCAGTGGAGGGGTCATAAGAATCAATATGATTTCTACAAGAGATGAACTTTCCTCCAATGTAGTTCTCCAGAACCAAATGATAGTGCTGTTCCAAGCTTTTTGACATGGTTGTAGTCAAAGAATGCCTCCAAAAGAAACTGCAAAAATAACAACAGGCTGCTACAGACTGGAGCCTCAGAGTCAAATCTAAGTAAAGCAGGGCTTATACTGACCCTCCCACAGAGGAGCTTCCTCTCCCACAACCAGGTAGTGCAGTGTTCAGCTGCATGGGTGACTAATGATTCTTCCAAGTCACAAAAAGGTGAGCGAATAATGACAAAGCTGCTAACAGAACACATACAAATAGGAAAGCTGTAGTTTTCCAAAGCAGATGCATGAATAACAAGGCTTACTGATGTTGACTGAAAAGAATGGAGCAGCAAAATAAAACTACATTTTACAGACTGCAGAGATTAAACCAAATTCAAATAAATGGATGGGCAACTCAATAGAAAAGAATTCTAGCCAAAACATCTGGGGGTTTGTTGTGGTAAAAAAGAAAAGATTATCCAGCAGGATAATAAAACTGAAAATCTCAGTTAGCCTCACTGAGCTGTGTCTTACTGGCATTTGACCCCATGAAAACACAGAATGAAGGCCCCAACCTTTTATATAATGCTCAGTGTCTGACCAACAAAGCAAGTATTACCAATGATGTACTGCCTGCCGTTGGTGCTGCAGGAGCATTTCCAGCTGAGAACCCGCTCGCAGAAAAAGCATTTATTGTGTAGCTACCAATAACTCGTGTGTGATTAGTCAGAAATTTGAAGTAAATGTCATCATTACATAAACATATGCTTCAGTCAGAGGGCCTTATAAAAATTTCCTAGGACGATACCTGAGTTTTTTGTGAAATATGAGATTGTCTTGCCACCTCCAGTAAAACAATTTCTCTGTTCTTGTGGTGTACAGTAAAACCCAAAATGATCAGATTTATATTTAAAATTTGTTCAAGAAGATGGGTTTATTCCTGATAGGAAATGAGACAGATAACAAAGAGTGAATTTAAAATGAGTATCAATTTTGGAAAAAAAAAAAGCAATTAGTCTGTTTTTAACTACCTTTTATTTCAAAATGGTATGTTGAAAATTATTTGTACCACTTCCACTAATCAATTTAAAAATCTTTATAGGCATGCAAGCAGTCAAACCCTTCTTGTAATTGCCAACAGCTTTGTGCATGGTTTCACTGTTTCTTTGACTATTAATCTTTGGTAATAAGTTGCAAGTCTTGGGGTTGGAAGGCCTCCATGCCATCACCATAATCTTAGACTCCCTCCAAAGATAGTCAGTCTGAAATGCTCCACACATTAATAATTCTTTGCTTCAGAAGAAACATGTTGGTGAAGTTAAATGTTTACTATAAAGTTTAAACCTAAGTCTGTGATTGATATGAATAACTATAGGCTTGACAATATGTTCAGGCCTTCAGTTTGATTACTTTGAAGCTACACCCAGCCTTACACTGGGTGAACACTTTAGACAGAATTTGAAAAGGCACACACCTCGCTATATAAGGTCCCACAGTTCATTTCAGAGCACAAACCAAGCATAAGGGTCAATAAGGGTCAAAGGAAAGTCTCAATGCACAAATCTGGGGAAGGGTACAGAAAAACATTCTGCTGCTTTGAAGATCCCAATGATCACAGTGGCCTCCGTTACCCGTAAAAATGAGTTTGGAACCACTTCGACTCTTCCTAGAGCTGGCCAAATAAATTGAGGAATCAAGAAAGAAGAGTCTCAGTCAGGAAAATGATAGATGGTTGCTCTTTGGAGAGAGGAAAATCTGGCATCATTCAGGGCTCTATAACAAAAGGCATATAGCAAGGAGCCAAAAGGTAAAAGCAAAACTCTCTGCTCTGATGACACAAAGATTGAACTCTTTGCCACAGCTCATGCTAGGAGGAAACCACATACCATTCATCACGTGGCTGATACCAACTCCACAGTGAAGCATGGTGGTGGGAGCAACATGCTGCAGAGGTATTTCTTAGCAGTAGCAACTGGTACTAGTTAGGATAGAGGTAAACATGATTACAACATGTACAGCAACATCCAGGATTAAAACCATTTCTTGAGTTAAAGTCTGGGGTGACGTATCATTCAGCAGGTCAACAACGTCACATATAAAGCAAAGATATCAAAACAGTGGCTTCAGGAAAACTGTGAAAGTCCTCTAATGGCCCAGCATGAGTTCACACTTCAATCTAAATGAACATCTCTGGAAAGATCTGAAACCGACTGTGCACCGTTTCCTATCCAACTTGATGGAGCCTGAGAGGTTCTGCAAAGAGGAATATGCAAAACTCCCTAAAGACGAGTGTGCAGAGCTTGTGGGATAATGGTCAAGAAGATTTGAGGGTGTAATTGCTGACATGTGATGTCTTCATTTTTATCTTTAATATTTTTGTAAAACTGAAAAAATAAAAACATCAATTCAGGGTGCTGTGTGTAGAGTTTTGAGGAAAATTGAATAGAATCCATCTTTATTTTATAAGGCTGCAGCATAGCAAAAAGTGGAAAAAGTGAAATGCTGTGGATACTTTCGAGAAGCACTGGACATAAAATCAACTTACTAGGTGATAAGTTCTGTAGACAGTATTTAGGCCTTTAATATAGAAAACTTTGCTACTTCTAACATAACTGTTTTTCGTTCTCCGTCACCGTTAACTAAAAACTTTTTATACCCAACAGTGGGACAAACAAGTAGACAGGAAACAGAAAATTAACCATGGTGAAATTTATTTACCCTGGAAATACGTAGGCTGTTGAATAATGCCTTGTGGGTGTTAGAGATAGCTCTGACGACAGGTTTTTTTATGCTGGTTTCCAGTTCAGTGAAGGAAGGCAAGCGGTATACCCTTTAAATAATAACCTTTTTTTATGTCATATTTGCAAGTACTGAACACATGCATTGAAATTACATTTTGAAACTGACTTTTATAGCTTTTCCTTTGTGACAATAAAGAACTCTGCTGCCATTACGCTGTTTTCCAGTAGATTCAGTCTTTAAATCAAAACAAACCACAAGCAGCTGATGCAAAGTTCATTTCACATTTTTTCTTTTGCAACTAAAATAATTTAACCTCCAGATGAGGTGAAATGAAAGAAAAAGCCCTTTTTATCTTCTGCTTTACTTTAGTTTTCATTTAAAGAAACATTTGAATTATCTTCTTTAAGGTAGATAACCCTTTTCTGTTTAAACTAAAAAGCTGTGAAATGCTGTTCACCACCCTCACCCCTGAGCTAACATAAGATGCGAACATATTTTTTTTCCCCTATTGTTTCCAAACTGACATGTTTTTCAAGCTTTAGATTCATTTCTGAATAGAAAAACCTAAAAAAACAAACAAACAAAAAAAAAAAAAACCAAAAAAAAAAAACAAAATGCTGCTGTAAACTGAATTATTTTCAAACACAGAGACAGAGATTTTTGGACTTGTTCATGAAGTTAAATAAAGCAGAGGGCCACATTAGTCAGGATTAATGATCAGCTGCAGCTCCTTCAATGGGAATACTTCGAGTAGAATCGTTTTTCAAAGTCGGATCACTGATTACTGCATTAACTTTCTTAGAAATGTGCTTGCTGAGTGAAGTTAGTGTTGATAGTGATGGTCAGGTCAAGCAGCCACTGCAGCGATGGGTTAACTGGATGGATGAAAATGGTACTCTGACTCAGTGAGTGGCATCTGTTGGAAGAACTGCTCAGTGTCTCTGGCTGCAAAAATGCTGCCGAGCACGATCTGAATGGCTCTTTGTTCGTGGAAATGACCTTCATTCTTTGATCTGCGGTGAAGAGAAAAATCAAAAGGGAAACAGATGATACTTTGTTTTACTGCTACTTGTGTATTATATCTGAGATTGCATTCTAATATTTCCATTTTGAGACAAACAGGTGCAGTTATACAATTGTCTTACCTCTGTGACAACACCTGCAGCGATGGTGGAGCCAACGTATCTCAGCATGAAGCGGCCCAGTTCTTTGTAGTCCTTGTATAGCTCTAAAGAGACCGGCCTCTGAGTCTGAATCTCCACAATCGCATTCATACCCTTACTCAAACACCTGAACAAGAAACATAAGCAGGAGGTAAACAACACAAACCTACAGTGATGACATAATTGGGACACTCTTCTGTGGAGTTTTTTTTAACCTATTTGGACATATGGGTATTCTTTTTTAAAATCGATTTTGTACTTATAGTGAAATAGTGACAAAATAACCAGATAACTAAAACTGAAGAATTTATTTATACAAAACTTAATAAATACTTAGAGAAACCCCACATTTATTATCACTTAAAAGGACTTAAGATCACACACAGCCGTAGCACATACCAGCAACACCAGTAATTAGGAGCTGGAGAGTCTGATAGAACACACCTTTTTGTTAAGATCTTTTGTTTAATGAGTAAAACCAGATTAAAATTTGAGTTTCCCTCTAATTGAACCATGTTCTTTTCCAGAGATAAATCAAAAAAACAATTAGACATCAATATGTGAACATTTGTTAAAAAGAACTAAATATTTAATGAGGTGTCTTATTTTTTTTCTGACTGTATATCCAAATCAATATTTCATCCAAAAATCAAATATTTACTCAGATTTTAAAACACAGACCATACACAATTTAAAAACAAAAAAGAAAATATGCTGACAATTTTTTTTAAACCAACACAAATAAACCTTAACACATTGTGGTTTTTAATTTAGGAAAAATGGTATCAGAGAAACTCTCAGCTACTGAAGTTTACATTTATAAATCTAAATTAAATGCAATGACATTCTTCACAAAAACTCACTTTGGTTTCTTCTTGAGGACTTCACCACTGCTCTTGTGTAGAACACTGATTAGTTTCTTAATGGTGGCCGGCTCGCTGACTGTCTGATAATGCAACAGTACCTGTGCAAAAAACACACGCAAACATGATTGTTTTTAACAAGCTCGTACAAACGGTTGTCAATATGGGAGATGGTTGAGTTTTAACACAACGGGGTAATGTGTTATATTACTTTATTTGGTGTATCAAACAAAAAAAAAAAAAGAAGTCTGGTGGAAAACTTTAGATATCTAACAAAGAGGAAACAACATAACTCAGGTCTTGGATAAGTGTGTGTTGTGGCTCTTGAAGCTCTGACTCCAGCCACACAACATGCTACTGGAATCTCCCCAACATTCCTGAGTGAGTTTCCCTTTACAACCTTTTCAAGTTACTGCAGTTGCAGTTGTGCACCTTGTTTAGCACACCTTTTCCCTCCAATTAACTTTCCATTAGAATGCTTGGATAGAGCACTCTGTGAACAGCCAGTTTCTTTAGCAGTGATATTTTGTGGCTTACCCTCCTTGTGGTTTGAGTCTGTCTCAGTCTCTGCTGAACAACTGTCAAGTCAGCAGTCTTTCTTATTATTGTGTAGACCATGGTGGAACATTTCTGTAATAATAATCCCTTTTTTTTTTTTTTTTTTATTAGTCTTGGGTAATACTCTACTTTTCAGAGAAATTCAATTCAGTCATAATCATCAAAATTAACAGATACATGCTTGAAATGTATCACTCTGTGAATAATGAATCGATATAAGTCTCACCTTTTTAATTGATTTACTGATATAAAGTAACTTTTCAAGTTGGAGTTTTTAGTTTTAGGAAATCTTGAAACAATTCTCTCTTTTTCTCAAAATCTACAGAAAAAACATAACAGTTAGAGAGAGCCTAAATGTGGAATTTTTCTTTGTAAATTATCAACCTGCAAGAAATGGCAAAAGAAACACTCCTGTGACATCTTGTCATAGGAGAAGCACACAATGTCTCTGGAAAAAAAAAAAAAAAAACACATGCATATTCACCAGATTAAGAATAAGTTGTGATTGTTTGGGGACACTTACTGGAAAGCCTTGTGTGATGGGAAGCTCGATATTGAAGAGCAGGATTCTGGCTCTGAAACGAGTACAGGCTCGAATCGGCTCCTTAGGATCACAGAACACACAGCCAACACTGTCGGAAAGCAGAATAACATGCGTGCAGAATGCTGTAAGTTAAATACATACTGTTGCACAGATCCAAAAAGTGATAACTCAAATGCATAACTGATAATAAAACAATTTTTGCTTGTTTAAAATATATTCTATCTTTACTTAATCTTGATGATGTCCATTCCAGTGACTGTGAGGCTGACGTGGTCTCCGGCTACGGCCCAGTCCAGAGCCTCATCGTGAAGAGTGATTCCTGCAGCACACAGACACAGAGCGCAAGTCAGTCAGTGGCCACAGGGTGGCAATGTTTATCATCATCAGAAGCTTAGTCACCCAAAGACAGATGGACAAAACTGAAGCTCAAAAAGTCATGTGAATTTTATTGCATTTCCTGCTTCCAAATGTTACTTAAGAAATGTACTTCTAACATATAATAAAGTTTAGGGAAAAAGGACTCTGATACAGATTCTGAGGGAAGAAGTTTTGACTAAATAAACTGAGCTTTCATGAGGAAATGTATGACACAGTGCTTACCTTTAACTGTACAGGTTTCATTGGGAGGCATTGCCAGTATTTTGTCTCCTGTCTGAATATAACCAGCCTCAATCTTTCCCGTAACACAGAAGCCTGAGCCCTGGTCTGCAAACAGATTCACATACGTAAGGAAGTTTACACAAAAAATATGAAACTAAAGAGAGCCATTTGCAACATTTCCAACATGCAGAGGTGAATTTTACCTTTGAACACATCTGAGACGCATAGTCTGAAAGGCTTGTCTATTGACCGCTGAGGGGCTTTGAATGCATCTTGAGACAGCAGACAGAAGAAGAGGAAGTAAAAACCATGAACAGTAGGGGGACTGGTAAACATTATGAGAAGTCTGATAACATGTGCCACTGAATCATTTTCTGTGGTACTGGACAAAGTTTGGATGGTCAGCACTTTGACAAAGTAAAATACGCATGTAAATCTCTAAAGAAACCAGACTTAAAACATCACTGTGTGAATGTGCGAGGATTACTGTGTGTAAGAAAACAGTCTAATAAAATGAAACCAGATCAAAAACAAACAAAAAAAAAATACAACAAAATGAGTCACAATTTTAAGAAATAAAATAATAAGACAGAATAAAATAAAATAACCTTGGCACTCGAAATGCACTCAAAGCAAATCTAGTGCTCGTAATAATAAATAATAATCATTAGCTGCACAGGTGACATATGTGTCTGGCACTTTCATGAAATGGCAATAGACTATCTGTGCTTTTAAAGTAAATAAATATTTGTTCATAGAAACAGAAAATCCAGAAATGACTGGATTCAGAATACATCCCAAAGAAGTAACTTTCCATTAGACTTGATAGCACAGTCCTAATTCAAACATTTATTTTTCAGCTTTCATGAAATTTATTTTTGCTTTACACAAACCATTGCAACTCTACAGTTCATTTTTTATAGAAACAGATTCCCCCTGCTATTTTTTTTTTTCACTAACAATAAGTCATGTTGAGGAAAATAAGCCCAACAACAGGGCTTTTACATGTTCCTCAGTTTATCCTGATGTAAGTGAAGCTGCACTAACCCATTCAGATGTTTGTTGTTGCATGCTGAGAGTCTCAGTAAGACTTGACTAAATAAATTACCCACAAGGCTAAGCAAAAGGATATCAAACTCCAAGAAGCAGTGCATTTATTTTAGAAAAGGCAAACTGTTGCTTTTATATTTCTAATAACAAAACTTTTTAAGATTTATAATTAAGTCCAAGTTTTAGGAAAGGAACAAAAAAAAAAAAAAAAAAAAGTCCCTGGCAGTGGGATGCATGTTTAATGGAAATCCTTAAAATCTTGAAGCAACAATTTGAACCCGTAGGCTGGTTTTCTTTTATAGAGTTCCCTAAACTATATTGTATATTATAAGGTAAGGAAGGTACAAACAACATGCAAAAAAACAAGAAAAGAAACTCAAATCTGTTTGCACATTTGTAGCTTGGGATGTTATTTGTCTGATAGAGAAGTATTAAAGTGCCAAAAAGCATTAAAAACCATTTAGTGTGGATTACCAATCTGCTCCAGCAGGCTGGGTCCACTGTACCAAGATGTGAGTTCTGATACTGCACTTCTTGTAGTGAGATTTTCTCCTGACAGGCCGCTGGTGGGGATGAAGAAAACATCGGACTCCTGGGGAAACAGATAAGTCCTCGATGAAATCAAACAAGGACCAGAAAATACCTTTTCTAGCTCATTGTTTTTAGCAGCAACACCGACTGATACAGGCTTGGTCCAAACCCACCTTAAATCCTGCCTGCTTTAGAAAATGGCCGAGTTTTGAGCTTATTTCTTGGAAACGCTCCTGCTGCCAGTTTACCTAAATCACAGACACATGCAAAGGAAATAAAACAAGAAAGTTCCCCCGTCAGCAAGGCAGTGAAATCGAAATTTGTCAGCAACATGCCGTAGATTATAGGAAACAAAAACAACGCACAAATGCAGTTTCATATTGCTACCTTTTGATTCAATAGAAACATTTCTGTATAATATTGATCGTGCTGAAACTTAAAAAAGATATTTAGTCAATCCTAACAGTAACACTTATGCCAAATTAGATCTAATGGAAACTTGTGTTTTTTTCCCCGCACAACTTTAAAAAAAAAAAAAAAAAAAAAGCAAATATTAATTATTAAAAAGCCTGCAAATCAAAATGACAAAAATCACAATCATCAAATGATACTTTTATGTGGGGAAAAAAAAACATGTAATCCCATAATCTCAGAAGAGATATAAACTGAATCACTTTTATTTCTTATGTTGGTTTGCACAAATATTTGAATACTTATTAATGAACCCTTAAAAACTTTCAGTGCATGTATCTTGTAATAATTTTTAGATACCAAAATAACCAGAAAACTGGTCAAAGACATCAAAACATATACCTACAAATATAAGTCATCATTAGCTTTACAGGAGCAGGTTTCTCGGCAGTTTTCACAAACTGTAACAACATAAATGTAAAACTATTCAATGAGCCGTTCAGACATAGGAACATAAGTGAAGCAGATCTTACCTGGTCCATCTTGTTGACAGCTACAGCCAGCTGAGTGACACCCAGCGAACGCACGAGCAGGGCGTGCTCTCTGGTCTGACCCCCTGCTTCAAAGCCTGCCTCAAACTCTCCTCTGCTGGCATCCACCACAAGCACCGCGACATCGGCCTGGAGGAAAAGACAGCGAGGGCCATGAGAAACATGAAGATGCTACTAAATATGACAGTGACTTGCGCTGTGTTACGCTTTAACATCTCTGAGGCCTTTACAGAACAGGTTAATTACACACAGGTGGATTCTACTAACTAATTCGGCCACCTCTACTTGCTTGTAATGGATTTTATTTAGGAGTATCAGACTAAAGATGGTATGCAGTCATGAAACAGAAACTACACAAACCTTCAGTTCTAAGGTTTAACATAAAAGCAAATAATAAGAGCCTGAACAGGGATAAAGAACAATAAATAACATCTTATTCCAGGTGAAAATGGAAAAAAAAAACCAAACAATAAAATCTGAAAAAGACATTTTATTTCCTCTGCTCTCTATGCCATTAGTTTTTGGAGGAAGTTCATTAGTGTTTTAGTGTTAAATTTTGAGTTGTGGAATCCTTTGTAGTTGCTCATCAGTAAGTGGATTCTGTTTGGAGTTTTGTTCACCTTAATCACTGAATAGTTGCTCGCATGTACCACCAAACATGCAAGGCATCTGAGCAGTTTGGAGGCCAAGTTGTGCCACCCTCTGGAATGAAGGAGCAAAGCTGTGGAGAACCCACAGAGTTGCACTTTGTCTTCAGTGTGCTGTTACACTGATGTTCTATAAACTGGATCTGGCTGTTTGCAGGTGCTCTCCACATCAAAAGTGAATAAATTACTGAGTAGTTGAATGTTGTTATTATTTTGACTCAAGCGTAGCAGCTGAAATATGTGGTCTTGGGAACAAAGCACCACTGACTTGGTTTTAATTTCTTGGCACCATGTAAAGTGTTGCAAGTTTTGCTGCAACATCTAATTTTCTGTAGGCGCACTTTGTGCGCACTCATGTCTTGAGCCAAGAGCAGCTGCGGTGTGTGATAGGATATGCAGTGGAACTGGTGTGACTGCAATATAAACAATTGCTGTGTCATTAACAAAAATAGGAAATTATATCATGGGTCAGACCATCAGTTTTATTTATAAAGCACCTTAAGAGCTAAAATGAAGTGCTAAATATCAGAAATAAATAAGATAAAAGAAAACATCAAATAAAATGACTAAGCCAAATACACAACAATGTAAAGGAATTAAAACTCCAATACAAAATATAATAAAACAAAGCAGAAAAACGGATACAATCTGTACCAGTAAAAGCTGAGTAAAATCAAGTTTCATTTGGGATGAAGGCCAATGAGTAAAAATAAGAAGTAACTTCAGCTCGACATGTCTGCCATAGAGCGATGTTTTGTGAAACTAAAGCACTGCCTGGCAAAACACAACTCCTAACTGTAAAGTATGGTATGGGTGCTGCAGAGGTCTGGTATCTGTGCATCAAAGTATTCTTGTGGTGAATGCTGAACAGTTTTAACCCGGTCACGAAGCAGGACAATAACCCCAAACTTGTAAGCAAATCTACACCGCAATGTCTGAAAAAGAAATAATTATCACCATTACTATAATTACTCAAAGTCAGATTTCTGATGTCAACCCCAACAAAATGCTGTGAATTGACCTCCTGAAGACTGCATTCAAATAAGTTCCAAAAAGCACTCAATGAACAAGGCCAACACTGCTGAGAGCTAAAATCCCCAGATAACGTTGTGAAAGACTGATACAATCTTAAAGAAGTTGATTCGCTCAGTGTCATCGCAGCTTTCTGATGGTTCCATAAGCTACTGAATCATGCGATCTTATTTTCCACACTCTTTCTGCATGTAAACACATATCACAGTTAATATATCATATGTTCTGAATAAAGTAAATTCAACCCCTCATATTGGTGGTAGAAAAAAAAACTAATTTATCCAAGAATTCAATAGCCAACATACTGGGTCCAATAGACATAAATGTCTTCTCAGGCCCACAGACCATGAAATGAATGTGATCATGACTAAGGAATTTGTCTGAAACAGAAACCCCTTACTCACTACAGAAAGAGGCTGAACGTGAGGACAGTCATATAGCAAAAAGAGAAATTACACAAATTCTTTACGAAAACAGACAGGAGACAAGCACACCCTTGCCTGCAAAGACACCTGGTGACACAGCAGCAAAAACCACAGAACTGATGTTGACGGGTGTGGCAAAATGTTAGTGCACAGAGCAAAGCAGAGGGGCAGAAAAGATTTGAATCAAGAAGCTCTTGATAAAAAAAAAAAAAAAAAAAAAAAAAAAAAACAAAAAAAAAAAAAAAAAAAAAAAAAAAAAAAATCTTGGGTGAGTTTTATTTGCAGCTGAAAATTGAAGTTGAAGGACCTGACTGTCTTAGTCAATCCATAAACACCTAAATATTCTAGTAAGGTGTTTATATTAAAATGAGAATTATTAGCATTAGAAACATAGATTTATTTCAAAGACAGACACATTATAGTTGCTAATAATCCAAAATTTTAAAAATCGAAAGAAAAAAAAAAAAAATCCAAAATTAATTCAAAACAAATTAAAATGTTACTTGTCAAGCTAACTCAAAAAAGGATAGACCCTTTTTTGAGTTTGCTTTTAGTTTTTAGTTTTTTTTGTTTTTAGCTAAATAGTTTTTAGTTTTTTTTTGTTTTTAGCTAAATAGTTTTTAGTTAACTGTTGTATATGAGATTCTTCAGAATAATAAAAATGGCTGCTGTCACTGTCACAAAAATATTTTTATTGTTTCTCCCAATGTTCTACAGTAAGAGCAGTTATTAACATTAATTATCTAGTATGTAATGTGCAGGCTGCTTAGAGTTAGGCAGGGTGTACCTGTGCAGCGCCTGTGATCATGTTGGGAATGAAGTCTTTGTGTCCTGGTGCATCCATCAGAGTCACCACCTTAGAGTTTGTCTCAAACTTCGTCATGCCTACATCCATTGTTACCCCTCTGGAGAAAAACACAAACAGTTCAGAGTTGTTTCAAACATCTGTTCTTATCAGGTTCTTTAAAAAAAACATATAGATTTACATGCGTAACAGGTGTAAAAACTGCATAAACAAGGCAATCCTGCAATCAGATTGCTGAGTCGTCTAAAAGCCTTTTGGTGGAGATTTAAAACTAGGCGTGGCTCTCCAATATTGTGCATCTACTTCAGATGTTACTGATGAGTACGGA
Source organism: Anableps anableps (assembly GCA_014839685.1). NCBI lineage: Eukaryota > Metazoa > Chordata > Actinopteri > Cyprinodontiformes > Anablepidae > Anableps > Anableps anableps. Next base: position 14,750,433 of record CM026086.1, on the reverse strand, counting down.
TGTATTCCCACCCATGTCACTTTCTGTTTCTGAAAATATTTCGTTTCCGTTTTGCTCTCGTAATAAAAACAGAGAGGCCGGGTGGGGACATGAAGTGCCTTGCAAAAGTATTCATACCCCTAGAACCTTTTCATATTTTGCCAAGTCACAACCACAAACTTTATTGTATTTGTTTTGGACTTAGACTTGGTTTTTAACATATTTTAGAAATAAAAACCTGGAAAGTGTGGCATGCATTTGTATTCAAAGCTGCAGAGTTGCAGCTTCTTAGAACCGCATTTTCCTGCAGAGTGCACATCTACAGATCATTTTTGTTTGACTGAGAGCTTTTTTGTTGAGTGGAGAGAAAGAGTAATGTGAACACCAATTGTCAAGTCAGCCACAAGCTCTCAATTGGATTTAGGATCTAGACTTTGACTGGGGCATCTAACACATAACTATGTTTTCATCTATATAGATCCATTGTAGCTCTGGCTATATATTTCTGGTTGTTGTCCAGCAGGGAGGTCACCTGTTCCCTATTCTCAAAGTCTTTTGCCACTGCTAAAAGCTTTTCTTGCCATCACCCTAATATTTAGCTCCCTCCACAGATTCTCTATCAGATTCCACTCAGGTCTCTTGCTCGGTTACTCCAAAATATTGAAATTATTTCCAGTCAAAAGAAACATTACTTTTCAGATTTCTATAAGTAAAACATATGGAATCTCATGCATAATTTTTCTTCCACTTCATTAAACACCTGTGCTGGTCTATCGCACCAAATCACAACTTCATACGATCTGCTTTGTGGGTGCGAGGTGACAAAATGCAAAACAGTTCAAGGGGTATAACAACTTTTGCAAGCCACTGTATTTTCAACAGCAGTATGATGTCTATTTCAAACATTTTAACTGTTATTAGATAATATTGTCCTTGTAATAATCTTTTTGTTGCGTCTTGTTATGTATTCAGTTCAATGAAGATGGTGGCCTGGTGTGGATCAAAGAGAAGTTAACAGCATAAATAGAGTGCAAATTTTTTTTTATTTTTACAATCATTGGACCATGTTGGATCCTATTCAGGACCATCAAAGCAATTTGTGTGTATTTCAACTTTCTTTTTGCAGCTTTCACTTAGTTCTGTGTGTAGTTTTGATGATAAGACGGAAGCTACCTGTCCCTCTCCTCGCCAGTTTCATCCAGAACCCAGGCGTAGGCGAAGGAGGCTTTTCCAGCCTTTTTCGACTCCTGTTCGTACTTGTGCATAGTGCGCTTGTTGACGTTCCCCAGCAGATAAAGCAAGTGGCCCATCAGGGTGCTCTTACCTGCATCCACATGACCTGCAGAGAAAGGAACAATAAATGAGTCAAGGTAGTTTTGAAAGAAAGCTGAGGATGCTGAGTGGATGTAGGAGGGTGAGGACGGAAAAAGAAAGGAGGAAGAATGTGCTAATCATGATAAGACAGGTAGAAGAGGGGAGAAGATAAAACATGGCAAAGACAAACCACAGATGGGAGAAGGAAACAGAAGAGTTGTGCAAGTGGAAAGAGGCAGACAGAAATGGGAACAAGGATGGAGGGTGAGAGGGGGAGGGGAGCCGTGGTAACACGAAAGGTTTCATTCTCTATGGGAAACTAGAATCATCTGCACTTCTGAAACTACCAAGTCACTTTTCTGGTGTAACTGAGAATGAAAATATGATTGAGCAACTGCGCTGGTCTGTAGCCAACACATCTATGCATACCAAACAAGGGCAAAACTAAAAATGCATCACTGATAATAAAGGTGCAACTAATCTTCCTTTACTTTACTGTTCTGCTTCTGTTTTGAAGAAAGCAAATATGGTCAATCCTTGCACAAAAAACGACTATATCTGCACTGAAAGACATTTTTGTTACTCAAATGTGCATACAGATATCCAAATTATTTTCCCAAACAAATGTACTTTCATCCTACCTATAACTACTAAATTTAACAGAGGTTTGCCCCCTTGTCTCCTCTCCAGCTCTGCCTTGATGTTGATGGCCTGCCGTGCCTTTCCGGACAAGCGTCCAGGTGTAGCAGCAGCAGAGACCTCGTCTCCATTTGACCCTTTAGATGGGGTCTCAGGACGCTTTGAGGCAGCCTCGGAGACTGGAGTCGCTTTGGTGTTTTCAGGGCTGTCACCTCGCCGTGCTGGGCTGGCGACAACGCCGTTTTCCCCTGAGCTGAGGAGAATATTTCAAGTTTAGTCAGTTTAAGATATAGAATATTTTGATCTGAATCACAAATATGACAACAAAGCATATAGAAATACATCTTAAAAAAATAATATTAAAAATTTGCATATTCCAGTAATTCGGTTCATAAAGTGAAACTCATAGATGCATCACATACAAAATGTAAGAGGTTGACTTCTGCTTTTTTTTGAATGATTATGGCTTACAGCTAAAGAAAAACCCAGAAGTCTCTGCTGAACAGTTGTCATTCACATCCTCCATAATAAAGCAAAAGGTCACTACTAAAGAAGCTGTTTGTTCACAGAGCCCTGTGTTACAAGTATAATAATGGAAAGCTGAGCAGACGAAGGAAGTGTGGTGCAAAAGGATGCACAAGTATCAGGGATAACAGCAGTCTTGATAGGATTGTGAAGCAAAGCCCATTCAAGAGTTTGAAGAAGATTCACAAGGCAAGGACTATTGCTGAAATCAGTGCTCCAAGAGCGAGCAACCACACACACACACACACACACACACACACACACACACACACACACACACACACACACACACACACACAAGTATCCAGGACATGAGGGTCCACAATTCAAGTTATGGGGTTCAATGTAATGTTTTTCACAGTGACGATTTGGGGAGTCATGTCATCACCTGGTGCTGGTCCTCTGGGTTTTATCAAGTCCAAAGTCAGCTCAGCCATCTACCATCTGGAGACAAGGTTTATAAAGATGCTGTTTCATTTGCCAGCAAGACTTTGCACCACAATATGGTTTACTGCTCACTGTGCTCGACGGGCCAGAAAATAACCTGACCTGAATCCCACGGAGAATCTACGACGTATTCTCAAGAGGAAGACACCAGACCCAACCATCCAGGCGAGATAAAGGCTGCTATTAAACTAACCTGGGCTTCCATAGAGTGCACATACTGACCAAAATATGAGTTTTACTTTTGGAATAGAATTACTGAATTAAACTTTTTAATAATTTTATTCTTTACTGAGATGCACCCGCTTGAGAGGGAGAAGGCTTTAATATACCTGGGAACATCGAAGCCCATAGTCTGCTTCTTCCCAGAGATGGTCATTCGGGCCACTTTGGGAACCACTTCAGAGTCCAGTTTATCAGGAGCCGCATCCCTGCTTTTAGCTGCAAGAGTAATGAGGAGACAAAAGCAACCATGATTTACCCGTAAGAAAACATACAGTTAATCTGGGAGCAGATTTGTTCACTTTGTAAACTGAAGTTAGTGAGAAAAACCTCACATTTACTATTTGTACGAATTCAGAAAACTACACACTACATGTCATAACCTAGATAATTCAGTCAGATCTCGGGTGTTGAAACGATATAGCTGATAACAATTGTACTGGTCACAGTTGCACATAGGCGTGTATGGTAGATGTCTGAGAGAAGTGAGAGTGCATGGTGCAACCTGCTGTGCTGTGAACCTCCCATCTATCTGATTGGAAGCTCATATTGAGCAGCAAAGAGACTCGTTGAGGTCATTGCTTTGTCATCCCAGTCCCGAATGGCTACCGGTCCCACTCATATCGACAAGTTTCTGATTCATTTAGACTGGGTTGCACACCCATCCTATTGCACACCGCGTTCATGTCTGTGACATCCTGGCTCAGAAAGGGTTAATTTCTGAAGTGGCCGTTGCCTCCCGTCTCTACGTAAATAGATCAGCGTGACGCAGCATTTCACAGTATGAATCTTTTTGAAAAGGTGTCACCTCAGCAAGTGCAGAAACGGAGGTGAAAGCAATTTTTTTTTTTTTTTTACTCAACTGATTAAAAGACAAATCTAGTCAGTTAGTTTCTATTTTAAAAAGCAAACAGAAAATATGTCTTCTTTTACATTTTTCATCAAAGCCATCAACGGCAGAGAAGCACGCTTTAGTCGAGACTTTTTATTTTCTTCAAGTTGTAGATTAAACACATAAATCAATACTTAAAAAAAAAAATACCCTGAGGGAAAATGAAGTGTGATTCAACAGAATATTAATGGACTTTCTCTAACCAGGCATTCTCTGAATGACTTGTCCTGAATTTAAGAAAAAGTCCCTTGCTCTCTGAAAGACTGATATGCAACTAACTGCACTCTGATGAGGACTTTTTTCCTTTATAAAGAGCACTACAGCTAAAATACAATCTATTGCCAAAAACTGAACCATATAAGTATGTAAAGGAACTAACACTGGATACTTAATCTCAGCACAAAGTGCTTAAGAAATTATATTTACATATAGGCAAGCTTTAGGGTGATGGCTGTCACTAAATTTCATGTTTCATCTCTCCTTAACTGTGCAACATCACACAGAAAAAAAGTTCACTGGGGAATTTCACTACTTCCTGCAGCTGGGTTTTTTTTCTTGTCCCTATAAACTACAACTTCAGATGTTTCCATAACCTCTGATAAAAAGAACAGCAGTGAGTCCACATAGAGTTCAGTGAAAAAGTATTTGTCTTGTTTCAGATCAAGCTAATTTTCATATCAGATTAAGAAAAAAAGTTGAAAGAGTTCACTAAATACTGTAGCTGTTTGTGTTGCCTGATATACCTTTAGAAACAAATGATAAATCTATGTAAATTTTAAAGCTTATAAAAGGGTTGAGAAGTTTTTGCTCCCTACATATTTCTTTAATTCTAGCTTCTTTGTCACACTTTTTGTATATTTCATCACAAAAAAATGACTGTAAGAGAAAACGAAGAGTCAATTCAATATGCAGTTTTCAAATGATGATTTTATTCATTAAGGGAAATAAAGGCTATCAAAGCAAAAAGGTGAAAAAGATGAGGCCCCCTGAACCTAATAACTACTTTTGCCACCTTTGGCACCAAATGCTGGAGGAATTTTAATCCACTCTAATGTGCAGAACTGTTCTAATTAAGCCACACTGCAGGGCTTTTAAGCATGACCGGCCTGTTTAATGTCATGACACAGTATTTCAATTGAATTTATTTCTGGACTTTAACTAGGCCATTCCCAAACCTTCAGATTGTTAGAGCCATTCAGAGGTGGACTTGTTGGTGTGCTTTAGATTGTCCTGCTGCAGGATCCAAGTGTGCTTGTGCTTAAGGTCACAAATTTATGCCCTGTGATTGTTTTTCAGGATTTTCTGGAAGAGAGCAGAATTCATCTTCCATAAATTACAGCAAGTTGTCCAAGTCCTGAAGCTGCAAAACAGCCCCAGGCAACCTCACTACACCACGCTTGACTGCCTGTTTGATGTTGGTTTTCTGAAATGCTGTGTTAGCATTATGCCAGATGTAATGGGACACACCCTTTCCAAAAGTTTACTTTTTGTCTCATCAGTCCACAAAATATTTTCCCAAGGTCTTTAAGGATCATCAGGATGTTCTTCGGGAAATGTAAGACAGGCTATTTTGTTCTTTTTGGTCAGTAGTGGTTTTCACCTCAGAACCCTCCCTAAGATACCGTTTTTCCCCAGCTTCTCCAATCATTGAATCATGACTTAAACTGAGGCAAGTGCAGTGCTTCAGATGTTTTGGGTTCATCTGGGCCTCCTGGAAAAGTCATCAATATGCTCTTGGAGTAAATTTGGTAGACCAACCACTCCTGGGAAGGTTCCCCACACTTTGATGTTTTCTCTCTGTGGTTTCATGGGGTCCCAAAGCCTAAGAAACTGCTTTGAAACCCTTTTCAGACGAATAAGGTCTCAATGACTTAGTTTCTCATCCGTTATTGATTTTCTTTAGATCAAACCATGATGTGTTGTCATTTAGGATCTATTGGCCTACTTCATGTTGTCAAACAGGTGACTTCTTTATTCTACAATTCTGGTAGTAGTCAGGCCTGGGTGTGGCTAGTGAAGCCAAATTTTGAGGCTTTTCAAAACATGACATTAATCATGATTTAAGTCATAATTTAACAAGCAGGATTGGAGGGGATTTCATTTTCCACATTAGACCAAAGTGGGTTTGACTAAGTTGTTACATTAATACATGAAATCCTCATTTGAAAATGATCTCTGAAAATTATTTTAGCTCCTTATCTTTACCTGACATTAATATTAGTTTATCTGAAAATAGCACATATGACAAAAAAGGGAAAAAAACGAATCTGTAAGGAGGTAAACACTTTTTTACAGCATCACATTGGAACTTACTGGAAACTATCAGATGAACAAAGTAATATGAATTATCAGCTTAAAAAAATTTTTTTGACAGACCTTAATTTAACCTCCTTTCTGATCTGTTTAATATTGCACACTATCTTCACTAGTATCTTAAGCGATAAGAAAACTTCATGACCAACGAACATGTTGCTCTGTGAAAACGTGGTAATGCTTTAGCAAACAATGGTGCAGTAAGGGGTTTTTTTTGTTGTTTATTTTGTTCAATAGCTTGCCTAAGGGCAGCATTAAGTGCTCGGTGGCTTTAAAACAGCTCGTCTGCACATCCATGCCTTGACGCTTGGAGCAGGATCTCTTTTCACTGTTTGGACTGTGAGGTAGACATTTGGCATGCTCCCATCCAGGATTTCTTTAGAAAGGGGGACCCTTGCAGTGAGTCATCTGCACACTTTGGCCCGAGGGCCAAACTTAGAGTAGCATAAAAGGAGTCCGCCCAGGATATGCAAACATTGAGCATCCCTTCCCCCCTCAAATAAACACAAGAGTGCAGATAAAAGTTAGAAGACACATGAGTGTGAAAATAAATTGGTAACAAAATATGTGTAGACACAAAGCTGCAGATGCAAAATATGGAAGAAAGGATATATAGGATATATATATGATGAAAGATATAAAAAGAGTATCCTTCGTTTTTCATCCTTTGTTTTTGAAGTTCATTCCAATACTAAAACCCACTGTATGATGTTCTTTATTTCAACATTTCAAAATTTAAAATTCCTTAAGTTATTTAGTTTCAAATGTTTTTTTGTCTTAATAAACAGATAAGAGAAATTACTATTCTAGAAATAGTTTATGCTTACCACTGGAGGCCGCTAAAGACTTTGTAAGACAGGAACTGGTGTAATTCAAGTCTTTACCAGAGGGGGAAACGTTTGGGGACAAAATGGGGGAAAACATCTGGGTCAATACTTGTTGTGAAGACTTGATATGCATCTTTACACCAACAGTACATCAGTAAACTATGTGTTTAATGATAGATAGCATAGTTGAAACAAGACATTAACATTCAAAACATCACACTTTTTTCTTACTATCTGAACTTTAAATAAGACTAAACCGTTACTGTTTTAAGCCAGTTAGGATTATCCATAATGTATTTACTGTAGATCATTTTACTGTAGATCAATTACTTTCTTCAAAGTTAGAAGTTTACATACACCAAAATTCCTATGCATATCAACAGTTTGGGAAAGCCCAGATGATTATATCAGTTTCATATGAAGAATCTGAGTTAAGTGGAGGCACAAGTGTGGATATATTCTAAGGCAACATGTCAAGAACACTAGATACTAGTGTGACGACGTGAAAAAAAAGTAATCAGCCACGACAATATGAAGAAATCAGAAATGTAATCCTCAACTCTGGTTCATCTTGGATACAATTTTCAGATGCCTGAAGGTGCCACATTCATCTATTCAAACAATTATAAACAAATATAAATATAAACACCACTGGAATGTCCAGCCATTATACGGATCAGAGGAAAACGAGTCCTATATATAGACAAGGGCTGAAAGGCTGCTCAGAATCGATGAAGCCAGAACTCAAAAAGCAACAAAAACAACAGATTAATTTTTAGAGGTTGTCTGATATTAAATAAATTAAACCATCGTCACATTTGGAGGAAGTAAAGAGAAAGCTTACAACCATTCCAACTGTGAAGTACAGGGGTGGTTGCATCATGTTGTTGGAGAGTTTTGCTGAAGGAAAGACTTGTGCACTTCACAAAATAGATGCCATCATGAGGAGAGGACATTAAACTGAAATATTGAAGCTACATCTAAAAAGGTATCAGCCAGGAAGTTAAAGCTCGGGGTCAAATTGGTCTTGCAAATGGGAAATTTAGCATACAACCATAATATTCATGAAATGGATTAAGAATAACAAAGTCAGTGACTGGGAGAGCCCATCACAAAGCCCTGAAGTGAGTCCCTTAGAAAATGTATGGGCAGAGCTGAAAAGGCGTATGTGTGCAAGGCGCCCAACAAACCCGACTCAGTTGTGTCCCTTTTTATACAATCCAGGTAAATATCTTGTTTCAGCTGTACAATAATGAAATTAATCTTATTTCCTGTTCGTTTTGTTGATGATCTACTTTTTGAAATAAATACATAAGGAAATCTGTGACATCACCTGGGAATTAAATTTCATTCATACTGAAATACTGAAGACATGAATGAAAATGATTGCTAAGGAAATGAGACTGGTACCTGAGGGAAAAGATATGAGCAGGATCGACATGACCCCTTTTCAAAATGAGTCACACATACACAAAAAAAGACATCACCACCTGGGAAGATGTCAGAAGTTATCTTAACATCCCCTTCTTCCACCTACACAGCATACACTCATCTTTGAGTCATAGCAACTTCTTTAAAACTCACACCTACTGTTATTAATCGTGTAAACAGAACTTAAATGAAAGTGTAGTCCCCAACCTGCAGCCCCATAATGTATAATGTCAAGGCATAGTTTTATTTATGTTTACAAAAATCAAAAATGTTTTAAATAGGATTCTGATCAGCTACTTTCTGCTAAGATCTTTTAACTTTATTAAGAGTTCAGTGGTGGCCTATTTCTTTCTTTAAATTTGCTAAAGGAAAGCAAAGTAAGTTTCATGTAGTATTTAATGTTTTTTTCCCCTTGGTAAACTCCTTAGCAACCACGTCCTGATACTTCCAACAGGCTAAAAATAAATAAATAAATAACCATTTATTTTCTCCAGAGCTGGAGAACTAACACAGAGTTACATCTCTCCATCACTTAAATCCTCCTTCCATAATATCTGATTCAAGAACAGTTTATTTACACAGATGATACCTTTTGTATCTTTATTCCTCCAAACACCTGTCCTCACATCAGCCATATTTATAAACCAAATTTATAAAATTCAGTTTTAAACAACCATCCATCCATCATCTAGAACGCTTATCCTTGCAGGGTCGCGAGGGGGGCTGGTGCCCACCTCCAGCAGCCACCGGCCTCCTCCACCTCCTCCGAGAGCTTCTATTGCCATCAGCAGAAATGCAGCGTTCGCAGAGGAGCTAGGTTTTTCCCACAGATTATCTGTCTCACACTGTACTGTCACGGCATAAAAAAAAAATATATTTTTTTATAAAAGTTACATACCGTAGCTTTAAGTACAATGGACTCTGCTGACGTGTGACAACCCTTCTCATATCTGATCCTACTTTCGTGGCAAACAGAACACAACATAACTCCAGAGTTTTAAACAAAAGGCTAGAAATATTTTAACAGAAAAAAAAAAAAAAAATCTTCCTCTAGTCACTCTTAGAAGCTGCTTTGGCACTGATGCTTAGATGCTAGCCTGTGCTGTATCAGTGACCCTGGTATAGCACAGGCACCCTCCTTTATAGTTTCTTTTCAGAAAACTACTGAATCAGCCAGATACTTACAGAGAATAAGGCTGTCAAATTCATTCATCTTAAGTAGTCTGTATGAAAATAAGAAGCTTCAGAAAGTTTGGAGTGCCAACAAATCTCTGGTGTTTAATGGGCAGGTTTGACATTTCTGCTTGTTACCTAAGTTTAAGGCCTCATATGCCTAATTATTTACCGATGTCATCTGGCATATTAATCAAAAGTTTAGCAAATTAACTATATTGTTACTTTGTATACAGCACATAACTTTAAACACCATTGCATTACAATATCTGGATAACTAACCACCAAATCTCAGATTTTCCATATAGTTTGTATCTTTGCTTATTTAACACTGATGATTTAAAAACTACAAACTGCTTATTTCACAGCTCTCATCTACTTGTACTTAAATTTTGATTAAGGTAATGACACATACATTATGAAGCTAAATACCTCTGCACATCCGAGGGATTTTTTTGGTCTAAAAACAGCAACATACAAAAACATAAAAAGTGCCTTGCTAAAGCCTCTAACCTCGAACCAGCAGCATGAAATGAACAGAAAAAAAGACACGCAATATTTAGTCAAATATGACTGTGGAAGCTTCTACTGCATAAAATTACTTTTTACACATTAACTCTAAACTATTTCCTGGCAAATAAAATAACCACTCCAAATTTAAAAGATTATTGGTGTTTAACTTCAATTCAAATACCTCTTTTTCCATATAAGTCAAAGCCCATGTTTCCCTCTTAGTCAATTTGTCCTTTTGCATCATACGCCACAATAAAGCAGCAGCGCTGCTGACAAGTAGAAATGCACCTGCATTCCTTTGACCACTTGCTGAGAGTAAAAATGGTATTTTCCAGTGTTGGCACCACTTCACAAACAACAGTGTTTGTGCAACATATACGCCTTGCAGAAATGCAGAGTCTGTAAAGACGCAAAATGATTTGATCTGCCATAGCCTTTGTCAAAGCTGTGAAAGACGAGAGACATGATCAGATTTTCCTACGTAGGTGGTGTAAAAGAGACACACATGCACACACATAAAGCAAGCTGATCGGCTGTTGTGCCGAGCCGACATGCACTTGGGCTGACATTTTCTCCAAGACTGCAGCTTCCTGCTCAAACCCACACACCGACTCGCCTTCAGACTAAAAGGACAGAGCCCTGGCTGGACACACCCATTTATTAATGAGATCCTTGCTCATTTCTAGATTGCCGGCTATAAAAATGCAAAAACAAACCCACCATTACTCACTAAACAGACTTTAACTATGGTCAAAATGACTTCTTTCCAAAACTTGAACCCCCTTTGTGGTTACACTGTTTGAAAAAAAAAAAAAAAAAACCTGTTTGACAAGTCATTTTTGCCTCTATCTACACTTTAGTGTTTATTTTTTCCCCTCACCAGTCTCAGTCTGACACCCTGAGGGTTGATTACACTCAGATTTCTTCTCACTCAAAAAAGTTACACACACTAATTAATATAAACCTGTTCTATTTTATCCAAATGCAGTTCTCTTGGTGAAAGAAAAGTTTCACATTAGTCTTTATCTTCATAGCACATCATAAAGACCAAGGAAGACTGCAGACAGGTCAAGGATAAAGTTGAAAGCAGGGTTAGATTATAAATCAATACCCCAAGCTTTGCAGAGCACTGTTAGAGCCACAGTCTCAAAATGGAAATAGTATGAAACAACAGCAAACCTACCGAGACATGGCTCTCCACCAAAACTGATAGGCAAGGCAAGGAATACGTTTGTCAGAAAAGCAGCCAAGAGGCTGATAACTCTGGAGGAGCTTCAGAAAACCACAGCTTAGGTTAGAGGATTCTGCTGAAAGGACAAGTATTAGTCATGTTCTTCAGAAATCTGGTCCTTATGGAAGAGTGGCAAGAAGAAAGCCGTATAAGGAGCCCTGCTTGCAGTTTGCCACCAACAAAACTGGTGGCAGAGAGTGATCTCCTGAGTTGAGACCAAAACAAAACTTTTTTATCTCAAAATGTCATGTGTAGTATAAATCTAACACTTCACAGTACACTTCACACACAGTGACGCATGGTGGTGGTATCATTATGCTGTGGACATGCTTTTATTCAACAGGGACAGGAAAGGTAGTCAGAGGTGATGGGAGGATGGATGAAGTTAAATACAGGCCAATCCTGGAAGAAAATCTGTTAGAGCTGCAAAAAGACTTGAGACTCGGAGAGTGATTCACCCTTCAGCAAGAGAATCACCACAAACCAACAAGCTGAGCTACATTATAATCGCTTCGATCGAAATGCATTCATGTGTTGCAATAGAACAAAGTCCAGATCTAAGTCCAATTATGACTCTGTGGCAAATCATCATATAGACAATCTGGAGGGCTGAGTACTAATGCATGCCATACTTTGCAGCTTTTATCTTTAAAAACTTTGAAAATAAAAATGTGTCCTTTTCCTTCTGCTTCACAAATATGTACCACTTTTGTTGATCACATAAAATTTCAGCAAAATACACTAAAGTTTGTAATTATAACAACATATATTTTTAAAGAGTAAAGTGGTAATAAAACTTTTATAAACCCCTGTATTAGTGCATTATGTTTTTAGTCTTGTGCCTCGTTTCCACTGAGCAGTATGACACAGGTCGGTGCGGTTCAGTGCGCTATTTTGTCTGTTTCCATTGTACCCGGTTAAGGTGGAGCTACTGGCATCACACAACACAGTCCATTGATTGGAGGATAGAAAAACGTCATCGCTTGTGACAAGCATGAGACAAACTAGTGCGTGACATTTGTCGTCACGCTAGTATGACACCACTTTTGGCGTTTGGGTTTAACCCCGCCTGCCCAGTGAATGTCCAGCTGGCGGTGGAAACACTCTGCTGAATATCCCGGGCCAGAAAAATAGCGTACAGAACCGCACCGGCCCGCGTCATAACGCTCTGTGGAAACGAGGCAATGGGGTGTTCCGTCCTAAAAATTTGGTATTTATTTCTTTGCTACATATTAAAAACTTGCAGAAATGAAAATAAATAAACATGTTAAAAAAATAAACATTACTGCAGATAGTTTTTAGCATTTGATATTTTCGCCAGTAATTAACATTTCAATCATGCCATTATTGTATATTAGTTCTAATTTTTTACAGAAGATACAGATATAGATTTTGAATCATAACAAGGAACAGCTTATTTTTAAAGTGGTCAAATACATAAAGATGTGTTTTCCCAGACAAATCATACAAACATATTATAGGCATACACAAAACTGCAAAAAATAGCTAATTAGGCATGTTTATGTAACATACAATTCTTAAACTTTATTTCAAAGTCACATCATTCCTCAAGCGGTTAATGAGAAAACACTCAGTGCACATCATAATAACTGGCTTTAAAGGCATCAATTTTTTTTCATAAACACTTGCATCATAGTGCTCACATTCCAAATGAAATCCATCTTTTCATGCTAAACATTTAAAAGCATCCACTTGTCTGTTCGAATATCTGTATGCACGTGTGCTTGCGTGTCTGCATTCTTGTTCTCTCATGGGAAAATCTCCAGGTGTCCCCGAAACCAAAAAGTCAACCTCATGATCTTGAACGCAGGCAGCAGTAAACCAGCACAATGGTTAACTGATCCATATTCCAATCGCTGCAGCACACCTGCAAACAAAGCCGACCCCTTCTTTCCCCTTTTCAGAGTTCATGCAGGCTAGAAAAAGTGTTTATACCAGAAGAGAAAAGCCTTAGTTTTCTCTCGCAATGAGCAAACTCTTTGCAGTCCTACAAAAATTAAAAAGCCGTCTGGCACCAAAAGATACAAAAAATAAGATTCAGCTTTTAAAATGCTGAACAAAGGATGCCATAAGAAAGTACTGAAAAATGACTAAAAATGTCTTTAAAAAGAAGTGGCTACACAAAGGTTTTGCACAAAAAAAAAAAAAAAAAATCATCAAGTTGCCAGTTTTTAGATTTAGTTTAGCTTTGCTGATCTGTATGTTAATAGAATATGAAAAAAAAGAAATATACAATTTTAACTGTTTTGTCTTGTGGTGATCAGATTATGTTTTTCATCATGTTGGTCCCAGAGGTGTAACTATAGCTGCTATGATTGTGTGACAATTAAAAAAAGCTCATGATGAACACTTCAGAGAGCAAATTTTTCTTTTTAAGTATTTCTTTAGATAATTTTCTTGTCCAACTAAATAAAAAGTAATGTTCTGCATTTAAAAACAGGCTAATTTAGCACCATCTCTAGTTTTTTAGCAAGTCTATCGTGTGAAAGCTTTGCTTTGATTAGCTCGAACGATGTCATCAGGTGAAGGACAATCAAAACGGAAAGGTACAACAGGAAAAAGTGGGGGGTACTGCTCTTTGGATTTGTTTTGTGGTTTGAGAAGGAAGGACTGAAAACCACTTTCTGTCTTCTGGCCTTCTATTTTTCCTTTCAGTAACTTTCTCCTCCTCCTCTTTTGTCTGTGGCTCTGAAATGACAAAGCGATCGCAAATACTGAAGGTTTAGCAAAAACGGATAAATCCTGCCCTAAGCCAAGAGGAGTTGGAGACGACGGTGAGGAGAAATCGCCGTCGAGCGGATGAGGGCTTGTTCTGTTGCCCTGCTCCATGAGCCTGCTCAAATCAATAGCTTGACCCGGCTTAGATGGCCTGCAGACCTGCTGGGATGGTTTGTGGTCAAGCTTGCGCTTAATTCCACCCTCTTTAGTAGTTTGTGCCAACACATCAGCCCTCTCTGGTTTTGCTGGTGACACAAGGGAGCTGAGGGTGCCTCGAGACCCATTTGAGGTGGTTGAGGTTTCGCCTTTATGTTCAGATACTAAATGTGACAAAGAAAGCAGCTCCGAGAGGCCAGGTGCTTGTTTCAGTGCATTTGCTCGAGATTCAGTGCCGACAGACAGAAAAGAGGCAGAGGCACTATTGGTTTCATGCTGCTGGGCTAGATCTGACAAAGTAACAGTCCCACCCAGGCGACACGGGGATGAGTGGGTGTTTAATGATCTTTCAGTGCTTTGAGATTCAGAGTGAATTCTTCTTATTTGATGCTGCAAAGCAAGGTCAGACAGAGAGGGTGTAGCGTTCCCCTGACAACTCGCAGAGTGTACCCCAGTACCAGGGGTCAGCAGTGAGGCATTTAAAGTTGGACTGCGGTTTGAGTGTTCTTGGATTAAATCAGCCAATGACGGGCCTCCTTTAGGATCTACAACTGAGAGCTGACTGGTTTTCATGACAGAACTGAGGCTTCCGAACCCTGGAGGAGTAGTCAGAGCGGGGCTCGCTGTAGTTATGTTTGGACTGTTTAGTGACAGATTACCCAGTGAAGCAGAAAGGATGGAGGGAGTTAATGTCTGTGGTACTGAAGTCATTTGTAAAGATGCAAGTGTTCCAAGTGAAAAGCCACTCCTATTTGACACAGCTGACAGTGACAGTGGTGAATTAGATGCTAATGTTGAAGTGCTCAAGGAGGAAACAGCCAACCCTCGCCCTGTATCGTCTACTCCTGTTTTACTCTTCTGCTCATGCTCAGACATGAGCTGAGCCAAACTGGTACCACAGCTGATGCCTAGACGAGCACTTTCAGAGTGAATGTTTTCCTTGACAGAGCTGCTGTTCACTGGGTCAGGTTTATGCTGCAATAAAAGGTTCTGTATGTTGTGTGCACTTGGTTGTGTAGGTTTATGTGCCTTGGATGTGTTTTCTGTGTGAAACAAGCAGGCTCCTTACCTTACAAAAGCCAAGTGGAGAAAGGACAAGAGGGATCACAAAGCAGAAGTGAGATGAATCACACCATCAATGAGGAGGAGGGAAACGGAAAGAAGGCAATTTATTAATCAATTGCATGATTTAAATGTATCACTGATAAGTTTCTAAAAATACAAAACCAAGGATTGTCTGAAATCTTTTTCTGAATAAATTTTAGCCTATAAAATATCCAAACAAGAAACATGTCAATCCACTGCCATGTACTTAATAGTATGATAACAGAAACGTAGAAAATTGTTTTTGTTACACATAAAATTCTTAACATGTTGCAGCAACGTATAAACTAATAAAGAGACGCAAGATATCAACTGGTGGCTGGAAACTGACAATTTTCAGTTTTACAGCCAGACACTCGAAAATCACTTCTTCCTTCAGCACAAGCACAGCTCAAAAAATTAAAACCACAATATTTTTCGTCACTCATTGCAGAAAGTGAAACTCGTATCTTATTTAGATTCATTACACAAAGGGTAAAATATTTCAAAGTCCATTTTCATGCTTCCTTCCGCTGAGAAGCTTTATAGAGATGCTGATTTCATTTGCCAGCAGGACTTAATATTTGTCCAAACTGCTGAAAGTACCAAAAGCTGCTTCAATGACCATGGTGTTACTGTGCTTGACTGGCCAGAAAACTGGCCTGACCTGAACCCCTTAGAGAACCTATAGAATATTAGACAAGAGAAAGATGAGAGACACCAGACCCAATAATGTACATGACCTGAAGGCTGCTATCAATCAGCCTGGGTTTCCATTACAGCTACACTGTCACGGGCTAATCGCCTCCATACCAGGCTGCACTGATGCAGTAATTCATGCAAAAGGAGCCCCAACCAAGCATTGAGTGCACAATGAACATACTTTTCAAAAGCCTGACATTTCTGTTTAAAACATCATTTTTGTTATTAATATTATGTAATTTTAAAATTTCCTGAGACACTGAATTTTGGACTTTCATTATGTATAACATGAGTATCACTTTCTGAAATGAGTTGAACCTTTTTACAATGTTCTAATTTTTGAAAATGTACTTGTAAATGAATGCATTGTAATCAAGCACTGCCAGGTTATAGTTAAGTATAGTCTTTCGTATGGAAGAAGTAACAGTGGGAAAAAATATGTTTTGTTATTTTTAGTTGACATGTGAAGTCAGATGAAACCGTAAGTGGCTTTTTCCAGAGGAAACTATTTTCTACTGTATTTCCTCAGCAGTTCATTCAGGCTGCAACAACAGACAGCCAAACTTGGACAGGTGCTGATCATTTCAATCCTTTAACATTTTTAACTCTTTTTTTAATCACTTTTCTGGATATGAAATTGCTAAAGGACTTCAATTTGTAAATGCATCATGGGACAAATTGGCAATGGGGCTAAGCAAATTGCTCTGTTTTTATTCCTTTGAGCTTTCATCCTCTTCCATCTAGCATACTGGATGTGGAAACTTTGGCAGCTTTTTAAAAATACGAGTTTTATTGGAAGGATCTACATTCCCTCGGGAATACTCACAGAGACTGATGCGGCTGCAGTTAGAAATGTCAAGAAATGAGTGCTAATCACCAATATAAGATGCAAATAATAGTTTAAAATGCCAACTCCAAATAATTTGATCTTTGTAAAAGTAATATTTTGAACACACAATTTCAGATTTTGATCCAGTAGCGACGTACCTTTCTCAGCCACAGCCTCCTGTTTGGTTCTCTGTGGAAGAGGCGTCTGCTCTTGTACAACGCGGCCTATTGACGCCATGTCTTCAGCTGCACCTCTGGTAACTGGTGCTGTTTTAGTGTCTTCAGACAGCACTGCGTCCAGAGCCTTCTGTGGATCAAATCCATGTTTCATGGCAGCCTGGGTCAGAACGGAGTCTGGCACTGCATCTCCCAGTACTGCTCGCATGTGGTCCAGACAGGAGTACAGCTTCGCTAAGAAGTGAGAAAGACAAGACCAAATGTAGAAACAATTCCCAATGAAGAAAAACTCAAGTATACAGGTTATGACAAAAATAATTCATTTATGTCAAACATAGTTGGTTGCAAAGTTGATTTTATGAGTACCTTGATCAAGAGGGTCAAGGTTGAGGTCAACACAGGGGGACATGGGGACGTCCTCATCTTCATATTCTTCTTCCTCTAAAGGCTCCTCTTTTGGTGCTTGAAGCTCTCGGCGTGAATAGATGAACTGATTGGCTAAATAAACAAAAATATCTTCACTGAAAGGCTGATTACAAACTTGTTATGTGGTAAACAACAATCAGTCGTCAATGATTCAATGGAAATATCTCTCCACTGTTGCTCAGGAGGAAGAGTTGCCTGCAATTGGCATTACATGATCAACTGACTATTACTGAACTATTTTAGGGCCAAATAATGTAAACATGTAACTGAATCTAAATCCATCTATAGGATAGTATTGTTTTGTTAGACAAATTTCATTACATTTCTTAATAACTGACTGTGAATTGGACTTGTTTGTTTTGTAACGTGCCTTCAGGTGACATTTTTATTAATTTGAAGCCATATAAATAAACTGATCTGAATTAAACAGGACTCTGCAATTCTTCAAAAACAGCCAAAAAATTTAAACAGTCCTTATACATGAACCAAACAATGTCATTATTAGCTTTATTTTATATTTGGAATATCAAAATAGGAAATTTTAAAGTGTAGAGCACCCTGAGGTGCAAGTCAGAAAACAGTGGGAGTTGGTAATGGGTGACAAAGACAAAGTGGGAAGATTGGAAAGCCCCTGCACAGAATCAGAAGTAGCTTTATCCATCACTTTCATTAAGGTAACTTTTTTGTTAATAGAGTTTGGAAGCTAAGAGTGGGATCACTGTAAATGGGCTTGCTGCAAGCTGGCTATCCCAGCATCTAGTCCGACTTGTAGGTGTTGGACTCCCAGAGAATAATGACAAAAAGGAATAATAATCTGTGCTACACATTTACATAAAAACTGTTATTAATTCAACTTAAGTTTATTCTACATTTTGTTTCAATCTTCCACCACTGAACACTTATTAAAAAGAAATCATTTGCAAATAAATATGACTGACACTGACATAGAATTTAATCCTTAATTTTTCAAAGTGTCTTAAGCTAAAATTGATTGGAAATTAATTGCCGAGTAGTTTAAACACAGTGACTGTCAGTACACTCAGTTGTGTTCTCTCACTTACCCAATGTGCATCGATGTCTCAAAATCAAAACACCAAACAAATGTTATTGATACCATTTTTGTTATCTAGGCTGATAGATTTTTTTTTAAACAGCAGTAGGAATAAATGTTGCTTATCTGTTTCAAATACAAGTCATATGATCATGTTTTCATTTTGTTATTTTGAGTCTTTGTGTATATATCGTGATACTTTGAAAATCTAGTAAGGTTATCACACTGAGTGAATCCTATAGCAGCATATGACTACTTTATAACTAGTAACTCTTAAAACATCAGAATAAAATAACATTTTGGAAAGTCTTACCATCTTGAAAGTATCAACTGTTTTTTCTGTATAGCTCTTTGTTTCTAAATGTGCATAGATGGTGTGCCTTATACAAATATTAGCTGTCAGTAAATCCCACTGATTAATTATAACCAACCTGTTGCTGGCGAAATGCAGTAGTCATCCTCCACAGACTGTCCATACATGTCATCATCTTCAAAGTCTAGATAGAAAAAACAAAAATAGAATTAAAATATTTGTTGGGGAGGTGGAGGTGTTGTTTGTTTACTTTTTTTTTTTTTTTTTTTTATCATTTTGCGTAACAACATACTTGTTTATAGACTAAAGCTGTGGTCCGTTCTGACAGCTGTCACTTTGCTTTGTCAGCAATTCTTAAAAATGCACAACATACTGTGATCTGGAATTAAGATTGTTTACTATAGTAAACCGTAATAGCCAAGTATCGGTTTCAGTCAATATATTTAGCGGACTTATCGCCAAAAAGACGAATTTATACAATAATGAATAAGTAGGTCCAGCAGTCTTTAACAAAATATTTGATAGTTAGCAGCTGCTAGCAACGTTTGCAGTCTTATCATTTGTTGTCCCTTCATCCCAGCAGGTTTTCTAATATAATTTTAAATAATCTTTATAATTTGGTAGAACGGTAGACACTAAATGAAATGCATTTATTGCCAAGTGACACGACAGCAACATTATTCTGCCAACTAAGCTAGCGTTAGCTGTTAGCAACGCCATAGTAAACAACAGTTAAGTTTAGCTTAGCGACTAGCATGTTTAGCATGACGAGGCCTGGCATTTAGCTTAAAACGGGTACCAGCTCTATATGAAAGCTCTCTACCTTCATCGTAGTTGTATCCTCGAACATTTCTGTGGCGAGACATTTTGCCTGTGTGTCTCCCCTATCTGCCCCGAAGTGAAATGTATTCAGTTCGCAGACATGTGCATCACCTCCCTGGCTGCCATAGGAGGTCGTTTCAGTGCAGTAAAATATATTGGGCTAACGGGCAAATCCAAAAATAAATGAATTATATATAAAACTGCTATTTATTTTTACAACATTTACGCACTTTACCTGGCAGTCAAAAAAACTTATTTTTACAAAAAGTAAAACTTCTTGGGGGTTTTTTTGTTTTGTTTTGTTTTAATCACTGACGTAACTTCCTCTGGCATCGACGTGGCGTGGAATCAGGTTTACAAACTGTCTTCACCGTTCACACAGCTTTATAGTGTGTTTTAAGATAATCTCCGGTCATATGGAGAGCATACGGTCAGGGTATGTGTGCAGAGACTAAATATAAACTAACATAAATTAATAAATATCAGATATAGGAACGGGACGTGATAATCCCAATAAAACCGTGCATGTCATTTTCCTCATTCTCATGAAAATGATTCACCAAATAAATAGCAATACAATAGTTTTGCAACAGCAGTCATGATTATTCTTTCTTTTTGTAAGAGTTTATTGTCTGCAAGTGCAACAACTTCCAAGTCTTCACAGACCTTATATATATATATATATATATATATATATATATATATATATATATATATATATATATATATATATATATATATATATATATATTCCCATAAACTTTGACTTGTTTCCTTGTTCCTGCAAAAGAAAAGCATCCCCACAGCATGATGCTGCTAATGTGTTTTTACAGTAGAGAGACAGTGTGTTGAGAGTAATGTGCAGTATTGCTCTTCTTCCATATGTTTCCTCTATCTTCTGAATGGCTTGTGGCAAACTGTAAATGATACTTTTTACCAATTTCTTTCTTGAATAGCTGCATGGCTAAAAGTTTTTCTGTCACCCACCTGAGCTGTGGAATTCTCCAACTCCTCCAGAGTTTCCACCAGCCTATTGACTGCTTCCCTGTTACTCCTCTCCTTGCCCAGCTCGTCAGCTTAGGTAGACGGCTATGTGTTAATAGGTTTGCAGTTGTGCCATACACTTTCCTTTTTGAAAAATGGATTGAACCGTGCTCTGTTAAATGTCTTAAGCATGGAATATTGTTATATAACCAAACCTTGCTTTAATGGGGCGGTATAATGTACTTTCCAGCCACATAGTGCCATTATATGGCACACTCAAGTAACTATGTTACCTTTAGTTGTTATAAAAATGCTGTATATATCAAACATAACTTAAAAGAAATTTGACTTCACAATTTGACACATTGAAATTGATCTCTGCCTCTTTAAGAAGCTCCTACTCTTTCCGACACTCCACCTTCAGCATGTCATTACATCTCTATTCTGTAGTTTCCAACCATTCTTAGGAGCATTGGACTGAGAAGTAGTTTGTATGATGAGCTCAGAAGACAAGCAGTTCCACCAGGTGTTTGCTAATTGCTGCTGCCACTAGTCTGGTGGAACTGAGTGGGGAAGGCATGGGGGAGGGGTGCTCTGTGAGCCAAAAGCTCAGCTGGAGACTGCAGCTCTGAGGGGGAGCTTTGTGAGAACAAATTTTTAGGCACCCCCTAATGGGTGCCACCAGAGATTCAAGGATTTCTCAAACATGCATGAAAAAAATCAAAGCAACATCACAGGTATGTTTTTGATGAGGGAATAACATTAAAACATGATACAAGGTCTGCCATGATTTAGGTCTGCCTAAAGAAATCAATCAGACAGCTGCAGCTGATCCAAAATGCTGCTACTCATATTCTCACTAAAACCAGGAAAATAGCGCACATAACCCCAGTTCTAAAGTCCTTACACTGGCTCCCTGTAGCTCAGAGAATAGACTTTAAAATACTTATGTTAGTTTATAAATCACTGAACGGCTTAGGACCAAAATACATTAAAGACCTGTTGTCATTGTATCAACCTTCCAGACCACGCAGGTGTTGTGGATCTGGTCTACTCTGCATCCCCAGAACCAGAACCAAACATGGAGAAGGAGCCTTCAGTTTTTTTTGCACCGCTAATCTGGAACAAACTTCCAGAAAACTGCAAAACCGCCAAAACACTAAATTCCTTTAAATCAAGGCTGAAAACCCACCTGATTAGAGTTGCCTTTGATTAGTAGTCTGGACCATAAATCTGCAAACAAATCCGGGTAAGATGAGCTTGGTTTTCCAAAGGGTGGAAGTTTAAGTGTAAATCAGTTAAATAAAGTGAATGATCAATATTTTTGCCGATGAGTTTGATGGTTTTAATATGTATTTGCTAGATAATTTTGATGATTTTGCTCAATGATTTTGATGATTCTGTTGTATACTTGATTGATGTTTTTATGATGTAAAGCACTTTGAACTGCCTTGCTGCTGAAATGTGCTATACAAATAAACTTGACTTGACTCATTAAGCTCCAAAAGTTGATCTTGCCAATACCCCCCCACCCCCACTTTAAACCTCTTTACAACTTTATTCTTGACCTATCTAGAGTGTTCCTCAGTCACCATGTTCATTAATGTTCTCCAACAAACCTCTGAGGCCCTCACAGGTAATAGTCACAGGTGGACTTATTTGCTAAGTGCGTGACTTCTAAAGACATTATGTTTCACTGAATTTCCTTTAAGCATAACATAAAAAGGAGGATTAAATACATATGCAGCCAACACTTTTCAGATTTTTCTTTGCAGAACTGTTTGAAACCTTGCATCCTTTTCCATGCACTTCATGGTTGTGCCTTACTTTGTGCTGGTCTATAAATCCTAACAAAAATACATTGACTGTTATGGCTATAATGTGACAAAATGTGAGAAAGTTCAATCAGTACGAATACTTTTGCAAGGCACTGAAAATATTGTCAGTTCAAGAGGTCATGAACAGAGTGCAGAAACAAGTTAAGAAACATTACTTGCATGCAACACTCTTATTGAGCCACTATGATTTTGGGGTGTGAATGTTTCAACCACTTTGTCAAAGGTTATACCCTCTGGTTAGATACCAGCCCATCTGATCTTACTCTACACCGTGTACACAAACAACCCAGAGTGACATCATTTTTTTCCCAACTATATTTGCATTACAAGAAACTTAAAGCCTGCTAACCACAAAAGGAAGAAAATGGGTTGATAGTTGTCAGATATTCACATGCATTTGTTTCTACACACTGTTCTGCAACTAGCAGGTTACAGTCACCATTTATATAAACTGAGATGAATGTGTAACTACAGAAATTGAAATGTATTCACCTGTAGTAGCTCACACGTGGTGATAAATCATGAAGAAGATGTCAGAAAATAACATGATATGATCAGTGCTGCAGGTGAGATATACTCCTGCACATTTGCACTGTGATATGTAATATGAGGCTTGGCGTGTCTCCCTAAACTAAAAATAGAGCACAGAGAGAAAAGAGAGGCTTTTACTTAGGTAATTGTGAATAACTTCACAATCTATGACTTATATTTCAGATGGCAGCTTGACAAAGAGCATATTTAATTGACTGATTTCACCAGGAGCTAAATATTCTAGCAGGGATCATTCATATCAAGAGAGGCCTCTGGCTGAGGTGTTTACTACGTGTTGTGCACAGTTCACCTTTGGTTAAGAGAGCATGTGCGCGTGCATGTGTACCCTCTGGGTGGGTGGAGGTTTCCCCTCTCAAAATTCCACTTCCTGCACTTTTGAAGTTGCACATCTACATGTGAAAATAAACAACTGCTCTTGCACATATGGAGCACATGCATACAAATAAAACAGACACAAGCCTTGCTCACTTTACAGGGTCACACAGGTGACAGGGAGAGAACTCTTCCTGGTGCATAAGCAAAATGTTTCTGGGGCAAAACACCAACTGCATGAAAGAGAACTTCATAGGATATGGAAAGTGGAAAGACATATATAAAAGAATCCAAACACTGATTTGATATAGTTGTTTGTAGCTTTAATCTATGTCTATAGTTGCACTATAATAAGCATTAAAAAACCAAACAAGGCCAGCAAACAGTATCTAGCCGGATGAAAGATAAGTCAGTTTTATTTATGTTGTTTGGGAGTTTTTTTTTAAGTCTCAGAGGTACATCAATGAAAACATGCTATGGTTTTGTACACCATGTGCTGCAACGAGGCAGAGGTGTGATTTTTCACACCTACATGCATCTGAACGTTACTTTCCCTTTGAACAGCTTTGAAACACTATCTGGTCAAATCTGTGCTACAGACGCGGCCACAGAGTTCAGGGAACGCCGTATCAATGAATCAGTGGTAAGAAAGGAAGAATTCTTGAAAAACAATGATGCAATGATGAACTGGATTAAACAGATGGAACAACAGATTGATAGAAGAATGAGCGGATCAGTGGAATATTCTAGTCCATTGTTTAAGGGGTAGAAACGTTTCTACACTGACTCTTTATGTTGTACACCCATCAATTTTGTTTCCTCTTTATATATATATATATATATATATATATATATATATATATATATATATATATATATATATATATATATATATATATATGGTATAACTATTATTAACAGAATCAAGTGAAAGCAGAAGAAGGCAAATCCATCAACAACAGCATGTAAATTTGAACATGCGTTTAGCTTGTTGCACTAGCAGAAAACAAAGCCACTGTGCATGCGGTGGGTGAGGGGTAAAGTCTGTCTAAAGAGCTGGCACTGGATATGAGATAATGTTTTACATAATTTGCTAGGGGCAGCAGGCATTATGGGAAGTCTTTGACAGGAACTCACCCAAAGGAAAATGCAAAACATGCTCTACTGGTAGTCAGGTTTGAGCAACTAAAGCCAATGAAGGAAAATAAATATGAGGCACTTAAAGTTGCAAGTAATAAAAATTAAAAGCATAATCAATCCTCTGTACTTTGCAAAAATACTCCTAAGCTTTAAACTTTTTCATGTTCTGTTAAGTTACAATGATAGAGTAATACAAAGTGGTCCATTTCTGGAAGAAAAATTACTTGTTATTTTAAAAACATCTAAAAAGTGTGACATATATTTGTATACTTCTCCCTTTTCTCTAATACCCCCAATTAAATCTGACAAAAAATATCCCCAAAGTCATTTAATTAGTTTATAGAGTCCACCTGTGTGTAATTTAATCTCAGTTTAAACACAACTGTTCTTTGAAGACTTTACCAGGCAGATCAGGATTAAAATGGTAAAGAAGTTTAAAACAATATCACAAGCTTTGAAAATCAAAAGGAGCTCTGTTTAGGATATCATCCAAAAGCGGAAAGAATATGACATAACTGCAAACCTACCAGGAGATAGCTACCCACCTGACCCAACAGGCTGGGTCAGTGGAGTTAATCAGAAGAGTAGCCATGGTAACTCTGAAGGAGCTGCAGAGATCAACAGCTCAGGTGGGATAATCTGTTGGCAGTACAAATCTTTGTCAGGGACACCACAGGTCTGATGTTTATGAAAGAGAAGCAAGAAGAAAGCCTTAAGAAGTACAATTTGAGGTTTCCCACAGGCAATTTACAGAACCCCGCAAACATGTAGAAGAGGGTGATTTCATCAGTTAAGACCTAAATTCAACTTTTTGGTCTATATGCAAAATGCGTGCACTGAACATCTTCCTGAACACACAACCCTCAAAATAAAACATGGTGATGGGTGCATAATTCTGTGGGAATGCTCTTCTTTACTAGGGACAGGGAAGCTGGTTTGTGTGGGATAAATACAAAAAAAATTACACACCACAGTTTTCAGATTTTTTTTAACAAAATTTTAAAGCAATGGATTACTGTTGTTTCATTTCCTTGTTTTTGAACTACACTGTGTTGGTCTGTCATCTAAAATCCTGATATAATACACTGTAGTTTGTAGTAATAATGTGGCAAACTGTGAAAAAGTTTTGGGGTTATGAATATTGTTTGATGGGAATGTAAATTATTAGTATGCAATATGTGTTTGCTATAGGTTATCTACTGAATACCTAAAAATAGTGGAGATTATGTAAGATGTTGAGAACGAATAAACATCTATTATATGTTTATGCCTTCATTAAAAGTTGTCAGGCACCAAGTTTATCTTTTTAATCGCTTAGCTATACACAATCACATTTACCAGCTGTTTGACTTGGGGTGAGCCTTTCCTTAGTTCCCAGCTTTACACACACATACCAGTAAGCAGACTCTATGCATACACAGGGTTAACAATAAGCATGTTTTGCTGTCCCAGCTCTGGATTTGAAAGCCATATGGGATGATACCTCCGGGGCCCTGGAGCTGTCATTAAAATCATTCAAATGAGCCAACCTGTGCACACAAGCCTTTGCAAAGTGGTCAGCCATTATAATGCCTGCCATCAACCTGTCCAATCGCACCTATGCAAATGTGCCAGGCTAAACAGTCAATGGGTCCAAGGGCTTCCTGTTTGACCTACTATAGGCAATTTGCATAGCCTGGTTCCCTCCTCTCAATTTGGTTTCAGATAACTAGGTGCAGTTTGAAAATATTAACCTCGAGGGAAAAGTAGTATTTCATAAATATTAGAGCTTGTTCAAATTTACATCTGTAGAGATGTGAATTGATAAAAACAGAAGTAAAAGTTGTTAAAAGTGGGATTTAGCTGATTTTATTGACCTTACATACTTAATCACTTTAAGTGACCCATTTTCTTTTATATGTGGGGAATCTCGTAATGTGATCTCACATAGCTGCTGTATAATTTGGGATTTGAATGGAATAGAAATACCACCTCCGAGAGGCACAGGTGGTAATGCATGTGCACACAGGTGTCCATAGGAATTGAAGCCTTGAAGTGATTGCATCCAGGCAACAGTGATGCATTACATCATGGATCTGTGATAATAATCACTGGAAATAAAAAGCTGAGTCAAACTTTCATAGAGATACAAATGAGCAATCTCTGGATTTGTAAACATATTTTTTATCTCTTTAATTTGTATATAATAACCTTTAAGTGTAGTGTTTGACTGCTTGGATTATAAGTACAGTGGTTGTTGCATCCAAAAGTGAAACTTTCTGTCCATGGCAACATGTAGAAGCGCATGTGTGCCTCATTGTTAGCCCTCTATTATAATAGTTTACCCTGGGACAATAGGCTCTTCTGGGGTGATGTTAATTTCAAGTGACCAGGACAATACGATCGCGTATGGAGGAACTAATACAATGAGAAGACACATTTATCCAAATAAAGCATTAAGCCCCCTCCTTCCTGCAATGAATGCTTGAGTAAGGACAGCCTTGGCACATGGAGAATGCAGAATTAAAAAACAACATAAAAATAATCAGAACACTAAACGAGCCTGCAGTCGCTGGAAAAAAGAAAAAAAAAATACAAGTTATGCAAGATTATTATTTTCTTACTCATCCTCCAGAGAAAGCTGCAGAAAAACAGGCTCAACTTGCTCCGTATTGATATATGGGTCATTTACATTATTTGAGAAAGAAGAACTCAAAAAGAAACTTTAGGAATAGCTCAGCGAACATAAAGGCACCAAAGCTATGAATTACACGAGTAGTAAATTTTCACAAATAGTTTTAGTGCTACTGGATTTCTTTAACTTTGTTTGTGTAGGCGGGTTTTGTCGCGGGATGATAAGACAAGGTTTTGTTGCGAATTTTATCACAGGAAAACATCTGCAACAACACCAGCAGGGGCACTCTGCCGAGCAGGTGGCTCAACGCTGGAAGTACTCTAACTTCATTTTCCTGGAGTGCAAATCTATTCTTGCTGGTCCACATACATCACTTTCCTTCTTGTTTTTTAAGGGAAAAGAAGAAGCAAGTAAATTTACAAAAAAAAAAAAAAAAAAAAAAAAAAAAATTTTAGCGCTGATGACAGAGAGCCTCAGACAACCCTGTAGCGTAGTGGGCACTTCAGTAAACTTTGTAAATGTGAAAACATCATCTTTTCATGCAGTAGCACTGTAAGGTAAAGCACAAGAAATGTTTGTGAAGGTATTTATTTTTAACAATAGCCACAGAAGCATTTTAAGGGAGCAAAATTAATAACATGTATCTAAGTCAGTCGGAAAATAATCTGACTGCAAGTGAAGTGCACAGTACTTGAACATGCGCAGTGGAGAGAGAGCGCCGAGGAGCGCCAAATTGACCGGGATGAGAAAAGGAGGGAGGAGCCCCCCTGCGAGTCCGCAGCAGTTTAAATTAATGTCAGCCTGCCTGCTCGCTGCAAGAACAAACACTGCGCAGATAGCGAAAGTACACGCTCGGCGCAACCTGCTGCAAGCCGCTGGCTACACTTTACCATGACTCGGCGGCCGAAAAACAGGTAAAAAGCAGATAAACTATTCTAAACTCGTTTCTGCGCATACGCCTTCTTATTTCTTGCAAATTGATGTTTTCCTCCATTTATTGCTGTTATTTCTGTGAGAAACCAGAGCGTTTCAAGCGGCATCTTTTTCTACAGTGCGCATGTGTTTTTCTTTTTAGCGAGTTATCTCTGTTTTTTGTGAGATTTGTGTGTGAAAGCCTCTGTTTTCTTGGCATTTGTTGATGGTGAGCTTGTCGCGCTCGCGCCAATGACAGGTGGTGGTCATCTGGCATGTGCGCTCCTCACTGCTGTCAGTGACACACACAGGCTCGCGCGTTAACGCCACGCTGTGAGCGAGACGGTCTGTGGACAGCGGTGGAGCTGCGCTGAAAAATCACCTATACACTGTATTAAAACTCTCTGCTTGTCAATATGTCAACATAAACGCTTTTTCTGGTCTTATATTTAATTCAAAAAAGTTTTGAAGTAGTCATTTTGAAGCGTCTTACGATCTCCTGACCAGTGCCCAGCGGCTTTATGCCGGCTGTTGCTTTCGTTTTTATGTTGTTCATTTGGTAGATTACACGGGTCTCTATTTAAGAAGGCATTTATAAACCCGGCCTGATTAAGTTTGTAAATGTTTTGCAGCATCTCTGAATGAGAGGTGCGCACTCTGCTATTTTGGAAACTGCGCCTTCACAGCGTCCTCTGCAGCACCTGCGTTACTTTTTCCACGTATTACACTATTATCGAATCAGTAACTCACTATTAATTGTTTTTAACAGCTATATAGGGTTTTATCATCTATTTCTGCCAATTAACGTGCATTAAATTGGTATATGGATAGTTTTTGCTCTGGTTGATATAGTTCTCAGTGCTGTTTGTTGGTCAGCTGCCTAGTTTTATTAGAATGGAATTGCAAGGATCAGTTGATAGATATTTTCCTGAATAATATTTCATGATACAGACTGTAGTCAGCTTTCTTAGTTTATTGTTACTGGCCAACTTGCTATATCATCCAATGCTTTTTGACTGAAACAGAAATTCGTGTTATTATTTTGGTTCAAACAAATAAAATCATAAACTGTAGTTAAACCTTTAGGGTTAAATATTTGTACTTCTCCAAAATGTTAATGCTGTTCATCATTCTGTTACACCTTATACATTATGAAAAAAAGAAGTGGAACAAGGAAGATAATACATAATAAATACCCCTCCCCACACACACACACACACACACACACACACACACACACACTGTGGGATGTCTGTTCACCTGTTGCTCTCTTCTAAGCACCCTACCTGACTTCCACGTTAACATTGTTCAATAATCTGATTGGTTAACTACTTCCTTGTGTGTGTGTGTGTGTGTGTGTGTGTGTGTGTGTGTGTGTGTATGTGCATGTGTTCAAGGCTGTGATGTACAATGCCATGGCAGGTCTGAACATGTTGGGGTCACAAAATGACGATCACATGTGCCAATCCCAGTATCTGTGGAAACCAAAAACACTGGAACCTGTTCATCCTTTTCCCTCCCTTCTTCCCTCCCTCCCTTCAACTTGCTGTTCTTCCTTCTTTCTTTTTTTTTCTTTCTTCGCTTATGAGTGTCTTGGCTCAAAGCCTGCACCCAAACCTTCAAGAATGACTGGTTTTTTTGTTTTTGACACCTGATAACTACAGACTGGGTTGTTCCTTATTTTATTAAATCTCCAAGCTGATTATTAGAGAGAGGCATGTTCATTCTTATTTGCCTAATCTAATTTCTTACAACAATGTTTTTTACACTGATCAAACTGGGTTTTAAACATTTGTCTGTTTTTGTGTGTGCATTCAGTGTTTACAGTAGCGAGGAAGATGAGGAGGAGACAGATGTGTATGAACATGACTACGACGGGACTCTTGCCAAAGTAGGGAAACGCCACCTCGGAAAAACGCGCTGGACTCGAGAAGAGGTACGCCAAAAAGTTTAAAATTCCTGTCTTTAGAGTAAGATTTTTTCTCTTCTACTAACTGGTGTCTGATTATTGCAGTGACAATCATATTTTGTTTTTTATTCAGGATGAGAAGCTGAAGAAACTGGTTGAACTTCATGGATCAGAAGACTGGAAACTAATTGCGAGTCTATTAACTGTAAGTTATAGATTAATTATAGGGCGGGGGGGTTGTTCAGGTAATGTATTTAAAGAAAAAAAACGTCTAATTAAGAAGGGTCGGCATGGGTCTGTTTGATATTCTAACAGTATAACCTTGAGTAAAAATACAATTGTTTCACAGTGATTTTCATTCAGCTGATTACCAGTTATCAGCAACAAGTGGGTGAGGGGATGTGCTGCATTACTGTGTGCTCAGTACATCCAAGAAAACTCCAGTCATGCCAACACTCTCCAGCTTATCTAATTAAAAGGGCTTTAAAGCCTATTGTGGAAAGTTTGAGTAATTTTA
Source organism: Anableps anableps (assembly GCA_014839685.1). Classification (NCBI taxonomy): domain Eukaryota; kingdom Metazoa; phylum Chordata; class Actinopteri; order Cyprinodontiformes; family Anablepidae; genus Anableps; species Anableps anableps. Next base: position 14,719,855 of record CM026086.1, on the reverse strand, counting down.
GCTGATTTTAGTTGAGCCCTGGTAAAACTAAGTGATTATTTTTCTTTAATACTTTGCTTGATTGGATTTAAATGTGCAAGTTACCCCTGTTGCAACAGCAAAATTAAATTTTTCTCCAAATTTCCCAGAATCGTACAGATGTGCAATGCCAACACCGATGGCAGAAGGTTCTCAACCCAGAACTCATTAAAGGGCCCTGGACCAAAGAAGAGGACCAGAGGGTAAGAAAACACAGCTTTTTATGAGCACATTTCGCATTAAGATCTTTCTTTTCCTGAGATACCTCAGTGATGACCCCTAACTTCACTTGGAGTCTATTTGAAGTAACAGTTTCTATCCAGAGGAAACGGGGTGTAAGAATTAAAAACAATTACTTTATGTTCCTGAGCGATTAAAGCAACTGCTCTGTAGCAATTCAGCCATCTGCTGTTGCACATTTTAAAGGTGTTATTACACAACATATAACTTGGTTAATCTCAGTCAGTGGAGTATGTGCATTGAGCTAATTCAAAGGAGTTATATTTCCACCCACATGCTGCCACTGTGACGATTAGCTGACTAGCTAAAGTTCCACTGGAAAATCCCTCACTGTTCACCAGCAGGTGTTCCCAGTCACTTCCATTAGTTAATGACAAACAGTGAATTATGTACAAATTTCAAAGAGTTAAAGTAATTTCTTTTTATGTGTGTGTTTTCTCCCTCCCTCTGCCCATCATATATTTACACACTTTTTCTTCTCCCTCTGTTCCCTGTGATTACTTCATCCTTCCCCTTTTCCCATTCCCATCCTCCACCATTCACTTCCTTTTCACACTGCTCCTCCTGCTCTGGTTGGCTTTGCACTTTTTTTCTTGCTCTTTCCCTCATACACAAAACGTGGCAGGTGATTGAGCTGGTCCAGAAGTACGGAGCCAAACGCTGGTCGGTGATCGCCAAGCACCTGAAGGGACGCATCGGCAAGCAGTGTCGCGAGCGCTGGCACAACCACCTGAACCCAGAGGTCAAGAAGACCTCGTGGACCGAGGAGGAGGACAGGATCATCTACCAGGCCCACGAGAAGCTGGGAAACCGCTGGGCAGAAATCGCCAAGCTGCTTCCTGGCAGGTGAGGTGGAGAACCAAGAAGGCTTTGGGGGAGTGGGAGGAAAAAGAGAAGCTGGATGAATCACGGTGCCTTTGCTGGTTAGCTGCGCAACGCTGCGGTTAGGAAATAGCCAAAATAGAGGACACTTGAGAAGGAAAAGCAAAATGAGAAATAGACATTGAGTTTCGGGTAGGTTGGCTTTTGTTTAAAAAAAATGGATAGATAAGAATATCAACACATAAAGAGATAGCGCTAAGATTATTGTAATCGCTGTGTTCTGATAACCCTATCAACTACTTGCATGGGTTTGTGTGTTTGACTGAGACTTTGTTTATCTGTGTCAGCCCGCGTGTGTCTGTGTTGATAACATTTTTGGAGCACCACCTTAGGACGGTGGTCTCAGTAGATCATGGGTGTGTTTTAAAATAAAATATCTCTCATTTAATACATGTTTTCCTTTCAACCTGCAGGACTGACAACGCCATAAAGAACCACTGGAACTCCACCATGAGGCGAAAGGTTGAACAAGAGGGCTACCTTCAGAACACGTCGAAGAACAGCAACTCCATGAACCACGGCTACATCAAGACCACCAATCACGTCATGAGCTTCCCCCACCACTCACCGAGCCACACACAGCTGCCTCCTGTGACTTACAACTACATATCTGAAACACACAGAGTGAGTGGGCTTTACACTGAAATGTCAAATTATTGTAGCAAATATAATACAATAATAATTTAAAAAAAAAAAAGACATCCAGAAATAAAATAATTAATAAGGTAATGGCTTTTATTGACTCAACAGCTGCCGTTCCCGATGGCACTGCATTTAAACATCCTGAACATTCCCCAGCATGGGACTGCTGCTATACAAGTAAGAACTTTAAACAACCTATAATAACCATTTTCACAGATGTTACATAACCATTTTCATTAATTCCTTTCAGCCACATGCAATCAGTCACATGGTGGTCATTTTTCTATTAAGTTGCCTGGATAAGACTGTCACACTGCAATAACCTGGAGTAAAAATCTTTATATAAAAATAAAAAGTACAGTCTAAACTGAAATAGTTTAAAACATACGATTAATTTAAATCAGTAAAGTCAAAGCTATACCTACCCAAAAGAGCTTGTCTTTATAGCCATAAAGTGTAGGAGCCTTCTTTCAGCCAGCTGACTGGCAGTGCCCAGCAACAATCAAGGAAGAGGGAGTGTTTATAGTCTATGCTCCTTAAGGCCGGAGAAAACACAGGTTGCTCCAGAACTTTCATAGGCATCTCATTGAAAGGACTTTAAGCCGTAAAATTTCAGTAGTTTTGAAACTGTAACTTTTTTAAACCAGCCCATGCCTATCTGCTAGTCCTCCTGTAATTTAGTTCAATTTAATTCAGTTAACTTAATTTATAAAACCCCAGTTACATCAGATGTCACCTACATTACAAGACAAACTACTCCGCTTTAATAGTATCAAATTATATAAAACCCAAGTCAATCCAAATTCAGTTCAAATTCATCCAGTTCAATTTGATACCATCCAAACATTTAGTCCCACTCAATCCAATTATACGCAATCCTAATTATACTACAGTAAAATTAGGTCCTGTTTTTTAATACCAAAACAGTGCTATATGGTCTAATAGAGAGCATAAAAAAACATTTATTTTAATAACAGGTTTCTCTTGGTCTTCTGACTGAAAAGTGGAGAAAATCATGTCAAATTAACCCACTGCTGCTGTGCATGTCTGCAGCACTTCATACCTGTGCTCACAAGATTTTAAGCAGAAGCACCAGGAATTTGTAATTTAAACATGACAGAATGTTCAGTTGCTATCACTGCAATCTGGAAAACAAATACAGGAATGTGCTAATATTTTCCTCCAATGCTGTCTTCCTTCTAGAGACACTATGGTGATGAAGACCCTGAGAAAGAGCAAAGAGTGAAAGAGATCGAACGGCTGCTCATGGCGACAGAGAATGAATTGAAAGTCCAGCCATCACTATCAGTAAGTCAAGACGTCTGTCTGGGTGTGAAATTGTGACAGCACGATTTATGCATGTGTATTTTTGACCCCGGCTTTCAGGACAGTGGTCGGACGTGTGTATTTGTGTGAATAAGGAGGAGGAAACATCTGGGGGGTCTGTTTCTGCAAAAGTGATGAAATAGGACCTTATCACCATTTCTCTACTCTGTGTGTGTGTGTGTGTGTGTGTGTGTGTGTGTGTGTGTGTGTGTGTGTGTGTGTGACCCCTTGTGCAACTTTCTTCTGCTCAACAGTTCTGTTGCTCTTTAATTTAAAGTTCCCTTTCTTCTTCTCTTTTTTTTTTTCTCATTTGTTAAGCATTTACTCATATCTAATTTCCATGCATTTCAACCCGTCATCATCACTTTTTTTTTTTTCACCTCTCCAGATGAATTTGAGCTTTCCATCTTGGACCACCCAGAGCCCTTTGATCAGCAGCTCGGATGGTGCCGCGTTGTCTTTATCACACTTCCAGACCGCTGCCCCGGCACTGCCTCTTGACCAGAGCTGCCTACCTGAAGAAAGCGCCTCAGCAACACGGGCCAGCAGCACCGGCGGCAGCCATCACAGTAGCCCGACATTCACAAACACAATCCCTGACTTCATGGAATCTGTCATTGATTCAGTAAGTTTCTGCACAGCGATTAAAGAAACGTACAGTAGATGTTCCTACATAGAACTGTTAGCTGTGTCGGTTTTCTCAGTCTTGGGTCTTGACCCTTATTTTACTGCCCCTGTTTCCAGAGCCTCCCCTTAGAGGGCGAGGCCACTACCAGTCGCTTCTTGGATAGCAATGTTCTGAAAACAGGCAGGGTCATCTGCTCAACTTCAAAGTCCTCACCAGTCAAAAATCTGCCCTTTTCTCCCTCGCAGGTAGTTAAAATAGTTGAAAGTGATCAAAATCCATCCAATCACCAACCTGTCTTCCCACAACATGGGCACGAATCATTTAGCTCTAGTGTTTCTCACCTTGATCCACCTCCAGTAGTCACTACTCTTTTTTTCCTTTTCCCTAGCTCCCATTTTTCTAAACCATGATTTTTAAAGTTTCTTCCAGCCTGAATGACAAACTGTTTTAGGGCTTTGATAAACTCATTTTCACTCATCTGTTTCACAGTTTCTCAGCCAGTCTATGAGTCCAGAACACTCCGATGATAGTCTACGAATGAGCATGCCTGTGGACACCAAGCCCCTTATTGACCATTCTATCAGGCCACAGAAGGAGAATGAAATGTAAGTTTAGTCGAACTTTCATCATTTTAATGTGCAGATTTGACTATGCATATCTTTTCAAGCGCTGTTTATGTCTTTCCTCTCAGATTCCGAACTCCAAACATCCGTCGGTCGATTTTGGAGTCGAGCCCTTGTACACCCACTCCTTTCAGATCTTCTTTGGGCCTTCATGGATCTCTCAAACTACAGGTGAGGGGAAATTGAAACCAGTGTGTGAGTACCTAAATTTGGCACATTATTTATTGTTGCACAAGCTGTTTTGAACTGAAAGATTTATTGACATAGTGGTATTTTTATTGTAGAGTCCAACTTTGGAGCAGCAGATGGTTGAGTCTATTAAGCAGGAACCCATGGAGTGTGCCATTGACCCGCCTCCACTTAAGAAGATAAAACAAGAGGTACTTTCCCCCCATCCCGATGACGTACAATAACAAAAAGCCTAAAGACAGATGTAGGATTCACAAGTGTGTATGTTGTGAAAAGTTGTTAAAAAGATTATTTGAGATTTCTTCTGTTACCTTCCATGCAAATGTGTGTAAATAGTCTAAGCTGTTCACACGTTTGCAAGCATTCGTGATCTTCACATATTTTGGTTGCATTGTTTTGTGGTTGTATGATCATATGCGGTGTATGACATGGATGTGTTTCGGTACTAAGGTGGAGTCCCCGTGCGAGAGGAGCCCCTGCATGCAGTGGGAGGGACAAGAACTCAACACACAGCTCTTCTCCCCCAACGCCTCTGCACAGGAAGTACCTGTAAGTCCACATGTGAGTTTATGACACTCAAGCCCAGCAACTTTGATTACTCAAATGTTATTTCTAATCTCATAAGAATTTTCATACTGACTTTTTTTTTTTTTTTTTTTCCCCAACATTTAATCAGGACCTACTTACCAGCTCATTACTGAGTGAGGATGGACACAAACCCTACCACCTCCCTCACAGAGACATGAGCAGCCCACTACAGGTATGTAAATAATATTAGGATAATCTAGTAAATAAATTACACTTCCTTAAATAAGCTAGACAATTTATTATGCACAAAAACTGTTTAGGAGTCTAAACATGTTTCGGTATGGCCATAAAATAATTAAAATCAAGTCTATGCTACTGGTTGCAATCTGAAATATTGGATCTGACATTTTTTTCCTATTGATTGAATGAATCAAAAGTTAGAACTTCTTAGATTTTAAGTCTCTTAACACATCAAACAACGTTATGTACTAAGATGCTTATTCAAGATGAGAAAAATGGACAGATAAGGATAGTCCTTTAATTATTAGTTGGATAACAGAACCACTATCAAAGAACCTGCAGCACATTTTTTCTCATTAATGTGTTGATGTGTTCACAATAAAACTTAGAATCTATCAAAATTAGTGTTGGCAGGTCAGAGAAAAACAGAAACCAGTTTTGACCAGAAAAAACCTGATCGGTGCATCTATAAGATATGTACACACTTTCGCCTATAAAGTTGTCCATTTGTTTTACCTCTTTCTATGCAATGATTTTGCCAGCTTTATTTATTTTTGTATATCAAGTATTTTTTTGATCAATCTCTTTCAAACATGGGGAGCAGTGTACATGTGTATATACTCATTTTACTTATACATAATAAATAATGTAAGCACAAAAAATGTGTATGTGAATAGGAGTTTATATGAAGATACTCATCTGTACCAATTTTTTTCTTCAGCAGCAGCAGCAGCTCAGTTCTTGGGAACCAGCAACCTGCGGGAAGACAGAGGACCACATTCTGGCCTCTGAACAAAACCACAAGTACATCCACACTTACCCCACGAGGACACTGGTGATGTAGACAATAGAGAGACGGACAAAACAAACGGGGGAAAAAAAAAAAAAACGCTGATCTGGAAACGTCAACACTCCCTGCGCTGGACTCAGCGTCGCAGGTTTTTTTAAAAAATATTTGTTGTGGTACAACAGTTGGGAGAGGCTTTTACGCCGTCTGTGTTTTTACACTCAAACTTGTTGGATTTCGACCAACCAAAGACTAAATATGTGTTGTTTTCTTTTTGTTGTTTTTTTTGTTTTTGTTTTTGTTTTTGTTTTTTTTTTTTTTAAGTATGATTTGATTTTTGGTTTTTATATATATATATATATATATATATATATATATATATATATATATATATATATAAAATTGTCCATCCTTCCTTGTTTGCTCTATGTTTTTATCACTGTATTATAAATGGGAAAAGGTGACTATGTTTTCGTTGGGCTGTATTATTGGTTACGAATTTTGATATTAATATAAAGAACAAGTTAATTTATTTGTTTGTTTGTTCCTGTTTGTTTTTTATTTTTGTTCCTGATTATAACTATGTAATTGTTTTACAATCCACCAATTGAGCAGTGTTGTAATTTTAAGTATTTAAGCCCTGTTAGCATTATCATATATCCAAAGGCATAATAAGGATTTCCAAACTGACCTCTGAATTTTACTCATGGAACTATTTCACTTTTTTTTCTAAAGGGTGTATGGGTCTGCTGAAAATTTCAAGTGTTTGGTCATATAAACACTGAAGAACTGCTACATCTGTTCTTATATTATGGTTCAAAATCTGGCCAACTTTAGTATTACCCTGGTTACCACATTGTGATCTTTATTTCACCAAAAATTACGTTTTCATTTCAAATTACAATGCATTTCTGGCTTTTCCATTGGGACAAATGTATGAACAAATGAATATGTTTATGGAAAGAGGCAAAGAGAGACTACACTATGCATTTCAAAATCTGAAATGAGCTTCACCGAGTAAGAGTAAAAACCAAGCTGCTCTTGACTTTCTGTAAAATGAAAGAATTAAACACTGATGTTTTTATATCCTACTACAAACAAAATCCTTCTAGAAACTTTTGTACCAGTTAAAAATACATCTTTTAGTAGTTTTGTATTGTTTTTATAAAGTGTACTTCATCAGCATTTTGTATTCATACAGAGATTCAAGGTAGCCCTTGTCAAACACTTAACAGCCGTTTTTTATACTTATGCCTTTTTTGATACTAGCTTTGGACATTTTTTATGAAAGCATTTATACATGCCAAGTTTTCATGTTTTTATACTTTTGTATACTGCCAAGCAAATAAAGTGTGCTGTTTTTATTAAATCTCTGTGTGTTATTGAGTGTTATTTCAGTGGACGTTCAAAGTTGTACTTTAGCGCTTATGATAAAATAATGCAAAAAAGTATTTCCATATGTTTAAGTTGGGAAACATTGTAAAATTTTATAATTGTCTGAAGTCATTTCTCTGTAGTGAATGAATGATTCCTGATCTGGTGTTTCCAAAGTGCAACCTATCTGTCGTATTCAAATTTCTGTCAGCTTTGTAGTATTCAAATACTTTCTCCACCCCCACCCCCACCCCACCCTCATACGGTCTTGTCGATACAAAGGTTTGTTGTCATAAAACTGTGTAGTGCATATCATAAAACTCTCCTTCCTTCTGCTGCAAAAAGGTTGGACCGTTTATCAGGTAGAAAATAGGCAAATATTCTCAACCGTTGTCTCTTTAAAAAAAAAAAAAAATGGATAAGGGGACAACACTTGTGTGCAAAAGCAAATGTTTAGTATATTTTCATCTACCTCATATAGAGCCCACGAACACGTGCAAGCATGACCATAAGAAATGTGAAAAAGTTTAAAACACACATGCTCAAACCTATGAGCTCCACATTCAGTCTCTTGAGGGGACTGCTTTTCCTGTGAGGGCTAGCAACCTAAGGGGCCCTGACTCAGTCCAGTAGCTATATTTACACCCCCTCCCCTCCGCACTCCCTCCAGCCATCTGCACACCCACCTCGCCCTGATCCACCACACTGCCCTCAAATATAGATTCCTATCTCGAGTTGAACTCTCAGAGGGACACATAAACAGAAATGACGTTCATGAAGACGGACACTTGTGGCAGGAACTGTGCTATTTAAAGCAGGGACCAGACAAAATAGTTTTATCATGAGTCTAATAATCCTTGTTGACATATGAATTTATCTGTCGATCAGAATTCAATCTACAGAAACAGCAGCATAAACAGACAGCAACAAATAAATACAGTATCTTGCAAAAGATACAGACACACACATATAGTCACAAACATAATATGCAAAGTTATCCTTTGCGCTCTTCCAAATTTTGTCACATTACAATAAACCTTAATTACAGTAATATCAAATGGCTATACATGGTAAGAAACATATATCCCATTATGAAAAATACGGATTCTAACGAGTGTACTAAGACAACTGTGCATTTGTATATTTGTGCAAAACCAGACTATGCACAAGAATATGTAAACCTGTGCAAATAACAGCAGGCATGTAAACACTTAATAGGCTTGTTGAGAGCAGTGATGGTTATACAGTCTTACAGATACTGGGAGGAATAACCTACAATAATGCTCCTTTGTGCATTTAGGATGTAGCAGCCTGTCACGAAAGAGGCTGTCCAGTGCTGTAGCGGTGTCATGGATGGGGTAGAAGGCATTGTGCTGGAGGTTTTTTTTGTTTTTGCTGTTAAAGTTCTTCCTTCTCCCACCCACTGCACTGGGTTGAAGCTACATACTATGACAGAGCTGGCTTTCCCGATGAGGTTATCCAACTGTTTCTTCTCTGTTGATAAGCTTCTACTTCAGCAGACAACACAATAGAAGATGACTGATTCAACCACAGAGTTAAAAAAAAAAAAAATATCTTCAGGAGCAACCCCGTATTCCAAACGACATCAGTCTCCTCAGCAGGTAGAGTCTCCTCAAAGAGTTCCTCTCGTTCTTCATTTTTGTAAATTTCATTCAAGTCAATACTGTTAAGAACCACTTTTTGCTGTAGTTACTGCTGCAAGATGTTTGCATTAGGCCTCTGCCAGCTTTGGTCATCTACAGAGTGAAATTCTGGTCCATTCTTCTCTGCAAAATAGCTCAAGCTTAGGCTGCATATTTAAGGGTGTTGTCCTGCTGCAAGGTGAACCTTTGCCCCGGTTTAATGTCTTCAGCAGCATCTAGCAGGTTCTCTTCTAGGGTTTTCATGTATTTAACTCTATCCATCTTCCCATCAACTCTAAGCAGCTTTCCTGTCTCTTGTGAAAAAAAAGTATCCCCATAGCATGATGCTTCTGCCAACATGTTTCACTATGGGGTTGTTTTGCTCAGGGTTTCTGTTTTCCAGCACACAGTGTTTTGCATGTACACCAAAAAGTTCAATTTAACCTTCATCTGACAAAATTAGCTTCTTCTCCAGGTTTGCTGTCCTGCAGAAGGCTTTTGTCAAGCTTATGGCTTTGTTTCAACAATAAATTTTGTTCTTCTGCTAGTCTTTGTACCGATCTATTGCAAAAAAAATCCCATTAAAATAGATTAAAATTCATGGTTGAAATGTGACAAGTTGTGTAAAAGTTTCACAAGGTACTGAAGCTTAAGTTGGATCAGTTTTACCTTAATTTGATAACTTTGAAATTTTCTCTCACTGAATGTGGTTTTGTGTCTGACTATGTGTGTGTCTGTATCTGTGTATGTGTGTGTTGTAGTAAGAGGAAAGAGCAAGAAGCAGACTTTCACATTGGGAATTTCACCATCTTCTGCTTCACCCGCCTAAAAAAAAAAAAAAAAAAAAAAAAAAAAAGACCCCAAACCTCATGAGATTCACAAACACCTGCTTCCAGTCTCTGAGATGACAGCTGCCTCTGTGTGAGTGTGTTGAGAAGATGGTGGTTTATTGCCAAAAACAATATAAACTAAAAGGGATAATATAAGACAGACCATACTTCACTGAAAAATGTTTTTCAGAGATAACTTGGCAAAAAAGCTTAGATCTTGCACATTTAACACAGTAAAAACTTAAGAAAATGTAGGAATTTTGTGAAACAAACAGCACCTTCTAACTGTCACTTTTTCAAAAAGGTTAGAATGATGATGCAAAACATTGTGAACTTGGTTACAGGTCACTAATGCGGCAGAATGTAATGTTTTACACATTTCAGTTGTTCAGGTGTTTCTCAATTAAATGAACTCAAGTCAAAGCAGAAGTTCGCTTTCACTACTATTGCTTTTTATTCCATCCTCCTTTCCCTTTTCAAATCAAACATGTCTGTTGCAAGCAGATTGGCTCATAAGTTCAGTTTGCATGTCACAATAGATTTATAGTCGGATGTTGCAGAAATGGCGGGCTCCTGTGCACAAAAACACACTTATGCCACGAATTCACAAGGTAGGCTAGCGTGCCCCCGCCCCTGCATAGCAGACTCTGGGCTGATTTTTTCATTCCCTTGCTGATGTTGTGGTCACAGATATTCAGGCAAGGGCAGCCGCTCCCTCCTGGCAGCGGTCAGGTAGGAGGGCCTGGCTGGGCTGGGCAAGCCTGATAACTATATGCACTCTTCAATGTTACAGAGATGATGAGAAAAACACAGAGGTCAAAGAACAAAAACTGATTATAGGACCAAAAGAAAAAGAATATTCTTGCATATTTATGTAAAAATTTTGCCCTTCAATTTATTAAATTTTCCATTAAAGATTGATTTGAATTTTGGTAAACTTTGCATTGAAGTACATAAAACCTCTGAACATCCAATTTTTGTACCCCTTGACAGTGAGACTTTAAAAAAGTGCAAAATGTGTAGTTCTCCATCAACACCTTAATTCTCATTTATAAAACCCCAAATAAAATTTTCAAGTTTGTATGTGAAGATTGTGATGCCTGGTGGTTGTACAAAACTGTCCTTCTCTTAATACGTACAACTGCTAAATCTAATTATTTTCACTCCATATTTCTCTTGTGTATCTCATAGAATGGCAATTAGAATTTCCATATATATGGTTTCAGTACCTGTGATCTTGTTGGTGTTGTTGAAATTTACATGAGATGTTTGCCATCTTGCAGAGAAAAATACCAAACCTGTTGTAAAATACTTTGGAGTCTTGGAAAGATAATGTCAGCGTCATAACTGTGACAATAAAACTATCATTTCAAATGCTGCAGTGTCTGAGATGCTCGAGTTGAATCAAATTTGATTCAGAATTATGGATTGCTTCATTTAATGAGGTGCTGTAGAGTTTTGAGGAACTGCATCATATTTTCACAATCTTTCAGAGAATTAAACAAATGAGAAATTGTGGGCATTTTTACAATGTTTGTAAAGCAGGGTGTTTGAGGCATACATAGGAGAACAGAAACTGATCGCAGTTAGTTTACTTTTTCAATTTCAAAATGCTGGCAGCTGGTTAAACATAAGCTATTTTCAGATTTAAATGTGTTTAAATATTTACCCAGTTTTTTAGTGATCACTCTTGTCATAGTGTTTAAATAATATTTAAAACTTTGTGTATTATGTTTATGTTTATTTGGATGAAGGTTTTTTTTTTTTTTTTTTTGTTTTGTTTTTTTTACCACTGCTTCATTTGTTTCTTTAAATGTTTTTAATGATCACCTGACCATGGGGAAGAAAGTTCAGTGCTAGTTACACAGTATATGAGTGCCCCAAAGGGTCAAATGATTATTAGCTGAATTCATTAGAAAACAGGTCAGGCTGCCCTGGGGTAGTAGTGCTTCAACCATTCAGCCTACAGAGTTGAGAGAATCTTCACTGGTGCGACAAAGCATCCGCTTCGGTCTGAGGCAGCCTGTTTTTGCTGGAGTTTCATTTACACATTTTCAGTATTAGATACATAGAAAGGTAAGGCTGGTATGTTTTTAACCTGGACACTGCATATCTTTGCAAGCCATTAAGATCCAAGGCTGATAAGTAGTAATATGATATATAATAGTAAATATTACAGATGATATGTTAAAGTAAAGTAGGTGAAAAATAGAGACCATTTTGTAATGCAAGATGGTGGATGTCTGATGTAAACTCTGTGTTACCCAGCTTTTAAAAGAAAATGCACAATGAGACCCGAACTGGCCTCCTCTGAGGTAAATAACAGGAATTAAGAGTATGCCTCCTCAAACCCCCATTTCCTTCTAATAAAAGGGAGTTTTCTAGTCCATTTTCATCGTATGCATGCTCAACATTAGGGATTACTGCAAAATTAACAACTTAATTTAGTCAATTGTCCACTGCTCAATGGCCCATGCTCATTCAGGACAAAGGATTGCTGCAAATTCAGTTCCTCAATGGCATTGTCTGAGTTTCCATAAATTTAAAATATTTGTACTGACTGGCATAATAAACTGAACTTAACTGTACTGGCATAATTAGGATGGAATTGGAATGTATGTACTTGACTTTAAATCTGTTTATGTGATTGGGATGAACTGTTAACATAATTCTGCATATAAACTGGGTCTGTTTGTACTGTAAATTGCATTTATGAGGGCTCAATTTATTTCATAGGGCACATGCAGCATAGTATTTACTTCTAATGTTTCATGCTTCATGTAAAAAGTTATCAATTCTTGTAACACAAATTAGCTTCAGACTGTTTAAAAAAACGTATCCGCTTAAATGAAATGTTTAGTTGTTAATTAATTTACTCTGTTTTCTGATTTTATACTATTTAATGTGGAGTAATTGGTATCATTCTTTCCCATACACTTGGCAAATAAGCAAGTACCAGCGCACTCGTTTTATTGAATGCATTTAGAACATAGCATCATAATGTAATCTGTATATTTAAACAGAAAATGTAATTGTATCAAACTGTAAAAAAGCAAGAAGCAAAAATCTGTCTCCTAAAATCCTCCAAACTTTGTGACAGATTTAAAAACAACCAGAGGTTTTGGTTTGTTGGCTGTGCTGATTATGATAAAATTCACTACATCTCAGATTCCATCCAAAGTATCCAAGAAAGTAAAACAAACATACAGTATAAATAGAACAAAAAAAGCTTTTATGAAAACCAAACACGTAACATGACATGTTTTATGAGCATGTACATATTTTATATTTATATCTGAATTAGAATCAAATGAGAAGCTACATTTAGGCAAATATAGTGTTTCAGTGAAGATGATGAAGATGATGTAATAGTTGAAGATGATGTAGTAATGTTCTATTTTAACCCACTACACACTTGTAAAATTCTGCCCTGTAATATTAAATACATGACAATATTAATGCTCATAACATATATCTTGTATGTCCATTCAATATACAGACGGCTGTATGAGTGTTGTCTATCAGGGTTCACATACAATACTGGTTGTTTTCAGTTATCTGTTTGCTGATAGAGGTAAAAGCTCCAGCCCAAAACATCCCTGATTGGCTGCCACCATAACACACAGAAAATGTAGACTATGATTTATATGTATGCACTGGCTTCCAATCAAACAGTGCATATGCATATATGTACTCTCACATACACCGAACCCACTTGACTGGGCAGATAGGCACTGCCACATGGATGGAGAGGGACTGAGGATGGAGATATGGGAGGTTAAGAGGGGTAACACACACACAGAACGACAGAAAGAAAGACAACCGCACACACATATAAACACATGCACACAGTGAGATGGTGAGTGGTGCTGAGGAGATTAGACTGCTGTGAACAGTTTGGTCTTCTCAGATTTGGCTTCCATTCGTTTGGCCGTTTGTTTGTTGTTCTTTCAGGAGCAAAAAATGGATAGATCAATGTGCCTGCTGCAGATAACTCAAAACAATAACTGTAAACATCTCAGAAAGTGGGTCAGGACTGTCCAAGTGGTGCCGGCAGTGTCAAAAAGCAAAGAAGAGACGTTAGGGGTGACTTAAATCTGTCAATAACGGAGTGGAAGGACGCTAACAGCTAACAGGTTTGTTTACATCTATTTTTAAAAGATTAACAAATCAACTCAAGGTGAATGGTAAATATAAATCACCAAAATATTTTTTTAAACTAAAAATATGTCAAAATCTTACACTTAGTGCAAGCAAAACAATAAAACACACTTCTGAGGCTACGTTTTGCTTGATGTAGCATTTCAGCTCAATATTTCTACCTGAAATAATTACAATGTCTTCTTAAAGATTTGTTCCATATTTTGTCAACTGTTTCTTTGAATCCTGTATGGCCTTAGCTGTCTGTTTACAAACTGTATTTCACAGATACACTTTAGTGTCATACGTATTTGCGTGTTTGCCTTCATACACACACAGTCCTGCTGGAAAATGAAATTAACATCTTTAGAATTTCCTGATAAATGATTGTTTTACCTGTAGAATTCTGATAAAACAGTGGACCAACACCATGACATGGAACCACAAATCATTGCTGACTGTGGAAACTTCACCCTGGGCTTTGAATCAGCTTTCAGCAAATATTCTTGGATACAGCAAATCTGTGAACAACACATTCTTTAGCAATCAACTTTTGTGTCTTACCCTCCTTGTTGAGGGTGTCAGTGACTGTCTTCTGGACAACTGTCCAGTCAGCAGTCTTCTGCAGGATTGTGTAACCTCCTGACCCAGATGAAAGATTGTCAAGAAGCTCAGGAGGTTTTAAGTTAATTGGCTAATTAAAATTTGACATCATGAGTTTCCAATATTTAACTTTTTCACAATATTATAATTTTCAGAGGCACTTGATTCTGGTTTTTCATTATCTATAAGCCATAATCATCAAAATTACAGGATATAAAGACTTGAAACATCTAACTCTATGCCTAATAAGATATAAGTTTAACTTTTTGAAATGAGTGACAAAAAATTTTGAACTTTATTGAGCAAATATATATATATATATATATATATATATATATATATATATATATATATATATATATATATATATATATATATATATATATATATATATATGAAAATCTACCTGTAGACTTCAGTGTCAGTTTAAGTCACAAAATTTGAATTTTACTTTGCTCTAAGTCATGTAAGGCTTCCATGAAGCTCTCTGCACACAGAACAGTCAGCAGGGTCACACGAAATGTGTTAAGAAAAACAAAAGCAAATTAATCACTAAAAATCTGAGAAGAATCAAATGCGAAGCTCCCAGTAACCCAGTCTCCTACAGTGTTATCACATTACACAACTTCAACCTACTGGAGTGTCTAGAAGTAGAAGGTGTTCAGTGCTCTGAGACATTGCCTAGTAAGGAAGGCTGAAACCAAACCACCACCAAACAGGACACATAACCTGAAATATCAAGACGAGGCCAAGAAATACAATAACTTAAGAGAGATTTTCCAAATCTTTTAATTAAGGATGAGATGAAAGTGACTTTTGATTGACCAGATGGATGGAGCCATGGCTGGATCAGCAACAGGCACAGAATTCTACTTTGAACCAAACTCCAGCAAGATAAAGATAAGATACTTGAACCTTTTCAGATTGAAGATTTACTCAAAATTAATTTCCAAAACTGTTGCCAGTTTGTAGAAGACACTTTCTTTGGGCAGCAGTTCAGGAAAATGTCTACATCTTTCAAGAACAGCATGATTTTTATCCAGGATGATGCTTCATCACATTAATCAAAGTGATTCACTGGATAGCTAGGCAGTAAAGACCTTCAAGATGAAAGAATGACATGGCTCCTTTCTCACCTGACTTAAACCCTATTGAGAACTTATGGGCTCTTCTTAAACAGGAGAGGCTTTTGTTGCTGTAGCACAAAAAGCTGATCGTCAACAGATCAAGAAATTGGCAGACTTCATGAATGGAAGGCTTGTGACTGTTGTTGAAAAGAATGGTGGCTATACTGGTTGAGGTTACAGAAAGGAGGGCTATGTTAAATAATCAGATGACTTCTAATTGTGTGGTTACATGTGGTTACACTGGATTTTTATACAGGGGTATTAGAGTAACCAGAGGTTGGATGAAAATGCATGGTACACTTTTAAAATTTTGCAATGCAAACCGCCCATCATTTTCCCTCCACTTCCCTGTATTACACTACATGTTGTGTGCATGGCACATAAAATCTCCCAAAATATACACAGAAGTATGTAGCTTTAACATGACAAAGAATAAAAAAATAAAGTATAATGTATATTTTTGCAAGGTATGTTTAACTTTCAAAAATGCTAATTTGTTTTAAACATCTTCTGCATCATGTGGTTATCATAACCAGTGTGCGCCCGTATAAGTATTAAAATGTAGAGCGTGATGTCTATGGTCTTGAATCCCACTGTGTCGTGAGCTAAAAAAGGTTTTTATGAAGAACCACAAACAGAATTGAACACACATCCTCGTAGCCCTCTGGTGTTGAATATGTGGTCGAGTTTCTCAGCTAGGTTTCTGTTTTTCCCAGTACCACCCTTAAAAAACCCAGCAAACATGCACACTTGTGGCAGACACTTCCCCTTAGACCTCATTCTGTCTGCTTTCACACTGGTTAAGTTTTCTTCATTTACACTCATGAAAAAAGGAGAGAGAAGTTTGTTTTTTAGCAAACTTTGGAAACTTCTCAGTAGAAAGCACAACAAAATTACAGAAATTCTCACAATCTAGTAGAAGACGAGCACTATAGGGTGTAAGTGTTTGTCCTAATATGCATGTGGTTGTGGGTGTTGACCTACAGTAGATTTGTTTGCATTTTGGATTGAGGGAGAACAATCGTGTGGCAACATTTTGGATCTCAAGGATTCTTCTTTAGACAGACTCACAAGTATGCACACAGTTATTTTGCACAAAATGACATGTTTTCCCGCTCAGGCTTGGTCCAGCTTCCCCATTCACCTGGGTAAATAGAGCAGAAGGAAGAGCCTTTCAATGGAGCCCACCACACAAACACACACACACATACACACACGCGCGCGCGCGCACACACACACACACACACACACAGTCAAACAAACCCTCACCCCTCTGACCACCACTTCCCACCTCTGGCACACAAATACACACTTAAATTCTTCATCAATTTTACATCCAAACACACACATCTACTAAAACACACCCTCTTCTACTCTGCTTTCCTCTCTTCTGTCCACTTTATTGTTGTCTCTAAGTGATCCTGACATGTCAATTCACAGGGCACGATCATGCCTGATTGCTTCAATTTACAACACAGGCTCCCCCATCCGCCAATGAATCTGCAACCCCCCCGCCCTTGGTGGTAATGCAGTGAAAGTTGTGTTTGACCATGTCAGTGGGCAGGAGTGGGCATAATTGTGCCAACAAGATAACAATAGGAAGACCTCAGGCCTGTTTGTAGTCTACAGTCCAAAGAGCAGCCTGGCTGGAAAAGCAGACGCACGCCTACGAGTATGCCAAGAGGCATGCACGCTTTCTCTTTGTGTGCAAAGACACCTGTTATGAAACAAACGTGAAAGAGGCATCGATGCCATGTTCTGACATCATCCTCAGTTCAAACTTAGACAGCTGAAACAGGCAAATGTTCTGCCGTGGGGTCAAGTGTATGTTTGTGTAACACAACTGCCAGAGAAGACATATGGGCAGGAAGGAAAGCTCATGATGGTCAAAAACAAAACAAAACAAAAAAACAGTACAGCTGCTGACGGATGGATGGATGGATGCAGCTTCTGTAATAGAGTAATTGTAAAAATCAATCCAACAATTATCACAATTAATTCTTTCTAAATTTACTAGGCATTTGGTCAATGAAATATCATTTGTGGGAGTGGCATGAAAAAGTTATTGTTGGAAGAACACCATAAGAACACTTTAGCCACAAGCCATGTAGGGAACACAGAAAACATGTGTGAGAGTTTGTTTTAGCCAGGTCAGACCAAAATTTACCTGATTGGCTTACATGCGAGATATCATATTTGGAGGAAAGCTTATACTGCATATTACATGGAACACACCATCCTTACTGTGAAGCCTGGAGGCGGAAGTATGATGCTGTAATGTACACAGATCATTGCAGAACATATTAGGATAGCAGCTATGTTGTAAAATTTTTTGATGATACAGCTCTCCTGTCCCTTCTTTGAGGTTCAGAGGCAGGCATGGTGAGGCCTTACCTGTCTTTGTTAAATTGTGTGATGATAAGTTCCTGGATGTTGAAGTGTCAAAATCGAAGGTACTTATGATTGATTTTAGACTGAGTCATAGTGTCAGAAGAGTGGAGATTTCACAAAGAGAAGGTTGAGATTATCCACTCCTGTAAGTGCCTTGGCTCCGTATCTGATCATCAGTTAAAGTTTGATGTAAACACATCTGATTGTCAATAGGAGCAAACAGAGGACTTATTTACTGTGGAGCCTTAGCTCTTTTCTTTCTCTAACTCTTTCTGATAATGCAGGAAATAAGAGAGATAAATACAAGAGATACGTTTATACTGGGAGGAGTGAGGTAGGTATACTGACTAACTGAGGTAATCAGGAGCCTGATAAAAAAATAACTCTAATGGAATACCTGAACAAAATACACACTACAGATAAAACACAAAAACCTTTACAACTAAACCTATCAAAACACTAAACAGAACATAAGCCAAAACAAGAATGTATTTCAAATAAACACCAAACCCTTTACAGAATGATATAGTCACTTGCATGAAAACAAAACATGGGGCTAGGGGGGCTTGGAGTGGAAGGTGGTATTCACAACTCCAGAGTCATACACAGTGGGAGAATCTCAAATCTGTGTAATTTTACATAGATTCTGCTTCATCTTTGGAAGCATTGTTTACAACCCACTTCCTTGTTACTCACATTCTTCTGTCACTTTTCTTTTGACAAATACAACACCTGTTCACACTTGTACAAATACTTTTCTACCTGTGCAGGTGCATAAGTGCCTCAAGCAGATTTATTCTGGAATGTGACAGAGCTTGATTTGTACACCAACTCTAAAATTACTCAGTTAAACCTTTATTTCACCAGTCAAAAGATTAACAATTTTTTATTCATAATGTTAGCCTGAAAGCTCTAAAACACTTAAAAAGGGAGAAAGGGGTCGACGATGACATTTACATACAAACAATGAGCAATGCGTTCATTCAGGATGACTCCTTAAAAAGGTCCTTAAGTCTGTGCTTAAAAATAGGAAATAAAATCAAAGTTTCAAAATGTAGTGTAGTTTCATAAAAGTTCCAGCCATTTGCAGCAACAAAACAGAAAGCCATAAGGCCAAAGGAGGACTTGGTCCCTTGTTAAGGACTTTTAATTTAATAAGTTGGAAGGAAAGAGTATTGTATACTTGCTGAATGGTCATTTGGATTTTAGGAGACCATTAATATTGTTTGGCTCAAAAAAGACAAATAAAACATTTATTTTTGTTTTGTCCAATCTTTATCTACAGATTAGATGTTTTGCTTTTTTTCAGCCCTTTTTCATTGACTGCAGATACTTATCAGAAGTTAAATAATTTCCCAATCTTCAGACATAAATGATGTAAGTATATTACCTTGATTCAGAGGATCCTGAAACTTTGGGATTTGGCCCAGGAGGTGTCAGAATTTTTAAATGACAACAGCAGCATAATTTTTCATTAGTTTAATATTAAAATAATCTCATAGAAGTGACCTGCTTGGGGTGTTTGTTTTCTTATGTGAATTAAAAACAAACTGAATATGATACTTTTAATATATTTTATGTTAGTAGCTGGAGGTAAACACTGAGAAGAATTTAAATTTCACTTTAAAACAGAGAAAGCATTTTTGTTCTGTTTTGCTCTTTATAATCTTTTACACTCACCTACTCTTAAAAAAGTTTTTACTGGTTGTTTTCATGCATGTTAGATTAGAGTTATTTCAGATCTCATTAGTGCTTGGAAGAAGCTCAGCCACATTGTTGCAGCAAGAGGCAACTTTTTCTCCTCCACCTTGTATTTTACTGACATCACACCCAGACATCCACAATCCTACCCATTCATATTGTCAAACTTTAAACCTTGTGCTAAAATATGGCATTGAGCGTGAAGAAATAACAGTACTTCCCCATAACCCTGTGCTGTCTGACCATTTTTTTTAATAACCTTTGAGTTTAATTTAACTGAATACTCCAAACCTAAGAGAAAATTTAATTATACTAGATATTTATCAGACAATGCTGTAACAACTTTTAAAGTGTCTGCTCTAAAGTGATGTTCTTGTTCATAGTGTTACTTCCTCATTGTGTGTGGCATTGAACAATGTAGCCTCCTTCAAAAAGAAGGTAGTTATCCATAGGAGGTTGGCTCCTTGGTTTAATTCAGAATTGTGTACTTTGAAGCAGGACACTAGGAAACTGGGGAGAAAATGGCACTCTACACATCTAGAGGAGTCCTACTTAACTTGGTAAAATAATTTACTGCTGTGTAAAAAGACCCATCGCCAAGCTGAAACGTCGTATTTTTCATCATTAATAGAGTAGAATAAGAATAATCCTAGGTTTCTTTTTCGTACAGTTGTCAAACTTGCAGTGTCATAGCTCTGTTGAACTATAGACCCCCCCACTCCCCAGCTCTCAGCAGCAATGACTTTATGGGATTCTTCTTAAATAAAACTGACTCCATTAAAAATAAAATTGTTGGCATCCTCCTGAATGTGATTAATTCATCCTCAGCACTGTATGTAACCTTAGAACTTGATATGTGTTTGGACCGTTTTGATTCAGTTGAGCTTTCTGAGTTATCAAAAACATTATCTTCTTTGAAACCTTCAACCTGCTTATTAGACCCCGTCCCAACCAAATTATTTAAAGAAGTGTTGCCATTGATTATTGCCCCCATTTTAGATACGATTCATCTATGGACACATACCACAGGCTTTTCAGGTAGCTGTATATAAATCTTTACTTAAGAAACCTTCTCTCGATCAAGATGACTTAATAAATTACAAACCTATATCTAATTTTACTTTTTTATCTAAAATCCTTGAGAAAATAGTTGTTAATTAAGTGTGTGAGCATCTAAATAGTAATGCTGTGTTTGAAGAGTTTCAGTCTGGTTTCAGAGCTCATCATTACACTGAAACAGCACTTGTAAAATTTACAAATGATATACTCTTGGCCTCAGATAATGGACTTGTGTCCGTTCTGGTTTTGTAAGATCCCAGTGCTGCTTTTGACACAGTTGATCACAATATCGTCTTAGAAGGACTTGAATATGTTGTGGGTATCAAGGGAACAGTAAAAGAACATCTGTCCAACAGAGTCCAGTTTGTTCATGTGAATGATGAATCTACTTCGCTCCCAGTTTTAGTCAATGAGGCAAACACCCTGTCTACTTTTAAGACGAGGCTTAAAACTTTCCTTTTTGGTAAAGTTTATAGTTAAAACAATAATATTTGCCCGGGCTAGTGGGGGAGTAGCGGGAAGAAAAACGTGCAGACTGGTGGAGCGCAATGCAGTCTGGAAAAACAGTTCTTGTACTGAGCCTGGTTCTGCTGACGGTTTCTTCCTGTTAAAGGGGAGTTTTTCTTCTCCACTGTCACTATCTGCATGCTTGCTATGAGAGATTACTGTAAAGTCAGCAACACAACCCAAGTGATTGTCTAATGACTCGATCAATGACTCAATCCAATCTGCTGGGTTTCCTTAGACAGAAAACTTTTTAAACATATTTGAATAATGAACTGAGCTTAATGCGCTGTTTAACAATTAGGATCAATTGAAATGCATGTGTAATTGAACTGAAATTATTTTTCTTTGTAATGTGCCTTGAGATGACATTTGTTGTGAATTGGTACTATATAAATAATCTGAAAAAAAAAAAAAGAATTGAATTGAAAATACTGTCCCCATAGATCATTAGTAGATGTTTAGGGAATGAGACAGTGCTGCTGCTGCTGCTGCTGTGTGAGTGATTAATGTTCCTTCGGTTCTTCTCTCTCAAGTTTTATTTCTTCAATATCTGTGAACATTACAAACTTCCATTAATTTTGAAGTGAATATAATTCACTTTCACAGTGTAAACGCTGTGAAATGATCACAATGTTAAGGCTAGACGACCCTGATTTAACCAGAGACCAGAGATGTCTCTCTTCTCTCTCTGGTGTTGCTCTCAATACAGAAGTAAGTTTGCTTTGATTAAATTTGTTCCTCTGGATTTTGTAATGACTATGCAAGTTCTGAAGTAGTCACTGTGAAAAAATTATGTTGTTATGTCTCATTTACAATAAAAACTGAAATGTAAGTAAGAATGAAACTATCTATGTGTGTGTGTGTGTGTGTGTGTGTGTGTGTGTGTGTGTGTGTGTGTGTGTGTGTGTGTGTGTTTACAGTCTGCTGATTACTAATCTGAACTCTATCATGAATCTGCTGTTTGAGATATCATGGAGACAGCATCTGGAAAAGGACATAAATTATATATCACCACTAAGACAAAATGTTAAACCAAAAAAAAAGAAAAAAAGAAATCTGTTAAAGTCATAGAAAGTTTGGTATTTGAAAAAACATGCAATTCACAAATCTTATCCATGCTATGTTCCCTGGATGTCTGCTGAACTGGTGTTCGTTTGAACAGGGGATGACTTATTCTCTCACTGATCTTTTTTTTTTTATATATGCATTTATTTTACCTACTTTTGTGTGACTGAGTACAAAAATGTGAGCTTTATTATTTTTTGCAGATTTCCCAAAAAGTCATTGCTGTAAGATATCTAAAGTTTTATGTTCACAGTCTGTGTGAAATGTGTAGCAAAATAAACAAACAACAACAACAAAAACTGAGAAAAAAGTAAAAAGTAAGTTCATTAAAGCAATATTTGTTAGGTTATGGCAAAGGGAAAGAATATCAGAAGGCTTAAACAGTCCAAATATAATTCCATTGGAACTATCTTAGATCTTAATATTTTAAATATAGTTCTCTTGCCTTTGCCTTGTTGTCAAACTCATAACTAAACTTAATCACTCTACATTGCCTCCATTTTCTGGGCATAAACTAGGTAGTGGTTGAGGATGGCGATAGCAATTCTGAGTAAATAAAAACATGAATTGATTCACCACTGTGAAAGAATTTTGCCCCACTCTTCTTGCAGAAATGTCTGTACTCAGCCACACTGGAGTGTTTGTGAGCACAAATGGGCTGTTTGAAGTCAAGAAACACCATCTACATTGGATTTAGGTTTAGACTTTGACAATAACTTTTCACAATGTTTCACTATTACTTTGGCAGTAATGTGCAATAAGACCATGTTAACATATGTAATAGCATGAGTAAAAAGATGCACCCCCTATCAAAAGGTGGTCTTTTGTCTCATCTAAAGAATATTTTCCTGAAAGTTTTGGGGGATATTTTATAAGACATGTGAGATAGGTTTTTATGTTCTTTTTGGTCAATACCTGTTTTTGCCTCAAAACTATACATGTCATTTTTGCCCAGGCTCTTTCTTATTATTCAATCACAAAGACTGACCTAAACTGAATTAAACAGGGGCTTCAGTGCCCTAGATATTGTTTTGGGTTATTTGGTAACTTCCTGGATGAGTCATCGATGCACTCTTGAAGTAATTTAACTGTGGTTCGCTGCAATCTGAAAGGCTTAGAAATGCTTTGTAACTTCATACTGATCAATGTCAGTGACACTGGCTCCCATCTGTTCTTGGATTTCTTTAGACTGAAGCACAATGTTTTCCTTTTTATTATCTTTTAGCCTACTTCATGGCAATCAAGTTCTATTGAAGTTATTTCTTGATTCACAAGGTCTGGCAATAATTTAGCAAGTGTGCCAAGTGAAACTCACCTTTCCAAAAAATCTGGTTAATCATGGTTAATTCATGAATTCACAAGGAGGGTGATTACTTTTCAGGTAGGATGAGGTTGGTTCAGGTAATTGTTGCATTTGCATTAATAAATAAAATCTTAATTTAAAACTGCTTTTTATTTTTACTCTGGTAATCTTTTTTGTTTGATGAACGTAAATGTGCAACAAAAAAAAGCAATAACAAGATTTATTTAAGGGGCCAAGAGACTTTTCTCAGGACTGTACATGGTATTGATTTTCTGAACTTTAATGCTTTTTTTCTATTTCCTCCCACTTCAAACTGAAATGAACATAGCAATATACATATAAAAAAAAACAACTTCACATGTTCTAATATAACACTACCATCGGCAAGAATGCACCTGAATTTTTGTTACAAGCAAGCAAAACGTGTATGTTTTCTCCATACCACAGCCATTCTATGATGTGCAGAGGTAAGAATGGAGGGTGAAGCTGAATGAAAATGAATGTTATATAATTATTTTGAAGCTCTTATGCAATATCTTTATCACTTAAATCATCTTGAATTCAGTTCTAATCCTTAGTAATATTTTGCAATTTTATGTATTCCAGGAGGATGTGTTCATAATAAACAAGTATTGCAGATTTCCATGTAATATGGGGCTCTGTGTTAGGTAATAGTACATACCACACATGACATCTCACACTGAATGCTGTTATAATTTATTTTCTTCCTCTCATTTCTTCTGTGGAAGTTGACAGGAAGGCAAGAAAATGCTGACAAAGTACATTCAAAAACCCAGTGTCTGAGTGTGCATGGGTAGAGAGTAGAATGGTAGTCGGTGAATGTGAGAATGCATTCTCAATGTGTACAAAGAGCATGTGCTGATCATGCTGCCTTTGCACCTTGAGTGTTAAAAAGATGCAAAAGACCTGTAGGCTCAATTGTCACTGTAATATATGCAAACAAAAGATGAGAAAGATGAAGATGATAAGTAAAACTGGTGAGTCTTAAGAAAAAATATAGAACTTAGGTGTCATAAACCAATCTGACAACCACTACTGGATACAAACACCATTAAAACATGAAAAAAGGTTCCTATAAATGGAGAATAATATCAAACAACAGATGGTTGTCAAAATTACAACAACTCAAGCATTACTTCCAGAATGGCTTATCCTTACGTCTCAAGTGGCAGCAGTGAATTTTTTATGTATGGCAGGAAGATTAAAGCAAACAATTGGATGCGTGGGCCTGCTGTGTGTGAGACAAATTAAGTCAGTGATGCAGCCGATACATCTTGACACCTGCCCCCTAAAGATAAGAGCAACAGACATCAGAGAGGTGAAAAAGGTGATTCAGGGGCCTTATCAGGGATTACAGGTCTTAAACAAGGACCAACATGAGAGGTGGAGTTCCGCTATCCTCTTGCTTCTAGCACTTTACATTTCTCAACATGGAGCAAAGTCTGTCTGTCTATCTAATTTCTAAAGATCATAAATATCCTCCATAGTAAAAAATGTGATGTTTTAGGGCTGCTCATTGATGGAAAACAATCAACATCATTTTTATTTTGGTCAATATTAAAATCATGGTTATGTAATATGATTTCTCATTGAGTTTGGAGACACATTGGATTTATTGCAGTTTCAAATTAAAACTAATTAAATCATTTGGAGACAAACTCAAACAGATTTGATTAACTGCATGACGGTCATCTGATGTATACAATAATATTCTGTGGATTCATAAGCATCTGTCAATATCTTACCTGCAGCAAACGATTATTTGAATGACCTCAGTGTGGCAAAACAGGAATGTTAGACTGGAGAGTTATGTAAATATAATGTAAATGTAAATATTGTAATTTAAAAGTTCATAGAACAGCTTTGGCATCAACAAGCCAGAAAGATTTTAATGTAGCAGCTGCATTAAAATGATAGAAGTTATAATTTTTTTTTATAAAACATCATTAGTGCTGGCATTAGAGAATAACAGAACCAAAAGAGGCATGATGGAGAGGAACTCAACAGTACTGACATGATGCATTAGCCTGCACACAAAAAGTGGTTAGTATCCCCCTCATCCGATTCTTTTAGAAAATAATGGCAGTTGAGCACAGTGCTGGAGCTCCATACAAATACAAGGTTGCTGACGATCTTCTGCATGTTGATTTGTGGAGCAGATTCTGCTACACAATGCCTGTTTCAGATGTTGAAGGAAAAACTAAAAATCAGTCGTTAAGTATTTAGGCCAGAAAGGCAAGCAGACCTCAAGATGCCAGAAAAGAAACGTTTGGTTCGTTTAGAGCGCTTCATTTTACCACCACATAAAAGTGGTAATTTGAGTGAAAGCTAATGTTACATCACACTTTAGAAAACACTGGAATGAAAATGTATTATTGCAATCTGAAAATAAAGGTGAATTTTCAGGAGGGCTCCCTTCTGGTGGATTAATTAGGTTGCCACCAAAATGAATAACCCCCACCCCCCTTTGTGAGAGAGATACTGCGTCAACACCCAGCACACAGCAGGACCTTGACTGCACATCACTGTCCCCATTTCCTGTCCTTGTCACTATCTACTACAGTGCATCCTTGGTCCAAGCACTCACTTTTCCAAAGGAAGTAGAATCAGCAAGATGAATGAACTGGCATCAAAGTTTTAATACACAAGTTGCATTTTGTTCAAATGATTTCAAGCTTAAACTCCAAATTTCAGGGCAAACAAAAGCACAAAGTGGTTTAGAACAGCTTCATGTCAGGTACAACTAATTAAACTAAAGACGGTCTTCACCCTGGTTCTCAGGGCCCACTGTTCTGCATGTTTCAGGTGTTTCCCTGCTGCTTCCCACCTGGTTTAAATGAATGGGTGATTAATAGGCTTCTGCAGCAGTTGGAGGCATGCAAGGAGGAAATGCAATCATTTCAATCAGTTGGGCTGGAGTGGGAAAAACTCTTCCTATCAACTCTTCCCAGCTTCCCTATCCCTGATGAAGAACTTTGATCCCAAAGCATAATGCTGCCAACAGTGTTTCACTGTGGGGGTGTTAGTTTTCCTACACACAGGGTTTTACATGTAAGCCAAAAAGCTCATCTTTGGTCTCATCTGATCAGTGAACCTTCTCTGACCTGTGAGCCCGACATGACATGTGTGTCATTGGGTTGTGGAAATTCTATGTTGATGTTGCAGTGAACAGACATAGAAAAACTGGCCTTTTAGACTTTTCCACAACTTTCTCCCTAACCTGTCTGCTGTGCTCCTTGGTCTTCATGATGCTGTTTGCTCTCTGATGCCTTTACAGAACACCTTCATTTATACTGAGATTAAACTACGAACAGATCAACTCTGTTTTGTTTGTGCTGGATTACTTTTTGGGGTATTAGATCAAAGGGGAATAAATGCAAATTTAATCAACATTTTCAGATTTGTATTTTTTAAAATGTACAATAAATAAATAAATAAAAAAATCCTTCATTTTTTTCTTCCGCTTCAAAGTTATATGCTAACACACTTTGGGCAGTCCTGTTAAATCCCAATAATGAGGTAATGTGACAAAACGAAAAAAAATTCTGAAAAGTGGGGACTTGTATAGAAGGAAAGAAAACGTGACAAAGTTTAAATATTTATTCTTCAACCACAGAACATACCTAGGGGTGCTACACACACCTTTAAAGTTTGACTAACACTCACACACACATCCATGTTAAAAGACAAAACCACAGGACTTCACAATGTAGTTATCTGGATGCAACACTGTGGCTGTGTGACCAAGCATAGGCGCCTGAGCCCATCAGCAGAATGGTGGGGGAAGTGTGTGTATATGTTCTTGGGGGGGGGGGTTGAGGTGTGTGTGAGGATATGTGTGTGTGTGTGTGTGTGTGTGTGTGTGTGTGTGTGTGTGTGTGTGTGTGTGTGTGTGTGTGTGATGGGGGTGAGGGGCAGGAGTCAGGGTGGTGGGAGCACAGCCGTGCAGAGAGATAAGAAGTTGTGGGATTTCTGAGCTGTGAAGGGGAAAAAAAAGAAAAACAGATGGATCTGAAGACCTTCTGTGAAAGAAGCAGTACGACTTTATTTCAGCAGAGTTGGAGGTCAAATGAATCAAAAGCAAATCAAAAATAATGACATACTAACTTATGTTTTTTATTTAGTTAACATGATGCAGGTAATTACCCATAAATGACACAAACATTTCAATTTAATTGAGTTTCCAAAACCTATTTTGTTTACAGTCAACATGACACTAAAAAAGGATTTGTTGTTGCATAAACAGCAGCAAAACTATGGAAGATTCCAATTTTTTTTTAATCTACTTACACACAGTTTTATTGTCTAGTTCATCCTCAGAGTTTAACAAAGAAGTTCAGCCTTGAATGAGTGTTTCAAGCCTCTATTATTCAGCCGAGAGTAACATCTGCCATGTTCAGCTCTTATCCACTCACCACACACCATCTGCTGGGTGCAGCTCTCTACCTTACTTTTATCAAGGAAGCCGTTAGCTGGGGATTCCCGATTCCTCCCAGAGTCTTATTCCTGCCACATAGTGATGATTAATCCAGTAAAAAGAAGAAAAAATCTGAAGGTGAAAGGTTAGAGATGGATGATATTCCTCAAGGAAGATTAAGACTTGAGAATGGACCAGAGTCTAGACCACGTTCCGAAAGACTCCGTTATCCAAATAAGCAGCAGGGATTCTTGTCCAGGTAGCGCATGCGTGTTCTGTTGCCACAAATAAGTGGACTCACACATTAGAATGAGACGCTTGCATACATTAGCTTCCTGCATGCACACTTTCACACAAGCAAAGAGGCAGATGAGTCTTACACTTGCCTTTCATGTAGAGCGATGCACTAAAACTAAAAGGTGAGAAACAGCCCTGCAAAAAAAAAAACACAGCGCTTACCAAGCTTCATGCCCGGTTTCTCTGAGCGGGCACTCACACCAAACACGCCCGCGGTGCAGCTCTTGGCTGAGGTAAGCACATTTTCCAGGAGTTCTTGAAACCAGCTATCCTCACTTTCACACACGTAAGCGATACCTGTGATTTCCTGTCTTCACTATTTCTAGACTGATTTTGAGGCACAACAGACGTATACGTTTGCCTTCAGTGGACATTAGAGCACCAGAGAGTGAGTGCGAGAGGAAAAGAGAAGCATGGGTTATGCAAAAACCTTGACTTGACACACTCATCTTGTCACTACATAGATTAGTACGAAACAGCTTTTATATTAAAAATCCATGGAACCTTGTGATTGCTCATATGTGAACTGATCACCCAAAAGATGTCGTCAGGTTTGAAGAGGAAGAAATGAAAATTTGTCTCCTCGCATATTGTTGTGGCTGTATGTATGCATGTGTTTGCGCCCACACACAATAGTGAGGATAGATCTGAATAAAAATCACATTCTGAGAATTTGCCCACATCAGATACATATGCTAAGAGTATTAGACACACACACACCCTGACAAAAACAAAGGGTCCTGTGGGAGGAAGTGTGCATGAGGGAAAGTACCTTGTAAAAAGACAACAACAACAGCAGAGGTGCAGGGAGTGACAGCTGCGCACTGAGACTGATATGAGGGATCACCTATGTACAACAACAACAAATGCGGTGCTGCACGGCTGCCTCAACTCTCTGCACAGCTCATCTGATGAACAAATTCAGAGAGGATGCTCTGTCACTAAGGTGTGGTGTCCAAAACCTATTATTATTATTATTATTATTATTATTATTATTATTATTATGTAATTAATATAAAAAAAGTAAGACCATTGAAATCCACAGTGAGTGAACATGCTGGCATCACATAATGAATGACCGCCCCCATGTTTTTCTGTGATGAGACCACCTTTAGTGTCTTCAGAGAATCACTTTCAACACAGCATTAGTCTGAACTGCATGCAGTCACATTTAGAGATATGCATGCACTGGTCTGCTTTTTGGGTGAATTCTCTCAAGATTGCATCACTGAATGAGGGAACAGTGTTTATGAAATATCCCAGGTACATGGTTTTCTCAGACACATTGCATGAAGACTCCCATTTGTTGTTACAGCATCTGCACAGATCAGCTAGAAAAAGAGGCACTGAAGCTCATCCTCATCATGGATGTAAAGCTTGGCAATGGCAGGGAGTCAATCTAAAGATTTATTTGTACTCTGATGATTCTCAGTCAAAACAGTGGCAATTTCTACTTAGAACATTGTAGGTCTCTCAGCTGCTCCAAGTTAAATATCAAATATGGCTGCCACATTTGATAAACAGTGAAAGTTGCAAGTGTAAAGGTGATTTTTATCACAACAGGTAGGCTACCAAGCTAACCTGTCATGCCAACTGCTAAATTAGCAAATCCAAGTTTTTCCATCTTGCAACTTCAACCAGCCCAACCCTGGTGGGAT
Organism: Anableps anableps; assembly: GCA_014839685.1. Classification (NCBI taxonomy): domain Eukaryota; kingdom Metazoa; phylum Chordata; class Actinopteri; order Cyprinodontiformes; family Anablepidae; genus Anableps; species Anableps anableps. Next base: position 14,689,616 of record CM026086.1, on the reverse strand, counting down.
GTGATTCTGAGATCCCAGTTCTAAGACAAATTGAATGCAACAATGGGCTAAGCAAAGCAAATATTATAGTTTTATAGCAAAGCCAGAGTCTGTTAATAGAGTTTTTAAAATAAAAGTTTTATTGAAGATTTTTATCCCAACCAAATGCTCATAGGCTTAGGCCACTACGAGATTCTCATGGTGTTATAACTTTGAACAAAAATATCAGTTTCATGGCATTATGGTCTGATTAAAATTTCGACAGAAAAGCAACAATTAAGTTTCAGTATATTAAGTAATTAGTTCTCTGTAAGATACATGCGTTGTCTGTAAATACAAACACTTCAGGAAAAGTTTAACAAGCCCTTCAAAATTCAGTTGTAGATTTCAGTTAAACTTGCACCTTTTTACCTTTCAAAAGTAACACTGGGAGTCTTGCAAGGTGACATTAGCTGTTCAGGCTATCTGTTCATGTTGCCACCCTGGAACTGGCTGCTCAACAGACATACTGTTCGTAGCTTACCACAATTTCAAAACAGGCTTACTTTAAATAATAAAAGTGATGGGCACTCCTTTAATCACAACACTATGACTGTCCGTATTTTGGGATCAGAGATATTTTCAAACAGCCAAATTTGTTTGTCTTGTAAAAGTTAGTTCAGCAAGCAAATGACCTTTCAACTAAACAAATCGTTCCACCCTGATGGTAGATCTCATAAGGAATGGTAATTACAGACAAGAGCATGAGATGCTGTAGTTAGGGGAAAATGACAACATGCTCAATACATCGCCTAATCTATTCATTGTCCCCAAATGAACCTCCCAGTATGCATACCACTGTATTTTTCTTTCTTTTTTTAAAATCGCTATCATCATTTTATCAAATTAAGTATAGGCCTAAACTTTACTCAGAATTTTGATGTGGTAGTGGAGATGTCAACATTCATGAGATTGTTCACCTTCTGAAATGTTTTATCACTATGTTTGCTTGAGACCAGAAGGACACAAATGCCTGCCAGTGAAGAGGAAAGGTAAATTGCTCAAAAACTCAAATGAAACACCTTCAACATAAGGGGAAATGGTACACATATGAAAACATCTGTTGACATGAAAAAAATCTAAACAAAAGGTGACAAAAGTTATTGTTTTTCCACCTACTTTTAAACCAGGTATTTTATCATGCTGTTACATTACATTATACCTTCACCCATATTCTAACACATTCCAAAGCGGAGCAATTTTTGGTCTGGACCAGATTAAACAGGAGATAGTGTAGGGATAAAATCTATAATTTGGGGCAATTAAAGATAAAGCATTTTTGGTATAACAGTGTTTTAAAAACAGGAAAGTAGTACAACAAACTGGTGATGCTCCAATTCATTTTTCAGCAACTGAAATTGCTTAGTTTCATAAGTCAGGACAGTGATTGGGATGTCACATATCAAAATTTCTGACTTTTATTTTTCCTGTTCAAAGACTTGCACTTCTAGAGGATGAACTAAGCAATAAAACTGCTCATAAACAGAGTGTCTAACTTTTATTTTATTGAACTTTGTTTTGAATTTAGTAAGAAAAATTAATAAAGTTAGGGACAAAGGAATTTTCTTTTGGGTTCACAAATGAAAAACTGCAGTGCATTTTTTTTCCTTTTGTGGTCACCATTTTGTTGAAATGTTAAATTATAGCACAGTATACCCAATGAGTTTCTATGTATTGCCATCATATGATGAGAGCAAAGCCTGTCCCAGCTCCAACCATCCTACAAACAAACCACACACACACCCCATCTGACCACAGTGAGGACCCCATTTGATCACATTTGACTCCAATCAAATATATCCTCAACACAAACCATGACCACTCCTTAGGCCCCAAAACCAGCATGGCTTTGCTGTTATATAATAAAATGGCCATGATCATTTGTGGGGAATTTTACTGAAGATGTTTGTTGTTATAGTGGGAATCCCGTGCTTGTTTTCTGGTGTATGAATAGTTTAAGTCGAAAATAGATTCTATCAGTCATTAATGAATGATATTCTTAAGTGAAAACTGATTGACTGACTCACTGATTTATATAGTGCCAAACAGCAATCAACTAAGGTGACCAAAGCACTTTACAGTGAAAACCACATCACAAAAAAAACTCATAAAAAACAACTATAGAAATAAGGGAAAATGCCACTACACTATATGGTATTAAAAGCTTGTCTAAAGAAATAAGTCTTGAGCTTAGACTTAAAGATGCCCGGGTAAAAGGTGGAGTGAAGGTCTAGAGCAAGGTTGCTCCAGAGTCGGGGTGCTTCCACTGAAAAGGCCTGTTCTCCCCGATGCTTTAGCCTTGTTCTTGGGACATTAAATAAAAGTTGATTTGATGACCTCAGGGATCTCCCATGTATAGAAAGACTTAAAAATTCAGATAAATAAGGTAGGGTAAGGCCATTAAGAGCTTTAAAAACAAACAGTAAAATTTTTAAATCAATTCTAAAATGGACAATAAGTCAATGTAAAAAGGATAAAACAGGGGTGATGTGCTCACATCTAGAGGTGTTGGTTAAAAGACGGGCAACTGCACTCTGGAAAAGTTTAAATTGTTTTAGGGAAGACTGAGGGATACTAATATAAAGTCCATTACGCTAATCAAGTCTAGAACTAGCAAACGCGTGAATGGCCTTCTCTAAGTCAGTGTGATTTAAAAAAGATTTAATTTGTTCAGTAGATGCAAATGGTAAAAGCTGGATCTGACTACAGAGTCAGTTTGCGTACTAAATGTTAACTCCTGATCAAATATCATTCCTAAGTTTCTAACAACTTTACTTAGCTTAAAAGGCAGGGCACTGATCTCTGTGGTGACGATGTCACCAAATAAAAAACATTCAGTCTTTTGGTGTGTTAAAAACAAAACATTTTTACTTAACCACTGTTTGACAGCTGTTATACACTCTCAAAAACAGCATTTGTCATACCTGGCTTAAGAGGCAATTAGATTTGTAAGTTATCTGCGTAATAGTGGAAGGACACTTTGTGAGCAATTATCACTTCTCCTAGGGACAGAATAAGGGAAAAGAGAAGGGGACCAAGAATGGAACCTGTGAATTAACCAAGGGGAACTTTCTGCTTTAGATTCCCTCACACACACGTATGCAACCAAGAACACACCTGCTTGCAGGTAAAGTACCTCATCAAGCATTTGCTGATCCAAATTTGGTGTTTATTGTAATCCAATATATTGCTGCAATAAAAAAAAAAAAAAAAAAAAAGCACTCTTATATGTAAGATTGGTGTATTGTGTTGGTATTTCACCTACATTGTCTTAAGTGTCATTATCTAGCACGTTGGCCAGATAAGCTATAAAATGCAGGTGCACAGCCCTGTGGACAGATAATTGGTGGGCGAGGAGCTTTTCATATGCAAACACACACACACTCTCTCACACTTCTACAGGTGCGTCCAGGTTGATAACCCAGTATCATGCAATGCCACACAATGCTTCACACCTGCAATATAAAAGATAACCAGATCCAACATTCAGTCACAAAAACTCTATCTTAAAAGTTTTGCATGCAGGGAGTATGGGGATATGTCTAACATGACCCAGAAAAAAAAGAGAACATAGAAAATTAAAAGCAGCAACAGTCAAAAAACATTTAGCACCCAGAAGAAATAGTTCTAAATGGGTAAACATGCAGTTCAGTGGTGGATATGCAAATTGTTAGATTTGCAAAGAGCTGGCAGGTCTGGTATGGGCACCAGAGGGCATAAGTTGTGAAGCTTTCAGTGGCCAGTCAAATCAGTGAGTGAAGGTAAACAGATTCAGAGGATTCTCCCTCGATGTATTAGATTACATCATCAGCATCAGACAGAGTTTGATAGGAGTCACTTTGTGGTTTTGAAAGAGGCCTGGTGGTTGTATCAAAATGGCCTGCAAGTAGGGGACAGAGGTCATATTGACCGAATGTTGGGATCAATGGGAAACTACACACATGTTATGAAGACAGTGCAAAACAAGGAAGGACTGTTGTATTCTGTACCCCAGACACACTTTAGACATTGTACCTTTTACAGAATGATGGGATAACTTGCCATAAGGATTCCTGCAGGGTCTTAACAAGTCTTATATTTAATTATCTCAATTTTAGTCTTTAAAACATGTTAAAAAATGTACCTGCTGAAATTAGTTCCTTTTTTCAGTTGGTACACATGAGTATGGGGATTGGCCTTCACAACACCAACCTAAAAACATTACAATAAGTCTATCAAGACCAAGGAGACAGCTAAAATGCAGGGAGGCCCTGCCCTTTCCTGCAGATATATACTGGCTGCACCTTCTCATTCCCCTTATGTTTTTGCACTTCACATCACTATCCTGACTCACAGGCACCTTCTGCATAAGAGACTTAACTGTCCGACTGGAGATAAGCTACCTCCATACCCAGAGCTTCACTGGTTTAATTCTGCTTGCCTTGCAGCCAACACTGAAGAGATTGGTTGCCATGGATAGGGAACTCACAAGCAGAGCACAGTTCCAGAACAAGCAGTTTCCCTTCAAAACAGTGGTTGGTGGCAGCAGTGATACATGCTTACACAGCATATATTTATAAATATAGGCTAATACAGATTCAAGAAAGTATTTTCTGTCTTCAGTGAATTATTGGGAAAATACAGATGTGCTCCAAAGTGGCTCAGGTGCAGATCAGTTGTTGGCTACTCCTGAATGAGCAATGGTCCCAGCATGGCCACCTTTATGAAAATGTTCTGGCTCCGCCAATGCTGCCTGCTAGTTTTGCACTCTAACAAGTATTTCTCTTTTAGTCTATACCTATAGTCACAATTATTTAGCCTATGTAGGAATTGACTCATTAACTAGCAAAGGACTGAGGAGCAAATGATTCTCCTACTATGGCTGCAGAGAAAAGAATGAAGATTCCCGGAATTTCTAGCAAATCTTTCAAGCGGGCAGCCTCAGCTCATGCACATGCCCAAGCATTTGTGGACTTTTTGTATCATATCACTACATCACACTTGTTCCACAATTTTGTATGACTCCTCACAGTTCAGTGATCATTGGCTAAATAGGTTCAATATTAGTAGGTCCACTTAAAACCCACCCCCTCATTCTGTGTTGGGAAGTTTCAGTTGATGGCAAGGCATAAACAACAGCTGTAAAGGACAAAATGAGAGCATGATCTGGAAGGGGTTGGTGAAAATGTTCTTGTTACATTAACCACTAGCTCACAAAAAACTAAAAGCACACAGAGTAATAAAATTTGTTTGGTTGATTATTTCTTGGTTGTAGCAATGTTTCTTGGCAATAAGACAATTGGAAAGGCTGTTTATTTTTCTTTAAATAAATCTAAATGTATGTGCGCATTGATCCCATGAAAAACTTGCAAATTTTAATGTACAAAAACCACAGCAGCCTGGCTGATGATCACCAGCTTGGTCACCTACTGCTGTGGCAGTGCTTTTTTGACCTGAAAAGCACATCGAAGCTGATCACACAAGTGCTCAGTGAGGTTGAGGTTCAGGACTACAGACTATTCCTTCCTTTCTTCTCCCAAACTCAAATTTTCATAATTCATGTAGATCTTAAATTTTAATAATGATCTTAAGGTATTAAAACATCTTAATTACTGAAAGGTAAAGAAACCCTGGAAATGTGTGGGTGCTCTCATATATTTATTGATTCAGATCCTATGTTTGTTGCAAAAAGTCTACACATACACATACTTGGGGAACATATTTCTAATGAGCACATTGAAAAATTAAATTGTTGAACAAATCGTTGTATATGTAGAGAAACTACGCAAAAACTGTAAAGTTATTTAAAAATGTGATTTTTGTCCGATAGAGTTCAACGTTAGCTTAACCAGCTAGCTTCACCTGATCTTGCTAGCATTTTCAAAACACAGTCGTTTATAGAAAGCCTTTATCTTTTTGACTGATTCACTTATCAGACTAGTGTGAATGTTTGTCACCTCCTTCAGAAAAGGTATTTCAGACAGTATCAAAAATTTATTATTAGCAGGTTTCAAGGTTTTTTTTAATTCTATGTGGGAGCCAGATGGTACCATGTAGGACATTGCTTATGTAGTTATTTTTTTAACAGAAGTCAGTCACTTGCAACTGTTAGTTTTATCTGTAGCAGCTGAATAGATAGATAGATAGATAGATAGATAGATAGATAGATAGATAGATAGATAGATAGATAGATAGATAGATAGATAATCTGCTATTGTGAGTGAGCGTTTGTGACATGAGTTTTCTCTTTCATTTGTTTCTTTGTGGGTTTTTATTCACCGTTAGATGAAGTTTTAATCATGTTTGGGAAGTTCATGTTCTTAATCAAACAAATGACCAAAATTAAAGCACAGTTAGACTAAGCAAAGCATGAGTAAATATGCCTCAGGGCTGAATGCCCTCTTGGAGGGGGGCAAAAACCGGCTGTTCCTGAATCAGCCAGGGCCAGGCGTTGTCTGGGAGGCAGTAGTAAGGCCTTGGGGAGGATTGCAAAACAGGAAACACAGACCCATGATAGCTTTTACAGAGATACGAAGGCACATGCGAATGGTTTGTGGGGCATTCAGAGATGGGTTAGATTGAAAAAGAGTGTCTGAAGCTGTCGCAGCAACAAGGCCCTATCTGATGCTTTCCACTACTTTCTTCAGTATGTACAGGATGTATATATGTGTGTGTGCATGTGTGAGTGAGTGAGATGGAATGATGGAAAAGTGTTTAGAGTTGTTGGTGCTGGTCTGATCTGCAGAGGCTTTTAGGAGTCTTTTATGTGCTCTGCAGGACTAACTGGTAAACTTTTTGGAGAGAAACAGAAAGACTGAACATAAGTACACAAATGAGAAAAAGGAAATTAACCTTAACAAGTTTCAACTTAGACATTCCTCTCTGTGTACATATTTCCAAGACATACACGCATATTCACGTGATGTATTTTCTGTAAAATCTTGAACAAGTCTGAACATGTAAATCAGTCCATGATCAGATCCTAACAGTACACACATGTTGAACCGGTCAAACTGCACTCAGTATATTTGAAGATTTCATTAGAAACATGATAGGTTTCAGTCATGAGGGGGCAGGTGTTGCACTTCACAAAATACCTCCAGGAAGTTGTTGCAACACCATTTAGAAGATCATCTTATCTGCTATCAAATATTAAAGCAATTTTTTTTCCATCTTTACCTCTTCTGTGGTTGACAGCATGCAGAAGAATTACTCAAGGCCCTTCCAACTTTAAAAACAGAAACAAAAAGCATTGTCTCTTTTTGATTTAAATGTCTTAGTTTCTGAGAAAACAAATCATTTTGGATGTGTCTATTTCACTTGGGTTAATAACTATGTCATCTATTTTGTGTTTTAACTATATGATTTGACTTTTTATTATCTTTATTTTTTTCTTCATTTTTTATTTATACTTCATTTACTTATAAGTGAATACATCATTAGGGGAGGAGAGGGCTGTAGATGGATTCAACATCACATCACTTTCTTTCTCCACAAACCACCACGACTCATTCTAGCAGAAAATAGACACTGTGCTTTAAATGGGAGTAAACGCAACTTCTGGTCTGAGTGGTGGAATGACAGCTCAGACTAATCAAACTGATGTGTTGTACATTTTAGGTACTTTAATATCATGCCAGACATTGATGAGTCATTGATTTGCAAAGCAATATAGAAAAACTTTAGGGATGTTCCATGGAAGCAAGTGGAAATGACAGGCTTGCCATGACATGCAAGTACTTAAAACTCACCTTACACATTTGTTAATTGTGTGCTAGAATTGTGCAAACACCCCAGAAGAAGCATCAGCTCCCATTCAAACCATTGGGCCTATCTTTCCCCAGGAGGGGTGGCAAAAATACCCAGATATTTGAAACAGTCTAAGAAAATAATTAAGATTAGTCCATATTAGCATCAGCTTTTATAAAAACTGAGCTGCTTAAATAGTGTTTTAATAACTTTTGCTAGTTTAAATGCAGAACATATGACAAGATAAAATTACATCCATAATTAGGAAAACATTTTCAGAAAAAGATGCCAGTTTGTTTAGTTGGTCAGAGCTCAGTATGCTTTGTGTGTGCAATAAAGGCCAAAATTATTCACATCCTTGGCAGATTTCAGTTTAAAAGTAACCAAATGACCAACATGCTTCTTCTGACTGGAAACAAAATTGACATTTTTGAGTAGCCCAGCCCAACTTGGATCTGATAGAGAATCTGCGGAGGGAGCTAAAGATTAGGGTGATGGCAAAGAGTCCTTACAACCTCAGAGACTTGGCGCTCATCACCAAAGAAATCATTAGAACACCAGTGAAAGCATAACAGAGAGAAAGGAAAAAAGAGAGAAGGGGTTTCCATTATAACAGAGAAAAAGCTAAATAATGTTTGACATGGCTTTTTAAAAATAAAATCTAAACTGAAACAGTTTTTTTAAATGGATGTTTCCTTATACACTGATTTATAATCTTGAGAGGAATGGCCATATCATTTCCCATCAGAAAAAAAATGGTTAAATGAAAAGTATATTTGGCCAGTTAAATGTATTTTATGTTTTCTTAATGCCCACAATAGAAGTATTTCTTCAGTGACTGAGATGGTAGACCTCATACAAAGTAGTGGGTACATTGTATAATGGTACAGAAAGAATAGTCTGGAACACAAGTGTTAATTATAATGAATATCATTATTGCAATTTTCAGCATTAGCACTAAGATGTAATAGGTACTGCTAACTACTTAGGCACTACTGCAATATCCCCAAAACAAAGGTTATTTTGTTCCTCTAAGTTTTATACATATAACATGACAATTTCTTGGTAATTCTTAGTTATTTGTAAAATCATGTGACAGATGCATTCCCTGCAAAAAAAAAAAAAAAAAAAAAAAAAAAAAAAGATTTATTCAACAGCCTCAATAAGCCAGCAAAAAGAATTTAAGGCAGGGTTGTGTAATGCTAGTATTTCTGATAACCATGAGACATTTTATGAATAGAAAAATTGTAACATTTGAAAAAAAGAGGTGCATTTTAATCACAGTCCCTAAATTATTCACACAAGTTCAGACAAACGTTTCGAAGTTCCTTACCTTAATGACACGTAACATGTCCTTCTCTCCACTTGGGTTCATTTAATGCACCAACAGTCAACTATTTGAACATTAGGAAGTGGTACTGATGAGGTCAATATAGGTTGACTACACATATTGAAAGGAATGACAAGTTTGGTGACTTGATTTCAGACTTCCTTTAAAAAAGTATTTCCACCCCTTGAACTTTTTCAAAAGTAGCCTAGAAAAACTGCACACATGAGCCTGGTAGAAGGTTTAATGATAAAGATAGCAGATAATCTTACAGAACATGCATGCCAAGAACAGCATCTGGCACACAAGCATGGTAACAGAAGTAACCAGCCACTAACAAAAAAACAAAAAACAAAAAAAAAAAAAAAACAGTGAGCTTATATACAGAGGAAACACAGAGGAAAGGGTGAAGACTGATTAGGACCAGGTGAGTTTAATCGGGAGAGAATGTGGAACAGCTGTGAGAGGAGTGCTGATCAGGGTACTGTGGAAAGGAGACGAATTAACACAGAGAACACAGAGGGAGCTGAACCAAAACACAAAGGAATTACAAGAGTAAGACTAACATAAGAGAACTCCATTTTTGAATTTATTTTATTTATTTTTTTTTTGGGGGGGGGGCACATTTCTGTTTTCAGTAAAAACATTTTGTCTGGAAAACCACATGAAACTGATCAAAACAAATGTGTTTTGATGTGCTTTTCTTTGCCATGCTCTGCACATAGATAACATTTTTCATATATTTCTAAAAACAAACAAACAAAAAAAAAAAACTACAACAAAAAAGACCCTTTTTTCATTGTATGATGAATTCTCTGAAAACAACTCTCTTAATTAAGCCTGTTCTAAGAGCTATAGAATGAAAGGAAAAGTTTACTGCTCTCCTTGGGCTCACTGTAAGAAGTGTGAAGATTGTGCAATGACTTTGCTTGCCCTGCATGTTGAAGTAAGAGAACATCTCTTTTAATCTCTTTTTTTATTTATTTTCTTTTTTTTATTTCTTTTTAATCTAAACAATTTACACTCTAGCACCTGTAAACTATGTTGTTTTATAAGACTGCATCAATCTTGGATTTGTTTCTGGAGTCTAACTGTGGTGACTTTCAAATGAAAATGAGTTCTTCATTTGCTCAGCGATGACAGCATTGGTTCAAGTCTTCTGAGAGGTTTTGTGTTCTTGTCATGCTGAACTGGACTTAGTAGGGGACGATGAAGGTCAGCTTTGTGCTGTAACCTCTGGAATGTTTGACTTATGAGACTGGTCGCTGAATTGCTCAGGTTACAGTAGTAAACATATTTAAATGCTTTAGATTTAAAAAGTTACTAAATATGCATTTGCTAAAATTGAATTTATCCAGTCCAAAAACATTTAAAGCACAAATCAAATTGAAATATTTAGGTTTTGCAATCGCAAAAAAAGTTAGGACTCATTGTACAGGAGACACAAGGTTGGATTGTCCACTATTGCTTAAGAGAAGCACAATTCACAAGTGAAGCTTTAATTTTTTTTTTTCCTTTATGAGGAACTGTCCTGACTGTAGTGTGTGTGTGTGTGTGTGTGGTATGTGTGTGTGTGTGTGTGTGTGTGTGTGTGTGTGTGTAAGGTTGGGGGGATTCTCTTGAACAGGATCAACTCCAGGGAGGGAGGGGGGGAGGGTTCTCTTGAACAGGATGTAGCTGTGCAAACGCCTAAAGGCTTCTATTACTTGTGTTTGCACAAGAGATGAAGTAGTGAAAACCTGTATGTCCTTTACTGTAAGCCTCAGGCCCGCAGTCCACCCGTGGCGGGACTTTACACTGCCTGTCATCACACTGTTGACTTATCAATCAAAAGGTATTAAAATAGACATACAAATCTCAGTTCAGGATCTGCTTTATTATATCTTAGACTTTTAGAAAAACACTTAAGATCAAAATATTTTACAAATGGATATCCAGCTGAAAGAAAAACTTTCCTCCAGCACACTTAAATGCAAATTATATGCAAACTTGCAAATACAATGCAAATAGTGAGCCAGTGGTATGATGGAAAATTCCTGTTTGGCTTAATCACAATTGTTAGTAAGACCTGTAACATCTCAAGTCTGTTATTGAACCACATCTTTTTCAACAATCCAGTGGAAATTTGATTAATTGCCTTTGCCTTCCTGGAGTTGATTTTTAGGGAGTGGGTATTGCCGTTAGATGTTATACATACATACATACATACATACATACATACATACATACATACATATATATATATATATATATATATATATATATATATATATATATATATATATATATATATATATATATATATATATATATATATATAAAAATCTATTTGGCTGGATTTTTCGATTTAGATTTTCTATGATTACACCCCAAAAAGCATCCACAAACTGGCTCAGCTCCCCCTTAAATCTTTGACTTGTAGGGCTTGTTAACCAAAATCACAATAAAGCAATTCAGCATTGTACTATATATATATTCTTGTCAAATCAATACAAAACAGCAGAATACCCTATGTTGGAGGCACTTTAACAGCATAACCAGAAATTAGTAACTTCATGATGCACTTACGTTAAAACAAGATGGCTTCACGCTAGTAGCTTGTGGATGATGTAAGGCTGTTTTATATTGAAGGCAAGGGAAATGTACTGAATTTAAGTCGTCATACAGTTTAAAGTTCTTTTAGCAACATTTCCCAATTGAACATAATTATATATCAACACATGTTGGCAGGTTGCTTGGGATTAAGTACCTTGCCTAGGGGTACATCAACACATCAGAGAATGCAATGAGAATGTTCTTCATGTTTCTTCAGCACTTTGAACTAAACAAAGCCATTTTTTGTTGTGAAAGTTGAACTGAGCTGTGAAAGTTGAACTGAGGACATTGGTGACATCAAGTAATGTTTTAATTGGAATGAATGGCTGTAAATTTGAGGACATTTAGGACAAACTTCACCTACTACATTCAGAACAGGGCTGTCATGTTTTGTAAATGAAAATCTATAAGGTGTGGCATGCATTTCTAATTAGCCCCATTGTGTAACCACACAGCAGTCCTTTCGATCCCAACAGCAATGCGGCTCACTCATATATAGACAATCCACAGACATAATAACTTTGTTATGGAAAAGTGACAGTCTTGAATTTTGCACTTCAGCAGCTGAAACTAGGCAACCAAAAAAAGAAAAATGCCAGCCTGCATATGTACTAAGTTGGCAGAGACATTCCCCAAAGACTTGCAGCTGTCATTGCACTGAAAGGTGCTTCTACAAAAATAAATAAATAAATAAGAAAGGTGCTTCCACAAAGTATTCAGTCAAGAGGGCTGAATACAAATGCACACCGCACTTTTAAGATTTTTTTATTAGTAAAGATTTAGTTTGAGGCCGTAACATGTCAGAACTTAGAAGCAGTTTATATAAAGGGTGAATCTGCACAACAATGAATTTGCTGAACTGCTCTGCTACATGTCCACCTGTCATCAGATTACACCAGTTTGCTCTGTTTCTGACACATACAGATACATAGAGTAGCCAATGGTAACACCGGGGTTAATAAGCATTATGTGCTAAATCTCTAACTTCTTTATAGGATAATGTCTAAGATACTATATGTATCTTTACTGTGACTTTACATTGTCATAATGTAAAGGTTATAAAGAAAACAAAACTTTAAATTAATAGCCCCTTCTTTTGACTGGGGTTGAGTTGGCTACTAATCAGTTGTCAGTGTCTTTACCTTGCCTTAGACAGCAGTCAGACTCTCCAAATGCTGGAAAGTCATGTCAGTCCTTGTCTTTTTTTAGCCCCTAAATATACAGTGGACCCCCGCTGATTCGCAGTTCAGTATTTGATCAATAGCAAATATATTTGGATATCATTTGTCATTTAACCTTCCACTTTTCAATCACTGTTTCACTTTGTTGAGATGGAAGCCATTATTGTCATATTTTATTCATATTATTTTCATATTTAATGTGATTGCATAATGTGTGGGGGGTTAATGGGGAAAAAGAAGGAAGTTGTTTTCAAATGAGAATTTAAATAATGTCTTAATGTTATCCTCCAAATTATTTCCACATTGTTGTTTCAATGATAATATGTTTCTCAGCATTCATGTCTATTCCCAGTGACCCATTTAAAAATAATAAGCTCATCTTTTAAGCAGGAATTTAGGTATCAGTACCAACAGAGAACATCTTAAAAAGGGTGTTGTGTTGTCTTGCTGTAAAGACTTTAGCTAATCCATGTCTTCACAGTGAGAAGCTCTGAAAATGAGTCAGTGACGCTGATTCTTTTGAACATTTTCTAAACAATATTAATTTCAGGCGTGGCTGTGTGTGAGTCTATCCAGAGTTGAACTCACACAATAACAACAATGGCATAAAAGCCCATCTTTAGGAGATGACTGTCAGGTGACTGAATCTAACTAGTAAGTCTTGTGGTTTTATTTACAGTGCTGACAGAGAGTGACAATATAATTAGTTATTGCTATGGTTGTTTTTTGAAGTGTTTTATTCCGATAAAGCAAATGAAAAAATCCAATGTGGACCCTAAATAATGTCTAAGTTAAGATTAATACTCCACATTTTAAGTTTCAAACAATTTTACAGAACAGCAAAATTCTTTCATTTAAATAGCAAAATAATAAAATAATAAAAAATGTTTGGAAAGTCTTAGTCAAAGACAAGTGCAGCCCAAGTGATCAACGAGTGAGGGAGAGAAGGGCAGTCCCTGGACAAGTCAGCTGTTCATGCATATCAAAAAAAGAAATGCACACACATTTACAAATGAGGGCAATTTAGAGTTTTTAATCATCTTGATATACATGTTTGTCGACTGTAAGTATGATGTATTTTAGTTTTATTTACCTTCAGCTACTACAAAGGCATAGCATAAAATCAAAACAGTATTATAAAAACATAAAATAATATAGAAAAAGAATACAAATCAATATTTTAAAAGATCTCAAGAAAAAAACATGCTTGAATGTTTTGAGCTGCTTTTTAAATGAGTCCAGACTCTGAAGACAAAGTAAAAACAAAGGCAGATCATGCCACTGTCGACAGGTAACAGTCTGGAAAGAGTCATTTGCTTGGATTTTTACCTGGTTTGTGTAGATTTTGGTTTGAGAATCCGAGGGCTCAAGCTGGAGTGTATGACTTTAACAATTTGGTAAAATTGAAAAGAGCTGGACCATGCAGAGTCCTAAAAAGTTAAAGTCAAGATTTTAAAATGAATTATAAAATGAAAACAGAAGTGGTGTGAGCTTCTCAGTTGTATTCCAGTTAAGGGTCTTCCAGCATAGTTTTAGATCAACTGAAGGAGATTAAGGGTTTATTTGTTGATGCATGTGAAAAGAGCATTACAATTGTCTAGACAAGAGGAAATAAAAGCATAACTAACTATGCCAAGTTCCTGTTTTGACACCAATTTTCTTAGTATGAAAATATTTCTTAAATGATAAAAACAGTTTCAGACAAGTTGCTTTGAGTGATCCTTAAGAGACACTGATTGGTCAAAAACAACACCTAAATTCTTCAACTTTAACTCGACAGCCAAGTTCAAAATTCCAATCTGTTACCTGATCAGAGGAACCATAGTCTCCAGAACAATGTATCGGACTCTCAGTCTTCAAGGAGTTCATTTGAAGGGGGTTTTTCTTTAACCAGTTTGTAATTTCTTAAAGGCACTCAAGTTATTCAGAGTTTTGAAATTAATGATCTGTACAAGGGGATGTATTAAAAGCAAAAAAAAAAAAAGAAGTGGAGCCAAAACAGAACTGTTGGTAAATGATTACCCACAAATTAGTTCTCAATCTTGTTACATTGTGCAGAAAGCGCTTCGGTTTGAATATAGCCTCCAAATGCAGCAGCAAAATTAAATTAAAAACAACAATGTTTTGGTTGTCCTACAGGTGGGTCAAAGGTTAGGTGTCACACACAGTTTGGGACCTTTGCTTGGGGGCATCTCAGATGAGCAGGTGCTCTTCACCATCACCTTGAAGTCTATTTTTTTTTTCACCTACCTCTATGAAATGGTTCAAACAATGAACACAGAGATTAAACCCTGTATTGCAGCACAGACGCCTTTACTTAACTCATAATTGTTCCCCATGTGTTCCTTAAAAGAGCAGGAAGAGATGGTGAATGAAAAGCAATCCTTTCACATCCAGCTGATAAAAGAACAAGAACAGGTCTGACGACTATGACTAAATGATTTCAACACAGAAGGCGACACATTGATGCAAGCAGTGGGAGAAATAAAGGAAGAAAAGAAGAAAAAGGAAGGGAGCAGCATCACAGGCAGTTCCAGGTACATGATACGACAGACGAGAAGTGCCACACCCCCTCTTTTCTAGTGTACAAATGTTTGTGTAAATAAGTGGAAAAGGGTAAACAAGAGCAAGAGGATCAAGCCAGATAGGCTTAATCCTCTTGCCTATCTGGCAAGATAGGCCAGATAGGCAAGTCACTCCGTTTTAGTCACTCTCACTTACATCCAAATAAAACCAATAGGTGTCAGTTGCTTCTCTAAGCTGAACATAGCTCCCCAGACAGTTATGAAAACTTTGTGGTCCAGAGGTGGTCAGCTGATGCCTATCTAGTGGTTTTCTCATGAATTTCGCATTTAGCCCCTGAGGGTATCTGCCTGCTGGTCTCCAAATGGTGTTTCAGACCTCCTCCCATCCCAACTAAAAAAAACACTGAATCCTATTTTCCCCCTGTGGCTCCATGTAGTATATATCTATATTTCTTTCACCTTGCTAAGTTCTTTTTTTTTCCCCCCACCTTCTACCTGGACCGAAAAACGCCTGGGGTTTTTCTCGTGGGAAAGTCTGGGAGAGGTATGCTGCTCCGTGAGCAAGCAATGAGAGAGGAATCCCGTTTTTCTGGGTCTAGTCTCACTCCCCGTTCCATGATCCTATCCAGAGCTCGCCGTCATGACTGGCATCGTGTCGGGACTCGCAGCGGAGTTGGGAAACTCTCGCCTGTTCTCGCTTAGCCGGATCCAGTAGTTTTGGTTGTGCACACAACACTACGGTTTTATTTCACCTTGACTTTATTTTTCCTTCTCCCACATTTTTGCCAACTTTTGAGTAACATACTATAGTGTTTTTGGTTTTGTTTTGTTTTGTTTTTTAATTTATCCTCACGTTAAGGAGTTTGAGTTCAAACTGCTTGCACAAATAAAAACGACATTTTATGATCAACGCAGGTTAAATCATAAAAAAAAAGTCATAATAATCCTGGATTTCTTTTTGGGCACTGTTTTATAGAAATAATAATACACATTCATCATGAAAAGACTCACTTCACACCTGTGCATGTCGCTGTATCCAATGACAGTCCTCACTTGTAAAACTCCCCATTCAGGTCAGGTCAAAGACTTTTCAAGAAGTCACATGATTTTCAATAAGGAACATTCTCTCCAAGAGGAGGGAAGGGTAATAAAGTTAGTGGAAAGGAAGGAATTTTCTTGAGCGCCAACATGAGTATGGATGCTTTGAAAGTCATTCATGTTAGTTATGGTACAAAAAGATGATGATTTTTTTGAAGGTTTTTGGCTAGCCCTTTTTTGCATAATTCTTTTAAGTTGGAGGATTTTCAAGCCTTTTTAAGGTCACACCACAGCATCTCAATTGGACTTATGTGGAAAATTTTGACTAGGCCACTAAAGAACCAGAATTTTGAGATTTTTTGAGCCATTCAGAACTTGACTTTCAGGTGTGTTTTGGAGCATTGTCCTACTGCATAACCCAAGTGTGTTTTAGCGTAGGGACCATGAACTGCCATCAGTTCATGGTCCCTCCCATCAGTTAAAGCAAGTTGTTCAGGTCCTGAAGAAGCAAAGCAGCACTAGACTGTCACACTATCACTAACATGTTTGATTGTCAGTATGATGTTACTTTTAGGAAATGCTGTGTTAGTTTTACACCAAATGCAACAAAGCGTTCCAAAGAACAGTTTTACCAATGTCTTGGGGATGATAAAGGTGAATTTTAGCTAATTTGAAACAGGGCTTTGTTTTCTTTTCAATAGTAGGATTTTTTTAATCTCTCATACTTGCAGATGTTACTCTTTCTCATTGTTCAATCATGAACACTGACCTTGACAAGTAAGCGAGGCCTGCAGTGCTTTAGATGTTGTTATGGGGCCTGGACCTCCTGGGTGACTTGTCAATGAACTCTTCAAGCAATTTTCACAAGTCGACCACTCTTGGAAAGATTCACCACTGCTCCATGTTCTATCCATTTGTGGATAATGGCCCTTACTGTCGTTTAGTGGAGTCCCAAAGTCGTAGGCCACATCCATACAGGAACGTTTTGTTGTTGATGTTTTGAAACAGGAAAGTTTTTATTCATTTGTGCTCTGTGTCCACACAGAAACTGTGTTTTAGAGGACTCTAAATGTGTGTTGTTTTTTTTTTAAATGGGTTCCAGAGTGAAAATTTTGTCCTATATATTTATATGGACAGTGAAAACATCTCTTTTGTTGAAATACTGACATATTAGTCCAACCTCTAACCTGAACTCATGCATACATGTGTCATACGTACTATACATAACAACAACAATGGCAAATGACATGTTACTCTTGTAGTTTATTAGTTTTAGAATCCAATATGACACTGAGAAGAGGCTCAACTTTGTTGTTACTCCACGCATAAGACTTCACTTGAAATGTATTGTTCGCATCCCTGTGTTTTTTGCTGGGTTTACCGCAAAAGAATATGCCCATCTGGATGGGGCTTTATGGCTTTTTAACCATTTCCTGAATTGGCAGAGGTAATCTCTTGGTTTTCTTTACATATGGCATGATGGGTTGCTATTTGTGATTACTTAGCCGACTCTGTGTTGTTCAACAGGTTTTAGTTAAGTGCTTTCTTGAGTCTACATGTCTGGTAGTAGCCACGCCTCTATGTAGTGAGTGAAATTGAACCAGAAAATTTTGGGTAGTCACAGTAAATTCATTATTTAAGAAGGGGAGAAAATATATTTTCACATTGGGCTAGTATTCTTTCTTTTTCTGCTGTTCTTATTCAGGTTATCTGATATAAATTTCCATGTGATTGTCTAAAACATTTAAGTGTGACCCAAAAAATGCTTATCTGTCAGGGAGCTGGAACGTTTTGCATGTAGGCCAAAAAGCAGGTGTCTAAGTAGTTTTAATGTCTACTTAGCATTCCCTTTAGTATGGCTATATGAGCCTGCATTCTCCTTGGACAAGATGTTGCATTTTAACTAATATACTTGTTACCCTGAATCATGATAGTTTTACATTTCTTTATGTATATATTGATGAGAAAAAAACTGTATTTTTCTACACAAAAGAAGAGTTTGAGACATAACTTTTCTTGGCTAAAAAGCTGCAAAAATTCTTTAACATGTCTGAACTGATGAGGGTTTAACTAGCTAACAAATTTGCTTAAAAAGCCAATCATGTGCAAAAGGAAGTTTTGGTGACCAAATAACATGGAGGTTTTTATGTACTTTATAAAAGCTCAAACAGAGGTTGATTAATCAAATGAAATAAAAGCTCTCTCTTTTTTAAAGTAGACATCAGTGTGTCTGAAAGTTGTAATACACACACACACACACACACACACACACACACACACACACACACACACACACACATATATATATATATATATATATATATATATATATATATATATATATATATATATATATATATATATATATATTTGTCAGTCCAGAAATGCGCAGTTCTCGGCACAGCCAAGATACTACGCAGAACCCTCAAGCTCCCAGGCTTCTGGTAGAGGACCCGAGCTCAGAGGTTGAGAAAGACCACCCGTGGAGGGTGAGAAGGGAATTTATATATATATATATATATATATATATATATATATATATATATATATATATATATATATATATATATATATATACCCGTGTATATTATATATAGATGTGTGTGTGCGTGTGTGTATTTATGTCTGCATGTAAGGACTTTCAGTTGTATATTTGTATATTTGTTATTTCCTATTTCCAAGACAGAAAAATGAAACATGACGAGCTTGTAAATCAGGAAGCATCCTTATCAAACACACACACGTTTTCATTATGATGTACACTCTATTACATTATTTGTGTGCACATTTCTCTGTGACAAATAAGTCCAACATGAGTCATATTATTTGATCCATATTTCCAGCCTTAATAGGCTGTCTTTGTAAGATTTGATAGCTGGCCACTAAAAATTAACCTCAAGCAGAAGTAAGCGAGTTCTTCCACAATGTCTGCTTTTCAGAGCGAAACATGTCTTCAGAGAGGTAGAAAAATCTCACATCACTGTCCTACTTTCTAAATAGAGTAATACATTTTTAGGTTGTGTTGTCTAAAATCAACCATCCTGGCATGAGAACAGAGAGCTTGACTGACAAGCGCATAGAGAGGTGTGGTGTCCAAACTTCTGGACATTTGAAGCAAGAGAATGAGTAAACCAGACTGCAGAGCACTCACGCCAAGGTGACAGAACAGCCGACGTCCTTCCTCAGCTGCACAGACCCAAATATTTTTTGGATCCAAGCAACAGACACAGACAGTGGACAAAAGACGACAGCAGGAAGTAAGTTATATTATAGAGCAATATTAGTGAGATACCAGCAGATCACCCATGCAAGCGGTACTTGAATACATGCGCATTTGAGGACTAAAGCAAATGATGAGGCAAGTGACACCCTTGTGATCTAACTCCATCTTTGCAAGTCTTTTTTTTTTTTTTTTTTTAGCTGTAATTTTGCACATTTTCGAAAGATTTGTCATGGCATACACAGTGTAGTATGTTATCTTATCACATATTTAAGTAAGGAAGATCAGTAAAGGTCAAGCTTGAAGTTTAGGAAGTATAAAACAATAAAATGATTTATTTTCACTGGGAAGCAGTTTCATTCTTTATCATATGCTTTAACAACATCCCAGAGAACTTCTCTTGAGGAAGTCTGATTCAGGGGGAACAACAGCAAAAGCAAACATCAAGTCATGCTTTTGTGTATCATTTATGTGTAAATTGGCAGGTGTATCCCAGTTTGTGCATCATGCAGCCGTCCTCTAAAGAAGCACACACAGAAACACCCACAACACATTCACAGAAGAAAAAAAAGAGGAAACTCTCCTTCAATGAGGTGAACAATACTCGGCATATCTTGTCATATTTTTACTACACGCTTCCTCTCGTTGTGACAACTTCCCCACAGTTTTCACTACGCGTACAGCTTACTACTACAGGCTGCATATGAATGAAGGGAGATGCACAACACTGAGACAAACACACACGCGGAAGCAGAGGCAACGACAAGGAGGGCTGTTTTGCAACTAGAAAGAGGAAGGTACATGTGTCACTCATGCTTTTGTGATGCAATGTGAACACTCTCGCACACTTTCACACACAATCTTATCCAGTCTCGCATGCAAAATATCCCACTTATCTCAAGAGTGAATTCTCATCACATAAAAAACTAATGTCGGCCCAGAGACAATGAGGGATCTGATAGAGCTTGAAAGCATCCCTCGCTCTCTCGCTTTACCCCTATAACATACTCATACACATACACACACACACACACACACACACACACACACACACACACACACACACACACACACACACACACACACACATTTGAACTGACCAACCCTCTTGTGTACACCGTGTCTCCCAATTCTTCATGGGTCTACCTCTCCAGCACAGTAGATTTGCATTGGATTTGTCAGTCAAATGAGATGCATGGGAAAATAGGAGAGGATCTTTGGAGAACAAACTACCTCAGAATTCCCCTTCCCTGATAGATTCCCGAATCCCATCCAAGAAAAAAAAAATAATAAAGGTAAGCAGGATAAGAGCTGATAAAATAGTTGGACATTAATCTCTTTCTACTCATGCACCTGTTGTTCACACAAAGTGTTCAACTGTGGATGATGGTATCAATGAATGTTGCGATGTTGCGGACTCCAATTGGCACAAAGGGAAATTCCTGAAATCCCGAAACTTTTTTTTTTTTTTTTTTTTTTTTTTTTTTTTTTTTTACTGTCTTTAGGTGTTCTTGGACTTTATACCTGCTAAATGTTGAGTGCTCACTGTCATTCGTACTGTATGCCATTTTTTTTTCATAGAGATTTTACCATTCCTATACCATTGCTGTGACTGAGGCCATTGTATGCATCCTTCAATCCGTTTATTTTGTACAGTTCTTTGCAAAACCCTTGAAATTATTTCACATATAGAGACAGGGTTTTTTCCCCTTTTGTACTACCAAAACAGCTCAAGATCAGTCAGATTAGATGGAGAGCATCTGGGAGCATTACTTTTCAAGTCTTGCCAAAGATTCTAAATTTAATTTAGGGTAGTGTTATTTTTCCTGTCATACATCATTTTGCATTGTCAGTCAAAAAGTACATTTCTGGCCTTGTCTGACCAGATCACCTTCCTGGCTTGCAGAAAAATTTTAATTGGGTCTTTCTTCTTGCCGCTCTCCCATTCAAGCCATTGTTGCGGAGCGCATGACTAATAATTGTCTTCTTGACATATTCTCCCACTTGATTTGTGGATCTTTGCATCTCCTCCAGAGCATAGGCCTCTTGGCTGCTTCTCTGACTAATTTCTCTCCTTGTCCAGACTGTCACTTCAGTGGACGACCATGTCATGGTAGGTTTACGGTTGTCCAATACGCTTTCAATTTTCAGATAATAAATTGAACAGTGTTCTGTGAACTGTTCAAAGCTTGAGATGTTGGTTATTAAACTAACTCTACTTTAAAGTTGTCCGCAACTTTTGCCCTTACCTGTCTGCTGTGTCCCTCTTAGCTGACTTCTGAAAGCAGTTATTTGGACTGTTTTAAGGGGTATCAAAATAAAGGAGGCTAAGAGGAAATGCATGTCACACCTTTAGAAAAGCATTTGAAAGACGTATCATTTTTCTAATACAGCCTAACATATGCTACTGGTGTTGGTTTATGAAATAAAATCCTAGTAAAATGAACAAAAATCTGTATTTTTTTTTACATGGTAAATGATAAAAAAAAAAGTATAATTGGAATTTAAATACTATTGAAATGTACTTAAGTATATATTTACCTATACTTCACTATTTCCAGTGGTCACTTGGTGAAAAACGGGGTACATCATGGCCAGGTCACCACTCTGTCACAGGGCAACACAAAGAAACACAAGATAAACACAAACAACCATGCATGTACACACTTACATGTAGGAGGTAAGGGCCAAGTTACAAAAGGCAGTCACCACATAAACATGTTTAGACTTGTTTAAATTAATCACACCATAGTTTACTGCTGGAAAAATAAATAAAAAAGGGGGGTGGCTAAACTCTTGTAATGGCACTGCTGTCGATTTGTCCCTTAACAAATTAAATAAAACAGCATTATATGGTGAAAGCCTGTTACTGAGAAAATCCTCTTTGTACCAATGTAGCAAAACAATAAAAGTTAGTCAGTACAGAAATCTAGACTGCACACGTGAACATTGCAGACCCATTCCCTCAAAATGAAATATTGTTACCAATTATGTTTGCTCACTTTCTTTCATTAGATTTTTAAAAAGCAAACTTTCATTGGAAAGGTTATGGAATGGACAAAAAGAATAAAGTCTTGAGAAGTACCGAAAGTGGATTAACTTGAAGTGCAGCGTTGTCACAAAATAACATAGCAGAAGTATTTGAAAAGAAGTTTGAGGAGTTTTTAAAATATATTTTGACAAAAAATATCAAGATGACACACAGAAAGTAGTGAAAACTTCTCTGATACAAATGAAATAGGAAAAAATGGCAAAATGGAGATTGTAACAATTCCAAGGTTCTATCTTTTTAGAGGCCAGGGGAATGTAGCATTAGCAGTGTGTTTTAGCTGGCTAGCATAGCTGAAATGAAGGGCTAAAATGCAGTATATCGAACAGTTTTAGTTTTAACCAATAATACCAACTAAATATTAAAATTTTTGTTTCATCATCCATTACTTTTGTTTTGTGATTTTAAAAGTTTCAATTTGTTACTTAAGTATTTCACTTCAGTGCTAACTTGCTAGCTAAGGTAGTGACTAACTGCTCTGTGTTTTTTGTTAGCTGAGCAACTTTATTCTCATTTCTGATAACATCAATGCTGCTATGTAACCAGCTGAGATAAGAAGCCTTTGTTACCTTCCAAACCTTCCAACCAATTAATAGTTATTATCATTAAGCTTGTGCAAAAAGGACCTTTTTGTAGTCACAATTATGCGGTCTCTTTTAATAGACAAATGTCTTTATGGCCGACTTGGATTTCAATACTCTTAAAGGTAACTTTTTGTATGTCCCTTTTTACACCACTGCTGTCCTGTTTATCTATGGTTTAAAAAGCGATTCCTTTCAACTGACAAGATAAATCTATTTCTAGCAGTTTACAAAATATTTGTTGCTATTTTGCATATTCCTTTTTATAGTGCAAACAGCTCTCTGCTAAAACACAAAATAGCATCTATTGTATGACCTGAAAACAAAATGAATTTTAAGTTTTCTGGTGGTGTGTTAGAGAATTACAACCCGCCAAAGGAATCCCACCATAAAACCCTACCATGCAAACCACAAACAAACATTACACATGCCCCCAAATCTAGACAAAATAAATACTGTCACGCATGGATAAGCCTACACCTAAAATGTGTGTTTACAGGAGCAACAATATGACTGAGGCTGAGTAATTGTGACTTTGATAGCAATATGGTTTTGACTAATGATGCTGAGCTGGAGGAACAGACCAAGCAGGTTGAGCTGCACTTGGTACAAGAGAGCACATGATTTACAGGAAGCTACTTGTGTTTCCTCAGTGAACCAGGGAGGGAATAGCAATTAGAAGTGGAAAAACACTAAAGAGCAGTCCCTAACAATGGTTTTTAAAGTATATTAGCAGCACTAAACTTTAAATCACAAAAGAACATAGGCTACTATTTGAGCATATTGGTAGGCCAACTTTTCCAGTAAGCTCCCTAAAGGTATTTAACTTTAATAGTAAAAGAAATGAAACAAATATTGCAAAGGTCCAAAGTTCAAACCATGCCATAGATCTGATCAGCACACGTCAGAAATCGACAGGAAACCATAAACATCCCACCTAAACCATTATGTTTTTGTCACAAATCATAAAGAAACTTTCACTGTGTGCAGACTTCACCAGTAGCTTGAGTGAAAACAGGTAAGATCTGTGTTAAATATCCACTTACCAAACAAAGATTAATATGTGCCATCTATCTTACTCTCATCTGCCCACAAACTCTTGCACCTATTTTGGAGCATGCAAATTGTTAAAAGCATTCAACAAATTCATTAGTAAGCGTATGCTTGCACCAACTTAAAACAAAAATCAATGTGGTTGCATCAGATGTAAAGTGCTCACTGGCCATGATTCCCACACTCTGAAGGTGAACAGGTGAATTGTGGCAGGTGTGTCTCTACAGGGCAGATCTCTTGTTTGTTTATTATCCCAGAAGCAGCAACACAGCTTGAAATGTCACATTGGGACTGGAAAAAGTTTTTTTTCTTTTTATTGTTCTTCAATAGACAGACAATTAACACATCTAGTATTATACATATTGCAAAGTGTGTGGGTGTTGATGTTGAAGATCTTAGTGCATGAGAAATTAACCCTTTTCTTCCCCTAAGCATTCGCTTTAGTCATTTTACGACACAACGTGCTGCATGGAAACCACCTTTTGCAAAGATGTTCAAAAAGAAGGGATGCTGTTTGAAACGCAATCATGATTAGAACATGTTTTAGTTCATGTGGGTATGAATCACATACACAGCAGTAAGATTAGTATTAGTATCTACCATTTCAAGTCTTATGTTGCCTTCCCCTTTCAAACCAGATATTTACATACACTGTATAAAAAGATGTGACTACAATAAATATGACTACATTTTTCCTGATTTGAGTCAGTCAGGATTACCAGAATTATTTCCATTTCCTAAATGACAAAATAATGACAGTTCTTTTTTTAGAGATTTGTTTAAACATTATAAAAAAATCTGGTTTACAGACATCTCCTTTAGATGTCTTACCAAAAACTGTATGATTTTTGCAAAACATTTTTGGTATTTTTCCACCAGCTTCTCAGAATAGCTGACTTTGTTGTCTTTAAGCTACTTATTTGTCCCCAAACTTTAATTCCCTTGCTAATTTCTTGAGTTGCTGTTCCTTTTTCCTCCAAATGTTACAATAGTCATTATAGCCAAACACTAAAATTGTAGTTTATCAGACCACTGGACATGTCCCTAAAAATAATGTCTTTGTTCCATAGTGCATTTAAAAAATGCAATCTGACTGTTTATGTTGCTTTTAGAATAATGGCTTCTTCCTCTCTTAGTGGCCTTTGAGCCCAAGTTGGTGCAGGACTCTTTTTTGCTGTGGAGGAGTTTTTCTGAGCAGACAAAGACTTTTTCTCCTTCCTGAACAGTATGATGGCTGGACATTCCCATGCTGTTATATTTGCATAGAATTGTTTAAATAGATGAACATTGCACCTTCTGGTATGTGGTAGTTGTACCCAAGAATTGGGTACAACTTGTAGCGGTCCCACAAGAATAAAGTGACAATGTCATTCAAGAAACTGTGTTTGTGTTGTGTCCTAAAAATACATTCACAGGTGGGCCTTACATTAACTCAGATGCAGTCAGTTAACATATCAGAAGCTTACAAAAAAAAAAAAAAAAAAAAAAAAAAAAAAAAAAAAAAAAAAAAAAGAAAGAAACTTACAAAGCCATGACATCATCATCTAAGCACTCCCAAATTGTTCATAGATATTGTAATCATTGTATATGTGAACTTCTGAAGATGATTAAAGTAATAAAGAAATCCACAAAACACTGTCTCATATTCTGGCATTTACCAAATGGAAATAATGTTGTACAAGAACTGATGATTATTTACACAGGAAATTGAGGTAGGGAGCTGTGTGCCACCAATGATCTTCCTGTGTGAAACACATGTAAAGAACAGAACATAGGCGTTTCCATAAAACTAGTGCAGTGTAAAAATGCATAAAATACTCTTCATTTAAATTGCTATCACAATTTTTGTTTTTTTACACCACTCCACGTTTCATTTTCAGTATGTGTGCCACACATGAAGAACATCAGTGGTGCATTGCCTTCTATGTATAGTTCCTGTATAAATTATTACACCATGCAAATTATGCCATTAAATGTTATAAAGGTCCATAATGTAGCTTTTGCCTAAACTGCTATACCTTATTTTAGGACAGTACATGAAGTTGGTTTTGGGAAACAGGCTCATTAATCTGGTCCACAAGTTGATATTCAGTATGTTAGAAGCTGTACTTGAAGCAAATTGGAAGTGGAAACGCCATCCTATTCTGTAGTCTTTATTTCTGTTAAACTACAAGCTATGGGCAGATGAGGAAACACTATTCTAGCAGCTGTTGCTGTGGTGTTGATAATGAAATTAATATCCCACTAAATCCGAGTTATTCAAAGCTGGAGATTAAGTGTCAGACAATACAAAGACAAAGAGCAAAACAAAACAAAAAAAAAAAAAAAATACAGAGAGGATGCTGACTAACAAGAGGAGATTAACCCTTTCAGTGCACAGCACAGAAGCCAGACATTCGAACTGAGAAAGAGGCTCTACATGAATGCCACAAGTTTCATTTTTCACTTTCTGCACACAGCCTCACTCTTTATCTTTGAGCTTTAGGGCCAAGACAGAATACAGTTGACATTTCTTTTTTTTTTTTTTTAGGTGAAAAAATGAACATCTTTAAAGTCGGGTGTGAATCCTACGCACTGTCTCGCAGCCATAGATGATGGCAGGGTTACATTTGGAGGTAGATGCTTATCAGTGCAGTGGTCTGATAGCGCGCATGTTTTTACCAAGGGAGCGTTTGAATGAGTGTAATTTAAGGGGCTAAAGAGGGGGCTCTGTTTGCAGTGTCAATATTTACAGTGACACATGCTGGATGAATGCTGACTGACTCCAGTTAAATTGTATGGGTGTGTGTGTGTGTGTGTGTGTGTGTGTGTGTGTGTGGGGTGGAACACAAAGCATGAATAGGCACCTGATGACATGCCCCAGTGATAAAACTAAGGTCATAATTACAACTTCAGTATATTAAAATCAACAAAAATGTAAGTTATACTGCCTAAAATCCCTGAGGTTGAAAGGAAGTATGTGTCTCTTGTGATGAATGACAAAAACTCACACAGAACAAGAGAAAGTCTTGTTGCAGCATCTGAAACAGGCTTCTAGTTGTAACTCTGAACAACGTAAAGTTTAGAAAAGTCAGCCACCATCGTGTAATGTGATTTATTAGTGGACCCCACATCTTACACAATCTACAAGCCTGATTTGCATTGCAAATCGACGGCATGCAAATGAGGGAAGCTCAGGCTGGCTGCAACACTTGCACAGAACACCACATTACATTCTTTCCCTTGTGTATAAAAACTTGTTTAACTTTTGCTCCTTATTTAACACGTTTCTGGTTTTCAGATGTTTTTATCAGAGAAGTTCACCTTTTATACAGTAAGCCAAATGAGGTCGGAGACCATCTCAGTTTCTAGAGTCAACAGTGTGACTCATTCATCCTCAAACTCTCTGTTGTTTGACCTGTAAACTACAACCGATCACAACTTTGCCTCCAAAGTTTCTTGTTGACACATAAACTTTACGGCCCCAAGGTACAGTTACATCACAGAAATCATCACTTTGATTCATACGTGACCTAACTATTATTTATACTGCAAACAAAGCAGTGTGGAGAGCCTCTGCCCCCATCTGCCCCTTGCCATAAGCGATGGTGGGTCTCCCTTTTGCATTGCCCTCATACACCGTCATCAGAATTGCTTTGTTGCCATCTAGTGGTCATTTGATTTTCCCAACTTCCTCCTTTTAAAACCTTTGCTGGTAAACACAAACAAGTACACAATAACCTTAATTACCTCGATGTCCATTAAAAAACAAAAACTTTAATGTCTTATTCACAAGGCCCAGGTGTATACAGAGACATCAGGTGAGCTGTCCTGACACCAGGATTATCATTTCAATTGTGAAATTAAAAATGATTTCAGGTTAACATATCTTTACAGTCATTTTTGACACTATGGGCTTCCATTGAAAGATTACAAGCTGCACAAAATATTAGTCCATAAAGAAGACACTTAAAATCATTAAAAAAAAATGCAAACAATCGATGTCTTTCTACTACTGATATCCAAGGTTTATAAAAACTTTTAAAACTTTGTATATTTTTAACATAAAAACAATCCAAAAAATGATGGAAATCAAAACTTTGCATTGCGTTATTTCAAAGCATTATGTCAGAGACTTATAACAGAACAGTGTATAAAAATGCACAGTGCCTTACAATAGTATTCATATCCCTTGAATTTCACATTTTGTCACATTGCATCTACAAATTTCAATATATTCTACTGGGATTCTATGTGATTGGTCAATAGAGTAGTAAATAAAACTGAAGTAGAGGGAAAACTATGGTTTTTAACTATTTTAGGACAAGACAGATAAAAATAAATCTTAAAATTGTGGCATGCAATTGTAAACAGCCCCTTTAAAATCTGATACCCCTAAAGACAATCCAGTGCAACCAACTGCTTTCAGAGGTCACCTAACTAATACTTAAGAGTGGTAAGCAGAAGGCGATTGTTGAAAGCAAGCTATCAGAAGTCCTGTTTGAAGTCTGCGGAAAGCCATGTAGGGGATACAGCATTAATATGTAAGGAGATGCTCTGGTGAGATGAGACCAAAATTAGATTTTTAACTAACACTACAAATACCTCTGACACACCTTCCTTGATAATGAAACATGGTGGTGGCAGCATCATTTTGTGGGAAGGCTTCAGCAGCCACAGGAAAACTGGTCAGAGTTAATGAGAAGATGGATAAAGATAAATACAGGGCATTCCTGGAAGAAAACCTGTCAGAGGCTGTAAAAGACTTGAGACTGGGGCAAAGTTTCACAAACAGCCTAGTCAAAGTCCTAACTCCTAAATCCAGTTAAGAACCTATAGAAAGACTTGAAAATAATGCTCACATACATTCTCCATACAGTCTGAGCTTGAGCTATTTTGCAAATAATAGGCAACCATTTCAGTCTCCAGATGTGCACAGCTGGCACAGAGATACCCCATAAGGCTTATAACTAAATACATTTCTGTTTATAAAATGTTGACTTATGGGGGCAAATACAAATGCACACAATTGTCAAATTTGTAAAAAACAATAAAGAAAACGTCATCATTGCACCTTCACCTGAATCATTTTGAGGTTTATCTTCATCTATGACAAAAAATTTCCATAAAATATATCAAAGTTAGGGGTTGTAGCGTTACACTATCTCCAACTTCAGGACATATGAATACTTTTGTGAAGCCTTTTTTTTGGAGTGAAACATGAACTTATCAGAAGGATGAAAGAAACATGAACTTATCTTATCTGGCACCAAATTATATATTTGATTGTTATAGACACTAAATTTGTTATTCACACTAAATTTGCACATTTTACTGATATACATTAAGATGCTAATCCTAATAAAGCTGATATTACTCCTGTATGTAGGCATACAGTACGTATTAGTTCTGCTGAAATAAACCAGTATGGCTCAGTTACCCTGTAACAGTGTTTGTTCTAAGAGGTATTCAAAAACAAGGCAGCCTGATGTCTGTTGTCTGGACCAGGTCTGCACTGACAGTAAATATATGACTCATAGAGAATAATCTGGAGCACTTGTTAGGCAGCATATTCAGAAAGTGATGTGTCACTTTGTTCCCGGTTCATAGCTGCTTTCATGTTTGGAAGCTGTAAAAATCAAAACAGGACTGAAACAAGTCTGTTTCGGGTCACTTTCTGTTGCTCAAAGAGGCAACTGTGTATCTTTGATTAACTTAAACTCATCAGAGTTTTCAGACACATTTTGTCTGTGTTTCCCCGTTGCACCAGTGCTGCTCGAACAAAGTGGAAATCTTAGCAAAGCAAGCAGAGTGCCATTGTAAAGACATATACATATATAATTGACATAATACAAACCAGAACTACACACAGAAATTTGACGTTATTGCACTGCACCTCTTAATTGGGGCAGATATCGCAGCTTGTATAACTAACCAAGCATTTCTTGTCAAGCTCATAATTTTACACCATACTCTGCTGGCAACAAATCTTAAATTCAGCAACCTCTGGTACACATATTTAAAGCAGGGAGACAAAAATACATATGTTTTATGCTTGTATTTACAAATACTAGATGACCTGCTGTCAAAAGCATCACCTTCACGTGGCTCAGTGCATCCATGAACATTACACATACATTACCCATAAATATCTTTTTAGCCAATGTTTATAGTAAAGCTAGCATATACTTTGACAGCAAATAAATACAGATGCACAGAGAAATTGGCTGGTGACCAGAGCTAGCTGATTTTTTAGCTTGACTGGCCCTGAACAGTGACAAACATCTGGAAACTCAACAGTCTGATAGTTTTCCAGACAGTGAACAGACCATAGCTATTGCTGTTTGATTCATCCCATTTGTTTGAAATAAGATGGGGAAATGACGTCCAACTGGACTTGAGTGCATTTTAGCTACATTCCTGAAAACCAGTGGGATTTGCACATTTTTGCGGTGCCAACTACTAGTACTACACTTTCCAATAACATATTTATCGTCATTTTATGCTATCAGACATTAAAGGTAACATGTTTACAAATAGAGGTTATGTATGTCTCTAATATGATTAGATACTAACCATCAGAAGTGCTACAAAATAGTGTGTCCCAGTCCTAGCAACTTTCACTATGTTTTGTATGTACAGGAGCCATGTTTGAATTTGAGCTTGATTGGTTTAAAGAGAACTTCAGGTGGTGTTTTTGTTGTATTTCCAGCTGGAAACTTGGAAAATCTGACTTTTGAGTATAAACAGAATAAGAACACAGTGCAAGCACTATCATGTTTGGATTCACACTTGAGTGTGGAAGGTGTTACTGAATAAAGAAGAGTGATAGCGCTAGTATCACTGTGACGTTTCAAACAAAATCAGAGAAAGCACAATAGGCATAGGAAGCATCTAGAAAGGAAATTTTGTTTTCTATAGGGAGAAGTCCGCTGTTCATTCAGACTGCTGCTTTTAAACAGGGATTGTTTGGATAGAAGGGAAGAACATATTACAGCAAAGTTGTTTTGGTTTATTCTCACGAGCTTCAAAGTGCTTGACTTGGAAAAGTTGGCAGCCCTTTGTAAATCTCAGAGTGCAGGTAATGGGCTACATTGTTCTCTAGGGCAATGGTTTTCAAACGAGTAAAAGTACCTCTGATGATTATGTCCCCAGATTTACATCTTGACTCATAAGTGGTACTTATGAAAAGTCTGAGAAGCACTGCTCTAGGCCTTTTACAGCTATGAATGCCTACTATGCTAGCTGCTAATGTACACAGATGCTAAAGACAGCTTAAAATGTTAACTCCATTATAATTTTCTCTTTGTAATAAAATAAATGTAAACCCCATTTAATAGCAACTAATCATTTTTATACAAGGGTAGAAGACTAAAAAAATATTTAGAATACCATCAGATTCTAATTAAAAGAGAAGTGGAAATTAGCGACATCCAGAATGAGCAGGTCAGAGCTGTACAAAGCCAAAAATCCAAATTTGGCTAGAAAACTCAAATCAGTACATCTCTAGCTAATATACATTTTAAGTCAAGTCATCTGTGTTTCTTTATCAACCTATGAATTCAAATACAGCGTACAGGGCCTGCTGCAAGTGTATCAAGAAGGAAGCATTTTTAAAACAAAAAGCCTTACATAGGTAACAAAGCAGTGAGCTGATGTGTTATAAAAGTACACCGACACCCTGGCAATGCTTCACAGGTCTGAGAAACACAATCTGACCCTGATACTGAGTGAAAGACCAACCAGGAAACAAGCTGCTACAGTACTGAGTCTGTTTCAGTATGCTGATATGGCTGAAGAACAGGAGGCAGAAACTTTGATATTATGAAACATATTGTTCAGAAAACCCTATTAAATTTTTTTTTTTTCACTGACAGACCAAGCGGCTGTTAAGGCTTTGCTGTGTGTGAGCTTGTAAAGTGAGGCTGTGATTAAATCCATTTGGCTGTTAGAGAAAAGTGAGAACAGTTACATTTCCAAGTGACTTACAGAGCACAAAGTTAAAAAAGGTTTTGGCATGTGAAATGTTCAGGTTATCCATCACAGTATGTACAGTTTACACAAATATTAAATTTATAATATGAAGATAAACCTTTTTTTTAAATTTGGCTCTTCAAGTTGGTGATTCAGCTCAACAATGAGACATCAAGCCGGTGACACCGACCTAAGCCACTTTTAGTGTGAGTCATTATTTAAATTGATGAGCTGACTCAGTCTTACACCGAGTGCATGCTGTATGTTGAAGTGTACAGTACCTCAACATAACAACTCAATGCTTAGAGTTAAAAACACACTTCAGTGAAAGGTAGATAAGTGAGATAAAGAAATGAAAAAACATTGAACAAGAGTGCAAGCATTTAAATTTTAAAAACAAAAAAGAATGTGAAAAGATTATTATATACTGCCTTAATCTGTCATACATTTTTCTGCACAGTCCAGGTGACTTTCATATAATTCTGTCTTTTTTATTCTTTTAACACTTTTATGCCAACCAAACCCATATTAAAATTTGCATCTGAACCCTCAGTCAATACTTGTGAACTAGTTAACCTTTTAGTTCCATTTGAGCACAAAGTTACAAACAAAAGCATGTCAACATTTGCTTTTTTTTTATTAAGATTATTCTGCTTCTCAGTGAATCCACTTTCATTTCTTTTTCTCCTGCAATGCTACATTCATCCCCTGCTCCAGAGGGGGGAGCTATTCTTCTTGTTTCCTGGCCGCGCTACCTTCCAGTGCTCCCACTGTAAGAGTAACCAGCTGTGGAAACAAACATGCTGGAGAATAAACATGGATTTGGATTAAAACGTCTGCCCTCCATGTATGTAGGGGAATAAAAACCTTCCAAGCAACAAGAGAGACATTATGGGATGTCCTCTGCTTCCTCTTGTCCTCCTTCAGGCTCAGGCTCTTCGGCATGGGGGTGAGTTTTCGTTTCTGCAAGTGTGTGTACATATCTGAGGCGGCTCCAGCAAGCCTTGTTCTTTTGCAGGTGGCCAATCATTATTTGGCTGAGCATGCTGGGCTCAGTGAAGCGCTGCCACTCCTCAAACAGTGGCTCCACGATGTAGGAGATGAAACCTGAAAAATGCCATACTCCTTTCATAAGGGTCACATTTGTTATATGGCTATTTAGCGAGGCAGTCTTGATAATTAAACAGAATTTACCAATCTGGATGGCTGGGACAGAGTCTGTCTGTTGGTCACACAAAGGACTGATCTCCAAGTCAAATTTCCTCTCCAGGTCACCTTCCAGGTCAACAAAGACAGAATTTATAAAAACTGTTGCAACAAGAACAAAAAGTGAAATAAAGCACATGGAAATACAAGTGTTGACATTTTAAAATATCATATATGTTCTTTAGTACACCATTAAAGTTCAAGATACGGGAGTTGCAATTAAATGAGAGCAGAGAATTCAAATTCAGATCTGTAAAGTCTGACAATTTTTTTTCTGGATGTGATCAGAAGCCCTGCCTTTGTAATTTAAATGTGTGCAATAATAAAGACTCATTCATTTTATAATTAAATGTCTTATTCCCACCATAAATCTTTCTTTGATATACTCTTATCTCCCTAGCTGGCTGTGGCTAATTCAGAAAGTTGCTACAGATCTTGCACGCAGAGCTGAAGGCCAGAAAAAATGGTGGCTCATTTAATACTGCTGTAAACTTTACCAGTTTAAAAGTAATTTTGCATCCACAGGGACACGGTTCTGAACTTTTGTTTTGATCATCTGGAAACAACTGAGCATGTGACAAAGAAATGTTGCTCTTAAATGTTTTGGTTAGTCTCAAAAGAATTTTTAAATTCAATATAATTTAATTCAATTTAGTTTAATTATATAGAACCAATTCATGACATATCATCTCAAGGTATTTCCAGGACATTAATACATCAAAAAGCAGCATGTACTGGCAAAAACAGTGACAAAGATAATTTTAGTTTATTTGAAATCCAATATGTAAAAGTTTACTCACCCTGCCTATAAAATTCCTCACACACCCTCTCACTCCACTGCCTGCTCAGCTCCCACTCCCGACATGGGTTACAGATATCGGCGCATTTCAGAGCAATCTGAAGCAAAGAAGAGAAATTAATACAGATTATGGCACTACAACATGGAAGTCTATTGCTAAAGCTAATTCTGATACTGTATAGTTGAAACCAGATGTTTACACACACTGTATAAAAATGCACATAACCTTTTTTCTACACTGTGACATGAAATCAGAATAAGCTTTTTCTGTTTTAGATCAGTCAGGATAACCAAAATTATTTCTACTTGCTAAATATTAGAATATTGAGAGAATTTTATTATTAATTTCTTCAAATTCAGAACTCCACATACATTTTCTCAGTATTTGATAGAACTACATTTTAAACTGTATGACCTGAGTCAAAGGTTTTGGGTGTCCTTCTACAAGCTTCTCACCATGGTTTGCTAGAATTTTGACCCATTCCTACAGACAGAACTGGTATATCTGAGCCAGGTATGCAGGCCGCTTTGCTCACACACCAACACCATTTTAGCTCGGCAAACACATTTTATAAAGGACTGAGATCAGAACTTTCTGACAGCCACTCCACAAAATTAACTTTATTTGTCTCTAAGCCACTTTTAAACTAATTTGATGGTGTAATTAGGTTTATTGTCCATTTGTGCCCAAGATTTAACTTCTTGGGTGGCGTCTCTGGATGTTGCATCCATATTTCAACACAATGTTCTTTCTTCATGATGCTATCTTCTTTGTGAAATGGAACGGTCCCTTCTGCAGGAAAACCACCCCCACAGGTCGATGCAGCCACCCCTGTGCTTCACAGTTGGGATGGTGTTCTCAGGCTTACAAGCCTCCTTCTTTTTCTTCTCCATATAAAAAAATGTCATCATGGCAAAACATTGAATCAGTTTTAGTTTCATCAGACAACAGTACATGTCTCTCAAGATTAAGGTTATTGTATCCAACTGCATCTGCAAACCACAATCTGCCTTTTTGTGTTGTAATGGATTCTTCCTTGAGTGCCATTTCAGCCCATGTTTGTATAGAACTCGTTTCACTGTAGATAGTAAGGAAACACATTTGTGTCAGGGACACAGAACCTGCCTCTTTCCTGAACAGTATGGTGGGTGGATATTTCCATGGTGTTTATGCTCGAGTATAATTGTTTGAACTGGACATGTCCCCTTCAGGCATCTTGAAGTTGTACCCTAGGATGAACCAGCCTTACGGAAGTCCATAATTCTCTTCCTGATATCTTGTCTGTTTCCTTTAGATTTTCCCATGATGTCAAATGGGGAAGCAGTGTGTTTGAAGTGTCCCTAAAAAAGCACTCCACTTGTCCCTCCAATTAACTCGAAAGCTGTAAATTAGTCAATCAGAAGCTTACAAAATATTGCATCATCTGAGAAAATATGGCTATTTGTCTTTTGTGTTAAATAGCTAGCTTGAACAGCACATTTTAAGGGGAATAGGCAGTATACCTGCAGTATGAAATGCCTGTGTGTGGCCAGCTGAAGGTCCATATCATGGTTGTCAAGATGTTCTCGCAGGGTCATCAGGAATTCGTTTTGCCTGTTGATATCTGTAGCCAAGATGAGAGAGCCCAGCTGCTGCTCTATGTCCTGTCTGTAGAGTTAAGCAAGGCAAACCTATAAGTTCAACTTCACCTGCGACAACTTCTTTTTAAAATGCATAAGTTCGTACACCAGTGCCCTCCCTTTAACAGCGAAGTGTTACCTACTGTTCCTGGTCAAAGACATTCATGTGAAGGTTCAAAAGTAAAGAAACATGAACGGAGCAAAAACCCTTTTATGACTTTACTGGGTCAAAATTGCCATTGAGTTCCAATTTCATGCCAAACTAATTTATATATAAAAACAAAAACTGCAGCTTCAATGAAACATTGAAAAAAAATCCATCCTTTAAATTTAGTGTGTTATTTCAGTGGGAAAGAGAAGGAAAAAAATGCCATTTTGGGAAGGCAGATATTTGTTAGCGACAAGAAAAATAGTTCCTCACCTAAAGCTGGCCAAACGGTGTGACCTTAACTCCCTGGGTGTGCAAGGTTTTCAGTGTACCAGATTTGTCAAAATTAGATTTGCAATGTACAAAGTGGAAGCATATTTCATAGATTAATGAGTTAACTTTTAGTAATTACAGTGCTTTGAGGAAATACAGCCCTGTAACAAAAAGGTGGTGAGGGGATGCAAGGTTTTTGTAGATAACTGCAATTCTTTTAGGGAAAAAAAAAAATTAAGAAAACTTGCCCAAAAGATCAGAATAAATAGACTATATAAAATGAAGGAATAAAAAAACAGGATTTCTAAACCCAAATCATAAACTATTCTGATTAAATATCAGATGCAATAATAATAGAAAGAAAAAACTGTCAGTGTGTGTGTTTGTGTTCTTACGACATCTCAGCAGGCAGGTGGCTCAGCAGACCCGACTCTCGGAGCATGCCCACGGTGGATCTCCAGTGGTGGCTCTCCAGCACAGAGGTGTTCTGCACAAGGGGGAATGTCATTCAGTATGTGCTCCAACACTGAACTCACCATAGGTAAACCCAGATGCTGACACCTATCAAACTGTTTGGTTACCTGGTAGAGGGATGCCAGGTGGTGTCTGGTTTTAATGAGAAAAGGCTGGTTGACTCCAGGGTGATCCACGTCATGAGCTGCTGCTGCCATCAGACCCAGGAACACATCCAGAGGAGTCAGCTGCTCTGCCAGCTGCAAAACACAAATGTTTTATGCTTATGAATGGTCTAATTGAGATGTCACTGCTAATCCAAATTCTTAGCGTCTATTTTGTCAAACATCCTGTTTCTGGTTTCTTTGGTTATTATTAAATGTATTTGATCCATGAGAATGACCTAAAGAATGTGAGCAAAACTTTGAAACAAAACATGTCAAATTAGAATAATACTACAAGGTTTTCTGGATAATTAGGAAGTAAGATAAAATTGGGGCTTGGTGAATGGTAAATGGCCTGTACTTGTACAGCACTTTATCAAGTCCAGAGGACCCCAAAGCGCAACACACTACATTCACTCATTCACCTGTTCAAACACAATCACACGCTGATGGTGGTGAGCTCCTACATTGTAGCCACAGCTGCCCTGTAGCAGTCTGACAGAAGCGAGGCTGTGTCATGCACCAGCACCACCTCTGACAACCCCCAGCAGGCAAGTTGGGTGAAATGTCTTGCCCAAGGACACAACAACAAAGAGTTTGAACCGGCAACCCACAAGTTACAAGACAAATGTAATGTTTTAATAATTGCTCTGATTTTACATTTGTGTAAGTTTAAGTAAGAAACAGTTTTGCTGTGGCTGTTTCTTGGCAAATTAAAAAAAACTTCCATGTCCAGTTTTTTTTGTATTTCCCATTTTGAGGAGAGGCAAAAAGAAATGGGATTCAGAGTGCTGTCATACCTACACCTCCAAATTTACCTCAAAAAACAAAACTACATTATTACAGGTTGTTAAAGATCCAGCCTCATTATGTATTATAGTATGAGGTAAATCCTGAATGCTAAGTAAAGGACAAAAGAGCACATTGATTAGTGAAAATGCAGACTCGCTGTTTCTCAGAGCCTGTTTGTTATCTTCAACATACAAGTTAGCGTGCCGTATTGAATTTCATTTAGTGCTTTTAACAAAATAGATTAATCACAAAGTGCCTCTTGGAGCAACAAAAGCAATTACTAAATAAGAGGAAAGATGCAGAGACACTTAATCTGGTCAGAGGGCTTCAGAAAAATCTCAGAGCTCTAGATGGATGTGTCACTGAGTTCAAGTGAGCGGGAGACGTTCCTCTGGGAGCACAGCTAATAGATTATGTCAAGGAGAAGCTCAGGCCTGGTAAAGCTTTATAGTGTGGGCATGACAGAAAAAGTATGTGTGCATGTGTGTGTGTGTGTGTTTACCTTGGTCTCTTTTATGTAGCAGTACATGGCTTGAGTTACATCAGCAGCATGAACAGCATTATGATATGGATTGTGGGAATGGTAATCTTCCTGCACCATTCCTGCAAAGCATTGTAAAGCATCAATAACCACTGACTGTAAAAAATTAATCAACAAGGTCTTTGTTCATTTTGGTTATTTGCAACAAATGAAATACAATACAGGTATTATTCTTGGAGAATTATACTGGGAAATGGGTTAACTATTTGGTTAAAATAAAATAAAGAAAATAAAAAACATACACTAAAAAACACCAAAAACAGAATAACTATTTCAGAGAAATTTAGAAAGGTCAGACAACAGTGCAATTAGAGGCCCTGCTAAATAATTTATATCCATACCAAAGCCCTTCTGTAAAAAGAGTAAGAATCTAACTATAGGTATTTTTTTAGACTGACAAGGTTCAGGACATTTACAGCTCCTCTGCTGGAAGTAAAGGCAGAGATTAAATATATTTAATCTCCCACTAGCACAGAACACATCATAAGAGATGAGGGATCTAAATGTTCTGGGAATAAAAGTGTTTCATTTGATTACAAAAGATGCATGGAGAATCAGCTGGTGACCAAATCAGATGATTTTTGGTTTGAGCGACCCTAATCAGCAAACAGCCAGTCTGAAGCTTAAAAATATACTTTTCTGATCAGTGAGTTCACCATAACTATGCTCTACCAGGTCATGGTCATAGCAACACTCCTTGGTGTGGATGCTGTTACTGAGTGAAAAAGACTAACCGTTAGTTATTTCCAGTATCAGTGAGGTGTTTTAATGGGAAGTCATAGAGTTGGTGCAGGGAGAGGAAGACTTTCAACAGACAACAGGCTGAACAGAGTACAACAACGTTGCTTTTTGAGCTTTCAACCACAGTGGCATGGTATATTTAGGATTGGATTGTTGGGAGGTGTTTGTAAATTTCAAAGTTAATATGAAGCAATATACACACGAGGACTGCTGTTCTAGTAATACTCGTCACACTAACCTTTAAAATGAGACGATGTAGATGGTTTAAAATGAAAACTCCAAAATTTAGTAAATTCCTGGGTTTAAATAATGAAATCACAAAATCTGCTTTAGAACTATCTTTGCTCTGATTTCCTGTAAGTTTTAGCTTTTTGGAACATCTGAACTCAAATAGTAGCAGAACACTAAGCAATATGAACGGCATGTAAGGTACTAACTGCTCACAACTTCAAAAAATCTGAACCAAAGCTCAATACTTTTCAAGACATTACTACATTAAGGTGTGCATGTCACTTAATCCAGCCAATGATCATTAATAATAGTCATTTTAGGACTATTTTAAAAGCCTATATTGATTTTGTGGCTTTTAGTTTCAGTTAAGCAATATATTATAGCTTCTACTGAACAACTTCTCATAATTATTGTAGTAATTTTAACTGTTATTTATCTGGTTGTGTTTTATTGGTTTTTATTGTCTTATTGTAATTTATATTTTACAGAACAAATGGTGGTTGATTTTATACTTAATGAAGCACTTTAGTCAGCTACTGTTATTTTAAATGTGCTACAGAAAAACACTGCCTTTGAACGAGTCTAATAGCCTATATAAACCCTATGTAAACCCTATATAAACAATTTTAAAGCTGTCAAGTGCTAGCAGCCATGTCAATTCAAATGTCAATTAATGTAAATCAGTGAGTTAAAAACATAAAGACATTATTTTAGCTGTTCTTGCTTGAAGAAGAAATGAAAACAACAGCAAAAGTCTATCGTTAACTTACCAAGAAACCTGTGCAGCTTAACCATGTCCAGCTGGAAGTGATGAATCAGTCCACAAACATTGAAGAGATGGCACATCAGAGTTACGAGACTGTTTCCTAAACAGATAAATCGTAAACAAAAATTGTATCTTTCAATCCTACAACATAATCATCCTAAAACATAAGAAAGGCATGCAGACTGGGATGATGATAGAAGACATGATATAATATAGATATAGTAGGAGAAGGACATCTTTAGACTGAATAATGAACTATCATATCAGATTTTTTAAAAATCTCACCATTTGTAAGACGATCAAAGAGGAAAATGTCAAAGTTCCATGTGTCTACTTTTGAGAGCATGTGCTGTGAAGAAAGACATTTATCAGAGTTGATTTGTCGTTCACAAACAGTCTCAAAAATTGTACATGCGTCTTCGTTTGCAGGAGAATGTGTTTTTGTGCCCTCACAGCTGCCTGTCCTAAGTAGTCATCATCCAGCAAGTGCAGGGACCCGGGAGTGTGAGGCATTAATCCCCTCAGCAACCTCGAGGCGTGGCAGTATCTCTGGAAGCTTAACAGACGCTTTAGCTTTCTCCTTGTGCCGGACTCAACCTCCCCTGGCCGTGAATTAACTAAAATTTAAAAAAGCATACTTTTTTTTTGTAAAAGTTAAACCATCTTCATCCATGCATCAAAACATATGTATGTCCCTAACATGACTATCTATCTATCTATCTATCTATCTATCTATCTATCTATCTATCTATCTATCTATCTATCTATCTATCTATCTATCTATCTATCTATCTATCTATCCTGGGTTCTGTGTAATAGAATGAAAACCAATCTAATCAATTTGTTTAGATTTTATAAACATAGTGGAGTTGGTCACATAGGATACTGAAAAAAAATTGAACTATGTGTTTTTATTCATATAGAACTGAGAGGAAAACATATCAAGTGAAATCAAATCTCAAATGTTGACTTGAATTTCTAAAAAAAAAAAAAAAAAAAAACAGAAAAAAACATGATTTTTGTTAAAAAATAAATAAATAAATAAATAAAAATCTGTTCTTATACACTAGACAGTGTAAACCGTGGCCTCATGGACACCAACATAGAATATTTGAGTCACTGATGAATCTTACTTTTCAAGATCCGCAGATCGATGGGCGGGTAAGAACCTCGTCTCTCAGCCAGCAATACACCAGCATGACCAGCGTTCAGCCTGCCATCAGCTATCAGACAAGAGAAAGAGAGAGAATGAGAGGCAGGTAAAAAAATGGCAAGGGTAAAAAAACTGAGGAAATATCTGATGGCAAAACAATTAGTCAAGCATCAGTGAGGTTTTAAGAGGGCAACAGTAGCGCACGTAGATCCATAAAATAGGAATTTATGTTTCTACATGCAGCAATCTTGGCTTTGTACATTTCTGGTGCAAAACCAAAATTTTCTAAGCAAGAAGTCTAATTAGCCAAAATATTATGCAAGTACCAGACAGTTGTTTTTGGAGAAAACAAGAAAATGTGTACATGGATGTGACCCTAAGTTATATCATGTTTAAATTGTGTCAGAAATAACTTATCTTTTTAATTCATCAGAAATATCTCCAGGTCTTTACTTGCTGTGGGAGTAGTAGATTTGAGAAGGAACAACAGCAACAACAAAAATAAAAAACAAATAACACAGAATCCTGAAGTAAAAGTGAGCGGTTCACACATCTGGAGGCCAGCAACAAACAAGATAAAACAGAATGAGGTCTCAAGTTGTGGCACACACATATGAAATCTTCACTTGAACAGTCTGAAAACTATGGGAATAATGAATAATTTATAGATCAGTAGATAGGAACTGGAGCATAGTTTATCCCTAAGGTTGCCAGTTCACATCACCTCAGTGACTGCAGTTAAAAGCAGCTAGCAATGGCTTTGCTGTAACCGTGGCAACTACTGGGATGTGCCAGATCCTGCCTTTTAGTAGCCTCAGAAAGCAATGACCATGAAGGAAGGCATCACTTTTGTCAACTTTGTAGAAAACTGGTTCTTCCTACTTAGACATGCACAGTAGCATGAACAAATAGAGAAAAGTGACTCATCGTTTTCAAGTGGCCTACTTTAGGCAACAAAAGAAGCAAACGGGAAAGCACGGTTTTCATTTAATCCGTAGCGTTGGCAGAGAAGATGAGCACAAAATACATCTTCTGGTAAACAGCCCAGAAACAGATCACACCTCCAGATTACAGACAATCATATTCCTTCACACAATCAGCCACCTCCAGCTCTCTTTAGCTCTTGATTCTTCTCTTTTCACTGCTCCATTTTCCCCCCATTCTTCTTTTAGTTCTGGTTCCCGTGTTTACATCCTCCTCCTTCCATCTGATCCAATCCTTCCGTCTCGCCAGCCGCATCTCTCCTCTGTCCCTTCCTCTTCCCTTAGCTTGGTGGTAACTAGGTCATTGTTTTCATACTGCACAGAACTGGGTCATTTACGATGAAAATGCGAGTCAATCAGAAAGTGTGCTAAAGGAAGCGCTAACATGCCCAAACATTAACACTCATGTATGTGTACACACACTTGCAAATGAGGTTAAATCCCAGTTTCCAGAGGCAAAAACATGAGCGTACATTTGGCACATATCACCCACACACACTGACACGGGGGAGCTGATTGAAATATGTTGACTTGGCTTCACTGTGTCTGTGGGTGTTAGTGGCACAAACTGTGCTTTGGGGCTGTTTTCCCTTTTTAAAATGATGCCATACTGAGTGGTGCTGACACTAAATTTACACGTTGTAAATACACAGAAACAGATGATGTTTCCTGCTGCCTGCAGTTGTTGCTGCTTTATTTACATGCATCCGATGCATCTATACTCCTATATGTTAATAATAAACTATTAAAAAAATTGTATAAAACTATACTGCAATACATAGCTGAAATCTGATATATATACACTGTATAAGAAAATATACAACCTTACATACTAGATTTCCTTACTATCTAACATAAATCAGATATAACCTTTCTTAAATCTTTTGTGCTGATGACATGCTAAAAGGTCACTCAGACAGGAAGAGGCAAATATTCCAAACACAACAGATTTTAATTTCTGAAGACAAATCCTGAAGTGGAATGAACTTAAAACTGTTTGGTCATAAGAATGATTCTGATATTTGGAGGGAAAAAGGGGATGCTTGCAAGCCTAAAAGCACCATCCCAACTTTGAACTAAAGCTGGTAGATGGGGGTGTTTTAACGCAACGGGGACTGGTGCCCTTCTCAAAATAGACGACATCATGAAGAACATAATGTGGCAATACTGGAGCAACTTCAAGACATTAGCCAGGATGAAGGAAGCTTAGGTACACACAAGTCTTCCAAATGGACAGTATTAGTTATATACTGGCTTAAGGGCAACAAGCCATTTGTTTTGGAGTGGCCACTACAATTCCCTGAATAATGGAGTGGATCATAATAACTTATGTGAGAAGCTTGCAGAAGGATATTCAAAGCATTTTCCTCACGTCATATAGTTTAAAAAGGCAAATCAATCAAATACTAAGGAAATGTACGATAGTATTAAACAACTGTAAAAACTCTCATGTTATTCTAGCATTTAGCAAAGATAAGTACTTTTGGTAATTCTGGCAGAAAGGTGGGAAAGTTTAGTCTGATTTAATGCTAGAAAATTGGGAAAGTAAATAGATTGTCTCTTTTTAATGGATTATATGAAACATTTAGTTTCAATTGTAAATAGGGGTAAGATCCTAATCAAGGCATTGAGTTTAGTTCCTGACTAAACTCAGCTTCTGATATAGGATTATGGTTTACTTACTGCAGTTTTACTTATATGTCAGCTACACTCCCAGTGAGCCATGTGGTCACAATTTGTAGTGATAATTTTTTTTTATTTTTTATTCTGGTCTATTTTCCTGTTCATGGCTCTCAAATTGTAATATAGGCTGTGCATTATATGATGCTCATCCTACAAATCTGGATTTTTCTAAACAATTCAAGTGTTTTCAACTTCTACAATGACTGTTTTGGCTGCTGCAGCCTACAATCCATATGTGAATAGTGAGTGCAGCTGAAACACTAATCATGAAATTGTAGGTGATTTGAAGGAAATCGATAGGTATGAAGCAGAAGAAGAACGTTTGTTTTACATTTTGTCCACATGATTAAGTGGAACCGCAACAAATCATGTTTCAAAATAAATTGTGAACGCTTGATATATATTAAAAAAAAAAAAAAAAGGAAAAAAAAGAAAACAGTAAGCAATAGCCTAGCAGATCAACAAAAACCTTCACAAGAAAATATCATCAGCAGAACAAAATGAGTTCATAGAAGACTGCAGCTGTAGGTTTAAAGTCAGATAAAAATTTATAGGCTATCCCTCTGGAACTTCTTGTGGGACAAAATATGAGTTGCTATGAAGAAAATGACTGCAGAGTCACAGAATGCTAATAAAGACCATGTGATTCGAATGAAATGTAGTCTAACAGGTGAATAATCTAATTGTCTGGGTTAAAATTTTAAGACTTATTTAAAGAAAAAACACACTGAATTTACATTCAGCATA
The DNA here is from genome assembly GCA_014839685.1 of Anableps anableps. Taxonomy (NCBI): domain Eukaryota; kingdom Metazoa; phylum Chordata; class Actinopteri; order Cyprinodontiformes; family Anablepidae; genus Anableps; species Anableps anableps. The sequence goes on along the minus strand of CM026086.1, from coordinate 14,645,048 downwards.
TGTGTTTGACATGAAGAGTTTGTCTTTTATGTAAAATTGAATCACTGTTTATCTGTTTAAATCTCACAGTATCTAGAAACAATAGGCCTACCATATCAAAAGCTTTTCACTTGGGGAAAATCTACAGAAAATTCTGCATCCTCTACCTTATGAGTCACTGCAGGGAATTTCCCACAGAACTGATCATAATTTCAGGATAAATAAGCAAAATTTTCTGTGACTGACAGATTAGTTACAATTATTGCCAGTAGTGTTATTAGATGTCAAATCGAATGTGTAAAGGTTTGCCATTTTCCTCTTTAAAATCCCTGAAATTAAAAACATACTTGACCCCCATCCGTGTCATAGGGACCACTGCAGCTCAACAGATGGTACCACAGCTTTATTTATTGGAAACTCCTGCTCCAACCGCCCCAAATCCCTCATTTCACTGTCTCATCTACTCAGTTGTCCAAATGCCTCAGAGCCTCCACCTACGTCATTTGTAAACATATGGCCGGAGGCACGCTTGTCAGAGTTAATCTGTCACACACGCACCTATGCACTTGTCAGGGCAAGAGATTGAGTTCTAAGTTGAAGTTTTGCATGAAACCAAACCATAAAACTGGAAATTAAGTTGTGAATCTTAAAAATGTGTTGCAAAAATGTCTTTAAATTATTATAAGGGAGAAAGTGAGAGATTTAAGACAAATATCATCACACTGTTAAAAATATTAAAGGGCCACAGACTATTCTTGTCCTGTCTGATAAAGCATGAACTGCTGCTTGCTTAAACTTAACCAGACACACATTATATATTAATCAGATGTGTGTCTGCCACAAGCTCAATTCTTCTAAGATGATGTATTATGGATTCTTTACCTTCCAGATGTGTACTGCTGTTCTCTGTGACCTGCTTGATCTCTTTAACCTCGTCAACCTCCTCCTGTTCTTCTTCCACCCAGTTGCTGCCTTCATTTCCCTCTGGTCCCTGACGGTCTCCCCTGCGAGCTCTCCAAGCTGCCCTGAGCTGCCGGATCAGCGCGGGAAGCTCCAGGGCCAGCGACAGGCCAGCACAAGTTACAGGAGGAGTCCACACTCGTGAGTCAGGAGGCTCGTCGGGACAGACCCCGACACCGGAGTCCTGCATCCTGAGATCTGGACCCCAGAGCCTCTCCAGTACTGGCATTGTCGTACCACAAAGAAATGAATGGTGCAGAGACAAGAGGAAGTGAAGTTGGATGATGGTGACAGAGAGACATTGAGCAGCTCACCATCAGATCAGAATGACAGATAATATGGAAGGCTAACTATGACAGAAACAACTCTGGAATTAGGACAGAGTAGCAAGACTGTCTGGAGAGACGGGTTCAGAAGCACAGGGGACAGAATTAAAGCAATCCAAAATGGCCAAAAAGATGAGAAGCAGAGAAAAGTCCAAAAACCAAGAGAAGAATCTGTCAGTATCCTTTTTCTCTCTCAGAGTCCAGAACTGAGATTCTGCTCCCTCGTTCTGCCGCATTCCCACACATCTCCACAGTCCCACTCAGTCTGTGTTGTTGAGTCTAAAAGCCCCTCCTGTCTCAGCTCTGAGCTCACTTACACACTCTCACTCAACCAGTATGCTGCTATTCTAACACGCTGACAGCTTGACCAGTACCAAGCACACAGATTAATGCTTTCCCCACAAATTTGCCTTTCAAACAATAATTGATGTAACATCAGTATGACAATTAAACTGAAACAGTAGATTAAACTAGCACACACTGGCGGCTTTTGACAGGTTATAGCACAGATTCTGAAGCATTTGAGTTGTAAGGGCTCCAACCCGACTGTTTAAGGCAGGCTTACTTCTTCCCTCTGGTTTTGACTCAAATGATGGTGATGGTTGAGGCTTTACTGCAAAAGAAGAGGATGAGGATGAGGCTCAAAAGTCTGCTTGGGAATCATTTTCACCGGAAGTAACAGGTGATGCAGCAGTTGTGAAGGAGGCATTTTCTTCTGTGTTTTATCATTTCCAAATTTTCCTGAAGTCCATGTAGTGTTCTCAAATATGGCGTATACATTTTGCTGCCACCCTACACAATACAAGCAAGCACCTCAGGAGGTGGGATTTGTTTAAACAAAAGAAAATGAGAATAAAGATGAAAACCAAGTAAAAGCACACAAAAAAAACCCACACATGGACCCATTCAAAAGAACTCTGATCAGTTGTTTTATACGTTATGTCATGTTATCATAGCTTGTGTTTTGATCTTGACTACATAACAAATCACATAAATAGCAAAATAACTAGAAAAACTATTACATCATGTTCTATAGAAAACAAAGTAAGTATTAAACTAAATGCCCTGTGGATGTTTAAGGGGAACAAATTGGTTGAAATTCATGAATAGAAAAAAAAATCCAAGACTAGAAACTCAGTCTCTATTCTGAGAGACTAGTTTCATTGAGCCCGCCTTAGTCACCCCAATAACTGACAAGAGTCAGTTTTTAATTTTTTGTTTTGTAAATCAGCAGACATGCCCCACAGTATGCAGCACACAGTATGCAGCACAAATAACGGTCAAGTGCAGACAAACATACTGGCACACTCACTGACATACACACTCAGTCATTCATATGGTCTTGAATATATCAGATGCAAGAAGTTAACTATAAGAAATTATTCCAGTAAGAGCTGTAAGATAAAGAAACAGCCTGGGAGAAAATGCCAAAGGCACTAAAGCACCATGGCAACATACAGCTGTTTCTGTAACTGGTTGCTGATGACCCGAGAGTAAAATATTGGATTTGTTGCACTCTGTGTAGTGTAAGTGAATAGCCAAACAAAAAAAGAGGCAAGTTGCTCCATATCACACCTATAACTTGACAAATTTATTATTTAGTAGCCTTATTATTTATTTACAAATTTAGACATATGCATAAAAATCTACAATAAGCCTCAAGCTCATGTGACAAAAAAGAATATAGATCTTCCAGAGACAGCATAAATTGAAAATAGTTATTGCATAAAACCACACAGAAAAAATCTATGAGTATGTATCAAATCATGTGGATTTAGATTGAATCTTAATTAAAATTCTTTTTTTCATCTTTTGTGACAAAAAGATTGTGACAATAAATCTGTTACGTATTGTAAAAAAAAAATAACCAGAGCAAGATCATCTCAAAACTAGTAATTTATTTGGTAGAGAAGCACACACACAGTATTATTTGGGGGCTTGATGCTGAACCAAACTTATATTTTATGGCTTTTTTAAATAGAGAAACATATGACAATATAGCTATAAAAAAAGGCACCAGACACATTTGTTTCTGAATGTGTGAAAAAAACAATACATTTACTGAAAAAAATGCTAACTGCAAAGAAAGAAAGCAGACAGACAACAAGGTCAGTGGAAGTCTTGTTTAATAAACTCTGGCAGGGAGAGGACTGTTGGCTCCAAAGCTATTTTTGCAAATCCTTCCTTAAAAACTAAACATGACCCTAATAGTTGCTAAAGACAGGGATACTGATACAGTGTGCCAATGCATTTGCTTTTGATCCACCGTTAGACCTGAACTTGTCACGCTTTTAGACAAGTCAGGATGTCACCAAATGGGTCAGCCATTAAAAAAATGCACAAGTGAAGCTCTGCATTTTTTCACTTGCAAAAATGTAAACAGGTGAAAACTTGGATCATAAACCATATACAGGTTTTATGTTGCAGTAAGTTTAGGTCTCTACAGCAAAGACCCACACTCTTCACCCACACTTTAGATATTAGTTGAAAACTTAAAAACTCATGTCTGTTTATACAAATTACATATTCAGGGGTTTGTTGAATAAATTAAGGCTACCGGACTCTGTGGTCTTTAAAGACTCTATGTCTTTAAATGGAAAACTGTCCACATCACTTTCTTTACTCCAAAATGGGATGGACAGTTCTGGGCCTTAAGGGGCCAGTGTCCTGCATGTTTTAGATGTTGCTCGGCTAAACCCTCATAATTTAAATAAAAGTGCCACCAGCAGGCTCTTGCAGAACTTGGTGACATGCCAAAGAGCTAATTCAACTATCTGATTCTGGTGTGGTGGAGCAGAAACAGTCAAAACTCTCCTCTTTGTCTGGACTTTGGCCTTATTGTCATTGCTCTGCTATAAAGGCGGGAAATAATGGTAGCAAAATGTTGAGTCTAAACCAAAATGGTTCTGAATTGCGAGCACAGGTAGTTGAAGACCCAAAACTGTGTAGGTGTCAGGAAGACCTGGCACCACTTCAGTAAACATTTCTGTTGTTGCCCAGCTGATTCTGTGAAATCATTGTCCTGCTTAAAGATACTAATATGATGCAACATTTCTTCTATTTTATTGCACAAACAACCAAAGGGAAACACAGGTGGCTTATTGATGACATTTAGGCAAATAAATACATCTCTACTCCAGATCAATAGCCAAATCTACAAGTTTACTTTTGTCAAATACATACTGTTGATCACAGAGCTGCTTTTTTAATAATCAGTGATGTTAATGGTATTTAAATGTAACTCAAATGTGACAACAAACACTTAACATATTCTCAGCAATTTCAATATGTACTGTTAAGCTCAAAATTATTCATACCCCTAGCAGATTTAAATATAAAATTTTCTTCATTCAGCCAAGGAGTTTCCACTGGTATTTTTGACAATTACACTTTGGTGGTGAACTCCAAGTGTTTGAGGTTGGAAGGCCTTCTTGCCATCATTCAAATCTAATCTTTAACTCCATCCTCAGATTCTCCATCAGATTCAAGTCAGCATTCTGACAAGACCACTCCAAAATATTTTCTTCTTTCAGTAAGAAGAAAAATGTTGATCATATTGAAATATTACTTTAAATCTAAAGCTGCCAGGAATATGAATAACTTTGAAAATGACTGTGCAACATAGGTCAGGAGGTCACTTTCCTTCATGGCACATCTCATACAAGTTTTCCTGAGATGAAAAATATGCTGCTGAACCCAGAGTATACCAAGTGAATTTCATAAATTAAAGCATTCTGGTCTCAAAGGTCATCGAATGAATAAATTTAATCTTTATTTTGAAAACAAAATAAAAATAAAAAATTCATAATATATAACAAATATCCTTACACTCTACTCAAGAATATTCAAACTACAGACTTTAAAATTTGGACAAAAATCGTCTTTCTTCATACTTCTACCTTTCTTGTTTCTACGTTATGAAAATTAACGGATCGAGGATAATTAAATGACTGAATACCTGGTTAAGCTCATGAGCAGGATGTATCAGAGAATCTTAAGAGAACTGAAGTTTACCTTCTGGTTTACAGTAAGCACTAATTTTGTGCACATATGGCATAATTAAGTAGAAATATTCTGACGTCACAAAATGTTAAAATTCTTGTTTTATCCAGAACAGATTGGAAAATATACATGTTAATTATATCCAACATCTTAACTTTGTCCATAATGCAAACCAGATATATGATCAAAAATACTACATACTACACTACAAACTATAACTGAGAGATACTTTGTGGTCTGTCTAGTCTATAGTTCACCAATGCATAGTAATGTTGTACTTGATGGAACAAACACAAAGTTTTCACTCAAATTCACATTTCTGATTCTTGTAGTAAACATAGTCATGAACTTTTACTGGATTAATTTGTTTTATTTCTCAGCTCTCCTCTTTTAAAATACTTTTGTAAGTCACTCAAACAGGAGTTTATCTGCCTCTTAAATGATGCCTTCTTTCAGTGTAACACCACAGGAAGATACATGCAATGTCATCATGTGCATGCTCTCTGTTGCCAGAGGATAGGTCAGTGAGTGAATTCACACAATTTGGCTATTTGGTGAAATGAAGGAGCTGCAAAATAATTAGATATGGATTGCTTAAAATCCATAGCATAAACCAAAATGTGATGACGCTCATATGATGTTAAATTTCAATAGATCTCAAACTTTTGTTCATGGTTTTATCCACAGTCTTCTAGTTTCAGCAACTCAATAATGTATAGGATACTGTTTCATTCTGCAGTGGAAAGCTGCGAACTCCTGTAAAGGTGCAGCTTATGTAAACTTTTTGGAGGTCATCTTTATATTGCGCTTAAAAACAACTTTTAAGTTTAAACATCTCGATGCAGTCATTTGAGGTAACACAGTTCTTGCTCTTTAGTTTGATGCAACAGAACCTTTAGTTGTTTATGTCACAGGAAATCATTTCTGGTAAACAAGTAGAGTTTTGCAGCCTTAAGAAAAACATGCTGACAGTTATATTTTTCCTGTCTTTTTCGATAAACCAGATTTTCAGCAGAGAAAGCTGCTGTTTTTATAGGATCTTTTAAAGTACTCATATCCTTTCACATATTCCAACCACAAAACTTGTGGTTTTCACTTTTATTTATTTAAGTGTGGTGGATATTTTTATTCAGCCATCCTGAGTCAAACCATCTTTTTCTCCAATTACAGCTGCATGTTTTCTGGAGTAAAACTCTGGTCTATGGTAGTTTTGGACATATAGATACTGAAATATTAACCCCTTCACTTTTGCAAAATGGCTTACGCTCACTGAGGTGTTCAGGATGTTGCAGAGTGTAGCTTTCCACGATACATTTGGATCTAGGCCAAAACTTCACTTGTGGTCTCACCTTAACAGGGCATCTGCTTCAACACATTTGCAACACATGGCTCGTGACAAGTGGTAAGCAACATTTCCTAAGGCAAGGAAATGTCTCTTTACAACCGAAAGAGCCAAAAAAAATGAGTTCAAAAAAGTATTCCTTAGTGTAGAAAAAACTGCTAAAGGCTTGCATTTATTTATAACCTTTACATTTTAAAACAATGCTCAATTCTTTATCACTTTTGGGACAAAGAGCCACAGTATAGTTCTCCTTATAGGCCAAATGAGTGGACTGCTCTACTAATTGTGGTATCAGCAGATTTTCCCAACCAAGCTGTGGATCTCTCAAGCTCCTCCAACTGATTCTCTGATCAATGATCTCCATAACCTACTTACCAGTTTACGTGGACAACCATGTCCTGGTAGGTTTATAATTCTCCCATACTCTTCCCATTATTGGTTGGCAGATGGAACAGACAACTTCCTCTGTGACGTGTCTGCCATGTTCCTTCATGTCTTCATGATGCCGTTCGTTTATTAATGTTCTCTAGCAAAACCCTGAGTCCTTAACAGAAGTGCTGGATTTATACTGAAAATAACTTACAAACAGGTGGACTCTATTAGGTGTCTTAGGAAGATAGTTGTTTGCTCAAGATCTTATTTAGGAGTATTGTAGTGAAGGGGGCTGAATACAAATGGACAAGACTCTTAAATTTGAAAACCATGCATCGTTTTCCTTTCCCTTTGTGATGATGCATTACTTTGTGTTGGTCTATCACAAAGATTCCAATACAATACATGGTTTGTGTTTGTAATGTGAAAAAGCTGGAAAAGGCCTTCAAGGTTTGCCCTCTCTCACATATAAATTTAAAAAATCTGTTTAAAGTTTCAAGCGCTAAATGCACAAGATCTGAGTCTATGGTTTGGATTTACAGCTAGAGTATAATCTACTAACCTAAGTCCTGGCACATCATAAAATGTGCTTAAAGATGAACAACATGCAAAACATGTGCAAACAGCCTGGACACTATATATTGAGCATATACAGAGATCTCAAGGGTATACCTCTGTTTCACCTACATGCTACACTGGGAAAAAGGTAAGTGAATCAACACCAAACTGCAATGGGTTGCACACAGTATGCATCTCTCACTCTTAGCACAGAGTTGTTCAGGAGTATCAAATATTCTTACCCAGCATGCGAACCTGTATGACATTCTGCTCCAACCATTTAAATGCGACACTTCCACACCTCTGTGGCAAACAGAAAGATAAAAGAAGACAGAAAAAAAAGAGAGGCCTACGTTAGTATTGCTTTTGCTAAAAATACACACTGGCTTCAAAGGGCAACAGTGACCCTTTTGAACAAATAAACTGTGTGCTAAAAGTCACGAGAGAGCTTTCTCACACTCTTGTGACGCCTCGAAAGCAGAGACAACTTAACCCACAGGTTGTTTTATTTATTCTTTAGTCTGCTATTAATTTATGCCCAGGAGTTACTTTATAAAATTTCAATAATTTTACATGTTTAACCAGCTGTTACTTATGACATTCTTAATTAAGTCAAAATCTATAGTTTTAATACTGCAAAGTGATCCAATTTTCAGTGTATACAATCAAATGTTACGCTATAAATTACAAACCTAATTATTTTCATTTAAAATATCCATATTACTTATCATGATGGTAAAAATCATCATCACAGGGAGTATTAAAAACTGAATGAGGAGCTGCACCTAGTGACCCTGGCATCTGCTGTTCCAGTATCAACAAGTCTGTGTTTGGGCCAATGACACTGGAAAAAGTGGGTCAAGCAGCACACTGCCACACACTGCCAATGATCTGCACATTAATCACATGCTTCCACATGGCTCAGCCTCACGGACAGTGGGGGTTTTTAGTCATTCACTATCAAAGGTGTGTTTGTATCAATTTCAGGTCACAAGATAATTATGGTTTTCTTTCTTTCTTTGGCAAATACTGATAACCGAACACAGACAACAGAAAACAAGATACAGATCGAACCACCATATTTAGTTTGCTACTAGACAACTTAGGAATATACAAAATAATCAACACTCTTATGGGAAAAGATTGTGAATCAAAGTGTTTTTATAGAAAAATTTTACATGATGTAAACTCCTTGAACTTAAACTTTTGAAACCTCTTTAGGTTTGGTCATGTTTATTGGAAAGTCGATATTCAATTACGCTGCTGATTTTCTGAAATCTCAACAGATGAAAACAAAAGTTTACGAACACAGAATAAAAAAAGACACATGCACTTTATTTTTTCACTGTCTGAAGTTGAATTAGACCAAACTTCTCTTGTTTTACATACAGAAAGATCAATTAGAATTACCTAAATTATTTCTATTTGCTAAATGCCACAATAATGAGAGAAAGCAAATGTAGAGATTTATGAATTAATGTCTTCAAAAGCAGAAATTTACATACAGAAAGATTACAGTCTCTTTAAACGATGAGGGAAATAACAGATGATGGTGTCATGGATTTGGAAAGTTCTGACAGGTTAACCGACAACACAATAATGGGTACAGGTACAGCCAATTGAGAATCAGTGACAAGACTGGAAAACTGATGTTGACAGATGCTCTTCACCCAATCTGACTGAGCTAAAGCTGTTTTGCAAAGAAGAACTTCAGTCTGTAGATGCGTAAAACTGGCAGAGACGCACTCCAAAAGACTTAGGAAGTTGGTTCTACAAAATACTGACCCAGGGGGGTAGAATACAAATGCATGTCACAGTTTGGATTTTTGGATTTTTTTTTATTGTAAAATGTTTTCACATACAATCCATAAGTTTACTTTATAATTGAGCAATACACGGTTTTTGGCAATTAAATAAAATTCTAATGAAATACATTGAAGTTTGTGCTTGTAATGTGGCAAAATGTGGAAAAGTTTCACCTCACCACAGGCCATGTATAATAGCAGCTAGTAATGGTTGTCATAGTTACAGCTTTGTGTGTATGTGCATAGTGGATAAAAGTGAGAGTGGACTGAATGCACTGAGCTGTGGTATTTTGGCCACATGAGGGCAGACACGCACACATTGGTATTTTGATTGCAGGCTGCTAAATTCACTGGGCCGATCAACACTCAGCAAATCATCTGTTATCTGCTAGTGTTCAGTCTCAGCCCTCCAGAGGAAAACACATGTACCTTGAGCAGAATGATTTACATGTGAGCTTGCACACACTGTTTACTGGCAGACAGGAAATGGGCGGATGGAGGAAACCCAGACGCAGTGAGTGATCACTCATCTTCCCCACGTGGTTATGGCATGTTTACAGGACAACAGCTTGGGGCTTTTTTCCTCTCTATTTCTGATTCAATATTATTCATCTTAACCTACGTCCAGAACTCCTTTGTGTGCTTATGTTTTCCAAAACCATTACAACTGCAAGCGTCTATGTCCTCAAAAATGTTAATAAAATTTTTAGAGTGCTTGTAGATTAACATGTAAAATATGAAGCTCTAACACACGCACTTCACCTTCATGAGTTTAAATCCTTCCGCTAATACTGCATCTTTATACTTTTAGATAAATTGAAAGAGAAGAGATTATTTCATAGGTGAATATTTTTGACATAACTGAATCCTTTAATGTCTTACAACCACAAGCTAACTGTTCAGGCATAGGAAACTCTGTTCATTCTGTGCACTGCTGGTCAGCTGGCAAAACAAAAGCTACAACACTTTTCCCACACTTAAAACTAATACAAATTTGATGATTTGAAAGTATTTTCAGTCGCAAAAAAAGGAGTTTTAAATTACAGTTCGAAAGCTACAAGCGGGCTGGTGAGCTCTTTTCAATTAAAGAGCATGGTCTACATTTTTATATTAGATCTTTGTGAATATATAGTGGAATCATAATAAGAGGATAATACTATGAGAATCTCATCATCAAAATGATAGATAGTTGTGTAGTTAATGAGTTTATTTTTTTTTTTTTTAAAAAAGCTTACTCCTACAAACAATTATGTGAATTTCTGGATACATTATTTAAGCAAATATGTTAAAGATAAATTTTACCATAGGCAGCTATTGGTATGTTCAGACTATATCCCAAAATAAACAATGTTGGAAGTTTTTTTTTGTTTGTTTTTTTTACCTTTTACCTTTTTTTCCCCCTGTAATAGAGGTGACACATCACCCTGTGGAAATACATATTTTCTGAATAAAAGTAAGAAAAATTGCCAGCTGATATTTAACAATTACTGATTTATCAAAATTGTATGTATTTTCAAGAAGAAATTTGAAAAAAAAAATTCTGAAAAAGGTTGTTCTCTTTAAAACGCCATATGTACCATAAAATACAGAATCACACATATGCAGTCTTGCTTCCTTATAGATAAACATGTCTAATTAGGCATTAGTTAATGTTTGCACCACCAAACACCGTGTCATATGGGTAAACACAAAGACCAAATCCTACTTGTTTTATATAGTGTCTGCCCTCTGTTTGCATGTTTTCTGCAACGTCCACGCTGCAGGTAGACTGCTGTAAATCTGTCAATACACTGACGTGACCATTGCAATAATAATAAACAAGGCCTGCTGTACCATGTTAGAGAATGAAGCAAATTATATAAAAGAGGAACTTGGCATATATAACCTTAGCAAAAAAAAAAAAAAAAGGTCATTATGGATGTGAAGCATGCTATTATAATAATACATAAGCTTACAAATATGATATTATAACGCTTTATAATATAAGGCTAAAGATATAACTTATGAGACCATCATAGATTTAAGTTTCCTCGTATTATTGTACACACTTCACAGGTCATTAAAGTGTAACAGTTATTGTCCATGGGGTCTGAGCAGTACATTCACCATAAGACAACACTGTTACTTGTTTCAAGGCACAGCTGTAAATGGGCGATTTTACATACCTCGACCATTAAACAGGACATTTAACCATCCCGACTGCTCGCAGAGAACAAGTGAAGGCGAAGGAACCTGGCGGCGTGTTTTCATGTCAGGAGAAACGCAGGAGAGCTCCGCATTCAGCAGGAGGAGAGGTGACGGAGCCCTGGCTGACACCTGTTTATTATAAAGCCAGCTGTTTCATACTCCTCTGGTGAGTGACCTGATTCGCCCTGTGTGGGAGCAACAGGAGGCTGCTTAAAGAAAACCCTGGCGGTGTTTTCCCCCGCAGCGCCTGTCCGCGTGCTCTACGTGTGTATTTGATCATGAGCTGAACCGCAGAGAGCGGAGAGGGGAGGGGCTGGTTGTAGCATCAGGGGGGCGGGACTAAAGATGGAGTGGACCAATCAGAGATCGGAAATGTCACAGATTTCATTAAGATTGGTTGGTTAGAAATGTAGGTAAACAAGATGGTTTGTTTTGTGATTATTACTTTGATAAGATTTACTCAAGCTTTATTACCTTGTTTGATAACAATGGCAAAGTAAAATAAGTGTATTTGTGCATTACGAGATAAAAATACAGTAAACAATCAAAACAATGAAAAATTTAGCCATCACATAAAAACAATGAAACAAATTAAAACAAATAAATTGAACAGAAGGTAAAACTGATTTGTTAAATGTTAATGTTTTACCTTTACAGCACCTTTCTTTTGTAGGAAAGGTGCTGTAAAGGTTTCAGGAAGTTGGTCTGAGAGCTGAGAAGCACAGAAATTAAATGTTGGCTTCCCTTGTTTTGTTCTGGTCCCATAAAGTATACAGATCTCTGATGATCTGAGGGGTCTATATGGTTCAGACTTGACATGCATGAACCATGTAACCATAACCATAATCATTTTAGCCTCTTTCAGTGTAGCAATATAAAACAGTAGTCTTTTGAATCAATTCAGTAAGAACATCCCTAATTGCTAAAACTTTTAAAATCTTTCTTAAGGTAATCTTTAAAAAAAAAAAAAAAAAAAAAAAAAAAAAAAAAAAAAAAAAAAAAAAAAAAAAAAAAAAAAAAAAGCTAAATTTTAAAAAATGGTTATTGAGCTGATAATCATCCTTGACCTCCCAACTAAGTGGACACAGAGAGGGAAATAAGTATTGAATTATGAATAATTAAAATGAGTTAGGTATGAAAACGTGTAATAACATAGGGAACAAGTATTCAAAAGGCTTATTAATAAGTTTGAGCTTACATTTTAGACAAATAAATACAGGAGAGTTAGTTCATTCATGGCTTCTATGTGATCCTCTTTGTTGACAAATCAGTGATGCTCAGATTTTAATCTGGCTTGTTTGGGGGCCAGGTCAACATCTCAGGCTGTTTGCTCAGTGCCTCGAGGATCTGAAGTACGAAAATAGAAGGCAAATACACTTCCCTAAGGTTTTTAAAAGTCTTAACAATAAATCTTTTACAGTTCTCAGTTATTGCTCAGAACTTTAATAAAGCTCATACTGTTTAGATATCTATTCACGGAGGCACAACACCATCACATGCATATCACAAACAAAACCATATCCAGACGCAAGTGTACTCCCAATTTTGGACAGTTTAGACTCTATTTAAGGTGTGAATTATTAAACTGATTATATCAAAGCTTTATGACACTATACAAGTGATTCTTGGGTGTTATAGGGGTATATTTATGGTTTATGTTGTGTTATGAAACGTCTGACCGTTTTCATTGTCTAGATCAGGGATCTGCAACCTTTACAATCCAAACAGCCATATTTGCTCTCAGACCAGCTAAATAGAGCTGCAAATGATACTTTACAACAACACTAGTATAGGAAATATAGGAAATGTTTCATCATTTGAAAGAATCATCACTTTATATATATTTTTTGGTTCCAAAATGAAAAAAAAAAAAATAAATAAAAAAATAGAAGACGGATACATTTTCTTCAATGGCACGTTGCTATTGTTGATGTAGTTTTCAACCTAATTACAAAAACAAAATAGATCTAAAAAAAATATATTACCTTAAAAAATCAGAATAACTGCTAAGACCTGCATTTGTTCATTATTTTTTAATTATATCTATATTTAAAAACATTAGTTGTTCCTTATCATTTTAACCAAAGTTAAAGACATTGTAAATGGTTCAAAGAGCTGCTTACAGGTTGCAGACCCCTTACACTTATCTTAATAAGTCTGGCTTTTCCTAGGGATATTTGTGTCTTGTTTTGAAGGAATGGCTTTTGTTTTGTCTGATGCAGTAGTAAAAAGTTTGGTAATCTTCTTGCGTTTAAATATTTATGGACTTTACTTTCTATATTATATGTGGCATAGGTAAATGAAGGTCTACCAATAATTTCCTGAGTACTATAGGATCCAGACAGTCTGTTGGTCTGCAGGAGAAGGTTACTGTGGTCAGGCAGTGTTATGGCCTTGACTGGCAGTCCTTGGTCTGCAACAGTGTTTATAACACATATTATGCTTTGTAGCATAGTGTATATAAGGCAATTCTTGTCTACCTACTCACGGTCCCAAGGACCCGGTCTGAATGGTCTTTTCAATAGGTGGCTTCCTCTCCCAGGAATCAGATGCAAAATCTCTCAGCTCTCCAGGAGCTGGTCTCTTTGAACACTTTTAAAGAGTTTATAAAGCACCTGGAAATACATGCATTAATGTTTGAAAATAGTGTCTAAAACTGCGTGTGCTGCATTGGCAAGGATCCTGTTGTAAAAGATATTTTTATTCTCAGTGTTTCCTGATTAATCAAATCTGAAAAGATATGTGGATGGTACTTGTCAAAATTAAAACATACATAAAGTTTTCTAAAGCACAACTGCATTGTGGTCATCAGTGTTACTTACTATGTTGGATAAATTGTCTCCAAATTGTACCTATTGAATATTCTTTGGGCAAATAGGTTGCAAAAAGAATTAACAAGAGGAAGTTTGGAGGTAATGGCAACATTTTATATGATATGTAAAACAAATTTTTTGTTTGCCTGGCATCATTTGCCCTCACTGAATTGGTTAGTGCTATAAAATTGTAATAAGTAAAATTCATATGGAAAATAAACAGATTTCTTCGATGCTGGACATTCTGAGGGGTTTAAAACTCGTAAAAATGTGCTCAGTGCAGAAATCACACTTTGGTCAGTTCTCCAAGCATGCTTTTTTATACTTGAAATAGTATTAGTTCAATATTAAGTGAAAAGCTTAATGGTTTAATTACATTTTAAAAAACAGTACTTACCTTTGTAAAGAGTACAAACATTTTCTTCTATCATTAACACAATCCAAAAAACGAGAAATTTGCTTAGTGGGTAAGAATGTGGCCAAATGAAGTGGGATGGGGAGAGCGAGGGGGAGATTTTTGTTTTCAGTGCTGGCACCTAGTGGATATAAAGTTTGTTGATTTATCAAAATGCCCTGAGACTGATGTTTCGTTCTTTTTTCTTGACTTTTTACTCACATGTAACACAGTTAAAAAAGTCGAACAGTCTTACCATGTTGCCTTTGTGTTAAGAGAATCTAGCAGCTTTGATTTGCTTTTTTTGATTTGCTGTTTGGGTATGACTGGGGTTCACTTCTCTCTCTAAAAAGTAGAGGCCAAGCACTAAATAATTGCAGTTTATCTCCATGTATGTATTAAAATCTCTTCTAATAAAAAGCAAAAGATTTAAAGTGGATATATTTTTAGTTCTTAATGGTCCTGATAAGTTTCATAAATGTTTTTGCAGAATGGTTTTTCACAGAGGAGCAAGATAGGAGGCATTACAGTAAGAGCCTCTTTTGCATAGACTAAACAGAGAGGAAGGGAATGGAAAATTGCCTCCTGTGCTGTGCTGCAAGATTTTGTCTTTTCTGGAAAAGATGATACAAGACAACAACCAAGCTAAAATAATTATTTTTATATTTTACGGGTTTGCAGAAAAAGCAATTTTTATTGAAAACAGTGGATCTCATAGTTCCTCTTGGACAACCTGTTATTGGTTGCTGCAATGTACAAAATTTACAGATTTGAACTGTTTTTAGACAAAAACAAGCAACAGGAAACAAACATAAAACTCCCAATTTATTTTAACAAACAAAAAAACAGCTGTAAAAATTGCATAGAATCGAGCTCTGAATGTTACTCTCCATGATATTCTTCAAAGATTTCTGTAAGCAGTAAGCCAGTAGCTACAAGCCGAAGTCCTTACCTGCTTCAGTATTTGCTCACATTATTTTATTAGAAACAATAAAACTCCCATGTACAAAAATATAAACAGTACCTGAACCTCTGTTTAAAGTAACAGTTTTAAAAAGGTTCTCAATCCCAACACACAACACCAAAAAAGACATTTTGAGACAAACACTGTTATCAGAACCCCCCCGCCCCCCAAAAAAGACAAGCTAAAATGACATTGTAATCAGTAGTTATTGCAGAAGTCTGTTAAGAGGCTTGTCCATCCTTCGTGATGGTCACGTGATGTGAGTTCACCCCGTTAATAAATGGCGACGACCCTGACTGCGTCTGGCATGACGAGAAACCTGAAACAGAAGAACGGGGTTAATGTTTCTGAGACTGACAGCGGAGAAAAGCGAATTTGTAACTGTGGAAACATACCGGTGGCATATCTGGACTGCCAAACGGAGAGAGTTCCAGCGAATTCTCTTTGTCTGATGAGGTGTTGTGACGATGCTGAGCAAACTTCTTCTTTAGTGCCTGAGCAATCAGAGCAGCGGGGTCATTTAGCAAAGCAGAATCACACTTACTGCTTCTCCTCCTGACTGGGGTGCCCCCTGGTGATCTATAGAGAGAAAAGAGCCTTTAATGTTTGCCAAAGGGTACGTTTTCTGTAACAGTTAAATAAGAAGTGTAGAGCACAAAAACACTTCAGATTGGAACTTTCAACTACAAGAACCGCTTTTCTCTAGGTCCCTTTAATATGTCTTTAGCGGACCATCAACCTAACTTCTGATTCCACAAAGATAGCTTCCCAAGCTCTAAATAAATGAAGAAGATGGGTTTGAGCAACATTTCAGGATTTGGTTGTGAAAAATGTTTTTGTCTCAGACATGTCCAATGCATCACTTGGTAACCTTTGGAGTGTTGCCCTCCATATTCTATCCAAGTATTTGAATTCATAGCGAGAAACCACCAAGACATCTAATGACCTAGACCCAAACCAACAAACTCCAAGTATTTCTTCTGGCTGACAAGCAGCTGTTTGTGCTTAGATCTCCCCGACAGTTGAGCCTAAGGGCTGGGGGTGGGGAATTGCCTTCCTACAGAAATCCAAGTTGGCCTTGTTACAGTTGTAAGATTATGTCTGAACAACAAAGGCAATCTGTTCAGGTACATCTTTGACAGTTTCAGTGCAAAAAGGTGACAGATCATGAATCCCTTTCTTTAGTCTCTCGAGAGACTGATAATCCTTTCAGACAGATTAGAGCGTCGATCAAATGATTTATGATTTTGCACATTCATTCTCTGGTTTAAAATCCCCCCCTTTTATTTAGATGTATAGTGCAGAATTCATGTATCATCATTCCCCCTTTTCTCCTATTTTTTGGGTTTATCTATTAATCATTAGTGGTTTGATCTTAGAAATAATGAAAATGAAATTTAATTCCTTATTTTAATTACTAGCTCTTGTTGATTTTTCTCATAATCTTGTTTCAAGTGTAATTATCTTTTATTTACAACAAATCTTAATTCTGAAAACTTCATACAAAAAAAATCACCTTTTTTTCTCTTCTGGGACAGAGATTGCCAAATGAAAATGTCAAAAAATGCATCCACTACTTTGCTTCTGAAATATGACACCAATTTGCAAACCATAATATAGTTAACCTAGCTCAATCATGCCACATGAGAAACCTAGAAAACAAAGTTATTAAATTACAAAAAACCCACCAAAAGCTAACCTTGAGAACTGACCAAACTCTTACCTCTCCACTGAGCGCAGTTTGACTTGATTTAAATCCCTCAGAACGTCCAGCATCGAAGGAATAAGTTTGTTTTCCATATTTTTGCTGAGCCCTGAGTGCTGGGCCTGAAGCTGACTCTTATCAGAGCTGTTGTTCCTGCGCTCTTTGATCAGAGCCATCACAGACGATTTCTCGTTGAAGGAGCCTTGGCAAGGAGGAGGGGGCGGAGGAGGAGCTGGTGGAGGAGGAGCAGCATGACGAGGTGTGGAGGTGAGAGCCGGGAGTGGAGCAGGGGACATCAAAGGTGAACATGGAGCGTTCTGAGTCTCAGTCAGAGCTGAAAAGTAAGGAAGGGTTCATTAAGATCATCATTTTGAACGTGTTTGGTTTACAGAAAAAGTTCAAATGTACCTGAGGATGGAGCTGCAGTTACAATCATGGCGATCTGAGCCCGTAGCTTGAGCAGCTCACTCTCCAGCTGCGTGATCTTCTGCAGGGCTTCAGGATCAGTCCGCTGTTGCACAGACCCTCCTCCTCCTCTCTGAGCTTGATTCTGAGCTAGTCTGGGGTATCTCATCAGGTCTTGAATCATAGTCCTGTCTTTCTTTGGAGGTAAATGGTTCCTTAAAATCCCACACATCAATAATATTATTAGTGTAATACTTTTCTTTTTGTTTTGATATCAAGACACTTTTTAATATATGTATATTTTGCGAACGTGTAGCCACTTTTCATGAAGTTTTAGAAATTTTGATTATAATTCATAATTACTGATCTACACAGCATTGTTAGTCTTTCCTCTGTAAAACATTTCACAATGTTGCAAGATTACAGTGCAAAACTATAACTTAATTCTACACTTTTGGATAACTTCCTCCACCTTTATAAATTACACATATCCTGAACAATTCATCTGAAAAACAAATCTGTCACATGAGACTACAAAAAATAAATTTAAAAGCCAATATAACCTGAGTGCATAAGTGTGCACACCCTCAAATAATACTTTGTTCAAGATCCTTTTGTCTCAACTTGACCATTCAGATTTCTTTGGTGAGCGTTTGTGAGCATACAACTCCTTGTCTTGGCATGTTCGCCACTTCACTTTGTAACAGTCCTCAGACCTATCAGATTGTCAGGGCATTTGTCCGCAGTCCCATTCAGGTGACCCCGCTGATCTTCTGTCAAATTTAGATCTGGACTCAAGCGAGGCTATTCCGAAATTTTTACTTTCTTCTGACCAAGTCCTTTTGTTTAAAATTCTGAATGTTTGTTTTAACTTACTGTCGAGCTGAATAATCCAGGTGTCTGCTAGAGACCTGGGTTTGAGTCGAACTACTGCTTCTTGCTATTTTTTTCTGACCAGTATTTGGAATTGTTCAGTATTTTGTTCCCTTTGACAAAAATCCCAGTTAAAAAAACAAAAAAACAAAAACAAAAACCCAACAGCTAAGGCTGAGAGATAAATTGATTTTATCAATTATTTGAATTTGCTGTTTATGAAGATTTAATTTTTTCCATCAAGCTATGGAACCTACATGGGGTTCCATAGCTTAGAGTAATGTCAGCCCGCTAAGGGCCTACCATCTTGTTTAACAATGATGCTTTACAGCTAGTATTTATTTTAAATTGAAGTCAACTTCCACAAGGGATGACTGAAATAAAAGAAGGTTTTTGAAAATATTTTCTGTCAGTTATAATTTATTTATAGTTTGTTTGTTATTCAGCTGTAATTTATTTTGTTATTTTATTTACTAAAATCGGAAATCTGGTTTGGTATGAAAAAAAAGGTCAGGATTTTATTTTTAAGACACATTGCCCAGCCCTACCCACAGCATAACTCTGCCACCACCATGTTTTGCTGCAGGTAAGGTGCTTTTCTGGTGATAATTGTTGTTTTAGTGCCAAACAAACATTTGGAATCGTTGTACTCAGTAGACAGGTAGATTGAGAATGATATGGAATTCCTTTCTTTTGTACCGTTCTCCTGTGGCATACCTTTGGACGATATGAGATCATAACTCTTGACATTTTTTATATATTCCCCTTAAACTTTTTTTTATTTCTGCTGAATTGTTCAGGCCATGTGTCACACTGAATGTCTCATGATTTATGATGTAAGGGAGAGCTCACTTTTTAGACAATAAAAGAAATGCTCCATTTTCAGACTACATGAAGTAATAAGTTCTGTAAGAAACAGTTTGTGGGTTTTCCACAGCATTTTGAAAAACTTCAATTTTCAAAATGAGAAACAATTGGCAGAGATTAAAAAAAATCTTCTGATGTTCTGATGCATTGTCACTTTTTGTGTACCTGGTTCTGGCAAAGCTCTCCCCCTCGTAGTCAAACACCCACATGACGTCTGCAAAAGTTGGTATGGCGGGTGCGTCGGCTTCTACTTCAATGTATCCATGGGACTTATAAGTGACCAAGGGGATCTGAAGACAAAAATGTGACATAAATAACAGGGATTCCGAGAACTTAATTACTGTATTGTTAGTTTTTATTCGACTTTAAATATTTTAGAGCTGTTTTTTCCAGTAAATATCCGAAAATGGTAAGAATCTACATATCTTGACTTAATAAGTTTATAGAAAACATGTGGCCGAAAGGATTCTTAATTAAAACCGAAAACTAATAAGGTTCATAATGAAATACTTGAACACATACTTCAGCTCTGCAGTGCTGTATGTGCAAAATCATTACTGGATCAGATAAAAAAGCTACTATGTAAAACAAAGAATGTCAAATTAACTTAAGATAAACACAACTTTATGACAGGCACAGTGTAGTAGATTACCTGAAAATGGACACGTGGAGTGGGCTTCAGTGGGAGATTAGTCCCAATCATTCGCACAATGCTGCGATACTGACCGCACAGCTGAGTGTCCCACACAGGAACGAGCTGCAGTCGGGATGAAAAACAAAATTAAACAACAAATTTAACAGAAGTTAAAAGTGACGCAGTGGCGAGGAGAAACATAACAAATATTACTGAACAATGCAGGCTGAGAAACAGCTACTCATCCGCAACAGGGCTGCAGTGTCAGCAGGCTTACCATTTCTGGAGGTACACCGAAATAATCCAGGACCATGCGCAGCACATCGAGAATATCCTCCACTAAAGACATGGCAAAGACTTTTCCCTGCAGCAGCTGATGACTGCAAAGCTCCTGTTTCTGCTGACAGACTTAGTGTGAGGCCAACACGAAGATAAGTCACATACTTTACACCTGTAAGAACCAAACAACACAACCAACTAGGTTTTGAGGCGGTAAAGCTAATGTAGAATAGGTTCACAATTTAACAAAATACATCAATCCAAAATACACCATAAAGTACTGAAAACTGAATAACAAATTTAGTGGGTAAATGATCTATTCAAAAAGGTTAAAAAATTGTATATTATATATTAATATACATGCATATGGGGTTGTGTGAAAAGCCCCCAAACAACAATATTAGTAATTTGAGATACGGCATTAAAGCTTTTAATGCCTGATACAGATGTCTGGTTTTCTTTGAAGCCTGACTTGCTTCAATTTTGGCCGGTCTTTTTTTTCCTTCTTCTTCTAGGGACTAATACACGCATAAAGGAGAGAGAAAAATGTCCTGCAGGTTGATTGAGGTAACAATTTTTAATCTAACACATAATGTTCACAAAAGTATTTGTTCCTTTTTCTTTAGCATCTGGCATCCCAATCAGGAAAAAAATGATTGATTCTAAACCATTTTTAGTGTGTTCCTAATATAATTATTATTCAATAATAATAATAACAATAATAATACTGAGGAAAAACTGGTAGCAGTATTAAAACAAGAATAATGTTAATGATGGCTGTATAAATTCAGAAAGGATGTCAAGCTTCAATGTTTTTATGCTGACGTGTGTGTGTGTGTGTGTGTGTGTGTGTGTATAATCAGTATTATGTAAAAAGGACAGGACTATCTTAAATCATGGGAAAATCTTAAAACAGGACCAAATAAAACAATGAAGCAGCTTTAAAACTGTACAGAATGCAAATGTTCCATTTGGAGATATGCAGAACTGGTAATGCAAACCATTTTAAACTGGTGTCATTTAATCTTTGCTCATCTTATTTTATATTAATTTAGCTGTAAAGCCTCGAGATATATTTGCAGGTATTAGAGCTAGAAGTTAACTTTCAGGTGAAAAACAACAACTGCCCTGACTGGGCACTGCATTCCCGCAGTGTATGAGGGAAAGCTGCAGAGGTCATCAAAAGTAACTACCTGAGAACGCCGCAGTGAAGATAGGGTTTCAAAGAAATAAAACATATAAACTTACCATCAGCTCTTCTTCTAGTTAAAGAAGCCACATATTAGTAGCCAGGCATCTCCTCAATCTTTTAACAAAAATGAAATTAAACCAGTTCAGAAAGACAGCTTGTTTCCTCATGCGTCTGGGCAGAACATCCATAAAGTCAAATAATGCCGCAGTAACAAAACTGTTCCTGATTGGCTGCAGATCCAGAAGTGGGACAAATATCCAATAAGAAAGCGCGACTTACAAACGCTTGGGACAGTTTGACAACCAATAGCGCGTCGCGAAAGGAAACCCACCAAATTTGTATTTGTCTGCACGAGCTACTTCTTCTCTTTGGTAAGAAAACATAAATAAGCTGAATTTAATAGCGCCTGTTAAATTTTTGCAACGTTTGTTGTATATAATTAGAGATAGCTCAGTGTTTTAAGTTTAAATAATGTAACGAAATTAATAGAAATGTTGTATCTAAAGTCGGATAGCTTCTTAACGTGCCATAAGATCGTAGTTAGCGTCGTTAGCTTGCCATAATGAAACTCAGAGGCTCGAAAGCTCAACGTTTATTTATCCTTTATAAACAACTCTTTTCCAAAATAAATGTTAAACTTTATTTTCTGATTGTACGTACCTTTTTTTTGTAAAAACTGCTTACTTGAGATTTACGCGCTTCAAGACAAATCTGTTCAGTTAATTTTGACGTCAATAATCGCTGAGTTATCCTTGAATGTACCTTCCAGTTTCAGGTTTGTTGAGATTTTCAGTCATGATGGATGCACTGTCGGTGGTGTGTCAGCTGCGGGATCTGGCGTCCGAACCACAGAACCGAGCTGTGATCGTCCAGGATCAAGGCTGTCTTCCTGGACTGGTTCTCTTCTTGGACCACCAGTATCCAGAAGTGTTGTTTGCAACCCTGCAGGTACAGAAATTTTGTAAAAGTATTGATTCCCTCTTGAGAAAGTAGATGGAAAACAATGAATGTTCTCAAAATGTTTAACTAATCTCAAAGGAATTAAGTGCTTATGGATTCAGCCCTCCTGAGTCCTGAACCACATCTTGTTGCAGTCAATTACAGCAAGTCATTTGGGATGAATTGGTGCCACATCTGAACATTCTTATTTGCAAAACAGCCCAAGCTTTATCAAATTGGGTGGAGTGCATTTGTGAACTTCAGTTTTCAAGTTTTTAATTATACATGTTGGATTTTAATTGAATTTTAATCTGTACTATAAGTGGGCCATACTAACATATGCCTCTGCTTTGATCTAATCTATTCCATCGGAGCTCTTTCTGTATGATTAGGGAGATGTCTATGATGAAACCCTGACAGTGTTTTGCATATTGGCCAAAAATCTCACCGTTGGTCTTATGCAACTAAAGCACCATCTTCCATCCGTTTGGCTTGTGACACACTAGAAAAAAGGTGTTATTATGGCTTTCTGGCTTTAAATACATTCTTTTCACCACCCTTTAACAAAATCCAGATGTGACTGTGACTTTTTAGGCTTTCAGCTGTGCCATACTTTTTCCGTTTTTGGATGATGAATCCACAGTGTTTGTTTCTTGGTCTTAATGATGCTGTTTGTTGACTAATTTTCTCTAGCAAGCCTTCGCAGAACCACTGTTTTTATATTGAGATTAAATGAAAGACACATGGACTTCATTTACTAATTAGGTGACCTTGGAAGCCATTGGTTGTAATGGATTTTATTTAGGGGTATTGGTGTAAAGGGGATTGAACACAAATGCACACATTGAAGATGTATATTGTTGAATCTTTTTGAAAACCATATAACATTTTACTTCCACTTAACAATTATGCACTATTTTGTGTTGGTCTACATCATAAGAATCTCCACAAAGTACACTCAGGTTTGTTATTTTAATGCTAAATACATTTGTTTGTTGATAGTTAAAATGGAAACCAGTCAAGCAGATTGAACAGCCCAGTCTTTGTTGTCTAACAAATAAGAAAGGATAATGCATGATTTTGCTTTTTTTATTGTTTTTTTTTTTTTTTATTTGTCCTCAGACTCTTCGTTATCTGGCTGAATTGCCTCCCAATGTACCCATAATGAAGAATGAACTGGGTATGATGGTGAGCTTGGAAAATCTAATAAGAAGGTAAGAAACTTTTATGCAGTTGCAAAAACACAACAGAAATGTTTTCTTAAAGGTGATAGATTAATGCTGGCAAATATGGTATTACCAATTGTAAATGATCAAATGCAGTATATATATAAATATATATGATTTTTTATTTTATTTTATTTTTTTTCCATACAGAGATGGTCTGTCTCTTGATATCACAGCTCTGGCTAAAGAGGTTTATGGCATCCTGAGAGAGCCTACTAATCCAGCACCACGCACACCAGAGAGGGAGAAAAGAAGGAAGCCCCAGTTCTTTATCAATTCCACCAACAAGAAGGCCAAGTCTGTCACATTACACATCCAGGGGTTGGACAGCACAGTAAGCTTACCAACTTATCTACAATCTCATTCATACTCAGAAGCAAATTCAACAAGTTTATACATGCATGTTCTCACCATCTTTCAAGAATCAAAGAAGTTTATGTGAAGAGGCTCTTCTGAAAGTCAAAGGGGTGATCAGCTTCACTTTTCAAATGGCCTCTAAGAGATGTACAGTCCGTATCCGTTCAGACCTTCCCACTGAGGTAAAGAAAATGCATTAAATGTAATTTTGTTCTGGCTTATGTCTGATAATGTTAGTCAAAGCCAGCCAGGAATTTGGGCGGAGGGGTGGGGGTGGAAATGCGGTGCATTTTGTCTGACTTTTGCATTTTCTGCCAGAGTCTGGCAACAGCTATCGCTTCTACTAAGGTGTTGTCAGCTCAGCAAGTGGTGAAGAATGAGGCAGGAGATGAGGTGAATAACATTAAATATAATTTTTGCAAGTTCCTACTGAGCATTTAAAATATTTAATGCCTTCTTCGCTCATATCGCTGCCTTCAGGTTTATGTCCCTCTGAACTCCAGTGGCGTTCAGGTGCCACAAAACTCAGCCCTCCCAGACTACCTCCCAGAGGAAGAGGAGAGCCCAGAGAGGGAGGTTGACAAAGCAATTTCCCGCACTGCAGCGAAAGAAGATTCCAGTGGGAACTGGCTGAATGCTGCTGCTAGTTTCCTTACAAAAACCTTCTACTGGTGAAGCTCTGTGTCCTGAAGGTGTCTGGATACACTCCTTCCTCTGACTGCTGAGAGGGAGCCCTCATATAAGCCACAATGATAGCTCATATGAGGGCTTGGCCAAGTCTTTCATTCAATGAGCAACTAAATTACTATGTATATGTACATATTTGTCTAAAAATCTTTCAAGCTGAACGAAAGTCTAAACTTGTGTGTCTCGTTCCTTTTTTTTTGTCCACAAATTCCATATAAATGTTCCTTCCATCTTCAATTTTTGCCCTTTCTCGGCATCATTTACCTCCTACAAAGGTAAAGGTTTCTGATCACTTTTGTCATTCATGTAAATCATACTGTCCTGCTGTTTTTAAGTAGTTGAACTGGTTTATTCTGAAATAAATGTACAAAGATTACTTGTATTGTTTGTGTGCATTTTTTTTTTTTTTGCTCCAAAAAGTAAAAGAAAGTCAGCCCAGGACAACCAGAGAGAATATGTAATCAGTTCCAAAAACTTTTTATTTTCCAACAAATAGAGATGTAATAATTTTACACTTAAGTAATACAATGGTTCAGAAAAACCCTTCCCACCTACCATCCTTAAAGTAAAGCTTTTGTTTCCTTTCAAAGCTTTGTGGTCTTTGAGAAAATGTCCACTTAGTAATATTTACAAATGTAGGTGGTTTCCAAGACGTTAACAGACCAGAAACCTACTCACAGCTAGTACATGTGAAGGGCATTTTATTTCAGCGACACTGCAAGACCTGGATGGAAAGAACAGCATCAAGAGCTGAGTGAAAAATGTATGAGAAGCTACTTATCGTGGGGACAGAGCATTTAATCTGGCTTTGCATCAAAAGGAAGACCGAGGAGAGTTTGGATGCAAATGCCAAAACTCAGGAATGCAGATTCACCTTCAATTCAGTGTAGAGACAATGTCACCTTACACATCTGCAACACAGTAAGGCAAAGAAACTTCACAATTAGCAGCATCCATTCATGAAAATTCTTAATTAGTTTGATTCAGTATCAGCAGTAAATCATTTCAAGTCATTTTGAACCGTCTTAGGCAGAGCAAAATTCAGCTGCTAACAGCCCAGTTAAAGAAAATGCAAAACTCTTCCAGTACTGTGGGACAGGTTATAGAATGCAGCCTTGAGTGACTTTAACTCTAAAAAGGGTAAACAAAATGGCTTAAACCAAAAGCAAATTTCTAAAAAAAAAAAAAAAAAAGGATACAGGCAACCAAAAGAATCACGTTATCTGTACAGCAATTAAATAAAGCTAAACAGAAATCAGTTTATGCCCTATTTCTCTGTTGCCTGAAAAAAAACATAATCTTTTAATAATTACTAAAACTAAAGTTTGTAATACTCAATCATCCTGGACTCAATCTTATAACCTCTAGTTTTAAACACTGTAGACAGAATACATCGCATTACATGACACTTTCAGGTAGCATCTATATAACTTTGTACCATCATCCCATCTCTTCTGTACTGATTCAACCAAAACGCTGAAACTACAAGAAAACTGCAGCTCTGAGCCTCTTTTTTTTTTTTCATTCCAAATAGAAAGTCACATTGCAGATGCTGAAAATAAGATTAAATTACATCTACAACAACAAAAACTCTTCAAGTATGGTCGGAGATTTAAAAGGTGATCTCAGTTTACATTATCAATACATTTTTCTTCACTCAATCTCACATGATAGAACAGGAGTTCAAGTCGGCCTGTGATTTCGGGGCATTTGAGAACTGGGCAGGAACAAAAAAAAAAAAAATATGACCGACTGTCACAGAGAATTGAGCTCTTTGCCTGAATTTCCTAAAGGAAAAGACACTTCTCTTGGGAAGGATGTCTTTTTGGAGTTCTTTGGAGACACCAGTTTTGGGACATGGCTATGGTGCTTCTGTCCCCAGGAGAAACAGAATATAAATATGGTGCTTCGACCCCCTCCTTTGGTTCAGTCCTCAAAGCTCCATGATTCTCTGCCTCCTAAGTGCTTCTGCTGTCTCTGTAGCTGTGGAGTCATCACGTCCCAAAGCAACATCAGGCTACATCTGAATTTCAAAAAAAGGGCAAAGAATAGCAAATAAATAAATAAATACAACATGACTCACTGATCTAAAATATGAAAGAATAAAAAAACAAAAAAAAAACAAAAAAACATGTTTTCTGAAGGAACAAGTCTTTCTTGTACACACACAAATCTAAAATTGAAACATTCCTGTACAACACAGTTGCAGTTCAATTTTGCCCATTTCTTACCAAGTTATCCTGACTATGAGCAGTTTTATGCACTTGGTATCAGATAACATGATCTGATACCACCCACAGTTATATTGGATCATATCAGCACAAGCTTTTTGTAGGAAAATAGTGTAAAAGCTGGTAATTTCTGTAGCAGCATCTCCCTGTGTTTGATTTAGGTACAAGTTGTCTGACGGACTTATCCACAAACATCAACATTTATATTTCTACTGTGCTTAAGCATGCTGCTTGATTGTAAATATATCATGACCCATATGCAACTGAAGGTAGAACAGTAAGACAGTAGATATGAGGTAAAAGTCTTTTTGACCTGGTCCCTGCTGGGCTGACATATCTTCTACTCCACTCAGAGGCTTTAGAAGACCATTCTCCATGAAGGCTACAACAGAAACTTTACTCTCCTCTTCCTCCTTCCCCTGGTGCTCCTCTCCTTCAGGAGGAGACAACCTGGAATGTGAAGGCAACGTGATCACCTCTTCGAACTCCCCGTTCTCCCTGTCAAAATAGAATGGAAGTAAATCACCAAAAGTGTTGCCATCAATGCTATATGATGAAAAATATGATGCAAACGGTGTGGTGGAATTATTTTGTGCTTTACACCACCTCTGGTCGGGCCGGCTCAACGCAGTGGTGCTGGGCTGTGGGCTGAGGTCAGGCTGGTGACTGTTGCTGTTGTGAGTCAGAGGCACGGTGGCTGCAGGTGTTGCAGGAGAACCGGAGCTCACTGATGAAACAAGAACACCGATATCAGGAACATCCTTCACAGGAACATCACAGGAGAGCTATTTTTGGGAGAGGAGGTGTATCAGGTTACCTGCGCTGTCTCCGGTCCTGACTTTCTGGAAATGAGAGAAATGAGAAGAAACATTTTGAAAGGTGAGTTAGGTGTGTTTTCTGTTTTTACCCAGTATGCATTTTACCTTATCTGATGTCTCTGAGCGTCTAGTTCTCTTCATGATCTCTTCAAGACGCTGCAGCAGGTAAAGAAAGGAGTAAAGAAAATGAAAATACATAGATAATGTGAAACATTATGGATTATTTATTCATGTTTGAGGACATCACCTTTTTTCTCTCCAATCGTTCAGCCTCTTCCTTCTGGAAGTGCTTCTCCCTCTCCTGCCTCAGCCGCTCTGCCTCCTCCCTCAATCGAGACTCCTCCTCCTCTTTCTAATGCAAACACAAAGGGACAAGAACTGGTAGGATGAGAGAGCGCTCAGCTAAATTCAGCATCTATGGGTAAATCTAAAGGAATCAGAATATGAGTAATAAGTTAAATTATATCAGAAAGTGAAACTCATTTGTGGATACGTTACACACACAGTGACATATTTCAAAAGTTTATTTATTTTGATGATTAGGACTTACAGCTAGTGCTGCAAAATATTAGATAATTATGATTATTCAGAATAAAATCCATGATCTCCCCAACTGAGTCTTTTTTATTTGTGCTTGCAATACCAGCTGTGAAAATTAGTGTTTTGGGACCAAAATCAGTGTTGGTTGTAGGGATTCAGTGCAACAACTTACCAGGTAAACCCAGAATTATTCATACTGCTGTTAAATTTTTTATTTTAAATTATTTTTGATTCAACCAAGAAGGTTAGAAAATAATACTTTAATATTTACACAAGGTTTCTGATAAAAAAGAGAAATTCTTCTCTCAAATGAAAAATAAAAAAGGAGCATCATGAATGCTTTAAATTGATCTCCTACGTATTTAGTGAATATACATAAAATTCCCTTTGAATTGCATTAATCAAATATATGAGCTCTTTCGATTATATTTTAATTTATTGAGATGTACCTGCATCACTATATGTATTTCTAATCACTGTGCCAAAAAAGATCCTCAGTGGTGTTCTTTAACCTGTTTCTGGAGTCTCTCTGCCTCTTCTCTCTCCCTCTGAAGCCTCTCCTCCTCAGCCTTTCTCTCCTCCTCCTCCTGCCTTCTCCTCTCCTCTGCCAGACGCTGGGCCTCCTCTTCTCTCTTTGCTCGCTCTTCCGCTTTACGGC
Organism: Anableps anableps; assembly: GCA_014839685.1. NCBI lineage: Eukaryota > Metazoa > Chordata > Actinopteri > Cyprinodontiformes > Anablepidae > Anableps > Anableps anableps. The sequence goes on along the minus strand of CM026086.1, from coordinate 14,615,935 downwards.
GGGCCATCTCCTCCTTCGCTAGTCTGAGTGGAAAGAAACAAATTACGTTGATGCAACTCAGTCTGCACCATTAGTGTGGCAGATGTCCTCATAGAGCCTCCATACCTCGCCTGCTCCTCCTGTTGCCTCCGCTGCTCCTCCTCTCTCTCCCTCTGCTCCCGGGCCAGCCGTCGTTTTTCAGCCAGGATCCGACTTGCCTCCTCTGGATCTGTGGTGCCAGCTGAAGGTTTCTGAGCTAGAGGACTGCTTGTAGTCTCTATGAAACATCATAAAAGAATTATTAAAAAAAACATCCATCCAGCGCGATTTACTTCTGTGTCTTTATGACTGACCGTTGACTTCAGCTGGTGCTGGTGGCTCACTCGAGGGTTTGTTCTGACCCAGTGGCTGAGGTCTGGGTTGGGGAGGACTGAAAATCTGCTCTTTCCCCTCCTCTTCTTCTTCCTTCGGAGCTGCTGTTGGCGTTGAGGGTTGGGAGTTCTCAGGTGTGATCCTGATAGGACGAAGATTTCCAGGATCATCTGAAACTGGAGATTTTAGCAGCTTGGGGGTTGGGGGGCGTCCTAGTGTTTTCTGTGGAGGTCTATGAACAAATGAGAAAAAAAAAAAAATGTGTCAGATAAGGTCAAAACAAGAGCCTTACCCAAGCTTCACAGTATTTCTGCAGATAAAGATAGATTCCTTTACCTGCCAGCAGAGGGTGTTGTTGCTTTGTTGGACTTCTTGCCTAAAGAAATGGTGGACTTGTTGGGAGGCAATGCCAGAATAGGAACCAGGGGAAGGGACAGGTTGCTCCAAGACTTCCTGATGTTGTCACAGTCCTTTTGCTTATACAAATTTTAAAAGATGCAAAAATAAAAAATGTGAATGCATTTTTTCTTTGTTTGCCTTTTTGTTTTATCTCAATATAGAAGCCAAAGGGTACAATACCATGCTAAAGGAATTATATGTCTGACACAACAGCCCAATAAACTCTATTAAAGCTTGGGGTAGTTACATGCCAAATGAAAAATTTGTGAGAGACCAACACAAAGTAGACAATAATTGTGAGGCAGAAGGAATAGACACATGACTTTCAAAATGTTTCACAAATATAAAACTGAAATGTGTCAAATACTCTCTCCTCTTCCTCTGGGATAGCCTCCTTAACTCTGATGCCCTTAAATAAAATGCATCTATCCATCTAATTTGACAGGCCAGACAAGCAAGGATTAAAGAAGCATCCAAGAGGTCTATGGGAAGTCTGGAGGAGCTGCAGAGATTCACAGCTCAGGTGGGAGAATCTGTCAACAGCACAACTATTCGTCATACTCTCCACAAATCTGGCTTTCATGGAAGAGAAGACAAGAAGAAAACATTTGCTGAAAGAAAGCCATTAGAAGTCCTATTTGCAGACACCACCAAAAACTTAACTTTTTACGTGCAAAGTGCTATGTGTGGAGGAAAACTAGCACTGCACATCACCCTAAACAGACCAGCCCAGTGATGAAACATGATAGTGGCAGTGTTATGCCAGCAGGATGATTTTTTTCAGCAACCCTAAACATACAAAGCAATAATCAAATCATTCAGAACAAAACCTGCTCATGTGTTAGACCAGACTAGTCAAAGTCCAGACCTAAATCCAACTGAGAAACTGTGACAAGACTTGGAAACTGATGTTCACATACTCTCTACATTGAATATGACTGAGTTTGAGCTATTATGCACAGAAATTGGTAAAGAATTCAGTCTTCAGATTGTTTAAATGTGGGAGAGTAACAAAGAGTAACAATTTTAATGGCAAGGAACACTGGTTCCACAATGTTAATATGAATAATAATTTTATTTATAAAGCACTTCCAAACAAAGTGCTGAACAGTTACTAAAACAATACAGTTTAAAAACAGATAAAACAAAAAGAAACACCAATAAGAACCAGTAAAACCTTAGGCATAGAATTTCAGAACCGAGAAATAGCGTGCCATGACACCCGGTGCCATCTTCCAGCTCTTCTTTGTTCTACAAAGGTAGGCTGAGTACAAATGCACATTGAACTTTTCAGATTTTACAGTTTGAAAAACAAACATTATGTGCAACAACATGTTGGTGATGTATTCCTCCCTTACCTGCATGGTTCCTGTAGTCCTCCTTCGTGGGGCAGTAGAGGCTGGCGAAGGTTTCTCTCTGCTGAGGCTCCTATCCTGGCTGCGACAGTGTGGGAGCACTTGTGCCTGGAGGGCCTTGAAGGACATGGTGCCCATGGGGTGGCAGGAAACTGAGCGAGGACACACAGGCATGGCTACAGTGATGATGCACAAGGTGGGAGGGGAGGTTTGGAGTGTTTTGGAGCAGGTATGATTTGGAACAGTGCGGGAATTTGTGGGACACCAGGAAAGATTTGGCAAAAAGGTGTGTGACAAAAAAAAGTTCAGAAGGAGAGGAGGAAGTGAAAAGGAGGTTAGGCAAGTAGTATGAACAAAGCCATGCATTCAGGGAGGTCAAACATGGGGTTAAAGGAATGAAAAGGTGATGTTTGGTAGTAAGAAAACAGAAGAGAAAGAAGCTGTTAGTGCTACAGATTAGTAGACGTGAAACATATATACTGACATTACCTAACACAAAAAAACACCCCGTAGAGGGAAACACATTTAGGTTATTATTTAATCAGTACAAACTAGTTAGTATTACACATTGAACCCAACACCAAACAGAGGAAATATGCATGAACTGCAGCACAAACACAAGCAAGATTGCACATTTATACATTGTGCATAATGTTGGACAAAGAGCAAAGTAAAAAATAAACAGGAAATCATTTAAGTCTGTAGGTGAACACAGGTGAGGACTTTAGGCCATTACTTCCTAACATCTCTTCTTGAATACCTCCTTTCTTACAACGACACAAACATGTCCACATGGACATCCCAGAGCACTTACTAGTTGTATATGAACATTCATTAATCCACCTTGCTAATTAATCTCTTTACTGGAAATATTTTTTCCCCCTTAAAAACCAACCGCCTTATTCTTTCATACTTCTGACCAGGGATAAGATGTAAGGATGGAGCAAACCATACAAACTTGCTATTATTGTGTCAAGCAGAATTCCCTTACATGTATGTAGATCTAATTGAGACAATAACTTGTAATTGGTATGATAGTCCTTAGATAATCTAATTTTTTCATTATTCTCTTCCTTATTCCTTAATCTTTCTGAATAAGACTGGAAACACATAAATTCACCACAAACAATAATTTATATGCCCTCATACAATGCCTTTTCCAAGCAGGCTCTGAAACGTCAGTAATTACTTCCTCAGTCATGTTGCAAACGTTTTTGCTAAGAGAGACTGCATCTGCCTGTTGATCTTAATGTAAAGAGTAGACATCCTCAGGTGGATAGCTGGTTTTAATATTTACTAAAAGATAGTAAGTACAATGTACATATATTTATTTGCACATTTATCTGTTAAAAAACAGAGCAACACATAATCAACTGTGTAAGATGTTCTTCACAAAAAAGGGCAATATTGTTTTCTAATAAACAACCCACATTAGCGGGGACTGCTTGGTGGCCAATGCACAAGCAATCTTTTTCGAGCCTGCTCTGTTCAGAACTGCTGGGCTTCTGATAAAACTACTCACAGCTGAAGTCCAGTAATCTGTTATGTCTGGGCACAGACTGAACAGATTAGCACTATATCAAGTTCTTTGTCGCTCCACTTCCTCCTTTATGGGAACCCAAGTTTGGAGTCACTGCCTTAGACCTTTGATGGAGCCACATTTTATTCAGTAATTATTCACAAAAGCTTATCATTTTCAACATGACAAAAACACTTCCATGTTAAAAATAATATATGATCATTGTATAAACTTTCTTTAGGTATCATAAAGTTACATCATGTTAAGTTCTCACAACGAACAAACTTGCAAACTTGTTTCTATGGTAACAGGAGGAGCAGCCAGCCTTGTATCAATAGGTAAATACTTCCTAAACAGCTTAGACACCAGGATATAGCAGTCTGCCTGAGTGTGTGTGTGTTTGTTTGTGTGTGTGGTGACCAACAGTGAGCTTCAGTGCCTGATACAGGCAGTTTGGGACAGTGTAATGCTTTAAGTCCACCCAAATCTTATTAGCATTGAAAACCCTCCAGGTCAGGAGACTCCATAGAAACATTATACGTCTTTTAACTCTAGAAGTGGAGATTTATGAGTGATTGGAAGAAGACTTCCATCTAACTTAGGACAACCAAATACCCCTGACTGAAAGAGCCATGGACTGGATTTCATGTATGTTACCTGACTGTTCTCCAGACAAGCTCATGGCGCTGCGGCTGCGGGCCAGATACGAGTGTGTTGGCTGCTGTAGACGGTTCACCATGCTGCTCTCCCATGGCGTCAGCGGAAGGCGGCGGAGTCCTGAACACAGACGCACATAACACCTGAGCTTTGAAAACAGCTAAAACTATTACCTACCCACTTATCAGCCCAAGCGGTCAGTCAAAGCAGATTATAAACCATTCTCAGGCCCAGCAAATCTTCTCTTCACTTATCCGAAATGAAAGGTAAACAGAAGTCAAGTTTAAACCATGGGCACCCCATTGCATGCATTAAACTGGAAATCATAGGAGGAAGCAAACACCCTGGAGTGAACTACACACAAAAGCCAAGGTGCAGGTGGGAGAGCAACAACAGAATGCTGCAGCAAGATCATGAAGCAGCATGAAAATACAAAAGTCAGTCTTCCCAGGATTTTATGCAAGCAGTTTAAATATCTGACCATAATTCCCTGATAGCTCACTGGGAACGCATATTAATAAATAATGTTCATGATAATCCATTTATCCACTTTATCAGGCAAAACATGCAGTACCTACCGCAGTGCTAGTTTGGACCTTATTCAGTGCTCTGAAAAAGTACTTGCACCCCCAGATTTCTTTTGGTGTTGATTGTTTTGGCACACTTCAATAGATCAAACACATTTTAATATCAGACAAAGATAATCTGATTAAAGGCAAAATGCAGTTTTTTCATAGATCTTATTTATCTAGGAAACAAAGAAAAATCTCCATTTCTTCTCCAAGAGTGAACAACTGAAGAGAAGTCATGTTTACGGGAAATAAAGCTATCCATACCAACCTGCCCCTATGTGAAAATGTAATTGCTCACTAACTCTAATAACTGGTTCTGCCTACCTTGGAGGCAACAACTGTTGTCGAGCACTTGCAATAAATGGAGGGATTTAGAACCACTCTCTGGAGAATCGCATTAATTCAGCTATCCTGAAGGCTTTCTGAGCATCAATAATCTGTTTAACATCTCGCCACAGCATCTGAATTGGATTGAGTTTAATTAGGCCACTTCAAAATCTTAACATTGTTTTTTTTTGTTGTTCTTTTGTTATTCAGAGGTGGACTGATGCGCTCCCGATCAGCATCCTGTTTTATCATTCCACAGAATATTTTCCCAAAAGTCCTGGGGATTGCCAGATTCATTTTGTGAGCTTTGTGTTACTTGGGTAGCATTGGTTTTTTTCACCTTTGAACTCTTGGAAGGATGACCCAGTCTCTTTCTTGTTGGTGAGACATGGTCACTGACTTTAACTGAGCCAAGATAGGCCTGCAGTGCTTTAAAGATGTTGTTTTACGTTCTTTTGTGACCTCCTGAATGAGTCAATGACATGTTGTTGGAGCAATTTTGGTAGTCCTGCCACTTCTTGGAAGGTTCACCTCTGTTCCATGTTTTATAAATTTGTAGATAATTACTCTCACTATGGTTCATTGGAGTCCTAAAACCTTAGAAATGGCTTTGTAACCCTTTCTAGAGTGATAGATCTCAATAAACATGTTTTCTTGAATTTATTTAGATTGGGGCATAATGTGTTGCTTAGATCTCATTGGCCTACTTCATATTGTCATACAGTTGCTATTAAAGTGAAAAGTGATTTATTGACTCTATAGATCAGGCAGATTGGTTTTGACAACTTTTTCCTTAATAAAAGAATTATATTTAAAAGCACTTTTTGTATTTACTCAGCTCATCTTTGATTGATATTAACATTTCTTATTGATCTGAAATATGCCAAAAGACGTAATGGAATGGGGTAAATACTTTTCTTTACCATGCAAGCAAAAGATAACAATAGGCTGAAAACTGCAGGAATTAACCCTCAGTACACTGTACTGTTAAACAATTTATGGTGTAATTGTTTTTAATACACCTAATTATTGTTTCCTTTATTTATTTTTTGGTATGGCAATAGAGGTATTGAAGATGACTTTAAATCTAATTAAAAAGAGGTAAACAAGTTTGATAATATTAAATATGGAAATTTCTTGAGTCATGATGTGTATACAGCATTCCCATTAAAAAAAAACAAGATTATTCTACAGGGGATTATGGAAAGGGGTTACACTGGAGCCCAATCCTGGTGATTAAATACACAAGTGGAAGCATGTGCACATTTATAATACAGTGATCTGTTGTGAGCTGTAATGTAAGTATATTCTGCAATCACATCGGTAAGTAAAAACTGGAATTCTGGATCACAACTGAGTGATGACAATCGGAACACACACCTCTACAGTTTATATTTAACAGCAACAATACGTTTTATTTTCATTCAGTTTTCAGCCCACGATCTTTTCTGCACTGTGCATTAAATTATAACATAAGCCAAAAGTGCCCTTAATGAAACCTGTGTTTCTGTGCTGCGTGGTCTTCCCCTGATGTAGGCGGGGTTTGGACTGAGCTTTGCTTATGACAGGGGTGGAAGTTGTTCTCATCTGCAAGCCTGTCAGCAACATATAAACATCAAAGAATACATGATCTTGTGAACTTAGCACTAGAAAAAAATACTTTAAAAAAACAGTTAAACAGTCAATGAAACCTCAGCAGTTTTTTTTTTTGTTTTTTTTTTTGCAAAGAGTTACTAAACAGGATCAATATTCACATACTTGTCCAATAGGTATGATGCTACCCAATTCTCATCATTGTGTACATTCACAGTTGGCCCTATATTCCTATTAACCTCCACAGCAATTATTTAGCACATTCCAACTCTCAGCTAAAAGGCTTATGGAAATCCTGACTGGAGCATCCCTATAACTATTAGTCTGAGTAAGCGCCTCAATTCTGAAAGCAATTAAAATGAGATACAACTCATAAAAAGGATAGGAAAATAGAAGGAAGTCACATGTACAAGTTGTTTATTTTCATTACCTCTGTCTGGCGAGTGCAGCAGTGTGGCAGAAGAAGAAGACAGGCGCTTGGTAATGATGGGGTCCGTGTGTTTGGATAAATTCACAGTGGACACCGACCTTCTGTCAGCATCTAGAGTCAAAATGAGGGAACTAAATCAGTGATAGCAAACAGAAGGAATTAAGACCTCACCCAGCAGGCTTTCTATACCTTTGTTAATTTAGGTTAGATCTGAAAAGCTACCAACACCTAAGAAAATAAATGAATTAGTGCTAAACGGAAAGATTCTGTCCTTGCGATACGACTTGGGGTAACCGGTGGGCTTGGTGGACTGCTAACCAAATGCAACCAAACTAACAATGTCACTCATATCAGTCTACATTTGTACTAATGTTAGTGCTCTAACACTAGCCAGCTAACTGACACAGAGCTATAATATTCACAGTGGGATGTCAATCCGTATCTGCGGTAGAAACTGAAAGCACTCTGCATGTGCTCCAGTCCAGCAAGGTCGAGTGGACAGAGGAAAGCAGACTCCACAAAACCTGAACCAAGAAAGAGCAAAGACCAGACAGAGAGGGAAATGAGTCAGAGAAAGGTTGAATTTGAGAATGAAAGAAAGACAGAGAAAGGCGGAGAAGGGTGTGAGTAAGCAGTAACAACAGTAGGCAACGAACCTGAAGGGTGCAAACATTAACATGGCAGAACAATTTTGACAAGATGAGATAGCTGGAAAAATTTTAATCAAAAGAAGTCCGCTGCCAGAGACACAAATTGAACAAAGGTCCGAGTTTTAAAACAAGCTTGTGTGAGACTTCTGTGGAAGAGCTTGATGTGTTTGTACAGGGCCTTTTGCAGGTGTGACATGTTTTAGTACCAGCTGGTATGCTCGAAGTGTTGGTGTTCAGCACTCCTCCCCAGGACCAGCGGTTTTGCTTTGGCCTGGTTTTCTGGCTCCTCTCCAGCGTGCGGCGTATCACTGCCTCATGACGCACCTTTACTCAGAACAACAAACAGAAAACCTTCAATGTGGCAACTTTTCACACTTTAAAAAGGCTGACTACAATCTGTTTAGTCTGTGGTAATAAAGAATATTTTTTTATTCTAGTTTTACAGCTACATGACCTATACCAAATACATTAGCAGATTGAAATCATCCAAATAATACTTGTAGATCTCAAACAAATCCAAACGGTAGTAATGCAAAAAAAAGAAGGAAAAACTACCACAATGTAACCAGTTCACATATAGATCAAATTTAGTGTGACTGAACCATAGAGTGAGTGTGAGTAATGAAAGCCCTCGAAAAAAAGAGTTGCAATTTAAATTTCAGCATCTAGATGTACTTGGAAAATTATTCAAACAAACAAATCTAGAAGTCCAGTTTGTATGTAATGATGTCATTATCTTCAGCATAATAATCTTTTGGAAGACGTTTTAATTTAGCTTTACTTTGGAGCAGTAGGTGCTCTGTTTGATCTTTAAAGTATTATTTTCCAGCTAAAATGTGTAAAAAAAAAAAAATAAATGAATGAAAGGAAACTTGCATATAATAAAATTAAAATTTTTTTCAAAAAAGGGTCCTGGGTTCAAGTCCTAGCCTGGGGTCTTTCTACATGGAGTTGCATGTTCTCCCGCACATTCGTGTGTTCTCTCTGGGTACTCTGGCTTCCTCCCACAGTCCAAAAACATAACTGTTAGGTTAATTAATCTCTCTAAATTGTCCTTAGGTGTGAGTGTGTGTGCCGGCGTGCATGGTTATTTGTCCTGTCTGTTTTTGTGTTGCCCTGCGATGGACTGGCGACCTGTCCAGGCCATACCCCGCCTCTTACCCGATGACCGCTGGAGATAGGCACCAGCCCCCCTCGCAAAACTGCAGGGATAAGTGTGTTCAGTTAATGGATGGATGGATGGATAAATGGCAAAAACTGAAAAAATGCATGAACAGAAAACAAAATTCTGTTAATGGTGATTATTATTTTTAACCAGTTAAAAATCTGATGCTACACAAGTCACCCTTAGACTTAATAGCACCCCCAGTGGTACTCCAAGATGTGTGAAAAGCCTTAAAATAAATGAATCTTTTTTTGCAGTAGCACGATTTAACAATATAAATGAACATTGATTCAGCATGGAAAATAAATTGCTCCTAACTGTTTTATGTTTATAACCTCTGGCACCAGAATTCAATATACCAAAAACAATTCCTCTAAAATAAATGCAGACAGATTTTGTTTGGTTTCTACATTTGTTTTAAAAGTTGATCAGAGTTTCTAAGAACGATTAATTACAAACACATGACTTCGTATATCCCTGGGATATTAATATATAACCCAGAGGCCCATTTGTTTTAGTCATTTAGGCATTTTAGGCTTCAAGCAAGCCTGATGAGAGTTCTTCACAAGCCAGAAAATAGCTGCAAGGACATTACTACTTGCCTAAACTTGCCCATATCAATAATTTAAATGTTTCAACAAGCTGGAGATAAGATAAACAAAGCCAGATGAGTACTCATTTTAATCTTTCCTCCACACACATTCAGGAGGATAATAAAGAGGTGGCAAAAAACACGGCACTGCTAGAAAAGTGCGGCAAAAAGAGGTATTCTGGAGTAACAGAGTGTCCATAATTCATAAAATACACGTTCACCGCATGTGTCATTAATTTTGGAGGAAGCGTGCAAATCCTTTTTTCCACTTTATTTTTAAGACAGACTACAAGCAACATAGAGATCTAAGTGTTGATAAATATTTTGATAAAAACACTATTTTAGGAGTGGAATTAAGTAGTAAGATAATTTTCTACTCCATTTAAGTTTATTTATATGCCAGAGTAGAAGAAGGAAATGTTTCTTGTAGAAAAAGTTAACTAATAATTCAATCATATTTCTTGTAGCAATTTCAAGCTATTGTACACTGTTTTTTCTAATGAGACGAATGTTTTCGAGTATATTTTCAAGGCTGTTTAAGCAATAGTGTAATCAGAGACTTGAACCCAACTAACTGAATTGATTTTATGAAAAGGAGATCTACACCTCAGGAGATCATGGCAAAGCTTTTGCAATGAAGTGCAAAAGATTTCTTTTTCTCAAGCACATCATTGACTGTGATGGACTGGCGACCTGTCCAGGGTGTACCCAGCCTCCCAGCCAATGACTGCTGGAGATGGACATGACCCATGATCCTAAAAGGACAAGCGAAAAAGGAAATGGAAAAAGGATGAAAGTATATCATTTGTTCATGTTTAAACTTATTTTAGCTGTGATTGGACGTCAAAAAATATTCATAACAAGGCAGATTTTCAAAGCTTATAAGTGCTCCATCATGGTTGCCACACTTCTTTTTGTATTCTTTAAAGGCATTTAAAAAAAAAAAAAAAAAAAAAAAAAGATGTCTACCCGGTCCTCCTCCTGTTTTTGCCGTCGCTTCTCCTCCACAGCGGCCCGTCTTTTCTCTTCCTTTATCCGCTGCTCTTCCAGTTTTTTCTTCCTCTCCTCCAATTGTTTCTCATAGTGCTGCCTGGCTCGCTCCTCGCGCGCCTGCCACTGGGCCTCCTTGGCAGCTGCATGCACATAAACACACAGACAAGTTGGAATTCGACATGCATTATTAAATTCACACAGATACCCATGCATACAGGCACATACCAACAAAAGGAAGGGTCAACTGCACATCATGTGAAAATGCAGTAGCTTGCAGCACAAAATAAATCCATGAGCTCCTTAGTTGAAGCCAGATCTTTGACTTATGTAAAACATGATCAGTATGTCTAACAAACAGCTTTTGACTTTTCAGCCTTCCTAAAACCTGCCTGATGGACTGCCATATTATGTAAGGTAGAATCCATGGCAACTGGGTGCCTGGGTTCACCCTGGATTTTATGTAACATCCAGGGAAACCGGCACTTCACAGCTGCCAACCAAGTTCAGCTACAAAATGTCAGGAGAGAACAAACAAGACCAGCCAGGGATTCACTTAAAGTTGCCTTAAACATCAATTTCCCTCTGAATGCCTTTCAAACACATGAAGATAAAGAGTGCTTACCATTCTGTTTTTCCCGCTCCTCTCTGCGCTCACGGGCCAGCCTCTGTCTCTCATCAATCTTGTTGAAGAGCAACGAGTCTGCAGCACAGTTTACTAGTACTGTTAGCAGGTCTTCCCTTTAAAAGGGATAAAAAAAACAGGAGAAACTGGCAGATTTTTCAGTAAAATGCATTTTTAATGTGAGTTACCTGTTTTGGTAGCAGCATAACTACTAGTGTTTTTGCTGGTGGTACGATTAGGAATGGGAGTGGGTATAGGTGTCCCAGTGGGGGAGTAGGTCTGCCCAGATGCTGAAGACACTCTACCATCCTCAGACTTGTACTGGGAAAAGGATGCTGAGAAGAAAAACAAAGTGGGTTAAAACATAGATGAAAGGGACAGTGATGAAAAAACAAGGATGCATTGCGGCCAGGAAAACAGAAAGTCACTGTTATAGATTAAGCAGTCCATAACTAGAAAATGTCCCAGGACTCATGCAAAAAAGGGTCCTTATCACCCACAATAGTAAAAGTTTTACTTCCAAATTACAGTCAGCACATGTTTTTCTGAAGGAGACACTGAAGTGTGACAAAGTGCCACTTAATGTAAAATAAAAGCACTACCTACATCCTATTTTATCCAAATATACCTTGACCAGGCAGGTTATTTGCTTCAAGTCAAGATCAGTTTTTCTTTCAACCAGTAAAGTAAAACGACCGCAACCTATGTTCTAATGAGTCAGGACCAGTTTCTTTTAATTAAGTAGAACACTTTGTGAAAGTTGAAAGACATCCCTTGAGCATAACAAAGCCTGGAGCTAAAGAAGTTAGGACAGAATAAGCTCTACAAGTATCTAACCCTGCAGTGTTAGATACTGAAGTTATTTTATTAGATAAGTGTTTTTACCTTTGAAAGGATCAGAATCTAAAACATTTTCCTTCCTATTTTAGCTCTGGGGTGTTAATGATAGGATTTCCTGGTTTATTACACAATTGAGTTAGGAATGAGTGATTTCTGTGTAAATAGCTCTCACTGAGCATACCTTCTTCGGAAGAAAAGCATAAAACTATCTGTTCTAAAGTTTCAACTTAGAAATGATCTGCTCTTTACCTGATTGTTAAAGTCCTACAGCATTATTCTAACTGTAAAAAAAACAAAACAAAACTATAGAGTTTGTTTGGTTTCTTTTATTTGAACAACAGACTTTAATAACTTTGTTTAAAAAAACAACAAAAAAAACCAACAAAAAAAAACTATCATATGATCAAAATATGTAAAACCATAGCATATAAACTTCCAGAACTTTCTTTTTACCCTGACTGTAAATATTACAAGTCAGAAGCAATGATCCCTTCAAAATAACATTGGTGGTTTTACTATCGTGGTCATGGACTTGTCCAAAGGAACAGGTTAACTAATCATTGATAAGCATTACTGATAGTCTTTAGACAGATTTCATGTGTCATGATTTGCAATGATATGTGCATATAATTAAAAAAGGATTCCTGAGTATGCTTGAGGTGTGTGCATCTACAAGCACTTCTTTCTGGATCATTTGCCATTGCCTTTCAAATAAAATATACTCCTATGCTTTCAACAATTTACATATTTAATCTGAACTATTCCTGTTGAGTTTTTCAAACGACCTGTAGTAATTTTAACAATTTTGACAGCTCTCTATATTGTTGGTGATGACCAAAGGGGGCCAACATAAAAATGCAAAGCATCAACCATGTCACCTCTAATGGAGAAAAATATCATAACCGCAAGCTTATTGTGTCTGCTTTATGATGAATTTCAAATGCCTGAACTCAAAGGTTCACATAATGATAAATACTGACCATAAGAAAAACTTAAGTGTAATGATGTAGGGTATAAGTGAACAGAATCATAGTAAAAAAAAAAAAAAAAAAAAAAAAAAAAAAAAAACTCTCTGGAATAGAGATGCACTGATCAGCTTTTCTTGGCTCATTTCTAATTTTCACTAAACTCTGACCTACTGATTCTAATTGTTAATGTGTATCACAAAAAAATAATGCTCCAGGTTCTTTATTTGAGATATAAGTAGCTCTGAAACCAATAGAAAACAAGGGAATTACAAGATTATCCGTGGGCTGCACAGCGGAATTCCCTTGCTTCAAGACGATTCTGGGTTCAAATTCCAACTTGAGGTCTTTCTGCATGGAGTTTGCATGTTCTCACCGTGCATGCACAGGTACTCCTGCTTCTTCTCACACACCAAAAACATGGCTGTTAGGTTAATTGATTACTCAAAAATTGATCTTAGGTATGAATACATATGTGGTTGGTTGTTAGTCCAGTGTGTCTCTGTGTTGGACTGTGATGCACTGATGTCAATTCTTTGTTTTGATGCATTTGATGAACTGGAATAAAAAACTCAGAATCTTTAGCAATGGACCTAATGATGACCAGTTGGAGCCAGTTATGAGAAAACTAGCCAATACCAATATCTAGTCCATTAATTGGTGGATCTATATCTTGAATGATCCTTTTATTTGTTTGTTTTATGGTGGGGGTGATGGAGAGCAGGAGTTATGTTTACAGTGCAGGATTTTATAAACAGGATTTTAATAGAAACAGATGTTTTTTCCATTAACAAGACTCAATTAACAACCATAACATCAGCTTATAAAATTATCTCTATCAGTTAAGTCAAGTGTATCTAAGCTATCAAACAGCATTATGTACCCCAAAGTGTTGATGTTGAGTGAATAACACATCCTTTTGCCCTTAAAGTGCAAAAAACTATGCGGAGAAATAGGTTACATAAAAGAATGACAGCCCTGTACAGCTCATTCCAAACCAACCTGCAGTTGTGTTACTGTATTCTCATATATCAAGTCTAAGCCATACTGTAGCTGCATCAGCATGTAAAGGTCCAAACATAGGAGAGGTGTGTTTGTACATCTCAGACATGCTTGCAGCAATAAATTCATAATTTGTAAAAACAAGCAGATCTTAGAAACTGTGAATAAAAGCAGACAAAGAGTGTGCATGCAGTTTGCTCACTCCTGACAGGAAACAAAATGGAGGCAAAACATTTTTCAGTATTCATTTTTTCTGTTATCACCAATGTTCATTTCTCATAGAGCTGGGCTATTGATTAATGGTTCTATTGGCAGGGTGATTTAGACCTTTAATGTTAGCCATTTTGAAAACAAAGTTTTATTTAAACTGTGATGAAAAAGCACTAAAAAAACCAAAACAACCCTTTGAGTTGTAACATTAGCACCATCAGTAAGTTAAGAAGAGAAGTATGTATGAAAGAGGCAAATGTCACAATCCAATTAGTTCCTTTAAGTCTAACTAAAATGATACACTACAACATTCTCACGTGGGCTTCCTATCTTTTCAGGAACATGGCAGCTTGTCTGGTAATTACCCACAACAAAGCAAAAGAGGAGCAAAGTACAGATTTCATAACTGACTCCACCAATGACAGAACTCTAAGGTTGGACAAAGTTTCTATTTAAAACTCCTGATTCTCCCATTCCTGCATGCTTTCATACTTCTGGTGTGCAGAAGGACAATATAAACCCAATGTTCCTGACTCCACCCACAGCAGGCTTAGTGTTTTATACGAACGAAAAAAAGGAGTCAAAAAAGACATAAGGTCATAGTTGACCGGGTATTGTATGTCACTGTCTATGGGGCAGCTGCAGAGGTGTGTACACAAGCACTCACAGGTCTGCATTGCCTCAGGTAGATGTAGTCATAATGACTATTATTACAACAAGAAAGGCAGCACCAGGACTTTGTTCGCACCTGAAAATCATTTTCCCTAAATAAAAGATCTGTTCAAAGAGGAAAGGATCATTTCCCGTACCTCAATATTTAACTTGATATTTGTTAAGAAGCTCCTCATTATAAGCTTGACAAGACATATAAAACACTTATGTTAGAGAGTATATATTTGCGTATCTGAGGTCAATACCAAGTCTAGGGAGTGGGGATGGGACACAACACCAAAACTGGCAACTTGTCTGGCTTCCCAAAACTTTGAATAAACCTCGTTCAGTGTCCCATTCAAACACGTTCCCTCCTAACCATCTTTTCCCAGCTCTTTCTCTTTCACAACTCATCCAGGAAAGGTCAAACCAGATGGGATAAAACCTATTTATCTGATTCTAGAGTCTGCCCTAGAAGGCCTTCTCCTAGTGGAAATGTATAAAATATAATCCTAGACAGTGCTCAGAAAGAAATCCTTACAAGATGTCCAAGCCCAAACAACTGACCGTTAAAATGAAGAGTTTTATCATACAGTAAAGTTCTCTTAAGACCATAATAGTCAAGCTACTTCAGTAGGTCCTTTACCTTTGCAGTAAACCATGACAAAAAGCTGCCTCTATTTGCATGCATCATACACTGTGCTAATTTAAGTTTATTTGTGCCACCAGGGACCACACCTTCTTTGTTAGGCCCCTAAACCTAGTAGAGCAGTAATGTTTTACAAGACCAAAAGAAGTAGCATGTTTTTCAGGCTGGAGCTTGAATACAGTGTGATGTATTAAGATTTCATATTAAAGCTCTGACATTACGTTCACCAGAGAGGCACAGGAGCAGAAAGATTGAGCGAGGTTGGTCGGTTTGGGAATGCCACAGCCAGATATGAAGAAAAACAACAACGCCAGGCTTCAAGACATGGTAAGATTATGTCAAAGTGATTGGGGAACACTAACACTAAACATACTGGAGTTTGTGTGAATGGATGCACTGAGGAGTCAAAGAACACTGCACCAAGTTAGAATAAACTATATGTTGGGTGCAGCATGCAGAACAGGATGCTCAGTGGTGTAACGTGCTTTGTGCTCCACTTATCTTGGTGCAACCCCACTCTGCTGTTCTAAAACAAATGTACAAAGCTAAGTTTGGAAGCAGTGTGCAGTGTCCAAAGGAAGAAACACAGAGGCTATCAAATAAATAAAAAAAAAAAATTCCCTTCTCACCCTCCACGGGTGGTCTTTCTCAACCTCTGAGCTCGGGTCCTCTACCAGAGGCCTGGGAGCTTGAGGGTTCTGCGTAGTATCTTGGCTGTGCCGAGAACTGCGCATTTCTGGACTGAGATGTCTGATGTTGTTCCTGGGATCTGTTTTAGCCACTGCTCCAGCTTGGGGGTGATTGCCCCGAGGGCCCCGATGACCACAGGCACCACTGTGGTCTTCACCTTCCAGGCCTTCTCCAGTTCCTCTCTGAGGCCCTGGTATTTCTCCAGTTTCTCGTGTTCCTTTTTCCTGATGTTGCAATCGCTTGGTATTGCTACATCCACCACAACGGCTTTCCTCTGTTGTTTATCCACCATCACGATGTCCGGTTGGTTCGCCATTACCATTTTATATATATATATATATATATATATATATATATATATATATATATATATATATATATATATATATATATATGAAACAGAGAACTCAAGCATTTTCCCAATACACAAGAGTATGTTGAGGTAAAAAGACATTCTATGAGTTACGAAAGTGTCCATCATAATTATTCAGTGTAGGATTTTAATGTTACCATACTTCCAAGTGCCGTGCATTCAGCTTCTGTTCAGAAACAACACATATTTTAGCCAGTTGGAAATTTAGAGCAGTGAGTTATTCCAAATATAATAATTTTTCAATATTCCAATAATAGCAAAGCTCATAGAGTGATGACAGAACAGAAAGAAAAAAAAAAAGAGAACATCTAGAAACAATCATACAGGGTGCCCTACAATTTATCCATGAACAAATTCCATACTTTTACAGACTAACAGTCATGATAAAGTTTTAAGGTGTAATACAAAAGTTAATTCTGAAACTAACTTGCATTTACCCCACGTCAAACCTGACATTTTCCAAGTGAAATATATAACAACATATTTTTTGGTACAAAAAGTATATTTTAAAGAGGATCAATCATCCCAAATTTTCTCCACTGATCCAATATACTTCCGCATAGCTGTGTCCTTTCTCTGAATCTCACAGGCATCCATCTGTTGCAGAGGTCATTAAGCCAACAAACCTCAGATAGCTCAAAGTGTATTTGCTTGTGCACACTCGCCTGCTGTTTAACACCATTCGCAAACACATTAAACCTTCTATGATGCGCAATTGTACCTGCTCACAATAAAGGCTTCCTGTAACCAGGTCTACCTGTCATGTTGCTCTTAAGCTTCTGATATATTTTTAGAAATCTAACTATGTGTGGGTTATGCAATGAACTACATTACAAAACGTAATAAGGCAGGGCTTTTCAGAACCTGGGAGACTGGAGTTTGTTTGTCAACTTAAGTGGTTAGGAGCAAGTTTTTGCCATGGGACAAAAACCTTGCAGTTCCAATTTTATTTTATTTTCTTATGAAAATCAACTGTATTGATCACCCTTCATATTTGTCTGTGGTTTCCTTGATAAATACCAGCTGAAAGTAACTAAAATAGCTTGCCACTTTGGCCAAACAGTAATAATTTACATATAGAAGAAACTTTTTTCATTTCATGAAGAGTTCCATTTTTGGTGAAATGTAATATTGTGAAGTATGTAAGTACAAAAATCTCCAAATGCCCAAATGTTTTAGTGGACTAAAAGCATAATGTGTAGGAAAATGTACAGTCCAACTCCCTTCTTTGACTTCTGACCACAATAAAACCCAACCTTATGCCCTTTCACTCCTCTTTTCCATATTTCTTATCTTCAAGTATTGCTTGATCAAAATACAACAAAGGTTTATTTACTACAGAACCTCCAGTTGGTCAAAGCACAAGCTTTTACCTGAGTTGTTCATATTTCAGATGTATAAATCCAAATGTGGGACCTGTCACCCTGCTTGATCTGTCCACTTCTGCTAGATGAATCAAAGGGCTGAAACCAGGGATCTTACTTCCTGAAAACACTCTTCACGGCAGAATCTGAGCTCAAATACAAAGTCCACAGTCCAGGTAACTCCAACTCCATCCTGTTTTCTCTAAATTAGACTGAAAAATAAGCGAGGTCAGTCGGTGTCACTGTTGTTGACTCTCCAGTCCCATCCTTTGTTTGAGTGTGCATGTGTGTGTGTGTTTATGCGTTTTGCATGAATATGTGCGACAGAGTGAGATATAAGCGAGAGTGTGACTGTTTAATCTGCCCCTCCCTCCTCCTGCGCTTGTTGTCTGTCTCTCTGCACACCATCCCCACCCCCAGTCTATCTGCATTCATTGGCAGTCAGATTAAATGGTCAGAGTTGGCGATTAATGCTCTGCCGTCCAGGCCAGTGGGTAACAGGCAGGCACAGTGTGCAGCGCCTTCCTTCCCTGCAGTCTGAGAGGATTAGCTGCTGCTAATGCTAAGCCAAACTGTAACCTCCAACCACCGGAGAGGCAAAGGGGGCAGGGTTGGGAGTATTCCTGTATAGCCGTAGGATGGGCATTCAGGTCTGGATAGAAGGTGCAACAGTGGCTTTTATGATTTTGTGGTCCGAGCTGCATTTGTTGCATCGAGCAGACACGTTTCAGCTCAAATGTAAGAATCAGTGCTGGGGTCTCACAAACAGCAATATTCAACCAAAAATAAAATCTGACTGAAAAGTTTGCTGTCTCACTTATGTCAAGACATTTCTCAGAAACTTCATGGATACTTTGTTTGGCATAGTATTATATTAGGAAGAACAACTGAACACAGCTAAATTCTTATACTTTTAAATGTCCACAAAGTTTGACACTCGAGTTAAAGACCTTATTACTACATTTGATAAAATTCTAGGAAAATATTTGCAAAACAAGTTAAGCACTCAAAATACAATTAATGAAAGATTTAAGCTGTGCCTTCCAATTCAAACACACAATGCTTATCAAAAATATCTATACCCCTCATATTTTTCCACATTTTTGTCATGTTTCACCCCCAAACTTTAGTGTATTTTATTGGGATTTTATGTGATAGATTAAGCAAAGAAGTGCATAGTTGTAAAATGGAAGGATATCAAAAATGAAACATGTTTTTCGAATTTACTTTGTAGAACCACCTTTTGCTGCAATTGTAGGTACAATAGTTTGAGGTGTCACTAAAACTTTTACCCATTTTTCCTTGCAAAATAGATGAGCTTAGTCAAAGGATAGAGAGTCAGTAAAAAGCAATTTTAATATGTTGCAAGACATTTTTAAATAAATGTCGGTCTGGCAACCAGAACACGTGAATTTGTTAAGATCTAAAAAAATGCCACTCTGTAGCTCTGGATGTATGTTGAGGGTTATCCCTTAGGAGGGTAAACTTCGACCCCAGTTTAAGTCTTTTACAGCCTGCCTAGTACTTAGTCCAGTCCATCTTCTTATAAGTTCTACTGAAAAAAAACATTCCCATAGAATGATGTTGCTACCACCATGTTTCACAGTGGCAATGCAATGTTTAGAGTGATGAGTTAGTTCTTGGCCACAAATATTGTCAGTTATGGTGTCATCTGACCAGAGCACCTTCCTCCACATGTTTGCTGTGTCCCCTAGAAGGGTTGTAGCAAACTACAAAAGAGACTTCTTAAGGCTTTCTTTCAACAGTGGCTTTTTTGTTCTTCCAAAAGAAGAAAGTGGAGATGAAGTTTGCAAGTCACTGTATTCAACATGCTTAAAATAAAGATGAGTATGGAACATGTTCCAATCTTATAAAAATAATTTACAGCCACTTATACAGCTTCCCAATCCACCATCTTTTCATCCATCATTAAAAAGTTTATAAAGTGAGTTTTTATATGAATGTTAGCTTCATGAAGAAACTGCAATGATTTAGAGTCAGATTAGTTTTGCACAAATGAAAGACATGAATTATGGAAAGTATGGCTTTGGATAGACTATTCAGAGATAAAAAGGATCAAACAGTAAAATGAATAAACACAGAATATAAAGGGAAGAGAACAAAGATGGCTAAAGATTATAATATTAAATCAAATTTCATTGGTACAAGCCATAGTTGACATTTTTTAGTAAACATTTTTCCTGCCTTAAATCCTGTCTGGTTTTAGAGCTATGAAACATTAAAGTCACTGAATAAATAATTCCTCCTCATTTTACAATTTCCCAGCTGTCCTCTGGCCACAAATTTCAGCATAAACAGAAACAGGTAAAAGTTGTCATTCCAGCCGCTTCCTAAAAAGTATTACAAGAAAAACACTTAACATTTGAAGACATGCCAATTTTAAGGAAAAGTCCCAGCACTGCACATTTCTTACTGCTGTGACTGCAATCATACGCTGGAGTGTTGACAGATCTCTTTGCTTACAAATGCATCACAGTCACATACACGTGTGAGGCGCACTGCACCTCCACTCTCATCTTTGCTGTCCTTGTCGACCCAATCTTGCAACCTCAGCTAATTTTCTTTCTTGCACGAACAAAACTGTCCATCATCACAGTGCCTGTGCACCAACTGTGTCTGGAAAGCATAGGCTAATCCAAACTAATAAAGCACAGAGCAGCAAGACATTTTACCTTTGGGTATAACTATATAATGAGCCATACAGTAAAAAGAAGTCCACAAAACTTTGGTGTGTCACATTTTCAGAGCGTCTGCAGCTCTGACTCTGGAGAATGCTTAAAGTTTCCTTAGTTCAATTATAAACTCTCTGTCCTAGATAATGTCCTCAATTTAGATACATTTCTGCACACCCAAACTTGCACGATGACACTACTTCCCTTCATACCTCGTTTCTTCTTCCTGCCAGCCTCCCTCCGTCTCTGTACCTCCTCCTCCTCAGTGATGGTAAAGAGTGGTTGTATCGTCAGCCGGCTGCCTCTCTTCCTTAGCTTCCATTTATCTCTGGGTGATCCACTTCCTCTGCCTCCTCCTGCTTTCTCTGCTTTCCTATCCGGCATCGCCTGCCCTGTTGCAACTCCTCGAGCCCCCAGGCTAACTCACCTGAGCCCTGCCCATCCCACCCACCCAAAGGCGATAGGGAATGGTTCCGGAGGACTTTGGAGGTCAGGGTCACCCCTAAACGCTCTCTTCTTCAGGAAGATAAACACCAGCAGCCAAGTTCATCAGGCTACGTCAAAGCTATAAAGGTATGCAGATGATACAGAAAGAAAGTAATTTTGAGGAAAGCGAAGAAAGGCAAAAAATGATGAGTCAAGAATGAGCCCAATACAGTGCAGAGGAAGGAGAGGGAAGCAGACAAACAGAGTACCAGTGAGCAGAGAGAGTAAGGATGAGGATGAGCTCTTGTGGTGTGGCTTAGGAAAGAAGACTTAATCCACAAGAGTTGCTCCGTGGAGGTCTGTAAGAACCGCACAACTGACTCCTGCGCTCCTCAGGAAGATGCTGCATCTGCTGTATCCACATACACTGCAGCCAACCCCCCCACACACACACTTAACAGTCCCCCCACTAGGTCTCATCTGCAAATCTGCCAGGAGAATTACATCACATAGCATTTCCTTCTACTGAACAAAGATATGTACAAACAGGGAAGAGGGGGATGAAAAGAGGTTAGGAGAGTTGATAAAATATTCAGTGCAGATCCAGTAGTGGAAGGTGAGCTGGTACAACGTAATGGGTTTCCCTGACAACAGCAGCATGTGGACCAGTAACACAGTGCAAAAGTAGGAGTGTGGCAAGTGGAAGTCAGTGGAATGAACATAGTTGCTGATGCTACCACTCGAAATCAAATAATGCAGTACCGGAGCCACTGCTTTGGAAGGAGTCCAGAGAGCACATGGTTTATGGCTCCACCCACAGCCTCCACTTAAAGAGAAATCATATTATTTTTATATGGGCCAGTTTCTGGCAGCAAGTTATGCTTGATTGGAGTGTGCATATTTAAACTGTTCTTTCATGTTCCCATAAAACTCAGTGTTCCAACTGCTTTTGGCATATTCCCCCCCTAAAAAAAACAAACAAGTAAGCAAACTAAAAAAGAAAAGAAAAAAAAGCATGTTTTTGGTGGATGCTAACGATAAAAAACCCCCCAAAAAAACAACAACAAAAAAAAAACTGATCAAAATGTGATTAAAAGGTTTGTTTTTGACATAATCTGGCGTGATGAATAAAACTGTGGGATGTATGAGCTGTACATTGCCCCTTTTAAATAAGTGACTAAACTAGAGTAAAAGTAGCATTACAGTAAACAGAATTTTTCCAGCTTTACTGTGGGAGTAAATTCTAAACTATATGTCCCTTTAAATGATAAATTTGCCTTTAAAGTAGAAAAAGTCTAAGAAGAAAAAAAGACATTGACCAGCTATTTTCAAACATATCAAAAATAGATAGGACAACAAAGGTAATACAGTTAGAAAAGGCCACATCACAATAATAAAAGCCTTACCAGTAAAGCTGCAAACATTAGCCTAAACAAGCCTGTGAGTGTGCCTGTGCATGCAAATCTCAAACTTACCAAGGCTCAAACACAAAGAAGTAAAAAGCCTGCAAAATAGCTTGACTTGTAATAGCCAGAACTATTACAAGCATATTTTTTTACTGAACATATCCTTAGAGTTTCTGATATAGTCCCTTGCAAAACTAACCACACTGTTAAAACTTATCAACATTTTGTTATGCTGCAACCACAAAATGTTTTTTTTTTATTGGCATTTTATTTACTGAGACCCGTAAATGAAATCAGGTGCCAATTCAGAACTTTCCTAATGAGTAAATATTGTCCACCTGTTTGTAAGTTAGTATCAGGATAAATGCAGCTGGTCTGTGGAGGCCTCAGAGGTTTGTGGAGAACATTAGTTAACTAACATGGCTACTCTGGAAGAGCTGCAGAGATCTACAGCTCAGCTGTGACATTTTGTCAAAAGGGCAGCTATAAGTTGTGAATTCCATAAATCTGGCCTTAATAGATAACTCGCAAGAAGAAAGCCATGAAGTTCTATTTGCAGATTGCTATAAGCCATGCAGGGCACTAAGCAAACATGGAAGAAGGGGCTCTGATCAGGTGAAACAAATGCTATATGAAGAGGAAAACAACCAGCACACATTACCACGAACACACATTCCTCACGGTGAAACATGGTGGTGGCAGCATCTGGGTGTGGGGATGTGGCGTTATAAATTCCAGCAGGATGATGCAAAACATACAGCTAGAGCTACAATGGTCTCCATCTGATCTAATCTGGCTTTAGCTATCTTACTGAGAACAACAGGTAAAAAATGTAGCCTCTAGTTGTGCAAAGCTATTAGAGACAAATGACCATTTCTGAAATTTCATTTTCATTTCATGGTCATTTCACCTCAAATGACCTGCAGATGCAGCAAAAGGTGGTTCTACAAAGTATTAACTCAGGGTTACTGAATGTATATGCATCTTTTTTTTTTTAATTTCAGGTTGTTATTTATTCAAAAAACTGAAAAATATGTTACCTTTTCTTTCCACTTCACAATCATGCACTAGATTGCTGCTAATCACATTCAGTTCTCAATATAAAAAACTAACATTTATGGTTATAACAAGACAAATGTGAAAAGTTTCAAGGGGTTTAAATATTTTGGACATATGTAAAGTCAAAATGCTAAATCAGTAGTTCATCATTGGGGCTACTTACTTAAAATCTCCTTAAAAAGGACTTTTTCCAGTATTAATGATATAAAGGAATTCAGGCCAAGAGTTGCAGCCTCATCTCCTCAGAGAGCATGTGCTGCACAAACACAGTCATGGATGAGCAATCTGATCTTTGTCCCCACAGGACACAGCAGTGCTGTAAGCCTACACCTGACTCTAACGTGACCGGCTCTGCAACACGCCTTTCTCTCTCATATTTAGTAGGGCTATCAGGCATCAGAACAAATAAAACTTTTAAATCAAAAAGGTGTATAAAGTTCATCGTTCAGTGTGGATGTATCAGTACTTAGATATTACATATTAAAGTTCAACATAAATTTATATCCAATATTCTTGCAGTGAATAGAGTAAAAGTAGGTAACCAGAAACTGAAAGACAGAAAGGACAAAATGAAAGAAAGAAGAAAAGACCCAAGGAAGAAAAGAGGGTTGACATAATGAAATAAAGGGACAGGGAAGGACAGAGGAGGCAAAGTGAGGTAGGAAACGAGGAAGGGAAGAAGGAAGGACTTGGGGGAGTAAAATAGGTAGGACACAGGAATGGAAGAACACAGGAAAAAGGAAAGACAGTAAAGGAAGGAGAGAATGAAGGTAGAGCACAAGTAAGGAGGGATAGATGGAATAATAAAAGGAATGAAGGATGAAAGGAAGAATGGATACAAAGAAGAGCTAGGCACTGAGATGGAAAGAGAGGAACAAAGGACAAGAAAGGAAATGGAAGATGGAAAGAAGGATATATGGAAAAAAGGAAAGAGGGTTGTGGCACAAGGAAGGAAGGAAGGTAGGTAGAGCACCAGGAATGAATGAATAAATAAATAAATATATAAATAAAATAAATGAATGAGTGGTAGAGAGAAGGAGGGACAAAGGGAAGTAAGTCAGAAAGGAAGAAACCAAGGAAGAACACTGAAATCAAATCCAGTGCTATTACTAACCTGCAACTTTTAGCTCAATCCCTTCTCCAACACATCTGAAACAAATGGCTGAATTCCCTCATCAGCAAGTCATTCAGGTCTGGTAACGAGCCATTAATTTGATTCAGGGGTGTTGGAGAAAGGATCAATCTAAAGTGTAGTGAAGAAACTACACTTCCCTGGCATTAAAGTATAGACTTTTAGCACAAAAACAAGTAATGCTTTAACTAACACTGTATGCCCAATAATGAAGAACATCAGGTCGTAGGCTTGGGGGCTGTATCACCGAATTATCTTCAGAGTAAAAACCTATTGTTGCTGCAGTTCAGGAGGCATGGGGAAGTCTGACGTTTTCACAGTATGGTAATTGAGTAAAAATACCATGGCTTCACGGTATCATCGTATTTACAAAAACTAGTATCTAGTCATGATCTAACTGCTTTTATTTACAACAGACACTTAAAAGAGAAGCAACAAGTTTTCTTCCTGCTGATAAAATAATAATGCATGAATTATTATTATTTTTTCATAATATGCATACCATTTAATATTTTAATACTAGGCAACAATCTAGAAAAGCACTATTAGCTACTCAGCACAGAAGCTGCTCTTGGCTTTTTCAATTACTGCTTTAAAATAACGTCACTTTAATGAAAATGATTGGGGACATCAACACAGCATGATGCTGCCACTGCCATGTTTTTTTTGTTTATTTCAATAGCATCACTATCAGGGATTTTGCAGCCAGAAATATTTAAAGACACTTTTTTTCCTTTCTTGTATGCAAGGAAAAAGTCTAGTGACCACTGAGTCATGGCTATGACAGACCATTTTAGCAATCTCGGAGGCATACGTTTTTAAACCCTGTTTACTTCGATACAGGTAACCAGCAAATGCCTATAGTTCATAGGAACTTATTTGTAATGACTGAAATCAGCAGAAAAATCTCCAAATCATCAAAAATGGATGAAAACTGTTTGTGAATAAAAGTTTAGGAACACAAATAACAGCTCTACTTTCACATAAACTTAGTATCATAATGGAAAGTAAATACACTGAAGAGCAAAGTTACAATAGCTCTGTGAAAGGATGAGACCATTTGATTTATCAACTGTGACTCATTTTAACTTCTTATAAGCGCAATTACTTTTACAGGTTTTTCTTGTTGGTTGTATTTATATTTTTAATTTGTTTGTTGTCACCAAAATACTGTACTACTAGCTAAAAATAGAAAGTACGGTGGGGAAATGTTCATTCAGCACAGAGTGCTATTTTAAAGGGGTGGTGACATCACGGTATAAATTATTTAATGTAGTTGCTGCATATGTCAATTCTCCAAAGAATTTCATAAAATAAATAAATAACGTCACCTTTTTGTAGGGGGTTGTTTAGGCAGGCCAGATTTCCCTCCTCAGTAAAAAGGTTGGGTAGGTGATGATATGTGGCTCTTACTAGTTGACTTCACCCTGATTGGCTACAACCATATTTGAGAAACTCTTCAGTAAAATGCACTGAACATCGTCTCAAATTGAAGTTATAATTGCGCTGTACTTCCCCATAAATTAACTTCAGCCACCCTTCTCTGATTCTCTCATCCTTGGGGAGAAAGTGGAAACTTCCAGCCATTTTTGAGCTCCTTCGGACATAACAGCTCCACTTTTCAGTAGCCATCCTCTTCTAAAGTGGAGTAATCAGACATGCTAGTGCGACTTACCCCTTAAATTAGCCGGTATATCAGCTGGGGGGAGGAGGGAAGGGTAGGTGGGTTGTTTGCTTGATGGTGTGCTCTAATTGGAGAATATGAATTACGTAGAAAGATAAACTGTTCTCTGATTCGTCCATTTTTGAGCAAAGAAACAGACCTGACTGTCTATGAGCACAGCTTTTGACACCAACTCTTGACAATCAGACAGCCTCATCAGAGCACAACAGATCATATTATACCCCCAAAACCACAGAAAAATGAAATTTGTTGTCATGACCCCTTTAAAGCACCCTCTGTTTTTAGATCTACTCTATGTTAGGCTGTTCCTGATGCATATTTAGGATGAGATGCTAGAAATTAAAGGACCAACACAAACAAAAAAATGAGAACTGAATGCATGTCGTGATTGTCTTATTTTTTTGTTCTCATCTGGGAGACATAAGAAAAATGTTATTCTTTTGAAAAGAAAAACTTAGCTAGAGTCTTGTACCATGGAATGGTTTGTCTAAAACTCAAAAGACATTTTTTTATTCACTCGTTTAGGTTTTCTAACAGTTTCGCTGGAAAAGAGATTTTTCTATACAATCAAAGATTTACAAGAGTTCAGTGCCATTTTCCATCTTAATATCAATCAAACTTAATTTTTTTCTTCAATGGAGGAACAAAAACCAACAAAAACATACCTGAAAATGTTTAAAGTAATTACAAAACAACAAAATTATAAGACCAATTAAATAATTCTACGGTAACTAAGAGAAAATGCATGTGTGGCATTCTCTGAGGTTCTATTGTACAGAAACACCAATTTTTCCTCTAACAATAAACACTGAATATTCCCCAGCAAAAAGCCAAGTTTTACAACTACATGTGCTTTTGTTAAAGTTACTGAACATATTTCTAACTCACCAGTGTTACCTTAGAAGAGGAGCTGTAATGTTTGTCACTTACACAGAATGCCAACTAAGTATTGGCTGATCACTGTTAAGCTTTTAAACAGTTTCAGTTCCAAAAACTCCACCATAATATTCCTACGATTTAAAATCCTTTTAATTCAATGCCAATGTAACCAAATCAAGCAACACTGCTTCTCTCTCTTCCTTCTTATTCATCAACAGAACATCCCCACCAATTTTCCTGAGTTTTAGCATTACACTTTCTGAAATCTATTTCAAGTATGGGCAAGAGAATACTGCATCCAGGCAGTCTTTAATGATGGCAATACTGCACATTGACTGTGACTTTATAACTGGTGCTGATCTAGTAATTGCTTAAAGGAAAAAAAAAATCTGTAAAAGGTGATGTTAGAAATGTAACAATCAGTAGTTTAGATTATTTTAGAAGAAGAAGGAATACATTGGTGCTTTTGTGTGTTAAATAACATCAGTTAGATCATGTTTCAGTTTTTGTTTGCAATCAGTCCTTCCACAATGCTCCAGAAAGGTGAAGTGATTTATACTGCAAAATAAACATTCTGAACTTCATTAGCATATCCCCTAAAACAGAAAAAGTTCAGGTATGAGACACTGCACTACAGAAGACATAACAATGCCGAATCCCAGTCACTGAGTCACAGCAGGTAGTGCACTAACAATAGATAAACAGCACCTGCTAAATCCTTATTAGACTGAGGGGTGTGGCTACATGTGGGGGAGAAAAAAAAAAGTTTCTCTTATTTTCGTTCAAATAATAAAATAATAACAGATCAACAAAGCTTGTTTTTTTTTTTTGTTTTTTTTTTTGTAAACTAAAATGCACTTACACAAACTTTTATTCATCTTTTTCCCTAATGCTACTAATAGATGCTAAAAGAAAATAGACTGGTATAAGGAACAATTTCATCTTGTTTTAAAGTATCACTTCTCATACGGTGGTAACATTATTAATGAGCCTAATTTAAAAGTATCCATTTTTAAAGTTTATTAATACCTACAGTAAGTCTTATCTCCTACCGTCAGAAATAACAAATCTCCGTTCATTTCCATTAATCCACCTGTCACACATCGAGGGATGAAACAGACTGAGATCAGCTGACAAAATGTCAGCAACAGGTGTTTGTCAGCACAGGAGGAGCTCACAATGTCGTTCAACAGCAAAGACAAATGTATAACTAAAGAGGCTTGAGTGGTGTGAAGAAGAGCGGCTTGTGGTAAAGTAAAGTAAAGGAAAGCAACCGGTTAGGTGAGTTGGTAGATGGATAATCCCATTCCCGTGACCGACCGGCTGAGAACTCGAGTTTGTTTATAATTCAGAGTTTAAAACAACGAGGGGAAAAAAAATAACCAGAGGGGCTCAGGTGAGCGCTGCGTCACAGCTCAGACAGCACGTCTGCAAGTAAAAAATATTTACGAGAGTTAAACGTCGCCTCGGTATTTGAGCTCACCTTGGGACTCCGGAGGAGAGGTGTCGCTGCCATCCTGCTCCGCCATTTCTCCTGACGTCAGCTGAGAGGGCTCAGCAGCAGGAACCAGAGGGACCTGATCCCGACACCGAGCCGCGGTGACTGGGGCCCCTCCCACGGATAGGTATGGACTCATCATATACTATCTCCAGCACACCATGAAAAATTATGCTAGTTAGAAAGACAAACTATAAAATTGATTAGAATGACGTTTTGTGCAGAGAAAAACTTTTAAATGATTTATCTTATTGTGAGCGTTTTCTAAAACTGGTCCGAGGTTACATATATACACGACGTATTGTAAATGAAGAAAAACCTGAGGGACTTCATCTTTATCTAGCCAGAATAAAAAAATGTATTCAAAATACATTTTTATAAGAGAAAGTGGCAGGTGAAACTACTGTTTTGGATTCAACGCACAATGTGTTATGGCTCCACCTGGTGGCTAGTAGAAGTCATTGCAGAAAACAATTCACTAGCGTCATATTTCCCGAAAAGGACTTGCCAGGAATTTGGGGGAAACACGGGCTGCATTTCGTTTTGTTTCAGTTCTGGTTTTGTACAAATGCCATCAAACAACCAACATTTCCATATTCAGAGAAAAAAAAATGCAACCTCTGTCAACACACCTCCTGCGTGTTTCTTGATTTGGGCTGTATGCCACTGTCCAGGACGGCAGGCTGAGGGGAGACATAGATACCAAAAGAAATCTGTCACTTGCATAATATGCATGTTTTTTGACTGTGGGAGGAAGCTGGAGTACCTGATGATGATGATAATACAGATATGCGTTCTAGTTAAAAAAAAAAAAAAAAAAAAAAAAAAAAAAATGTGGATGAGTCTGCGTGTATAAACATGAAAACCCCATGCAGAAAGAGCCCAGGTCAGAGGTTAAGCCCATTTTAGTTAGGGGTACCAGAGCATTGGGTTTTTTTTTTTTTTTTTTTTTTTTTTGTGAAACCCATGGATGATTTTCCTTCTACTTCAAAGTTCTACTCTACATTGTGTAAATATATAACATAAGAACATAAGATCCTAATAAAATATTTAATATATTGTATGTGGTTGTAACTTTGCAAAATGTGGAAACGTTTCATGTGAAGGTAAGCCTCAGTGGTTCATGTTACTCTCTTTATAATAACATTTCAGCACACTACCAGCAGAGGGAGCCATTTTCTCACATTAGAAACCTTTCATTCATCAAATCAACATTCATTGCCTTTTGTTGCTTCAGTAGCTTTATTTTGGTTCTTTCATAAAATCAATTTATACAGCTCAGGATGGTGAAAATTTTGTTTCTGTGTCAAAAAGGTATGAGCTTATTACGATCCAAAACATGCCAAAGATACAAGGAATATAACAGAGGTACATTGCAAATAGACACAATGAGAACTATATAACACAAGCACATGTCTGTTAATTTACTCTGCGAAATTTATAAAATGATTGCTGTTTCTGGCTGAATGTACGCTAATCTCTCTTAATATCCTTGCTTTTTAACCAGACTGTGCTGGTGTAGCCCCTTCTCTTTACCCTCAGCAAAACATGCTTTGATTGGTGCACAGAAAACTGGAACCATGGCAACCAGCTGTTTGGCGATTTCTCAGATGGAGGAGGTGGAAGGAGGAGATTGGCCTGTAGGTATATACTCAGATACTGGCAGACAGATAAACATGTTGTCTGACAGGGTGGGAGATGCATGGAGCAAACGGCTAGGAGTAAAAAAAGACTGTACTCATTCAGTTCTAGTGTGTTTTTATTTAAAGGGGTTTGATCTGAGACAGTCAACCCTACAGCTGTTGTTGTTCCAGACAGATCCCCTCCAGACGAAGACATCCTATGTCTTTCAGCCCCTCAGGTTCTGTGTCTATTTTTTCCCTTTTTTTATTTGTTTAAATTGCATGTCTCAGAGTCCCAGAACAGGATTAACTCAGTAGGTTGGCTAAGCCCAAGGTGAGATCCAGGGTCTTATGAGTCCGGCTCTCATGCTTGATGAAAGTCTAATTAACCTGTCATTAACTGAAAGAAAAAAAATTGTAAATGACCCGAAACAGACAAATCTTGCAATTTATCGCACATAGAATGTGCATTTTACTTTAATGCCATGCATTTTTTAAAACGTCTAAATATTTCCTTGAATTGGAGTTGGACTGGCTGCCAGACATTTCCCACCCCTGATTAATTCCTAGGGTTCTTCATTCAAGGTTGCACTCGGCTGAGGGTGGGGGCTGTCAGGGAATAAGCCGATTGAGGAATGGATTGATTTCTAGAGTGAGTTGAGTCTTTCTCTTCGTAGGGTCACTTGGATTATTATTTTTTGGTTCACTAGGAAATCAACAAGCTTTTGGGCTCTTGAACATCAGGATAGAGACCAGATATGTTTCAAAAATAAGTGAAGTTGTTACAGATAATGAATTAAGAATCCATAGGTAAAATGTCTATATTTTTTCACAGATATGACTTATAAAACATAAGTAAAAGCATAGCTACATAATATCAAATATAGACTGCTATACAAATGAAATATTTTATCTTTTAAATCAAGACTTTTCAAGGTAATGACATTCTATAAGTTGTCTGTTCAGAGAAATTAAAGTGTTTTCAGGTCAGGAAACTTTCCAAGAACATGGGTAGTTTTTTGTCAACCTGCCAGCAACCCTCTTGGTTTCAGTGAAGTAATCTGCAAAAACAGCTCTACAGTTGAAATCGATGCAACAACAGACGCCTTGGAATCCATGCTGTTGGTTGTGGCTGCCTCCTACCTCCAACTTTCCATAAAAATAGTTGTTTGCTTCTGTGTTTAATAAAACAAAACAAAATGCAAATGTGACAGTTGTTTAAAAGTAAATGGCCTGTACTTGTACAGTGCTTTATCTAGTCCAGAGGATCCAAAGAGCCTTGCACTACATTCAGTCATTCACATGCTGTCGGTGGTAAACTATGTTGTAGCCACAGCTACCCTGGGGCAGTCTGACAGAAGCGAGGCTGCTATGCACTGGTGCCACCGGGCCCTCTAGCCACCACAGCAGGCAAGGACACAATGACTGAGACAGAGATAGCAGGGGTTCAAACTAGCAATCCACCAGTTACAGAATGAACGCCTACCTGTGTATAATATTACATTAGCATAAACTAATGATGTTTTTGGGATCTGCAGCTTTTTGTTCAGTAAAACTTTGCTTTGGTTTTGACCCCTATCTGCCTTCGTGACAAGTTAATCTGGATTTACACAAATGAAAGACGTCAAGAGCGTTCTCTAGGGCAGTTAGGATGTTGACTGCTTGCAATCTGTTAACAGAACCTCACTTTAAACATCCTTAATTATCACTTTGTCTTGGTGAATGTAGGAGTTGTTTTAAAAGTCATTCTCTTATTCATTTATTTATTTATCTATTATACATGGGTAAAGTGTTCTTCCGTACATGGACCAAGGATATTCTCTGTGTTGTTATGGGTGGTATGAATATCCTCTATAATTATCTAAATAATTTACTGAAAACAGATGGCATTGAGGAGAATGATCTGAGAAGACAAAGATCTCCCACCAGGATATCTTCCATGTTGTTTAAACAGACTTACCCTTCCTGTGCACAAAGTCACACACAGACACATACACACACACAAACACACAGTAAGTAATCTTTACAAAGTGTACAGTAGTAGGAGACCAATCTCATTCCTTTGTGGTTGCCAACAAAAAGCCAATCACAACAAAGTAAACAAATCTCAAAAACAAGTAGCTCATCCACAAACAGGTCAACAAGCATATGGCTCTGAGTTCGCAGAAAACGGTGTCCTTAATTTTAAATCCCCGATTTAATCCTTTTGCTGGCTGCAGACGTATTCTAGGCAATGTTTATAGATGCACTGTTTATAGTGTGAGATCTACCAATTTATTGTTTTCACAATAAGCAACTAAAAAGCGTTACATAAACATCTTAATAGTATCTATACCAAGTGAGTCACCAGGGCCCGTTGCTCAAGAGTAGGGAGACTGGGGATGATTGTAAAACGCCATCAGTTCCACCATTTAGAGAACAGATAGAAGTCGTGATTATTTCATTATGTAGACATTCCCTCCCCAACCCTACGTAGTGAATTTCAGGGCTGAAAGCTGGTGTGTTCCCATTTTATTGAGAAAGAACTAATTTGGATGTAAGAAAGTACTTTTTTGACCAAAGGTAAATTTTGTTTGGTACTTACACAGTTACAGCTATAATCATATGACTAATGTCAGTTAAAAATGGAGCTTCTCAAGCAAAGTGTGGTGCATTTTACCTCAGCTAATTTCAAAGCACAATGCTAATACAGTTAGCTAAACAATGGCTGACAAGTGTGGGGTGGGTTGTAACATAGTGTTACAACCCATCCCTTTATATATTTAAAAATGCAAAAACAATTTTACTTTTCATTTTTATTTATTTCAAAAAGCATGACATTATTCAAGAAAGTGATAGATGGTATTGTGGATCCATTGACCTATTTCTGTAACATCAATCATAACAGGATCATTTCCACGTTAAATGAAAATTGCCAAAGTTACTGCAGTATTTAAAGTTGGGGACAAACATTTTTGTCAGTAATTACAGGCTAGTATCATCTTCAAATAATGCTATAATTTTGACCATTTTAAGTGTTTTTTTTATCCCAGTCAATAAAATCATGTTGATAATATGAGTCTTAATGTTATTAGTTGGTTAACAATGATCAAACACATTTAAATAATAATACTACTCTTCACTTCCTAGATTCTGTCACATTCCACTAAGTGAAAACTGTCAGGACCCCTAGGTTGTTTTGGGTTTTGAGTTTAGTTTTTTTTTTTTTTTTTTTTAAAATAATTTTTTTCGGCACTAGTGGCATTTATTTGAAAGTAGTCTGACAGGAATGGAGCAGAGAGAAGTGGGGGAAGACATGCGGAGGAACCGAGGATGGGAGTCAAATTCGGGATGGTCACCATATAGCCTCCATTTTATTTCCGGTTATTTGTTGATCTGTGTTCCTCTGTCTTTATATTTTGATTAGATCAACCTTGTTTCTGTTTTTGCTACAGCTCTATCCTTTCTTTGTTATTCTAGTTTATGTTTATTCATCCCTTGTGTCTAGTTATTACTTGTTACTGTTGGATTCATTCTCCTAGTTCCCATGTCTGCTCTCCCTCACCCCTTGCTGAAATTCTCTCTCTCTCTCTCTCTCTCTCTCTCTCTCTCTCTCTCTCTCTCTCTCTCTCTCTCTCTCCTCAATCTGCCTTCTGCTCTCTCCCCTCACACCTGCAACCCATT
This sequence comes from Anableps anableps, assembly GCA_014839685.1. NCBI lineage: Eukaryota > Metazoa > Chordata > Actinopteri > Cyprinodontiformes > Anablepidae > Anableps > Anableps anableps. The sequence goes on along the minus strand of CM026086.1, from coordinate 14,581,904 downwards.
AGCCAATTCAGCCCTGGTCTATAACTGGTTCCAGTCTTTAAACTCCTCTCCTGCTCTCACTCCTCGTTGGTTTCCCCCGTTACCTTGCCGTTGCTTCCACATTTCAACCCTGCTGTCTTTGCACCTGAATTCCTTTTGCTTTATTCTGGCTCCCTGTGGAGTCAGAATAAAGCAAAAGTGTAAGTGTAAGTGTAAGTGTTTTTGTTCTTCAACTTTTCATTAAATCACCAAATCTACTTGCTGCCTCTGCCTGTCTGCATTTGGGTCCACCATCAGTACATCACTCATCATGACAAAAACAACCAAATGCACATAGCTGTAACTATTTGAAGATTTTTCTTCCATACGTCACATTATAAATGTAAACATTTAAGCAAATAATTAATATTCTGAATATATTATTGGAAAAATAAATATAAAATTTGCTCTTAAAATCATAGAGGAGAGAGTGCATCCTACGTATAAATGATGAATGTATATAATGATTTATACTTGCTTTTGATTAGCAAACTGCAAAAAAAAATAGCAAAAATCTTTTATTTACAAAAAATGCAGAGCTGTTTATGTAATGTTAGGTTACTGGGTGCAGTTGTTAGACTTTTAATGAATCCTAAGAATGTTCTTCA